>JAUNZM010000121.1:2400000-3665083 GCA_033459285.1 Clamator glandarius | reverse complement strand
AGTGACTAGGCTGCAGAAGACTCTGGAGACACACAGCAGTAAGAGTTGATCCAATTTATGGTCCGAATCCCTGGTTTCCCTCCCCCCAAAGCTTCTGGAGTCTAGGTTCTAGGCAATTGTGAAGGCAGCTGTTCAGGAGGGCTGTAGATGGATCAGATGAGGCGTGATAAAGTGAGGAAAAGGAGCCAGAAGGCAAAATTTGAGTGCTGCATAAAGCTTTCTGGCATTCAGGATGCTTTCGTAGCAGTCCTTACTGCCCTTTCTTTCTTTATGGCTTTGTGCAGCTCTTTTTCCTGTCATAATTCTTCTGCCTGGTCGCCAGATACCATAAACCCAGCAAGAGAGCACACGGTAGACTGAGGTTTACCCCAGCTATGCATTATTGCTTAGGGACTAATAGGGCTGGTGTCTGGCAATATGCGCTATTGAAAGCAATTTTTGGAGGAGAAGAATAGGTATGTGTTACAGATTGAACCATAAACTGCTGCTTGAGCAGTGTCTTGACTGAATCCTGTCCTTTCATTTTAAATACAGGGATATCTGAGTTTAGGAACTGGATTGGAATCTAAGTACGGGAAAGGGGCTCGGTCCTGTGGCAACATCAAGGTTATTGGCTTCTTTTTCTTCACAGCTTTTTTGTGTGTTGGCTTTATTTATTGTTTGAGAAGAAGATCGTTTCTCACTTCTTCAGTTCATGTGAGCTTGGGACATGCACACACAGACATGGACACACACACAGAGCTCAATTCCTGTAACATTATTTGTTTTCAACACCACTCCAAAGTGCTGGCCCAGGTCCTTCTTGCAGTGGGGGATCCAGGGCTGAGTGGCAGGGTGGGCACTGCGGCTCCAAGCTCCCCTCACCCCTGTTCTCAGGTGGCACAAGTGGCATGTAGGGCTGAGGAGAGACGGGGTGAGAAGCAGCTGAGGGTGCAGTGGGTCTGGCAGGGCTGTGGGCCAAGGACATGAGCATGTGGCGTTGGGCTTTATTTTTAAGTGACATTTGGTCAATGTTGGGCTTCATTTTTAAGCAAGGTTTGGTCAGCGTGCAGCCATGCCAGGGAGAAGTGAGGAAGGTCACTGTGGCTGTGAGGGGGTGTCATACACAGTACCTTACATTCTTGGCTTAAATTCATAATTCCATCTGGGTTTATTTGTGGCAAAGCTGCTGTCTGAGATAACAGAATTTAGGTTTAATTGTTCCATGTATATTTGTAGATGTTCTTACAAATGTGTCCTAAATACATAATTATTTAACTGCTTGAAATGCTTCCAAAGGAGCTATTCTAGCCTTTCCTTTAAGTAACAAACTTTTAAAATTACATCAATACTTAATGTCATTTTGGGACGTCTCCTAACATTTCCTTAAAAAGTGATGACCCCTCCCGATCAGTATTTACTTGAAGAATTAAAATAGTACCATTTTCAGTTGTGCTAATTAGCTTTTTTATATGTCCAGTTATGTATTTGCTCATCTGAGATTTGAAATGGGAGGTGTTTTCTAGCTTAACAATCCTCAGAGGAAGGAATAAATATAAGAAATATTTCATATGCAGGGGGATTGGAGGATCTGGCATATTTTACTGTTTTCTTTCTTGGTATGTATACAATATCAAACACTAGTGAGTGGGAAAACAGAGCAATTGTAGAGAAGCTCCAACTTCAGGAGCAGAGTAAGGGAAGTGAATCGTCACCTCCCAGCATTAATCCTCTCGCTGCCTTCAATTTCAACCTCACTTAATATATGCCTCTTCCACAGCTCTCCAAATTTCTTTGAAACCCCTTTGTTCCTCCTGCCTCTTCAAGCAAAACCAACAGTCCTTTCCTGTCTGTTTATTTGTGGGATGCAGAAAGCTTTGGGGTAGAAATGGTCAAAACTTTATTCTGTCCTGCTTAAGAGAGAATGTGTGATTAAAAAAAAAAGGAAGACTCTGCTCTTGACTGTGGAACACATAAAAAGGAGGCACAGAGTTAGCTGTGGCCTGATGTTACTGTGAGGGGCCTTTACATCTGTGAATGTTAATTAAGTTAAAAGAGCTATTTGTGAATGTCTCCATTGCATACATTTTAAAATCCGTGCAAGATTGTCTTATCTCATCTATCTAATTTCATACAATAAAGCCTATGCAATTAGGACATCCCCTGCTCATTCTCACTTTTATTAAAAATATGATTAAGCATGCAAATTTTAAAAAATAATTTATTACTTACAACAAGTTTTATGCTTTTTGGTAAGGCTTACATCTACTTTTATGACAAAAGTAATGGATTGCTACAGTAAAGCTCAATTCAGTGTTATACTACAACTGCATGTTTTAGTCAAGTGAAACAGGGCTATACATTTTCTCCCAATATTTGTTACTTCTTCATACTCTAGAAACAGGCTAGTTTTGAAATTCAGCACTGGATGCTGCAGATTTCAGGACTGGAGCATGTGAACTGCTGTAAAACATTACAACAATTGGGTTTTGTTAAACTAATAAAGAAATGTAAGTTGAAAAAAGCGAGCACCAAAACCCCCACACTTTTGACATGTCAAATATAAACAGTTTGCCACTTGAATGTTTAAAGACAGGTGTGTGCATGTAAAATGTGATTTGTTTTTCAAATGCAGTGTTCAGTACATATTAGTGATTCCTGCAATTTAAATTGACATTTCTCTCTGAGTATATTTTAACCTGCACTTAATCTAAAGAACTCTCGGTGTAGCAATAACTGGAAAAGACCACAGAGGCTAAAAGTTGTCTGTTATCTTCTTGTTCGGTTGCTATGTTTGGCACCACTATTTGTAAACTGTCACAGAAGATTTGTGCACAGTAGGCAAGTGAAATGTGGTCCTGCAATCCCAAGACTTAAAAACCAAGCTTAGAGACAGGTGCAGTATTTGATGCTAGGGAAGCCAGCTCCCTGGGAGTCCCCTGCTCGTGCATGGGCACTGGAGCTAGTGGGGCTTGGAGAAGGTCTTCCACTTGGAAAAGTTTGCATGCCCCCCACACTCCGTAGGTGGAAGTTTAGGTTCCCAATAATGTGGGGGTTCACTGTTTATAAAAGAGATCTTGGATCTTCTGATATGTATCTTTTGTATATGTAAGCCAAGAAATATTACTTATTATCCCAGATTCCTCTTTCTTCAAGCATGAAAATTTTGCATGTTCTGAAGAGGACAAAGATAGAGAAAGGGTCCAAGACTAATTATAAGCATTTGAGCTAGGCAAACGTGCTTTCCTGTTGCTCTCTTGCCAGATAAGCATAAATACGTGAACGAAACTGCTTAACTATTTACTTCTATGCTTTTCTCTCATTCATTTCATTTCAAGAAAGACTAGAAAACATTCCAACAACAGTCTTAAATATCTATGTGGTTATTTGGTTTTATCTGAAAGATTGTGATAGAATGTTGTCGCATTGATGTTCAGAGGATGCGGAGTTTCATTCAAGGTATTAGTTTGAGACAGCTTCTTTAATGGGAAGCATCAGTCACATGTGGGTCAGAATTTGACTGCTGCTGTAAGTCATCTCTGTCTTAATATTTCATTTCTCTATCCCCTCCCTATTATTTCCTCTCCCATTCTTTCTATCTCTATGAAGTCTTTCCTCTAGCCTCTTTCCCTGTTACAGGAAACACGAAGTACATTTGTAGCTCTTCTGTGCAATTTTTAGTTCTTAGAAATAAAAAAAATGTTGTACAGTATATTACTAACTTTTGCTAGACTCCTCTTGATATAAGCCCTGCTGTTACTATCCAGAACTTCACCAGGTTCTGGAGTAGTTGTCTCTTCCACTTTTAAAGGCTTTTGAACATCAGAATATAACACGAACATGAAAGTGTATTTGAGAATGTAATGATTTACACTACTGGAAAGGCAAGTATCATCTGTGAGACATCAGAATCCATCTCATGCTAAGCTTGGCTCTCCAAGTACTCAGGCATATGAAATGGCCATTAATTTGAATGTTGTGATCATCTATGAAAAGAGAGATTTTATGGTTGGAAATTTGTTGAATAAATAAAGCTGCTTAGAGGAACAGGGAAGTATGGGCTACAAAGGCAGCCCAAAAAAGCAAACTGTGAGCTACTGCTAATTACTGTTGCAGAATGGGACTGAAACTCTGGAAGCACAATTAAAGGTACAACAAGCAAGTGGTAAGATTCAGTACTGCTTATGGAAATAGTCCCTTGCTGAAATGGAAGCCTCTGTACCCAAACAGAAGAGAATGAAAAATCAGGAAAATGCACAATGATAGCAAAACTTTAATTTATTTAAGAAATCATATAGTCTTCCCTGGTAACAAGATGGAAAACAAAAGCTCCAAGCATTCCACACAATTATTTAGGAAGTGGAAGAAGGTTGAAAGGTAAGTACTTTTCCTGTATAGTTCTGAATTCACTATTTAAGAGGGGGTTTTGAAATTTCTTCCCACCCCTGCAGCCCTCCCTGCTGCTTTCTCTATCTTAGATTCAATTATGTTCTGACTTCCTTATGCTTGGTTTGGCCTTGGTGGAAAGAGGTTAACTGGCATGGTCAGGCCATACATCTACTATGGAGATTCAGTTAGACTGGAATACAGACAAACAGCAAAAATCTTCTGCCTAAACCTTTTTTCAGGACATGTCAAAATAGACTTTGGAGGAAAAAGTGGAACTACCTGAAAAACAGTGTAGCTTCTGAGATTCCTGATGGAAGGGGGAATGCTTATAAAATATAATGAGCAAAAAAATGTAGCAGCTTTGACTCTGGCAGGGAAAATGGGGAAAAAGAAGCTGATAGAAACAAATTGCTAGATAAAATAAAAAAAATATTTGGCAAAGAAGCAGAGGAACACAGATCCTGAAAGAACCCTCAATCAGCTTACTATCCTTAGAGGCCAATTAAACCTGAAACAGTCAGGAAAGACAGAAAGAGCCCTCCTCAGGCTTAATGAAAATTTATATCAGGCAAAATAAAGCCCTGGGATTATTGGCATATAGGGCATAGAATGCTAAGAGAAACAAGCTAGCTTGGCTATTAATAAAACTGGGGTGGTATTTGCATTTAAAACAAAATATATTTGTAAGGTCTTTGAAGGCTTTCTGTGTCCATCTGTACTTTAACCAAAAACTCAGCTCCAGCTGACAAAATAATATATGTAATGAAGTAAATATGCCCCAGGTTCCAGCTGCTGAAATCACCATTTGAACAAAAAAAAAAAAAAAGGAAAATATCTTCAGAAAATACAGAAAATATGCCAGCTAGCCCACAGACTGAGTCTTTTAAATACTTCTGCACCTTACTTAGCAACTTGTAATAGCAATCAGCATGATTTTAAAAATTAATCAGCTTTTGGAAATTGATATATTGCCTTGAAAGAACTTGCTAAAACATCTCTGTTTAAGTTCATCATTGTACAGTACATTGCAAGGATATAATCATCACCATAAGCCTAGCTTATAGCAAGGGCACTAGTTACTCAAAACAGTGAAGAAGACAGACGAGGCTGTGCCTCTTGCCCATACCTTGGACTTCCTGCAGACATTTTAAAAGAGTATATTTGAAGGCTATTTCAACAGCACGTCGATTTCCATAAAAAGAAGAAGTTTGAGTAGGAATGAATGATTTCAGTTTCCCTGTAAGTCTCCCTAGAGAGTCAAATAGAAAAATAAATAGGAGAAATTTGTAACTCAGGGTCAAAATCAATACTGCTTCTCAAATTTTCACTTTTCAGGCATATAATTGTAGCATCTTCAAATGAAGTGTATACCAAGCCGCATGTGACTGCCATTTTAGCTGTTTTGAAAGTCAGCTGTAGTTTAGGATAGTAGCCGTTACTGACTCTCTTCTTTCACAAGGTACTCATGCCATAGTGAAAAGTTTCAAACAGTCTCCGAGTTTAAAAAACTTAAGAGGCAGGATCTGTATGTGGGCTCAGTAGAGAAGTTAAGTCCTCATCCGCAGTACTTTTTTTTTTGTGATTTGCACAGGATTTCCCACATTTCCTCATTGTTTCTTTCAGGATTCAATTGCAAAATTTGGAAGTATCTCTGTATGTGTTCCTGCATGCTTTAGGGTAATCTGCATCTACCTATTGAAGTACTTCCTATGGATACACAATGTTCCAATTACTTCCCATGCTGTACAGTTCCTGATGCCCTTAGAAAGAATATATAATTTAAAAGCTATTTTTAACATTGAGAATGCAGATCTGCATTACTGTATACAAGTAAAAAAAAAAATTGGAGTGAATATTATTTGTTGCTCTTCTTCTCTACAGTAAAAAATGCTATTCCAATCCTTATTACTTTATTGATAAGAACACTCGACTACATGGAAATTTAGATGTAGGCTCAGTTGCATTTAGCCTCCTGTTAGTATTATCATCATGACCTTGTTGTTGTTTGTAATAACTGAGGCTGTTTCTCAAACTGTCTTAAGTCTTTACAGAGAACACTGAATCAGCTTTCTCCTTTTAAGAGCCAGCTTAAGGTGCAATCAACATTATCACTCATGGGTATTTTAATTTCAGCCCAAAGTGTTTCCGTCTGTAGGAATCTGATGGAGCACATTAGTCCTGCAACAAGGTATATTAGCTAGTGACTTTGTAATATGAAGTGTCACAAACAGAAATTACAGAATATGCATTGCCTCTTTTTATGTGAAGAGCTGGAATGGTGGGGCTGGGGTGTAAATGTGTGTTACCATTTTATCTTGGTCTCTGCACAGTCATTGTAGACCTATTATTGCTGAGATGTTTCTATCAGAAGTTTAACTATTCTCCCCAACTATCTCCCAGATTCACATTTTAGAACATCAGTTGTTTCCCTGCATTTGGTTTATCGAGAGATTCTACTTGATGTTCTTTCCAACTGACAGTTAGAATGGCTGGCCACAGGCAGTGCCTGAGGATGTGAAAATGTATGTTGAAAAGCTGCTATGTAAAGCAATCTTCTTGAAGAATTAATGATAGCAAGAACTTATTTACCCTTCTCCTAATAGGTGGGAACCATGTATGGAGCTGAAACTAAGTACCTATTCTGTGTGCTGTATCTGATTATCAGTAAAAACCACAGTGTCTGAGAACAGAAGTGGATGACAAGATGACACATATTAAATTCTCATAATGCTTTTTTGTTTAGTTTAGTGAAATCAAAATAAGACATTTTTCTTCCCTTTTCATAAAAAAACTTTCGTTTTTTTTCCTTGATTTTGTTCTCATGATGACCAGTAACATGGCAACACTACTAAGGCTATACCCACTACGACATTATATTACAAATGTCTCAAGACAGCAGTTTTCCTATAGAAGTAAAATAAGGAAGTGTATATCCATACATATGTGGAAAGTATATGTAGAATATATATAAAACTTGTGTGGCATGTAATAATTTTGTTTCCTATAATATACATTTGGAAGGGCTATGCTAAAGACCTGTTTATAATTTATTTTTATTTCTCATTAGAATTAAAATACCAAGTTGTTGCAAAATATTCAAATCCAGAGTGGATCCTTATTCTTACCTTATCCACCCCTCCAGAATTCCCATGCTTGAATTCAAAAGAAGATTCAAGTTTGGGTCTGGTTTTTTTAATGTTTTATTCTCCAGTCTAGTTGGTTCACCTCTCTCGTAGGCCTCATCTCAGACTTACGTAAAGAGCATAACACGGAGTTGCTTGGGAAAAGGGAAGACATGGAAGAAGACTGTAAGTACTTAGTAAGGGCAGTCAAGGGTTAAGGCCTGGGACAACATAACAGCTGGAATATGTTAGTTTTACAGGGGGGCAGCCCAGAGAGGGAGTGTGAACTGCCAGCAGGTGGCTGGGAAGCTGAATAACTCAGTGGTGGGACTGGAAGAGAGCTCTGACTGTGATGACTTGACCAATTTCAGCAAAAGCTGTTTTTCTTTGAAAAAGAAAAAACAGACCTTTGTGAAAGCCCTTTAAAGTAAATTTAACATTTCTTTTAAATATCATAGTTTCTGGATCTGGCCCCTGCTTGTTTTGACACTATTTTTGTTTGCTGTATCTCTTATTAAAGATTTACCTTATTCTTTCACTCATGCGGGAAAGAGGGCTGGTTGAGTGTTAGACAGGCTTCCAAGTGTGAGATGCTGATCTATCCCTTGGAGAGATTGCCTCCAAGTCAAGCAGATTCTGGTTGTTATGAGAAGATGCACCAGACAAATGTGGGAAGAGAGGTCTGCTGGGGTTTCTGTCCCTTCCACAGTAAGGGAAGCTATGCTGACAGAGGCAGCTGCGCCTACCACAGAGATGCTTTGCTGTGGTTTTCAGTACTGGTTCTCCAGAAGTCCTAGTCATAAAGTGAGCTTTGCCCTGGGTGGCTCTATACAAACAAGAAACTGTCCCTGGTCCAAAGACCTTGCAGTGTAGGTGTAAAATGACAAATGACAGCAGGTGGACATGGAGACTTGGAAGCAAAAGGCCCCAGTGACAGTGCGGGTCTGGGAGAATAGCACAACAGTTTTGTCAGTATTTAAATGCCACAGTGCTAAAAGAGAGTTTGAAGGAAGGGTTTGGTGATAATAGGATACTGCGAAGGTATTTCTGAAAAGCACCTCCCAAGTGTGAAGGGTAGCATAGGATAAAGTGTATATATTCTTATTTAACAGTCTAACAAGGTGATATTTGGCAGGATTGGGAGAAAAAACAACTGGAATTAAAAAGATGTGAGATGATGACAGCTTGGAGAAAACATTCATCTAGATGGATGCATGGGAAAACTTTACCTCATGCACTAAGCAGCAAGAGTCCGTAATAGCTGCATACAGCTGTTAGGAGAAGACCTATAGCAAAGTCTAAGTTGAAGATGATGTCTGGATTGTGTGTTTGAGTGATGGTCAGGATGGCAGTATTATCTATTGTGGCTATGACAGGAGACCTTGTGCAAGGTTAACTTGGAGAGAGAGAAGGGTGGGAGGAGTAACAGCTCTATTTCAGCCACACTGATTGTCACCTAGTGATCCAGATGGAGGTGTCTGCGAGTGAATGAGAATGTACAGACAGAAAGATGCAGGTGTTAAGGAAGTGAGATAGTTTGCGTTGATGTGCACACTACAGGGATTTGTGTTCAAAGTCAGAAGATGTAATGTGGGACAGAGGGAGACGGAGACTAACCAAGGACAGAGGCCCAAAGAAGCACCTGATAGACAATACCTGATAGAGAGCTGGCAAGCTAGAGGGCACAATCACAGGGATTTCTCCAGAGAGCCCCTGCAAAGGCAATCAGATATTAGAAGTAAAAGAAAATATTAAACCTCAAGTCAAGAAAGAACAGAGCATCGAGAAAAGTGTTGCTGACTGTCAAGGTTGACTGAGTCAGGGCCTGGTGTACCTCAGAAAAATTTCAGGCAGAAAAGACAAAAATTACTTCAGAAAGTACAAACCAACATCATATGAAGGTGAATGTACTGAGGGTTAGTGGTAGTTGGGAAAATGATTGACAGAGTTTATGAGAGGAGATCTTAAAATTTGGAAGAAGAAGCTGCAGCAAGAAATCCAATTCCCTTGTGACTGAAACACTGGTCACTAATGTAGTCTCCTGTATTTCTTTTCATGGTGTCCTGATTTCAGCAGGGATAGAGTTAATTTTATTCCTAGTAGATGGTATAGTGTTGTGTTTTGGATTTTGTATGAGAATAATGTTGATATCGCACTAATGTTTTAGTTGTTGCTAATCAGTATATAAACGGGGGGGCAATCGTTGCTGGGGAATGGGCTGAGCATTATTCAGCATTTGATGAGCAATTGCTTTGTACATAATTAAAAAAATATTCTTCTATCATTATTATTTTATCTTCCTTTACTGTCCTACTGTGTTATCTTTATATCAACCCACAAGTTTTACTTTTTTTTTTCCTTTCTCCTCCCTGCCCCATACCACTGTGGGGGCCAGAGTGAGCGAGCAGCTGCATGGTTCTTAGTTACCAGCTGGGGTTAAACCATGGCACATGGCTATATCCCTGCTCTTATATTTTGCTGTGTCTTTGTTACTTTCCTTTAACAGTATGTGAAATGTTCAGATTTGTACTGAGACTCGCATTTATGAATCTTAGTGCTTTGCTAATAATACACCCACTTTTTTCCAGCTTTATAGTCTTGTAAATGGACTGATACCTGAGAATTTTATAGAATTGTTTAACAGAAAAAATGATTAATAACTGGTACTTATTTTCAGTACAAAGTATTTGTTCCTAGTAATTGTTCCAAAATATTTGTTCCTAGATAAGTTCCATTGAAACTATGGCACTGTTCTCCAATGAAACTGTGCTAATCCAGTCGATACATTGAATATCTGATATAATATTTTAAGAAGAGATTCAGTACAGGTTGCTTTCTAAGAAAAAAAAAGCAATGACCTATTACAAAATAATTTTGGCATATGCAAAGTCATAGAATTATAGAATCATAGAATGGTTTGGGTTGGAAGGGACATTAAAGTTTATCTAGTTCCAACCCTTCTGCCATGGGCAGGGACACCTTCCACTAGATCAGGTTGCTCAAGGCTTGATCCAGCTTGGTCTTGAACACATCTAGGGATAGGTCATCCGTGACTTTTCTGGGCAACCTATTCCAGTGCCTCATCATCCTCAGAGTAAAAAAATACCTTCCTAATATCTAATCTAAATCTCCCCTCTTTCAGATTAAAACTATTACCC
Source organism: Clamator glandarius (assembly GCA_033459285.1). NCBI lineage: Eukaryota > Metazoa > Chordata > Aves > Cuculiformes > Cuculidae > Clamator > Clamator glandarius. The sequence goes on along the minus strand of JAUNZM010000121.1, from coordinate 3,654,435 downwards.
CTTGTCTTATTACTATAGTCCTAGATAAAGAGCCCTTCCCTCTCTTTTCATTAGGCTCCCTTTAAGTACTGGAAAGCTGCTATAGGGTTTCCCCGGAGCCTTATCTTCCCTAGGCTGAACAATCACAACGTTCTCAGTCTGTCCTTGTATGAGAGGTTCTTCAATCCAATGATCATCTTCACAATCCTCTTCTGGACTTGTTCTAACAGACCCATGTCCTTCCTTGCTGTCCTGAGGACTCCAGAACTGAATGCAGTGCTCCATGTGAGGTATCATGAGAGTGGAGTAGAGGAGGAGGATCACCTTCCTTGACCTGCTGGTAACACTTCTTTTGATGCAACTCAGGATACGATTGGCTTTCTGGGCAACTGCACAGTGCTGGCTCAGCAAATAATAAGTTGCTTGGCATTTCTGATCAAGCAAAATACTACCTTAAACTCATGCATAGATAATGAACTGGCAGCCTGCATAGGAGCTTTCATGACAGTAAGATAATAAACGCTGACATGGATAAATTGTCACGAGCTGAACAAAAAAAACCCAGTCAAATTATCATTTTGATAAGGATGGTGCATTTGGTTAAAATGAAAACAAATGTGCTGGTGGCTCCTTGCAGCAGTAATTTTGCTGTCCAAGATGACAGAGTTAGTTCTGAGAAACTTTTTAATTGTTTTATCCACATAACGGTATACTTATCACATTTATGTCACTGGGCAAGGAAACAATCTTAACAACAAAAGCTAGATTTCATACCAGAGGTACTCCTTTTAGCTTTAATTCTTTATTTATGTCAGCACAAATGAAAATAATTGTATAGCATGATGACTGGCACAGTGGGATCCATATTGCTCATGTGTTTCAGCTGGATAGGAGCCAATACAGAGAATATGTACATATACAGGACTTAGGTATAATATAAAAACGTTTGCTGGAACACTGACAGTGTGGCTGTCTAAAACATTTCCCCTGAACAGTTCAGAGGGCCTGCAAAAGATAACTGGTTTTGCTGTAGTTCACCAGGATTCCCTCCAATGTCTCAGCAGATGCTTTTTGTATCATTAACTGACACCTGTCTGAGTGCTATGGATGCAGTTGTATGAGTCAGAGCTTCAGTCCCAAATTTATGTCTCCTGGAATCGCTTAGGTGGGGAGTCAAAATATCTGGATGATGGAGCCTCATCAACATTTTGTGTGTTGTTGACAGCAGAAACAGAACTGCTTGAATCATTGTTTGTTAGTTGGATTAGATCACCTTCTATGACCAAGTGACTAGACTCTTGGACGAGGGAAAGGCTGTGGATGTATCTTCCTGGACTTCAGTAAAGCCTTTGACACAGTTTCTCACAGCATTCTGCTACGGAAACTGTCAGCCTCTGGCCTGGACAGGCGCACACTCTCCTGGGTGGAAAACTGGTTGAATGACCAGGCCCAGAGGGTGGTGGGAAATGGAGTTAAATCCAGCTGGAGGCCAGTGACAAGTGGGGTTCCCCAGGGCTCAGTGCTGGGTCCAGCCCTGTTTGATGTCTTTATCAACCACCTGGATGAAGGCATCGAGTGCTCCCTTAGCAAGTTTGCAGATGACACCAAGCTGGGAGGAAGCGTTGATGTCGGGAGGCTCTGCAAAGGGATCTGAACAGGCTGGACTGCTGGGCTGAGACCGACGGCATGAGGTTTAACACGGCCAAATGCCGGGTCCTGCACTTGGGGCACAACAACCCTAAGCAGAGGTACAGACTAGGAGAAACCTGGCTGGAAAGCTGCCTGGAGGAGAAGGACCTGGGGGTGTTGGTTGACAGCCGACTGAACATGAGCCAGCAGTGGCCCAGGTGGCCAAAAAGGCCAATGGCATCTTGGCCTGCGTCAGGAACGGCGTAACCAGCAGGTCCAGGGAGGTTATTCTCCCTCTGTACTCGGCACTGGTGAGACCGCACCTCGAGTACTGTGTTCAGTTCTGGGCCCCTCACCACAAGAAGGATGTTGTGGCTGTGGATTGAGTCCAGAGAAGAGCAACGAAGCTGGTGAAGGGGCTGGAGAGCAAATCTTATGAGGAGCGACTGGGAGAGCTGGGGTTGTTCAGCCTGGAGAAGAGGAGGCTGAGGGGAGACCTTATTGCTCTCTACAACTACCTGAAGGGAGGTTGTGGAGAGGAGGGTGCTGGCCTCTTCTCCCAAGTGACAGGGGACAGGACGAGAGGGAATGGCCTCAAGCTCCACCAGGGGAGATTTAGGCTTGAGACAAGGAAAAAAATTCTTCATGGAGAGGGTGGTTAGGCATTGGAACGGTCTGCCCAGGGAGGTGGTTGAGTCACCGTCCCTGGAGGTGTTTAAGGGTGGGGTGGATGAGGTACTTAGGGGCATGGTTTAGGGATTGGTGGGAATGGTTGGACTCGATGATCCGGTGGGTCTCGTCCAGCCTGGTTATTCTGTGATTCTGTGATAGATCTAGTTAAATCTTTACTTTAGGGTTTCACTAAGCATCCGTAAGCTCGCCACATGAAACATGAAAATGGTGTCTGATTGTTTATCCTAGGTTTTTGTGAGGAATGGTACATCAAATAAAAAATAGTGACTTGAAGTGTGTAGCTTACTGATTGCACACCTGAACTGAATCTGCCATGTTTTTATGATAGTTAAAAAGTTGAAAATTACAGATGGTCATACAGATCATAAAAATAGTAAGAATCAAATTACCCTAGTTTCAAAAACTTACCTTCAAAATTAAAGAAGCTAAGAGTTGTGGTTTTTTTTTTTTCTACAGGGTGTATCTATTTGGAAAACTCAGGCAAATATTTTGGATTATGTATGAAGAAAATGTATACATTTTGATGACTTTTTTCTCTTAATATTTCAGATGTTTTTCTCAAAACCACAGGTGATTGTATTTATTTGGTTTAATTTTGAAAAATGTGTTTCATTTACGCCATACCTGTTTTTGTTTTTAGTAGTATCAGAATCTGAGCAGACCAACCAATTTCTTTGTCCTTTAAAATGTTACATTGCTACTGAAACTTTCCAACACCGAACATTTCACTGATCCCCTTTTCTCTGCCATCTGTCTGATCTGGCCTCCTTCCAAATAAAACCGCTTTCCCAGTGGATATGATTGTCCTGGTATGAGAGTTTTCAGTCAGGTTAAGGAAAATTCACATTATGTTCAGTTGTTGCTTTCATACTGCACACAAATATTTAATGGCCATGTACACTTAGTGTGTGTAAATTCTAAGATGTGCATTAAAAAACATTCTGTCAGAAACTCTGGCTTATGCTCTTTGTTGAAAACCTCTCACTGTTAAAAGTATTTGTGTTTTCTGTCATTATGTTCTGTGTTAGTTTGTTTATTTTGACAATTACTTTATTATAGTATCTGTACAACCTTCAAGAATGGATGTTTTGAAATCTGATCGACTGGTTAAAAAAAAAAAGTGATGTCCCAGATTATACGCAGCATTGCAGAAGAACATTTTGGAAACTGACTTATCTTAGAAGTTCAACATTAAATGTCTTGGGAAAGATAGTGTATTTTAGAAGCTGAGCACTTAGCCATGTGCCATATAATGGACTGTCAAGATGGGCACAAAATCTCTGTTCTCTTCTTGACAAATATGTTGAGAATTTTAGATTTATTTATATTATATATTGTGGTCATATATTGTGTTAGGTATTGCATCATATCTAAGGACATCAACAGAGAAATAACATCCCATAGATCTAAGAAAATGCAATGCATCATTCAAAATACATATGAAAAAGCATTGTATTTTTACGTGCACAAGTGCATTAACTGTTGAAAAGGGGGAGAGGTCTCATTTTCCCTTCTTCCTTTATGCTAGAATCACTTTCATGCTAGTAATTAAATAGTGCGTTTTATAGCGAGCAATTGAAATAAAAACCCATCAGACACTGACAACTTCCTTTAAGAGGAACATATTACATTATACTCTGAACTATGTAGATCATCCCTGAACAGCGATAGAATTTCTTGTTCAACAATTAACTCTGTGTATCCCAGAATATCTCACACAATCTTTCTCTCTCTTTTATTTTTTTTTCAATTGTATGCACTCTCAGATTTAAGGAAGAACACTATGCTTTTTTTCTTTGAGAGATATGAATGTTTTAGATTATCTGTAGTCCTGGTTTCAAGGAGCGATTCAACTGAAAGAGTGAACTTTTGGCTCTCAGTATCTATTACTGAGTCAGAGTCACTTCCAAACTCTTGACTAGGAGCTTGAAGCAACTGTTTTCTCAGGCAGCCAAGCCCCAGGGTTTACGCTGAATCCTGTGCGTGCTGGGACAAGACTCAGCTCAGTCAATGATTTGAGGATACACATGGAGGGTAACTCAAAGGTGTCGGCACTATTTAAGTCTTCCTTAGGCTATAACTTGAAGACTTGCGTTTCATTTACACAAAGGCCCTTTTCCAGTGCCCTGGCAATATTAATGTTGCATTTACTTCACCTGTTTCGAATTGGAATCTGTAAGCCCATGTTCATCTTTTGACCTGTGCTGATACGCTGAAAGGATGGTTGGTTGGTAAGTGGCAAAAGGAGAGCCAGGAGTGGTTGGAATCAAGGCAGCTGAGGACAACAATTTCACTCCATATGCAAGTATGATCAAGAAAACTTGTATGTTAAATAGCTTCCTACTGAGTCTCCACCTTGATAAGTTAAAGAGGTCTCCCAGGAGAGACAGAAAACATTAATTTTCTGGTTTTCAGCTGGAATTCCAGAAGGTGTATTTCCTGCACCAGGGTAAGCTTCTGTAACAAGAAAGTTCTTCCTCCTCCATCCTCCTTTTTTGGCAGTACAAAGTGTTCAGTACAAAAAGCAATTTACAGGTTAGTATTTTTTCAAATGTTGTTTTCCAAAGACATCACACCACATCCCCCCCACCCTCCATGATCAGCATTCAATGTAACCTGCTGGAATTGTATTTGGATTCCATTTTGTGCAATTATGATTTTGGTTTACTATATTTTCTTTACTAAACAGACACTCAGCAGCTAACTCATAGTGCAGTGTATAGCTTTACAACGAGATGATATTTATTACCCTACAAGCTTATTTGGAAACAAAAAATCCAAACACTTGCTTGCATGAAAATGAACATATTTTCATGTAAATTCCTCAAGAAGAAGCTGGCATAATTAACCAGTATGGAAACACGGATTCTGCTCACTTCACCAAAGTTCGCCCAAAGTCTGAGAAGCATCTGAATTACTGGGTAATGTTAATATTTTGTTTTTACTGTGAAACAGATGTACACTGCCAGAACTTTTTCCTGTGGCAGAAAAATCCCACCTCAAAAACGTAGCATGTCATATATGTTGGATATAGAGTGTGATTGGTTCCAAACTTCAGCTAGCAACTTTGCCTTCGGTTTCTGTAAGATGAGAATCAGGACTTGTATTTTATGAGAGATTCGCTGTTATTTAACTCCATGAATGTGGGCAGAAAACAGTCTTACTGACCATAATGTGGAAATAGGACAGTGAAGTTAAGTATATTGTGTAGTTGCATGCAGTGTTTTTCAGATTAGCACTGTTGACCCTGAGCTCTGTTCTTGTAGACACTTAACTTAGTTGCTAAAAATAGGCATATGCATGGAATTTATTTTAAAATGTTTTGGTCTTCTTTTGGGGGATTTAGATAGATATATTTGGAGAGTGGGGAATCTGATTCACCATTCTTGCAAGAAATGCAAAATGTTTACCAATGCTAGCTGGTTTTGTAGACTTTCAGTTTCCAAATTAGTATGAGAAGCAATCAGTCTGTAGCACAGGACTCACCTCATTGTTCTGTTGTTTCTGGCAGTGCTCAGACCGTCAACATGCCAAATCCAAAGGGGGGGTGGGTGGAGAAAAGTTATTCCAACCCGACTGCCCTTGCAAACCTGGGGGAACATGCTTGCTTCATGAAGAGTATGGGTGAGGAACTATGCTTTGCATGTTGGGCGTTCTTGCAGTAGAAGATGGGGGGCAGCTATGGAAAAGCCTCAGAACTGTAGCCTGAATGGTCTCGTTTCCTTGCTCTTTTCTCTCCCATGCCAGCAGCATGTGTTGAAGCACAGCTGCACATGACCCACAGTGTCTCTGCCTCCTGTGTTCATTGTTGCCCCTCCAGGGCAGAGCTTGGCAAAGCTGGGTACCTCCTAAAATCTGACTTTACAGCTGAGCCTATGCCAAATGCCGTACCTTTCACATATGAATGTCCTCTTCAAAGTCAGCAGGACCACTCAGAGAGGCTAAAGTTCAGTATACGGGTCAGCATTTTTAGTGTGTCTTCCCCTACACTGATCTGTGTTTTGAAATGCTGTGAAAGAGCAGCCCCTCTCACACCCAAAGCCACCCACAAAAATATTCTGAATAGCAAGGGCAGCAGAACATGTCAGTCATGCAGCCCTTGCCCTACCCAGACATCTGTGAAAATTTCATGCTTCTGTGAGCAGATTTTCCAATGGGCTGCATTTGGCTCTATGTCTTTCAGGGAATACTTCTATTTTCCCTTCCTTTGGTTTTTTTTTCTGTATATTTTTAATTGCCCTTGGTATTAAAAAAAAGGCACAAATTAAATAAAATATATAAACAATAGGAGGGGGTAGGCTTAAACTAACAAAAAGGAAGAAAGTCAGACTAGCTGTAAACCTGGAAATGCTGTTCTTGACTCCTAGCATGTGCAAGAGATGCAGCACATATGGCACATTGAATCACCTGGAGCCAGGCCTCTTTGTTGCACCTCGGCATAGGAGAGCAAGAACAAAGCAGAGATGCAGATTTTAACCCTCAGTAGTCTGGTAAAGATTGATCAGCTTAAGCTTATTCTTATTATTCACTTCCAGATCACAAATATAAGGTATTAAAAATAGAACCATTACTGAACGATCTCTTCTGTACTTAAACGTGGATAGCAGCGCTTTTTTGTTGATTAAAAACTCTCAGTATCATTCTTTCTAGTGTTTAGGAAATACATATGAATGTAATTGTACCTTCTTGTATAGAAAACTTGATTTTTATTATAACTACCCTTCATTTATGATGCTCCTTGCAAAAGCTGTTTTTGATATTATGCTTTTAAGTGAGCTTCTCAGTGTGATTTGCAATCATTAATGAATCAGACTGTGGATAAAGACAGTGTAGGTATGGCAGCATATCATTATGCAGTGGAGTAGACTGAAGCATGAGGGTGTACATATTTACTACATCTTGCACAATGATGAAGAAAAGATAGCTCCAAAGTAGGATGATATTTTTACTGTTCATAGTGTATTCATAATAAAAAGTATTTCTGAAAAAATCAAACTATTTCTAACTTTGACAAATATTTTTTTAAAGAGAAAATGAAAGTAAAATTTAAAAGATGTCAGAACATCTGATACTGAGTATTTGGCCACAGTGTGGATTTGGCTTCATAAAGCCCCAAATATGACTGCTTTTGTCTCCCTTCCCACTCCAGATACTTGATCCATTTGTTCAGGTTACTTTACCACAGATCTCCTTGACACTGCTACGTCTGTACCCTGACAATCATAGCAATGCATGTCCACTTCTAGTCAGTGTTTCATGCACTTCTAGCACAAAATGGGTATGAATTATTATACATCGAGATCTGAAGAGCAAAACAATTTTCACTTGTTCTTTTTACAGTAAAGTCATCACTATCACAGGCCAGTGTTGCACAGGTATATGATTGACTAGAATCTTATATTTTGAAATGCAGAAATGTAAGATTTCAAATTTATGGGTATAATTATATGTTATTTTTGAAATTGAAAGGGGCTTGAGCAGAGATTTTTAAAGTAGACCTAGAAGAAGAGGTCAAGAATGTCTAACAGTGTGTATACCTTCAGAAGTTTTAAGAATGTTTTTATGCTTAAAAGATGACAATTTCCCTAGAAAACAGGGAAGCTGTTGAACAGTGAGACTTTACTTCTGCACTGGTATCTTGTCAGTATAAATAATTTTTTTAAATGTTGCTGTATATTGATCTAGTGTAATCAATTTAATATTTGATTTGTATATAGAATTAAATGCAATTTTATGTCTTACATGTTAAAAATAAGCAGTCAGAGAAACAATGCATATAATCAGTTGAGACAAGGAAGACCCTGATGTTTTGGCTGTAGTTAGCAGGTATTGGTATAAGGGCTCTACTTTTGAAAATAGTTCATTTGCAGCAGCTGGAATTTCATTCAAATCAAAATTGTCTCATAATCATATTGTTGCTACAGTCTGGGTTTTTTTCTAAAAAAAAGCTTTAGTACAGTGAAATTCATTTTAAAGTTATCAGGAAAGAAGAACATTTAACTATAAGCAATTAAGTCAAGTTGCTTCTGCCTGTGTAGGCTGATTTTAACAGACAGAAGTTCTTCTGAGCTCTGGACAGAAGGCAACATCAGTCCAAAAGCTCCACAGCTGCTATAGTGCTTCTTTTTTTCTGAGCTAATAAATGCTGTGACAATATGGGGGTTTTTGACCAGAGATGACTTGCATTTGACTGCCCTGAGGCAAAGAGCAGAAGAACTTGTATTTGAAAATCAAACACAGTTGGCACAGATGTTTCAGTGAAGACTTAAATTCTTGAATCTGACCCTAACCGCTGTGGTCTCACTTTTGTATCTGCACTGAGCTTGTGCTGTGTTGACAAGAAATCCTTTCTTTGGCAGCGCAAAGTCACTACGTTGTCAGGTTTACACTCTATGGCACTCATCTTGTGGCTTTTTTTTAAAATTGCTTTTAGATTTAATTTTTGTAAATGTATCGGGGACTGACTGAATTAGGAAAATGAATTTTCAGTTTTTCTAGCTTAATGGAAGAAAAACTATTGAGGGACAACTGATTTATTGAAATTTCCTGCCTGAAACCCCAGGGAGAGGGTGGGGGAAAGATTCTCAGAGAAGGCGCTCTCTGAAGGGGGTAAGTATGGGACAAATATGTGACTTTAGATGTCTGCAAATTCCTGACTGAATGGCCTGGTTTTTATATGGTAGTAGGTACAAGGAGTAGGTTGCCAACACTAGCACTATTTTACAAATGCCACTGAAGCCAAAATTTTGTAGCTAGCCCAAACTGTTTACTGAATGGGCAGTTATTTTTGGGTTTTCTCAATCTGCATTTTTAGCAAACACACCTGTTTCTTGGGAAAAAAACCTCGAGAAGGCATCTTCCAGTGTTAGTGGCTCATGAATGAAGCCGCCGACAGTGACTGAAGTCACTTTTGCTGAAATCACAAAAATTAAATATTTTATTGGAGAAAGATGATAGAAGAAGATTTGATATCTCAAACTCTTTTGCTGTTCCCTAAGGCTTTTTACACCAGCTACTGACTTTCTCAGCTGGAGAAAACAGTGTTAGAGAGGAAAGGTGTTCTGTGAAGAAGATCAGTGCATGAGGGAAGAGTTTTATGGGCATTGGAAGGCAAACACAGGAAAGTAAACACAGCCCACTGGATTACAACAGGTTAGCAAATACAAATACTGTAATGTCTCCACAGAGCTCTTTCTGTAGAGGCAACTGTTATCTGCAATGTATCGTGTCATTTTATTATTACCATATTTTACTAAATTACATGCATTTCTTCTTTTGTAGTGTGCTTTACTTCAAAAAATTGTTTTAAGTTGGTGAATAACCTCACCAAGGGACATCGAGGTTTCAAAAAAATGTGGAAAAGAGATGTTAAAATTTAGGTAACTCTGTCATCATTAAGGTGTGTTTGGATCTGATGTTTTTGGCTTCTAGTGTGCATTCAGAACACCATCTTGTGACCTAGGTCTCCTGTGATGCATTAAAGTTGTTGTAAGCCATACTTGTACCCTGCAACAGTGCTAGGACTTGAGATACCTTCAGCCTCTGTGAATTTTGTGGCAAAGCTGCCGCTGAATGTAGTAGGAAGAGTGGAAGGCCTGGTTACTAGCTTTTGTCAAGCATAGCGAGGTACTGATGAAATGTTCTGTGTCAGTCTGAACTGCATTTTGTCATTACACATGGAGATATTCCTGAGCAGAGGAGAGGGAACATAAATGAAGGATTTATTTAACGTCAAGATGCTGAAATTTAGGCAGTGTATTGTAAGTACAAAACTGGCCTTTTGCTAGAGCATTGACATGCTAACTTATCTTCCTTTCAAACTGTCCTTTTTAATAATCTGTTGGGTTTCTTTTTTACCTGTGAAGAATTGTTAAATGTAAACATCTTTCTATTGACACGATACACTAATGTCAGTAGTAAAAGAAGAGCTGATGTGAAAGGCTAAATTATCATGGAAAAGCATTTCTAAACTATTCTAAATTATTTCTCTTCTGACTATGCACCAGAATGGGCTAGCAGATAAATTTCATTCATTCACTTTCACAGCAACTTCTTAGTTCTTTTGCAGAGAAGCTGAGTAGAGACATATTTTGCTGTGTGCACTCACTGTCTTTGGAGTGTTTCATTGTGTCTTGTTTTTGAGTTCTGTAAAATGGAGAAACATTTTCTTAAAACCAGAACTGTCCCTCAAGGAGAAAGCTAGTGCAGTCTTCTAATATTATCCTATGTGGCAAATTTCTTGTGACTATCCCTATGTAAGATGATATACAAGGACAAATGAAGGAGGTGAGGGTAAAAGATTTGTAACCCAAATAATACTGGGACATCTACTTCCACCTATAGCAGACTATGCCATGCTTTAATAACCTGGGCTTATCTTCATGTAAAAAACAAGGTGCAGACTTTTCTCTTATTACAAGATTAAATTGCAGAACTGGTAGGTTGACTGGCCAATCAAGCTATTATACATGTGTGTACTGTTTTTATATATGATGAAGAGTATGGTGCTTAGTTTTGCTTTTTTTGACAGACAAAAAGAAATCTTTTGGCTCTATTTATATTTTCATTTAATAACAGAATCTTTATTTGGTTTTCTCAGTATGGTTAGCTCATATGTGACACTTTAGTTACTTATGTGCTATTACTGTGTCTTTTTGTTCTCGTGAACCCTGTCACAAATTTTAGCAATGCTACTTGCAATGCTTGATTATATGTGAATTGACACAACAGCCTACAGCCTATTTTGTTTCCTCTTGTTCCGTAGATTTTTACCAGTGCAACTTGTAATAATTCCTAAGAAGCTGTCATAATCTGTTCTATCAAAATTACTTACAGATCCTGTTGTTCAGGGATCATTGAAATGATAGATTGCTATGGTCTCTCTTGCTAATGTGTGCTTGGGGAGTCCTTCATTTACACAATAGACTTATTCAATTTTTGGTGAAATGTGATTATTACTCTTGCACGAAGAGATATGCTCAATCTAGATATGACTTGCTTATTTTTTAAACAAACTGTATAAAAATACTTATCCTTCTGAGAGTGATGACAGGGATTAGGGAGTCAATCCACAAAACTCTAATTTTTACCTTCCAAATTAACTGCGTTTACCTTGCTATTGGAATGACTGGCAATTTCACATAGCAATGGACTGTTAGTAAGGAGTGGCAAGAATTCTAGCTGCCACAGAGGCAGACTGAGGCATGGCTGATGGCTCAGGGTGACTGGAAATCATAGGAACCTGACTGGAAAGTGAGCTCTGGCTCTACACTGGTCAAGTCTTCTCCTCACGAGCTCAGCTGTGCTCATTACATTGCTGGCTATATGGCAGAAGAAGTCTGGATAGGATGGTCCAGTTCTGGACTACTGTATATTAGAAGATTTTAAGCATGCAAATGTCTGAACGTACCAGGCACCTTGTAAAACCGTAGTATAAATCTATTAAGTTTTAATCACACTATTTTTATTCAGCCCTTTTAAAGGAGAACAGTGATAGTTTTAATTTTTTTCTTACTCAAAATGCTCCTTTTATGTTATTATCTTGATTATAATGTCATTTCTTGGTGAATCATTTGTGCTGTAACTGAGTAGTGGTAGGGTAAGGATCTAAAACTGAGGCAGAAAAATAGAGAAGATTCTAGGTGTAATCCTGCCAATGTTTGTTTCTGTCTCATTTTCTCTGATAGGACAAGTCACAGCAGTAATTTACACCTGCTTAAGTAGTAATTCACAAAGTTGATCCCTATGCTTGAGTCAGGAGCCTCGTAGACTTTATAAGCATGTGGGAGGACATGAAATGAGGGCTGCAGGGAGGTCTTGGGAAAAGCTTTATTTGTAAGCTCAACAACTGCTATCAGGGCTGCTGCCTGTACTTTATGCAGAATCTGTTATTTAAAGTCTTTCAGCTGTACGCCTAGCTTGAACCGGGCATGTGAAACCACATACCTTAGAAAAAGAAACTAAATAAGTGGATTGTATCATTCAATTTCAGGGGATTTACTCACCCTATCTTGTAATTTTTACTTACATGAATAATCTTTATTTACACATTCTTAATTTGAATGGGATTACTTGCATTAGTGTTAATGTGAGTAGCAGGTACAGGATTAGTTGCTGTATTTGTCAGTGGTGCCAAAAGTGACAGAATATACAATAATTTGGTTACACTTTCAATTATAATCTGAAATTAAAGAGCTTTATTTTGGAGCTGTTGATCTGAATAGCAAGTAGTGACACTTATAATTGAATTCTGAGATAGAACTTTCCACACATTTGTAATGCAGGAAGCTCTCTTATTATACAAGATTCACTTGGCAGGTGAATGGCCACCACTTAGGAATGGTATTAAATCCTGCATTTCAAGAGTCAAAAGGACTGAAATCTGCTTCTAAGGTAAAATATTAAATCTATTTCGTATCTCAAAATTCAATAGTCTGAAATTACTAGGTTGAGAAATGTTTTGATAAATATTTGAGTACGTGCTGTGATTAATTTGTACTAAAATAGCATGTTGAACTAGTGTAGTTCGTGCTGGTAAGACCACATGATGGGGCAGGCCCTCATCCTGAAAAATGCTCCCAGCAGATCTTCAGTGAAAACTTAGCTGCCTTGAGCAATTTTCAGGACTTGGGGCTAAAATTTGAGGTAGTGTGAATAAGGGTGGCAGAATGAGAATAATTCGTGCTGCATCTAGCCTGTTTTCTGCACCTACAGGCTTGGTTTTATCTTTCTTTTTTAATTTTTGTACCAGTATAGCTTGATTTTTATTTTTATTTAGTTAATGTGCAGATTTTAGCCTTTATGTAATTAAATAGATAACATTGGGAAATGAATAATTTTGGCAAATATTCTTTTTCAATGCCTAAGTCTTTTGTTGCTGGATAAATGTTCTCAACTTCTATGTAAAGCTTTCTTTCACATGAAGTAAATGTCTTCTCAGTAAAGAATTGGGCAAAGAAGGTCTGAAAAATGCAGACAAATGAGATATATCTTCTCAGCCACAACTAAAATCAATGCTAATAACTGAAAATCTGTTTACAACACAACCCTGCAGTAGTCTGAAAGCAAGATGCATACCTTACAAGTCCCTGCAGTTGCAAGTCACTTTATGTGCAGTGACATATGCTGGCCCCAGCTCAAATCATGACTTGTTTGACTAAGCAGTAATGTCAGATAGTGAATGTTGCTTGTACATAGGAAGTGATACTGTCTGTATCACCTCTCTGGAACAGGAGATGCCAAAATGTTTTGTGCATCAAAGTACCCCAGTTGTTTTGGAATCTGAATTCTCTTCTCCATGGCCAGTATCATTACTGTTCTGGAAAGGTGACTGAGGGCTCTGCAAACACCTTGGTCTTTTGCTCCATAGGAAGTATTCCGAACCTCAGCAGCAGTTGGCTGCCAGTATGTTATGATATAAAATCTTTCCATATTTTTCCCCTTGAAATTACATAAAGGGTAATCACAGTTTGGCCTTGAATAAAGACATTCACATACTCATATATGGTAGGTATTTCTAATGTTTGGTTTCATATTTTGTAAACTGCTGGATTGACTTTAAAAATAAGTATGAAAACTAGGTAAAATCTGCTGTCTTCCATTGCACTAGAAACTGTAGCTATGTGAGAATTGGCTTCATGTCTGGAATGAAAAACGGGCACAAAAATACCCACGTTTGGAGAAACTGCCTTTGGAGATATACGAAGAAGGTGGAAGGAAAGGACATTTGTTTTTTTGGATGAAAATGTGACAGTGGATTTTAGGCTTGTTGGAAAGAACAAAAGATTAAGATACGGATGAAGGGGTTATGAGCCTAAAAGCTCATCTATACTTTTAAGTTATATAAGATGATCTATAAGAATATACTACTTTTTCAGACAGAGCTTCCTTGTCTTATAGCTGTAGACATCCTGGCTACTACTTAGTATACAAAAACACTGTGGAAGAATAAGGAAATCACACATGAAAAGTTACAGAAATAGTTTGATGTTCTAGTAAAAATAGGAGTTTCTGTTGGATGAGCAATAGGCAGTCTGGTAGGGTTAGATAATTGTCTTAGCATCACTAGTAGCTCAAGTTAGAAGACAGGATTTAGGAAATTGAAATTGATATGCCCAAATACTGAAATGAAAAACAAGATTTGCATATTTTTGATAGCACACTCATTAATTATTCGAGTTGTGTGCTCATTTGCAACAGAAGAGAGGAGACCACCATAGACTGCAATGATAAAAGCAAAGGCAAAATTTGGCTGTGACTCAAGGGGAAATTACTAATCTTAAGTTGTTCTGAATCTGGACATACAGAGCTCCAATACTCTGACTTAATTGAAAATATCTTCTTAGCTCCCTCAAGTATTAAAAATCATAATAATGTTAGATCACAAAACCAGAAGAAAGTTTTAAACATTAGTCTTTTAAATAAGTGATTATAAACGCCTGTTGAAAGAAAGTACAGAAAATAAATGATACCCACTAGACCCTGTATTTTCAGATTTCCCAGGGAGTTAGGGAGTTAGCCACAAAACACATTAAAGTCAATGAGGGTTACTAAAATCAGTGGAAGCAGTGTACCTTGATCTCATATAAACTCTGTAAACTTTAAAGAAAATAACCATTGAAATAGTAGGAAAAATATAAAGTATCAAAGTAGGTAATATATGAGTAAAAGAGCCAAATATTTAACAAAATTAAAAACATGATGGAAAACAGAGAATGGATAGAAAAGAGACATTTGAATACATTGAGTTATATAAGACTCAAAGGAAAAATTCACATGGTTTCAGAAAATACAGTTTGTTGAGAAGTTGGAGGAAAATGGGAAGAAAATCATCAGGTATAATTGTTGTGAGGAACAGCTTCCTATTGAGACAGAAGAGGTTTACCCTCTGTGCTGCACAAATGCATTCCAGCATATGTAAATGTAGATACAGAATCACAGAATCACAGAATAACCAGGCTGGAAGAGACCCACTGGATCGTCGAGTCCAACCATTCGCACCAATCCCTAAATCATCCCCCTAAGTACCTCGTCCGCCCTCACCTTAAACACCTCCAGGGACAGTGACTCAACCACCTCCCTTGGCAGACTGTTCCAATGCCTAACCACCCTCTCCGTGAAGAATTTTTTCCTAATCTCAAGCCTAAATCTCCCCTGGCGGAGCTTGAGGCCATTCCCTCTCATCCTGTCCCCTGTCACTTGGGAGAAGAGGCCAGCACCCTCCTCTCCACAACCTCCCTTCAGGTAGTTGTAGAGAGTAATAAGGTCTCCCCTCAGACCTTACATATACATCACCGCAACGTAAAGTCAAGAGGTAGGAGAAGGATTTTATATAAGCATACAAACACGCCACATGTAATGGAGAAAAGACAAAGGGAGAAGTATGAGGAGAAAAGGAAAACATGGGAGAAAATGGATATTGTACTGTGGTTGAGGAAGAAAGCAGATGATTCATAGTATATGACTGCCTGAAGAACATCAAAAGCATGTCCTCTCTCTGTTGAGGAAGGGTGGTTGTAATACAAGTGGTCGTCTGAGGAAGCAGCTAACTTTTTTGCAGCATGGATTTTTTTATCTAGAAGATATGTTCAGCAAAATAGCTCACTAGTCCCATTACAGTAAAATGTCGGACTTTCTCTGATATAAGTGTTGTAAACTCAAGTTCTGTCTAGTTCATAAGATTTCAAACCTGTGGTAGGATCTTTCAGAAGAAAGAGGAGGACTCTACCACCTCCACTCCTTTGAGATTTACAAGACACAGGTGCTTATGACCCTTATAAAATCTCACCCAAACAAATGGATAAGAGCCCTCGCTTAAAAAGGTACTATTTAGAAATGAACTTCCAGAGAAGCAAGCAAATAAATAAAAAGTTGTTGATAAAAATCTCGTTGCAAACATTAAAAAGAAGACAAAGTTTTGCAATGCATACGAACAATGGTGAAATTAAATGCCACCTGACATAGCTCCATTCAATCTTCATGCCTGTGAAATTGTTAAAGTAAATAGAAGCATGTTATTTTATGCCTATGGTGAGACTGGGCCATAAGCTCAGACTCTAGAGGAAAAAAAAAGTTAATTGAAACACAGAAACACAGAATAACCAGGTTGGAAGAGACCCACCAGATCATCAAGTCCAACCATTCCTATCAAACACTAAACCACCTCCAGGGAAGATGAATCAACCACCTCCCTGGGCAGCCTGTTCCAGTGCCCAATGACCCTTTCTGTGAAATTTTTTTTCTTAATGTTCAGCCTAAATCTCCCCTGGTGGAGCTTGTGGCCATTCCCTCTCGTCCTGTCCCCTGTCACTTGGGAGAAGAGCCCAGCTCCCTCCTCTCCACAGCCTCCCCTCAGGTAGTTGTAGAGAGCAATGAGGTCTCCCCTCAGCCTCCTCTTCTCCAGGCTGAACACCCCCAGCTCTCTCAGCTGCTCCTCATAAGGCCTGTTCTCCAGGCCTTATGAGACAAACTGTTTACTCTTATGAGCCACACAATGGCAAATACTGCCAAATGAAGACATTAATTTTTAAAGGCTTCAAGATCTTGGGAAAATGTCCTCTTTTAAGGAAATTCAGAAGCAATGAAATCAATATATCTGTTATAGCAGGGAGCAAACTTAAATGCCCCATGAGAACTTCAGATTTTTATGGATGCTATGTTATCAGAGCTTCTGAAGAGACACAAAAAACAAGACGTGAAGTTCTAATAAATAGTAAATTGACTGTGCAAACCATTAATATTGTGAATTGCTTATAGGTAACATACCTATTTACTGTGACATTATACTTAAAAAATTTAACTGCTTAATTAAGCTGGCTTTATGCCATAAAGAGCATATTTAGGAACAATGTTTCACAGATTGTCAAAATTGGTGATTTAATACACAGGCTATCTTTGCAGCTGTATAGCAATTCAGAAGCACAATCTAATGTCATTGAAAGAGTGGTTAAGCTCTCTAAACTAATGAACTTTATACCATACAAGAGTAAAGGATATTTCTCTGGGTACAGAACAAAAGAAGCTACAAAAAACCCCAGTTTGCCAGAAGGGCAAACAGCAGGAGAACACAGGTAAAGGTTTTGAATAGATGCCAAAAACTAGAAGACACAACAGAGATAAATAAAATATACAGTGAAGATGCAATATAATAAAATACTGTAATTTGAGCTGTCAGCATGAATGTAGTGAGCTCAGACTAGAAGAAGTGAGTTAGCTTTTATGCGATATTTAACTACAAACTGCCAGAAACTGAGGCAGCTGCTGGTAATACATATTCAAATAAAGCAAACATATTATTGGGGAAAATTGTATAAAATCACACTATAAACTTTCTGGTTGTGTTTCTTGATTTTGACCATAAGGTATCTGTAATTTGTCTTTGCAGATTTGACATCTGAAGAAGTGGTAGCTTCAGTGCCATTTTCCACAGTATCATGGGAATAATTACAGCTACATTTACATAGTAAGAGCAGTAATTTTCAGGCTGCATTCCCATGAACAATCTAGATGTCACAGACTCAACAGGCTTTTGCACAACAGCTAAGAGTTTCTGGAATTGCCTCCGACAACATATTTTTCCAAGTGATGTTAACTGAAACGTGCAACCAAAATTTTTGTTGTCTCAATCCATCAAGGTCTCTGAAATCGTTTGTGTATATGGAGAAACTATAAGCAATGGTTGTTCTGTGCTGTTTTGTTTTCTGCCATATCAGTTTCCTTGGAGCTTTTTGACCCTCTGCTGTAGTTTAAGAGCTACTGAGGATGTGGAAAAAACCATCATTTCCTGGCCATTGCTGCCTGTGAAGTTCCAGCACTGTCTCACAATGCTACTTCGAAGTGCTTTCTCACAATTATAGATCACTATTCCAGTGTCCTGTGTTTTAGAATAGGTCTGCACTGGTTAATGCAAGTTAATGAGAGTGTTGCCATCTTCCCCCATGTACTTCATGCCTTCTTTAAAGGTATTTTTTGGGCACGTTGTCTAGTCTGATTTCTGGTGGTACAAGGTAAGGGTCTTGCATGGTGCTGTTTCTGACATCATTCTTAACCGCCTTTCAGAACTAGTCCTACAAATTGAGCAAAGGTGAAGTTTGTTCTAATAGACAGTTG
Organism: Clamator glandarius; assembly: GCA_033459285.1. Classification (NCBI taxonomy): domain Eukaryota; kingdom Metazoa; phylum Chordata; class Aves; order Cuculiformes; family Cuculidae; genus Clamator; species Clamator glandarius. Next base: position 3,636,027 of record JAUNZM010000121.1, on the reverse strand, counting down.
CAGAAATAATTCATGTAACTATTTAATACATATACTTTTATATAAAAAATTTTATATTTTCTTCTGTATTCATTTTTGTTCCATTCATACTAAAGGTACCTAGATTTTTCCATTATTTTTGTTTTCCTATATTCAATTTTTAATAGCTTTATTGAATTTGATGCCATCAGTCAGTTCTTAATAACCTCTTCCTCAATGCCATTACATGTCATGCAAAATGGTAACCTTGCACGTGTAAAGGCAATAAACGTAACTGTAAAATAGAATTCTATGGTACAGTTGCTAATGAAATTCCAAGTTTACATTTCAAGCTGAAAAGGAAAAAAAAAACCCTGAATTAATTAGTAAAAAAATAAGAAATTATTTTGTTTTCTTGAGAAAATGCAGGGTCTAGAGTAAGAACTTTTAGAATAAAATTTCAGTTCTTTATTTATTGTTCAATGCATATTCTGCAAATTTGCAGATATTCCTTAATCTGCTGGAAGAGCTTGTCACCAGTTCCCACTTATCCTGATTTTGCTGTTCTTCTGTCAGTGTTTGACAAGGAAATTGCCTGCTAAAATGAGAACTTTGAGAATCAAAGTTGGTAAGTAGGGAAAATCTGCCTTCTTTAATTAATTTTATTTTAGTATCTTTTAATTTGATTTATTAATGTATTTTAATTCCTTTTAATATTTATTAATTTCATTGATCGAATAAATCTTATTAATAATATAACAAATTATAATTTTCCCCCATATATATATATTATTTGATATTTGACATAAGTTTAAAGTAATTACCTAGATGCTTTAAATTATACTTTTAATATTTTTCATGGTTTTATATGTAGTCTCAGGAAAGCAGTAATTTTATTTGCCTGTTTTCTGGATTATACCTACTGACTTTCTCTCTTACCATTTAACACATGCTGTACTTTCAGAGAAGTTTAGTTCCAAGGGCTTATTTTGCTCTCTGCTGTGCAGTGTTTTTTTCATAGTATTACTGTTCTGTGAGTACATGCATGTGCTTCTATTATATGCTAACTAGGGAAGCAATATATTTTTCCTGTTCACTTTCACACTGTGGTTAAAGAAGTTAAAAATCTTTTCACCCTGAAAGACACATAAAGATGCTTAGGACAGTTCTTCATATTCAAACTGGCAATTACTAAGCTATAAGAGATGAAATTTTGTATAGCTAGTGATTCTGTTTCTGAAGTAATCAGAAAGTAAGGAAACATATTTTCATACAAACTGAAATTAGTGAAATTACGTAGGAGAAAACCAAACAGAATTCAAAATAAACCTAGAGTGAATTTTGGCTGATCTTCTCAAAATGCTTCCATGGCTTTTGGAATGTTTTCACGCGCTGTCAGATTTGGCACCTCTGGCTTCTAAACAAAAAGATAACCAGAATTCATTAAATGTCATGAGACAGATTTTCATGGTATTTCTAGCTTAATTACAAGCAGATTTCATGAGAATTTTGTTATTACTGTAACATTTGGGGGATTTGTGGTGTTTTTGCCAGTCCTTATGGCCAATATGCAGGCTTTGGAAAATAAATATTTCTAAATTCTCCCTTTACTGATAAAATTTGTAATGATTCCTATTGCTTGTGTGGCAACAAGACCTTAACAGTATGGCAGATCATGTCTCCCTGCACTAGGATTTGAAGAAGGAACTATAAAAGGAACTTGACAGAGTAGCAATAGTACCAGGAAATGGGGATTTTGAAAGGCAGATACTCTTGTGAACCAAAACACAAGTTCTGGAGGCTGCTGAAAGGCTCATGAGAAATTTAAAAATACTTGAAATCTGAAGACTTTTACGTTTTATTTCATTGAAATTCAAATTATGTTAAACTTCCACTTTAAAATGAGCATGCAGATGCTCAGAATTATTTTTTTTCCCCCAACCAAATTACCTTCTGATGAAATTCAGTGGAAGCAAAACATTTAAAGGATGAAATAGAATTAGACAAAGATTTGACAGACCATGTCCAGTTCTTTAGAATCCCAATGGAAAATAATTACAGCAGAGATTGCATGGATGTACAAGAAAACTGCTGTGACCAGTGACATTTTGGTTCTATTTCCTGTCTCTAAAAGCTCAGATCTGCACCCTGTTATATAAGCAATTACAGGTATACTTTGACATGAGTGACAAATATGGAAACTTTCTCATACAGTTCTCATAGTATGATTTTTCATTTTTAGAAACTGTTTCCATGAGCACTGAGTCATAATTGTAAGCATCCTCCTATTTGATTTTTTTATTATTATTATTGATTTCCATGGCTTATACAGAGTTTATACAGAAGAGAGGGAAATTTCTTCACAAAATAGGAAGAAACTTGTCCTCTGTAAGAAAAATCTAAAGAAAGAGCAATCGAATGTCTTGACAGTTACAGCAGAAATTAGATTTCATAATGTTATTAAAATAAGGGTCAAAATCTGCATGGTGACAAACCACATGAGGTCTGACAAACCTCTCCCCTTTATGGGCCCCGTGACTATACAACAGTGTCCTTACTTGTGTTTGCAGATCACTGTTTTAATGTCATCCATACGTTTATTACTGAAGTTTTGCCAAAGGAACATCCTGCAGTTCTCCAGGCTTTGAAAATAGATTTTTCTTTCTGTGACCTGTCAGAATCCTGTGGGATTCTTAAACAGTAACTGTACTTGCCTGCAGCCAGTAGAAGGTCTTGTGCTTTCTTAGACTGATGGATGTTTCACAAAACTCCTCTGCCACCCAATGTAACTTGCCCCAGAGGTCCAAGACAAAAATTTTTGGATCTGAACCTGCTACCTGTTTAGTCACTGAGACTGCCTTTGGTGTTTTACACACAGCTTAAACAATGGTCAAAGCAGCAATTTATCAGCATAAATGTTTCTGTTTATCTAAGTTAAGGAATGGGTATGATGCACTTTATAAAAACATGCCAATGACTGCAGGCAGTTTCAAATGGTCTCAGGAGTTGTAAGAGTCTTCATATGCACATAACACACTTCAAGCACATCAATCATCTGTAAGTATTGCTGTAAAGCTTTGTACAGTGGGGCTTAAAACACTTCAGGCACTTTCTGAAGTTGTAGTCGCACTGTCTACTTACAAACAACACTGAGGTGAAATCTCTTTTGTCTCTGTAGACTTTTGCAGATAGAGAAAATATCCTATTTTGCAGAAATGTGAATGTGTATTGAAATGGATGGATTAATATTATGAAGAAATATACCTCTGCTAGACACAGGACATACACCTTTTCTGTACCTCAGACATGCTCTGGAATCTGGGTAGTATGAAGTAATTTTAATCAGAAAGTAACACAGTAGTAAATGTCACTGCATCACATTAAGGATTTATTTTAATTGTTTTAGCAATTACCTTGTTTTATGGTAAAAATTCTCTTTCATTCTATAGATAAGCACAATTTATTTACCAAATTTCATAAATTTTACTTCAGGATACAAAAAACATGTAATGAGATTGTGTATTGGTACTGCAGTACATATGCCTGGAGAAGCATTAGTGGCTTAAAGTAAGAGAAATGCTATTTAGATTTATTTTATAAAAAAGGATATTGTACATGGGATCTAAATGAAGTGACTAGAACTACACAATACAGATGGCAAAGACTTGTAGCTCTTGCTTTCAGGAGGCTGATGTAAATACTGCTTCAGTAAATTCTGTAGTTGTGATGTGGTAACTTGAGAAAGCTTTTTAGTTAGTGTTGGATTGCCTTCTTCCGAATAACAAAACCTTTTTTGATTCTTGGTTTTCTGCTGTTTCTCCAAGGGGTTTAATATCCTGAGATTTTACAACATTCTTCCAACACCAAGTGGTTGCAGTGCTCTCATATTGCAAGATGCCCACTTTACAAGGTAAATAAAGAAGATTCTTTTTGACAGATGTGTGTGAACATAAAGACATACTAAAAAACTGACATAACCATGATAATCTCTTCAAATCTTCAGCTACACTAAACCAAAACCAAACTGTGTTCAACTTTTTTTCCTAAATATCTTGTCCACTGGATGATTGTTACTTTGTAGTTAATTGTACATTGTAATGAGTGATTTGGTGTATGTATGTTTTAATTTGAACACAGAAGGGTGACTCCTAACGCATTACTTCATAAATACTTGGACAGAACTAATTCCTCCCATCAAGAAATTTATGAAATCAAGCAGAAGTAGCTCATGAGACTAGTAATAGATGAGTAAACTTCTCTTTGTAGGCTGAACAGAATGCTTTCCAGGGACTGGAGTAAAATCTCTGGGTGATTTTAGTCCAATTCCCAAAGATGTATACTGACAAAGCTACTGTCATTATTGTAGTGAGTTCTGACTGGAAGAGTTGCAGCCTACCTTGTAGAAATAAATAAAAAATAATCTGAAAAGGTTTCTTCCTGCTGATGGAAATGGCATCTTGGGAACCAGGCAGACGTATATTGGATTTTTTTGCAGAAGTTAATATGGACCTTTTTAATCAAAGTTGTGAATTGGATTGATTTCAGTTAAAATGTTTCTAGTCTGCTTATGGACTGCCTGTAAAAGAGGCTTTCCTAAGGTCTGAACAGATTGTTGTGTAACAGGAACAATCTGATACCATCCAGTTTTGAAACAGGATAATGTCCACATTCAGAGTTGTACCAGTTTGGGTGCTTTGCCTATGAACTAAAATCTGAGTATTTAACATATAAGCTATGGCAGAGAAACAGAAGAAGGAGCTGCAGTATAAAGAAACTCATCCTGCTTTTGCCCAGTCATGTGATTTACAGAGAGCCAGAAACGTTCAGGTTTACAAGCTATCTTTGCACATTTTGTTTACACTAAAAGCCAGAATATTTATTAATGTATAAATAAGATACAGACTCTGCTGGTTTAATGAGAGAAAGACTGAATTCACTGAGAACATGGTGTTAGGTATTTTTAAAGCTAGAAGTCTGAGTGTATTTGATTTTCATCCTTTTCTTTTTCCCTAAGGGAAAAGATCAATAGTTTATTGCAGCATAACAGGTAAACTTGCTTTTGGTTTATTGGGCTTTTTTTGACTAAACAGACTAAACAAAGAAGGCAGGAATCTAGTCAAAACTATTTCTGATACCTTAGAAAGAAGAAGAGGTTTTCTTACTCTCCTTATACTGCAAATTTAGCTGTAATTACAAAGCTCTGCCAGATGCTGTGGAAGACTATGCTGCAAAGAGAGGTAGAATATATGAATTGGAGAGTTTTGACGAACAACTGATGTCTGCCTCTGACTTGACAGAGTGCAAATCTCTGGGACTGTAGTGAGCAGACACGGAGACCTTGTTTAAAATGTGGATGAGAGAATATGAATATTCAAGCATAACGTGAATTGGATGTTGCATAGAGTCAAACCGTCTGTTTGTCAAGAAAAAAAGCCAGAAATACTTTTTTCTGTCTTTGATGACAAAAAAGTGAGAATTGTTCAAACTGCAGAGTATGATTCAACAAACAGTAGAAAAGATCCACCAGATAGTCTATATGATAGTAGGCCCAGTAAATATTTTGTCCTGGAAGTAGCTATTGTTGCTAAATAGGTGTAAATACTTAGGAAAACCAGGATAAAGTAAAAGCTAAAACTGTTTTCAAATATTTGCACTTGCTGATGCAAATCTAACTCAAACGGGAAATAGCTTTCAGTAATTAGTTCCAGACGTACTTGTAAAACTTACAATGGAGAGGTAATTATGTTGTAAATAGTGGAAATGCTTCTCTTCATCAAAGTGAGAGTTCCTTTATTCCTGGACTGATCAGTTAGCTGAGACAAGAAATCTGCACTGGGAAGAGCAATTCTAAACCCCTGTTACTGATTCTCTAAATTACCCTTTCCAGGACAATCAGTATTTGCTCCAGGCATGTCCTCTTTCTGATGAATGGAAAGCTTACACTGAATACATAGACCACATCATTGTAGATGGGATGTTCAAAGCTATCAAGTGTTTTCTTCAGTATCTATCTGAAAAAAATGGAACAGCATTTAAATCCACTCCTTTATTTGAAGTGCAGCTTTTTCCTAATAGCAGTGAAATGGCTTTTAAACATCCTTTGGACTTAATGTCAACGGCAATTTCTGTGATACTATGAAGGGACTAATCAAAAACATCTATGATACTGCATCACCTGTAGACAGAATTGTCAAATATCTTGGAAAAGATCTTTTTCAGATGTTCCTACTTTTGCTATTTCCCTTTCTTTTTTTAAGAAATGTCACAACTGACCTTTCCTCTAGGCGTTTAAATATAGTTTTCTTCCCAGCTGAGTCACCCCTATCCAGTGGTTTATGCCAAGAAGGCTAGTATCCCAAGAAAGGCTGTGATGCTTTTCCCTATCTCTTCACTGTAAGCTGTCATAGTCTGCTCTCTGCCTTTCTAATACACATTGAAGACTGCAGCTGAATGCACTGCATTTGCTTGGATATCATGAACAGGATTTACAGTACTTATATTACTGAGCATTTGGTGTCAAATGACTTCTATAGCTGTATTCCAGGCTGAGTATTTTCAAAACCAGTTTGTTTATGATTCTTGGTTGAATGTCTGCTCTTTTGGTGCCTTATTTCTCATCAGGACATTTGATGCTGCAACTACCATTAAGCTTATGTACCCACAACACTTTCCTTCTCTGTAAGCTATGAGGTTATGTCCACAGACAACAGATAAAAGTGGTTTGTGAATTACAGTGAAACACTCTTTCTAGAGATTTAATGTTAATGCAAGTTTTTTTGCAAGACTGTTTTACCAGACCAGCAGAATGTGCAAAAATTTTTATGCAATTCCTTCCTTTTTCAATTTTTTAATATGAGATGGAAGCAAATGTCAGTCAATAGATATATTAAAATATTACAGTTTATCCAGGGAAATATATGTTAACTGCAAATTGGTTACACTGTATGACAGTGAAAAGTAAACAAAGGAAGGGCAAATTCATAGAATGGTTTGGGTTGGAAGGGAGTTATAAAAATTATCTAGTCCAACCCTTCTGCAGAAGGCAGGGACATCTTCAGCTATATTAGGTTGCTCAGAGCCCCATCCAACCACGCCTTTAAAGTTTCCAGGGATAGGGCTTCTATCACCCTCATTGTAAAAAACTTCTTTCTTACATCTAGTTTAAATCTAATCTTATAGTTTAAAACCATTACCCTTGTCCGATCATAACAGGCCCTGCTGAAACATTTGTCTCCATCTTTCTTATAGTCCACTTTAAGTACTAGAAGACCACAATGAGGTCTCCCTGAAGCCTTCTCTTTTCCAGGCTGAACAACTCCAACTCTCTCAGCCTGCCTCCACAGTCTTGTCCCAAATCTGGGTTCTTACATCTAGTGTGAAAAGAGGAAATCCACACACAGAGTTGACGTATTTGTTTATTTCATTTCTGCACAGTGATGGGTGCTAGGTGGTAACTCCACAAAGCCAGCACACCTTCTCCTCACTTCTCTTTTCTTATGTATGGTTAAAGTAAAAAGAAGCAATAACAATTAGGTTATTTCGCTATCTCAGCAACTCCCACTGGGTGTTTCTTTTGTCATCTACATTTAAAGGTACAGAGCCCTAGATACTCTCTGCATGCTCAGAGGGTAAGGGGCTTTATTAGGATCAGGGTCCACTTTCTACAGGGCAGATATTTTACTATGTTAATTATATTTAAATGAGGCTCAGTGCCTCCAGGTTCGGTCTGTTCCAATCTGTTATCTCTGCAGGGTTCCTGTTGCTTGCAAGTACCTGATCAGTTCAGCTTGTTTCTCTTCAATATCTTCAGTTCAGGGTAGTTTTGCATACTCCTTCAGTTCTTTTGCAGCTTTTGAACTTCAATCGTAGATTCATATCATAAATCATAGAATGGTCTGGGTTGGAAGGGAACTTAAAGGTCATATAGCTCCAACCCCTGCTGCCATGGCAGGGTCACCACTAGATCAGGTTGCTCAAAGCCTCATCCAGCCTGGTCTTGAACACCTCCAGGGATAGGGCATCCATGACTTCTCTGGACAACCTGTTCCAGTGTCTCACCACGCTCACAATAAAAAATTTCTTCCTAATATCTAATCTAAATCTCTTCTCTTTCAGCTTCAAAATGTTACCCCTCATCCTGGTGAAGGGGCTGGAGAACAGGCCTTATGAGGAACAGCTGAGAGAGCTGGGGGTGTTTAGCCTGGAGAAGAGAAGGCTAAGAGGAGACCTTATTGCTCTCTATAACTACCTGAGGGGAGGTTGTAGAGAGGAGGGAGCTGGCCTCTTCTCCCAAGTGACAGGGGACAGGACGAGAGGGAACGGCCACAAGCTCCGCCAGGGGAGGTTTAGGCTGAACATTAGGAAAAAAATTTTCACAGAAAGGGTCATTGGGCACTGGAACAGGCTGCCCAGGGAGGTTGTTGAGTCACCTTTTTTTATATTAGCATGATATGTGAAACAGAAGTTATAATACTTGAGAAATATGTATCCAAGCAGTCATTTCCTATCAACTTGTTTCTAGGAGCAGGCAGGAAACTTGTTGCTGACTGGCAAGTTATAGTTACCATTGCTGTTGGTACAATATCTTGGGTCTTGGTGCGTGACTTGGCTTTAAGGACACCTTTTCTTTCTTCACTCCAATCTTTCCCTCTGCTGCTTCTTCATTTTTGGGTGTTCATCTAGGATGACACAGAGCAGATGGATACTCCGGAAGAACTAAGTCAAGTAGCTATGAAGAAGGGGAACTTGGCAACTGTTTATGTTCTGGAGCAACTCTTTAAGTCATACTTAATGGACAAATGATAAAATTGGATGTGTGAAGCAGTTTCTGCTTTGCGGACAACTTCTTAGTAAAAAGCAGTTGGAATTTTATGAAAATTATGACCTTCCAAAATGTTCAGAAGTCTTAGTGCATTCTAAAGAACAGCTATTTCCATTTTTGCAGAGGTTTATTTACTTTTCTTTTTTTTGTGCCCAGTAAGGAAATATAGATAATTACAATATTTTGTTAATTTGTTTAAAATCTGATGTTAATCTCTTTTTTTCTTTAGGTTAATATTCTAAAGAAGTTAGTGATTCTTAAAATCAGAAGACATTTTTAATAGTTGTTTCAAATCAAGTTGACCATAAGTCTTTTAAATATAATTGGTGAATTTAATTAAAAAATAGACCTGATTTTTTAAGGAGAACAGCTCAGGTTTAGGCAAACTTTTCTGGTTTCTGTTAAGTATATATCTTTATGTATATATACACACACACATATACGTAATCCTCCTCTCTATATGTGTATATTTATCTGTATTTAACTTCAGAAGTGTGAGAAACACTTATTCACTGGTAAAATATCGAAAAGGACAAAGTCTTTGAAGCAAAGGCAATAATATTTTTATTTTACAATTCAGTGCTGAATTGGATGCCCTTCTGAAAAAAGCATCCCATCTTACAAAAGCAGTGGGTATATATACTAGTTTTAGACAAAGAACCAGATAAATCTTCAAAGAATGTTCTTTTTTTTTTTTGGATTATCCAACCACGTCCGGAGAATCCCTTCATGTTATCTCCTACAACAGCTGCATCTTACAAGACAACTAAGCATATCAATAAATTCTCACAGCCCTAAGACAGGTTATCTCTTAACCTATAACAGCTATATCTTACAAGACAGATTTATATGACGAGATAATTAAACATACAAATCAGCTGCAGCAAAACTTATCAATTAATTCTCACAGAAATATGGACTGAAGGATCTCTTTAAGTCCCTTTGGTACCTTTTAGCTATAAGACCATAGAGATTTTTTTTCAGACTTTGGTCTTCCTGCTGCCTTTGAATTGTCCTTGGGATGAAAGGCTTAACTTCTTTGGCCTTAAATTTCTTCTCTATAAACATTAAGTTAATAAAAATTATGCTTTTTTTTTTAAGGTGTTCATAATGCCTTAGAAATAGTTATTGCTTCTTTGATTGATGTGGACTGGATTTTTTACTGATTACTGTATTAAAAGTGATGACATGGGAATGTCATCTTTGGTATAAATTTATATCTAAAATGCATTTCAAAATGGCACTTCTCACTATACTGAAAAACTAGAGCAAGACTGTTTAGAGCATGAGAGCTGGTGTCTAGGTTGAAAATTGGCTGTGTACAGTATTCTGAAGATCTGTTCTGGGGGAGAAGGGATCTTTGAAATTAGTGGCAATTCTGAACTCTTCTAAAGATGAATGTGGATTGCAGTGCTGTACCCATCCTACCAGACGCCCACTGAAGTATTTAATGCAGTTAGACAGCATGCTCCTGCCCCTAATTCTGCAGCACTGAGAACCCAGAGAGAGTTATTACTTGAATCATGTGCAGTAGATGCAGAAAAAGAAGAGATGGTCAAGTAAAAATGAGTCCGTGATATTTCTTAAGAATATCTTGTCAGATGTAAGAAATTAATTTCTCTGTTGTATAGAAAGTGAAAAAAGATACAATGCTTATATGTTTGATTTGATTGCATTTACTTGTTTGTTGATATAATTGATGCGTATGGTTTGCCTTGAGTTTTCAGGTGCTCTATGCTAATTAACTTGACATCTTCTTACATCACCTATTGCTAGTATTATTGAATTGAGAAACTCATTTATGAAGCTGGAGACAGGTTTGACTAAGAAAGTGTGAGAAGATTACACAGCTCTCAGTAAAATAATGGGATATCCAATGGCTAGACAGGACCAGGAATCTATAAATGATGTTATCAAAATCTTAAAACTGTCCTGTTGAGAACTTCTGGATAGCAGCTGTCAGAACCGGGGGTGAGGATTCAACATAACATCCATAAAGCTTTGGCACATACTTTAAAGGAGTAAGAATGAAAATAACCCTAAATGAGATTATGTGGTTGGTTTTTTAATTTTTGTAGATGTGTTTAGCTTGGACACTTTTTTACTGAATATATTTTTAAATACAGAATCATATCTTCTATCTCTTCCTAATTCTAATATAAAAACTGTTGAATTAATAGGAATATTGTAGATTTTTTCTTAGTGTTCTCAGGTTTCATTTAAGAAACCTAGTGAGAAATGTTTATTAATGCTGTAGCATCATTGTCCTTCTAGGAGACAATTAAATTGTTAGGAGAAAAACTTATTTGTCAGTGGGAGGTAGTGTTTTCACCCAAGTAGTCTTAAGCTGCTTTTAAGGCAGTTTTAAAATACAGATCTCCTTTATTAATGAAACAACAATTTTAAGGCCAGAGAGGATCATAAGTTTATATTTTCTGCCTTCCACAAAGTAGGGTTTCCAGGTTGCACAAATATGTCCTAGAAGGCACACCTGGAAATATTTACTTTTATTTTTGTGTTTGTGCTTGCATTTCAGTTAAACATGAAAATGCAGAGGCACAAGTGTAATACACATTCCATTCCTTGGGGCTAAGAGTAGAGTTGAGAGTAACAGAGGAACCACGTGGCTCGAATAGACAAAGATTCTTGGTCAGGAGGTTCAGAGTGGGATGTGAGAAACGTGGACTTAATCCTGTGTCTGATTTACGGCAGAAAATTGGTCTTGGTGCTCTGTCACATTCCAGATGAATACATGAAACATGGGGTAATCCACTGCTGCATTTATATATATATATGTATGTATCCAAATATCTATTGTTAAATAAAAGCTGTTGACAGGTTGGTTCTGTCCACTGTCCCCTGGGACAAAAATAATTTTTGAAACGTGAACAGTTCTGTTTAAATGAAAATTTCTTTTCCCACTGATCTCTTCTAAGAAACTCACAGGGTACATTTGATTTTAGTTTTCAACAATAAGACATGGCAAACAGCTACTGAGAAGGTCTCAATTATGTCTCTGTACCTGAAATGGAAAGATTTTTCTGTGCATAACCTGAGGCAGGTTAAATCCCCATCCTGTAAAAATCTGCTGGGTAGTCTTAATCTTTCAGGATCATGGCATCCCTTGTTTATGCGGGTAGGTTGGGTGATTAGCAGCTTAATTACTTTACTTTAGGCCTTTAATTGTGCTGCCCAGCCCCACCAGCAGCCTCAGCCCCACCCCCGAGGATTCCATTTAAGCTCAGCCCTGGGCTCTCAGTGTTTCTCTGAGCTACCTGGTAGGTGTGCTTGGATTCAAGCCTTCCTCTGGCCTTGTCTCCTGGGAGGACCGGGAGCTGTGCTCTAGGTGGCTGTGCTCTAGCTATGCTTTTCTGGATAAACCCCTGTCTGTACACTGTAGCTTGTCCCCCTTGCGCCTCCTGATTGTACCTCCTGGAGGGACCAAGGACCTCGTTCCTTGCTGGCTGCACCTTGGGCTATTGATGCACCTGGTTACAATCTGCCCTGGCTCTGCTGAAGTGTAGAGCGGGACTGTGCCCTTGGGTTGAGAGGACACTGTCTGTGCCGGGGTGGCCTGCTCATCTGATCTTCTTGAAAAGTTGAGCTATGCTCTTTAATATAACTTTAGTTAGGGAAGTGCCAACAAACCCAAAGTTGAAGGGATAAAATAGCACCAGTATAATATTTGACTGTTTTAGTACGTAAAATACTAGTTCCTTATGAATCAGAGCTTTTATTTCAAACTGATTTTTTTTTTCCAAATGACTAAAAGTGTTTCTATAGTTATTTTTATCCCTATCATGATTTGCAGGAAGTGTCAAGATTTACACTGCATATGAAAATGAGAAATCTTTCCGAATTAATTCTTTACTTTTCAGTTCATCTTTCATACCTCATAATGCAGCTAAAAAATAAAGTTCACCATGGAAATATCCTTTTTAAAGTACAATTCATAAACAGATATTTTATTCTGTTCTTGCCTATGAATGCATTGTCAGAAGATTGCTAGTGTTTATTAAACTTCTGGCCAACTTGCTTCAAATAGTGATTGGAAGCTTTGTATGCAGTGTTACTTGAAAGGAGGCAATGATGTTTAGCTGTGTCACAGAATTATGGAATTGCATAGAATAAGATTAAAAATACATACAAATATTTGCAAAAGTCCTATGTAAGCTTTCTGAAACAGCAACAAACTCCTATTTATTTTTGTGTAGTTGCCTTTAAACTGTAATGCCTAATTATGCATGTTGTGAGCAAGTCCTTGTTCATATTCAACTACTCTTGTGGCTGATGTTTTTGTCAACAATGGGTATATCTTGTAGAACAGATGAGCCTTTGGGATGTCTAAAAGCAACGTAAGAAATACAACTCTCTTGGGAACTGACTGGCATCGACACTGAGTTTGGGACTTACTAATGCACTTGGTTGTCACTGTGCATTTTTGTGCTCCTCTTACATGTGAGTCAAAAATAATATATTTATCAAACTGTTTTGTAGAGAATTGCATCACTGGGCTGTCTTTTTATATTGGTGAGGTTTATTTCCAAATTTGAAATACATATACGTGTTCTGACTAGAAAATGCAGGATATTGTAAACAAATTTTCATATTTTGCCTAAATTACATTTTGCAAACTACCCTGAGTCCATGTTTGTCAGTGCATAGGGATGTAGAGAAGGAATGACACAAAGTCAACTAATATATTTCAAAGAAAGGAGAAAAATGGGGGCAGGGGAGGAGAGCACAAGTATGTGTATGTGTATCTCTCTGTGGGGAGAGTTATAGGCTCTGCAGACTGACAAACAATATCTATTTGTAATGTCCATTGGAATTACCTGAGAAGTGGAAGAATCTTAAAAAGATTGCCTTCACTGTAAAGCATGAAGTGGTACCTCTGCAGTCCAAAGAAGTGTCTCTTATCAGAAGAAAATGTGTACTTTAGGAGGTGAGATCAGTTCTGTGCTCTGAACCAAATGATTTTTCGTTTTTTGTTCTGATAACAAGCTGGTGGCAAGCTTCACTGAACTGAGAAATTGTAAACTCTTAGAAAAGGCTGTCTAAAGATAACAATTCAATGTTTCTCAGTAATATATTCTGGATGAATCTGATAATTTAAAGCCCACTCTACCAAAATGGGAGTGATGCTTGTGTCCTCTTTATCTTCAATTATGTCTAATCTGTTTCTAATTCAAACACAGTGCTGCTGTTGTCAGATCAAATATAGATTTTAAATGTTTTATGCTTCTCCACTGGGAATGTTTTAAATGTATGCAGGCTGTCTGTCAGGGCTGTACTGACTGAATCTAATAAAGTTTAGGTAAATTTAAAGGAAATAAAAGAGTGCTTAAAAATGAAATGATTCATAGTTCATGAGATGGAACATATTTAATGAATGGCAGCTAAGGAAAAGTTATGGAACAGTCTCTGTGGATTACTTGCTTAAACTCTAAGGAAGCATAATTCGGAAAATAAGTTGTACCTTTTAGGTTAAGCAAAACAGTTTTAGAAACAAACTTCAAAGGTCATCTTTAGGTTTGATGCTCAAGTTCCTTTCCAGGAATTGGATAAGTTACGAATAACCATTATTTTTATGAACTGGTATGACACACCTGTCACTGTCAATAGCTTGGAGTACTAATCAAAGTTTACAGTCAAAATAAAAACTGCATCAACATTGGTTATCAAGGTATGTTCCAGAGTATTCCGTAACATGGGAATGAAAAATGTAAGAAAAAGAACTTTCCCAAGTAGAAATAAATCTTAGAGACAGAGTGGCTCACCTAAGTATGTTGCATTTTGTATCTATATTTTCATGATCTCTGTCTTGAGGAAGATTCACAAGCCTCATCTTAAAGTTAACAACTGATGAATTATTTAACAATGCACTTATTTCTCTGCCACGATCAGGAACTAAATGAATAATCTATCTGTATTCTTTCAAAATTCTGTTAATAAAATATTGAGATGGTTCTAAAGTATATTCAAATTGCAAGTTGCTTATGAACTTGAGACCAAAGGTAGAACTCTATTTTTTATCAATGTTTTCTCTTTGTCCTTTTGTTTGTCACTGGAGTATTGTAATGGCATGTAGGGCTCAATGACTGCTGAACAGATCAAAACAAGTGAAGAGGGGGCTATGTAAGTGTGTAATATTTTCAGGGGTTTTGGGATGGTTTTTGGTTGATTTTCTTGGGTTTGGTTTTTTTCGGTTGTTTCTCTTTGCCATCTGTCCCCTCTCCCCCCAGTTCAGATCTTGATTCAGATTGCTGAGGAACTGTACCTGCCTTCTCTGTAAGACACACATAAAGGAGCTAACTGTAAATCAGCTGGTGAATTTGCAGCATGGAAGGAATCTACCACAGGCGCACTCAGCAGAAATGTCATTCAGAGGCACTGTTTCTGCATTTGAAGGTAAAACCTTTCTCCATGCAAGTTACCTCTGGAGTTGACTAATGTTGACTCATTCCACCCTATAACAGGAACAGAAGGCAACCTAAGCATGTGACTGTCAGGCTACGGATGCTGCTTTCTTATTCCTCTTTGCTGCTACCTTTGAGAACATCTGTAAATACTAAAAGGAACCACCAGACAAAGGGTCTCCATGTTCCCGCTCTTCACATACTACTTCAGTGAGAGAGCTGGCTATGCTGTTCTTCTAGTGTGCACAGGGGCTCAGCCAGTGAGCCTGCAAGCTGAGTATACCCAGCAGGAGCAATTCACAAAGCCTGCAGCCAAGTCTTAGCCTCTGTTCCTTGGATTCCCTTAAGCAAAAAAGAATGGAATTGGCAGACTTTGCCTGACACACCATGTCTGAGTCAGATACGTACAGTAACTGTAATCTTTTTGTAGAGTATACACTATCACATCTGTGGTACGGCTTTGCTTCCTGTGCAGGGAAGTAGTTATGATAAAGGCACTGGTGCTGTGCAAGCTCATAAAGATGCTGCAAAGTGGCCAGTTGAGCTGAAAGTGCTTCCGGTCACATCATTTTGAGGTGTGCACAGCAGATTAGAGATGGCTGAAACACTCCCTTGATGCCATTTTGCTAAGGTCTGTGTCATATAGTGGCCTCCCAAGAGTAAGGCTTCTCCTGTAATGGGAAAAAGAGGTGTTGATTCTCCTCGCTTACAGAAAGAGAAGAGAATATCGCCAAAGGAAAAGAAAAAAAAAGAAAATTTCAGGTGTTACTGTTCAGTTTTGCTGAAATTAAAGACTCCTTACATGGTTAGTATAAGAAGAGAGAGAAAGACCCTTGGAAACTTAATCCATTTAATTTCTTTTTGCTTTCTTGTAGTTACTGTTTGCTTCAAAAAAAGCACCCTATTTTCTCATTTGAATAATAGTGTATTTTAAAGCACAACTCTAAATTATTTACAAACATGTAAGCAAAAATGATTGCAAAACAGACAAAATAAGGAAAAACAGATGCTGGGTAAACACATCAATATGCTGTTTAGTAATGATCTTTCTGCAATCATGCTATAATTTTCAAGTCTTTTCTTTATTTTTCCTCTTGACCTTTTGAAAAACTAGAGTTCTGAACCGCAATGATAAACACTCCACAAAGAAATTGGAAGAGAAGTTCTACTTTCCTTGTGTTCTTGCCTTGCCTATGTATGTATTAACATATATTGCCTAAATATGTATGTTTGTAATAGTTAAATGAAAGAATGTGGAATTTGGTAAAGGTATCTGCTTTCAAAAGACAGCCTTTAAGTTTTTACTGTAATTTTCAGCTTGCTTAGGCTTGTTGCAAGAGCTATAATGGAAACATATATGGAAAGAAACTTTCCAAAAAGAATCTGTTTGCAGCATCACTTTGTGATTTCCCAAACATAATCTCAAGTCTCGTGTACTTGAAAAAAATTTATTACCACTCAGCCTTGAAAAGGAATGCTATGAGAGTGTCAGATTATCTCGAGTATCTTTACACTTTGATACAGAAAAGCTAAATAAGAAAAAATAATTTCTTAAAGGTACAAGTAAAGCTAGTAATCCAGGAGTCTGACTCTTTAGCGTGCAACTAGATTTTCCTGAGTTTGGAGCATATCAGTTGTAGCCTGTCACAACAGAAGAGAACCCAGATCACCATATTATATCATGATAGGTCCTGACAGAGAAGAACTATAATGAGCTGGACTACGTCCAGTGTTCCAAAAGCTGGTGTCTGTCAAGCCCTGTGTAGCTATGCTACTTCAAATTTTTTCAGATATAGAGTCCCCATTTTTTTTTTAACTTAGACTAGAGCAGAGCTGCACTTTTAGCATGTTGCTTGGTACAAGAGCTAGGAAAGCCTCCTGGAGGAACTTTGTATTTCTAAATTATGGGAAAGTTTAGATCCAAACTTAACTATCTGTATCAGCACTCTCTGTTCTTAAAATGGACTTTATGGTATCTCTGCTTCTCCATAAAGCTTCTTCAGGAGCTCTGTCCCCCACACAGGGGTGCTGTGTCTTCAGTATTGGAGACTAACATGTTTTCTCATGTTAAAATAGAAGCATCCAAGTATCAAGTTAAGCAAGACAGTTTGTAGCTTTCCTATAAATTAGCAGGCTGAATTGAGGACAGTTATTGACACCTGAACTAGACATTATAGACTGTATTTATAGTAAATGGAGAGAAATGAAGATTTTCTGGGTGCAGTTATCTGACCTGTTTAGATATCCCCTTTAGGACAGGATGCATTACACACTATGCATTGCTGACTTTTAACTAGATCTCCACTAACTGTAAAATTAATTGTTTCTAACTAGATTTTTACATCAACTTGGATAACTCATTTGATCTAAGACAGAAGAATTTTCTCTTGATGAGGATAAGCTTAAACATCAATGCACAGATTTTTGACTGTGTTAATATTCATGTGATAGACTCTTCCTGCTGTAAGCTTACTTCTATCCCTTTGCACTCACAAAAAGCTTACGCATGTGTGCCTAATAAGCATCCAATCATGACAAAAAATAAGAGTTATTATAAAAGGGTGTGCATAGGTAACTTTTACAGCCTAATCAAGGTGCTTTTGTAAGCAAGACCCAGTAAATAAATGCATACATGTACAAATGTATTCTCGGAGGACAAAGATGGTGTTAGATGTTTTGTTTATAATAAAACAGCATGAAATTATATTCACTTGTATCATGGCTACAGTTCTCAGGTTTTGGTGTTGCCTTACACCTGTCCCCCAGTGCCAAATATGCAAATTGGTTGGCTCCGTTGTCTACCTGGAAAAATCTCATTTGACTGATTTGGTCAGCAATGGTCTTATTCACTCTGCTGTTAAGCAGCAAAGTGGATGAAAGTCAGAATGCCTTTCTTTGTATTTGGTAGATAGAATGGGCTGTTAATCAGTACCATTTCAATATTGTGTTCTAGGTGATATGAAACATTGGCTTATTCATAAAAGGCAGAAGCAAATCCATTTACCTAAACGTGTAGCACTAAGGATAATGATTGGCTACATGAATAAGAAGAGAGATAGTTATTCTTCTTTTGAATAATTTTTGTTCTCAAATTTCCATCCAATATCTTGTGCAATTCAAGTAGTTCCTAAAAATTCATTTCCACAGGGCTATGTACAGCAATTAATCTCTAATTAAACAAATGAACAAACAGAAAATACACTTAGAACCTCAAAAACATTTGTTTAAACCAAGTCACTTAATGTTCATAACTCTGTCAACCCATCTTCCTCTTATCCATTATTGTGTTTGACATACTTCCACTTGTATGTCACTTCTGCTATCAGACTGGATAACAGGCTGTCCAGGTCAGAGATCATCTACTTTGTCTTGCTTTCATATTAATTTTGCAGGCTTTATGATTTAAAAGTATGTGTGTGAAAAAGAGTATATGTCTACATTTGTATAGACCTACACATTTGTTTATAGCAGTATGGTTGATGCTGTGCAATGTTGACAGTGAGCAGACCTTCATTTATTTACAGAGGAAAAATTCAATCATCAGGACGTTGCACGGACTTGGTATTCACAATCCCCTATCAGCTTTATGCATTACTGACCTCCACAGGCATTTTAGGGGAAGGCACAGCAGGAAGAGACAAAGGTCAGCACAGAAAATGTTATTCCTTTTGCAGATAAGTAATGTGTGTTTGGGGTGTTGTCTTACACCAGTTTTGCGTATCAGACTTGGTTGCTCTTTCTGGGAAAATTATCTGTCCATAAGAATTTGTTTCTTATTTCAGTCTAGTGTTAAGGAACGCTTTGAAGTTCCATTGGGTCTGTGTTGTGCTGTACCTGAAAACCCAAGTAGAACTATGGTCACGTCGAAGTTTTCTGGCTGCTGCGATGTCCAGATTGAGACACAATTCTGTGTGTTATTCTTGCTCATTGGTTTGTGCAAAGTTAGAGTGGTCTGAGTATATGAAACCCAGATTTAGAGATGTCATGATATATGAGTTGAATTCCTTCCTGCCCCCTTCTAACAGCTGGATTTAATAAGTTTACTTTGTTGTAAACAAAAATTAATAATTAAGCAAAGTATTGGCCTGACTGTTAGCACATTTCTGTTCACCTCTTGAATACAAAAACACTCTGCCTTGTTTTATCTAAAGGACATTAGTGCTTCTGAAAGTAAAGTGAGGGAATCACAGGAAATCCTTGGAGCCGAATGGGGTGTGAGTAGACATCCAGGAAAGGTTTGCATGTGTAAAATTCTTTGAGTATCTAAAATTCAATAGGTTTTTATCTGTGAAATAATAAAAATGGAACAGACCTCAAATTTTAGCGGATTTCTTTACACTTGGTTAACTGCAAATACGCTGTAAGTGTTATGATTTTCTGATGTGAAGTGTGATTTCATGTTGACTGGGGGTCAGCAGGTGTAGAACCTGGCTTGCCGTGGCAATGGGCACTGGCTAGCAATTCTCCTTAGTCACAAGTAGTAGCATTGACCAAAAGCACCTTGGTATAAAGCAGGTCTCTGGAGAGATGGCCTGACTGAAAGATTCCCACAAGTTTGTAAGTATGTTTGGAACTGTATCTTGTTTATACTAACACTCAGTTAAAGTGGAAAAATCTTGTGGGAGGGACAAACATTTGAAATTAAATTTTCAGGGCAGAATTGATTGTTTTGATTGGATACACTGAGGAAAGCACCTTCATGCTCTGACTATGCTTTTCATCTACAAATCTTGTAGCATCTTTTAAAGAAACAAGTACAGTCAGTGCCTATAAGATAGTGTGAACCTAGTTAAGCAGGCTTTAGGTGAGCTCTTAGATGTTTATAGAACAGAAACCTGGCTTATCAGCAATGAAGTAATACAGGCATAAGTTGTGATTTTAAAAAAAAGAAGAAAAATATAGTGTAGGCTGTCTGAGGATTGTGTGGTAGAAGAACAAGGCTTTAAATGGCTAAAGAGTATTCAGTTTTCCAGGCATGCTACTACCATGTGTTGCCCCAAGAAAGCGTCTGGCTTGATTCCCAGGCTTGCAGCACGGTTTTTGAATGGACAGGATCAGGAAACACCACAGAGGTATGAGGATATCTCATAAATGGAAAAATATTGGACACACAACTGATTCCGGGTGCGCCTCATGCTTAGCACATATGCAGAGTAAACAGTTACGGAAAGAACTT
Organism: Clamator glandarius; assembly: GCA_033459285.1. NCBI lineage: Eukaryota > Metazoa > Chordata > Aves > Cuculiformes > Cuculidae > Clamator > Clamator glandarius. The sequence goes on along the minus strand of JAUNZM010000121.1, from coordinate 3,615,653 downwards.
TGAAATACATGGTTTGGGTTTTTGTTCAAGTATTCTGAACCTATGAACTCTGCTCTCAAGTAGTCTAAGAAACAATCTGAAATTATTCTGCCTGTGAACTGTGCAACATTACAGGCTTAGACTTCAGACTTAGTTTAACTCATCTTGCAAAATAAGCACTAATCGTTCATTAGCATAACCCTCCTTTGGTGGCTGGAAATGCATTAGTGCTGTCTGCACAAATAAGCAATGAAGAGTAGTGAGAAGAAAAAGCCTCAGTACCATGTGCACCCACAGTGTCATACTGCCTGCCTCAATTTGTACCTTTTCAATATCTGACAGTGAATGATAACATTATTGCAGTGGTATTTACCAGCACTGCTGGAGTATAGGATCTGTCATTTTTTCTATTCTGAATTGTTGTGCATGGTTGTAAAAAGTACCTGAGGCTGAAATGTGTTTCAGAGGTCGTCAAGGAGGAAACTAAGTGTATTTTTCACTATTTTTTATGAAATTTGGCAAATCAATTTGAAGTTGGACAAGTTCCAAACCTAAATGCATGTTGTTATGGATTCAGAAGTGTAACATGGTTCTCGGTGGTGTTAAGTTTCTAATAGCATTTTCCAGGAAATTATACAACTCTCATTTTCCTCTATATTTTCTTTAGCCTAAAGAAAGGGAGGTTCAAAATGGCCGTTAAATAATCCCCTAGGAGAATAACCTTTGCAGCAGTCCTATCTTGTAACATAAGAACCATGAAAACCTGGCCTTGGATGGATTGCAACGGAATCCTGACTATTGACTTATAGTTTATGATTAAGTCACTAAGCTGGCTTCCAGCTTCACTTGTATTTGTTTGGAATGACAGGAGTCCCTTTCAGTGGTCATCACAGATTTCTCTTTTCACCAGCTTTTGCTCAGATGTAATTGCAGCTGTATACAAGCTATTCAGTCTTTAGGAGAGGACAAAATTTATTTTCATGTTCATGAGTGCACAGTTACCTCAGAGGTGAAGGTATTGTTGTGGAAAAAGAGGAAAAGCTCCCTCTCTTCTGATAAAACAGAGCACCTGACAAGATCAGGAAGCAAGAAATCTTCCTGATTTTTATTTATTTATTTTTTAACATGAGCAAACCATTGTTCAGTTTGTTTAAATACAAATTGATCTAAGCTTGAAGTAATTTTATCAACAGAACCCAAATCTTTTGTAAAGCTTACATCTAAATACATTCTATTAGTTTTAGTATTTTGTACTGTAATGATTTTACCATTGTAACAGAACTGTTGTGACAGTACATGGAAGTATTGCAGGTAATTGTTTCTGAAAAAGGAGAATTTGGAATACTGAGATCTACTTTAAATTTTGCATTCAATGAATCCTTCGTCTCAAAGAAAAACCATATGTTTCTGAATGTCAAGTGGACTTTCACATTCTAATCTACTAATTTGACATATGGGAGAGAATTATTATTGTAGTTATAGCTCTTGTTCAGGTGTTCACTATAGTTGTTTTCGTAGTGGAGTAATTGCTCAGGAATACACTTGCTTTATATTGGTGTAGAGCACTTACACAGTAGGTTACTTAAAGTATCAGTATTGCAACATTCTTTACTGAATATGTATTGCAGGTGATTATTCCAGAGAAGATCTTCCAGTGAGAGCTTTGTTTTTTGCATTAGTATCGCTTAGATGAGCCGTTCCATTAAAAGATCCAGAGTTCTTTTTTTAATCATTGCTCATACTTAGAGCAAGGAAATCATACGTATACTTTTGCTTTCTGTTTCCCTGAGTATCAAACAGTTACCTTAATTTAATCTTCTTTGAATTTCTTGAGACACGTTCATCCCCAAAGAAAGCAGAAATGCATTTTATGACAGACAGGGAAATCTGCTTACCTTGGGTTTGAGTTTTAGTTCTTTTTCATTATTGCCAGTCTTCTCATCAATTAATGCTATTGGAAAGACATTGTATAGGAAGTGAACTGGTTTGTAGTTCTGGAATTTTAAGACTTGTTAAACATGTTTAAAACTTTGAAAATGCAGAAAAAAATTTAGATACATGAAGTTTATGTAGTATTCTTGCCCTACAACAAAGAGAATTCTAGCACAAAGACCAAAGAATGTAAATTCTCTTATATTAAATTTCAGTAGGTTTCAAATTTTGAAACTGGTATTGTTGCATTGCTATACTATATGTATTTATAAATATTGACCTGCTGATGAGTTGGAAACCTCCTTTCCATTTTCATCTGCTTCAGGCTTTTCTTGGAAAGTTGTAGGAGCTGTTTGTTTATTTTTTAGACTTTATAGACAAGCATTAAGATGGATGAAAACTCCATGGAAACAAATAAATGTTGAACACATGGAGCTGGAGCACAGAAGATTTGCAAATGTGATCATTTCCCTAATGAACAGTGTTTTGCTACTTGAAATAATCTCTCCTGTTCTGAGTACTCTGCATTATGTAGGAGCCTGTAGCTTGTTAAATTCCCTTAATTAGAGGGTTTTTGAACTCAAAGGAGTTAAAAAATTGGGGAAACAAGTATTACTCCAAAATCTCAAAGTAATTCTGAAAATATCCTTCTGAGATAATTTTTTCTTCAGTAATCAGCAAATTACCCAGTTGGCTTTCACGTGAGATTTAAAGTCAAACTAAGAAATGCCTTTGCTAGCCTGCTTACTTTTTCATTGCTTTCGTCTTTTTGTTCAAAGCTCTCTGCTGCATTAGAAATGAAGACCCGTCAAAGCACTATGGACCTGGGATGTGTGTTGCTTTTCAATCAACATGATGATTAAACCTAGAAAGTTACCAGTCTCTTGTGGACATTACTGGGTAGATTCTCCACTGCTGAAAATCTCAGAGACCCTGGAAGATGTCTTGGTGAGAGTTTATTATCTTGTTCTGCTTTTTAATGAAATATGCATATGTCCTTCTTGGTGCTTGCCATTAGAAAATTTAAGGTCAAATTATAAATGTCTTCCTTTTTCCTAATGTTGCTGAGCCAAGTATGCTAAATAATGTATAGATGGATGGAAGTGTTTTTCTGCTAATTTTAGGTGGCTGTAGCTCAGGTCCGTAAGAAATGGTAAAGCTCTATTTTTTTATAAGACTTGAACTTTCCTTGCTTTTGTTTTGATTCCTGTTCAGTTCCAAGGATGGCTTATAGGAATGTAGGATGATCTGGACACGTGTCAATAATCCAGAATCTGCTAGATGCCTGTGTAATCATGCAGTATTTCTAAAACTGAACTGTTGAAAAAAACACCCAGTGTTTGAGAATATGAATGATCAAGGAATGAAAGAACTGCTAAATGTAGAAGAAAGTGTAGGTGTTAATCCTCTTACTTTATTAACTTAAACATTTCTGCATGGATTGGATACTTATGTTGAAAAAACTATTGGTCAATTTTCCAGACATTGAGAAGTAGTAAGTTTATGTAGATGTAAGAAAAAGTCCAACTTAATCTTCTGTCATTATTTGTATATGTGAGACGGTATCACCATAATTTGATGCTGGTTTAATAACTTGCACTATAACTTGTATTTACATATTTTTTCTTCAGCAGACAGTACTTTGGAGAGTAATCTGCTTAGTGTTAATCTGCTTTCCCTTTGCGTAGCCTGAAAACATAATGATTAATATTTGTGCAAATTCAAATATTCATTTATAAACAAATTCTAAATTCAGTATCATTGCATTATGTCTATATGACATATTCACCTTTTCTCCAAGGAACAACAGAATACCACCATCAGCTAGTCTTGGTAATTTCAGAAACTCGTCATCGTATTGTCTAGTCTACACTTCTCAGCTCTACTACCTCCAGCTGAAACCAAACAGTTCTATTTGTGCATGTAGATCGAAAATTTAATACATTTAAAGGTAATACATGTAGGATAATCTTAAAATTGGTCATTGGTTTTACTTTTAATAGTATAGGTTCAGCTAGAAAACGTTCCAGTTTTACTAGTAGTGTATTCCTATCCTATTACTTGCAATTTCTTCAGGATTCTTTGTATGAACAATCTATTATGTAGAACTCCCCAGACCAGATCCACAGGCTATTCTTTTCTTTCTATTTATAAATTCTACATTTTATTATTAATGACAACAAAAGTATTGCTATTTCTTTCTCTCTTCTTATTTCTCTTGCTTGGTCACACCAGTTACCCATGGCTGGAGTGGTAAAGACAAGATAAAAAAGTATGATAATAAATAGTATGGAACCATTTCAACAAATGAAGTTCTTCTAAGCAGCTAGATTCCCATGTTTTAACTATTAAGACACTTGTTCCAGAGAAATCCCATTTGGATTTGAAGTCTTAACCAATTATTAAATAGTTATATAGAACAAGTCTTACCTAATAAGTGGTGACAGCTAAACATGAGCAGTGGACAGGTGGCAAAAATATTTGCTCACTTATTAATTTCATTTGCTTTGCCTCTGCTAGAGTCTCCTGCTGTTTATTCTCTGCAAATATTCAGATGCTTGCTGAAAGAATGCTGAACAAATATTTAGAATGTTATAAACATATCTATATTAGAAAGTCATGTGTTCCTCTGCCAATTAAACTCAGAAATAATGAAAATGGGCTTTGGTGAATAAGTTGAAAATCAATATAGGTTGGGTCAAAATTTGAGGTTTAACAAGGCCAAATGCCGGGTCCTGCACTTGGGGCACAACAACCCTAAGCAGAGGTACAGACTAGGAGAAACCTGGCTGGAAAGCTGCCTGGAGGAGAGGGACCTGGGGGTGTTGGTTGACAACTGACTGAACATGAGCCAGCAGTGTGCCCAGGTGGCCAAGAAGGCCAATGGCATCTTGGCTTGTATCAGAAACGGCGTAACCAGCAGGTCCAGGGAGGTTATTCTCCCCCTGTACTCGGCACTGGTGAGACCACACCTCGAGTACTGTGTTCAGTTCTGGGCCCCTCACCACAAGAAGGATGTTGTGGCTCTGGAGCGAGTCCAGAGAAGGGCAACAAAGCTGGTGAAGGGGCTGGAGAACAAATCTTATGAGGAGCGACTGAGAGAGCTGGGGTTGTTCAGCCTGGAGAAGAGGAGGTTGAGGGGAGACCTTATTACTCTCTACAACTACCTGAAGGGAGGTTGTGGAGAGGAGGGAGTTGGCCTCTTCTCCCAAGTGACAGAGGACAGGACGAGAGGGAATGGCCTCAAGCTCCACCAGGGGAGATTTAGGCTTGAGATTAGGAAAAAGTTCTTCATGGAGAGGGTGGTTAGGCATTGGAACGGTCTGCCAAGGGAGGTGGTTGAGTTGCTGTCCCTGGAGGTGTTTAAGGGTAGGGTGGATGAGGTACTTAGGAGCATGATTTAGGGATTGGTGGGAATGGTGGGAATGGTCCACAGCCTTTCCCTCGTCCAAGAGTTTAGTCACTCGATCATAGAAGGTGATCAGGTTACTCTGGCAAGACTTGCCTTTCATGAACCCGTGTTGACTGGGCCTGATCACCCGGTTCTCTTGCAAGTGCTTCATGATTTTGTGAGAGAGGGCAAATCTCCAAAGTCTAGGACCAAAATCTTTAATGTTGGATTAACCTTTCTTGGAAACAAACACACCGTTTCTAATTACAAGTCGTCTGTCACCAGTACAATGAGTTCATTTCAAATCCCGTAGAATACCGTAATATCTTATCATAACAATGTAATTTTCAAGGAACTCCTTATTTAGAAATTGACAGACCAAGAATATTTTGCAGAAATGATCTGGCAAATACTGTGATTTAAAATAATATGAATCTATCTGTAGAAAATACATCCTTACTGGTGAACTGTTTACGAACAGAATGATTTTATTATATACGCATTTCAGACATACAGACAGAAGCAACTATTTCTTATTTTGAAGACAGTCCAGCTGTGCGTGTGTGCTCAAGTGATTTAACTTATTTGTATATCAGCAAAATGGGAATTGTTCTAGTTCCCAGAGCTGTTTTGCAGATAAGTACTTAAGGTTTATGTACACTTTGGAATCAGAGGGCCTTAAAACAATGGAAATACTTTCAATTTTACAGCATCTTTCCTCTGATTCCAAACATCTGGTTAGATTGTAAGATTACATAGAAAGATGGCAGTAGAGAAAGTAGAAGAATGACTCAACTCTGGTTCTGTTGATATTGTTTGGGTTTGTTTGGTTTGGGGTTTTTTTTGTCATTATCCTTGGGATCATTTTGTTCCTTCAATAGCAACTAATATTTCTAACTATTTCTAACACTACAACTATAGGACTCATAAAAAGAGTTCTCAATGTGCTATCCTAATTATCCTTACTCATCCTTTACCAGAAGGACTGTGCTATCCCTGTGGAAGCCAGGAGTCTCACTCCTCCATAATGCCACTTCTTTTCTGTGGCAGTTTCACTGAAAAACGTTTCTGAGGGAAATTGCTCAAAGCAGGGAATATTTTCATCCTAGATCGTGTTTTTTTAATTGCTGTGTTTAGCCAAATGAAAATTATTCATACTGTACCTTTCTTCAATGTCTGTCAACAGATTGCAAAATTCTAAAGTTATTTGACAATGGTATTTAAATTTGATGAGAGTTAAAATCTTGGCAGTACAAGCAGCAGTAACATAAACTTTATGAAGCCCTGTGTTCTGTGAAGAATAGGTCACATTAGTGGTATATTTTCTTGCCTAATGTTCTGATGAATTAGAAAACTCATAGAATCATGAAGTGGTTCGAGTTGGAAGGGACCTTAGAGATCATCTAATTTCAAAACCCTTCCATGGGCAGGGACACCTCCCAGTAGATAAGGCTGCCCAAGGCCTCAAACAACCTGGCCCTGAACACCTCCAGGGATGGGGCACCCACAACTTCCCTGGGCAAACTGCTCCAGTGCATCACCACCCTCAATGTGAAGAATTTCCTCCTAAAATCCAGTCTAAACGGTCCCCTCTCCAATTTATAGCCATCCCACCTAGTCCTATCACTTTGTGAAGATAAACCTAGTTGTATCACCTTTGTGAAGATAAAAAACAAGTAATTGTAGAAGTCCTAGACTCTGTCCAGTCCATGCAATCTGCTACTTCTAATAGAAGCTGAATTTATCCTAAAGTCAGAGCCAATTAGACAACATTGAAAAGAACTAAAGGTAAAATGTGAATCTTTGTCCTGTTACACCAGAACTTATTTGCCAGTTGTACAAAGCACAGTTCTTGTCTGCATTCTTTTCCCTCCTTGTGAGGCTCATTGAAGTATTGTATGTACAGGTGATGGGAGGGTTGTTGAAGCTGGTTTAGTAATCTCAGAATGCAAAGACTCATCTTTCTAATTGAAAGTACTCTCATACACTGGAAATGAAATAATTTAGTAAGATTGAGGAGCCAGTGTAAGCAAATTCACCTTAATTTAGAACCCAGAACAAGCATGTACTGAGTTTTGGGCAGAATTGCCTGATGTGCAGCCTACGCTCCTGGGGGGAGCAGGAAGAGTTTGGGCAATCAAAAATAATTCCTCAATTTTTTCCCTCCTGAACTTCCTGTCAGGAAAAGGAAATCAAACCATATAATGTTGGATAACGTTATAAACATTATAAAGCAGCTACTTTTGACTGAGTCATTACGGTGGAGTGGCACAAGCAATCAGGTAGCACAGCATCTCATGATGTGGAGTACCTCTGTGCCTATACTGGAAACTGTAGTTATTTATTTTTATTTTTCACTCCTCAAAAGCGAGGTCCCTGTCTCTGCTGGACATGAGGTACTGTGCTATCTTCCTGTAGTTCAGCCATTGTCACCAATAACAGGATGTTCCACAATCACACAGCAATGTGCAGTCTGAAATATGGGCTGCCTAGAGAATGTGAGCCACAGACAATCAGACTGTAACTTAGGACAGAGTAGATGAATGCAGAGATTAATACTGATTCAAAGGTTAAAAGACTGCACCTTTTCTGTTTAAAAAAAAAACCCAGTTTTGTTCTGCAAGAAGTTTTCTATTTTAACTATTAATTACCATGCAGAAAAAAACACTACCAGACTATCCTACCACATCAAGATTTCATATTGGATAAACTCAAACTGGAGACAGAAAAAGAAAGAAAAATCAATAAAATTAAACTCCTACTTCTACCCTCAGAAAAAGAAATTTATATTGTTTGGGAGACTGTAGTCTCAGTTTCTGTCAAGCACCTGTTCACCTTCTTTCTTCCCTATTCTCCTGTCTCACCAACGCACTCAAGCATCTGCTCTATGGGATAGTTTAAGAGATTTCAAGAGGAAACAAAGAAAAGTCTCACCTCATTTTCCTCCTGAATTTTCATTCCTGCCTCAGCAATTTCAGTCTCTCGCTCACACACAGCTCTCATACTTTTGTCTGAACCTAAGTAGCAAAAGGGGTGGGAGGATGGTGGACAATTTTCTGCAGAGATTTTTATTTTTTTTTTACAGTAAATGACTAATTTAGTGTTTTCAGTAAAATTTAGGTTGTCTGAGAGAATAATAAATTCTTATCCATACACAACTGCAGGTTAGTCAGCTATAGCATCATCTTCCCCGTGCTGCTCAGCTAGTGATTTTGACCTTGGTGTGAATGGATCATTCACTCAAGTGATAAGAGTTAATTTAGTCTTCATAATAGCCCAGAGCTCAACATTTTCAAAGCTGTGATTGTTTCAGTGATGCCAAATTATATGCAATCACTGAGTAATACGAACAGTGATCCACTGCTGTTTCCTTGGATGTAGGCCACCAAAATAATTCTTTTCATACTGGTAGGAAACACAGGCTACAAATCCAGTCAGTGTTGTACATTGAAAAGTGTGTGTGTGTGTGTATATATATGTCAGATACATAAATAGATATCTGTTTATACACATTACCATATAAACAGTACACCGAAAGAAAGCAAAGCTTAGGGATTTTTATCCCATTTCTCATTGTGTAGCTGTTTTCTCCTTTGAGGGAATTCCTTGAGTTCCAATCTAAGTGAAATCTCCATAAAATTCGGTCTCTCAGACTTTTATATGTCTAATGTTAGATTCAAGACAAGCATACCAAAATGACTTATTTTCAATCCACTCTCTGCAAACTCACATGTAGTTTACATGCTACTCTGCAAGGGTAATGAAGTAAAACTATTATCAGCAGTTTGACTTTCTGAACACAGATCTGCACCTCTGCTAGATAATTTTATGGTCTAAAAAAAGCTAAAATCCATTGTCGTCATAGCAGAGCCAACATATGAAGTAGGACTTTCTAGTCAAGGGAGACTGAGTGAAAAGAGCAGAACACCAAGGTGTTTATTCATACCAAGCCTGTGTTTTAAGCAGGTATTTTACAAGATAGAGGTTTTTCACAGTGCAACTTGAGTTTGAAGCCAGGAGGATAAAGGTTGGTCTGTCCTCCATGGTGCTGAAGTGCAGTGACCTGATCTGCGCAGGTTTTGGGTCTGTATGTTTTGCAATTTGCCAGAAAGCAGGTTTGGCAAGACAGATTTTCAGAAGCAACACAACAAGGTCTGTAATGTTAGTGATGTTTTGCAATGGTTTTCATATAAATCACTTTTGTATTTAGATAAAGTAGTATTTACATTAGGTAATATATTGGCTAACGTGTTTAGAAGGAACTCTATTCAACTTCCCAGCAAAAAAATCACAGATGTTGCAGCAGCTCATGAGGATAAACAGCAAAATCAGTGGTTACCTTGACCATCCAGCGCAAATACTTTGGTGAATATTGAGACTTAGTGAGCTGAAGATGTTGAAATTTCCTTCAAGAATCTGGAAGTATGGTTGGAAATTATCTGAAAGGCTGCAACCACAAGTAGATATGCGCACGCGTTATACACAAAATGTATAAAAATGGTAATTTTAAGAGAAGACATAAACCTTACAGTATAAATCAAATCTGTGACACCTTAGTTGTTTACAAAACTCAAATGAAAAATCTAGTGATTTCTAGGAGACATTACACTGCATCAGTCCACTAAGGACGTATGCGTTTACTATCCTGTTTCTTGCATCAGTACAAACACTCTTTATGGGATTCTGCAAGAATCATAGAATCGTTAAGGTTGGAAGGGACCTCAAAGATCACCTAGTTCCAATCCCCCTGCCATGGGCAGGGACATCACACTGTACCAGGTTACCCAAGGCCCCATACAACCTGGCCTTAAGAACCTCCAAGGATGGAGCATCCACAACCTCCCTTGGTAACCTATTCCAGTGTCTCACTACTCTCATGGTGAATCAGCTTTGCAAAATCAGGGCTTTAATATTTTTGGCTGGCTCTGTCTGAAGGATTCGTCTTGCACCCATTGAATAAGCAGGTTTGTTGTTTTAGTAGCAAGTGGACTTGAGAAGGACTGTTCCATTGTCCCCGTGCCCGAAAAACATCCAGCAAATACTGTATTTCTTTTGTTCAAGGGCATCACTTTTTAAATAAGATGTTTGGATGCCTTGGGATAAATTGAATTCATTGTGACTGACAGTAGCTTCCAGGGTCATGAAAGTGGGCACTCTGCGATGCCTTTTCAGTGTCTCCATGCCCATCAGGATAGGAAATTACATAGCAGTCTGAAGGACCCTGTTCAGGGATTCTGCTTTTTGTGTTCCCCTGATACAAGGGAGAAATCCAAGGCAATCAGGCCACAAATAGTTTCCCCTCCCCACTTACTGCATTTGCTGTAGTAAATATGACTTTTGGAAGCAGTGTTTAAAAGTGTACATACTTTAAATATTTAGTGGCTTTATCACGTGTTCAGTTTCAGACTAGCATTTTAAGTGCAATATCAGACTGGTATTTATTCTGAAATTAAGTTTTAGGCACCAGCTGAAAAGTGTATTTTTGTTATTAAGGAATCAAATTAAAATGGTAAGAAAACAACACCATTATTAGTTTGCAGAAGTTATTCACTTTGATTAAAAGCACCAATAAATGTGTCTAGGTTCTACAACTGCTCCATTTAGCACTTGACATATAGTAGGGATTTTTTTTCCCTACAGTGTAATATCTCCATTGAAATATAATTATTTTGCAGATTGCTCAACTGAATGCCCTTATAAACACGCTGTTAGGGGAACTCGCCACTGATGATCATCAGAACATCATGACAATATGCACAATTGATGTACATGCGAGGGATGTTGTAGCCACACTTATAGCACAGAAGGTAATTTGTTGAAGAGCAATTACACTAATGCATATTTAAAAGCAAAAAAAAAGAACAATTTCATTTGTTCAAAATATATTCTTGTGGCTTATGTATAGCAATGACAGAATATTTTGATTCAATCCATTTTTGTCCTTTATATTTTTTGCTTTAGAGTTAGATAATTACGTTTACCAGTTAAAGAATTATGATTTAAAAGCATATAGATATTTTGTCCAAATGTTTAAAGACATCCATTGAAATATGTATACTGTAATGTGACAGCAGGTTTCTCGTTAATTCGCCTCCAATTACTGATCTGCTCACAATTAATACAAAACCACACATCTATTGCAGATAGCTTGAAAGTTTAATACATACCAAACATAAACCAGCAGTTGTGTTATGTTTCCAGAGAGCATTCTAAGTTTTTTTTTAATATGAATAGATTTTATTTCCCTATCAATTTCTGAGGTGGAGACTGTACTGCTAACTCTTTCCACTGGTGAATTTGCTACTCTGTCTTCTGGCTGTGACCCCTCAGATGGGAAGGAAGTGGTGAAGGGATGCCATGCAATGTCTGCTTACTTATGCATGGCTAGGCAGGTAAGAGATAGTTGTTGTATCTTCCACTCCTCCTGTCTGCAACCAGCAGAGAATGGTTCTGTCCTCCAAATTGTGCAAGGTGTAGTCTACAATGAAGTAATGATGGTAAAAATTGTTTTAATTGGAAACCTTAAATTAAAAAAAAGACACAGGAAATTATGGTAGTGTGCCATGAAACCTCCTTGTCCAGGACAGTGGCCTCTTTGCCTTGTTAACTGGTATTCTGGAAAACTGTGGGGAAAAAAGAAAAGCAAATGCAAAAAATGGACAAAACCCCCTCAGCACTCTTACAGTTGATCAACAACATCCATTCTACTGAGCATAATCACTTTGTTGTGGTGTGATGCGTAATAGCAGTTGCATCGAAAATTTGCAGCAATTTAAAATACTCTTTTCACTGAAATTGTTTATCCACATTGGCAAAGCCTTTAAGGAAGTACTGATGGTTTTCATATTGTCAGGAGCAGCTGTTTCTATCTGCTGTGGCTGTCTAACCACTAACTAGGCAGATAGCACACAGTAGCTGAGGTGTGTCTGTTGTAAACAGGACCAGCTTTCCTGGCTTACAGGAAGCACAGCTGCCATGCTATCATGATAATGATGATCCCTACGTATTTCACAGGATCACAGAATAACCAGGTTGGAAGAGACACACTGGATCGTTGAGTCCAACCATTCCCACCAATCCTTAAATCATGCTCCTAAGTACCTCATCCACCCTACCCTTAAACACCTCCAGGGACAGCAACTCAACCACCTCCCTTGGCAGACCGTTCCAATGCCTAACCACCCTCTCCATGAAGAATTTTTTCCTAATCTCAAGCCTAAATCTCCCCTGGCGGAGCTTGAGGCCATTCCCTCTCGTCCTGTCCCCTGTCACTTGGGAGAAGAGGCCAGCACCCTCCGCTCCACAAGCTCCCTTCAGGCAGTTGTAGAGAGTAATAAGGTCTCCCCTCAGCCTCCTCTTCTCCAGGCTAAACAACCCCAGCTCTCTCAGTCGCTCCTCATAAGATTTGTTCTCCAGCCCCTTCACCAGCTTCGTTGCTCTTCTCTGGACTCGCTCCAGAGCCTCAACATCCTTCTTGTGGTGAGGGGCCCAGAACTGAACACAGTACTCGAGGTGCGGTCTCACCAGTGCCGAGTACAGAGGGAGAAGAACCTCCCTGGACCTCCTGGCAGCTTTCCAGCCAGGCTTCTCCTAGTCTGTACCTCTGCTTAGGGTTATTGTGCCCCAAGTGCAGGACCCGGCATTTGGCCGTGTTAAACCTCATGCCATTGGTCTCAGCCCAGCAGTCCAGCCTGTTCAGGTCCCTTTGCAGAGCCTCCCGACCCTCCAGCAGATCCACATTTCCACCCAGCTTGGTGTCATCTGCAAACTTGCTAAGGGAGGACTCAATGCCTTCATCCAGGTCATTGATAAAGACATTAAACAGGACTGGACCCAGCACTGAGCCCTGGGGAACCCCACTTGTAACTGGCCTCCAGCTGGATTTAACTCTGTTTACCACCACCCTCTGACACTGGAGGCCTTGTAGAGAGCTGCATGCTTTGAAGGAATGATTAGGGTCTTTAGTACACTGAATAAGTACTTAAATAATCAAACTGACAAGCTGTGTGGAAATGTGGAATTTCTATTAATTAGAATTTTAGGTAGGGATTGGGGGGGCTCTAAAAAACAAGTAAAATTCTTTGTCACAGAAAGAACCATCTCAATAGCATGTAAATGTCAGTAAAGATTACTTCAAAAGTTACTAGGTACAAATAGGTTTATGGATGAATAGATGTGCTCTACACCATTAATTCTGGACAGTTATTTAAAGAACACACCGAAGAAAATATTGGACTGTTAAAACTAGAGAAGACTTCAAACTTTTACCTCAGTAGGCAGAAACTCCATAGAATACTGGAAACAGCAACACGTCTTTACCCATACCTTACTTGTAAAAAATATATATCTACTTTTTTTTCTTCCAAAAATCTACTTCCTTAACATTCTTGTGGACAGGGATATAGCATAAGAGATCTGGAGGAGGTAGTAAGGTGTGGCTGGGGCTTAAGGAAGCGATGAAATGCTGACCAGATGCTGCATTTCCTGTTGATGTGAGGCATTAGTTCATTAGACCACTAATCAAAACCATGTGCTCTGCTAACAAACCGTTTCATCCTCTGAGTGCTGGAGCATGCACATGCTGTTCTAAACTAATTAGGACCTGCTCCAAGTCAATAAAAAGTCTCTTGTTGACATCAATGGGTGGTAGAAGAGACTGTTTGAGAATAGGTGTTCTTATTATTGTTCATATAGCTCAGCTAAATATACTTTAGCCAAAAAGATAGAATCACTGTATCTTGTTAGTGTTTCTGTCCTGTTAGTAGCTTGAAGAGTTTACATTCTTAAGCTATCATGGACTTGTTATAGAGTAAAAAAAAAAACAAACCAAAACCAAATAACCAGGGGCATAGTCAGGTGGTTGTGCATAAGCGTATGTGTTTTCAGAAGCCTCCTTGTTAGCCTTTGGTGTCTAAAGTAACAGCTTAAGGTACTGAGCAGGCACAGAGATTGATTCATCACTTTAGCCCTAAGTTAAGGTGGGCAATGTTACATCAGAAGTGCTTGTGTTTCATCACTGTTGTGTGTATAGTAAAAGTCTGCCTCCAAAGCTTATAGCATGTTTTTATCTCTATGGCAGTAGAAATGGCCTAATAAAATCATATTCTGCAGTACTTTCGAAATAGCTACAACCTAAAAAATATGAACAAAATATAATATGAAATAAGAATTACAATTGTAAAACATGTTTGCTTCTTCATTATCTATAAAAAGTTTCTGGTGAACTTGAACAGAAAACTGTGGTGGGCAATTTTTTTTTAAATACTAATCCTCTTAATAAAGGAGGCAGCTTAATCCAATGATATTGCTGTCCAAATATTCTCCAATTTCATAATTTTAGAAATAATTATAACAATAATTTCCTTGCACATGATAAAGACAGCTGATGAGAAAAAACAGGGAAGTTTGATCACCTAGATTTTACCAAAAGGGAAGAGAGAGACATGATCAATTATATCTTACTAAAGCTCTGGTATCAGTGTGTTGGAGAGTTGTACAAGAACAGACAAAAGAGGATGATTCATGGAGTGGAAGGCAAAAAGATAGAGCATCTTGATCAGAAAAGGACAAAAGAAATAGCCTGATTTCTCAGAAGCCAATGGAGGCAGACCTGCAAGCAAAGTACAAGCTGAGCAGTTTACAGCAATAACAAGAAATACTGCAGGGTTAGAGGATCATGTGGAGATGGTCACAGAAGAAAGCAGAAGTACTGCAGTGCTAAGGAAAAAGGTTTTCAGAAAGTCACAGATATCAGAAAGCATGTGGAAGACAATTGCAAAGGTGAAGAAGATGAAGATCCAGGGTGGAGAAGAGGACTAATGAGCTTAGAGCAGGCAGGGACAACCACTGGTGCCTGCTAATGTGAGAGATGAAAGAGCACAGACTGATAAATAGAAGGGATTTCTTCAAGCTGGTGAAAAATATCAGTCAGTAGGAAGTGAAGAGATCTGCTTTGACTGAGGATGGAAAAAGTTGGTGGGGCAAAGTGAAAACAGAGTAATAGGTGAGGGTTCTTCAAGAGCATTTACATGTCGTAATGAAAGAGGAAAAATTTCTACTTTATTATATTTGGAGGGAATGCTGCCATATGCTTCTCCTGGTTAAGAGGGCTTTGTGGTTGAGGAAACAGCACTATGGATGAAATTACAAGAATGCCTAAAGGAAAGGTGCATGCATCGTGGAATTTCCTCTTGGAGCATCACAGTCAAAATGATACTATTCTTTCTAAGCCCATTTCTGCTTTCCAGGGGAGATTTAGGCTGCATATTAGGAAAAAAAATTTCACAGAAAGGGTCATTGGGCACTGGAACAGGCTGCCCAGGGGGGTGGTTGATTCACCTTCCCTGGAGGTGTTTAAGGCACAGGTGGACGAGGTGCTGAGGGGCATGGTTTAGTGTTTGATGGGAATGGTTGGACTCGATGATCCGGTTGGTCTCTTCCAACCTGGTTATTCTATGATTCTATGATTCTATGATTCCCTTCTCTAACTTTGCTTCATATTTAGTGATCATGATTGAATACATAAATAGATTATATTTAAAGCACTTTCATTATATGTGTGTGAAATTTTTTATAATTCCGTTCATAGAATCATAGAATAACAGAATGGATTGTGTTGGAAGGGATCTTAAAGATAATCTGGTTTCAACTCCCCTTACATGGGCAGGGACAGGTTGCTTCCACTAGATCAGGTTGCTCGAAGCCTCATCCAGCCTGGCCTTGAACACCTCGAGGGATGGGGCATGCATGACTGAGCAACCTGTCCCAGTGCCACTCCACCTCCACAGCAAAAAATTTCTTCCTTATCCTGCAGTCAATACTTCAAAGTAGATTGGAACATTTCATTGAGTGGTATGAAACAACATCCTTCCTCTAGAGTGGAATGTGCAGAGAGGGGATAATATTTTTAAAGATGCTCCGGTCCCTAAGTGGATGCGGACCCATCAAGGCAAAATATCTGCTTCTGTGCCAGTGGTAGTGGTAAAGGATGGGGTTTTGTATCTTCTTTTGTTGGAGAGGTGGCATTCCAGATGATAAGGCACTTATTTTGCTCATATACTTTCTGTACCATTGGTCAGTAGCTTCTCAAACAAGCTCTCCTTTTATTCCTGTTTCGGATACTTTTTGCCTTGTGGTGATAGACTGAGCAGAGTATTCACTTGTACCTGGTTGAATGACTCTCCTTGGACAGTCTCTGCACTGTCTTTGGTAATTCAGAATTTTAAAATGGAAACAAGATTTCAATATACAATCAGGTCTCAAGCTGATATCAGTGGGAACCATGCGGCATCAGGGATACTTAGATTCTTACCTCAAATTTGTGTTTATTAAGGAATTATGGTTTTGTTTCATCTGTTATCATCTGCAAAATTAAATCTTGAAAAACACGTGACAACTTTAAAGTGGTAAAGAAAACTTATAGTGCATTTTTTTCCACATATGAATTACACGTGGCTTAAATTCTTTGCCTGCTTTTGGTTGTAATGAGGATGGGAAACATCTGCATATATGCCAGTGCTCACCAGTTCAGCAGGAAAAGAACTCATTTTTTGTTGACTCTCTCTTTTTTGTAAAGGCAATATTAAACAAAATAGCAGATAACTCGGAACCAGATGTGACATTTATCAGTGCACGACTTAGAGCTGAGTGTTGCAAGTATGGCATTCTGACTTTAACCTAGCAAAAGGTGTTAGCCTGTGTTCAGTTTTACACAACAACTTAAGTTAAAAAAATGCAAACAAGACCTGCAAACCGCCCTCCCCCCCCAAACCTCAACCAGACTAATCCATCTTTTTTTTTTTTTATGCAAACTATCAATTTTGGCCTGAAGCCTACTCTTGGAGTGGCTGCTGTGATTTCTTTGGGTTCAAACTGTCTGAGAGTGTAAGGTTTTTCTTCAGGATGTCTTCATATTTCCTTCCGGGCGAGATGAGCCAGAAGATCAAAAGTATCAGTTGATCACCTTTCCCTAGTGATGCATTGTCTTTCAGAATAGTGGTTCCTATTTTGATTTTCTTTTTTTTCATGGGTGGAACTTGCAGAAATGTTAAGTACAGTTAAGTGCTACAAGTCCCAAAGAATATGTATTACACTATTTTGGCTGAGGTAATATTTTTCAGCTGATTAAAATAGTGTCCTGCACCTCTGAAATTCTTTCTGTTTGTGTGAAGTCATTCTTATTAGAGTAATTCCAAGGAAAACCAACCGCTGTATCCCATTATTTCACTTCTTGGCATTGGTACATTGTAAATTATAATTGTTACTACAAGTTTACCATCTAAAATAATAAACCATAGGAAAGAGTAGGCTGTGGCAGATGAATGAGTTGTTTGGAATCATGGGGACTAATGTATCTCACTAGTGTTTGTCCTTTTTTGCTGTATTTCTCAAGCTAAGCAACCAGCAGAGTGTGACAGAAGCATATTCTGAATCCATGTGCTATATAAGTATGAATGTTTAGAGTTTACTCTTTTCTCTTGATTATATTTATTCAGGAATAAATATATGCACGCGTAACAAAAGCTACACGAAGCCAATGAGGGCAGTGTTCAGTAAATATGTGATTGGATTGTAGCAGTGCACTTTCTTCCATAAATCTGTCTTTTGAGATGAAAGAGTGCTATTCCACACTCTTCAAAGAGATCTTCTCCACTTCGGAGTTATGCTATGCTCTAAAATTTTGGCAAAGTAAAAGGTAAGATGACCATAATAGCAGGTATTTTCTTTCTTGAAATGTACTGTTCTACGTAACAGACAGCACTCTAGTAAGTCAGTTATATTTTTTTTCCTCTTCTAGAGTCAGTAGACTGGCTCTGCAAATACTTGAGTATCTTGTTGAAGTCTGGTGTCAGCGGGAGTCAAGGAAGAAAATATATGGGCAGAATAAGTCACAGGTATGCATTTTCCAAGACCTGGGCATTATCTAGCATTTCTTGGTTTTTATAAATCAGCTGGAGAAAGGAGGACTGTATTCTACAACAGGAAAAAACCCCAAAGCATGCCTGGTAGAAGCTGGCCAAGTGTCATTTGCAGCAGAAACAATTTTTTTTTCTTGAAGAAAACAGACAAAGGCTTAACAGGCAGTCCAGGCTGGTAGAAACAGGATGTTCCCTCTAGCGGTTAAAGTCCTTACCTTTGCGAGGAGTCACATTGCAATTATATTGGCAATTTACCAGGGACTTGAGACCAAGACAATTGAAAACACCAAAGAGCTGGCAATGCTGTTGTCTATGACTAGCTGTTCTATAAGATCACCTTTCCTCTTTTGATATAGTTTGTGTTTTCTGTGACTTTCTGGTACTACTATGTGTACGTAAAATTGCAGTAATATCATCAGATGGACTAGGAGTTCAAATTTATTAATCTTCCACTGAATACAAAGGAAGAAGAAAGCAAAAAGGGTATTGTTCTGCTTTGCAATACAATGACTAACAGAACTGAATCTTGTTCTGTGCCCTTCCACTCTATACTGGTAGGCTGCATGTTGTTCTGAAGATTCCAGTGCTGGTCCACATTAGAGAACAGATATGCAGCTGTGGTTAATCTAGTGCAGTGTTTGCTTATGTGGCATTTTCTAATTTGTGAAAATTAGTTATTCAAGATGCATATGTAAGACTTTAGTAGTCAGCTCTGTCATGTAACTTCAGTTTTGCTTCATATTAAAGTGACAGAGACAGTTTCAGCAGATATATGAAACATCCACCAAATTTCACTTGTGACTGTTTAAGACTGAAGTGATACTGCTTTTGGAAGGAAGCAAAGTACAAAGAAATTTTCATAAATTTTTACTTGTAATATTTTTTAAATGAAATATTTCTAACAGCGTGATTTCCCTTAGCTGTTACATCATTTAGTAATATAGCTGTAAACCTGGAATTCCATGAGATCTGATTGAACAAAGAAACATCAGGAGAAACCTTTACTGCTGAAGATTATTTGGTTACCATTCACATAGTATCCCTGTCTTTATGCCACTGATTTTTTTTCCATATTACCTCAGATGAGTAGACAAGGGCAAAAGGAGAAGTACTTTATTCTCTAATGAGACATAGAAAAGTTCTTTTGCTCAGGTCAGTGGTAAAATCATATCCTACATACATGAAGCGTAATATCAGTTTAAAATAAGTGCACCTGAAAAGTAAGGTAAACACACCTCTGTTTGCTTGGTTTGTTATGATCTGAACAGGAGAGGCTGCTGTTAATACAGTGCTGAAGTCAGCTGAACCAGATTCTTTCATCTGCTGATGTGCTAGTCCTCAGCATTAAAAATATTAAAATCTTTTCTTGCAGTATTATCTGTTTCTCTCCCAGAATACCAATTGCAACACTTTTGTATTTTTAATTAACAAGAATTTATATCATATACAGAAGGTCTGTCTAACTGAATTTTATAGTGATTAGTGAACTGTAGGTATGAGGCTGACTTTGTCTTAATATCAGCGTCATGTGGGAGAGTCATTCAATAGTTATCAAATATTGATTTGAAAGGAAGGGAAATGCTGATCCAGAACAGACTATAGATCAGGCCAAAAGGACACTCTTCTGTCTTTAGTGTCCTGGAGCTGAATATTTAGAGGAATTTTAAAAATTTATATAAGCAGTAGGGCTTCTCCAGTTGTGGAAAATGTTGTGATTGATGATGACTGTGGAGACCCTTTGCAGCATCCCACAGACATACAGTTTATATCTTAAGCATGAGGATTGATACTCCTTATGTGTTTATGACCCATCTAGACCTGCTGCAAATGTCAGTGCAGTCACAGAATGGGCACCTGAGGATCTTCAGAGGTAAGTAGACAGTTCTAGGCAATGAAGATATGACCATTACATATAATATGTTATAACATGCCTGTCAAGGGTAACTGATCATAATACACACAGTACATGAAACTAAAGGGCACAAGACTGATGCCTCATAAACGCAAACAGTTCAGAAACCCAAATGCTTGTAAAATTAATCACTGTCCCTGCCCTAGAGAGACTGCATTCTTTGTTTTAGATTTTAAATCAGACTGAATTACATAAAGGGTATCATTAACAAAAAGAGAAGTGTTGTGTCATATAAAATCCTGCCCTTGCCTGCTGATTTTTCTTTACATAATTAATTCAGGAAAAGTCTGATTAATTGTATACTCTTAATTTATATATCTGCTGTTGCTGATGAGATTATGTATGTTGTATTACTATAAGAAAGGAGTTGTATTACTTCTGAATCTAACACAATGATTTATTTTACTGGTCTTGATATAAGTCATTACAACATTAGAATTGCTTTGGTAGATAATGATTTTACTTGTTCCACTAATTGTTTTAATTTCAAAATTCTTCAACAAAGTTTAACAACCCTCTTGTTGAACTATTATGTATTTTTCTCAGCAGAGGAGATTAAAAGTAATTGTCATAAGGACCGATATACAAAGTCTCGCATCCATTAAATAAAAATCCAGATCTAGTTTAAGCTGAGAATATGTGGTCAGATATAAAACCAGGTGTGAATAATTTTACGGTAAAGCTTACAGAACTGGCAATATGCAAGAGGAATATGCATCACTAAATGAAGTGGGATGAGGACAGCAAGACCATCTTATTGTGGGCTCCCCAGTACAGGAAAGGCATGGACATATTGGACTAAGTCCAGTGAAGGGTCATAAAGATGGTTAAGGCGTTAGAACATCTGACATTAGAGCCATCTCTCAAAAGAACACTTCTTGCTTGTCACCTCACAGGGAATGAATAAGTATCCCTTTGTCATTGGTCAGAAAAGATGTAATGTATCATGAGAGTTTTTCCGCTGACAGGGTTACCCTTCTTCCATTTGCAGCAACAAAAGTACCCGTAATATTTTCTGAAATTTCTGCAAATCAAATGAACTACGTTTACAACACTCCACAAAAAGAAGTCTCTCTTAGTATTTGGTGCCCTCATCACTACAGCTGGCTCTTTTTCTTTTTTACTGTCACTAGCTTGAGGTATCTGAAAGTTTATGCCAAACTGAAGCACAGGAATGCTTTTATGATCTCAGTTTGGTACTTTAAGCTAAGACACTTTAGGATGGTGTTTGTTAAAAGAATAAAGTTAAATCAGTAAAGTGATTTTTCAGCCTTATGGCACAATAACCTTTTTTTCTGTTTTTTTAAAGTGTAACTACTGAATTGAAAATGGCAGATTTTCAGAGCAGTAAATCCAGAAAAAAGAGGTCTTCCAGAAAACAGTAAAGCTCTTTTTTTTCTTGAATATAAAAAAAAAAAGAAAAATCTCCCCACCATTTTTTTCCTGAATTATAGCATTAGGTCTTAAAGTAAATCTACCACTAATAGGAAATAGGTAATGGCTAGAGCTGAAGATCAAGAAACTGACTTGAGGGCAGTTTCCTATAAAGACTTGAGAAAAGTAAGACTTTAAGATCTAATGGCATATTCCATTGCAAAACAGATTACAGAAGACTGTTGGGGAGCTAACAGTATTAATAATTGGAGCCATTTGATACTATGTGGGAGAGGCAAATTTTTACCTTAATTTTAAAAAAAGTCTGGAAAGATTCTTCATCCTTGAGTATCTGAAACATTTAGGTGAAAGATGGCATGTGGTACTAAAACATTAATGTTTTACTGGAATTTTTTTTTTCTGACAATTTCAAGATGTACCACAAGTGTGTTTATACTAAATTCAGATTTTAATGCATTTCTCTTTTTGTTCTGTCCTTATTCTAGAAAAGCACAAGCATAGCTACCCTTTTTTGAAAACTGGCATAGTAAAATCAGTCTGTTGTGCTTACCAAATTCCAAGACATTTATGGTCTTTTAATCTAAGACAAGAAAATGTTTATTGATCTGTGTACTACTAGTGGGGTTTTCCTAATCTTGTCTTTTTTACTGCTAGTATTAACCATTTGTTTCGTGTACATTTTTGAGTCTGAAAATGTTCAAGTTCAGAGATTACTGTAAAACATCCCTATTGCTTATAGGTACTGTGCCAATTTATTTGATGTTGTCATTAAGTCACTGATGCTTTTCATTCATCTATGGATTAGGCAAAAATTTTCATCATTAATAACATAGTGAGAGGATGGTGGCAGTACTAATCCATCTCACATGTTCAGGTTTTCTTTTCATCCTGCAGAGCTTCTACAATCATGATTTCAGACTTCTACGCGGAATAGTGTTGACATCAGAAGAGTTGCAAATTCAAGGAGACTTGTGAGAAAGTTAATTTTTCTCTACACATTTTAATGTATCTAAAAGGGTGCTGGAGGAAAAAAATTAAACTTTCTGTTAAGGCTGCTGCTAGGCAAGCATACTAAAGAATTTAGGGGGCAGGGCAGTATCCATTAGAAATGGACTATAGAGGATTTCCAGCATATTCAGTAGTAAGAATGTGAGAAATACTCTTGGCATTGTACTTGAATACCAGCAGCAGTAAGAGAGAAAGCAGGCAAGTCATTAGTGCACACTCCTGTGTGAGCTCAGGTCTTGATTATCTCTTTCCAGTGCCTTCAGAGAGTAGAGGAAAGAAGGCTGCTAAAAAAACCTGTCCTTTCTAAGAAGGCTGGGGTGCATAATTATATAGGTTTACCTGTCCTTTTCCAAAGGGACAAATGGCACCACTTCTCCAGTCCCTCTCCTTCCTAGTCTTTCTGTTACTCCCCTTTTCCTTAACTATCAATTTTTGTAAGTGCAACACTTTAAAAGTCCTTCCTAAAGCAGAGAATCAAGCATGTGTGCTTGTGTGAGGGGGCTGGGTCCCCATTGCTTCCCAACACTGATAACTTCCCAAAGTGGCTGTGGAGAGAGAGAGAAGATTCTGCCGAGTTTCTCCCTTCCGTAGAAAAATTCTTCTCATCTCAGTGAAATGCTGAGTTCAACCCTACCAGGCTGTATTTCATTCAAGCTTTGTGACGTATTTTTCACCTGAGTGCTCAGGGAGAAACTCAGCGCAAAAAGAGTCAGATGCATCTCCTTACTAATTCAAGCTGTCCCCCTCACCATAAGTTTGTTTTTGATGTAAGGACGTTGCTCTTCTGACTGCATAAGTGTGAGTTTCCTATGCGTGTGGCATTTCCAGATGCTCAGATGAGAACATCATGTCAGACATGTTTAATCATAACAGTGTTTATTCCTTTTACTCAGAATGTACCCCCTTCATGACAAATGTATGTAAATGCTGAGATAAAAATAGTATTTGACAAGATGGTTGGATATGTTTCATTTTATTAACACATTAGTCAACTTAGTCTGCTCAATATAATATGTGAATAGTAGGTACATATAAGATTAGCATAATTTTTTTCAGTCAACAGTTGTTCTGTGAGGTTTTTGGTTACATTATTTTAATTAAGCAATAAGACATGACAAGCACAGGATTTTAAGGTGAGTATTATAAAGCATGTGGCTGAAAGCTGAATGATTTTAACCATTCAAAATGTGCATTAATAATCACTGTAGACTGTCTAAAGTGCCCTTAGGTTTCTTTAATGAAATACACATACATATTATTGAATAAGGGAAGCACTTATTCGTCATAGTCATCAGGGCCAAGACTTTGCGCTCAGTCAGTAAGAAAGCTCCATTTGTGTTTTAAAGCCTTCTGTGCTGTCTCTGGGATTAGTTAGCTCATAACAGCACAATGTAACTTTTAAATATATTCAGGGCACATCGTACTGTCTGTGAGGGAAACCAAATGGAATAGCATAATGCAGTAGGTGTCACAAGTCAGGAATGATGAAGATAAATGAGATTATGCACCCAAAGAAAAGTAGATATTTTCTAAATAATGCCCTCCAGTCAGACATTGGGAAAGTGAAAATGTTCCATTTCTTTCTACCTGTCAACTAGGGAAAAAAAACCAAACAGCCAACCCAAATACGAATAAGAAAACCCACCAGACCAGAAATGTTTTGTGTATAACTTATTTTGTATCTGATTGCATCAGTCCTAAGATACAAAGTAATAAAATCCTGGGATAACAAATGTTGTTTTATTTCAAACAGTCCTTATTCCATATTTCTTCTGTGCCTTCACTTTCAGATGCAAAATAACTTGGATTTCTATAACCAGGGTCTCAATTAAATATCTGAAATACAAGGGCTGGAGTAACCTGGAGCTTACAGAGCTGTGTTAGGTTTTGATATTACTTTGTGGGTATTTAAATTGGGAAGGCCAGATGATAATTTCTGGACCTATGAGCATGTTGCTGTCATAGCTCTTTTAAATCCTCACTATTTCATAAAATTTTTCTTTTTTTGTTGTTGTTCGCTGTGTGTTTTACCTAATCGTATTAATCATTTAATGTTTTACTTGAGTGCTAGTAAAAGCAGTCCCAAGTAACTTGTGGTTGTTTAGCATTAAAGCCACAACAATTGACCATGGTTGTCACCTACTATCAATCTCTTATGTTCTGTCATCATCGTGGAAAGTCACCATGAAGTAAGTGAACAGTGATGTCCTATCCCTCCTCCAAAATCCTCGGGTAAACATATTATGAGTATTGTCTTTCCATATTCTAGCAGCCTGATCTGAATAACTACATGGAAGAAAGCTTCAGGTAGTTCTGAGGTGCCTGTTGGTCTTTTTCTATCTAACAACTCTCCCCTTTTTTTTGCATGTGTATGCTTATTAATTTAAATGTTCGTGATTTTGTAATTCAGGTCTGTTCAGAATACAAGTAAAGTGATGAACTATGCTGTTATATTCCCCAAATGATTTGCTTATGTTGAATGTAAATTATTTTAAGAGAATCTTCCACATGTTCTAGAAGAACAGATTGGACCTCAAGACTAGGGGGATGTGTTAAGACCAAGCATTAGCTTGGAATTCTTTGCAGAGTTGACATAGAACTAAAATGTTAGAGAGCTGGCTTGGTCTTTTCTTTGAGGAGGTCTCAGCATCCTGAATTTTAGAATGTATAATGTTACCAGATATGAAGTGCTGTGTGTGACAAAGGAGGGGACTGTATGAGAACCTCAAGGCCAAATCTTTGAGAAATTGAAATCTATCTATAGGTGGAAGGAAGAAAATGGTTATTCTCAGAATCCAAATGTGTATGCTTCAATTGACTTCATCAATCTTATGCCATTCATTGGTATCCAAGAGTCCTGTCTGCAGAGGGCAAACCTTTGAACCCTGTTTATTTCTTGTATTAACCTTTGTAGTGTGTGTAATGTGAATGTGAGTTTACCATTTCTACATACCTAAAGGTAATATGAGTGTGATGACATAGGGTTAAAAAGTGTCATGAGATCTGATAAGCATTCAGGCATTTTATCTGACTTGGGGCATTGAATCCATGGAAACATTGGCTTTTACACATCATTTTCTCATTCACAAAATTAAGTAATTGCATCCTGGGAGAAATGCACTGGCATCGAATATACAGTATCCAGACTATGTCACTACAGGTAGCAGATTGAGTTTAACTAGCCATATGGATTGTAATTGTCTAAGTATGATTAATTCATAATATTTGTTAATTTTATGCCTTATAATATGGTTTGTTATTATAATGTCAGTCTTTTCTCTCTTTCTTTGTTTCTTTTTAATCTGGGTTTTGATGCGAGCCCTCAAGGGATTTTAATCTTACTATGATACTAACTAATGATGTCCTTTTATTCCTGGGTCTCATCAATAGCTTGGTCCTCTTGCTGGAAGTTTCACGGGAAAGGGTTCTGAAGTTAGAACAGATGGTGTGTTAGTCCATTGCGGAACTGTTTGCAGCCTGAGGAAAACTTTATATTGAAGGTGGAAATAATGGTTTTCTGCTTAGCTTATTGTAAATTCTAAATGGGGTTATTGAAGACTATAATGATCACTGTTGTTTGATGCCTATGAGTTCCAACATCTGGCTAATGCCTTTACTAGCTGTAACAGTAAGAAAAGATGGTGTAGTGCTTTCTGCTTCTTTCTTTTAAATAAATTATAGCATATGTGTGTATATCTAAATTTGCACACACACACAAATACGTTAGTATGACGTATGAATATGAAAGTATATATGTAAATCAATGTCTGTATCTTATTTGCACAATAGTGAAACAGAATATTTACATAACACAATATTTTCATGCCAACACTGGGCTTTCTTGTTTCAATACCTGAATTAGATTTCTACTTTAACAATTTGATTTATTTTTAATCACCTTTTATCTACTCTTGCCTACAGACCTAAGCCATTAACTCAAAGTAAATTAGCAAATATGGCTTTGCTTCTCATATAGGGTCAAAGAAGGAAACACTAGTGAGATTGACAGAGCTGGCCTTTGTAAGGGAGACTGAAAACCACCTCCTTCAAAGTGATGGACCTCATTACACCAACTTTTGTCACACTTGACTTTTCAGCAGGTAATTAACTAAATTACCAAAGTCACTAGTATGTTCTACCACTGCACTATAATTTACTTGATGGAATATTGTTAACAGGAATTGTGATTGAAAAATAATGTTTTCATAGAGAATTTGAAAAGTGGTTTATCTACCTATGTTGTTTCTTTGCCTGGTTGTACTTCAATCCAGATAATGACAACAGTTTACCATCTGGATTTCTAAAATGAAGCTTCCTATTGTCTTAAGTTATTTAGCAGCTTGACCTGGTATTCTTGAAACAAGTTGCCAAAAATTCTAGCAGCATTATACGTCTGTTGTTTGGTTGGTGGTTGTTTTTTTTTTTACAGTCTAGTTATATTAAAAAAAAAAAAAGGAAACGTATACCAAACTTCAGGCACATGCTATGAATTCTTTGATTTCAATAGGACCTTTATCACAGGCTTAAAATGTTATGCTGGATTTGGACCCAAACTTCTAATAAAACCCTCAAACAAAGTACTGCAGTCTGGTAGTCACTATTTAACTTTGTCTTGTTTTTTTTTTTTTTGCCTTGAAGATATGATGCTTTGTTGGTTTACGTCACCTTGGTCTAGACAATGAGTTCTTCAGGCAAGGCCTGTAAGGTACCTGTTGAAAAAAGAGTGGTCAAAGCGTTAAGCTTCTGATTAAGGTTATCAGAATCTGACACATTAATTATCCTTAATTATAGTCTATATCACCTTTCCTGAAAAAAAGTTCATGAAGCACATGCTGCTTATAGTGAATTTGCAGTTAGTTTTTAACTAATGCTAAGTTGCATGACATTAAGGCCTTATAGTTCTTTTTCTGTAGCTTTGTAATTTCAGAATTTTCTTATAGCAGGATAAATGTGTGCTTACAGAGTTCTATTTATAATACAAACCTGAAGACAATGGCTGTGACAGGTACAGAAAAGGAC
Organism: Clamator glandarius; assembly: GCA_033459285.1. NCBI lineage: Eukaryota > Metazoa > Chordata > Aves > Cuculiformes > Cuculidae > Clamator > Clamator glandarius. Next base: position 3,588,100 of record JAUNZM010000121.1, on the reverse strand, counting down.
TGACAGACACAGAAAGCATTTGAAATAACTATGTGGGAAGTTTAAAACCCCTGGGTTTTTTGCTTTTCTTCATTTTCTTCCATTTGGCAACGTGTTTGTAACTAATGCTGCCTAATGTCAGCCATAGGACACTGAGGATCTGTGTGAGTGATTTATGTGATCAGATTGAACAGAAGGATGTTGACAGTAGCTTGGAGTTCAAAGTACAATGCTGTTCACAAAACAAAAAAAATGATGTAACTACTGTGACTCCTATCAGCTGCTGATCTTTGTCTTTTTTTTCTTTACTATTTTTAAATGGAGTATTTTGCAAGTCATTTTCCTTTACATGTAGAATTTACATGTAGGATATAATTTCTGTATAACCAAGTTTTATATTGCACTGATACTTATCTTCCTCACAGAAGGAGTGAAATGCATTGCTACACCCACGAAGTAAGGTTTGACACATTAACTTCTATTTAATAATAGTGTCATTAAATGCCCAGTCATCAGTATACTAAAAACATTCTACCGATTCCAACATGTTAAGCTCTCTAAACAGACTTTCATATGAGATAGACGTATTGCTGTAGTGAGCACAAAGATACATAAAGTACAAGTCAATATATAGTAAAGCATCTGTGGCTTGGTGAGTTTTCTTTCTATACCACATCTGTCTACAGTGCTGACTAGTCATGCCTCTGTGCCTTTCCCAAGCATTGTTGTTCTGTTGCACATGGTGACTGCAATGACTGAGATAATTAGCAGAGTACCTAATGTTTCAGGTGACTCTACGTCAGACTCAGAGAGCTGGACTTGCCTACCTGAGCGTCCCGATGGGTGGAAAGTAATCAGAGAGGAAACGTGTCAATAGTGCATACCACTATTTCACAATTCCATCATCTTGTTGGGCCTGCTCCCCACCAGGCATACAGCACACTCCTCTGTCTGTAATCCTTGCTTACTTACTCATGTTGCCAGCTATGGAAACTAAGATATTTTTTATTTTGCAGGTGATTCCTGAGAAAAATGACAATGTATTTAATGGTTGGTTTTGTGGATTTTCATGTTGGACGGTAGTGAGGTTAGTGAATCATATTACTAGCACTTCTGTATGCACACTTTACATAATTTTCACAAACACCTTTTCTTAATATTGGTATACTCTAAATAAGTGTAATCATGACCAGTATGTAATACAAGAATAGCTTCATATATGAAAACTATACATATCATGCTATATAAGCAATTTTCAAATGCATAGAGCAATCAAATTCGTGGCTCAAAATCCTTCACTTGTATGGTAGATCTCAAAATGGGAATTCTTTTCTCTCTGCATGTATGTTTGGTGTTTTCTCTGAGATGTCTGTCATTTTAACAAAAGTGACGTGCAGAGTAAAGTGGAAAGGTCCTGTTTCAACCTGTGAAGAGGGTGGGGCAGACAGCTGAATTGTTCCATATTTTCTATGAAATCTTAATTGATTAGACGATCACCTTTATTCACCATAGAAAGACTGTCTTTCTTTACGATGGATACAACAGCAGGAGAGCAAACTGTTGGAATTGATATACTTTGTTGCTTATCTGAAAGGAGATTTTTTGCCCTAATTTTGCACAATAGTAGAAACTTCCTTTAAATCCCATTTTCCTAACCAGCGCCTAGAATAGCTCTTGTTGTTAGATTCTAAGGACTCTATTGTGGCTTTAAAGCCAGAGCCCACAGTAGGGGTTGTGGAGGGATATACTGCCCCCAAGAAACTCCTAGAGGGTTTGTACTTGAGGACAAATCTGATGATAGAATTTAAAAATGGAACAGACCATTGTAGATCATCCAGTCCTCCCATCTGTCAGCACAGGATTTTCCCTCCCAGATATTCTTAACGTATTGTTCAATGTAAAACTCTCAACTCAGGGAGTTTCCAAAGCTTTGCCTGGAAAAATTTTGCCTCCTTTTTTTCCCCTCAGAAGTAGGAGGACGCAGCAGCAGCCATGACCATGTCTTTTAATATATACCTGTGTGTACTTTGGACTGGCTTCTGCCTGCTGACTGGTGTGAATAGGGGGCACATGGGTATGACTTTTCTCTTTACAGTTTCCAGATGACTTAAACATACCACGTGATCCCTGTGCCCTAGGAGGAGTTTTGTAGCTGCTTTAAACCATCACCTATCCTTTAATAAGTGTCTCAGATTTTGTAAAGTGTGATCTAATGTGTAATTGCTGTGATGTTAATTTGTGGTGCAGTCAGAAAATTTTGTCCTAATATTCTGGGCAGTGATTACTCTTCCAACCAGTGAAATTGGCTCGAATGTTCTAGTGCATTTTGTCTACTGCTTAAAGGCTGATAAAACTTTCCTGTATTGTTTCTTTTTTGGGGAATAATATTGCTGCATTTTACAGTCGTGGTAACTGTTGATATTTCAGTCTTCCAAAAGGATTTTGAAAGATTTCAATTATCTGATATTTTGTAACACTATTGCAAGTGCTATTGGAAAGCAGACACTGGATTTTCATATGTAATTCAAATCTGTAATGAAGATGAGACCCTAATCCTGCAGAAATTATCTTGTGATTAATATTTTTCCACATAAACAATACTGTCAGATTTATAAAGTTCAACTCAGACTTGATGAATCCATGGGATAAACACATTAACATTGAAGTGTGTTGGGATTTACACTTCAGACAGTGCCTATGATGTCTCCAGTGGATTTGGATTGCTGTTATGAGTAGCATAAATGGGACTATGTTCTGTAGGGGAAGTGTGGAAAGTTAGCCATGTAAAAAATGAGCCAGTAGCAACTATGACAACCATATTAAAACATAAAGGCTCCATCAGGTTTAAATTTCCATTGATGTATTTGCCAGTATTCTTTGAGAATAAGTACATGAAACAATAAGAAATCTTTAACTGAAGTGACTGAAGTTAGTAGTGTTGAGCAAATACAGTTTAAAAGACTTTTTTTTCCCATTTTCAAAAGAATGGTTTCACATCCTACCTATCTACATGTTCTTCAGTGGGGAAACAATCCACTAAGATAGTGCCAGCAAAGAAAAATCTCTAGAGGCAAAGAAAACTATGTATGCGAAGGAAGTAGGAGCATATGAAAATATGGATAAAATGGGAAATGTCCCATTATTTTGATCCCAAAATATGCAGTAGACCTGAGAAAAGATGGGGGTTTTTTAATATATATTTTGCAGGGTGTGCAGGGCATAAGGATTTATTTGTTCAGTTGACAAAACGCTGTAGTGTTTTGTAGCAAAAGTAATTGATTTTACTTGGGCACTCGATGAGCCTTGTTCAGACAAACATTGCAGCTATTTAAAAAGCAGAGAGCCATGACAGTGAGTTCTTGCTTTTTTTTTTTTAATATTTTTTATTATTAGGTTCTATCAGTATCAAGTAATGAAGATATTTCACTAAGATTTCTAGGGCTTGAAATTAGCTGGTTTTGATCAACTTAGCTACTGTATTCAGAAGTGACACTGTCTATGCAAGCATGCTTGACTTAGGCTGAAGTCCATAAACAAAATTGCCAGATTAACAACAGTGTCAGGCTAGCTCGCTACAACAGAACTGTTGAATTTTATTTTCCATTTTTAAAGATATAGATTTAAGGCAAGAAGGTCAGGTTCTAGTATCTAAAGTTCTTTGTCAGTTTAATTAGCTATCATCTCTCTTTCTAATAGCTTCAGAACCTGATTTCATGTATTCCATTTTGATTGCTGCTGTGCCCTGGAAGAACCCCAGAAGAGCTCCTCTTCCAAAAGACAGATGAATTTTAGAGCTGTTCCTAATAGGCATCCACATCATTGTCCTACTTCGTTTTGTGCCACTTTCACTTTTCAGGCAAAGAAAGTGGAGAAAGTGCGTGAAACATTGCGTAATTCCTGAGCACAATTTCTCTTCAAAACATCTTTCAAACTGTGTGGCTCTCCACTTCCCACAAGGTAGGGCTTAATGGTTATAATAGTCTGGGTTCATTTGTGAGTCTGCTCATCTGGATTCTATCTGTGAGGCAGCACAGATAGAACGGTTCTTTACCTGTATATTTTGCAGTTTACATATTTATTTATTCTGCAAAGTATTTCTGAAGACTGATATGTACCTACATTTCCCAGCAGTTCCTTCACTACATTTTGCACACTTATACTCACTCCTGCAGTGACTTCATGGGCTTTCCGCCATCTGTCATTGTTCCTTTATTCTAATGTACAGTGCAGCCTCATGTAATTTATGACTTTGCCTGATATTTATTAGAGAGACGGGATTATTGCCCACAGATGGCTATGGTTCACAGCCAGAGGCAGCTTCACAGAACTAGCAGGAAGAGATTTATTCATGTGACCATGTGACTTCTCCTGTAAGCTAATTTTAGCACTGGGTTGCTCTTGATAAGTTAAAATGAAATGAGAACTCTGGGTCAAATTTATTCCTGCAGCAAGTGATACAGTTCCATCAACTTGTGTTGAGTCATACCGATATGTTAGGTGTGAAATTAGCCCTCCATTTATTTCATTAGGAAATAAAATACATGAGAGCACATGTGTGAAGTTACAAGTATTTCTGGTCTTGAAGCTGTACTTTTGTAGAAGAAACAACAAAAAAAATTTATCAAGTCATACAGTTGTTGCCGGTAGATGACATTGTCTGCCAGCTTTACATTTTCTCTGCTTCTTTTTAAGGGCCACTGTAGTCACATATTCTGTCATTCACAGCGTGAGGCTTGGAACATTTCTTGGCAAAGTCGGGGAGGCTGGTGTGTTGAAAGTGAGCCCACACAGTCAGGTGGTTTCATTTGTACTTGAATTTGAGACTAGTTCTTGCAGTGGATAGGACATGAAAAATGTATCTTTTTGGTGTGTTTGTTCCATTGCTAGTGAACTAATTGCTGCTGGTAAATTTAAATCACCTCTCTGGTAATAAATACACCATGTTGAATCAGTGGCTTTTCTAATTTTTAAGGATTCTGTTCAGTGAAGTGCAGCCTTAAGTGGATTTATGCAATACCACTACACAACTACCAATAAACAGAGTAAAGTGCCTACAGATTTTCTTGCTGTAGACGGAAGCAGGAATTTCCAGCCTCCAGATTATAATCTATAGGGAGCTTATTAGCAGTTGGGCTTGGTAGGAAAGGCGCTTCAAACAGAAGCCATCTGGAATACACGTTAGGAGATACTGCTACAGGGGAGCTAGGAACAGAAGCAGGCATAGGAACATGCTGCACTCTCACCCTCTGCAGTGCTAGGTGTCCTTTTCATTCCACTGGGAAGTCAATGGGAATCGGGAGCACTTTCAGCTTTATGCTGTAATTCAGGAATGCCATATGTCGTTAAAGATGTTAAACCAAAAGACTGAGTAAGAAAATACAGTAGGTGAAGTTCTGCCATCTGATTCAACAGCAGAGTTATAGCATCAATATGAATTCCTCTATTATTATATCAAAGATGATATTGGTGGTTATTTTTAATATTTTACTTTTCTGGATTTATGCAAAACTGGAATGACAGTGCAACTTTAAAACCATTACTCTCATTCCTCGAAACGGCGCAGTGTGTGTTAAATGGTAGGAACAGAATTTCCTTTCCATGTCTTACTCTCTAACCTGGTTGTCAAAGGTGCTTGTTATTGGTGAGAACTAGAAGGTAAAGAGAGCGTGTCTGCATGTGGAACATTTACAGCTGTTTGCCTTACCAACACCATTTTGTCCTTCTACAGTCATTAAAGTTGGGTTGGCACAGAAGAGAGTGTAATATATGACCCGATGAAGGCTATAAAGCACTGTGTCAATGTATTATTGCATCAAAGTGTATGTCCACTGCTTCAGGTGCAGTGCTCACAGGATTTGACTCTAGAGAAAAGCATCTCCTCACTCTTTACTACAGACATTTCTAGAAGGCACAGGCTAATTTCAAGTTTGACATGTCAAGGCACGGAGAAGAGTCATTGACACAGCAGGTGCACTTAAATATAACTGTCTAATTATATAGTGATTCAAGTTTGCTCCCAAGAAACTAAATGTACAGTGCCATGGAAAACATAGTATCTGCCTGTCATGTTGCTGAATAGGAAAGCAGCCTTCAGCAGTCAGGCACGTTTCATGTGTGAAATCGTAAAAATCATGGTATGGTAAACATCTGCATCATTCTCATTCTTTATTGAGTGTGCACACTGTAATTCCCCATCTGCAGACTTGGGAGATTGCAACACACATGCACCTTGTTACAGAGGAATGTGACTTCTGAATCTTGACTGGGTATGGTAAGGTCTGATTGCAAGCTTAGTTATTTAGTTTGAATTTTTAAGTTCTGCAATAAGATTTCTGAACCAGTTTATAGTCCGTGAGAGTAATAGTAGAAGGTAACAGATCAATGTTATTTTGCAGTTACTGCTGGTCTAATTCTGGCACACAGGAAAGGTCACTGCCTGTTGGCTGCATCTAAGCAGAGCCTGGGGCCTGTTAGTGTACAAGGGGTTGTGAGGTGGACGTGGTCCTGGCTTGAGAACATGCTTCGGTGATTGGAGTGTTTTCTTGCCCTTCCCACAGCCCTAATAGCAAAATTATTTTTTATTTTTCAATTGTCATTTCTGCCTTGGACTAATGATGCTTTATCTCTACTCAGCTATGAAAGTCTAGGCGAGCAAACAAATGTAAAGAAGTGGGAAATGTAATAAATATTATCTTAACCAATAATCAGAGAATTGTTGTTACCTGTGCAGAAAATCTGAGTAGTAAAAAACGGTTATTGTATTTTAAATAGATCATATTATTTATTAATTTACTTTCATGGCAAAGTACAAGCATTCACAACCATGACTCACAGGTCGAGTGCTGCAGAGTAAAATTACAGTAAATCTGTCCCTTACATTTTTTGCCGAGTTCAAACTTTCTCACGTTTTCCAGTTTTGCTGGACATTCAGCCTTCTAGGGTTTTTCCACCTGCCTTTGACATACTTTTACACTGAACAGAACTGTATTTACCTAGTGCGGTTGACTCTGCAATGTTAATATCATCCAGAATTACAATAATTGCCCCCAATGACCAATAAATGATTTGAGATAATATATTGCCCAAACAGGCATTACAAAATTCACAAAACTTGCTTAGTGCTCTCTGAAATACCCCTACTGAGAAGTAAAATGTTCCTGTAATGTACACATTCAGTCTTCATTACCCAATGAATGACTCTACTTTTAATGCCAACTTCTCTCAGTGATAATGGAGAAAGGCTGTTTGTTTTGACCACAGAAGGGAACATTTACTAAATGTCAAAATGTATATTCAAAGCAAGACAGAGCAAAGACAGTGAACACTGCCTAACAAAGAAGATGGACATTTATGGTGAACCTTTTTAATATCTGAGTCTGAGATCTATCTTCATTGAACTACCTTAGTGTTCTCATATCAATCACCCAGACAAGCATTACAAAGTGAAGGGTGTGCTCACTAGTACATTCAGCCAAAACTACAGAGCAGAACAGATTCTGTAATATTTTCGTTTCCACCACTGTCTCTGGCTCCCAGCATCACTTCACCATCACCCCGCTGCCAAAAGCTGCTACCATCAGCACTCCCTAAAATGGCACATATGCAGAAACCATTCATCAACACTGAGCTTATTTTTTTAAGGCAGGCATCAATCCCATCTAATTTCTGTTGCCCGTATATCTTTGTACACTTGCTTTCCAAGATTCTGTTGCCATCCCTAACCATTTCTTAGGGCACAAATTATCTGAAATCAAGATACTTTCTTTGGATGAGTAAAAAATTTTTGCTTGATTTTTTCATATTAATCCTATTCTGAAGAGTCCACTTTGGAAAATCCACAGAGCTGTGAAAATTGATTCCTTTATGAGCAAGAAATACAACAGATGTTTATGATGTGATTTGGTGTAGCTTCTGGGCCAGGGATTTAGATTTATGTCTTTATTCTGATGTATTTTTTTCTTTTATCTTCAGGGTTGTTTTCCCTACAAGAAGCATTGCTATCTCTATACTGACATCAGTTTCTTAGGAATTACATTTCTACTTGTCAGAATTTTATTGCTGATTGTTATTGATCCTCACCAAATTTGACTAAAATATCATTGCACCAAGATTTCCACATTCTGCAAAGAATTTTGCTGATTAATTTGTTGCTTAGTAAATGGTGATTTGCAGGTCATATTTGCAGGTCACATAGGCATCATCTTTGTATGCATCTTGTAAATATTTAGAAAATAACAGTATACCAAACAGTATTTACTTTTGTTGCTTACTCCTATCTGGTAGGACTGCATATGGCCAATGAGGAGAATAACCCCAGCTGTCTTTCTGCGAGCAGTTTTGTGCAAGGCAGAATTCTTCTCTAGACTAAGGAAAACTTTGGGGAATCCTGTTTTTTTTTATGGAAGAGAGCAGCGCACTGCTTTTCATGGATTACTGATTCTGGTTATAGCCACTAGAAGCCTGATCATACCCCTTACTGCAAACCCTGGAGTATTCTCAGCACCTGCTGCTTTAAAGCAAAGTGAATAGTTTTCTTGATGCACAATGGATCTGTCCTTTTGTTGCTTGGTAGTCTTCCTCCTCACAAACCCTGTCAAACAAATACCACTTCATCCTGGAAAAAGAACATTAAAGGGGTGCTGTGGCATTCACCCTTTCAAATGACAGTCAGAGCTGCCTCTTTAGAACTCTGCTCTGTCATGCTGGGGCGCTCATTCTAGTATACGAGTGCTTCCTCCTTACACGGTCTTGAAAAAGTGCAGCCACTTACAAAATTTCATGGTTTGGGTTGTCATATGCATCTTGGTCCTTTAAAAGCTCGGTTCATTCCATGGACAGCAGCCATTTGCTCCTGATATTGAGCACTAAACCACCTTTATACACCCTCCCCTCCTTTTTTCAAGGGAAGTGCAGAGGTGAATTCTCAAAGAGTAATACTGATTTTTAGTTCAATGAAAATTTAACAAAATCTGGAGGAGTTTAAAGAAACTTGTTGGCACTGTTTGAAAATGGGAAAGGCTGCTGTTGATAAGAACCAGACTGATCAGTAATTTTCATTCAGTAGGAATTACCATCCAGAGAGGTTCTGGAACACGCAGATAATTAAACCAAAATTGCCATAATTTTTAAAGCAGAATTTTTTGTGCAAAAGATGCTGGTATTACACTTTGTAGTGAGTTTCAGAGCAACTTACTGAGTTTTTTGAAAAAAATTTTTGATCAAACGTTTCAGATATGAAAGAGACAAAGCAGAAATAAAACCAGAGCTTTTTGAATAGTATACAAGACATGAGCTTTAGCTGCAAATTCAGATCTGAGTCCAACTTTTGATTTCTGGAAAGTTGTGTCCTCTTTGAATCCAGGTTATTGGTTTAGGTGCACAAAGCAGTTCCAGCAGTTTTTATGCAAGCCTAATTAGAAGCAATTTTTTTTTTTTTAAAGAAGGCTATGAAGTTGAACTTTTATCTATTTATTTTAAAACAAAATGTTATGTCACATGCGACAAATGAAAGCTAAGCATAGATGCTGTGTCTGCATCAAGGGACAAGTGTAATCACCACTATTCAGACAGTATAGACCACATCCAGATTAAGCACTTCTCATGGCACGGAGAGAGAGAGCATGCCCACAAGCACTATTCTGATATATATCCAGGCCAAGAACAGATAGATATCTGGAGACAAGGGCTATGGATTTACTCGCATAATTAGTGGAAGGCCTTTTTTTTTTTTTTTTTTTTTTGGCTACAGTGACCTTGCACCTAGTCCTGCTAGGAAAAAATGACTGATTCTAAGACTGCCTCACAATCCTTGGGAACACAAATCCCAGCGCTGAGTTTGGAAACATAACTTTTTACCATCACTCAGTGACATATCTTGACTGACCTTAGGTGGTGTTGTGAAGTTTATTACTTGTAAAAGTTTAAAAATGGGACTATAGTGCTAGATACTTACTGTATTATTGTTAATAAAATGTTTGTGAGGGCTTCATTAGAGCTTCTCTTTCTGTGCAAGACTTCCTATTCATTACAGGATTGCCTGCTGATGCCAGTCTTCTCAGCTCTGTGAAGTATATTTCATTCGCAAATGCAAATGTCTGGGCTTTAAATATGTTAGAAGGAAGCCTGTCCTATGGCAGGTATTGCATGAAAAAAGTTCCCTCATTTTTGTTTTTCCACAAGAAGAGAGAGAGTTGTTTTGTTATGTTTAAGTTCAGATGAGTCTTCTATATAGGAAATACTATATCTGTATTATAAATTAACGACCTGGATATGGTTAAGGATTTCCCACTTGTCATGCCTAGTAGGATGTCCTAGATCCTGCGATTTGTTCCTCAGGCAGGAACAGCAGCTTCTACACTTTTTGCACTGTGGTCTCCCATACTGCACACACACTATGGCCACTTCACAATTTTCCATTGTTAAAAAGTTTTTGGTTTTCATGAGCCATGCTATTTCTGGGATACTCAAGATTCCTAAACAGCAGTTTGGAACAACTAATAACAGTATTGTTAGAAACTTCTTTCTCCCCCTGCCATCCCCACTACACCATTGCTTTTTTTTTTTCTTTTTCAGTTTAGGGGGAATTCCTATTTTCCATTCTCCCCCAAGGAATCCAAATCTTAAGGTATAAAATGTTTCTGAGGATTTAGTAAGAGGTGTTATCTTTCTTTTTATTTATTTTGGTGTATAGTAGCATGGGAAGCAGCACTAGTCTATATTCAGTTTTAACTCACAAAAGATTGAAAGTCTTTGTGTACAAGCACTGTCCACTCTTGATGGTTTGTGCTTATTCATAGTAGGAGTTTGGCATTTTGTTTGTTTGTGCTTTTTATTTTTTGCTTGAAATAGACAGTGGAATGAAAGAAACTATAGTCATGGAAATTTTTCCCTGCAGCAAAAATGGAATGCACAAGGGCTTCAGACATTCACATCTCTCTGGTTTGAACAACCCAGTTTTAGACCAAGGAAAGTTAAAGAAGTTTAAGGTAAGTCTACAAATAATTCTTAACATTCTGGACATGAGGCTGAGCCTATGGCCATTTCAAATGTGGTCATTTCTGTTGCTGTGTGATATGAAAATATTTATTGAAAACGGCATCTCATTTACTTCCTCAACCTAAAACAAGTTTACTATTTCACCTGAAAAAATTCTAGATGTTAAAAGGAAAGTAGATATTCTTCATCAGATATTGACTAGTTTAATAAAGTAATAGAATCAGTAGCATATTTTGGATAGGTAAGGCTTGATTCAGGAAGGCTTGCAAGTCATAAGATTGAAGTGAGAGTGACAGTAATCAACAAATCAGCTCTGTGATCAGTAGAACTGAAAAGCCCATAGGGTGGTACTAGCACAATATAGAATCCACAGAGCAGTGTGTTTATTTGGCATAACTGAGTTGTGAATCTGATTGTAAGTTATCTGAGTTGAACTTGCGAAATATTTCATATTTGTACATGGCTTTACATAGAAGGATTCTTCTGAGTTTTGGCTCATTTGGTACTGAAATGCATTTCTCCCCAGGTTAGAAAACAATAGGTATTCTAATGAAAAGCACTATGGAGATGTTTGCTGCTGGCATTGCAGAAATGGTGACACAGCACACCGTTATTCATTTCTCAGCATGGGCCACATCAATCCCAAGCAGTGAGTACTCATTACCCTAGTGAAAAATGGCAGTGCAAGAACACAGTGCATTTAGTGTATTGGGGATATAACATTAAGTCACCAACATTGCTTTCTGTGATTTGTAGGAATTTATGTAGGTATTTTTAATATAAATTCTGGGTGGTTTCTACCTCTATGAAGAGCTGTGCAAAATAACCTTTCTGCCTGAAATACTATCATCTGTTATGGTATGATACTGTACTGAGAAAGTAATGTGGTGCTACTAGTAGGTTGTGCAAAAAGTAGTAGAGGTAAGTTTTGAATTGCAGTTTTGTAATTATTACTTTTCAGTTCTTTAAGGATTGTGTTCTTCTTGACTCTCGAATTGATATGCAGATAGGAAAATGGTGGGATGAAGTGAAAACACAAAACAGTTGGAAAATCTACATCCAGCAACATTTTTCTATATGCAAAGAATAGACTGGAAAAGCGGATGGAGGAAATGTAAGGGAGATTGCTGCTGAGTAGGTGTGTGCTGCTCAGGTAAGGATGGCCCCACCCCTCAGTTCCAATGCCTGATCCTACAACTTCTTCAGACCACACCTTTAGTTTATTTGATTTACTTGATTAAATATAGCTAGATTTGGGCTCAAGAGACAACCGAGTACCTTTGCTTGGCTTCTGCCATTTGGAGACCAAAGTGCAGGGATGGTGTTTGGGCAGTGTGTGATGTGGGAGGCACAGAGACAGGTGAGACGCCACCTCACAGTGCTGCCATCAGCAAATGTTTTTATGGCCCTTTCCTAGAGTGCAAGGGGAATTTAGTAAGCAGGGTACCGGAATGCTGATTTAAGCCTCTGAATCGTATGAACTGTGCAATAGATGATGTGTTGTGGTAAAGGGCAGCTTTGTTCTCCACGCAGGAGGGAGCTGGAGGGTGAGGCGGGAAGCTTTGCACTCAGGAGTGCGTTCACTGTCAGGCTGGCCCTCCTTTGCCAGGATGGAAACGGTGCAAGAGTGTTGTGCCATGCTGGTGTGAGGCATTCACCTTGAGGGCAAGGGTCCTGTAGGAACCAACCCTACGCCCCTGGAGCAGAAGGGAGAAACACCTGAGAGGCTGGGAGAGAACTGAGCTATGTCCCGGCGCATGGAAAGCCAGGGTGTGTGGAGCAGTGGCAGCAGCCAGTATCCAGTGTTTGGCCTTGGCCAGGCACTGAGCTCATAGGAGCAACCTCCAGCAGCATTAGGAATCTCTCCTTTCTCTAGCGGTGCCCTGGAAATCCAGGTGACACCCTGTATTTTCTTCCAACACAGTTTATTTTCCAGGACTTCTTTAACATGCTTCCACTTCCTTATGAGCTTCCATTTCTATCTGCGTTTATTGTTCCCACTTAGAGAGGCTTCCATCTTGGTGGACGTCTCATTTCTGATGGACATGTGGTTCCCTGAAGATCCTGCCTGCACAGTCCTAGAGAGAATCTTGCAGACACATTGAGGGGATCTGCCTTTTCACTAGGGACCTCATGACTAAAGATGTGCTATCACTAGCATGCTGATTTTATTTGTATTAAAGCACCTCCGCCTTGTAGTTAGGCAAATTGTGCTGAATTCATTGAAGTTATTTTAAGCCTAAACATTTATGCAGTAGCTTTGGTTTAGCCTCTTCATCATGTACTTGTTTGCAAGAATGATCTGTTCTGCATTCACCTGGAGCTTATATTTTATTATATTTTGCGATCTAAAATTTGGCTAAAAGAAAAACTCTCAAGGTTGACAAGGACTAGGATTGACAGAACTATGGCTCTTTGAAATCCCTGTTGTCCATTTAAATTTTAATGTTTCTATCATTTGTTCCTCAGTGTAAATTAACAGCCATGGCAGTGTGTTGGGTTTCTTTTCTGAAGTCAAGACTCTAAATTTAATTCAATAGCCTAGATTTACAGCTATTCTATATTTCACAAGGCAGAATCAATAATGTGACTGAAGTGAAGAAGATAAAAATTTATGGTATCTTGCAATTTAATGGTTGAAAAGATGCAATTGGAGAGATCATAAATTGTGAAGGAGTTTATGCTTCATTGCTCCTGATTCAGTGCTTGCTGTTAGAACTTGATTTGTGACTATTCACAAGGTGTGATTAATGGTGTGATCGATGCTTGCTTCAGTGCAGTAAAGCAGTTGTAATGCTCTTCATTAGAATAAATAAAATAAATTGACTGGAGCTTTATAAAAACTGTGTAACATTTAAAATCTAAAATGTCAATTTTTTTTCCTGTTACAATTTAGGTTTCTTCAGGCAATTTCCACCTACATCACATCACTCATTGTCATTCTTTTTGGATATTATAGAAATCCATGTGGGTTTGGGTTAGCTTTATGCAAAGCTCAGTGAAGGGGAAAAAAAAGAGTTGAATAGGGCTGACTAGAGTCTAGGATTTTCTGGTGGCTGTGTTTTGCCATGCTGCAAATGTACATTTATTCTCCTTTAACACATGCAAGTTTAAAGGAATCAAGGCAGAAAATGACTCTTTCATACACAGCTCTGCTAAAACCAATAAAAATTAATAATTTTCATTGTTTTTAAATGGGCTGGATGTATGATCTGCACCCTAGCAGAGACAATGAGGATAAAGAGGCTTTTTTGAGTAGCATTTTTTTGGTTTAAGTATGTTCATTACATAATCCAATGCTATCTCACAGTATGCTCTGAAACTGACAGGGAAATATGAGAAAACTGCAACAGCCATGAAAGGAAGTAGAATGTAATGATTTTGATGTTGTCATTTAAAGAATTGAGCTACAGGAGATGCAAATGATAAATAGGATAGAGAATGCCCTAGGATGCTTTGTACAAACCAGCTAAGTCCCTTGCAGTATATGGATAATTTTGAAATTTAAAAATATCTAATCATGCTGTGTTAAACCCGGAGAGTGAAGAAATTGTGCTGTGAAATTTAGAGAAAATTCTGCTGTGGCTTGAATCTCTTTGATTTGTTTTTGCTTTTGTTTGCCTCATTGAGAGATAAGCCTTGTAATTAGCTGGAAAAGTTTATCAGATTTCCACTGTGCTCCATTGCTCTGAATTTCTTCAGTGTCCTTTGTCATGATGTGTAAAGATTTCAGGTTTGTGTTTGCTTTTAAGAGGAACTGTAGGTAAATGTAAATCTACTAGACAACAGCAGAGAACTAAATATTTCCTACAATTTGTATATCTTAAAATATGCTCTAGCAACTCCAGGCGTCAGTGATCATGCATTTGCTGATTGGAATTGCAAAGAGAATGAAAAATATAAGGAAACTACAAACATTTTTTAAACATACAGCTATGTCAAATTAGTGTTTCTATTATTGCACACAGTATTTACAGACTAGCAGTTGTCACGAAAAAAATATCTTAGGATAGATCATATTCTGTCTGTCAGCAGCCTGGCAGACATTCAGATATTAACTGCAACACGTTCTGACAGTAAACACATAGTAAAATGCGTGAGACTATAATGTAAGTAGATAAGCTTTTCTTCTGAAGATTATTTTTTGCTCCCTCACTGTCAATTGAAAAGCCAGTAATTCACACTTACGAATGGATTTCTTTGAGTCATAAAAACCGTGTTTGGTAGGAGCAGACACAATGTAGCTGCAGCTAGAACCCCCAGAGTATTGTAACTGAAAGATCCCAAGAGCTGTAATGCTGTAGTGGGCAAGGAGGCATAGTTAAAATAGGCTGTTGAGGTTACTTGAACAACTGAATTTGCCTATATCCAACACCTATCCGAAAATGTAATGCTATAAAGAGATGTGAAGCTCAAATTGTGATTAACATAAAGGAGGGCTGACTCAAGCTAAAACTTCACCTCTTCTCTGGCAGATAGAACAACCATGCCCCATTTGTTGTTTTTGTGTCTGGGGTTTTTTTTCCCCAAGGAGCTGATGACCTATCCAACATATTAAGCTGCTTTGAGAAGTAACAATACCAATAACACTGAGCCTTTGGACAGAACTTGTCCATCTTTATTATTACCAAAATGCATCATCAGTTATGTTTTGTAGAAAGGAAGACTGAAGCACGGAGGATTTCTCCAAAGTCATATGCCAAATCCACTACAGTGTCCTTTCCATCTTCTCTTTAGACGTGCAGCATATTCATTTATCTTTTGTGTTAATCTTATCAATGAAGAAAGGGACACCATTTATAAAGAGTGCCAGAAAGGGTGCTGTGGTAGCATTTTGTTTGGGAATTTTTTGCTTACTTTCAACTATTTAAAAAAAAAAACAAAACTAAAATTCTGTTCAGTGGGTATGTTTGCACTTATTTAGGCAGTTTGCAGATATATTCAGCCAGAAAGACTAAGGCAGTATATAAACAGAAGATTTTGTGCCAGGTTGTTGAAAGATCATTTCACTGTGAGAGTAGTGCCCAGTTTCTTCAACTGTGTCATGCAGTAAGAGAACGGCCCAGTTTAGGCCAGGTACTAAAAGCAAAGAGAAGCAGAATATTACTATTTGAGGGGGTTGGGCAGGCTGAGTTATTGCGCCTTAACTGCTTGTTCTATTTAATCTAATACCTTCAGAAACAGCTGGACACTACACTGTGCTGCTGTATATGGACATCCTCAGTTAGCTCCACCAACATTGAGGATTTCACCTGGCAAAGGAAGCTTTTGTGAAATAGGATAGAGCATGAATTGAAATAGCACTTCCACACTGCCTTTCACAATGGACTTTTGTCTCTTTTTTTATTTTTCTTCTGATGAATACCTTTCTGCAGTGTAACTTAGTCCACTTCAAAGTGGACTAAACAAAAAGATTACTCTTCAGGCAGAAAGAGATTGTTCACATAGGGATACTATTGCAGATTCCTGACTTCTTCTGAGTGAAAAAAAGTTCATTAATCCCTCAAAAACCTGGCTGCTTGGAACACGGAGAGGATGGACTTACTAGCGTTGATTCACCACCACGAAAAGGTAGTCATGGTAGTGCATTCTCCAGCTTTACACACACATGATATGGTGTGGGAACATCCAGACAGTTCATGCCTTCTATTTATTATTCCTCCTGAAGTAAACTTGTTATCTTGTCCAGACAGATATACTTCCTCCTTGTGTGGGTGTGTTCTGCAAATACTGGTGCCTCCTGCATCAAATACTCTCTTCTATTTTGTAAAACGACTGTGGTGAACATTTAACAGCACCATAAAATGCCAAGCGCTTTTGGTTGAGGCTCTCAAGCAATTTCAAGTTACAGACAGAAGAACTGAGGCACAGCATGACTTAATCCAAAGTTGTAGTTTGGGCCTGTTTGCAGGCCCCCATTTCCCTCAGATGAACCCTGCAATCTGTCCAGTGGGCCATTCCAGCATGAGGAGAATCATGCCCCTCCACCCAATGGTACCTTCTGGCTTTTTGAAGGAGATACTTGATCTACTAGTAGTAACCAGCAGAAACTACCGAAGAGCATCGGCACTAAACCTACTCTCAATAATGTTGAGGCTGAAAGGGGTGCTTTTTATTCCTGTTTGGCTGCTACAAATTTGAGGTGAGCTGACAAGGTATATTTCCTTGTTTCCTAGGAGAGAGCACGGCTTTGGCCAGGTGCAGATGTGTCATTAGGTTTATGCCTTTCCTGTTTGACTTTTGCATCTTTCACAAGACATACTGCTTCTAGTAGATGATCCTGATCTAGTAGATTACCTTCTGATGAAGTGCATCTCCCTAAGTAAGCAAATTATTGCAGAAGTGTTTTGCATGTGCCGATTTAGATTTTGGGGTTCTTTTCCCCCCCAAGGGAAGATGGGGAAAACCACATTTTGTGCCTAAATGTCCAATCAACAAAGATTAAGGACACAGAGAAAGCGAATAAGGCTGAAACGTAATAAAATGTCATTTCTGAGATGGTCTGATACCTAGGTAAGAAGTGCAGTAAGGCTCCCACTGCTAATATGAAGGTGAACTCCCCCCGTCCTCAATTCAGTATAGAGCTTTCCTCAGTGTGAGACACCACAACTAAACTTTTACTTTCCCACAAAGAATATTTTGCAGCCGCATTCATTTCAGTAGTAAGACAGTGTTTCTTACGTTCACTCCTTTTTGTATGTAATTTAAGTTAATTGCTGAGTAATCATATATTCCGCTTTCATAAAACAGAATTCTCTGCCAACTCCTTTCAAATGGATATGGACTGGTACTCCCTCTTTCCTATTACTTACCTAAATTCTTTATTTGGTCTCCCCTACTAAATCAATCCTGTCCCCTGAATAGCGATTTTACTTTTCTTCTGACTTGCTTTTGTATGATAGTGCTTTGTATGATTCAAAGAAAACAATCTTAGACACAAATGGAGACTTAAAGTTGTTTTCTTGCTTCTTTGTAAGGTACAGTTGTAATTTGAAGCAGTTACACATTAGCCAAAGTGCTTGTTTACACATTATCTTTTAATAGCAATGATGCTTTCCACAGCATATTTCTGATAATGTATTTCTCCTGGAACTGTGCACCCTCCTGTTTGCTACTATGTCAGATAGCAATGAATGTATAAATGTATTTAGGAAATTCTACTCCTTCTTCCCTTTGCTATCGCCACTTTTTTCTGGTTCTGAATGTCTAGTGTCTACCAGTTTCTTCTAGATCCCTTGCAGTTCATTAGACGGTTGCTCAATTTATTAGGAACCAGTCATGCATTCATACCTTCTTCCATCTGAAGTGCACTTTTAAATGTTAGACTACACACTAATCAAGTTGAACATAATAATGGAAGCACGTTCACATTGTTAAGGTAAATGACCCAATGCATTCGTGGTGGAGACATATTTGAACTACAGTTTGTGCTTTTCATTGCAATATTGAATGTTCTGGACAATTCTGAATTGTGTTGTTTTGTGGCAGCCTTGCAAATATGTGATTATTATTACATTGCTGGTAGAACTCTGGACATTTCATTGCTGCGTTGTAATAAATTTTTAAGTGCCTTTAAATGGGGATGATTTTATTGTGTAAATTTCTTCCTATAAATTAGACTAATAATGCAATAATGGAACATACAACTTTACATACATGCATCTTTATACTTACCTACAGTAATGAATAATATATCAGGCTGAGCTTGATACTATGCACCTTGGGGTTCTCAAGGTAGGGCGTAAGTTTTTGTTATCACCTTCAGCATTAATGACACAGGATCTGAAGCTGGCAAGTGGAGCTAAAGAAGAAAAAGTAAATATATATTTTGGATGTAGGTAGATGAGAGGTAGTAAATGCATAAAAACTTTCTCTTCTGCATGCTTAATGGGGCACATTCTGGGATTTGGACATTTTACTTTTTTGTTTCCCAGAAGAGGAAAGGAATTCTTTGATGCAGTTCTGTAGGAGAACTGAAATTCTGTTTGCGCTTTGTGAGGCATTCTGTTCTAGGACTTCTGTGTGTAAAAAGAAAGACAGTTTTACATGACTAAATTGGTTGGATTATGTTCCTGCAGAGCAAGCAGGATTAGGCTTCAGCTTTGCAAAAGGATGCCCAGCCTCCTGAGTCTAAATAAATGCACAGCTAAACGAAGATGAAGCCCATGCAAGGTAATCTAGTGAATATGGGTAATAATAGCAGTGGATGTTAAGAGATATCAGTGACCATAATATGTTCCCAAGTTACCAGTGTTGTTGGGTTTCTGGACCCAGCATTGGCAGGCTGCTCTGGCTATATATACTATGCAGGTGAAGCAGAGCTCACTGTTCTCACGATGCCTGCCTTCTTGTGATTGGGAGAGTTCCCAGGGTGATGGAGTTCTTTGACCTGTGACTTCTGAACATTTTCTCCTGAGAACAATTGGAGTTCATTGCCTAATGTGGAGAGACTTGCATATAACTTCTAGGAAACTACAGGTCAGCATGTGAATGAGGTGATGCTCACCTATTTTTCTACTATTCTTCCTGGGCCAGATTTTTCCAGTAGAAGTTTTCACAACAGTTACTTTATTGCATATACCACTCCCAGAGATATATCTGTATTGGAGACCTGTCATTGCTGTTATTACAAATTTCTGTGCATCAGTTAAGGCTCTCACCACGAGGGTGAAGTGTGCATTTAAGTCACTGTTCCTGTTTTCAAAGCTATAGTTTCATTTCAGTTTAAAATTCTAGACTAATTACCTCTTCTCTAAAGCCACATGGGCAATTGCAATTAAA
This sequence comes from Clamator glandarius, assembly GCA_033459285.1. Lineage (NCBI taxonomy): Eukaryota > Metazoa > Chordata > Aves > Cuculiformes > Cuculidae > Clamator > Clamator glandarius. The sequence continues at coordinate 3,568,345 of JAUNZM010000121.1, read as the reverse complement.
GACAAAATTTGGCCTTAGCTTTGCTAGCTTTTTTCGGGCCAGGGAAGATGATGACAGAACAAGGCACAATTCTTGGTACATTACAAGCCTTGTGCCCGAAGTCTTGTAAGCCCCAAGTCTCAGGGCAAGTGTCTACCCTCCTACTTTGGTCCCTGCATGTTTCTCCTCAAGCAGCATTCTCTGTTATGCAGCACTTTACTCCTTACAGCAATAGCAATGTGATTAGAAGATTTTCACTCTAAAATTTTACTGTTTAAAGCACAGCAGCCAAAATGTTTACACTACTTTGCGTTTCTGCATGGTTTATGTATCTTTCTTACCATTGCTTATTTCTACATCTTACTTGGAAAAATAAAATGATAAAGTAATATAATTTACAAGATAATATTAATTTTTATTAGTTTGGCTGTACCACTCACGTTCCTAACACAAAGTAAGCAGTGAAAAATAGACAATGTGTCCAGACTCACAGAGTTATTTATACATTTCTAAAATCCATACTGGGAAAGGCAAACAGAAAATTTGAATTTTTTTTGCAATTGAAACAAGCTTAATATATTGCTAAAAGTGCTGGAAAGCCAAGCCCAGTTCGCAGTTAGCAAGAACAGAGGCACAGGGAAGCTCAGATGCGAACTCTGTATATTAGTAAATATTACCTTACTCAGATGAGGTGAAAGGAATTGTGCGGCAAAGAAAATAATTTGATTACTGATATTTTATTCCAAGGAAAAGTCAGAATACAGTGCCTGGCTGGTCCTCATCCCCCACTTAGAATAAGTTTGTGGCATGCACTGTGTGAGCCCCTGCAGTGCTGTCAAGGAACCACATGTTCATGTGGTTTTTGCAGACTGGCTGAGGTCGAAGGGTTTTCAAATATTAGGCTGCACTGCTTTTGTTTGATGCATCTAATCCCTTTGCCACAGGCCAGCAAGAATCCTAATTAGAGAACAACTACTTCTGATGATCATGTGACATTACTGTGGTAGAATAGGTACATTGTCTAGTGCTTCTAACTTTTAATAGAAGAACAGGAAAGTTTCACTGTTTTACTTAAGATAATACTGAGACCAATGTCATGAGGTTTAACAAGGCCAAATGTCGGGTCCTGCATTTGGGGCACAACAACCCTGTGCAGCTACAGACTAGAAGTGTGGCTGGAAAGCTGCCTGGAGGTGAAGGACCTGGGGATGTTGATTGACAGAGGCTGAATATGAGCCAGCAGTGTGCCCAGGTGGCCAAGAAGGCCAATGGCATCTTGGCTTGTATCAGAAATGGCGTGACCAGCAGGTCCGGGGAAGTTATTCTCCCTCTGTACTCGGCACTGGTGAGACCGCACCTCGAGTACTGTGTTCAGTTCTGGGCCCCTCACCACAAGAAGGATGTTGAGGCTCTGGAGCGAGTCCAGAGAAGAGCAACAAAGCTGGTGATGGGGTTGGAGAACAGGCCTTAGGAGGAATGGCTGAGAGAGCTGGGGTTGTTTAGCCTGGAGAAGAGGAGGCTGAGGGGAGACCTTATTGCTTTCTATAACTACCTGAAAGGAGGTTGTAGAGAGGAGGGTGCTGGCCTCTTCTCCCAAGTGACAGGAGACAGGACAAGGGGAAATGGTCTCAAGCTCCGCCAGGTGAGATTCAGGCTCGACATAAGGAAAAAATTTTTCACGGAAAGGGTCATTGAGCACTGGAACAGGCTGCCCAGGGAGATGATTAAGTCACCTTCCCTGGAGGTGTTTAAAAGACAGGTGGATGAGGTGCTGAGGGGCATGGTTTAATGGTTGATAGGAATGGTTGGACTCAATGATCCTGGGAGTCTTTTCCAACCTAGTGATTCTGTGATAATGCTGCACAGTCTGATGCATCTCTTTTCTCTGGTATATTGTCTAAGTTTTCCTTTCTGCAGTTCTATTCAGTGCTGTTGGCAATCTCCTTACTATTAGTATTCAAGTAAAATTACAGCCATTGCTTTTAAAAAAATGGAAAGCAAGGTAATCTGTGAATCAACAATAAGAAAAGTTCAAGAAACATCTAAGTTCTAATATATAATCTCACACGTATATCAATAATCTCAAGCCTTGGAGCTCTATTTAATTTTTCATCCAAATATATGTCGACTGCTAAGGCCAAGATTTTCTAACAAAACTGTTGGTGACAAATTATTTTTTGACTTTAGAAACTATTTCATTTCAATATTTACATTTGTAATTTCTACCAGAACAGCTGTAGCTGGAGTGCCTTGTTCTCTTTAGTTGTTCCTTGCTAACTTCTACCATGTGCTGCCACACCACGCTCACTCCAATGGAAGACGAAATCCAAGCAGAGATCTTAGTTTGGGGGAAGAACAGTATTGAGATGAAGCTTCGCAGTAGTGGAGCCCTTCTGTTGTAATTACTTTCCACTTTGCTGCTTTTCACTATATTTTCTTTTTCTCAGACTATAGTGGCTTACACTTTTTTCTAAATGGATGCTGATTGTTTGGAATTTGTGCTTTTTAGTGGGAATGAGCTTAATTTAGCATTTGGGTTATGGTGCAGTTTTCTGTCATTGTGCCATCCTCTGGAGTTGGCTTGATGCAAATAAAACCACTCTATCTTGACATTGCTGCAGAGTCTCTTAGGACTCCTATGAGTCATCAAATGTGAGGGGTTTTTTAGCAGGATCAGTTTTGACAAGTACTCTGACAATCGCAACACCTGCAGAGGACACAGTCATGTTCTGCATTCTTGATGGATACTGGCCATCCTCAAGTCTGTGGGTTTAGGTTGGCATCAGTGTAAAAAATGCCTTAGGATGCCTCTATATGGACACAAGGAACCATTTCAGACTCAGAGGCTGCAGGAAGGATAACCTTTTCCAGGTGACAGAGTGCTGTTAGCAATCCCAGCATTAATCTCTGCAATAGCCTTGGCTCAGTTTGCCTTCTGCAAGTGAGGGCTTGTTCCCATACCGGTGAAATCACTGCCTCCTAGGCATCTTGTAACTTAGATTTGTGCTCCTGGATTTCTCTTCACTCTCTAAACCTTTCCTCTTAGCCACCTTAAACAGGAAATCTCTGCCATTCAACTTGTCCTTCTTCATTGTATCCTTTTTGCTGACAGGCAGGGGCAAGCAGACTCTGTTGTCTACTCAGTCCTTTCCAGGCTGAACTCTTTCCAGATTGTCAGTAAAGTGTGTTTTTGCAGAAAAACTGTTTGTCTCCTGGGCACTTTCATATTGATCTGTGACAAGGATCAGACTCAGCTGCCGTTGAAGGACGACTGCTACTTTTCTCTACCCCTGCACATCCGGAGGAAAAATAAAAAGCAAATGGGAAACACTCATCCCTTGAAGGGATACGTGTGACAAGCAAAAAGGGAGAAGGAGTGTGTGCAAGCTGCCCACTCATCCAGTTTGCCTGTACCCACATCCTGCTCCACTCTGATTTTCTTACGCAGTCTTGTCCCAAAACACATGCTATTCTCGCCAAATTTGACTTGGACGGGACCAGGAACCAACCAGTGGAATTACTTGTGCAGCAAACCCAAAGGGTCTCTGCAGGATGCTGTCAAATGGGACCTGGTTACAACCTTTGCCACTGATTCACCATGTCCTCATCGTGTAATTCTCAAAGCTGCTTGCTTTCCGCTGAGAGGCTATGAGGCTTTGCCAGAGGAAACTGAAATTCTCTTTACTTAGAGCCTGCCCTAAACTTCAATGCAGGAAATCTAGGAGCATGTAAACTAGATGACAGGTATTGCAGATATAAGAGCATATAATGCAAACGCATGCAGCTGCACATACATGGAGTCTGATCGCCTTAAATAGACTGTAGGTACTAGAAGCTTTGCTGAGGAGGTGTGCTGTGCTGCTAGGTTTATGCTTGTAACAAGAAAACAGCTGGCATAGCCCGGAGGCAGAGGAGGGAGAGGTTCCCCACGCTTTTCTTTTCCCTTTGCCTCTCCCTCTCTCCTCTTGCAGTACACATGCAGGCGCTGCTGCACTCACCTGTGAACATGTGATGTCTTTAGTCTGCAATCTAGAGCCATATATTACAGCTCTGTCCAGGTATTAAACTTCAGTGCCTCTGGGGACAGATGCTGCAAGTCCTGTTTACTACCAAAGGGTTCATGCTGTAAGGAAATCAAATTGTAGTGGCAACAAGGATTAATTCACATTGGATTATTTTTTATTAAAAAATACAAAATACTTGTCCATGACTGCATGTTTCTCTGTATTAGTTCCTTCTGTCATTTTTATTTCACTCAGTATCTCCTCATGGTTTCCCTCTCTTACTGTTTTTCTCTCTGTCTGTCATTCTTTCATTTTATTCTTTCCAAAGAAAATTTCCCTGAACGGGTGGAGCTCAAGATCTTGTTTCTAAACAACTTTTCAGGGAAATGTCAATGATACAGATTAGAACCTGGCAGTTTAAGTCCATATTTACCAATGCTGAACTTCCTAATGGCCTTGCAGGTCTTTCATCAACACTCTTAGGTTCACTGGAGAAGAGGAAAGGTGGGAATTCATTTGCTTTCCTTTTAAACATACCATGAACTTCTCCAGTTCCCTACATTCTTTTTTTCCCTTCATTTTCACTTGAGGCAACTCTCCTGCAGAGTCTCATTGCTGGACCTGACAGCTCCACTGAAGGAGGATGATGGTATTGTGGGGCATGATAAATGAAAATTTCTTTGGCACGGAAAATCAGGCTGTAACATTATATTTGTCTCTACTCAATGAGCAGGATACACTTGTGGCTGGTTGATGCTTTGTTCTAAAAGATCTGGCTGGCTTCTGGCCTGCATTTATATTACTTGTGGTAACTATCTAGGTATTTTTAATGCTTAATTAAAATGCTTATTTATTATATGGGCTGTATCATACTGATGATGTTCTTACAGTTTCTGATGCTGCTGAACTACTTCAGTTTTGCACATCAGATATTGTCATCTGTTAGCACTTTGAACTGCTTTGGTTTAATAATTTGATAGTTTTAAGAATCTTTCAAATATTTCCTGTTTGATATAAAAGAGAGATTTTCTTATCATCTGAGAGAGGATCATTTTTTCCTTGAGGGTCTGCAAGGAGATACTGGTAGAGGACCTCTGGTGTATTTTCTTTTACTATTCCTATGTTGTCTCATCTGGAAAGTGAGTGTCTATGTTTTGTAGCTTTTGGTAGCAAAAATTACTATCAAATTCATTTCACTTTTCAAAAGTAGCACTGGTAATTTGAAGGTTTGCTGCTAGTATTTTATTTTCTAGACTAATCTGTACCAGGGAAGCCAATGCTAAAATAATTAGTTTGATTCCTTGAGGTAATACCAGCTGAGTTGGTGTGAAACAGCGAATCCTCCCAGTGCCCAGTAAGCCTCCAGAACAGCAATGTGAAGATTGACTAACTAGCCAGGTTAGAAGGATTGTCCTGGTTCTGTATTCATCTTGTCTAGCATTAATTCTGTAGTCTCTGTGTCATGCTCAGCTGTGTGGTATAAGGATGCCCTTTAGCACCTTATTTTCCTCCTCATTTTATTTCCTTTGCCATTCTGATCGGCAGAAAGAGATGCAATGTTGTATGCATTCAGGAAAAACGCCTCACAATTTTTAAGCCAGGCCACTTACCAAGCCAGAACAGTAAAGGAAAATAATTTCTAAGTGGAAGCTCGTTGTAGTCTTAGCTTGAAGGTGCTGCCATCTGTCAGGATGAAATAGTTGTGCTTATGTAGAACCCTATACCCAAGGACCTCAATGTTAAGACTATTAAACCACATAACATCCCAGTGAGGGACCTATTAATAGCATATCTGTTATGCAGATGGAGGAGATAAAACTGAGTTAAATTACTTGCCCAAGAAATCACTGTCTGTTACTGGGAAGAACAAGAATTGAATTAATTGAGCCCATCTTTCAGAGCCTGTTTTAATCCTGAGACAATTCTGCTTCCTCATCCACAACTGTTTAACTCATGGCTTATCTTAACATGTTTTATAAAAACAGCTAGATAACTGAAATGTGCCTGAATTATGTAGAGTATTTTCCAATATCCATATAAAAACCATATCCAACATATTAAGCATTTTCATTTTTCTGTCTGGCTCCTCCAGTTCCTAGTTTTGTCTAAATGATAAGGCATTATGAAGCCCTATATTTTATTTTTCATTTGATTTGCAGAGAGCAATATTTTTCTTTCCCCATCACCTCACCAGATTATAATTTTACTCACTACACAAGCTAACTTCATACCTTATTTCTACCATTGATATGGCTATTTTCCACAACGTGAATGAAGTACCTGGCATGATAAATATTGAAGTGTATCTGCAGTTTCATTTTCACATACAATTGACACTTTCCAAAGAATAGAACCATTGCTGCAGTATTTACTAAGTGTCCCTATTTAATTCTGATCTTCTTGAATAGTATTTCAATATAGCAAGCAATTCAACATCATTTCATTTCATTTATGACCGTGTTATATTATTTCAATGTAATCATGTAGTAGTACAACAAGTTCTGTTTATGGCATACCATTCATATTGCAAAATGTGCATATAGATACTGCAATAATTCTAATATTACATTTCACTACAGTGTCAGTGACAGGAAAATACAGTGCTCTACTACACCAAATGTAATCTTGCTGAAATACCCATTTGCATTTTAGTTTTACAGTGTTAGCTTTTCAATATTAAAAAAATAAGATTAATATCAGGTCTACATATTGTTAAATACTGTGAATTTCCACTTTTTTGCCTTGTCTATTAATTGACATTCTGTCATGTGAACTTGGTATGTTAAAACCATAGAAGCGGTGATTTATATCAGTGTTTGAACTCTCCTAGTAATTTATCATAATCTTTCTTTTGTTACTAATGTAGAGGTATTTCTGTGTCTTTTCCTTGCATAAAGGTTGTCTTCATTCATATTGCTGAGGCAGTTTGCTTGCAATGTTTTGTAGCTGTCTTTTCAGGGAAGGGGGGATCAGTTGTGTTGGTTGTAAAGGCTGAAGTTGGGAAAGAGGTCCTTCTAGGTACCAAGGTTATTGAACGATCTGAATATTATGTAATGACATAAGTTCCTTGCAATTACTACAAAATATCCATTGTGCTTTAATGTCTGTAACATTCCCTAAAATTCAAGGGGCCTGATTCTTTCCCATAGCTTTGTTTTGCACCACTTAAAATGTAGAAGAATCAGTGGAGCCACTTCTGAATGGTACTGGTAGGGGGAGAGGGGGGGAAGATTTAAAAAATCAAGACAAAAGTCCTTATGCCACGTCCACAGTCTCTGAGTAACCTAGCTAGCTCAATTAATGATGAATGCTAACTTTTAAATGTGAAAAATTAAATCACTCTTTTCCTGGTGAAAACTATTAGTTCTATAACCTATATTTCAAGAGTAAGGGAAAGATAATCGCAATTACAGGGATTTTAGCACACTGGTTATTCAATTTTGAATTGTGGAATATGAACAGTGAGTACTGTGATACACAGGTTTATTTTTGCTGCCTTTATGCTAAAGGCAAAATTTAAAATAATAGCTATAATTTGTGTACATCCTGCAGTTCTGCAATGCTGTGGTTGAGCCAGTAAAATTAATTTCAGATTCCTGCACAGAATTTGCTGAAGAAAAATAATTAACAAAAAGTGCATGGAAAAAATAGTGTGTAAGGAGGATAAATGTGAGTGACAAAGAAGTGTGTAACTGCCAGAATCTGCAGGTTCTGGCTTGATGTACTCTCTGTTACCAGTAAAAAATGAGTTGAAGACATCAATTGACTTTATGAGGTTTGGAGGACCTTCAGCACCTGCAGAACAAACATGGTAGAAAAGTTAAAAAAAAAAAAGGCCATTTCCCGGATGGGGTTTGACTTTCAACCCCTCTCAACATCCTAGTGAGGAAACTTATCCTCTCACTTCCTGTACTGCACAGGCTGTCACTGTGAAAAACAGAAGCAGAGTTTTCCTTTTCTAATGCTGAGGTCTGACATCTCTTCTCTAAATGCACTTAAAAGCAGAGCAATAAAGAGAGGTTGTGCCAAACATACCCTAGGAATATTGGGTTTTCCCAAGATTCAGAACAATTGAAACTCTAAATATGCTGAATACTGTGGAAGTGTTTTAAGTTGTGTTTGTGGTAGCCTTTTCTGATTATTAATTATGAGATATTACAGATGACTGGTGTGTAACATCACTTATGAATTCAGCTAATTGTGTCTGACCATATTAATTTCTGTCTAGGAGAGAGGAAGCAATTCACTCAAATTACTACCTAAAAATGATGTTTAGGCTCTGAAGCAGTTGGACCAAGTAAATCCTACGGGCTTGGATATTTAAAGGTCTGAGGCATTACCTTAACATTTACTGTTTCAAGGTGGGATATGTATAATCAGACATTGTTCCTGACTCTCTATAACCTGCTCCTTGTCAAGTCAAAGACAATGTATTTTAATCTAGTTTGGAAGGATTAAATACACTGTTTGAGAACTGTAGTATATACATTTTTGCTGTAATTGTTTTGTCAGAGATTTTGTTCCATCATGTATTTTGGGGCTGGCTGAATGAAAGGGCAAAAGAAGAGATGTTGCTGTTTGTTTCTGAAAAGCCCAATGGTCTACTAAGGTGTGGGAGTTTCAGGACTTGTTAAGTTTTTGCCTGAAAGGCTTTGAAGCATAATATGTCCAGGAACTCCAAATCACCGTTTGACACCCTGTTAAAGTTTCCAAAAGGGCGGAGGAGATAGACCAAGGAAGATGCCTTTAGTCTGTTATTTCACTTTTTATAAAATGCACCTGGTGGAAATGTAACTAAATATGACTAGGAATTTAGAATAATTAGTTTCGGATGCTTGGATCGAAATATTAGTCGTCTGGATACAATTCTAATAAATCTAGACTAGAAGAAATTATAATCTAAAGGCTTACTCTAGGCATACGCATTCTCATGAATACTTTTTCTATTTCTACTGGATTGTTACATGAGCAGGAGGAGAAGACAAGAATTGCAACTCTGTGAATCTAGGTTTTTCTTTGGTTTTTGGTTGATCGGTTGGTTGGTTTGGAGCATTTTTTAAAAGATATCTGAGATTAACAGTTTTTCAGACCTGAAGTTATTCTTTCTCTTTGGTCAAGAATAGCTCAACAGCCAGACATGCAGTCCTATGCTACTACACTTCATATTTTAATATTTCAAAGTATTTTTTTACAAACATGTAAATTTATTCCTGGAATCCTTTTGAATAATTTTGAATAATGCAAACCAAACCAGTTCTCTTATAATAATATATAAATATAATATTAATGTTTATATACATATATAATAGATATATTTTTTTATATTTTTTTTAATCCCCTTTGTCTCCCTCTTTTAAGTTTAGCTGCTACAGGTTCAGGATTCCTTTGGACAAAGTGAACCACCCAGCTTTCCCATAGACTGGGAAAATGTTATTGACCTAAGTTTCAAACTAGAAAACAAAAATCCACAAAGGTAAACTAGCTGCTGTTGTTAATCTCATGCAACATGATGTGAGACAGAAGAGAACCCAGAAGACTAGCTCTGTAAGTTTTAAGTAAAGCTCTGGCAGAGCACTCTCGTGGCTGTGATAGCACAGAACTCTTAGCTGTGCAGTGGAAGGTTAGCAGCAACAAGCTGAACTGATAAATCATCTAACCCATAGGTAAATGACTAAGCAGAGTAATTTTCAGCCCAGTACCAGCTTAATATGTAGGTTGTAAGAGAAGAGTTAGTGTAGAACATAAGCAGAAACCTGCATTTTGTGGGATGAAAGTGTAGATTGTTGCTGGCTTATTGGCTGACCTGCAGTTAGGCAAGAATTTAGCCCTTGTCTTGGAGAGACTGACTGCTGGGATTTTTTTCCTACGTGAAAGACGTTCTAAATCTACAAATATAATTTGGTAAGATGAGGCCAAATTTGGGCCTGTCAACTTTGACACATCCCTTAAAAGATTCCAAATGATAGAAATGGTGTGTAAGAGAGTTGTAACAAAGGAGAGGTTTTCAGTTCCTTTGAGAGAGCTGTATAATCACATTTTCTTCCAGAAGCATTGAGTGTGAAGATCTGTCAATAGGAATCTCAAACTGTGAATATACAATTGAGTTTTATTATCCCTTTGTTATTTTGTAACTACATAGGTATGACAGACAGAAACTGATTTTAAAAGAAATTCACAATTGTCAGTATGTCACATGCATGAATCCCACTGCTGGAAGTTTTTCAGTAAATCAGCATCTTTGGGTAGGTGCGCCAAATGCCATATTTTAACAAAATGTTTTTGCTCACGGTAATACTCAAGCTCTTAATTTAAAGAGAATGAACATCCTAATATTTTGTTATAGCCTTGCACAGCAGACAGATGGTACTCTGTCTTGCATAAAGCAGACAAGGAACTACACGGTTATGAGTACCAGATAAAAGGTGTTGAGGGTATGAGGTATATTTGGAAACCCTCAGTTAGACCCGTAGCCAAGGCATCCCCAGGAGTCCACACAGGCAAATCAGCACTGTATTGTAAAACAAGAATGATATGTATGACAGTACAAGTCTCCTCAGAAGTACTTTGATTCTCTAAGCAGTGTAGTGAAAGAGTACACAGAGGTCTCCAGACCCTCTCACACCAGCAAGACTATTTGTCTGCGTTTGTGTCTTAAGTATTTATGGTGCTCCTCTTCTTGATAGGGCCTGGAAACCTGCCACACACAATGCAGAGAGAAATGGAAGTCTCTATTGAACTTCATAGTTATGTCTTTCATGGGAGATGAAGAGAAGGGAGCAAAGCTCTGCTTCAGGGCCCCTTTTATTTTTTTTTCCTAAGGTTTAACTTTATTTTGTATAAAAATTAATTTGCGATTAGTTTGTTTCCGAGTTTTGGGGGGAGTATGTTGGCTGTGTTTTATCTGCCACATCAGGGAAGATGTTTGCAGCGGCTGCATAACAGAAATGTTTTTCCTGCCATGTGCTAAATTTGACTACCACTGTGTTTATGCATGCTCTGGCTTGGAGGCTCCCATTTTTGAGGTGGTTAGGGTTTGAATTCCAAGGACAGGTAAATGTGTCTGCTCACATGTACACATAATGAACATCTGCCTCAGCAGGCACTGCACTTTTTTCTACAGTGTTGTTTTTCCACCATATTTTATTAAATGAATAGTATACTAGAGGAAACAACAATTTGATTCCTGTAATCCCATTTCTGACAGTCTCATGTGCAAATCCTCTGGCAGAGGCATACACCTGTGACTGAGCTGGCTGAACAGCACAGCACAGAGTGGGGCTGAGATCAGCTCCCTCAACAGCGAGACCACACTGAGTGACAGCTTGTTTGTATATTGAGTGATGTGCAGGATCTGGTTCAAAATCTCACAATGGAATCGCCACTCAGTGAAGTACATTACAGTGACTGTAATGTACTTCAATTCAGTGCCCCCACAGGAGCAACAAAGGTCAAAAAATCCACCACAAGTATATTTAACTTCAAAAAGAGTGACTCTGTGAAAACAAGGAAGCCCACTAAAAGGAAGTTAAAATGGGCCACTAAAGGTATTAAATCCTTCCAGGGAGCGAGAAGATCACTGAGCTAAGAGCACAGCACCAGAGCATGCCCCATCCTTTGGGAAAGAATTCAGAAAGGGTAAAGGAGACTGGCATCACTAATCAACAAAGGAAAGAAAGCTACTAGGAACAGGAAGAATCATTCAGGATACTGAAGTTGTGTCCAAACAGTAGGAAGGACTCTAAACTAAAGGCTAAATATAAAACTCTAATCAGTCTAGCCAAAAGAGTTTAAGGAGGAACTGGTCTCAGAGATCAAAATTTGCACTAAATATTTTTTTTGATCATATTAACAGAAACGCCTGATGACCAGCAGACAATTGGCTATTAAGAGGGTAAAGTCTCCACAGGGAAGCTTAATTCATTTATTGTAAAGTTTGCTGTGAGTAAAACTGGGGCTATTCCCACACAGAAACTTTTTTTTTGGAGGGGAGAGCGGGGACATCAGCAAAAGTCTGCCTAAAATAGAAGAAACCAAGGAAGGAATAACAGTACCTAAAGACAGAATAAGTCATAAAGAACAGTACCAAAGCTATGAAGGGTGGAACAGCTGGGTCTATCTGCCTGATGTCTTGGAGTTCTTTAAAGAGCAAGCATGAGAGTGGTCTGATCAATGTAGTCTGCTTGGGTTTCCAACAGTCTTTTGCCAGAATCTCATGCTAAGGGTTTATACAGAAATTAAAGAGCAGCAACATAGAAAAGAATTGCCACATGGTTTAACGGCCAAGAAAGTGAGAATCAGAGGGTAAGAGTAACCAACAGATTCTCGCAGTGGAGGAGAGGTCACTAGCACTGTTCCACAGGGAGATCTACGCTGCTTAAAAATATAGATTAGGCATCTAGAAATAGAGGTGGACAACGCAGTCACCAAGCTTAATGATGATACAAAGTTCTTCCAGTAAGTAATGATAAGGACCAGTTGTGAAGAACTACTGAAGTGATTGGAATATAAAATTACTCAGATGGAATTCAGTGAAGTTAAATGTAAAGCACATGTACATTGGGAAAAACAAGCTTATTTCATGTACATAGATGATGGGCTCTGAATTGTCAATTACTACTGAATAGCGAGAGCTGGGGATTACGATAAATAGATCGATGAAAACATCACCTCAGTGCTTGAGAGCAGTCAAAAAGTATCAAACCAATTGTTAGGAACTGTTATGGAGGGAACAGAGAACGAACACAAAGCGTACTCATTCCACTGCATAAAGCCATGGATCACTTGGATGTTGAAAATTATGTGCATTTCTAGTTATGTCGTTGCAAAAACGATGTTTTGGAACTAGAAAAGGTGCAGAGAAGGGCAATAAGGATGACAAAAATAGTGAACAGCTTCTGAATAGAAGCCGGGACTTGATAGCCTTGAAAACAGGCAACCTAAGCAGATGTATGACAGGTCTACAAAATCACAAGAGCTAGCAAAAAGATGAATGCGAACTGACTATTCGCTGTCTCTTCAAGTGCAAGGACGCATCAAGAGAATGAGACAGAGAGAAGTTTAAAACAAGAAGTTCATGCAGTGGGCAAAAGGCCTTTGCAACTCCTTTTCAAAGGCTGTAATTAACAGAAGTTTTCATGCATTCAAGTGGAGGCCAATGCTTATGTCTGGAAGGCTGCTACATTGCATGTCTAAACAAAGCACAACTGACTCAGAAAAATCTCCTGAGCTGAAAATATTTGGAGACTATGAGAGTATTAGGGGGGAAATATTATATGTGCTTGTGTTGTTTTTATTCTCCTTGGGTGGCTGCTGCTGACCACATCCTAGTCTGGATGAATCCTTACTATGAACTGGTATGGCCAGTAGTGTGTGTGTGTGTATGAGATCACATGTAAATTTTTCACATCTAGGTAGTTGTGACTTACTGCTAAATTGAACCATGTGTTGGTTTTTGAGAAGATTAAGTATTGAAAGTAATATTAAAGTCTTAATTCTAAAGTAATACCATGATATTTTATACTTATTGACCCTTATTGACTGCTGTTTCCTTATAAGATGACATCTAATCATGAGATTCACTGTTGGCAGTGAGAGTCTGGACAGAGTGGTATTCTGACTGCAGAGATTGCATTTCAGTGGGTAAGTTCAGTTGGTGTTTCAACCACTAATTCATCCCCTTGCACAAGAAGTTCAGGGTCAGGTTCACTTCTTTTCACCTACTGATGATAGCTAAAATTAAGAGTCCTAATCAGTCTAAAATGTAGGAGTCCTTTTATATTCAATAGCAAATTTTGTGCCTGCCTACTACTTTGCACTGACTCCTTTCACACTTATATTTGAACTGGTCACTGAAATATGTTTAGCATGATTTCTTTGCCTTATGTTGAGTTCTCTCCTAAGCAGTGATTTCATCATTGTAGCTTTAGTATCTTTTCATACCTGGAAATGTATAAATTTTTAAAAATTATATTTGTGCGTTTACCTGAAACCGCCTTTCCAGCGTCTGTACTGTACTTGAATTTGTCAACTATTTTTTTGCTGATGGGTAGTATTGAGAAACATGTATCAAATAGCTTCTCATACTGCTTGGACTTACTGTAGAGAAACAAAGTTATGAATCTGCATATATTAGTATATTTTTCATTTAGGTTGATTAGGAATGTTCTATGACATGATTTCATTTGAAAATGCTGACTGATCAAAATTCTAATTTCTGCAGAAGTATATGTGTTTTATAAACTCCTGTTCAGCTTCAAGACATGTTTTTAACTTTCTGTTTTGCAGGTGTTTTATTTCTTTCCTATGAGGGATAGTGTGATTTGACAATTTCACTCTTTGAGCTGTGTGGGGGAAGAAAAAGCCCTCAGGTAACTTTTCCAAGATCTTGGCTTTTTATGTGACTGTTGAAAAGACCATAACAATGTTAATAACAGAATTATAATTTGATTGATGCAAGATAAAGGATCAATATACTACTCTTCCTAAGAAATTTAACAATTCTATCACAGTTCCTCTTTGCCTGGTAGTCCACTAGGTGCTATCTGCCTTTTTTTTAAATGACATTTAAACTGTGAACTTATCCCAATTTAATTAGATATACACAGATTATAAGGCATTCTAGAAAGGAAACATCTGCAAAGGAGCACACTACTTTGAACTGAGGCTTGTTTGGCAGGTTTCATACTAACTTGATAGTAATTATGATTTCCATTGGATGAAACAGGGAGTAAATAAGATATTTAAAACTGTGTGCTTTGGCTATGAAAACCGTTTCAACTTTTGTTTTCAATTTTTGGGTTTCACTGTTATTAAAATATTTATGTGAGTATGTTTTAAAAGAAATAATTATCTTTTTCTTCATACACACTACTTTTAAACCTCTCAGAGACATTTCTCTCCATTTGCTATCTGCTTCCCAGAGGTGGATGCTTTAACCACCATACAGAGTAGGACCATAAATATCTTTTTCCAGCACTGGAGCTGCAGTTACTGTGTAGTGAGTTCTATCATCTCAGTCATATAAGATGCAATATATCTGTGTCAGAAATGACCTAGAACTTTCTTCCCTCAGTGACTGGATTCAGACAGGTTTTTAATTAAAGAGATTTGTTGTGGATATTCCAGGTAATACAGGTCTTTACATGTAGTTCTTTGCATTAAACATTATAAATTCTTGTATGATTTATGTAACACTTATGCTTTACTATCTGTAGTCTAACTTGGTGGAGAGTTCCCCAAATATACATGTATAGGTTAAGTAAATACTCAGAGTAACTACCACGCCTGAACACCTTTTAAATTCTGTAACACCATTTTCTTATGGCGACCAAATAGAATGCAGCATTCTCAAGCAGAGAATTCTCAAGCAGAGAAGATCTCAGTAATAAGATATCTAGGGTGTTGTAATTATCAGGACAGAAGTGCTTCTAATATCTTAGGATACAACTTTCATAGAAGCCTGATAGTAATCTTTAAAAGTCTAAAGGACAGAAGGTACCAAGAACATAAATTTGACAATTATATGCTTTTACACCAGATCTCATCAGATCTGAAACTCCTTGCAAAGTTGTTGCTTTCAATTATTGTTTTTAAGACTGTAATGCTTTACATAACAGTCATGATCTTATTCCTGGATTTCTGTTGTATGAAGCTTATAATTAAAAGCTAGTATTGACTAGATCTAATAGTAGATCTCACGTGCATAGTTCATATTTCTTGTGCCTTTCTTTCTCTTCTTGGACAGGGGAGCAGTAGGAACACGAGGGTAAGAACAATTTTGCAGGATATTGGAGTCATGCCTCTAGTCCAGTCATGCAGCATGAGGGAAAAACAGGGGGAACTGGCAGTCACCATGCTGCTAGAAAGTTATGACCAAGTTGCCATTAGTGAAACTTAGTGGGATGAATCCCATGACTGAAATGTGGCTATTAATGGCTACAGGCTAGGCTGTTAAGAAGGGACGGGTGATGAAGGAGGGGTGGAAGCATTGCCCTCTCCAACAAGAAATGCATAGAGTGTGAAGAGCTGTCTCTGAAGTTCAAACAGCCACAAGTAGGTTGAAAGACCAAGGCAACAAAGGAAACCTTGTAGTTGCTGTCTACTACAGGTTGTCCAAGCAAGGAGAGCCTGTTGACAAAGTCTTCAATACTCCAGCTAAACGACAACATGCTCACAGGCACACAAGAGACTGGCATAGCTGAGTCGAGACCTGCTGGTAAAGCTAAAGGGCAAGAAGGAAATTCACAGGCAGCAGAAGCAGGGACAGGTGTCCTGGAGTAGAGTAAAGGGAGTCTGCCCAGTTGTGTAGGGATGGTGTCAGGAAGGCTGAGGTACAGTTGGAATTCAACTTGGCAAGGGATTTGGGAGTACTATTATTTACAACAACTGTTCACTTTCAGTTTTAGAGCAGTGTAGAGTGCAAACATAATTTCTTAATCATATGGCAGCTTGCCATGGGTGCCAAAATTTGGAACTTTCCAAAAACTACTATTGTAGTATGTCCATATTTTGCCTTCACATTGCTGCAAAGTCTTCTATCACATTTCTGTTCTTCATAGAATCACAGAATGGTTTGGGTTGGAAGAGACCTTTAAAGTCATCTAGTCCAACCCCCTTTGCAGTGAGCAGGGACATCTTCAATGACATTAGATTGCTCAGAGTCACATCCAATCTAACCCTGAACGTTTCCAGGGATGTGGCATCCACCACCTCTCTGGGCAGCCTTTTCCCTTTTCTCCCCTTTCCCCCCTCTCCTCCCTTTCTCCCTTTCTCCTTCTCCTTTTCCTCCTTTTCCTTCTTTTCCTCCTTTTCCTCCTTTTTTCTTATTTTTTCCTGTTTGTTTAGCCAATGAACTGAAGCACAACGCCTAAGATGTCCTTCTCCTCCCTCCCAGTACGGTAATGCAGCAGCAACGTGCTGTACTTTCACTTATTGCAAGTACACGGTCAACAGTTACTTTGCACTTATTACAGAGCAGACTTCAGGGAGGGCGGAGCGTACAGGGTGCTGAGGAGTTCAGATGACTCCCTTTGGAGGTGATAGTTCTACACTTTCTTCCTCAGCCCCTTGCAAGTCCACATTCAACTGTTGCCATGACAGTTATTCTTTCAAATATGAATGGTCCTCCCATTTTATTCTGCTGCCTTATGCCCTCTAAGTTTGACAGGAGTTTTCTAGAAAAAGCGGTCTCATCACAATCCCTGGACTGCCTGTTGTGTGCCACAGGCAGAAAGTGAGGAGGATGGAGGAAAACTGTATGGAAGCAAAACACATCCAACATTTCTGAACATACTTTTAAAAAAATACTGTAAAAATATCATAAAATTTGGCAGCTCAGTGAGCCCAGAGTTATTTTTTTTCTAAGCTGGTTTGCTTTTTGTTTAGCCTTCCTATATGGGTGAGCTTTTAACAAATTGAGCTGCCACTTTCTGTATGACTGAGAACATTTTTAGTACTGTGGATCAAACTGGCAAGAAGTGAGCAGTCGTGTCAGACCATCAGCAGGTGCGTGGGAGACAGCAGCAATTTGGGAAGCTTGAAAAGAGTGCATGTGAGGTTGGCAAAGGGGGATCAATCAAATAGCAGAGTAAAAATCTTTCTGGTTGTAAGAGGTATTGCTGGGACAACTGTGCTGTTGAGAGCATAATTTGTTTTCCTATACTTCAGCAGTTTCTGATCTTTTGTATGTTATCTCTAGGTTTTAAAAACAACTTCCTTTTTCAATGCATTTGGAAATACTCAGTTTTGGACTGAGGTCAGAATTTTACCCAGAGAACCTGAGAGCCACTTCTTTAATATTTGTTTAGAAACAAGAAGAAGCACAGGATGTCAGTTTTTAGAATTTCATAATGCAGCTGGATCAAAAGGTCACTGCAAAAAGGATCATTTTCACAAGAAATACCCCAATCATGGAGAATTTCAAAGAAAATTTCCTAGCAGTTATATGTGCTAGGCAGAAAAAATGAATATATGAGATTGAATTAGCTTGTACCTAAATATGAAGACATTGAGAGAAGTATAGTTATATGAGCTGCCTGCTCACAAAATACCTACTAGTGTGCTTACTGGCTTTAGTCTTAAGTATCAGGGTAACTCCACACTGCAAAAAAAAAAAAATGCACTCAGTCAATGCATTTGTATTAGCCCTTTGCAGCACAGAGACGTTAATCTGCCTATTTCTAATAATGAATGAAATGTTCTTGAAGAAATCATGCCAGAGCTTGCACTGTGGGTGGAATCCTGAAGTCAAGAGGAAGATTTTTATTGCCTTTAAAGGGGAAATCAGATTGTTGGTGTTGTAAAGTGATAGTTAATGACCCCAAAAGGGTCAAGCTGAACAACACATAAGAAACAAAGGAAAAGGTGTCTTGGACTATCTCAAATCTGTTGTACTGTTTATAATGCTAGTGCATCCCTTTAGTATTCAGTGTGTCAGGGTAATCTGTGTTGGGAGTGAAATTGGGAGGAATACAGAACAAAAGAGACAATCTAGAAAAGAAGTTTTAAACAGAAGCTGGAACTCCAGCAGGATGCACTCAGGCTTTCGTGAAGAGAAAGAGGTGTGTCAGAGATAAATGAAATGGAATTACAATGAAGATGAAAGTCATAGGAAGGAGGGGAAGGAGGAAGGGTTCACCATTCCCTAGGCAAACACACAATCTCATTATGTAACTCCTTTTAAAACAGGTCATTAATTGCCCATTAAACATACATGCTGTGGAGAGTAAATATTCATGTTTTGGTAACAAAAGAATGCATATCACAAACTGAAACATTTTAGTTTGTAATGAGGAATTGACAGTATCATGTACAAGGGAAAATGTGCTTGAATGGAAATGATTTTCACCATGCCAGTGACATATGGCTTCCTATTGACTTGGTCCTTTTATGGCTGTATGAAATCATCCTGTATTTGCTCAGTGTAATGTATGGAGAAAAAAGATGTTAAATATTTTAACAAGTTTTTCATCCATTCTACAAAAGGTGCTTTGAGGTGTCATTCTTAACATGAAGTAAAATGTACCTCTTTGTATTTGCCCTGTTTTGTGCCATGTTATTTTCTAAACATTAGGGAGATGAAAAGGATGTCATGAAATTGGAACTGAATACTTTAGAGAACAAGTGTTTATTATAGATTTTTTTTTTCCATTCTGTTTCTGGTCAGAATAGACATAATTTCAATATAATAGAAAAGACATTAAAACCAAAATCACTGCAGTCATAAGAAGTATTCTGTTCTCTGTTTTACTTAAAGAAGCATACTTATTCAAGTTTCATTTTTGTAATGAGACTGTTTACCTTTTTTTTCTGTTCAGATGCTACCACCTTATGGTTGCTACCTCTCTAAAGAAGACACAGTCCAAGAAATCTTGAAGCTAGACTTCTAGAAATGGCATGCTGCCAGAGTCTGACAGAAAAAAAATAAAACCCCTAGGTGATATTGGTTCTGTAACTAACAGGATCATTCCCAGACTTCATAAGGGCACACATACAACGGAGAAAATTGTGATAAAGGGTTAATATGCTGGGTGAATACTTGCTTATATCTCTGTAGTGTTACCACCAGGGTGTTGATGAGTATGTATTTATCCATAAGCCACTAATTTACTGCCACTTCGCCCATGGTGTTGGAGAACCTCCTTACTTTCCAGTATCTGATTGGGAGAAGCTGACCAGAATTTTAACAGAATCATTAGAGCACTACAATGAGCTTCATGCTGCAACGAACCATGTTCTGCCTGAGGATGCCACACAGCACATGTAAGTCTCCTCACTTTTGGTAGGTATAATATGTGCTCTAGCAAAGGTAATCGTTGAAGTACAAATTCATTTAAAGGTGACCTGCAAAAGTATACTAAATAACCTCGCAGCTTAAGTGATATATGCTGAGTGCCAAAATGACCAGGCTAAACGAGGCATTTAGAAGGGTTTTAATAAAAAATGTAACCATTTTTACTTCTAATGTTTCCAAGACGTCTTCACACACTGTGAATTGTTGGCTTCTTCTCAGTGTGACCCACGGGACTTCTTCTGGTCACGTCAAAGCCACTGTAGAGCCTCAAGGCAGACTGTGGTTTGACCCATCAGGGTATCTTAAAACTCCTTATGACAATGTTTTGGTGGTTTCAAACATTTTACATTTTATGTGGATAGGAAATGAAGGATTTTTTTAATTAAAAAAAATCTCTGTTTGTTAGAAACCTACACAGAGCTTTAGGAGAGAGATTTATTTAATACTGTTAAGCTAGCCCTATATTTTGCGAAGAGTTTGCACGATGGATGAGCTATCATCAGCTTATTGTATTCCAATGGGTCACCTCAACAGGAGCCATTATTCCTCTGCAGTTAGAATTTGGAGAGTTTTGAAAAGAAAATTAAAAGGGTAGAGACAGGGAGAGAAAAGGAGATTTGCATGTAATGTTGCTAAATCTTCTTCTAGGGGAGTTTCTGAGGCATATCTTCCATATTACTAAACCCAACAAGCACTTGATAAAGTGGTTTTATTTCCTGTTCTTGTACAGACTTTATTTTTGTGCCGGCTTGCCAACTTCAGCACCAGTTCAGTTAAGTTCAGATTATTTTAATTATTTTTCCCACAAAATTTGCTAGACAGTCATTATGTTATTTAATTAAGATTGCTTATATAAGCAAGTATCTTCAGTTTGTCAGAACAAAAGACTCATTGCTGTTGTTGCATTCTACATAGTTTGAACTGTAAAATGGCCTTAGTTGGATTTATTTTATAGGTATTGTTTCACCCTTTGTTTCTCATGCAAATTCACACTGATAGCAGCTTTGAATAGTTGGCAAGTGTTAACTCAAAATCTGTACCTCTCTCTTTTCAAAAGAAGATAAAGTAAGTAAATATTTCTGTTCACATTGGCTCCTTCCTTTCAGTTCCTCAAGCATAAACTTCTAGTAGGAATTTAAATCTTATCTGTTATTACAGAAAATTGGTGCATCCAAAAATTACCTTCTCAGGAAAGTCATTAGGTTTATCTCAGTACTAAAGTGCAAATGGTAAAGAACCCCCAAGAAATATGTTCAGGCTTCATCCACTGGGACCCAGAGCAGAAAGCAAATTAGCTCTTTATCTTGTTTGGATTTTTGTTAATCAAGAAAAATGCACTTAATTACTCTGACAGGAAGCAGTGCATGTAGAAACTGAACTGAGCCTGAGGCCAGATGTCATGCAGTCTGAGATAGCATAAGTTTGTTGTGCTGCTTCTCTGTAAACAGAAGTGAACCTCCTCAATTACAGTAGCTAGAAGAACTTGTTATTTTATCCAAACAGGAATTTCAGTAAGTCACATAGAAAAACTTATCCTTTCATGGTTTTAAATGTTTATTTTGTATTAGCAACCTGTAATTTTTTTTTTCCAATCTCAAAAACTACAGGGACAAAGAACTGGCAATAGAACTGCAGCCTCTGTTGAGATTCAACCAACAGTAGTGCTAACCAGAGACTGCTGTCATAGAATCATACGATGGTTTGGGCTGGAAGCGACCTTAAAGATCACCCAGTTCCAACCTCCATGCCATGGGCAGGGACACCTTCCACTGGATCAGGTTGCTCAAAGCCTCATCAAGGCTAGGTTTTCTATGGATTTATGTTGCAAGGCTGGAGTCCCATATGAATTCCAGGACATATGAGTAGTAATTTCACATTGTAGCCTTTCCTGTATGAGGATATTATAAGATTTTGTTTGTTTGTTTGTTTAAATATGGCCATGTGGGGGTTGGGTTTTTTTTGAAACCTGGATGAGCTTAACCTGTCCGTGACCTCTCACAACTCTGAATTTATATTGCAACTGGCTAGTGAAAATTACTAGTTTTGAATCAACAGACAAGCATGAAGAATGATTGAATGAGAATGGGAGTGAAGTAAATTAGTTTCTCTAAGGAAACTACATTTAGAGAAGTTGAATTAACACAAAATATAGAGCAGGACTTAGTTAAATCTTTCATCTAATTCCCACTGGCTGCTCCAGGAAAGACAGAAACTCAGATCAGTAGTTTGCGGCTTGGATCTGTTGATGAAAATTTTACTACTGAGTTCTACACTATCAATTTTGATAGATCAAATATCTTGGGAATGCCTGTTATCAAGAAAAATACTCTAAATTAATTTTGGTTTTATAATTATCCTATCAGCTGCATTCTTGAGACTCCTTATGACAATGCTGTCTTAATAGGAGTTGGGAAAAGTCTGCGTTGTTTAGCATTCTTTCACTGAAAGTTCATTAAGTCACTAGACTTAAGGAGAGGTCCAAGGTATGGGATTTGGTTGACAGTTCGTTCTTATATTGCAACAGGTCATATAGCATTACTGATTCTCAAATACCAGCAACAGAAGAGTGTGTGCTTTTCGCAAGCAATGACCTTAGTCAGATTGTGTGGAACAGTGGGAATAAAGTTCAACAGCACATTGTAGGGTTTCTTCTCCCCATCATTGCAGAGGCTGTAAATTTTGATCCTGGAATACTGCTCTGTGAATTATCTTTTTTCATATGTAGGCTGCTCTTTTTAGTGCTTTCCATTGATAAGTAATGTCAGAAAGCAAATGAAGAAAGCATCTTACTACATGTGTGCGTATTTTCTCATCTATTGCTTTCTTCTTTCTTAGTCTTTGTAAGGAACGCTAATTTAACTTTCATTTTTATGTTCTTTGGGCTGCAAAATGTTGGCCACCTGTCCCAAATTTAGACCAGCATCAGCAACTTGAAGGAATCAGAAGTTCCCAATACAGAGCAGGGTACAGTGTCAAATGATGCACAGCCCAGGCAGGAGATGAAGGCTGTGTTGCTGAGAAAAGCACTGAGAGAGACATTGGATCCCAGTTCTTGGCTCTATAAAACACTGAGAAGCTGGGAAACCTCTGCCCCACAGACAGGTGATATGGTACCAGCCAGTTGACTAGGTGAAACCTAAATGCCTTAGAAACAATGTCTTCTGGCTCCTACTGAGTTCCTACTGTCACAGTTTATCTGTAATTTAGGAAAGAAGTATATAATCTTGCCAATTGCCCTTTAAAAGTTGTCAGCTCCTTGTTTACAATATTTCATGAAACAGGAAATATTTCAAGGTTACTTGTGACTAGCTTTTGTGCTCAGGTGACAACAGGACATTGTTTCTAATTAATTCAATGTGCTTATCAGATTAAAAATCTTCAAGTCAAAGGGATCTACATTACAGAAATCTAACTTTGAGTATTCGGTAGCTAACATTATTTAATCTATTGTAAATTTCCTGAAAATTATGGGAAATTTACCCCACTTTGGCTGACAACTTCAAATAAAAAATTACAACTTTCTGAAAAATATATGGTAAGTAAAACTATAGTGTTATTAATAAATTTCTAAAATATTATTTTCAGATGAATAGAAAGTTCCAAAGATGGACCCTTTACAAGGGATATGCCTATAATTATAGAAAGTAAAATAAGTATTTTACATTTACAGTGCATAATAAAATTTAGTCAACGATGAAAGAATATTATGTAATAGAGTCCAGAATATCAGAAATGCAGGCTGCAGAGAAAAGATTTTCCTCTGTTCTTATCAGCCAAATTCTGTTATCTAGCAGTTCAGTCCCGTATGTCTAATCGGTGACAGTGTCTCTCACAGCACCATACTGAAGGCAGCACTGATTCAAGACTGACTCTCCCTTTCTCTTATAGTGTATTTGCCTCTTTCTTAGTTTCATTTTTACAAACAGGTACATTCATGGTGTTCCTATTGAATCTCTTGCATGTGAAATGCAACTGCTTTGATATGTAGTACTGAAACAAATTTTCACTCAAAACCCAGAGTAATGAAAACCCAAATGTGTTGTGTTGATTTTGAGGAATTTCTAAAGGTTATAACCTAAGCTTCCAAGGATTTGGGGCTCTTTACTCTGAAACTGGTAATCACTCACGTTCTTGGCTTGATATTATTTTGAAATGTTCAAAATATTTTGATTATCTCAAGACTAAGTCCTCTGCCCCTTCTTTTGGAAAGTTGGAAAATGTGTAATTTTTGTTAGTAAGCAGAATTTTTCTTTTTGACTGTCATAGAATAGCAACCCTGATTTCCATCCTACTGTGAGCTTAAATGACAGAGAGGAGATCTATCAGTTTCCAGACAGTCTGAACATACTGTCAGACCTTCCTCTGTTTAATTTTAGGCCTTGTATTTGAGCTTTGACCACAGATGATCTTAAAAAAAAAAAAAAAAAAAAAAAAAAAGAAGTAGTCAGTGAAAATCCTGGCAGCAAAAATGAAAAAAAGCAAGTAGCCTTAAGCATGCTAGACACCATATCCTTTTAAGGGACAGAGGGACAGTAAAACTCTAAGATTCTTATATGCAACTACAATGGGCCAGAAGCAGACTTGGTCCGAGAAGAGATTGAGCCTTTTAATCAAAGCATGCTCCTTCCTTTTTCCTCTTTTTTTTTTCCTACTGAATTTTGTAATGGACTCCTCGAAGAAAGAAAAGGGACAGACTCTGATCTGATAATAATTTATATTTCTCTTCCTGTGCCTGAAATTTTTACTTTGATTCACATGCCTGCAAAGCTGATGATTTATGTGATGTTTCCAGAAGTGGCTTTAATATGGCAATCTTCATGGCAGGGTAGCACATTGTGTGGAACCCCGTGCTTAAAGGACAGAATTGGAAGGTTGCACTTGAAACTAATAGAGAAAGGCGTTAGTCCTCAATAACAACAAAGAAATGGTATAGCAAAGATAAAATCTTGGCTAGTTACAGTCATTTCCTTATTTGCTTTCTGCTTCCAAAATATGTTTTTAGGATAAAAGAGCATTAGTTCTCAGCTCTAACTTGGGATCAGGAAGAGCAGCTGAAAATTATAGCTAAATGGGCCATATTTATGTCTCTAGTGTGTATGCTGTTATATGATATGGATAGCCAGAATTCCTATATCTGCATTCTCAAGGGAAAAAAATGAAAAACATCAGTACTTGCAGATATAGTCACAAGGTAGAGGCACCCATTGAAATTGTGCACTGATAAGGTGACCATATCCTGGTACCTACATTATTCAAAATGTGAAATGACAGCTTTACTGACTGACAATCCTATATAGCCCAGGCACTCTCTCAGTATTCTTCAAACCTGTTCTGATCACTAGCTCCAAGTTTAAAATCAAAGAATAATGGTGCTTCTCTATTTGACAGGTTCAGCGGGCAGACATTGTAAGTATTGCATTATTTTTGTCTAGAAACAAAAATACAAATTTGTCTTGTTTACCCTATTGTATTAAAAAATCAGTCAGTCCTAGAGCTGAATTAGAAAAATCTTGTGTCAACGATTTAATGATACTTATAAACTCAATAGTAGCTGGTTTTTTTTGTAAGTTACATACAGATAATTATAAAATATATATATGAGCTGAAGTTTTACTTTACCTTTATAATCAAGACGATTTTGACACTTATTTCATCTTTTTTCTACCTCCCTCCACCCCCAAACAGGAGTGTTTTACTGCTTTTCTTTCGTTCTGTCTGGTTGTTGTCCATACATTCTGCAATTCTGCATTTTACTAGAAAATTTAACGAGCCTAGAGAAAAATATTTGTGATAGAAAGTAGTTCATTATTATATAAGGGCAAACAATATGGGTTTATAGTGTAATCAGCAAGCTGCTCTGAAAACAAAATGCTTGCTCACGTTTTTGGGTAGCAGACCCTGTCTTTGTGACAATGGCTGCATCTTCAAATTGTTAATTATGTACTGCCCCCTAGGGATTCGTGCAACCTGCTTGTGGCAACCTGCCTGCAGCTCCTACGGGGTCCATGGATTAATACCGTCTAGATTTCTCATAAGGAACTCTTACTTCTCTACTCTTCGCCTTTTTTTAACTTTGGTGGTAATTTTGAATTCTTCCTATTCCTATAGTGACATGACTTGCTTTTTAAACTCCTTTCAGGTTAGTTTTCTTGTATGTTTGGGGTTTTTTTAAAAGTTAATTATTAATATCTGTGGATTTACAGCATTCTGTGTATTTTCAGTGCATGCATATTTGGTTTTATATATGACGTTTCCTCTACATTATTTGAATTAGATGGTAACTTTTTTAAACATTCATTTTCCTTTTGATATTTCTAGGAGATGGGTTTTCTTTTCAATTGTTTTTAAAAATGAGCTGTGCAAATTTCCTTCACAGCCACATTTTGCTTCAGTACTGAAAGGAAGAAGCTAGGAACTGCAGAACTTTACACAGATGTCAGGTACCTGATGAGTGATTTCACTTACTTATTAGTGACACAGTGGTTTCAATAATAGTAATAATGAGAACAGTGATCAGGACAAGTTTCCTTTTACATCACTCACATAGATGAGATAAGATGTCCACAGAAAAATCAGGAGGAGGAAGAATTGTGCCAAAAGTATTTATGATCAAAACAGTTCAAAAATAAAAGATGGCGAAATGAGCAAAGGGCAGTAGGTTTTGAATAAGCTTCATCAACACAGGGGAGAGATTATCTGGGAAGATTAGTTATAGGAGCTACTAAATCACCTCTGTGACACTGTTAGAAGCAGCTGCTTAACGTAATCATGTGCAATCAGTAAAAATGCTGTTTATTACAAAAGGGTTTTGATATTGTTATGTATGATGGTGCAATGTAAGGCCATACACAATTCCCCAGTACAAATTATGAGCAATAATGATTTGTGGTGGATTTCCTGACAACTTTCAAAGTAAAATATTGTTGGGAAATACCTCTCCAAACATATTTTCTCTAGTATATTTTAGAGACTTGCATGCAAGTCGATTTTTTATGCTTTAGTTGTAGACACTTGCAACTGATAGACTGTTTATATATAATCTAGGCCTGCATCCTATACCCCTGTTTGTGTTTGATTATCCTACTTAATGACACAATGCTAGCTATCTCTTTGAAATTCTTGTCATTTACTGATAAGAGTTTACAGAATGGGATTTTCTGGTGATCTGTTCAGTTTGGAGCTAGACCACTCTAATCATATTTTCTTATATGTAATGTGTGGAATTAATAACATCACTTCTTTTTCTCATATATTTATGCAACACTATGGATTATTTCAGGATGAATGTGCCAAATCAGAGTTTTGGATTTGGACACACCTTGATTGCAAGATGAGTTAGATGTTTGATGAGGACTAGCTGGAAAACTTCAGGATGATGGAATCTTGCCAATTTTTTTTTTTTTTTTTTGCGTAAGTATCTTGCAAGACACTAGTTTGTAACTTTCTCTGAGTTTCCCTTCATTCTGGGACATAATCCTGTGAGGATATATGTTTTTGTTTTATCACCCTGAACAACATCTAGATTGCCTGAGAAAAAAACCTGTTAATTTCAATATAAGTCTGGAAAGTGCTTTAGAAGTGTAACTGAGCCAGAGTTTCTCAGTGAAAATGTCTGGATGCCATCTGTTCCTGTGGGCACAAGAGGTAGAACTCAAAGTATCTAGGGACTTAGCTAGAGGGGAGAGAGTGGTACCTAACTGTGTTAGCTCTGGTTTTATTTTTCTTACAGTGTTAGATCTCTGGCAGAAGAGCAAACTAATTTCTAGTGTCATGAATTCCAGCACTGTGAAGGCTGGATTCTCTCTGAAGAGCCAAGATTAGGAATCTGAGGCACTGCTTATCACTATCTTTCTTCTGTGTTATGCTGCCAATTATTTCAGTGGGATTATTTTGGCCTAGAACTCAGATATAGTTCTATTTCAGATCTTTTCTTATATTACAATTTAAATTAAGCCTGTATATATTACAGCTTTACTGCCTACAGAATAGTGTATGAAATTTGCATAAAACTGCTAAAACAAGGGTAAGAATTTATATGCAAACTTCATTGCATACTGCAGTCAATTCTCTTGATCAAACCCACTCACATAGACACCACTGGGCACACTTTCTTTCTTTGGCTCATCAGTTTGTCTCAAGCGATATATCAAGTAGTGAATGTATGTCAGGACCCTTTGTCAAGCACCCTCAAATTTGGGTTACTGATCTTGAATGGGGCACACACAAAGCACGATGAATTTCCAGATAAACTGAGCCAGTTAGGGTGTGGCAAAGTATTTAAAAATAAATAAACTCAGTCTTAACTGTTGTGGTGCTGCTTCCCGTAGTGAAATACACTTAGGACCAAACATCTGATAGCAAGCTACCAAATTGCAGCAGATTATAGACAGGGATTTCCTCCACTGAGGCTGTACTCTCACTTATTTTATTCAAGTCCACCAGCTCTGTAAAAAGTAATACCATGTCAGAAATTTAGAGCTGTATTTTTTTAATTTTACTTCCTCTTTATGTCTTATCTTGGTTAAACTCAAAATATTCCTGTTTTTTTTACCTGCTTTTTGGTAATTTATTAGATGGCATTAGCATATGTTGGCTCTTTCTTTCATTTTTCCTGCTTATCTGGCAGCCAGAAAGAGCTAGAATGAGGAATGAATGCAAGTAGAGTACATACTTTTGGAAAGCATTCTGAAGCATAATATATTGAAATCTTCTATAATGAATCCTTGTTTGCCAGAAAAAATATTCAACCATGCCAGAAAATTATCTGTGAGAAATAAGCACTTTCCTACCCCTTCTTTCCTCCCCCCTTTCCAATTTGTGTTGCTTGGAAGAGGAGACGAAAAATGGCACAGATGCATGCAGTATTGCACAAAGACTATATATGGACATTTCAGTCACTGATATTCCCCCATTTTCTGATGCTAATGTAAGATATGTTGGGTTTGCATTTATAATTAAGATGAACAGATGGTGAAGACTTAGTTTAAAGTAATACTGTACATCCATTAAAATTATCTCTGCTGACAGTGATTCTTCACTGTAGCAAGATTTAATTGCATATATAACACATATACATCAGAAAGAACTCGATCTTTAGCCATTTGCTCTATTAGGACAATAGTACGACAGACGTCACCAAAGCAGGATTTGTCCTGGAGACTCCTAAGAGTAACAGATGCATATCTGCTGACAATATTGGCCTGCTTTAATCAATGAACATTTTATGAATAAAAGGAAACATAATTTCTGAAAATACACACGAGTCCTTTTTAAAAAAAAGGCTCACATGTTTTGAGGGACAAACATTCAGGAACCTGACAGAAGTAAATTTTTAATGATCAGTTTGGTGTTTCTTACACTATTTGTCTCATAGAGTAGCGCATGTAATTTGTGACATTCTTGGCAAGCTTTATAAATGTGCCTTTGTGGTCTGCCTTTATGTTTTAAGTTAGGTACATTCTTAAGTGTCTGACTAAAGCAAGTTCTTAAGCTGTTATGGAAGCACAAGCAGATGCACATCTCTGCATGTTTTCATTTTTCCACAGAAAAGATTCAAAATGTGTTTTCACATATTGTTTATGTATACCTTATGTAGAAAAATCATTGTGTTTTCACCTGAAGATCTTTACTTC
The DNA here is from genome assembly GCA_033459285.1 of Clamator glandarius. NCBI lineage: Eukaryota > Metazoa > Chordata > Aves > Cuculiformes > Cuculidae > Clamator > Clamator glandarius. The sequence goes on along the minus strand of JAUNZM010000121.1, from coordinate 3,538,940 downwards.
ACAGGAAATGGAACTTTGGACTTTATCTCCAAAGTGGGTATCCAGCCTTCACTTGTTTTACAGAACAGCAACAGAGATGTTAAGGAACAATCCTTATTTTTCACTGAACAGGTTAGTTATAGTGGTGATTGTATATTTATAACTCAACTCCTTTTCTGTTCACTTCTTGTTCTGCCTACCATCCCACACTGGTAGCTATTTTCTATGAGAATGAAATCTACTGAACTCTAACCTTCAAGGAAATAGTTTGGCAGAAATTTTTCTCTTCCTTCCTCTAGGCTTCTTATGTAAGGACATGTATTTTACTGCAGTTGCGATTACAAAAAAAAAGAAGTACGATTAGTATTTTATGAACATTTGTGCAAGTTTTTGAAACTATAGTATGTTATTTGTCACACTAAAGTTGTCAGCAAAGTTGCCATGTAGTGGCTAAACAGTTATCCACTGAGAAAAAGTTGTCTACACTAGTTTCACACAATCAGTGAATCCCCATGCTTTATCGTGTGCTTCATCTATTGAAGGCCTGCACTTCATAATGTCTCCTCCCCAGCAGTTGTCACTGTCCATAAGAACACCTTGGAGACTGTTGTGTGGTACTTTACTTTAAGTTCCTTCATATTTTCCTGTTAAAGTTCTGCTTTGTTTAAAAATATTTAGGTATTTATTGAAGCAAGAACTTGAACCCCGAGGTCCCATTTTCCACATGAGTACCCCAAACCTCAGGTTACTGAGTCATTTTCACTGTCTCTCAGAGTATTGAAGTATATTAAACCAAGTTGAATAGCACCAGCAGGAGAGATTGAGAGAGTATCTCAGAATATGAAAACTCCATAACATGGTAGTTAAACATTCTTCCAGGAGATGTGGTTCAAAACCCCTCAGGCAGAAGAAGGAATTGAACCAATCTTTCTTCTATCCAAGGTGACTCATAGAGTAAAACAGGAGAGAGATACTGCTTTCTTTTAATCAATACTTTCATTTTCTTTAAAATGTCTGAAATTGAAATTAAATATTTATTTTCATTGTGTGTACCTGCCTCCCACTCCCCACCTAAAACCACTTAAAATTCATTTGAATAGAAATTTTGTGGTTGGAAAAGGATACAGTTTGGCAGCCACACTGACAAAGTCCTTCATTTGCATAGACTTCATTCTGATGACAAAATTAATAGGACCAAATAGTCTTGTAAATATAGCTGAAGTACATAGGTAATGCTCACTGATAAAAGAAATAAGAAAGAGGAGGAGGAGTGAGAGGCTGGGAGTCAAGGGACAGAAAAAGGCAGCAAGTTTTACAAAACATTAATTTCACTAATTTGCTTAACATAATAAAGACAGGATGTTTTTATTTGGGGAGCTAGCAATAATGATTGATTAGAAGGGTATTATATTTGCTGGATATGGTATAATGTCTGTGAATAGATATAGAAAATATCTCTCCAAAATTGGAATAATCCAGAAGTCACAGGATGCAGAGCACAAAATACCAACACACTAACATACTAAGGCTTTAAACAGTAACTGAGCAAGTCTTGGAAGAGTTCCAAAGAAACAGGGAGCAGAAAAAGACTACGTGCAGAATAATGGGGTTTAGACAATAGAGATGGTGTAGCAGACATTTGTGAATGGAGTATTAGCTCTTTAATTATAATAATTACCTAAGTTTAAGGTCAAGGCACCTGTGCATTGCTGTCAATAAGAAACTGATTAAAAATTTAGAAGTAGCATTAAGTCTCTGATACTACTTCCAAAAATTCTCTTCGAAATTTGGATATTGTCAAGATCATTACTTATTATTTGTGCTGTACCTAGAGACAGTGACTGAGATGGGTCTCACATCATAATTTATTCTGCTTCCCAATTCATACTGACCACAGAAATTAAAGGCTTCATATTGTTCCCTTAAGTAAATCAGGCAAACCTATTTCTTGTCTTAGCAATTAACTTCTAAGCTAACCAACTGGTATAATCTCAGATTTGTTGCAAAGAAACACAGTCTGAGAAGCAGCAAAGGTGGATCTTGTCACCTGGATGGGGATGAAGCACAGTCTTGCAAAGCATCTCTGATTGGAAACAACCCTACTCACATCATTCCAGTTATGTTCCTTGCTGTTGGAAGGTCGGTGCTGATTTCTGAGCAGGAGAATGCAACTGTCTGAATAGCTTGTACCTCTGCAGCACCACATCAGTGTCTGCCAGCAGCATTGCCCTCCGGGGTTTTGCCTGCCAGGTTTGGATTTGAAAAAGAGCACAGATCAGTCAGTTGCTTACACAGACAGAAAGCTGTCTTTTTCCTTTTTCCTCCTCCTCCAAGAGTATAAATATATGGATTTGGATTGCAGGCAACAAAAGAAATCCAGTTCCAGTAGGAACTGATAAGAATGTTTTCTGCTGAGAACATAGCTATAAGAGAGTCAAGTGAAGAATGAATGTTGAGGGTACTAGGAAATCAACACAAGGGCAAGGAAGAAGAAATAAAACAGAGAGAAGCAGGAAATATTAGAGGTGATGGAGGCAGGGCATGGAGATGTATTCTATAGGCAGAGGTTTTCTAAAAGCTCACAGAGATGAGAAGCACAAGAAGGGAGCAGGTGAGTGTGTGAAAGGAAGTCGTAGGAGAGGACAAGAAAGGGAAACCTGGAATCAGAGACTGAGAAAGCAAAAGTAACAATTTAGAAATTATTTGCTGTACATTTCTTATAAGTATTGGTCTGCAATGTAATTTATGACAGAAGAATATTTCCATTTTAAATTTTTACAGGACTTTTTAATAGTGATTTGTAATAAGACATATATGATTTCAAAATTTTAGTCAACTGTTTCTTGCCATTCTCTTTTTGCTACTCAATTCCTCTTCCTTTCCACCCATTCTAACAATTCAAATCTGAGCCATCATTTTAAAAGTATGCACTAGAAAGAACAAATGAAATGTAATTTAGGCAATCTAATAATTTCCAAAAGTGCTGAAAAACTAAACATATCACAGGTGCATTTGACAGGGAGGAAAGAACTTCTTTTGCCAAAAGTGACCCAAAATAATAAATAAAATATAGATTAAAATAAATGCAATAACATTTTCTGATGGAAAAATTAAGTAATATTTCCAGAAAAGCTTCACTGGGGGGAAAATGGGGCATTTTCTAGTTTGTATTTATTTGTATTTCTAAGATTCAAAGAAAATTTTGAAAGGACATGTTAAAACAAAAGCAACCTTTGGATCTCTTTCTGACCCCAAAGCAAATGTCAGTCATGGCTATCATTGCAGAGGGAGATGTTTTGTCTCCAGCTGTGGTCTGTGGGTGATAATCAGACCTTTTACATTTCAATTGTAAGTGTTAGAGATAAAGATGTCAGTGAAGAAACAGATGTAATGTTTTTTCACCATTGTATGTTCTCACCTCTCCTTGTGCTCTCTCTCTAGTTCAGGGGTCATTGTTTACGTTCACATTTAAGGTAAAATGTGCTAATGATGATCACTGGAAAAAGGAAGTTCACAGAAGATGAACGGAGAAAATCAGGTGCCTGTGGTGAAATTCTGGGTAAAAGCATGAAATTAACTGCCATCCAAGCCAAAGAGGGTAACTCCAAGTCAGTACCACCATCACTTTGATTGAAGTAGTGAAAGAACATCGAAAGAGCCTATTCTAGGCAAGAACAAGCCTGAAGATGAGGAAACGACAAGAGGATGAGAGGATAGAAAGCTTTTAGTGAATCAAAAGTACCTATTAACAATAAATAAATAAATAAATAAAGTGAAGAAGATGTTTTTGTCAGATAAAAGAAAGTCTTGCAGTTTTGCTCTATAGTATCTTTTGAGAAGCATAGCAATAATGTGCAAAATATGGCAGGAAATCAGTAATATTTCATTATTAGAATATTGTTACCTTGAAAACTGGGACGAGGGCTGATTGTTTTCAATATGATTAAAAATGGAAAGATTGACTAGAGCAGAAAACAAAGACTAAAGATTACTAGGAATATTTTTTATAGTATAATCTGGAAACTTCAGGTGAGAAACATTTGTGAGCTAATATATAAAGATAGTGCTTTAAACAACTGGCAGTTAGAAACACAAAGAAGTAAAAGGATGAGAGGAAGAACAGAAAAGGAAGTAGTTATAATTTCCAGCAAAAGTTTATCTGGGAGAAAATAGTCTAGTGCTAAAAGGAACTTGACATATCCTAAGCTATGTAGGTTCATTAGGAAAGTTTTAGCAGAAACTAGATGAATAAGTCTAGCCTATTTTTTTTATTTTGGTACAGTGGCTGTACAATATGATCTTTTTCGTTTCTTTCTAGTGCAACATTTTCTAACTGAGGGAAAAACAGTCCTGGCCTTCCGATTCCAAGCCAACCAATATCTTTCTTGTTACACCACACTGGCTTTTTAAGGGGCATAATGTGGAACTTTGGGTGTCTTTGCAGTCAAATTGTGAGCTGCTTATCCCCACTGGTATGCAGCTACTTGTTCAAATAGTCAAATTAATTTAAATGAGTTCTAGTAAAGGAAAAAACACATTCGTAATATGCCCCTTAGTTTTGGGGCTTGAGAGTGTTTTTTTTTTTTCCTGTTAATTTATCTTTCAGGTAAGAATTTAATTTGCAAGCATCTTATGAGGCAGAACTTACTTATTTTTGTAGAGTGCTCCAAGATTCCAAAGTGAGAAGTGCTAAAATGTTCAGAAGGTCTTGTTACTCTTCCCCACTAATTAACATCACTGTAAGCAATAGAAAGGGAATTTGCTAAGTAGCCTGTGAGTTCTGTGTGATAATCTTACGCTGTAGGCTAGAATACTTGAACTTTCTGGTCATACATACATTGTTTAGCCAAGGCAGAGTAGAGAACGTAATTTCTTCTACTGGCATGGAATTACAAGAGCTTGACCTGGCAGATTCAAGAGAGAATGGCTGGCATTTTTTTATTGATAAAATTTGTCAACAGTTAAAGGTGAGAAAGGACAATAAATGGGAATGATGAGAGCATTTTTTTTTCCTTTTACACTTAACAAATAACTTCAGCAGGCAGAAATACAGCAGAATGAATTGTAATAAACACAGTGTTTGTGGTAAATTATCTTTGTTAGTGTGGAAAAATCAATGTATTGATTTATTCTTCTTATGTGTAGAATCTAGTTATAGGATGCTTCGTAAAAAATCCTTTTAATCCTCAAATTACCTGCAAGATAGAAGTAAATTAGGGAAACTCCATATCATTGTGTTTAATTTTCTTTGCTTCTGGAGAAAAAACTTAAATGGCAGAAATGGCAAAATCACGTTCGTACTGATTTTTAAGGGTACTTCAGAGTAGCTCTTCCAGCTTCAAGCTGAGGTAAAAAGAAAAGGTAGGTGTCTGAATAAGCTAGCTAATGTCAGAAAGTTCTGCAGAGCTGCACGAGGCCCCCTTCTGTAGGTCAAGTGAAAAGGTTAGATATTCCTGGAAGCTTGGATTAAACTTTGTGTAAGTGGTGCTGGAAGGCTACATGAGTTGATTGCTGGTTTCCTTTTTGGTTATGCTTCCTGAAGGTACTGGAAAAATATTCTAATTATCTTCTTTTTCATCTCCAAGTTCCAATGTAACTCCCATGTTGTTTCTAAAGTAACACATGCAGATGTGTTCCCCAGCATACTTCTGAAAGTCGTAGAATATAACCTGGCAGATTTATGAATGACCAATTTGACATTTGGGGCAAAGTAGATAGAGTTTAACACAACCACCTCTGACTCGATATTGCTGGCAGTAATGAAATCGTACTTTTATGAGGGAAGTGTGCAGATACATGGGACTAATTTACCTTGTTAGTGTACATGCACTGGATTAGAGTGAGTTACACAAGTGTAAAGGTGGCATAAAGAGGAAAAAAAAATCAATCCTGAGTATTTTGAAACCATATACAGTCTTGTGTTATTGAAATTACTGTGCTGATGAAAGCAGTCAAAAACACTTTTGGCATGGTATTTGTGTATCCCTTATGGGTGTGTATGAGAATGCCCCTTCCTGGGCTTTTGGTATGGAGTAAACTTGCAGGACAGGGTTTTTTTTTTCCTGGACTGGAGAATGAAACCAAGGAAAATAAATGTTACCTTGGGTTTAGGTGGCTCTATTTCCACCAACCAGATTTATTTTACCAATTAGAATCATGGTGAGAGTCACTATAGGATGAAGCTGAAGAGAGTGTTCAGTGAAAAATGCTTCATCTATTTGTTACAATTCTCCCAGTAGGTGTTCAGTTGCAAAATGGTAATTTAATATATAGAGTAACCTAGAATCTCTGCCAAATGCTTATTCGCCTATGTTGTTGGCTTAAGTGAAGATACAGTTGACTGGAACAAATTTAATGTTTGTAATATCATTAGTCAAGGGAATAAATGGGATTCTTCATGGTTCATTTTCCTTTAAAGACAGGAGGAAATAAAATTCATATGAGTCAATGCTGCAGGCATAGAATTTCCTGTATTTTTCTAGAAATAATTTCATATTAAGTTTTTCAGGCTTTTGAGTAACATGTGGTCTTTGAAATACTGTATAATTGAAAAAGAACATAAGCGTAGCTTGTTTCATGTGGTTTTAAGCACAACCTCATGCTTCATAATTTTTCCAAAATAATTCCTCAATATCTCCAGCCTGGTTTCAGCCATTTTTCAAGCATTTGTTTGTTTATCTTGTGGTTGGATTTTCTCTTTCAAATTCTTTGATTTGTGACATGTCATAGCGTTAGGTTTCCACTTGAACCAGATAGTAGAGCATTTAGGACTCACGTGGCAGAGCACACTTGTGTAACAGCCAATGTCTGATCTACTTCTCCATGTTGTGCTGTGTAGAGGTAGGTAGAACCAAAAGTTCACAGCCTCAGCAGTTTTCAATCAGGTACCAAGGAAAAGGGACTTGGCAGCAGTTCACAAATGGAGGAAAAGGTTCTGTAAAGTAAAATGAAAAAGGTGTGTTTCTTTGCCTTTCAGCAATTCTTTCCACAATTCTCACCCTCTTTAGATACAGTATTTTGTATATTCACATTTTGTTCTCTGACAAATTCTGTGCAATAACTACTAGAAATTGCAGATTTCCAACAAATGGGTCCCAGATACAACTGGCTTTTACAGTAATGACTGTGAAGATTTTCTCTGGTTTTTTCCTCCTTTGTCCTAGGTCATATTTTGGCATTCCTGTGCCTTATCTTTTTGACATACGGTATGGTGGTTTGTGTGTTTGTGCACTTTGTGAAATTTCCCTTTAGCTGTTCTACAGTATATGTGCTGTGCATAGTACATTGAGAATCTGTTGTCTCTGTCATTTAGTCTTGATTTCATTCCTTTCCAAGATAGTGTAACCTCCATGTTTTGACCTTCCCACCCCCTTTCAACATTTCTCCGGAGAACTGATCAATACCTGCCACTTTCCCTTTATTCAGATGACGGATAGCTTTGGGTAACTCTGTAATCTTTACTGTCCTGTTCACCATCAGATTCTCCAAACACTGACCTTCACACTGGACTTCTCCAGATGGCATGCAGGAAGATTAAAGGAAGTCCTGCAAGATTGTCTTATTATTTATTTAGATTTCCTGAGGCATTTTTAAGTTCTGACTTCTTGTAGGGTTCCACAAAGCTTCACCAGCTGGGTGTCATTTGATCTGCTTCTACATTTTAAGTGTGGTCCAGCCCTTTTCAATAGGTCAGTTTCACCTTTCTGAGTGTTTAAGTATTTACAGAAGATGCCTAAGTGAGAAAATAAGGTGTTTACTGCCCAGATGCTTTAAAACTGGTCTTGAAGCTGCTTTCTGGTGCTCCAGAGTGACTCACATGGGGTCAGAGATGAAAGAAATCTTCAGAGGAATTTTTCATAATCCCACAGAAAGCCTTATGATTACCCCTTTTACTCTGAAGAAACCAGAAAAAGAAAAAAAGCAGATCTGTTCCCTGCCATAGAGTTACTAGGCAGTGTTGGGTCATTCATATTAAAGTGCAGGGTAGAATATAGCTGCCTGTGCTTAAAGTTAAGGCCCACAGACAGCATTATTCTGAACTAAAAGAAGGAGAAATAATGAGTAATTCTCATTTTGTGAGGGGGTGGGCACTGATGGGATTTGATGATGTTAAATCTGAGGGCAACAGCACCCAGCTTCCAGCAGAGAGGCTACTGGAATTGCTTAGGCACTGGTTGATAGCCAGAAGGAACTGACAAACCTGAAAAGAAGTGCATAGTTTTAAATGAGCACCAACCCTTCACAATGTGTCTGAGATTATCCTCTAAAATGTAATTTTTAATTACCTTTTAAAATGTGCTCTCTTTTATTTCAGATCTATATAACTTGCATTAATTTTTAGAGCTGTCTCTTTCTATTGTTCTTCTTAAGCTGTGCATTTTGTACTTTTGTATCCAGCTGTGCACATGCTTGGGTGCATCATGGATTGGTCTGTATAGTAGAGTCATGAAGTATTTATGACCATATCTTAGTCTCAGATAAAATTGCACCAATGTCTTACGATGAACACAAAATAGACCAACAGCATGCCATAAATATGACTGAATTTTGACTTAAAATAACTGAGCTGACAATACACAATAGTACCGGAGGCTGTAAGATCTGAAGATCTCAATTTGAAAAGGACTTTGTCAGTGTAACTTCTTCATATTCATACTGGAAAGCAGCAAAACCCAAGCTTCTTGTGGAACATGTGTGCTGATTTTTAGCATATTGTCTCCTGACACTTTTCTTTCAAGGCATGTTTCTTGAAAGTAAGAGTTCCTCTGTTCTCTGGTAGCATTTAGAAAGGACTTATTTTTAAAGACTTTTGACCAAGCAGTTAACTGGTTTTAGATAGATGCATACATAGTTTTACATATACATATTCCCATTCTTTTTAGTAAATTTTAAGGCTGAAGGAAATGTTTTGTCGAGTGAAATGAAATACGTTGCTTCAGCTTTTTAAAACGTTAGATACAATTAAACTTAATTTCAATTTTTTAAAAAATAGAAACCCAAACAATTTAATTTCTATATTATTTTTATTAAGAACACGTGGGTTTGCATTAGATAAAATTCTTTGAAATCAAGATAAATTAATGAAATGTTTATACTAGGGGAGGGGGAAGTGGAACCCACAGCCAAAAGTCTTTCCTGATTGCATGCATTTTGGAATAAAAATATGTTCCCAGTCCTGGTGAACTACACAGCCATTGATTGACTCGTGTTGTACCTGAGAACCTTGGATGCTGTCAGCAGCAATGTCATTGAGAAGGTAGAGTTATTTGGTTAAGCTTATGTTACGTCTTTCATGTGTAAGTATGATTTTTCCTCCTCCGATATTGTGTTATTTGGAACAATCTATTCTGAGTTAACACAAAACATTGTATTATTTCAGACTGTCTGCTAGTAAGACATTCAACCAAAAGCTCAATAGTTTGAACGTTGCTGAATAGTTTGAATGTTGCTAAACACAGTGCAGGTTAGCAATGCAAAATCATTTGTGAAATCTATTCTTTGGTGAGGAGGATCTTTCTTAGCTACATCCACTTTTATTTCTGCCTTGTCTTTCTGAAAGGTACCGACCTAAGAATAGAGGATAAGGCAAAATTTACACATTATGCACAGTGTAGGAACAAAATGATCCTCATGCTGTCCTTCAAATGCATCCAGATAAATCAAGATTGTAAATTCTAATGACTTTGTTGGATTTTTGTGATACTGAGATTTGTGATATTTGTTATCTAGCTTCTTCTTTAAAGCCTTAACTCCAAGAATCAAAACATTACTTGGAAATTTTAGCTTTCTCTTATTCTCTTATATTTCCTTCCTTTGTTCTCTCCCCCCTCCTCCATTCTTCCATCCTTTCTTTTTATCTCTCTCTTATTTTCTTTCTTTCTAATAATTTGATTGCTTCCATGGCTACAGAGAAAACCTTGAAAACATGTTCCAAATGAGTGTTTGTAATATATATTGCATGTCTGTCTTCTTACTTTAAAGCCAATTCAATTTTTGAGCAGAAAATAGAGCAGGCATAGGTATTAGCAGAATTTTCTGTTTCCTACTCTGTAAGACCCAAGTTGTAATGCCAGGATGAACTGTCCTCCTCAGATGGCACTGAGTCCTCGTGAGCTCAGGGAGAAGAAGAGGAAGGAGTATTCTGGTGAGCATCACAGAGCTGGGGCAAAAGAGATCTTGGGGCTCTGACTGCTGCTGCAAGAATCTTCTGTGGCCTCATCTCATCAGATCTTTGCCCTCTGTGTATGAACACTGTATTTACCTGACCTGGAAAGTTGACTGAGATGTCATAAATGCAGATTCTCACTTCCAGTTCATCAGAAATAGTTGTTTGAACTCAGAGGTCAAGGTTATATTGCCAGTTTGAAGGCTGTCTAGATTTGAAGTCCAACGTTACAGGCAGACATGGAAAGAATTTCACTATGGGGAGAGGATGTAAATGACAGAGCCAAAATTCTTCACATTTTCTGTCTGTTTAAAATTATACCAGCATGTATTGACATATTACTCATGAAACAGGTGCTTGAAGGTTTGGGATTTTTTCTTTTCTTCCAACTTTGTAGAGCAGTATAAATTTTATATTCACTGGAAAATGACAAGCTGTTTTTAAGTGATGGCTTCATGTCAGTGCTGAAGGCTGCAGTTGTGTTTGCCAGAGGGATGAAATGCCCGTTAAGGATGGCAATTTTACTAGCACTATGGGATTTCTGGGTACACGGCGAATTTAGCATGAAAAAAAAGTGGGTTTTGGAAGAAACATGTACTTTGTCCCAGATTCAGTTTATAAATACCACTCAAAATTTCATTGTCCTTTTCTGTGTGTGTATATGATTACTCTCAAGATGGGAAATAGGCTTTTCCACACAGCTTGAAATCTGTGACCCTTCAAAACCCATCTTTATCCTCTGTCAAGGATGACTGGAGTAGATTACGCTGGAGTATTAAAAATACTAGACTACAAAAACCTTGGACCATTACCGTAACTAAGCTACCATAATAATGGTAACACTTTTTTTAAAATCTAGAATGTGCAATAAGTGTTAGCTTTCTTATTTTTTTTGTAATAAACAATCACTGTATCATGAGTATTTATTTATTGCTTGCAACCTGCATTTATCAATAGCTCTAACATTGTAAAAATAGAGCAGTTATATTTAAATGACAAAGTTAAATATTGTGTCAGAGGTGTGAAGCAAATGGCACTGCTACCTATTTCTCGAAGAATAATTTCCTTCATGAAAGCTGCATTCCCAGATTGTGAAACCCAGCAGGGCCTTTCTGTCAACAAGCTACAACTTTCAAATAAATTACATAATGCAATATGTAGAGGTTCTGTATTTCACATGGTTTTGTACACATTAGGCGTGATTTTTCCCTGCTCAGAAAAGTTCTTAGAGTTAGATACCATTCCTCTGCATGCTAATATAAATCATAAAAAACAAGGAAATTAACAGTTAAGCCATTCAGCTATTCACGTACTTGGCTACCTCTATTCTGCTACTTCCCACACACACATCTCCATCCTCCACTTGAACAACCCACAATTACCTTCATAATAAACCACTATATTTATAATAAAGGAGCTGGGAGCATCATCTATCAGTTTGCCATAAACTTCCCATTGAATGGCCAAGTTTTCAGTTATTCACGTTAATGAATTTCAGATACTTAATAGAATTTCAATTACTTATAACCTTTGGTAGAATGTATTTTTCTTGTGTATATATCTCACTCTGAAATTCTGGGAAAACTGAAACCAAAGCAGTGCAGTGGTTTTCAATAGAAACACTGAGGCAAGGTGGATGAATTTGCCCAGGTTAAAGTACATGGGTGACTGTTTCTTTGAGAATATAAGAATTTTTAGTAGCTAGTACAGGGCACTGAAATTGATCAAGAAAACAAATATTTTTGCTGAATTTGTGGAATTCCACCCAACCATAGCTAAGTTAGAACCACATGAGCTGTGTGTGACTTTGCGAGACTTCACAGCTGTGTCTGAAATGAGGAAGGTCCACCCTGACATTGCAGGTGACAGAGCAGATTCTTATTCAGTAACAATTTTCAGGTGATTTGAGCTTTGCAGTGGCTGAGTCCAGGCCCTAGAAACCAAGGATCCGTGCTTTCATTATTATTGTTTCTTTTGTTTATAATTTTTTGCACCCTTGCAGGACACACAAGTTCAAACTGCCAGCCACAGTTTCCCCTGCAAAGAGCTGCAAAACGAAGCAAACAAAAACAGCATTTTCCTGTAGAATAACAACATCAGTGAAGTCCTAACAAGGGAGGACCCCTAGGATGCCCTCCTGTTGTGTTGGTGAGCATTGCCCTGGCACGTGAACAGCCTGGCTCTTGCTGCAGTTTCTGAAGGCAAAGTGAAGATCTAAGCGGGGATTTAAAGAGGCAGAATGTGAAGGCTTTGCAGATACTGATAGGCAATTCCTTCCCCAAGAGTGAGGAGCAAGAGAGGACAGAGCGTGGCTGGACTTGTTTGAAAGCATTGCTGTCAGAGGAAGGTACCTTGGCTCATAGACTAATTGGAAGCAAGAGCTGACCTTTTGATATTGAACATGAGAGGGTCAGTGGTGAGCAGATAGGCCACAAAGGGCTTTGAAAGTCAAGGCAAGTCATTTGTGTCTAATTCAGCTGAGAAGACTACAGAGAGCCAGACCTAGGGAGGGGCAAGGGAGGGAGATTTGTGTCAAGAGCTTGAGAGAGAGAGGGCTGAGACTAGAGGCGGGAGAGGGAGCTGGGAGAGCAGGGGAAGTGGCTGGACAGTCTAATAGATCAGCAACAGCAATGAAAAGGGGAGAGAGGATGAGGTGTTTGAAGCAACCTTAGTATGAATGAAAGCTTGACAGAAGTGCTAGCAGTTTCTGAATTATTATAATATATTCTGAAGATATGCCGATTCAAGAGTTCACAATGCAGCTGTTGTTTCTGAGGGAATGAGAAATTATTTTAGCAATTTATGCTAAGGACTATTATAAAGGTGGTAGACAAGGAAAAAATATCTACATGAAAAGGAAAGTCAATTGCTCCAGAAAATGACTCACTGAGTTGTTAAAAAAATCTTCTCATGCATAAATACCAAAGTTTTACTGTTTGGGTGTTTCTTTGTTTGGTTACTTTTTACTGAAAGAGTAATTCACAGAGGCCAGTATCTCTAGGAATAATAGCAGCTATATAATTGGATGTTATTAAACAAAGCACATATCTTTCAGTTTTAGCTTCCTGGAAGGTATAAGCTATAGGAACTGTAAACAGAATTTTTATTTCCATTTGCTGGATTTACCCATGGACGTTTGAACAAAGTACTCATTATGTGCCTAACCTTCACATTACCTTTGGGGCTATCAGGGACATCCCTTTAGCTGAGCATGGACCTCTTGTCACAAAAAAAATTTAAAAAATTTCAAAGTTATTGCTCTTGTAAATTACAAGGCTGAAGTAATAACTGTTACGGGCACTGGGTTTCTGGTGAGCTTAAATGCTATGCTAATAAATAGCCGCTATAATCATCCACCACTTCCCTGTGAAGTTTTCTGTAAGTTGATTCTATTTTTTGTTTGACCATGTATGACACAATTCTGAAAATGCACACTGCCACCTCCAAACCATGACTGTGGCTGACAGTGTTCTGTACAGTAGACTATGTACTTTATAGTCCCATCTCTCTCTTACTGCTGGTGTTGGATGATGTCCAGTGAAACATGGACCCCATTCTGATGTGGGATGTGAAGATGTGGAACCAAAATTGTGATTTTGTGACAACTGACTAATTTTTCACTTTAGTGTGGAGGCTGTTTTCAAAGCAATGTTCTGCAAAGAATCCATCACTGACAGGATTTGCGAGGGTGACTTTTATGCATGTAAGTATCTTGTAACAAATCACAGACCTGTGCTTTTATTTCAAAAGCAGCAGCTGGATGTTGTAGTTAAGCAGGTGTCTATAAAACCCAGCTCATCAGCTCCAAGGAGAACAGTTTTCATGAGGGAGTGGATGAACTGCTGCCAAGCTTAGGAGAAACCAGGAGTAGGGCCTTAGGTACTCTTAGGCTCTCACATGCAAGAATTTTTGCTTTCTAACTTCTATCTTGGAACGTCTGTCTAGGGTGTGTTCTACTAAATAGATGAGAAACATGAAAGTATTGTAAATAGCATGAGGTATGTTTATATTTATGTTTATGTTTATATTGTTTATGGCTGTGTGTGTTTGGGTTGAATGTGCTTCATTTAGAGGTTTACTTGTGGGCTGGTACTAGAGACAATGGTTCTGTTTTGATGGATGATTTATATGTATTATGACATAGCACCTCATATTTGCAGGGAACTTTGTTAAATCTAAGTTTAAGACAAGCTGCAGACTGTCATAGTACAGGAGCAATTTGGCCAGCTTTGCCTTCAAGATGTTGCCCACAAAAAAAGGGGAGAAAAATTCCCTTCCTAAGCAAGGGGAGGACTTATGTGCCACAATCATAATGACACTGTTAAAAATCAAGGAACAAATTACATTCTTCAGTTGCCAGAAGTGTCCAGTCCAGAGCACTCCCCTTGTTCTCACTCCAGTGATTCTGCTTCACTCCCCTGTAGCAAATCAGGATGAGTGGCTGCTCAACATAGATGATTTTTTTTCCATTCTTGTTCCTCTCTGTCCCTCACATCTGATTTCCCATACCCACAATACTAACTTCCTCCTGCTCTCTTGGCCTCTCTGAATAACCTGTCTGTCTGGTTCTGCTCCACTGCTCTAGCATCCCACACAGTTATTCGCTTAGCCCTGTGCAATATCCCATGACTACCTCAGCCCTCTACACAAACTTATCTTCTTATGCTTCCTTGACTCTTCAGTGACCAGGATTTTAAAAATACAAAACAACCCAAAAAAATCTTTGCAAGATTCTTAATTTTTTTCTGCTCTGCTCAGTTTCAGAAACTGGAGCAGCCATTTGCTCTTTCATCTTTGCTCAAGACCAATTTTAATTAAACAAGTTTTCTGTAGGAGCAAACAAACAATTTTTTTTTCCAACCAACTTTCTTGTCCCTTTCTGTAGGGAATCCTGCAAATTTGTCCTGCTGTGAGGTATGCACTGGACACGGCAAATACTTCCCTGTTTTTAAAGGCGTTGTCCTTGATGGCTCCACTCATTACTCTTATTTTCCTAGGACCTTCACATAAAGTCTGGGTGCCCCTTTTGTATCCATATACTCCATATAAAAATGTATCTATATATATTTTTTCATGTCATTTTTCTTTTATCCATTTGTCAAACAAGCAGAAACTTATGAAAATAACTACAAAGAACTGACCTTCATAGAGGATGTCAGTGACATCTTTTTGTCACATCTCATGATATCAGTCGTTTTTGATAAATACAGCTTAAGAACAGTTTGAATAACTGCATACACTCATCATTTTAATTGTTAATTCACACAAATTGTAGTTACCGATCTAACCCAATTCTTTGACACATATTTTGTAAGGTCTATCTGCCCACTGTCCTTTTATTTTGTGATCTTAGTTGTTTTTCATGATGCTGAAAGATAAATTCCTGGTCATACTTTATTTTTTTACAACAGAATATAGTTTTCATGTCTCATTTTAAAAAATGCTCCCCCTCAAGTATTCCCCACCATCAAAGGCTTATAAAGAATTAGAAGGTGGATTAGCCAGGTTTAATTTATGAGGGTAGAACAACTTAGCACAAAATCTCCTTCTCCTTTATAAGTTATGAATCAGAATTATGAAATAAAATGTCCCCAAGGGTGTCTATACAGTATATGCAAGGAGAACATACTCTGCTATATATAGAAAAAGGATCTCTTATTGAAGGACTGAGACTTGGAATATCTGAGTGCTCTTTAATGTTATTTACTCACTGTTGGCTCAAAGCCAGTGATAGAAACTCTTTAAATAAAATAGTGAAGAATTTGGCCCTGAGACACATTGTAATAACAAATTAACTCTCTCTCTCTTCCTCAGTTATCTCCATCTGTGAAATGGGAATAGCCTGTTTGTCAGAACACACTTAGGAAGCATAATTCATTAATGCCCGTGAAATGGTTTGAGAACATCTCTGTTCAAGTGTCAGGTATTATTAGCTCTGAAATGAAAGCTATTTGATATTGCTGCATCAGGAGCTACTTGAGGTCTCTTATTCTCTACAAATAACGAGTGGTACATGAGTGACATTTCTTTTGGCTTAATAGGATAGTCTCTACACAGTGCTGAAGGAATGGTTTTGCTGGTGAAATTACATTAGAGAGTGCTACTAACACATCGAGCAAAGTCTCCCATTCCAGAAATGTTTTGATTTGGGGAGCAGAGATCCAGGAAAAAAAGAAGGTAAAAGAGCAAAGAGAGAAAGGAAAGAAGAGGATGGCTTGGGCAGGAGGGAGGATAGATAGGACAGGGGAAAGGAGGAAGGCAGACAGAGCAGAGCAGATAACTGGAAAAAAAAGATTGAGGAGGAAAAAGCAAAAGAAATTCTAAAAGTGAGTTTTTCACTGAAATTAAAAGACAGTTGGCTGTGTTTACTGCAAAAACCCCCACAACTTAGAAAAACAAGGCTGTAATGCCATCTTGGGGTTTCTGGTGACATCTCATTCCAGCAGAGCTCTGCTCATTTGGTTTGTGAATGTCAACAGAAACTCCTTGATGCCATTGAGGCTTATAGTTGCCTCTCATTGATTCTCTATTATTTCAACAGTGGAAAAATAACACCTTTATTTTCACACTGTGTTAGAAATGTACTTGGGCTTATCGAGGCTATCACATGAAAGACTGTTTATCAAATATACCACAGTGCAAGTCTTCATTAGGCTAAGAGATATAAACTGTTCTGTCCAACTGTCGTCTGCTGTTTATTATTTTATACTCACCTTATGATTACAAATATTATCCCATTTATCCTTCTGATGTGTTGTATATGTTTTTCTCATATTTCACAGACAGGATAATGAAACCTGAATAAAATCTGTTTTGTGGAATGAGTGGGGATATGCATCATTTGGTCAAGAGTATGTATAAAATGTCACCAAAAAATCCAGTATTTAATTACATAAAAGTCTGTGATGACAGTGGAAAAGACCAACAGTTGAATTATGAGAAATAGAAATGTTACTCTATAGAGAATGCTCCTAAAACAGACATTCCTATAATTGAGAAATATTCAGATAGGCACAGCTTTTCAGTAGGAGGTTTTTTTTCAGTAGAAACAGCAAAATTCTGAAGAAGAATTTTAGAAGATAAATTTAAGTTGCGGTAATCGAGCTGATATTTCTTTGTGCTTTAGAAAACAATTTTGTGACCAAGCTGAGTTCACATACTCCTAAACTTTCTCTAACAATCGTCTGCCTATCTAATCTCTGCCAAAATCCCTTCAGTGGTAAGAGTTCCACTACCCTCTTATCTGGGCTGGACATGTGATTCTCTGTCCTTACAGCTAGGAAAACTTTTCCCAATTTCTCAGCTAAGTTTTCATTGCTTTAGACTGAGATGCTTGTTTCTTGTCCTGTCTGTGTTGGGCATGGAGAAAACTGATCACTAGCCTATCTGTAACATCTTTCTGTATAAATGAAGATGTCATTGTGCTCTCTTCTCTTTTCTAAACATTATTCTCAATCTTTCCCCATTGGTCACATTTTCTAAATTGCTCTATTTTTTTGTTGCTCTTCCATGGGTATTCTCTCAGTTATCAATATAACTTTTAATCACTGATGCCAAAAACCAGCCATCAATTCTCTTACTTGAAACCTTGTGTGTATTGCATAGATGACCTCTGGTGTCCTGCTCAGATCCTGCTGCTAAGACATTCTAGACTGATGCTTTGTGTTTTTCCCAGTTCCACGTCACTGATGATCCACATCCTACACATCCTACCTTTGTCCTTCTCCACTCTGTATTACTAGCCTGCAGTGCTGATAACTGCCTAGAAATTGTTTATTTTGTGTTTGTATATGTGATACTTGCTATCTAAGTGTAGAACTTTTTCTTTCTTTTTTTTTTATACTACAACCCCAAGCTTCTTGTGAGAACTTTGAATACACAGGTACTATATGTTCTGGCTGAGGGTTTACATTTGGTTCTGTAAATTGCCTTAAGACTTTGTTAGAAGGGTAGAGGGCTCTTATTATTAATCTTAACTGAATTTGTATGTGTTACTTTACATTTTTTGGGGGAAAAAACCCACCAACTTGATTTCGGAATTTTAAAATAATTCTTCATTTTCTTTTTCTTTTTTTCTTAGTAACGAGCGCTTTATTCTGTAAGTTTTTACTTATCAGAACTTTATTGAAAACATCAAGAGTTTTGTGTTAGATACACTTGACCTGGAGTGAAGTATCAGGAGTTTTTAAACATTTAACTTATAGTGTATATTAGTATGAAACTAAGTTGAGCAGAACCCATTAATGTCACAGTGATCAGTTACCAATGGAAATAAATAATTCATGATGAAGGGAATTAGTCTAATTAGCAGGCAGTTTGAGTCCTTTGATAAAACCCAGCTCTAATTCCGTGAAGGGCAGGAAGTGCTGTCATCAGTCAGCCCTGAAAAGATTAGCATCTATTATGAATGAGGTTAGACACCCTAGTGAAGTCATGTGTGTCCTGGAGACAAACTTAATATGTTCCAGAATGGGACACAGTTTGTCTCACCAACACATCATGATTCCTACTGGGCTATTGTATGTAATAACAAGCAAAGATCAGTGCTCCTTCCTATCATTCTTCCCCTGTCCATCATTCTGACAACTGTGCAAATACATTTTCCATGCAAAGCAGGGAATGTGCCCTGAATACTTGTAAAATTACACGAGATGTCAAAGAAAATGTGTTACCTTTTCTCCGCAACCTAAAACCAAACAAACCAAAATTCCAGCGTGGAAAGCAGGTTTAAAAGCATATCTGCTTTTAAATATGTGGGGTGCAGAGTGAGGTATATCGCTTTCGACATATGTTGATTCCATTTGAAAACACTATTGCTGTCTGTCATAAGATGTGATGATAAAGCCATAGACATAGCTGTGTATGATAGAAAGGTTCTAAAATAACCGGCAATGCTACATGCTTATAGTATTGAATGGGTAGATTGAAGTAACATCCTGGAAAATTGCCTTAAATTCTGCAAACAAGGCCTTAAAAAAAGGAGAAGGTCTTTGTGTAATGTATATCATTTGGAAATGTTAACTGGTTCATTTGAGGAGACTAGCTGTGAGCTGTGCAAGCTTCACAGTTTTGTACTACATGCTGACGCAACATCAGCTGTGTTTCCATTTTTGCTTATGAGCCTTTTGAAATTATATGTTTCCGTTTTGCAATTTGATGCAATAATGAAGAAACTCCACATTTGTACGTTATTGTATTGCCTGTTTTTATTGTAGGAAATTAATTGCTCCTTTTATTTATGTTATTAAGGGGGGGGAAACAATTTTGCAGTATTTTATCATTTGCTGTAATAATTATCATACTAGTAATACAACGGAAGCCTTAGAAACAGTATATTATGTTTGGATGTCTGAACAGCACTTAATATGCTGACATTTGTGGCTAGGGAGTTTTAGTATTCAAAGTACATCAAAAAAGGTAACAATAAGTTACTAATAATATCCCTGATGACCTTAAGATGATTTATAATATAGAAATTGAGAGGAAAAGAATAAGTGTAGTCAACATAAAAAATTCTTTTTATGGAAATAGAACAATATAGTAACTCAGCTGTCCAAATGCTAAATGACAATGGAGCACTGATATTGCAGAGTGTGCCAGAATCAAGTGCCATGCTTGTACACAGGTTCCTAGATGAAGTTAAAAAAATAGTGGACTTCTCTGGAGGGCTTGTTGTGCTGCATTCCAGAAAGAAAGAAGGTATGTAAGGTAGTTGACCTTGGTTTGTTCATTTTTACTTTGATTTGTTCATTTTTGTTTGAATATGCTGACTTATAAAAGTCAGGAAAAAATTCAGCTATGTGGGCATTTTGGGGGGGTTGAGTCTATCACTTATGCCTGCTTTTTCAAAATGACCTACAGTGTGGATGTGCCTTGAACCAGTGAAAAGGTTTATTCAGCTCATTAAAATGGGTTTATTTATACATATATGTGAGCAGGTGCATGCTATAAGCACAGTTTTTATCACTGAGTTGGTGGGGGCATGATGCTCAGAAGCAGAAAAGTTATGTTCTGGAAAACTTGCAGTATCAGGTACCACTTTAGGCAACTAACCACATGTACCCTGCAGTTACATAAAACAATTAGAGAAAACAGGGCAAAGATTGTAACAAAAATTTGGTAGTGTCTGCCAGAGAGAAGCAGAGCAATGAATTCCTTCTTCCAAAAGCTCGCTTTCTGTCTTGTCTAAGGAAAGCTGAAGAGCCTCAATATAGATACTTTGTCTTTTTTGTTTGTGAAGTGTGATACACTTTTTAGAAGCTGTTGGTTTTTTCCGTATTATAGATTATTCCCTTCAGAATTTGTAGGATGAAGCACAGGGACAAGGTGAAGGGTAATGGCCAAAGACTGGTTACGTCCAGCTTTACTCTGTAGCTTTGTGTAAAGTTTCCACTGGGTACTGTGTGGCTTGATGTTTGTAAGCCTGAGTCATAGAATCATAGACGGATGATTCCATAGATTGGGTTGGAAGGGACCTCTAAAGGTCATCTAGTCCAAATACCATTCAATGAGCAGGGACATCTTAAACTAGATCAGATCACCACAGACAAATCCATTACTTTCAGTCAATAAATCACAAGTAGTGATACGGCTCAGTTCTATTCCCACTGAAAAAAGATACACACTCTGAGCGCAACCAGAATACAAATTCTTAATCTGCTGATTTTCCTTGAATGACATGTTAAAACAGTACCCTATTCTTATTTTCTCTTTATAATGCTTTCAGTATCAGGAAGGTGACACCAGGCAATGGCTAACCACACAGCATTCCTGTGTACTTATAGTACTGATAGTGTATAAGTTCTTATCTGCTGGGACAGATGGAGTCCCTGTGTCAGTAAGGAAAACTGGGGAGGTCATAGTAGTCCCTGTATCATGTGAAAAAGAGGACACACCTTGGGTGGCTGTGCCACTATGGAGCTGCCTTTTCACATTGTACTGAAAAGGTGAATTCTGTAGGACTTCAATATTTTAAAAAACAACATGCTAGTGAAAGAAGATCCTTTCACTGGGGCACTCCATCTCAGCCGCTGTCTCACCTGTCCCCTTACTGAGACACTCTTGTGGGATATCATCCATTAATCAATTCCTCTCTACCCGCTATTTTCTAACCACTGTTTACATGTGTCATCCCATGTCTCTATTGTCCTTAATCCTCACTTGCACCGTCCCACAACACCAATACATTGCAGCAAAGAACTTCACCCACATACACAACTAAATCTATAACACACTGAACCATTTTCAATGCTTACAAATTGAGTGTAACAGACCTATGTTAGTACATTCTTGTTAGCTACTGATCACATTTATAATCTCTTCTTGCTAGATGTTTTATTCAGAGGCTCTTGTGCATATCCATGTGAGCCATCTCTTTCATAAATAAATGACTGTTTAGATCTTCTTGTGAATAATAACATAGGGTTAAAATTGTCCTGATGAATATAATGCATTGGTGAAATAGCCATTCTCAGGTATGTCTTTGATTCACAATGTTTCTATCATACTGTGATATCTAAACCAACTGCTGCCCATTTGCCCCATCTCAGATCAGCCTGTTCTCTCAAATATCTGCTAAGATCATTAGATATTGGCTGGTTCTACTGAACAGAAATATGGAGCAGAGAAATGTTTGTCCCTCGGTTTCATGTTTCATCATAAAGTTATTCTCTGGGGTTTTTTCTACTAGTAATGTAGATCAAGGTGCTGCAACTCGCACTCAAACTTTTTTCTGTATTTCTGAATGAAGAATAGCAGAGAAAGGAAAAAAATAGCATGATAATTATACTTTACTCTATATGCCCTGGTTTTAGCATATATTTATTTGCATCAAACCAACAAAAGTTTACTTTGCAAAAATGGAGCAACAGAATGGAAAGGGGCTGCAGTAAAGTTACAGAAATCTTCATCAGGAAAGTATTTAATTCTAAGAGCATGGCTGGAAGAACATAAAGCTGAGTGCATAGCAGTGTGACAGAAGGGAAGGAAGGGACCATGGAAGCTAATATTGCAGGGACATAGAGAAAACAGTGGGATGTGAAGTTAGTTTCATAAACCGGAGGAGCTGTCCTGATGCCCATTAAAATGAAGCTGAACCTTGAACTAGGCAGAAAAATTGTGTGGAAGCCAAGTCTTTGAAACAATACTGAGAAATAATGCTTTTGATATTATGGCCAAGTGAACTTTTTCCTGCCTTAGTTCTAACTGTTTGTGCCCTGTGTGTCATCACTGGGTTGGCGGATGGAAAATGCAGCTCATACTCTTATTTCTCAATGTGAATCCAACCCAGGGAACATTTTGGGAACGGTTCCTGTCTTTTGAGCAGAATGGAAGCCCTGGTTAAATGGACAGAGAAATGTTGACACTCATTCTACTGCAGCTCTTGTGACCTGAGAAGACAAAACAGATTTGCCATCAGTTTAACAGCTTATGGCAAGTCTGCAGTTCCGATCAATGGGAGGTTCTTTATCATCAAGCAATGTGAAGTCTGTCATAAATAGCTACAGTAAATTAAACTCTTATGAAAAGTCTTAAATTAGGCAATCTTTTATGTTTATTTTCTCATGATTGTCTCAATTCCTATTTTTAAATCTTTTTTCAGCTCCAGCTCTTTCCTTGTCAGTGTCTCATGTTGTCTTCTCTATTGCTACTTTTCCTCAGATTCACAGCATCACCTGGAACCTGCCAAGAGTGCTGCTGAAAGAGGCAGCAGTGAGAATCCACTGGTGAGTTGCTTTTTCAATTACTACACTCAGCTATTCTCTTCTTGTTTTCATTTTTCATAAAGAAATGAAAAGAACTGGAATTGGTGCTTATGTTTATCAACTGAACTCAAATCCCACTCAGCTCATTTATAAAACGTTCAGCCTCTCTGATACCCTACGCACTGCAACATTTTGATAGAACTGTGGTTGTTGAGGTGTTTGTCTCCAAACAAAGTAACAATGTGACCTTCTCCTGTACTGTCATCTGTATGAATGCAAACTATATTTTAACTGTGCACCAAAATATTGAAGCTAGCAAACATTCTCTGATCAGTGTACTGTAACTTCTGTTCCATAATTAAAGCAGAACCCTCTCCTGGACAGGTTCACTCAGCTTTGCCTTCCTTTGAGTAATACACCTTCAGACCAGTGTCTTGTTTTGATGCATTACAATGATAGACTGAAGAGTTCATGTAATATATCATCACAGTCAGCTGTTGCTGGACGCCAAGGACTGAGAGACTGAGCCAGCTGTTTTTCTGATCTATTCTGATAATGCATCACCAGATGGTGGAAACTGATAATGTATTACTTCAGAATGACACCACCCAGATAAGAAGAGTCCAAAGATGCAGATTCTATATAATAAGGCATTCAAAGTATTAAAAAGGTCTGCAAACTCCTGGAACAAGGTATCGGTAATAAATCAGCTTTCTATAATATCACATTAGCAATGTGGCTACACAGATACACAGACATTGTTGAGTATAATCTGATTCCCAGTGCCTCTTTGTGGTGCTACTTTTGTGCAGATCAAAGGTAACCCTAGCAGCAGTTTTACCTTCACTTGTCTTACAACTCGACAGTTCACAATGCAGGCAACCCAGAACAAGGGACAGGGCAGAGTTAACATTGTCTCAACAAATTCAAAGAGCTGGGATTCCTCCTCAGTTTCGAGTACTGCTAGAGACACTCAGATGCCATTCTTGGTGAACTGAGCCCATCTGGGGCAGTGGCAGTACTCTCCCCCTTTGCCCTTGATGCATCCCAGAGGGGCAGAATGGGCTGACCCAGAGCACTGCGGTTGTGATTGACTTTTTCTGCTGGCTGACTGAAGACAACAAAGGCTCCTTTGGCCACTTCTTCATCCCTTCTCTGCTCATCTTTGTCCTGCCACACACACAGAGTCAAGCCAAGCAGTAGCTGATTCCTAATTATTAACATCAATTTAGCAGAAAATTATTGGAACAGGTAGCAATTCTGAACATTTACCTGCAAAACTCCTCTCTCCTTGATAAAGCAGGTTTGTGTTTGTGTAAAAGTATTTTCTCAGAATTTACTTTTTAGCCCCATGACAAGCATGAGAAAACAGAAAAACTAGAAAGAATATAATTTTTTAAAATCATGAGCTACATCTCTACTGGTAAATCTTCCAAATACTTCCTTTTTTTTTTTTCTTAAATACAGTACTGTTTATAATTTTGTATGTATAATACCCATTATATATTGGGGAAACTCCTGAAGGTAAACAGGTCCTCCCCTTAAATTTTACTCTTTGTTTATGGAAGGTTTACACTGCAAACAAAGGCTAAATGTATTTTATTAAAAGTGAGTATACTTTTCTGTCTGTTATCAGATATTATAAATCATGGGACTACAAGACATTAAATGTAGTTTTGTGGCAAAAATTCTGAGTCAAAAATATTCCAGCCATATATATACAAACATCCACATGAGTACAAATTGCTCTACTGGCTCAAATTTAGCCAAAGAGTTTTGAAGAGAAGCTTTGCCTGGCATAAGCCTACATTTTCATAGCCTACATTTTCATAGCCACCTCAAGGCTAGCGTGAACATTGTGCCATGTATTGTAACTTACCCTGCAGAACAGGGACTGTGTGCTCGTATCTGATCCATTACTAATATTGTCATTTTTTCTCTTAATCTCTGGTAATATGAAGAACTGAGTGTTTTCACCCCCTGCCTGTCTCTCACCTCAAAGCTGATGCTTAGCATTTTGCACGAGCAAGTTCCACAGAATCACTTCTCCTCTTATTTCCTGTAGTTGATTGTGGGTACAGAATTCCAAACGAAAATTATCTCAATAGCCCAACAAAGATTTCTTGATTTTAAAAAAATAACATGAGAAATTTCTGCCCTTGCTTTTTCAGACCACCTCATTTCATCCCCAAGGTTATAGACTTGATTGGCAATCAACCTTGAAGCATCACAGAAACATTTTATGCAGTCTTGACTGCTTACTTCTTATTTTACTGATATTTTTGAAGTATCTTTGCTTTTCTTTTAAATATTCTGGCTAATATGTATATAGGGCAAAAGATCACATACCAGGAGTTATGCTTGCAAGGGAGCGGTGAAGGGTGTCAGGTATACATTACCTCTGTGACACCATTTTGTCACAGTTAAATAATGATCGTTAATATCTCCTTGAACGAGACTTCATGGAAATTGTAGTTCTGAACATGCAATCAGCTCATTTATGGTCTAACAAGTGTTCCCCTGAGCCATCAGTTGACTGACACTCAAACATTTTTGTAAAATTCACCTCATCTGCTGCTTCTAGACACTGAGGTGGCACTTTCTCTTTTGATTTTTTGGCACACAACAAGCCTCTCATCTTCACTCTGTCTGTGGAAAAAAAACACAGAATTTTTATTTAACCCTCCTTGTAAACTTGGACAACATGACAAGTTTCTAATATAAATAATTGTTTAAGGTTTTTACAATGATAATTATTGAGCTGATAATAACACATTATTTCAGCTGACAATACATTAGTCCCATAGGGAGATAAACTGCAAGGTCGGTGGATTTATCTTGATAAAAAATGGATTGCTATTAACTATGATTGTAATTTTTCCATCTATTCACAAAGAAATTTCCTATTGAGTTCATTGTCTTTTGACTGACTATGGGTAAGATTTTTCCCTATGTATTCATAACAGGACTAGATCCTAAATTAGTATATTATAATTGTTGCTAGACAAGCCCCAAAAGCCTATGCCTGTTCTTAGCACCTGCAGAAGAAGGACATGCAGCTTTGAAACTGCCTCTTAAAAATTATGATATGTAAGACAAATAAGGGTTAAAACCAACTGTGAATATCTTAGGATTTTACAGGATATTTTCATAAATGAGAACAAGTCTTAACAATTATTTCCTGTATATAGCAGTGTAGAAGAAATGACTCTACATCCATGAGCTTCCACTATTAAGACAGACTCTTTGCTCTACTGGTGATACAAACTTTGGACATCACAGCTCAAGCCTCTGATTATGATTTTGGGGAGTAGCAATTAATATCTTTTATCCCTGATTTTTATTCTCATACTGAAAAGTATCTAAAGACAATTGATTAAGAGAAGGGTCTTTCACAGTAAGTATGTTTTTTGTAGGAAGGCAAATGTACAGAACTGCATTGTTAAAAATCTTCAGTACAAGTATCTTCAAAGAGTTTTGGATCAGACCAGTAAATCTTTACTTACCACTTACTTACTAGAACTGTTATCATCAAAAGCTGTTAAAAATCCATACATGTCTTATCTAGATCATCTGCTTAATCTCTCTCCTTTATGTTTATCATTGTGCTGTGCTGGTTATCTTAATTTGTCTTTACAGCATACCTTTTTTAAAAAAAACAATAATTAGTCCACAGCAAGAATTCATTAGAAAAAATTCTTCAGAAATTTGGTAATTGTCATGGACATTTACTTGCTAAAAAATAAATTTGACACCATGAAACTAACATTAATATGCAAATCAGTGGACTATAAAATTCATTTTGGTGCCTCCAGGGCAGTATTTTTATAAATACAGAAACATAATCATGCAGCCTCCAGAGGACTAAAAATAATTATACAAATTTACCACAAAGCCCAAGGCAGTGTCTCCTTTTAACTGTCTGTTTTTAATATCATTTAAATCTTGTTAAAACTTAATTACCAATTCTCTTCTGTAATAATTTAAGTGGAAGAGCTGAGGTCTAAGCTTGATGTTTGAGACAGAGAACTTCATCAGAGAAACAAAGAAACCAAGGCACAGATTGACAAAATAGGACAGTGTGCAGAAAAATTTGGTAAAGGGAAAGTCATTGCAGGTGAATATGAACAGAATATACAAACATTTGTTAACATCCACATAAAGTGGAACTGAGCTAATGTCTTACATGACGATAGTATCAATACTCCAGTGTATATATAAACCTACATATAGTATTTGCAGCACACATGCATACTTATATATGTGTGGTGATCTATTAATTCATACTCGTATAGCTCAAGATGTATCCCCCCTTGAAGACTAATTGCAAGACCAATGATTCATCCTCTGCGCCTGTTCCTAGCTGCTCTCTGTCTGGGAGATGGTGACCACTCAGAGCAGCTGTAAAAAGGAATAGTTCTAAGTTCAAAGCTGTCATTGCTACAAGGTTTGAGCCATGTGTGAAGTAGGCATATTTGGTGGGGAATTTCTACTGCCTGAATACCTTTGGTTCCATGATTATTTAAGGCTGCACTTCCAAACAAGATCTTTCTCCATGACTGATAGAAGTGGGTATAATGGCAACTCTGTCTCTGTGTCAGACGTATGAGGTCAGGGTGCCGCCCTCAGCTTTATACCCCAAATAAAGCACCTGGTAAGCAGTTATTAAAAAAAGGTGCACTGTCAGATAGCCTGTGTTTTGGACTGATATACGGGTGATTCTGTACCCATTATTTTTTTTATATGTTTGTCTAAGGATCGCAGTAATTCCTTCTCTCTTTACGTTAAAGGTAAAGCAGAGACCAGAGAACATGTCTTCTCTGCACTGTTGTGCCGCACACCATACCTTCCTTTTCCCCTAAATTTCACCTTTACTGCCAAGAAAGATGAGGAATCAAGAAAACAGGGTAGCTTCTTGATTTCCTTCATCAGTGTTACACATCCCATTGACACGGAGGCTGCTGCCTCAGGTCTTTTCTTTGTATCATGTTTGCCAGTTAGTGTTTAGTAACAAGTGTCACTGTCTGCTCCTCTGCTTTGAACTAGAACACATTTCTGTTAGCCTTCACATCCAACTGAAAGCAGCTTTGCGTTGATTTAATTCACTTCTTTTAGTATGCCCATATTCACAACAAGGGATGTGCATCCAAACTTCCAGCTATTGCACAATTACCACTGGGCATATCTTCAAGTGATTTGGCACAGCATTTGCTTGGGAATCAGGTCCCATTGGTTCATTCTGTCCAGTGTATGCATTCCTTTTGATTGAAATGCCAGGCATCTGTTAACATTACTGATGCTGGTGGCAGCCATGCTCATAGCATTTCTCTGTGCTTTCAGATTGCATATTCACTGAGTGTTAATGGAAATAAAAGATTTAGATAAAAGATAAAGTATTAGAGAAGGCAGTGTGTTACAGATTTCACATACTTGCATTACTGCATTAACAAATAACCTGTTCATTTGCAAATATACAAATTCATCATATTTGTGACTGACACTTCATATGCCTCAATTTTTCCTAGAATGATAATGCTTAAATTTTAAGATGTCAAAATTATATTTTTATTTAAGTGCATAGGCTACTCATCTATCTTGTAGCTTTCATGTAGAAATGGTATCCTTCAGAGCTAGAAGTATGGCATATATAATAAGCCTGTTTAATTTGTAAAATCTTGAAATTTAAATCAAGTGTTAAATAGGCTGTCATTTGCACCTGTGCAATTGAATTTGAAGTTGAGGAGTTCCCTGAGCTGGACTAGGTTGTAAATATGTTGGTTTCATTGGGCTGTAAATGGATTTGCTTCTAACTGTTGTTTGCTATGCAACATGACTGCAGTGCAGGTGAAAATGGACATGTGATATTTTCCAGGTTGTTGCTAGTCAGGCAGAAGTTGTGAAAGAGCAGCAAGAGTCTGAAGATGATCTTGCTAAACCTGACTCTGATCTTAATGCAGAAAATGCTGCCTTAAGTATTTTAAATGCAATAGTGTATCTCTGTTTCTTGCTCTGAGATAGAATGATTCAATTTTTTTTTTCTCTACTTGTAAATTCTGGATCTATACTTCGCACAATGGAGCTTTGTATTCTTGTCAGCTTTTAGGTAAACCTGATGGAGTTGAGAACTTTCCTGAATCAACTTGAACTGAGCAGTAGCCAATGTGACACAGCACCAAGGGACTATGTGTTGCCAGGGGTAAAAGTCCAGAGTATTTAGGCTGGAAAACTGCAAAGATACACCTGGAGAAGGTAATAGAAAAAGTAATGTGAGCACATCTATGAAATGTGATTTATTTGAACAGTCCAACTAAATGAGATTTTATTACTAGGCATAGATTTTCTAGTGATATTTCAAGAAAATATCAAAGATCACAGAAATGGCAGGAGCTTGTCAAATTCTAAAGATGTTCTAAGTTAATTGCAAGCCTCTTTGCCATCTTATTTCTGCAAAATATGACGTATTTAAACATTGCCAAGGAATACACTTCTTAAATGTCAATATGTTTTTAGGAAAAATAAAGGCTCCAAGATGTGTGTTAAACACCTAGATTCCCCAGATGGATGCCACAGAAAAGGTTTCTCCAAAGAAGCTTCAGAAATTTCAGTCTGATATGGACTATTAATGCAACTCTGTAACAGCTCTTGAGAAGGCTGTCATTATCAGGCTTGTTTGGAGTGGACTTTGTTAAGCAACCACAGGCTGAGAACTCAGTGTTCAGTCTTGCTTGCTCTAATGCGCTTTAGGCAGGCAGTCATAAGGAGCCAACACCTGCCCAAGAGTGTACCCTGTTCTTGCTATGCCTTGGAGGCCTGCAATTCCCAAATAATGCCCATGTGTGAAAAGGAAAAAAGTTCCTTTTTGTTTTACTCATGCCTTGGGAAATACTAACTGCTGAGCAGCTGGTGACAGCAGTGCTGAAATGCCAGAGTGGTAGGTCACAGAATCATAGAATCACCAAGTTGGAAGAGACCCACCGGATCATCGAGTCCAACCATTCCCACCAATCTCTTAACCACGCCCCTCAGTATCTCATCCACCCGCACCTTAAACACCTCCAGGGAAGGCGAGTCAACCACCCCCTGGGCAGACCGTTCCAATGCGTAATGACCCTTTCCGTGAAAAATGTTTTCCTTATGTTGAGCCTGAACCTCCCCTGGTTCAGCTTGAGGCCATTCTCTCTCGTCCTGTCCCCTCTCACTTGGGAGAAGAGGCCAGCTCCCTCCTCCCCACAACCTCCCTTCAGGTAGTGGTTGAGAGAAATAAGGTCTCCCCTCAGCCTCCTCTTCTCCAGGCTAAACAACCCCAGCTCTCTCAGCTGCTCCTCATAAGGCCTGTTCTCCAGACCCTTCACCAGCTTCGTTGCTCTTCTCTGGACTCGCTCCAGAGCCACAACATCCTTCTTGTGGTGAGGGGCCCAGAACTGAACACAGGATTCGAGGAGCGGTCTCACCAGTGCCGAGTACAGAGGGAGAATAACCTCCCTCGACCTGCTGGTCACACCGTTTCAGATACAAGCCAGGATGCCATTGGCCTTCTTGGCCACCTGGGCACACTGCTGGCTCATGTTCAGTCGGCTGTCAACCAACACCCCCAGGTCCATCTCCTCCTGGCAGCTTTCCAGCCAGACTTCTCCTAGTCTGTAGCCCTGCACAGGGTTGTTGTGTCCCAAGTGCAGGACCCGGCACTTGGCCTTGTTAAACCTCATGACACTGGTCTCTGCCCAGCAGTCCAACCTGTCCAGATCCCTTTGCAGAGCCTCCCGACCCTCCAGCAGATCCACACTTCCACCCAGCTTAGTGTTATCCGCAAACTTGCTAAGGATGCACTCAATGCCTTCATCCAGGTCATTGATAAAGACATTGAACAGGGCTGGACCATGCACTGAGCCCTGGGGAGCCCCACTTGTCACTGGCCTCCAGCTGGAGTAAACTCCATTTACCACCACTCTCTGGGCCCAGCCATCCAACCAGTTTTCCACTCAGGAGAGTGTGCGCCTGTCCAGGCCAGAGGCTGACAGTTTCCGAAGCAGAATGCTATGAGAAACTGTATCAAAGGCTTTACTAAAGTCCAAGAAGACCACATCCGCAGCCTTTCCCTCATCCAAGAGTCTACTCACTGGGTCATAGAAGGAGATCAGGTTAGTTTGGCAATACCTGCCTTTGGTGAACCCATGTTGACTGGGCCTGATCACCCGGTTCTCTTGCAAGTGCTTCTTGATAGCACTCAAGATCACCTGCGCCATGACTTTCCCTGGTACTGAGGTCAGACTGACAGGCCTGTAGTTCCCTGGATCCACCTTGTGCCCCTTCTTATAGATCAGCCAGCCTCCAGTCCAGTGGTACCTCCCCAGTCGTCCACGACCACTGGAAGATGATGGAAAGGGGTTTGGCCAGCACATCCGCCAGTTCCCTCAGAACTCTTGGGTGGACTCCATCCAGCCCCATAGACTTGTGGACGTCTATCTGGGCAAGCAAGTCTCTAACCACCTCCTCTTGGATCATGGGAACCTCGTTCTGCTCTTCCAACCCCTGGGGTTGTGCACAGAGGGAACAACTTTCTTTACCATTAAAGACTGAAGCAAGTAGGCATTGAGTACTTCAGCCTTGTCTTCATCCCCTGCTACTGTTGTTACCTCTGCATCTAGTAGGGACTGGAGATTCTCCCTAGTCCTCTTTTTACTGTTGATATATTTGTAGAAAGATTTTTTATTGTCTTTCACAGACTTGGCCAATCTGATTTCTAGTTGGGCCTTAGCCCTCCTGATTTTTTCCCTGCACATTCTCGCTTCCTCCCTATAGTCCACCCAGGGTGCCTGCCCCTTCCTCCAAAGCTCATAGACCTTCCTCTTCTTATTGATGTCTCTCAGGACCTCCCTACTCAACCACACTGGTTTCTTGCCCTGGCGGCTACTTTTCCGGAACATGGGGACGGCTTTCTCCTGGGCTGCTAGGAGTTCCTTCTTGAAGAGTGCCCAGCCCTCATGGACTCCCTTGCCCTTAAGAAGCGCCTCCCATGGGACTTTTCTGACCAGCCTTCTGAACAGTCCAAAGTCTGCTCTCTGAAATTTGAGTGCAACTGTTCTGCTAACCTCCTTCTTCATCTCACCCAGCACTGAGAACTCTATCATCTCATGATCGCCCCAGGCGTCCTCCAACCCTCACATCCCCCACCAGTCCTTCTCTGTTCACAAATAGCAGGTCCAGGAGGGCACCGTCCCATGTCGGTTCGCTCACCAGCTGTGTGAGGAAGTTGTCTTCCACACACTCCAGGAACCTCCAGGACTGCTTCCTTTCTGCTGTATTATACTCCCAGCCGATATCCGGGAAACTGAAGTCTCCCATGAGGAATAGAGGTAGCGATATTGAGACTACTCTCAGTTGTTTGTAGAAGAGCTCATCAGCTGCTTCTTCTTGGCTGGGTGGTCTATAGCAGACTCCCATCACAATATCTGCCTGCCCGTGGGCTCCTCTGATTTTTACCCACAGGCACTCAGTCCCTTCCTGACCGTAATCCAGCCCAAGGATACTAAAGCCCTCTCTAACATAGAGGGTTACCCTGCCTCCTCTTCTGCTCTTCCTGAAGAGTTTATACCCTACCTCGAGTACACTCCAGTTATAGGAGTCATCCCACCACATCTCCGCAATGGCAATGACATCGTAGTCTCCTTGCCCTACCTTCCAACTCCTCCTTCTTATTTCCCATGCTGCGTGCATTGGTGTAAATGCAGTTCAGCTGGGCTGGCGAACCTACAGCCCTCGTAATAGGGTTCCTTCCTAATTGAGTGGTCCTTGGGTTAACTAAGGCCACAGTGCCAGTTTCCTGCTTGCCATCCCCAGGTGCACTTGCCCCCTCATCCTTAGTGGTGATATACTGGTGGTCCTCACCAGCACACTACCCCTTTGACACTGAAGTCCCATCTTCAGGCTCACTCCCATCTGGCCTGGCCTCCATCCCCTCCCTCCTCACATCTAGTTTAAAGCTCGATTTATAAGCTTAACTAGATTTTTAGAGAGAGCTTTAGTCCCCCTAGGAGACAGGCGTGTCCCGTCCCTAGTAAGAAAGCCTGGGGGTGCATGGCCTCCCCATGATCAAAGAACCCAAAGCCCCTCTTTTCACACCAGTCCCTGAGCCAGTCATTAATCAATTTCTTCTTCCTCATTTCTTGCTCCTCATTCCTTAGTATTGGAATGGAGCTAACTACTACCTGTGCCCCAGAGCCCTCGATCATTCTCCCTAGAGCAATGAAGTCCCTCTTAACAGCTTTAGGCTTTCTATGATCTATGTCTTCATTGCCAACTTGAAATACTAAGAGCAGGGGAAAAAAAATGGTAACAGAGGATGGTTACAATCCATTGACCTTTGGGTTATGGGCCAGTGGGATAGATAGTGGGATGTTTACAGCATGCCTGTTGATATTGCCTTGTCTCCTTTGTGCTGGATTCCTTTATAGCACATCCTGTCCATTTGTCACCAAGAAATAAGATATAGTGACCAAGAGGAAGCTGTTTCAAGGGAAGGATTAATTTCATACCACATATGAAAGATGGCTATTGATACTGCATGAGGGGAACACTTATCATGCTGATGAATTTCATGGAGCTGATAGTGTCAGGCACCAAAGGTTCAGTTTCAACATTGTCTCCTTTGCAACTCTTGCAAGCTGTGAGGACCAGTTAAACATCAGCAAATTTTAAAGTTGAAGCCTTGCTTCCTGGGATGGCATGAACAGATTGAATCCTACCTACACTGTGTAAGGTTGCAGTCCTCAGTCATTCCGTAGTAGCTCTGATTAGATACAGAATAGAGAGCAAGGTCTCGAAGCTTTACAGCTGTTGTACATCAATAGCTGTTAACTGTGGAGAGAAAAAGATTTTTTCCATTAATACTAAGTGGTTCTTTTATATATAGATACTAAATTTCCTAGAAGATAAAGAAATATTTTTGTGTCCTGGACCCTGAAAGGGAAAAGGTAAACATTTTCATAAGCTTTCATGGGAGGAAAAATATTGTAGATTTCTTATCTAGCTGCCAGCAGCAGCAGCGTAACTGCACAACCCCTGCCAACGGGTTAGGCTGAGAACAAGACTAGATGACACACCAGATGCCTTCAGGTGGCTGAAGGAACAATTATTGTGAGTGGGGGTGTGACAGTCCCCAGAAGCAATACTGCTATAGTATTACTGTAAACAGACTTACAGTGTCAGGGCTGTGTTCCAGCCTATAGTCTCTACTATTTTCTCCAATTATGCACTGCCTAGTCCAAGTTGTCTAAAGTTAAATGATTGAGAGGTATAAATAAAAAGAGTTCAAAATGCACATCAGGAAGAATACACACTTCCCATCATATTGGACTGCAAAATTTGTTCTGAGTTAGGAAGTAAGCATACCAGCTATACCTCTGTTTAATTTGATGGTGTTGTGAAGGACAGAATAATTACCAAAATGTAGTAGACAGTTCTGAGGTGAATTGGATACTGATAAATACTCCAAGGATTGTGCTGTTCCCCTCAGTGCAATCAATGGAATATCAAAGATTTATGCTATTGGTCCTTACTGGTTTAAAATTGTTGGGACAGGGGTGTGGTGGAAAACATGTTTAGGATCCAACCTCTGCAGATGTCACTATCCCTATCTTTATGAATATAAGCTCAGTCTTCAAACAAAAGAAGTGACTGGAAATTTATTGATAGCCAACAAACATACTGTTGTTACTGAGTAACAACATACTGAAAATAAAAAGTAAAATAATTGACTGTCACAGCTAACCATAAAACTAATGAAAGCCTCAAAGGGGTATGAGTTTTTCAGCTGTCTTCCAGTAAACACTAAAGGAGTGTCTGTGCAGGACTGCACACATATTCTTCTGCAAAAGTCCCATGTGGGATGCAAAGCACATCAGGAAACCTAATGCATGAAGATCATATCTTGAGTACTGCATAGTGGAGTTATAGTTTATCCTGAGTTGTCAATCATTAATAGTTTTGTAATCAATTCTATCCCAGGGATTATTCATGCCACTACCTGGGAGACCTAGTCTGAGCTATTGATCAAGAAAGAAAACAAGAAAAATCAAATTGTTGCTGAAAATTAAGATAATGATTGACTTACTGGAGTTAATACCTTATTTAGATTAAACATTTAACAGTTACATTTCCACAAAGTAATGAATCTAAAATATTTTAGTACTTTGGTTTCTTACCGATCTGTTTCAGAAGAACAACAGTCCCTGGTGAATTAAAGAAATAAATTATTGCATATTTCAAGTGGAGTTCATATTAGTAAATCAGTCATTAGTCCAATTAAATAATGTTTGTCTCCAGAGATGAATTGTTTCCCATATCCTGGAACAGCTAGAATATCCCCAGGATCACAGAGATTTAGAACAGTGATTGCAAAATACATTACTGAGATATACAATATTTGCATAGTTTGGATGCAGAATGAAAGCTTTGTGTTATTTTTCTTTATGAGGCTGTTGTTAGCAAATTGCTAGATTACCCAGAAGACTTGTTTGGATCAGAGAACAAGACTGCATAAAAAGGTCATGCCTGATACTAAAGATATTGAGAACTATGGGCTTAAAACCCCCAGCATTATCCATTTGAAAATAGTAGTAGTAGCCATCAGAAAATAGTGTCCTGCAGTCAGTCTGAACATACTGACATCAGTGGGAGTTGCTCATGCAAAATAAAGGCCAGAACTGAGTGCGAAATGCAAATATGTTGACAATCTCACTGAGGTAAAACTGCAGTATTCCCCTAGGCTGCCCCTTAGAATTTGTAATTACTTTTTTCTTTTTAACAAACATAACAAAACAACAAAATATGTGAACTATATATTGCTTCCTATATAAGTGAGGTCATTTATTTATTTTTCTCTGTACATATAAATTTTTTAGGTTTCACTAGATAAACCTCAGGATACTGCAATTAAGGGAGGGAGATAAGGAAAAAGAGTAGGAGACAGTGTATTGGTAAAGAAAGACTTGTATTTCCAGGTCCTAATAAACTTCAGTAAAGAGAAAGTTTGGAAGGAAGAACAGATTTAGTGTCAGAAGAAAAATCCAAACTAATATGAAAAAGATATTTGAACCATTTTTTACCACTGCTGGTACTCATCCATAACTTACCAAGGTCGTATTTTTGTGACACAAAGTGAAATTTCCACAAGCTTCAAATTTTATTACCTGATAAGTAGAACTTCACTTTTTCTTTAAGTAGATAGATTTCTTCAAAAGCAGAAATTTTAATAAGGAATTAATTTTGATAAGAAATATACTTCGGCAGTTATTGTTAAAACTGTAAAAGAAGATTATCTCTGTGATCCAGAGTTCAACTCAGAATTTACACAAGCAAAATTTCAGTTCCTGCTGCACTCAGTGCTTATGTTGTTAACATCATTATGATCCAGGAAGTAGGAGTTAAACTGGTGTCAATTTCTCAGCTCAAAATTTTAAAATTTTGCTTTTTTCAGCTCTCCTTCTGTTTACATGAAGTATTTAGTTCATGCTCATAGGTATTAAATGTACTAGAGAAAAAATGTTTTTAATGTCATAAATTGTTTTTCTAGTGTAAGAATCAGTTGTATATCATGGCCATGCTTAATTCGGTGGGTGCTGACGTTCCAGGAGTAGCTCAGCAGAATAATCTCTACAGGGGGAACCAGAAGATCTGAATTTAATCCTGATTCGCTCACTGATCTGCAGGGTGACCTCGGGCAATCTGTGTGCCATTTTCCTGCTTGCTAAAATGAAAATAATAATACTTTATGGCCTTTGCAAAACACTTTTAGAGCTCAGCATATAAATTGAGAGCATCTTCTTAAGTGCGTGAAATAGCAAAGGAAACTTCCCACTTGCATTAGTGCACTGTTAGCATTTAGAAATGTGAAATTACAAAGATTATTGCATAGGAGGGAGAAGCTCAGAAGTGTTCCCCTAATCAGTAGGTTGCCAGCTGGAATGCAAAGGAAAACAGCACTAGGGCAATGTACCATTTAGTATAACAAAGAAAGAATAAAAACTATGTTTTCAATGTGAGAGTGGCAGCTACTAGCACAGTCTGTACTGTATTATATTGCTGGCTTGCTTATTTGTGCTGCAGTAGAATAGTATAAAACACACAAACAGTTTGGAATCCCCACACTAGTTTCAAGACTTTCCATTTTCTTGGAGAGGTCTGTCAGTTTAGATAGAAAGGAAAGCTAGAGTGAAGTGTTTTGGCCGCATTTGAGTGCCTTGTTCTGCCTGTGGGGACTTTCTTCCCCTGGGATGCTGCCATAGCCTCTCCCAACAAAAAAACCAGCACAAGTCATCTTTGCACAGTGCAGTTTACAAGGATGGCAACAGGCACAATTTTTCACTTGTGTCCATAGGCGTGATGACCTTCTGCAGAGCATTTTTGTGGTCCATGCAGATAAATGAATTGTGCTTGAGTAGTGTACATGGCTTGTATACTGCCTCTTAGAATTTTATAGTAGCATTTTATAACAGACACTGCATAGGTCCAGTGCAATCTACTGTGCCTTGGTGAGCCTTGGCAATAACTAAAAGTATTTTTAACTATCCGCTTAATTGCATTAAAAGTACACTGATGGGCTTGCACTGTTTGAATGATACTCAGGAAACTATTAGGTTAAAGCAACTCTCTCTAAGAAACATTTAACTATTTCACAATGTTTTTTCTGTGAATTACAGCTCGTCTTTATACCATTTGTTAGTCTTAACTGTAGTAAGCCCCTACTTGCTACTATTGAGCCTGTATGTTCCTCCTGTTCTTCTGCCTGTTGCTTTCTCCTAAACACCTGCCAAGATTTTCATTGAAGTGGAGACTTCAGGAACAGTGCGAAATCCAGCCTTGTTCCTTCCCAGCCACACTTGAAGCTTTGGGCAAGGAGGGAAGCTTGTGCCAATTAGTGCCCATATGCTCTGGCTCCATGCCCACCATAAATCACTTGTCAGCCAAAGGACTAAATTCTCTTGTCAAGGGAGGGCTGTGAAACTGGCTACAACAGGGTAAGGAATTTTCACTTCCAGCTGCCTCTTACAACTCCTCTGGTGGGAGTATCTGCTCACCACTAGCTGAGACACTGTAATAGATCACCAGCATTTCCACCTGCTTTCTCAGTGGTGGCTTTGGATAACAGAGTTGTGTTTAAAGGTGGCCCTTCACAGATATACAGGAGTAGCTTCCAGTCCTAGGTGCCACAGGAGCCGTTCAGAGGGCAGTGAGTGAATGGGGACATGCCTGTTGGGGGTGGTCCAACACAGCTTCCTGGAGGACCCTGCCCATAGAGCTGCTGTGAAGGCACAGGGCATGGCAATGGCAGCTGTACCTCCCAACTCCTCCAAAATGGGGACGCTGCAATGACTTGCTGCTCCGTGCTCCACAGGCGCAGAAGGCAGCGTTGGCCATTCATGTGGAATGCCCAGTTCAATCACCTCCATGCTTCTCTGCCAGAAAAATTGGAAATGCAGGCAATAAAGGCTACTAAAGATACAAATAATCATTGCAGACTAGTGGGCTTGCTTTGATTTTCATGAAGTATAAACTAAAGTAAATCCTTTAATAGGCATTGAAGTCAACCCATCATGAATCTTCTGTATCCTTCTTACACTGGGGATTCCAGAACTGGACACAGTACTCCAGGTGGGGTCTCACAAGAGCAGAGTAGAGGAGGAGAATCACCTCCCTTGACCCGCTGGTAACACTTATTTTAATGCAGCCCAGGATACAGTGGCCTTCTGGGCTGTAAGCGCACATTGCTGGCTCATGTCAAGCTTCTCATCAACCAGCACCTCCGAGTTCTTCTCTGCAAGGCTCCTCTCAATCACATTGTCCCACATCCTGTATTGAAACCGCTGATTGCCCCAACTCAAGTGTAGGACATTGCACTTGGCCTTGTTGAACTTCATGAGGTTCACACAGGCCCATTTTTCCAGCTTGCTCAAGTCCCTCTGTATGACATCCCATCCTTCTGGCATGACAACTGCACCACTCAGCTTGGTGTCATCTGCAGACTTGCCGAGGTTGCACTCTATTTCACTGCCTATATCAATATAATAATTAAATAGCTCAGATTAATTATAAAATAATGCTAATAACAAACAGCATTGGTCCCTTTACAGATACCTGACGGACACCACTTGCCACAGATCTCCATCTGAACAACGAGCCATTGACTACTGTCCCCTTACTGTTTAATCCAAGTGCCTGAACATCACCCAGAAACCACTGTGTTAGTATCTAATAATCTCGATTACAAATATTGAGATAGTATGAGGTAATAATATTACATTATCTCAGCATAAACTAAAATAAGATTTTAATGTTTATCCATTTTGCTTGATATATACACAAAAAAGAAAATTTGCTGTTGGGTGCTGTACAATGTTTATGATTAAATGCTTTATTCATATTTGTACGTCAATCTATTAGTGTGCTGTTAATTCAAATGTTACTATGATGTATTTTATCACCATTAGCACATTTATCACAGGTAGATGTGAAACTTAGACAAAGGTGTACATTCTCATTAATGATGAGCAGCCTATTCATCTTGCTAGAGTGTAATTAATGTTAGTTACAATACTTAATTTTTCACTGTTTGTCATGGTGCATATTTAGCATTTCTGCTATCCTTTATCAATCTGCTCTCCTATCATATGAGCAC
Organism: Clamator glandarius; assembly: GCA_033459285.1. NCBI lineage: Eukaryota > Metazoa > Chordata > Aves > Cuculiformes > Cuculidae > Clamator > Clamator glandarius. The sequence continues at coordinate 3,499,420 of JAUNZM010000121.1, read as the reverse complement.
ATCATAAAGATATATATAAGTATCTGATCTGTTTTGATACCTGATTTTTGTACTTTTCCAAGAACTGGAGTATTTTTATTCATATTTTGTAGCCAGCACAGTTACTTAGAAAACAGGCTGTATAGTGTTGTCCGCTGCTTTGGGTTCTGCATTAGCTATTTTTGCATTAGTAATATAAAAATATTAATCAACTAAAGCAGAGAATACAACAAAGATCCCTTGCTGTAGTATTGTGCCATCCTTGTGTGAGGTTTTAGTGGTCCCAGTTGTTCTTCTGCATTTTCAGTTACATTTTTTGTACTATGAAGAATGTTAGTGCTAGTAAACATATTAAGTGAGTAATAGAGCTGCAAAAACAATATCAGCATGGTGTATCTGAAAAGTGTACGTTATTAGGTAAATACATGTTACATCAGCTTATTGTTATATATTGCGAGTGTTGCTTTGTCAATAATGTTGTTAGTGGTCATAGAGCCAAACTACAGTCACTTGTTCAGTGGTGCAGGAGTGGAAGAAGTTATGGCTAATGTGTCACACAGCAGGTGGGAAACAAGTTCTGCAGAGGTGGGTAAAAGAGACAGAACACATCCTTGGATTTTCTCTCCAGTATGCCGATAAATCCAGCTGTGCTCGAATCCTAGGATAAGTCCATACTTCTGTATTGGTCCCAAGAACAGCATGTTTTCCTTACCTGAACTCTGGCCATCAAAGCAGTTTTATTTCTTGATCATCCAAAATTCCCATTAAGCTGAACTGAATGAGAAGATGTGCTCCATTAATACCACATGAATAAAATTCCTTGGGAAAAATGTTTGAGCTGGGTAAACCAAATCTTTCAGGTCTAGGGTTCTGGGATGCATTTTCTCAAAATTTTAAGGCACTCTCTCTGAGACAAAGCACACTCACTTCTATTCCTTAGCCTCTTAATTGGTTCAAAACATTTGTTCAAAAAAGAACAAGGGCTTGCTGTTGCTGCATAACAACCCGAAGCCATTAGAAAATCCTTAAAATAGTTTATTTGTATGTCTTGGATTAATCATCATTTCCTCTTGGCCCAACACAAGTGAAAAGAAACCAAACACAGGGATTTAACATATTTCAGTATGAAAACTCATTTTGGATACAATTACAGATAGGTGTAAATGCAGATTAGTAGCAAACTAAGAAAAAAATACCAACCTAGGCTTAGGCATTTAAAAAAAAAGATGATAGCTGAAGGTGCTCCATAGTGATTGAAGTACAATAATAACCTGTGATGTGAACAGAATTGAGTAATTTTTTTTCCCTACGGTACCAAAGCAATGATCCACAACAATGAGCTATGTTTCTATGACTGCTCTGAAATCTTTTTTATTAAAAAAGAAACTCCTTCCTTTGAATTTTCTGTGGCAAAAAGACCAACAAATTTTCCATAATACAGCAAAATTCCTGAAATAACAGACTCTGGTGTTCTCTTTGCCCCCACCTATCTATCCCTCAGGCATGAGTCATTTGAATACAGGTAATTGCTAAAAAATATTACAAAACAGTGACCTTGAACATATGTCCATTTAAACTGATAGATAATACATACAGAGAAACTATGAAGTTGCCTTTAACCTTTATGGCATTACAAAGCTAGTTATAACTACAAGCTGTAAAACACACCAAAAAGGTGAGCATTTCACTCCATTTTGATTTGACCATTTTGATTTCAAAAGGAATTTATAAAAACACCCAGGAACAACTAACATCTGAACTCAAAATGATCCAGGTTTATTTTTACTCCAAAAGAAGAAGTCTCAATAGAGATATTGATTTTCTAGTATTCATCCAATATTGCACAGAAAATAGACCTGACCTTGCAATCCCTAGCAGAGACAAGGAAGCAGTCATTACAGTCATGGATTCCCATTGATTTTAGTGGGATTACTTGCATAAGTAAGGGTTTTCAGGATATGCCCTGGTATCTCATTAGCAGTAAGCCCAACTACACACAGATGTCAGTTCCACTCAGTTTAGAAGGATGTGGTTTACCTTCCTGATATATATTCATCCTATGGTTTTATTTCTGCTTATTTATACTATATATTTTTTATTTTCTGGCCAACGGAGCCTCATCATTTTGTGAAGAGTAGCGTTCCTTCTTCCATCTTGAGTAGCTTTTTACTGTATCTTCAAATGTCATCCTAAGCTCAGAGCTGCTGTCTCCTCTGGGCCCCTCACTACAAGAAAGACATTGAGGTCCTAGAGTGTGTCCAGATAAGGGCAACGAAGCTGGTGAAGGGGCTGGAGAACAAGTGTTATGAGGAGTGGCTAAGGGCACCAGGGTTCTTTAGCCTAGAGAAAAGGAAGCTGAAGGGACCTTATTGCTCTCTACAACTACCTGAAAGAAGGTTGTAGTGAAGTGGGTCTTGGTTTCTTCTCCCAAGTGACAGGCAATAGGATGAGAAGGAATGGACTCAATTTGTGCCAGAGGAGATTCAGATTAGACATTAGGCAAAATTTCTTCACCTAAAGTGGCACTGGAACAGGTCACCCAAGGAGGTGGTTGAGTCACCATCCCTCGAGGTATTTAAAAGTTGGGTAGATTAAGTGCTTAGGGATATGATTTACTAGCAGACAGATACGGTTGGACTCAGTGATCTCAAATGTCTTTTCCAACCAAATGATCCTATGATTCTACTATACTCTTACAGCTCTTTCTTCTTTTGGTTCTATTCTCTATGAAAAAAATATTCTGGGCTAGGCACTGTGTCTCACCATATGTCTCTCCAAAAATCTTGGAAATCTCTAGGGCCAAATGAGAGGGAGACATTATTGTACTTTTCAAAGTAAATGCAGAGTAGTAGGCAGAAAACTAAAGCCTAAAAGCACTTTCCCAAACAAAGTGAGTTTCTTCTTAACCCTTGGGAACTTTCTTGTAACTGCTCAGATGGATAGAAACCATTTTAAATGCATTTGTTGTTATGACAACCTTGTCCTGTATCTCAAATGGTTCTTTTCCTTCTTCAGCATTTATGTTCTGGCATGGCTATGGTAAAGAGTCACATCTCCTCTCTGCCTTCATTTTGTTTCAGTAAATGTGAGGAAGGTGGAGGAGAGGTGTGCAAGAAACAGGGTGACTACATGTTTGTACGGTGCCTTGCACAATTGCCTGGTCATGGTTCGGGGCTCCATAGGCTGACTTTGTTTGAGCAGTGAATAATAATGACCCTCCAGACTAAGTTGCATGCTTTATTCTGGATGGACACCATTAATTCATTCCATTTTCATCCAGTTACAAAGATTTAGTACAAGAATACTAAAAATTGATTATTTTTGTCAGTGGTATTTTTAGAGAAATAAAGAAAGGAAATGTACAATATATTTCAGTTTGCAGTGATCTTTCTGATGTACCATTTGCAATGGAAATGAGCATATAACATATTCATGTGTACAGATAAGGAAAATGACAAACATTAACAACCCTTGTTCTATTCATTTATAATATTCAGTTTAAAAAAATCCTTCCATTCCATAGTTTTTAGTTTTGTTTCAGTAACACAATGCAAAACAAAAAATATGAATTAATGGACAAAATATGCTTAATTACTTTCTAAGTAAGTTTCCTGAAAATTACTATAATCTAAACTACAAATTTTTTATAAATCTATCTATGAAAAATATGTAATTCTATGTCAATGTCATTTTATTTTTTATATTGCTTTATATGTATACAAAGATATAATTGCTTATGAAATCAGATAAACCATAGAGTGTGTGTGTACACATTTCTATTCTTGTGGCTAAGCAGTCTTTGATGTGCAACTCTCAGCCTGTTTAAGCTGACTGCAGTGTTTGCCTTATCAGTGTCAGTCAGTTTCTGCACAATTTAATCTGCCACTAAAAAGAAGTTTTTTGCTCTTACGGATATAAAGCAGTATGCCAAGGATAAATGAGTACAGCTTGCCTTCCTTAAAATTTTAGACACAACTTGAAACTGCAGCTTTTTTCTTCTGTCATCTCAATGGGATGTTAACCTAACAATCACAATTTTAAGATGGGGAAATTGTTTTGAGCAGAAATAAATTGTCCTGACAGTATTGTTTCATGGGCTAATATTAAGGCACATTGGGCCTGGGGCTCACAGCTTAGGATATCTGGTTTTGGAGGACTGGAGTGAAAGTAAGAACATACAGAGAAAGAAGAATATGAATTAAATATGTTCTAGATGGTCCAAGTGAGTTGAAGCAGTTCAGCCACAGATATCCCAGAAACATGCCAAGAGGCTTACTCTCCAGCCGTGTTGCCGTCTCATGCCTGAGCCCCTGAGGAATTATTCACTGTGAGTGTGAAGATTCCCTTTTTTCCTCTTTTACTGGGGTATCTAAAGATTGTGCTTTAACTTAGAGCTTATATGTGCTAAACTAAAAAAGGAAAAAATATCTGTGTTTTTTTTCCCCGCAGCTGCCAGGAAAAAAGAAGTCCATTATCTGCGGCTGATAGGGGAGCCAGAGAGGAGGGGTCTTTTGTGTGCTGCTGCTTCCCAGGGGCCTGCAGCGGAGGCTGCTGCTGGCTGGCAAGGGAAGGCTGGAGCAGCCACTGCTGTTATGTGCCATCGTTTCCCAGCGCAGCTCACGGGCTAGGCAGTCGTGTGTGTGATGTTTGTACCTCTGCATGCTGCAAAACACATCTCTCAACTTTGGACACCGCGGAAGGGGCTCACAGTAAACTGAAAAAAACAAGCTGACCCTCAGAAATGTGAAGCTGAGGCTGAGCTGCCCACAGCTCTCATGCCTGCGTTGGCAGCGACCCAGGGCCCTCGCTGGCATCTGCGGGACCTCTGCACATGTGGCCACTGTACAACAATGCCACAGGTGTAAAATCCTTATGTTCAGAGGCTCCCTGTTGTGAGCCTGAACAAGTTAATTGCATCACCCGTCCTGAAGGTTCACGCTACCTCAGTATAATTCATGTGGGCCCTCAAAGATAGATGGAGACGTGGCATGTTGATCACAAGGAATCGCTGCCAGTCAGTCTTCCTGTAGGTTTCTATCCCCATGATGTGTTTTAAAAAAATATTGTATGATTCAAAATTATACCTGTAAAACCTACAAGTAGAAAATTACTGTGTGCATTTATCTTTAATAACAACCTTGTGCATATTTATAGTACCAGTTTAGTAGAATGTGTTATAGTAGTTTATTTCCCAGTCTGTTTTAAATGATATTATTTATTAATAGTCGTGAAGTGGTATGACATATTTTTATGTTACTTGTTTGTAACAAACATTTTTAATACCTTTTCATAATGAAAGGGGATAAATGCTCACATGGAACATGTGAAATTGTGCTTGTAAGAGCACAGAGTGTTGCCCTAGGGTATTAATTTAGCATTTGGTACTGCTCTGTTTTGTATGTATTTCTAACGAATCTTTCAGCTACAAATCACTAAAATACACCTGTATTCTGGTTCTTCAACTCATGTAGCATTTAAGCCCTGCCAATACTGTGCCTTATAAATATAAATATGCAATTTAATTTAATTCAAGCATGCAACACATAATTTTTCTTCTAATTAAAATATGATATTGCAATATGGTAGCTGCCTAGGGCAAACAGGACACATCAGACCAAAAGGAATACAGATACAGCTCTGAAGGCTGGCAGGGGGAAAAGGGCCAACCCCCTGAGCCCATAGCGCTGGGCATCAGTAGTGCCCTGCCTGCAAGCCGTGGTGCCCGTGGTGGTACCTGCAGGTCCAGCCTGGATTTGCTGGCCCTGGTGCCAAGGATGGTGCGGAGCATCACGCCCTATGATGCAGTGCTGCCTCGTTGTCCTTCCAGTCCTGTGCCAGAATGCAGAAGCAACACAATTGCAGTTAGTTTTATTGCTGCTTTCTCATGTGCTAAAGTTGGCCAATGTGCAGCAGAACTCTAGCAGTTCTGGGAAGGTGTAACTGCCCAACAGCAGGGACTCCAGGGATTCCTATCACTGCTGTCTTAGAACTGAACAAAACAACACAAATAGACCTTCTGCATAATGACTTTAAAAACTGTTAATGGCCATCTTTAGTAACATAGCAACAGCCAAACCCTTGAAAAGAGGAAGTTTTCATTGAGAAAGCATTTAATTTTAAACATTGAAATTTGGTATAATGTAGAGTATGAAATAAGTTTTGAAAGGAAGCTGATGATTAAGAAGAAATGCAGTGGGCATTTAATAAATGGAGGAACCGCGAGATAATTAACTGGCATGCATAAAGATTCATGCTTTATACCAAAATTTTAATTTTGCACATAAATGTGCCTGATGTAGGCAGCATTTAATCACCTAGCTGACAGGAGTAACTACTTTCATTTAACCTTGACTGAAGATCATGAATTCTAACAGGTTTAATTGGATACATCATTTAACAGAATGAACAGAGCAAATTTTTCTCAATTCATAGGTTCTGATTGACATGCACCAGCAATAAGGCGTTGCACAATTAAAGCTGATCTGTATTCCTGGCCTGGGCAGCAATTGCCATAGTGATGTGACACTGTTTGATCACTGTGGCACTGAAACTATACTGAATTTCCCCTTGTTTTGAAAAGGGCAATGCTTTAAAAAGAGAGAGAGAGAGAAAGAGATTTTGGCACTTTAATTTTTTTAATTTTTTTACATTAATCACATTTATATGCACAAACTGTAAGGGAAGGAACTTGTCTTGTTATCAGTAACTCAGAGGGAAGAAGGAAAAATTGTATCTTCTTTTATCCATTTAGCACATTGTTTACAGAAAGTAAAAAATGTGGATAGTCAAATGAATTGTAACATATTAGAGCCTGATTGTTCTGGACTTCCATTTGAATAGGGAGTAGTGCTGTGTGACTGTTCTTCACCTGCAGTTGGGCTGCTCTGTCCTTGTCCAAATCTGTTCCACATCATACACAACTTGCCAAATAAGTAGGAGTACTGAGAAGGGGTGCTCATATTGCAAATGAGGTAGAAAAAGATGAGAGGGAAGAATTGGTACGCAGTAGTGGGCTACTGGAAAGGTAGCTTTCCTGGCATGCAACGTTTCATATGATAAAACCTTGAAGAAGAATTATGGAAGAGCCAGCAACTTCCAGTTCCCCATGTGGCTCCACACCCCACCACTTTCATTGCCTCTGGCACCTTCCACAAGTCCTGGATTTGACCTCAAGTTGCACATGGGGAGGTTTGGATTAGACATTAGGAAAAATTTCTTGACCGAAAGGGTTGTTGGGCACTGGAACAGGCTGCCCGAGGAGGTGATTGAGTCAGCATCCCTGGAGGTATTTAAAAGATGAGTAGATGAAGTGCTTAGCGATATGGCTTAGAAGTACACAGGTACAGTTCGACTTGGTGATGTCAAAGGTCTTTCCCAATCAAATGAGTCTATGATTCTATGACCTGCATGAACTGGAATTGTTCTTCCATTGTTTAACCACATATATACATAGATTCTTATGTCACTGTTGTCCACTAATATTTTCGCTTCAGATATCTCCTTTTAATTTTATTCTTTTATGAGAAGATTTACTAAACATTGAATGGTCTGAGGGCATGGTAGCGTACAATGTGTTTTGTCCTGGCTCAGAAGAGCCAAAAATGCAGAAAAAATTTACTCCTGGTTCCTGAATGACCTGCTAAAACCAGCTTCAAGAAACTTCTGCTTCCTGCCATGACAGCAGAATGCCCAGCCCAGGTAGCTTTTCTACTTTTTTCTCTCTATATTCCCTCAGGTTCTGTGGCAAGTGCTAGTCCTTGATCTCCCTTGCAGACCTATTGCTACCCATTTGCCAGCTGTTGCTTGTGTATAGGCAACATATGTACATATCAAGCAGCAGGCTTTGTAGAAGTGCATTGAACTGGGAGACAGAAATTATGGCACAGCGGAAATCCTGTTTGGCTCAAGGACCTGAACTGTAAAGTCAGGACCACTAGATGTATTTAAAAAGCTCTTCTTCATCTTTCAGATGCCTCTAAAATAAACATCCCCAGCATCTGCAGCCACATAACACGCCTTGGAACCATTACAGGTGCTTGTCTTCATGCATGGCAAGTTCCCAGTCAGTGCCTGGGTCTTCCCTGTGCAGGAAGGAGAGCCAGGATTTGGTCCATGTGCCTCACTAAGCCTTGCTGACAGAGCATATTTCTAACACATGCACTGCCTGCTCTCACCATGCTTGGAAGCAGACAAAAGCAGGAGTTGATATGCCCCCACTCTCATCTCTCCTGAATCCCCATAGCCTGTGTGGATGCTGCAAGACTCCAACTGGGCCCTTCTTTAAAGGGTATCTTCAGACCCATTTGGAAATGTTTGTTCTGTAATTTACTCCGGGTTTTTGGACCTTCCAAATAAAGCAGCTATTTGTCCCATGACCCAGTCCCTTTTTATGTCCTGTCATACACACAGGAACCGCCTTGTGCTTTCCTCAAGGTGGAAAGCAATAGAATGTTCTCAGGAGGTCATTCAGCGTTACTCTAGCGAGATTCCTCGCCATGTGCCCCTGTGGTCCCCAAGATGCACAGAGCTCAGCAGCAGCTCATCCAGAAAGCCCTCTCCCAAAAGCTGTGCTCATGTCTGACTTGCCCTGGAGAATATTGCTGAGGTCAGTTGAGCTGCATGAACACCTGTTTGCTAAGCTGAGTTTGGTGCTGCAGTGGTCACGCCTCTTTCATGTGTGTTTTGCTGGCTGCTTGGACAGCCCCAGGCTCCAGCTCCTCACTCTGTCCCCATATACCCAGCACCACCTCTTCTCAATTGCTTCATTATGTTGGGCTCTTACAGCACCTTTCTGATCTTTTCTTTACCAGCTCCCCTGCCAGTTCATCTTCTGCACTCAGCATCCTTTGGGTGCTCTGCCTGTGACTCTCCTGAGTTACATGGTGTTCTTGCCTTGTCCTTATGCTTACTCATCCATGCTGAATTATCTTCCACTCCTCCCTCTGGGAATAACTAAGGCTTTGACCCAGTGGGACTGTTTGCGTGCTTAAATGCTTTGATGGACCAGATACTGAGCTGCTTGCTCCCAAAGCTGAGGTGGCTGAGGACTTCAAGCTGTATTTTCAGAAGCAATTTGTGCACTGTGAAGCATAGTCTAACTGAAAGTCAGCAAAGGACAGTAACTTGTGCATTTTCAAGTATTGTATCTATCATCTTTAAACCTTTCCATTCTTTTCAGTTTCCAAACAACCATCTTTGCACAGATTTTGGTCTCCTATAGAGTATATACAGCTATAATAAATAATATAATACAATTTCACTTCATTTCCAAATCCTCTGGAAGAAAGTGCCATTCTTTTTTTGATGTAAGATCAAGTTTGTAATTTCGTTTTGAAGGCTGTTCTGAACAAGTGGGGGAAATTAGAAGACAAGCCATGTTTTTCCCCCGATTTCCCCAAATCCACCTTCAGTGTGTGACCTAGACAAAATTCTGAGCACAGATAATGCTTACACCTTTCTTGCACTGTGTAATTTAACTTTCAGTAATATAAAATGGGACAGCAGAAATATTTTTATGTGTTCCTGCAATGTCCAAAGTTGTTTCTCACTGTTTTTATTTGAAGGAACTAGACACAATCCTGGCTGCCTTAACCACTGCCTTTGAGAGAGCTACAGCTGAGAAAATCTGCTGCCAGGAAGAAGTGAATAGAACTAACAAGGCTATTGAGCTGGCCAACAGATTAGTGAAAGGTCTGAGGTGAGGTCCTACAGGGCAGGCTAATGAAGCAGCCTACAGAAAGCCCTTCTTTGTTATACACTACTGATCTGGCAATAACAGAGGCACTCAGCAAAGAACCTGATGAGCTGAAAAAATTATGTCATTATCATTCATTTTTTTCATAATAGAAACATGTTTTTGACCTTTGCATTTTCTTACATTTTACTTCATTGTGGTATATATTAACTGTAAGATTACCTGGTAACTAACCGATCCACGAATATTAAGAGAAGAGAAGAGAAAGAGTTGATTGTAGATATGGACAATGAAGGCAATTTATTAAAATGGGATGGCTGTATTTGTAACAATTAAACAATGCTAATGATACTGCCCTGGGTTGGAATACATAGAATATAATACAATTAGCACTACTTAGTTAAGCGATATGATAATTCTCTAATTATATCTCTGAGATTTGCAATGGGTATTTCAGGAGAGAATAAATAATGGCAAAGACATGAATTATCAAAAAATCCATATTGTCTGTTGATCCAGTCTGGCTCAAGGGAATCTATACTCACTGATGGATTTTTCATTTATCATTCATCTACATATAAGGGTGCTTTTTTTACACGCGCACACTTTTTACAGATACTTTATTTTATGGTAACATTAATTTAGGAAATCTCTTGTGGTGCCTCACTGATATTATAGGTTTTGTGTCCTTCTACCCAGTACTTTCAAGCTGAGTATGATAACCAAACATGTAGTAACCATGAAAAAATAGAAGATCCATTTGTTATTAAGCAAAATTATATGGCTGAATGGGGCTAGTGGAACTTAAAATATAAAACAGTTCTTAGAGTTATTTCCTGAATCAATAGAAAGAATTTATTGACTAGAGGGGAGGAAGGGCAGTGCAGAAGGCCCATTGTTTCTGTTTAAAGAAGCAAGATGAATGCATTTACAACGTTAACATCCTGGCTGAAACTGTAATATATTTTAGTGATTAATAATGGCTGTAAAATTAAACCATGTACCTAATACAGAGTAATAAAATAAATAACATAGCAGACCTCTTCAAAGTATGACAATAAAAGATTGTTCTAAGGTGTCTGATAATAATATTTTCTTCCACCTAGCATATCATATTGTTTGGTTCTACCATGTCCCTCCTGCTGGGGCTGACAAGTGCTAGAATAGCATACATATAGAGATGAAAGGCAAAGTGTGTGTATGTTGTGGGGGAGGCATAATGAAAATAATCTAAAGGAGGAAACGGAGATGAAAGGAAAGAAGGAAAGTTGAGCCATGCGCTAGATGAAGACAGTAACATGAATTTTAATGGAAAGCCCTTCAGCTGGTACCTCCCAAAGCACCATCTCCATGAAGAAGGTGGCCAGCTTGACAGATTGGTGATGGGAAATTTAATTCATTCCTGTTGTTAGCTGTACCACACTCAGTCAAAAGCAGTAATAACCATATGACAGCTATTTGGTGACTTACAGGAAAAAAAATCCATTTCAATCCAGTCCGTGGTAAACAATAGGTCACTGATTACTATTAGCAAACAGTGTAATACTGACACTGCTGTACTGTCAGTCTTGTCTGTTTCTTTGCCTTACTTTTCACTGAGAAGATATTCTCTCCTTTCCCTAGTTTACAGTTACATTATTGCTTGTGGGGAGAATTGCTCGAGAAACAGGAAAATAAAATTGTTCACATTTCTTATAATAAGCAAATATGTATAAATTTCTTTATTTACCAGTCTTTAGAAATATACCTCTACCATAACAATAATAACAAACAACCAAATGTTTGTGTTTTCTTCTAATTCTTAGGGAAAGCATTGATCACTGCTGGAAAGCTGATAGTATCTAGTAGGATCTCAGGGAAAAGCTCGCACCAAGTGTCAAATCTTATATTAACTTTGTGGCGTAAAAGAACCTGCCCAAAATTAGAAACTGTTTTTTTCCTGCCTTCTTTTCTGAGCCCTGGCACACAAGAACTATTTTGTGTGGTTGTGTGAGTAGTTGTTGCTCTGGACCAAGGAATCCTTTGCTTTCGACAGGTGCCAGTTATGCTGTGGACATCTGCCCTGGAGGCATTGAATCAAGCTGACAACTCATTTTATATCAATCAAACAACAACCATTTTCAATAATTTCCCATCCAGCTGGGACTGAATTTGCACAAGTGATCTATGTATTAGAGACATTATCAATCCACAGAGACATTCAGAACCGTGATTATGTTCTGTTTTCCCACAGAAACTCATGCATCTGCACAAGAAAGCAACAACTTTTTCCAGTATGCAGAAGGATGCTGACAACTCAATTTTGGTTACTGACTGCCAAACTCAACTTGCAACAGTCAACTCATGTCAGAATAGAAGAGGATTTTTTTTGTTTTATGTCCAGGCTTGCCACATGCAAATCCTTACTGTTGATCCTCTAATCGCTGTGAATTCATGAAGTAATACTAAAGTACTCACTACTGTTTCACCATAGCAGTGGGCTGGTTTTATATAAACAGTTAGTAAGTAAATGTTTCTTTAATCCTGTTTTCTAGGTAGAGAGCGAGAGCTGGACTTACTGACAGAACAATAGCAGGAACGAGAGGAAATGTAATAGAGAGATGTGTTCCAGATCACAATCTTTCATTCCTGTGATAGTTCATTTTCAAAGTTGTACTATTGTGAGCCAAAATCTCTGCCTGCTTTGCAGGTAAGTGAGGGCTTGCATATAATGCTTTCCTCACAGTTCTATATTTTTTTAAGATACACAGTTAATCATAAAAAATCTAGCAGCTATTCCATTCCCTTTTTGACCTGTTAAACCACCATGTGGCTTATATGAACTTCCTTCAAATACTTTATTTAACAGAACAGTATATTTGGAGGCAATGCATTGGTAAAATGTTCTTCAGGAAAGGACCAAAATGAGCCCCTTGCTAGTGTTTGAAGTACATTTGCTAGCTGACTGGAGCTAGCAGTGACAACTAACCCACAGACCTCAGGAATACAGTTAGCCAGCCAGAGCAGTAGGCAGACTCACCTTCTTCTTGTATTCTGTTGAGTGCTATGCCCTGCTGTTTGCATAAGGGGATCGACTTTTATTATTCTATTCTCTCCCCGCTACTGTGCACTAGGGCAGCACAAAGCAAGATTTAGTGCTTGGACATAGTATTTGCTTGCTAGCAATTGTTATATTTAAGGCTGCACTGAGACTTCCATCTTAACCTGCTGTTCTCCCATGCTCATAATATTCTTTCTTTTTAAAAAAATCCTTTCCTCTGAAATTTTTCATGCTTGTTATCAGCTGAAATTTTTTTTTGCAAGCCTGAATAAAATTAATTCATTCATATCTGAATTATGCAAGGGAGAGGGTTTGGAAAGAAAGGTCTTTTTTGCACATTCATAATTCACAAAAAAAAAAGCTGCATATTACAAGCTGAAACTTTCCAGGTGGCTAGTTTTGACTGAAGGATAGTCTTGATGCTAATTACAAAGAGAGAATGACTGAAAGAAAAATTTTAAATTACACATATTGTGATTAACTCATTTGTTTTGTAGGTGTGTAATAAAGAAATTCCATTGTGAGCTTCTTAAAGCAAGTTTAAAGTAACAATTTCATTTAAGTTATGATGAACCACTATAATTACATAATATCAATGTTTTGTACTGCAATTTCACTAAGAATCTCCCTACCGAAGCTGCATAAGCTTTTACTTACACATGTGGAAGCTTGTAGTGAAATCAGTGCAGAATCTTACGAATCATTAACTTTGGATGGCTTGGGGAAGGCAGGAAATGGTGTCTTGTGGCAGTTACTGTCTCTGTGTCCTGGGTCTCTCTGAATGCCAGGCTGCAATGGAAAATAACTCGTAGTTTTTGCAGTTTGTTCCAATTTACTACACCAATTGTCATGGACACCAAACCACTAAAGCTTTTCCTTGCTATATTTCCACACACTAGTGGGCATAACCAGTAGCACATAATTGGATCAGCCCCGTGTGCCTCTCCGCTGTACCAAGGATTGCTTCAGCTGAGGGTACCTGGGCAGCAGAAGCTAGGGTTGTAAGAACAGTCTTCCACCACCACATAGAAAAAAGGTAACCTGCTGTCTTCTCATAAAACATCTGGAAATAAAATACAAGCATGTTAATAAAACCATGTAACTGTAATTTTAAATATCTGAAAGCACAACTGGCAAGGGTTCATAGTACTGCTGACACAAAAGCTTTGCTAAGCATGGAGCAAAGATGAGTGCAGAAATTCCCCAGCACTAAGTTCCCAGTTACTTCCTGGAGGCAAAAAAAGGACTGTTGGATACAGCGCAGGAATCCTCATCTGTTTTTTTCCCTGACTTTTGGTCAAAGTGAGGAGAAAGGATGTGTTTTTGCCAGTAATGCTGTTTATTCTTATGAAAAAAAAAAACCCAAACCAAAGTGAATGCTAAGACATACCAGCCTCTGTAACTAGGAATTTAAAACTTAACCTTTACTATTCCAGGTCCTCATTCCTGGAACAGAAGGTCTTGATCCAGTCACTTTGCAGATGGATGATACAATTGCTAAGTAGAAAAGTGACAGCTGTGCCTAACAGTACCATGGCCATACAAAATGCTCCTGGTCTCATGTATTGGCATATAATGATCAGGCCTCAGCACCAGGGATCAAATGAATAAAAGTTAAACCTGGTTCAGATTTAAAAGTTATCCATGTGAGTTGAAAAGGGAAAGAGCTAGTTGGCAGCTGCAACTGCTAGTAAAAGTAAAAACATCTGCTGAGCTGTCAAGGAAACATTGCAACTTTTTTTTTTTAATGAACTTGTGATGTCGCCCAGGGTGTTTTCGCAGTGGTCCAGGAAACGTAACAACACTGCCAAAGCATTTTTCTACTTTAAGCTAATGGAATTAAAATGAATGAGATACAGTATACAGAACCAGCATTGTATCCCTTGGCTTTTGCCAGTCCTGTACTGGCAGAACTTTCATAGGTGAGTGTTACACTGCTGGTGTTTCTTGCTAGAGGCCCTGTTTTGGTAGACAGCTTGGAAGAAATTATTGATCTTCTGTTATATCCAGTACTTGCAAGTTATTTATGTTCAAAGAATTTTTTAATAGTCTGTTCTTTTCCGCATCAACTCTCTCTTTGGTTATGTTCTGCAAATATTCAAAGTATCTTCCTCTGAAAGCTGTCTTCTTACACCTTATATTAACTCCTGAAGACTGCTGTTCCCCAGACACGTTGACTTTAGCTGGATTTTTACTTGCCTGTTTGACCCCTTCTTACCTTATTTATGGCCTTATATGCATTATAGTTCAATGATTGTGATTTGAGTACTCCTTTCTATCTAGCTGAATAGTCCTCCCCAACACATGACCATTCTCATGTGTAATCACCCAGGAGACATAATCTTTCACTTAGAATAAAAATAATACTCCTACCGTTTGCTCCTTTCCTCCATTCTGCCCTTTTTCTCTGATTTATTACGCTATATTCCTTATGGAAATATTTTGACATCCATCCCCTCTATTCAAGTCTTGTACCCACCCTTTGAGGGAATGCTTTGAACAGAGGAAGGCCAGGATGAGTCGGTATCTCATATACTCACTCACCCTTTTATTCCAGTGTCATTTCCCCCACCTCCTCATTATATTCCTGAGCCCTTCCCCTCCTTCTAGTTTAGCTGTACCTACTGCCCCTCCTACAGCTACCAGGCATCCTCCCTTCCCTCCCCTGCCCCTCTGGTAAATGACAGAAAATATTTTCTCACAGCCACTGCTGTTCAGCATTGTGTCTGAGTATAGAGGGGTTCTAAGCCCCAGCCTATTACATTACCTGCCTTGTTTAAGCTCTCTAAATCACTTGACTCCAAGAAGGTTGCCATAGGACAGCACTTACCTCCAGTGCAGGCTGGAGAGAAAGTGCTGTTAATGCACTGAATTCCTTCAGCCCTGATCTTTGCCGCCTAGTTAGACTGCAAGAAAGTATTTAGTGAGACAAGCACTAAAATTATTACTCTTTAAGCTTAGTCAAAATTACTGTGAAATTCCTTTATTAAAAAGTTCAAGATGAGAAGCAAAACACTTCCGAGTTCAGTCATCAGCAAGCCCCACTCAGTACTGTACCTTCCACCTTTTCTTTATTACTGCCTTCATTCTCTCATGTTATCCTAGATGCTGCCTGTTGGTTTTGCCTGCTACAGTAAGTGCCTCCACTCCCCTTCAACTACACTGACAAGCGGAAAGCACGTACACTAAGTATTGATCTCATGGTATGCACCAGCCCAGAAGAAGCATCTTTAATTCTTGCTCCACCGGGACCATTAGATTCAAGGATTTCCACACCATGTTGAGTCTCAGGAAGTGGCTGCTATTCAGTAGATATTGGTTGCAGTTCTGAGTCTGAATATATACTAAGGTTTCACACTTTCTGTGTACTGGGACAATGAATGCTTCTTGGTTTTCCCCAATGTACAAAATGGCAGAAACGGCATTGCACTCACACTGACTGCCAGGCTGCTGTTCTTGCACGTAAGGATATAGGTTTCACTGGATTTTTCACTGATTCTCCACAGAAAGCTTCACAGCTCTCTAAATGGGACTTCTAGACCTAAAGAACTTGCATCCGCTTCATTGTTACTCAGGATGCATGAGATCAGCTTGGAAATACATGGAAAGCCCAGGCTGGGGACGTGTCATGGGTGTCTGCATTACTCCCACATCTGTCACAGGCCTCCAGAACAGCACTTGCACACGCTGGAGACATCACAGCACAGCATATCTTTCACTGGATCCAGTATGCTGAGCCTGGTACACAAATATGCATGCATGCTCCTCCCTCTGCTCAGAGAAACACACAGCCTAAATTCATTTTTGCTCTTACAAATCTAGGAAAACTTCACCACAACCTAAGAGATGGCTCTGGAGTAACAGCACAGCTAGGAACAGAATTATCTTGGTGTTCCCAGGTATTAGTAATTAGCCTACAAATAATGCCTGTACGCAAATCTGCTTCTCATTTTGAATCTGTTAAATCTGCTTACAGACAGTAGATACACAGAGCTGAACTGTGGATACAGAGACATTGATATACCCATGACAGGAATCCAAGACTTGTACAAAACAGCTTCTGGCTTCAGAGGACACCCAAAACACCAGCTTGGATTCAGCTTTTGAACTCATAAATTACTTTCATCATTACAACCATTTTCAGCAAAACCCCAACCCTCAAACCATCAAATTCTAAGGTGTTTTAAGTGATGCAAAATTAATTCCTTCTCCTGGGCCTAGACCTTTTGCATGAAAGGCTCTGCAGCCAAGGCAAAGCACAAGGCACCCAGTTTGCTGCCTGCAAGTCATTGCTGCCTTGCTCAGATATGGTGGCATGCTAACAAACTGCTGCATGAAGTTAAACAAATCAAATGATGGGTCCCATTTTCAAAGTACCTTTTCATGCTACCATTGACAAAAATGTCCCAGTGGAGCATATACATCCAGCAGAGCATTCACTACGGCTCAAGGACCTACACATACTTGTTACTTCTTGCTGGTTTTTTAATTATCTTCAGTAGCATGCAGCTTCCATGACTGAATGCCAAAATATGAGTGCTAATAACTGCAAATCAGCACACTGTGAGATCTTAGAAACCTCGACATCCAGATGATACACCACGACCCTGTTCATGAGCTACATTGTAGGTGTGACTGAGTTTGGGAATAATTTAAGATATGATACTTTGGGTGCCATCCTGGTATTTCTGCTCAAGATATAGTTCCACCAGCTGGGGAGTAGCACCCCAAAATTTTTCTTCATGGCTGACAAAACCTATGTATGGCTCCTCCCAGAAATAATTGTAGGAAATTTTCAGTCGTAAATGTGGATGTTCAGTGTGCATTTATTAAAGTTGAATAGGCAATAGTTAGCTAGCTTTTCTATTTTAAACCTTCCTATGATGTGCAGAATACAGTTCACAATTTTACTTTTTTCCTGTTTCTAGTAATTTAAGAATGAATTACTGAAATCTATGCTCATAATGAAGTTTTAGGAAAATACAATATTTGAAATAGAAATATGTGTCTCCTTTATTAATTAGGTTTGATTTATGGATTTGCAAACTTACCACTTCAGCCTGAACTTCTAAAACAGACAAATTACTTTAAAATTAAGTTGATAGTACTTTAGGTTGAATTACTGATATTTTTTTGGCAGTAATTCTGACAGTAATTTCCTTCAGGATATTCTTCTGACTGCAAAGCTGTAAACAAGTCTTACAGCAGCAGAAATAGAAAGGAAGACAAACAACTAGAAGAATTACATCAGCCGCAACAATAATAATTTTGATGCTGAATTTGGCTCCTTTGGGTCTAAAACAAATATGGGTTTTTTTAGAAATAATTTATTTTATAATATGTATTTTTCAAATAACTTATCCATGATGAATGTATCAATGTTTACTCTCTAATAATCACTGTGTCTCCATCATGTGAAAAATGAAATAAAACTTTTTAAATCACCATAAGACTCTTAAATCTATTTGAAGTAATAGCTGCAAGAGGGGAATTTCAGTGGTCTACATTACATGCCCTATAAATGTAGCTTTCTCTCGTAACATTTTTCCACAACTCCTTATGGTTATAACTTCTTTAAAAATGCATGATTATTTGTATTATTAACCAGAGTCTAGACTACATTGAGCTGTTTGCATCTGTTGGACCATTTACCCAAGAGAACAGCTAAAATAAAAGCACCACCAGTAAACATAATGCATCACCTAGACACTCATTTCTAGCTCGGAGCAGCTACAGTTGGCTGCAGTAACACCTGGCCACTGAATGTGCACTTTCCCATCTCACAGTCAGGGATACAGAAAACTTAAGTGTCTTCCAACTTTGTAACTGCTTTTCAGGGCTTATGATATTCCTTTCTGCTATGGTGATGCACATGATTATGTATGTTGAGCAAGCAGTTACTGAACTTGCAAAATAGAAAGTGGATGTTAAAAATCATTACATTATTAAATAAGGAATCATTTAATTTAATTAAGAGATAAATATACCCTTAATAGTAAGCAAATGTTGTCAGGTGATATCAGCTGTACTTGCATATGTTTTCCATTATCAGAGCCCTTTAAAAACCTTCTCATTTATGTACAGAATGTCTCTCTGAAATGGGAAAATAGGGCTTTGTTCAGATGGCACATGACGCAGAGTTCAAAGGGCTTGACCAAAGAGTATCAGCAAGTCAGTATACTCATCATGTATGCTAATAAAATTATTAAGGAAATCTTTTGCAAAGATTGTGGTTTTGCAGTTCAGTTGTAGGAATTTAATGGGCATAGAGTTCAAAATTATGACCTATCTAGCTTCAGGCTTGCCCTGCAGTCTGCATAAAGGGTGTGGATATGTTCTTGGAGCTTCATGTAGTCATGTCTGAGCTGTCCTAATGACTGAAAGTTGTTTCCAAAGAAACAAGTAAATGATGATCCTGGCATTAATAGCATACTTGTGTTTGCCTTCTCATAGTATTATCATCACACAGTCTTTAGACAACCTCAGACTTACACAAAAATCAGTGTTAGCTTTGCCATTATAAATTTTCTTACTTTAATAAATCTAAAGATTGCAAAGAAACTCTTAGAGAGAGAAAAATCTAGATATTTAGAAGAAGGAGCAAACATTTTGTTAAAATTTTTTTGGGGAAAAGAAAAGCCTTCAAGGATTTTGAAGAAGGCACAGTCCTTCTTTATGACAGTGTAGAGCTCAAAGGAACTTCTACCAATTTCCATAACTGCTTTATTTGAACAATAAGCTGTGGGAATCCTCAGTATTCCAGACAAGAAGATAGCCCTTACTTTAGAGATCTATACATTCTAGACATAATTTTCCATATCATTGTACTTTGTGCTGTCATTTACATGGGTGAAGTAAAGACTGGTAGCAATCCTACTGCTCATGTTGAACAGAATAACTGCACAAGATAGAGAGACAGAAAATCACCCCTTGATTTCTGAAGAGTTAAATTGCATCTGCAAACCATGTCAAGTTCCACTTCAAGTAAGCTCTGGCATCTAGTGCATTTCTGTCACTGGTTATTCTTTCTTAAACTTTCTATTTCTTCAGGAAAGAAATACTTGCATTCTAGCTGTTAATGAAAGAAGGGGACAATCCTGAAATGCTTAGTCACAGAAGGAGTGACAGAATAGTTTAGTTAACATAACTCAAAAGAAAAGGGGGAGGAGAAGGTGGAGAGCAATTATATAAAATGGATTTACACTGCTTTTACAAGAGAATTATTTTCAGTATAATGTCACGCTCTTAGCGTGGGGGATTCTGCATATGTCGTGATTCTACAGATGTTCTTGCACACTGCATGCAGCTGCACTATTTGTCATGGCCAAATTTAATAGCAAGATGCTTGCTACATGTTCCTTCTATTCTTAGTCCAAAAAAACACCAAAGGGGAAAAAAATCCACTGCTTGAAATCTTGCTTGCTTCCCTTCTTTATACAGCTTTTAAAAACATTTCAAAAACAAATTTTACAAACACCATCTTTTCTACTAAGTTCTGACACCTGCAATTACAGGTCCATTACATTTCCTAGAATGACTTGTCAACTGCACTCTTTCCAATATTTATAATGCTAATTAAATAATTTTAAGTACGTTAAGAGGTCATATTCCTGATGGGGTGGAGGGGGTGTACTTTGAAGCTTGATGCTTCAAAATGGAAAATACTTTCTGCTAAGTCCTGAGTATCCTCTTTTCTCATTGACTGTAGAGAAAACTCAAGAGCTCTCCATACCATGATACTGCAGAGGCAAATTTTGCAGAGATAAACTCAGAAGAGCTCTACTACTCTCCTAATTTTCAAATAGTGGATCTGATTTAGAAGTATTCTCCTTACCAAACCATTGGTCCAAGACCAGTGCACTATTCAGCTCCTCAGAAGGGACCATACCCTTGGGATCCAGCTTCTTGCAGATGTATCCAGGAAAGAACAATATTTTGCAATATAAAAATAATTTAAAAAAGAAAACACAAAAAAAACCCCAAGTTGAAATTTTTCTCTTGAAAAGCCTGTAGCGTACTGAAATGTGGTCAGTCTAGTTAGTGGCAAGAGAGGTAACTGAAGAACTGGCAATGCGATTTGGGCTTCAGAGGAGGGAAATGGAACGCTGAAGTAGAACATCCAACTGAATTGAACAGGATAAAAATCAAGAAGAGGGGACAGATATAGAACATGTTAAACATGTTACACTACATATACAAACAAAAATAGATGCTATAAATGCAAAGTATGAATTTAATTACTACATCTCCTACAGTACAAGAAAGACATTATCTTAGTGGTGCTAATCCAGAGGAGGCTGGAGCAGGTAGCATGTGAGGAGAGGCTGAGAAGGCAGTGATTTTAGCTTTGAAAAGACCAAGAACGCAAGGAGATTTACTGCTGTCTCAAAATACATTGTAAAAGGCTACAGAGAATACAGAGCCAGGACTTGCTCAGAGGTGCACAAGGGCAGGAAAGAGACAACAGGCAGAAGCCAGAGCATGGCAAATTCTGACCAGGGATTAGGAAAAAATTTTTATCGTAAGGGTGGTAAAATATTAGAGGAGTGGCCCTGGGAGGCTGTGGAAGTCTCAGGGTTCCTCCAGATGAGGAGAACTGTATGTCCTCTCATTGAGAGTGACCATGCTTAACAGATCACTAAGCTATGAATGTCTATACTTGCAACATTAAAATATATATATGTTCACAAGTATGGTTGAAACTTTGAATGCTTATGGAACACAGAAGCAAAGATGGATTGAGAAGGTATAAATTTTCTTGTCATGGAAAGTAATATTTTTTTAAAATGTACCATTTGTGTATCTTAAATTTAGCGCTTGGTGGAAACTGCATATAAGTAAGATACGTACTCATGTTTCAAGTTGATGGAAAAGTTCTTTTTGTTGCCAAGATGCTGAACAGAATAATTTTGGAAATATATAACAAGTGTTTCTGATATTAAAGATGTGCATCTGTGAACACAAACTGTCAGAAAAAGCAGAATATTCCAATGAGCCTTTTCAGAAGAATGCCAGAAAGTAGCATTGAAATATGCATAGATATATGAAGATATTAGTTTCCAGCCTTCAGATGATTGCTGAGCTCAAAAGTTAACCAGATGTGACTATGACATTTCTCCTATTTCTAATCAATCTCTACTCATATGTAGGATTTGGTTGTGTTTGTCTACAATTGAAGAAATTAGTGTGAATAACCTCATGCGTAAAACCTGCCTGAGTGTGTGTGTGTGTGATGTATCTTAGATTCGAGCATGTGATCTTAATTATCCTGTGCTCTTATAGGTTACACTATGGTCTCCTACAGCTACAGGAATTTTTAACTTAGCTTTACAAACTATAGCTCTCATCTTTATAATGACAGTATTCCTGCTGATTGCTAAAATTGTACTAGCAATGAAAATCAAACACTTTTTATTAGCTGGTCTCCTAATGGCAATGAAGAGATACAGGTCAATCAGACCTATACAGATTATCATGATTCAAGAGAAGATAGAAAAGTGTGAATGCTTCCAAGATCTGATGCTCAGCCACGATTCTGCAGTCATAGGAGGGTTTGCAACTCCTTGCTGAACTCTGCATTTTACAAACTATCCAAAGTGATCTTACAGCTCAGTAAATGCAATTTTGCTATTATTAGTAAAAAGCAACAAGGTTTGTGTTGACATGACAATGCAGGGTCTCAGCAATTCCCTGAGTTTGTCTGGGCCTAAGTAGATTTTAACTTGTTTTAGCTGTGACAGCAGTTGTTGAGCTGTGAGGTACTCTTGACTAGATTTGTTTTTGTTAACTCTATACTAATAA
Source organism: Clamator glandarius (assembly GCA_033459285.1). Lineage (NCBI taxonomy): Eukaryota > Metazoa > Chordata > Aves > Cuculiformes > Cuculidae > Clamator > Clamator glandarius. The sequence continues at coordinate 3,476,906 of JAUNZM010000121.1, read as the reverse complement.
CAAGTTGTTATTCAGTGTGGACTGAACAGCCAGTTGCTCAAGAGTAAGTTACAGTGAAGGGTGCAGACACAGATGATACAAGTCAGTCATTTAATCACAGTAAGCTGATAGTGTTAAGAAAACATACAAAATTAAATTCAAGCAGACACCAGACTGAGGAGAAAGACGTCCCCCACCCATGAATATCACCCTCCTGATGATGACTCATACCCCATTCCTTTTGAGAAATACTGAAGTGTCAATCTTAAGACGCAAAGGAGAACTGGAGGAGTAAGCACAAGGCTAGAGAATAGGGAAAATTTTGTGCAGCAATTTTAACTCTATATTTAATGAAGTTTCCTGTATTCATTAAGTAATTTTGACTATTAGATTGTTTAAAACATTAATTGGACTAAGAATAAATTCTTAGATTTGTATACATTTTGCCCTTTGACAATACCTTTTTGCCACTGAGAAGACTCTGGGTGTAATGCTACATCTTAGCATCGCCAATATCTTTAAGGACCTGGAAAGAGAAATAAAGACTGTAAAGATCACTGAAGCTCACAAGCACTTTTGGCCAGTTGCAGTCTACTTTCTCTTGGACAGGCTGAATAAAATCAATTCAGTGAATTAGCTCTCACTCAGGAAGAGGTCAGTGTGCTTGTGTGCCACTGTTTTAATCTAATGCTACCACTGGCTTACACCTACCTTTCCCTCCTGTCACATGCTTTTACTATTGTACTTCACAGGGCAGTGCAGTGAGCAAAACCCTCTGACAATGTGAGGCTGAGTGTAAAGAACCCAACCACCCACCTTACACCCTCAACTATCATTTACATTGGTCTGTTTGAGAGAGAAAAGCTTACTTTCACAGCCTAGTTAGCTCAGCTCTCCCTGTACAGTGTGAAGCCTGCATGAGCTCCCATTTATGACCCTGTGTGTGTGTATACCTCTGTGTGTGGCCATGCAGCCTGCAGAACAGCCTTTTGCCTAATGATTTTCAGGCCTCACATGCCTTCCTGCTTTTACCTCAGTAGGAGGAGAGCTTTGTGTACTTCTGCTCTGGACTCCTTGCAGCAGCTTGAGGTGTCCATGCTGCTAACCCGCTCTGCCAGGCCCCTGGAAACTTCCTCTTCAGGCAAGGGATGAGAGTCTGAAACACTTCCTGCAAACTGAGTTTGATCTCAGCCAGTCCAGGCTACTTTCTCATTAAGGACGAAAAAGCACAGACATTGGTGTGGCTGTAGGAGCCGATTTTCTCACTCCCACTGTCCATTCTAATCTCAAACACCAGGAGCTGCATTTACTTTCAAAGTAGCTCTTCACGTCCAGAGTGCCACTGCCACATATACATATTCTTCCTAGAATGAGGTGAATGGAAGAAGTATTGCATAATGATCTCTGATTTAGCTTAAAGTGCCATCTTTTCCTTCACTGCATTTTGCCTGTGAGAAGTATGCTGAGTCTTGTGCAGCTGTGTTCTTGCTCTTCATCGGCACAGAACTCAGAATTCTAAGTTTTGCACCCATACCAAGAGTTTCCTTCTTCCCTTTGAAAAGAGTGATAAATGGGTACAGAGCAGAGGAGCCCAAAGCCTGCACAGATGTAAGTCAAGACTAGGATGAAAATACTAACCTAATAAAAGAGGCTGCTTCAGCTTCCAGGGCATGTGCTGTGAGCTGGAAAGTGAAATCCCAAATGGAGAAGGTAAAGGGAGGACAAAGGAATTCAAATTCAGCTGCTGACCCTACTTGTTTTCAGAGCCCAGTGCATCTACTGTACTGAATTATAAATCAGCCAGCCAGTGAAAACAAAATCCAGGAGTGCAGCACAGGCTGGAATCTACCTGGCTGGGGAGCACTTCTGTGGAAAGGGACCTGGGGTCCTGGTGGACAACAAGCTCAGTATGAGTGAACAGTGCGCTACTGCAGCAAAGAGAGCCAACAGGATGCTGGGTTGCATCAACAAGGGCATTGCCAGCAGAGATAAAGTCATTATCCCACTCTACTCAGCACTCGTCAGGCCACACTTGGAATAATGTGTTCAGTTTTGGTCCCTTCTATTCAAAAAAAGATGTGGACAGGCTGGAGGGGGTGCAGAGAAGGACCACAAAGATGATCACAGGACTGGGAAGCCTGCTATATAAAGAAAGGCTGGGAGAACTGGGTTTGTTCAGCCTTGAAGGAGGCTTGGGAGAGACCTTATCATCATGTTCCAATATTTAAAGAGTGGCTACAAAGAAGGTGAAGACTCCCTTTTTACAGGGATTCACATGGAAAAGACAAGGAGTAATGGGTACAAGTTACCCCAGGGAAATTCTGATAAGACACATGACCAGAATTTTTCACAATGAAAAATCAGCCATTGGAATAATCTCCCCAGGGAAGTAGTGGATTCACCAACACTGAACACCTTTAAGATTCAGCTGGACGTGATGTTGGGCCATCATGTCTAGACCATACTTTTGGCAAGATATATTGGACCACATGATCCCTGAGGCCCCTTCCAACCTGGTATTCTATGATTCAGTGAATTCCTGCCCAGTTTCATAAAAATCATCTGGAGGTCCCCTACAAGCATCTCCCATGAGGACATGCACAATGGCTGACTCCAGCAAGGTGCCAAGCACCTTCTGCTCTGGTCAAGGCTGAGTGTTCACCCCAATGCATGGCTGGGCTCTGCCTTTATTTGATATATTTCAAACTGAGCTGTGTAAACAAAACACAGTCCTGACTCCGAAAAAAATGTACTATATTTTTTTATCTAAAAATTAACTGGAGTTAAATCAATTGCTGTTGCCAGTCATGCCAACCTTTAGAACAGATCTAGCATTAAATCATGGATGTCTACAGGGAGTTCCCTTGGAATGTTTGATTAAACAACACTCTTGAAAGTACGCTTCAAAAATGTCATCCTGGTGTAGGAGGAAAAGAAAGAAAATAAGGCAATGAAATCAATGAAAATCTGGAGAAATGAAATGTTGTCACATGTAATTTGACAATGTAGACACCAGTAGGTCTGCCAGACAGATCAGCTTCAGATTTCAGATACAACTGGAGCAATATTTGACTTGCACAAAATAAGCTAGTCTAAAGCACAAGCTACTTGGCAGCCATTTTCTTGGCTTTGCCATCTTGAATCATTTTACAGGTTTATTTAATTATGACAGCTCTGGCCATGCTTCCCCCATGCTTGCGGTCCTTCCCCAGTCCTTGGGAAGAAAGCTGGCATCAGACAAACATGGTCAGTTTCTGGATATGTGGGAGTAACAGGGAGGACAGGCAGTGGCGGCAAAGAGGGGAAAGATAAGAAGATGAAGAAATGAGAAACTGCTGAAATAGTAATGTATAGACAGCAAGAGAAAAGAGCATTGAAATGTCTGAAGAGCTGGGACAGGGAAATCCCACTGCACCTACTGTTTAATCATTATCGTGCTTTGCAAACAGTACATTTTAGGTGCCTTTCCTTCACTGATTTCTGCTGCTGCATCCCATTACTTTCAACAGTAAGACATCAGGCAGAACTGGGCAGAACTGAGGGATCCATGGGGCATTGGCACCTGCAGTGAGTTAGGAAGAGAAGATATCTCATTGGCTTTTTGGATTGCAAACTGTGTTTTCTGGAAGTCGTTTGGTGGGTTTGGTAGTGTTTGGCATTTTACTTGTGAATATCATAACTTCGACTGTGAAGCCTAAGAAACATTTTTATAGGTTTTTTTGAAACAGGCTGTTGACTGTCTGTTTTCAGACAACACACTGTGACTTGATTTGGCATTATTATGATGATGTATTACAGCACCAAGTAATAGATTAGCATACAGAATTCAGGCTGGAGAATCTAAACATCCATCCTCCTGTTTGATTTTCATAAATCTCTCTGACCCAAGCACCTAAATATCCTTAGTCTGATCGTGTTTCACACCTTACCCATATGGTCCTTCAATAGCAAACAGAATAATTCTAGGTAATTAAGCCACTTGCCCATATCCATATCATCTGCAGATCTTTAGAGGTGCAAACAAAAACACTGGATGGGGAAGACTCGCTAATTCTGATAGTGCATTATATCACTTGATAATCTTTTTCCTGTGTTAGTTATCACTGAATGGAAATCATGTGCATGCATGTTAGGTCTAGGAACAGATGGCACTTCTGTTCTGTGAGGAAGAAATAGGGGCAAAGGGGCAGCAAAGTTGTACCTCCCCCCCTCCCTGTCTTACCAGGATTCATTGTGTTGCCCTCCTGTTACAGTTGGCTGTGACTCTTTCTTGTTATAAAGAGATGTCAGAAGTTAGAGAGTGATAGACGATAACCTTAAATGCTTTACTGCATTTCACCACGATTCTGAAAAAAAAAAATTAAAAAAATTTAAAAAATTAAAGCCAGCTGAGGGAGTTGGGAAATTTCAGTGAGGCGTTACACAAAGGACTTGATACATTTGTCGACCTTTCTTCTTCCTCCACCCTTCTCCTCTAAAACAGATTTAGTAGTAGTGGGTGCTTAGTGCTACAAATGCTTTCTTAAAAATAATTTAGATGCTATTGTCTGTCTGCCACTTGGAAAACGTAGCTGTTTCAATAAGCCCTTGCTGAAATGTTAAAAAAAGAGGGTTTATTGAAATGTCACCAAAAATACACCAAATTTCATTCTCTTCTGTGTTAGCCGAAACCCATCTTGTTCTTGCCTTTACAGTCTTTTGTTTTATTTTTTTACTTGCACTATTGTATTCAGGGTCTTTTCATTCTTATCCCCTATTTTACAAATGGCATGTGTGGTATTAAGAGCTGAAGGCAGAGATGAAAGAAGTGTTTTGAACTGACTAATTTGCAGGCAAGAAATAAAGCTCTTGTAAGGTGGTCCCAAGGGTATCTTTGCCATGAACACTATTTGAAATGACATGTAATCTGGTACATTTCAAAGGCAAAACATTTCCTATTCTAAAGTATCTTCACGAGCCAGGGTTGGTATACCTGTTTCTAGAGAATAATAAACTCCACCGGGAACAAGGAAACTCCTTCGCTCCCCTCTCAAAATTCCTGTTCTTTATCAAAGGGGCAATTGCAGCTAACAGTTTATTTCTGTCCTATCTTTTGCTGCTCTGACAGCTTATAACTCAGTGCTCACTGTTAATACCTTGCTGAATGCACTTCTCAATTAAATACCAAGTAACAGAACACAGCACACATCTATATAATGCAATAAATAACGACATGGAGCTCCCTTTTGGCTTTTTACAACAGTGGAAAATTTAGATCTGGTTCTTACCTGCTTCTAAAATTTTCAGTATTTTGCCATATATCTTTGACCTGGCAATTTATTGATAGAAACTGTTCCTTTTCTAGAGAAATGTGAGTTCAACAGACCTTGGAGTATTGTATTAATACTCTTTCTCAGCCCAGTTCAGTGTTTCTAGCCTTGTTTACAGACTGCAAGGTTTACACAAAGTCCACATTTAGTTTGTTAAGGCAAATATTTCAGAAAAGCTTATGTTTACAATTTTGACTATATTTTGGTGAAGGCTTTGCTGGTCTTGCAAGCTGATAGACTTCATCATCAGCTATGAACAGATTCGTGTACTACAAGGAATGTTTCTACATGTGTATGATTCAAGCTTATGATACCCAGAGTCTATATTGGATGGTATTAAAAGCTTTAAAAATGTTTTAAATGGAGATTTTGGCCACAGATAATATCCAAAGCTTTGCAAAAATGAACAGACAAATATTGCAAATAATTTCTATTAATTTCACAGCTGTTCTGTCCTAAAGCTTTCAGTTACAAAAAATCTCTCTGAATTTATGTTGACCACTGTTTCAATAGTTACTTGATTTTCTCTCTATCTCTGCACTGAGAGAAATCAGGGTACAGGTTATATATAACAATAAGCCTACACATTGTTTTTTAAAAATAATTTTAAAAATTAGTTACATTGATTTTCAAACTCCATTATGCTTGTGCTCAAATGTACTGGCTCTATGTACTATTTTTTCAAGTGTGGACAATGGTGAATGAATTTTGATACCTGAAGAGAGCTACTGAAGGCTCCTGGAAAGGAGAAGCAGAAGCAGTGGAAGTAGAATGTTCATAAAGGAGATATTTCTAAAAGAGTGAAAAGCAGAAGTTTTCTCCTGAACCTGATAATGATGCGAGAGAGCATATTGGCCGGGATGACTTGTGCTGTCGGTTTGCATTACCAGCCTTAGCCCTCTGAAGGACGGATTTTGCACTGTGAGTGACCCTAGCGTGTGTTGTACTTGGATCTCTACCAAATAGAAGTCATGATAAAATATTATGCCCATGGATGGGTCTTACACCTTAACTGTTGTTTTCCCTGAGGCTCCGTCAACTGTAATTCTTAATTTATGGGAACTTTGCCCGAATGTGACTTGGAACAAAATGTGTTCGGTGTGCACAAAAACTTTCAAAGAAGGCAGTGCCATTCCCCAGTAGCGTTTATTTACCAACTGGTCCCCTTATCGATTCTCAGCCATTAGAAGAGTCTGGACCAGACCCTATTACTCACAATCATAAGAAAACACAGCATTTACTATTAAATATATGACATTTCTACAAACTTATTTAGCAATACCACGGGTCTTACATATTCTAACTACCACAACCAGAGAAATAAATGAGTCCTTTCCATTACTGCCGAGTGCTGTCACATGTTAACGCACAGACTGCATTACATCTGGAACACATACTATCTGATGAAAGTTACAGTGCTTGACTGAGACAGCTGCCTGGGCGAATGCTGGCTGCTTTCTGAAGCGAGAGGTAGCTGTCTGCCTTTCTGCATTTGACTAGAGCAAGTCATCACCCTTGCATAAGTACTCTTGAGTAACAGATTTTACCTTGCTCCCTGAGTATGCTAAAGTATTGCTAACACTCCTAGCACTAGTGTAAAGACTTCTGTTTAGCCCTTTGTATTGCCTGTGTACAATGGTGTGACCTTGAGTGACACAATAATTTCATTTCTCGTTTTTTCTTTAGGTACACTTCTAACATATCCAGTTCCACGTGCATTGGAATATTTCTGCAGGCAGTAGGCAAGGAATCCATTAGCAGGAATCAATCGTTCCACTTCCGGGTGGATTTTCAGACACAGCAATATTTTGCCAATATTCTATACCTAGCCCGAAAGCAATGCAACACCCTAGCTCAGCTGATTTATTGAAACTATATTTTTGAGGGTTGCTTTTTTTTACTTTAGTGACTCATGCAATGTGGTGCCATTTAAACACTGTGCGTAGAACATATGCTTGTTTGAATACTTCATTATTTGGCTCAAAGTAGTGCAGTATATTGTTCTGTTTAGAGAACAAGTTTGAATTTACCACTGACTCAGGAGAACTTCACAATGTATCGTTGGGTCAAGGACAGGAAGCTGTAGCAGAAATAGCTATGGAAAAGGCATCAAAAGAAGGCCACTGGGTTATACTTCAAGTAAGTCAAAGCTCTTCATTACATCAGTGCTGCACTGCAGTGTTAAAAACCGAAGCTTTTCAAAATAACATGTGCCTAGATGAAAGAGTACTAAATAGTGATTTAAAACTTCCTTTGTCTTCGCCACAAGAGAAGCACATAACTTCATCTGTGTATGCAAGTATCACTGAATACCACATAAAATATGAATTGCAACTATTTTGTGTGTAGGGAGTCAACTAACTTATTTTCCCAAGCACATGGTATCTGATTTACTAATTTATTATCCATTAAAAAAAATCCTTTAGTAAATAAATGTGTGGCAAAAAGAATTGTTATACTGTATAATCAGATGAATAGATACAAACAGGGAAGATTGCTGTCATTATGCAGTATATTGTGCTAAACAGATGCACAGGATTTTTTTTTCAAATATTGTGCAATATCAAACTGCTTCCTTATGTCTGGGTTTTTATTGTATCAATAAAATGTTTCATATTTCAAATCAATAGCTCACTGGGAGGCCTATTTTTTCCTCCCTTCTCCCCCCTCCCTACCCATCTTTGAATATTTATTTTGCAGGAAGGTGGCTTGACACATTAGAGAAATTACTGAAGAAACCCAGGAATGAAAGTCAGCAGGGTGATTGGTTCCAAGTGTGGGGAACCTGCCCTTTATTGTAAAGAACATCTCATTCCACAGGGGGATTTGGGAAACCTCCTATTAAAATAACAGAAAAGCCACTACCTGAAATGCTGCTTGATCACCACGCTGCATGGGATAAATTCGACCAGGCAAGTAAAGCACCACAGAAATAAAACTTTGAACATATAACTATTAAACTTCTCATTTTAAAGCCACTTGAAATGGTGCGGTCACTAAAAGACTTCATAGGCTATGCAGCGATAGAGCAGAATGCCTTTCATTTCTTAAAGATTTGTTCACCTATCCTGGAGTGAAATAACTGCACATCTATCAACAAATAAAATCAAACAAGAAATTACTTCTTTTCATTTTAAAGCATCACATACAGCTTCTGGTTGAACACACATCTGTGTGCACGTGAAACAAATTTGCAGTCACTACAGTAATTACTGTAGTACCGAGTAAGAAATTTATTTTGGTTTAGTCAAGCTTAGTTTGATTTTTCTTGAAAAGCAAAGCCATACTTTTTAGTGTCTCTGGACTATTTTTTACATTTTCTGAGCACGTTGTACTCTCAAACTAGGTTTTCAGTGAGGTTCACTGTGCCAATTTATACTGCTAAAGATTTAGTCCAAAATGTTTGGATTGTACGTAAGAGTAAAGAGAGCTTCGGCTGCCAGGTTATCATATTTTCCTCTGTCCTTTTTAATCCTTGTTTCAGAAGACTGTTAATAACAACAGTTTTTGTTACTGACTCTCAAAAGACACAACCATAGGTGTATACAGGTAGGAATTATAGAGTGTGAAGATACAATTGAAGAAATCAAGTGTCCCTTTGGATATGTGCATGTAGTAAAGAGAGAGCCTCGACCTGCACGCTAAGAAACTCGCAAATTAAAACATAAATAAACAAATAAACGCAAATATTCTTTTTCTATTGTCAACAGGATGTTCTATAAAAAAAACCTGTGTAAAAATCGCAAAGGCTTTTCCTCTTTTCGTCTTATTTATAATGAATCTCTTCCAGCAATGAAAGGGGGAGCCGCCGGAGGAAGGAACGTCACCCGAAGCTCAAAGGGCCGCGAGCACCTTTGTCACCAAGTTCAGCGGCCCGGGAGCGAGGGGCCCGGCGCACCCGGGGCCGGGCTCGGGGCCGGGCTCTGCCCCGCAGGTCGCAGCCCCCGGCGGCGCCGCCCGTCCCCGTCCCCGCGGTTCCCGGAGCCGGAGCGCCCCCTGCCGGCGGCCCGCGGGCAGCCCCGGGTGAGGCGGGAGCGGCCTCCCCCTCCTCCTCCTCCTCCTCCCTCTCCCCGCGGTGCCGTGTCCCCACCGGGTCAGGCCGAAGAGGCGGGAGGGTACGGGCCCAGCCCGTTCGTGGCGGCAGAGCGGGGGCTCCCGTCCGCCTCCCCGCGTCCTCCCACCGGCAGCCCCTCACCTGCCAGCCAGCCCCCTGCCACCCGCGTCCCCAGCTGCCGGGAGGAAGGAGAAGCGTCTGAGGGAAGGGGAACAAAAGGACGAGATCGGGAAAAGGAATAAAAGAAGGAAATGTAGTGAACAGTAAAAACAAGAGGAGGAATTTTCCTTGGGAGGGGGGAGTAAGTGCCCTTCAGAGGAGCTTTTTTTTTCCTTAAATTTCTACGGAGATCCTGACAATGCATGTGCTCGTTTTCCCTTTCCCATCCCACACAAACCTGTTGTCATTTTACTTTCATTATTTCACTTTGCTGAATCATAAAATGGGGGTTAGTGAAAATGATGTTTATCTTACAGGAATGAGCCCAGCATTATTTTAAAGATCCCTGCCCTACTGCTGTTATTATTATTATTATCATCATCGTGCATCTTGGCAGGTTGAAAGGTATCTCAGAACAGTAAGAATTCAGCAGTAATTTAACATCCCACAGCAGTACTTTAAAAGCATCAAATAACATTTTGAATTTTAAGTCAGTACAAGTGTAAATAAATGGATATACTCCCACATGTCTGTTGTTTTTAAACTTGCAATGAGACTAAAATATTTTCCTAACAGCTTTGGGTTGAAACAGAATTTCGGCTCATATATACATATGCGTGTGATATTGAATTAAACCATTTGTCATTCTTTCCCATAAAAGACACAATTTGTCTCTCAGCAAAGCACTTGAAATAGAAATTATGATGACGATACCACAGCTCCATTTTATTTTATGTTAGTGTATTGATTGTCAAATAGACAATAGACGTATTTTTGTAATAGTCTAAAAGAAGATCTGCCTTTTTATTTTACAGTCCTTAGCCTATTACTTGCTTTCATTTCAATAAGGGATGGCATTTTTCGGAGATGCTACCGTGAATTGCTTCATTTAATAAGTTGCTACACAGAATAATAATGTTACACGAGAGAGCAGCACTTTGTGATTTGGAAGAAATAACATTTTTCTTTTCAAACATTTCTGTCTCTTTATTTTTAAATTAAAATTATCTCTCTTCTGTTTTCTAACTGAAGAGTAATCTGATTATTAGATTTTTTTTTTTCTTTGCAAGCATCATAACTTGAGTGTGACATAAAGAGTCTAATTAAAATGACGAACAAATTAGGTAAATTTTCATGGATATAAAAGATTATAAAAGCCTTGTTCTCAAAAATTACACCATAACGGTACAATTTCATTTATGCCTAAGCAGGTTCCTTATTCTGTCTGGCGAGGATTGCAACCAGTGTCTTGGTGACAGGGTTTTTATTATTTCTTTGACAGTTTGATAGGAAGTCAGTGCTTGCTTCTGGGTTTGCAGTCTCTTCAGACCTGGATTTTGAAGGTTACCATAAAAATATGGATGAAATGCTACCTCCTCAAAGGAGAGGCTGTTGTGGCTTGCACCCCAATGTGGAGATTGCTTTTGTAATAATAACTGTAGACAATGTGCTCCATATGCTATTAGAGCTGCAATTCAAATACTCAGGCGCTGCGGAAGGAGTCTCCCAAGCTGTGGAAGACAAGGTCAGTCAAAAGATAGAGCAGACTGCAAATTTGTCACAAGATTGTGTGATGTCTCAGGTTTTATGCTTTGGGTTTTTTCCTGTGGCCACTAATTTCAACAGAATTGAATATTTTCGTACCTGTTTTTTACAGGGATTGAATCTGAAATTTATAATGAAGGATCTCTAGTATACTGAGACATAAATATCTGCTTTATTTTGTACCATGTAGAAAAAATATCTTGCTGGAGTGTTACAGTGTATTTAAAGAATCGGGCCATTTAGGATCCTTTACCAGGTTGCAAAATGCCATTATTTGAAATCTACAAAGCACAATTTGCTTTTCTTCCTAACAGCATGAAATGTTACTGCACAGGTCTTCCACTCAATCTCCATTTCACAGGACAAATCATCCATATACTCCATACTATGGCATAAATGCTTTCATTGCATAAAGTTAGGATATACAAAGTTTACTATTTCCTTTACAATATTGCAGAAGTGGGTGCACAAAACCCTTCACGACTACATGATATTCCTTGATGATGGAGGCAGAGCTAGATGACACAGAGAAGAACAACTTGCAGAAGAAAGTAAAATCAGAGGTTTCATCCAAACATCAGCAGAATGCTCCTCACATACACTGATTTGTTTTCCTGAATATGAGAAACTGGATTTGCTGATAAAAAAGGTAAGGCATTCTCTCTGAGAACTTAATTTTGGTCTGGAGATACGTGTGCTTTGCTTTACTAATCTCAGGGGATGCACAGGTTTTAAACATAGCATCAGTGTAGATGCCAGTAACAGGCAGTTGTGGGTGATACTGGGGGAGCTTTTTTCTGATTCCATTGATTAAAAAATTGTGCTTTCATAAAATGCCTACTCCAAACATGAAACTTGTCTTCCTATATCAAATGATCTGTTTTAATTTGTGTGTGGGGAAAAATTTATGAAACTGCTCAGGAGATTTAAATTCTCTCTCTAAAGATTGGGAAGCAAAATGCAAGTCCTCTGACTACAGTCTAACCACTGTTTCAGTGCAGACCTGGAGGTAAAATAGGGACATTCTTCTCTTCTGCCATGGCAGAAATTCGACTTCTCAGTTGTACCTGCTAACAGATCTCGTTGCTAGTTGTGGTTTGCGTTCATGTGTGTTTTAGGCAATCCATAGGAGAGAAGAGAGGCAGCTGTTTGATACCTCAGAGACCCTCTGATGCCAAAAACGAACTCGTATTTCATGTAGATCTCTTCTGGATAAGGAAGATAGTTCAGATCATGTTAAATTATCAATGTGTTCAAAGACATAGGTGTGTGGCATTTAACCATCATTAGGAGATGGCCGTTAACTGCAAGTAAAGGTGCACTAACAGTAACCCCCCCAGTCCTGGTCTCACTGTGCATCTAGTAAGAGCAGTGAAGCTAAGTAGAAACGGCATGAGTGACTCATCACATCTTTTTTTTTTTCCTCTTTTATAATAGTATGTCTCTCAACGTCCACGAAGCACTGAATGTAATGTTCTTAACCATGCAGGGCCAAATTTTCATAATATCTAGCAATCTCAAACAGTGATGTACCTGCTGCACTAACATTTAGTATTTGTTCAAATCACAGAATTGGGCAACCAAATAGCTTCTTGGGCATCACTAACAATTTACACAGACAATAGTGGTATATGCATGCACAGCTGCAGTTAACATATACCACTGCCAGACTGGGTACTGAAAATCTGATTCATAGAGGTAATTTTTTTTAAAGGAACCTCCTTTTTCACCACCTAGAATTACTTTCCTTTTGATCTTTAATTCAGAGTAACAAAACATGAGCACTTAAATAGCCATTAGTGCAAGCAAGCCAGTAGAATAGTAACTTGATTGCGCGTACAATTTTCTGTGGGATATCTGAAAGCAATTTAGTAATTTGGCCCTTTCTCATTTTCTCCCTATACATATGCGTAGGTGGGAGCTTCTGTACATATGTATATGAATTACTATATCATATAATTACTTAATGCAATTAAAGTGAATTTAAGAAATACAGAAAACTCAGAACCTACACTCTTGTTTTTCTGACCATTTCCCCTTTTTAAAGAACAAATGACTCACCAAGAGCCAAGATATTCTTTACACTTGACAATTTAGCTACCTTATGTGTTTTTACTGGGGGAAAAAAAGCCCTCTATCATTTATCATGTCATCTTATCACAGTCTCTTTGTGAGACGCAAATAGCACACTAATGTTTTCTTTTGTTAGGGTGAGTTGGCAATCTCCTCAGAGATGGAGCAACTACAGACAGCTCTTTTTTTTATAATCTTCCTGACATTTGGATGAGACTGGCTTATCCATCAACATACAGTTTCTCAGTGGTAAGTCGCATGCCAACAGTCAATCAGTATGGATGGTGTTTCTTGTCCATCATAAAAATAGAATAGAAACTAAAGAATTTTTTTGGAAATATCTTATCTTCTCATGTAATTCAGAGAAGCTGTTTATCATGAACTGATATTACCAGTGTTACAAAAAGCAGAAAGACCTTTGCATTTACCTTGCCAATTACTGCAGACTTTGAAAGATTTATCTAAAATTTGCATTCCTACTTCCTCCTTGCTTGCTTGCTTTGTGTTCCAGTTGTGTGTGCTGATCAAATATGTTTGGCAAGTGCTGTAGCACATGCTATCTCCTACTCAGAAGACCAAGCTTGATTTCTTGTCTTTTGGGATCAGAATTTATAACAACGGAAGGGTACCGCTCTGAGATCAAGGACAAAAGGGTCACCAGAAGCAATTAACAAAGTAGCTTGCATTACAAACTCAGACAAAAATTTTTGAGCAAGTAGTAGGGCCATCATGTTCCTGTTCATCTTAATTGAATTCATTTTAAGATGTGTCCATCCACCAGGTCTCCATGGCTGTCTTGTAATAACAAGAGTAAAAGTGAGAATAAAACATGAAAAGCCATCCAATGCTGGCAAATTATTTATTTGCTGACATACATTTAACTCTCCTTGGGAACCTTCTGATTAAGGCAAAGAGCCACTGGCTGATGGAGCTAACCAGGACTGGAGAGGTAACCAAAGGAATGAAAAGCTCTGTGTAATGTAAAGACAGGTAGTACTAGAAGACAAAACAAGCCTGAGATTGGTTCAGATTTCTGAAAGATCAAGAGAGGAAGAAGAAATCTTGTTCAGCAGAGGTGATATTGAGAGAAGCACCAGAGGTACATTGATCAATCAGAGCTTTAAAGAATTAAATGCTTTTTTAGCTTCCCTTGATGGAAAACTAAAGGACCATAGAGATACTGTGATGTCTGTGATAAATATATGTCCTGAAGACAGAGAGCGTTGCCTAGGGGATATAATGCAGTAATGCTAAATTACAAGCTGTTTTCCTGAAGGACAACACAGCTGCTTTCTTTAAAAAAATGTATGGGGAAGTCAAGCTGGACCTTATATTCATGTTTGGGAAAAAGTGGGCAAAAAGTACCCCCCAATTATACAAAAGCGTTCTTGCAAGACTTGTAGTATTTGAGGTGACAGATTATCTTTTATCATCAAGTGCAAAATGCAGTGAGTCACTGCAGAGTAAAACCATTGCCAGGAGATGCTGTGTTATGCAGCTGGGCTCCGAGACATCCTCCCTGCTGGAAGAGAGGGTGTATGGGGAGGGACTGGGAGGTCTGTCATGAGCACCAGAAAAGTTGCATGTGGACGTGACTAGTGGAGCGGCCAGTTCTGCTTGGCCCTCAGTCCCTTTTGTCTGAGGAAATGGAAAAAAAAACCCAGAGAAACAAAACTTGAATCACTGTCACATCTAAAAAGCATGCTGTAAATATCAGTAGCAGGAGCTGTGAGCTTCCAGCAGGGAAGGATGTCTTCTCTCTATCACCCTGTTATGTGCACTGCAAATCATGAGACGGCCTCAGTCTTCCTGATAGTTTTATCCTTTCTGTGTTTTAAATCCCTCTGTCCCTTATGTACCTACCTGACATGCCACCATCTAAGACATAAGATAAAAATGACATTTCAAAGCAAATGACATTTCAAAGTGAGGCAAGATGGGGTGAGGAGGTGAAGGGAAAAAAATCTGAATATGTGCACAATTTAAGCATCGCGGGCTCAGCAATTGCGTCAGAAATAGAAAACATGAGTGATTAAATAAAGAGGTAACGCCAGATCACCTAATAATCTCAGATCCTAAATTTGCCTTTGGGATCCCTTTCTACATCTCTGAAAATGAACATGAATTCTATTTATGCTTCCCTTTACAACCTGGCTCTATATGCCACCTAGCATTTCACATTTCTGTGTAGGAATCGCCTCTTGCCCCTGAGCCAGCAGTGTCCTGTCTCTGGGTTAGACTGTCAGCTATCACCAAGACAGATGATCTGTCTGGAATTTCTTAATAACAGCTTGTTAGGAGCCAAGAAGCAACACTGAATAGTGCCAAAAAAAAAAAAAAAAAAAGAAAACCTAAGCTAGAAAGGTGGAGATGTGATGCCAGTGATGTTAAATGGGGTAAAAGGGAAAAAAAAACCCAAGCTGATGCTTTCTTTTTCAGGCCACAGAAATTCAGAGAAAAAATTCAGCAGATAGGGAAAAATAATGTGGGTGGAAGAGAAAGTTTGGAAGGTTGTGTCACAGATCATTCAGCTTTCTGGAAATCTGCAAAGGCCAACAGAGAGACGTCTTAACAGAGGCAAAACTGTTAGGATTCTGGGCTGTGGCTGCATTTGCAGGCAACAGCTGGAGCAGGCTGAGGTAACAGCAGCAGTGCGGGATGATTTGAAGGGAGACATCACATGCGATGGAGATGAAGTGCAGGGGCTTGCAAGGAGTGAAGGATAGCGAGGAGGGGGAGGTGGGAGGAAGTCATAAAATGTAGGAGCTGCCAGAAGAGGGTATGTTCGTTCCCCCTTCGGAAGATATTCATAATACACAGATACAGGCTTAGAAACTATTCCATGAAAACTCAGGGTTATGGCACTGACTCCCTTACAGGCTAGAAAAATACATGCTTGAAAGGAAAAGGTCTTCAGGGGAGGAGGGGTTCCTATTTGCGGTTTTCAACTGACAGAATCTGCTGCTGACTTGTAAGGTGGGGAGGTATTAACTCCTGAGAAGAAGGAACAAAAGGCAGGAATTGCAATCCCTCGAGAAAAGGCAAGGAGCATTCCAAGTAGAGGTGAACTGGTCCAGAGGGGGGAGGTAAGGACATTTACTGAGTGCTCTGAGATGAAACATGCTGTGTGTTCGCAAAGATGCCTGTCAGTCAAGTCAGGGAGCAACATTATGACAACCTCTCTTCCAGAAGCAGCAAAACCCAAGACGTTTTCCCTTGCAAAGCCAGCCAAGAAATTACTGAAATGATTGTTTTAACAGCCAAAGCTAACTGGGAGAGAACAAAAGAACTCCAGATGCATGTACACACAAATCCATCCATCTGTCCATGCCCTCCTATGGCCTCCAATGAGCCAACTTCCACTTAAAGAAAGCCTGTGATGTAGAATTTGAAATTATTTAGGCTTCAGGGAGGAGTGTGACATTGATGTAACCTGCATGAAAATTTCTGAGAGTACTGTTCAGTCTAATGCACATGGAATGGTAGGAAAGAGGTTAGATTTCTTTTGAAGAAGCCACTCTTGTTTCCTGAATATCCACTTTGCCATCTTGCTGGCCACCTCCTGAAGCACAGCTGCTGCTGTGGCAACTTGAGACAGATGGGTTCAAGTTCCAGAGGGACTGTTCTGAAAGCCCACAAACACACAATATTGCTGCACTTGCTACTATTTGCTTGTCAGTGCTTAATTAACAAATACAAATGCAGAGCTGTGCTGAAATCCAAGAAGATACTTTGGTATGGAAAAAACTTAATATGAGGAAGTTGCTTGTTAAACAGAGAGGAATTTGTTGTTCAGCTGCACTCACAACACAAGAAAAGGGAAAAAACATTAATATGTGCCAGGGCAAAAGTACTACTGTCTTGGCAAGAAAAAGAAACATTTGCAAGCTTCTGAGTTGGTATTTGAACAATGGGGAAGAAAATGAACAAGGAAACTGCTTGATGGGCTGCTAAGAATCCTCCTCCTCCACTGGTTTTTGTGTTTTCTTACACCCGGATAAGATGGACTGATGGTACAACAAATAATATCTGACACGCAAGATATACAAAAACCACAGTATCAAGAACAGTATTCAAAATGGGCCGAACTCCTTGAATTCAAACGCAATCAGATAAGCAGCAAAAATACAGCCAACTACCACCATTCTTTCCTACCAGATGTTAGATACTGAAAACAAAACTCTTACCAGCTTTACCACACAGTTGCAGTCCCTTTGCTGATGCAAAGTAAAAGACCAAACCAAAAACTCAAAACTAAACCAAGTCCTGAACCCCAGGCTCAAGATCCAGATGAGATGAAACCTTAGGCCTGACTGTCACACATCTGAAGTACTAGGTTTTTCAGTGTTTGCTGTGGCAATTTTCCTTGCAGCTGTGATCTTTAGTAAATTACTCCTAATCCTTCATCAGAAGTCTGCCCTTGTTCAGTTTTATCCCAAGTTCCTAGTCGGAAGCTTCTCAAATTGCCATTAACATTTCGGAGCTTTCTTTACATACTGCAGATGAGGGTCAGAATTTCCCATTACTAAGCTACTTTTGTTTCCTTTTAATCCTATACAAAGAAAATATTTTAATATTGTCTGTGTCAAAGTAAATATTTTAAACCACATATACTTAACCAGGGGCTGGTGGGAGGAGTGGGCTGCAATTGTTTGCAGTCCTGGAGCTTCATATTACTGAATCCTTGCTAGCATGGCAGGTGCCAGGTCAGAGTCTGTGTGCTCACACACAGCATCCCACATGCACAGTGCATCTAGGTCCTTCCCAACACCCATGAGTATTCATCTTGCTTCTAAACACTTTTAAAAAAAGTGCACCCTGTTCAGATCCTCAGTGTTCCAGTGTTTGCTAATCAGTATGTTCTATTAGTGAACACCTGCACTGCAGGTTAAAATTCTCAGGCACAGATCATACAATGCACTGAGAAGTACTGGCTGGAGAAAAAAAGGCCTGTCATACATACCAGGACTACTGATAATGTGCAGCACATATCGCTCTCACAAAAATGACAAATATCAAAGCTAAACAGGAATCATTTGAATGGTTGAGACAAATAGAATAGAATATGTATTTTAACTAAATCAGTTTTTAGGAATACCAGGCACAGGTTAATCCTTTATAAATATGTTCACAGAGTACATTAGACACCAGCCCGCCTACACAAAATGAATGCAGCACAGACTCTGATGTATTACACAGACAGGATAAATGAGGGAACTCTTCTGTGTTTGATCTGGTTCTGCTCTGTAATTCAGAGATACTGGAGATGGGTGGTGAGTTTCTCATTGATCCCAAAAGAACCAATACTGTTGGATCCTGTGAAATGTGAGCTTTGTAGAGGATTGGAGGCTATGCACGAAGGACATTGTAGCTTTAGGGGCATATTCTCTTCTCAGGAATGTGTGTAACTGGCATTCACAAAAGTCATACACATCCTGGGGAAACTAGACCCTGTAGCTTAACAATAGTGAAAACGCATACCTAGCTCCACAGGAAATTATATCACTTTTATTGCTGCATCTGTGTCAAAGGACAGATAATAAATGAGCCTGGAAAGGAACATCTTGAGAATTTTGAAACAATGCTAAATTAGGCACACATTAACATTTAAAAACGGAGCAAAGCAGTCAAAGCATCAATCCAAGTCTAAGGTATTTTAGATAGAAATCACAGGGCTAGCACATAGATGGGGGAGTAATCAATTCCAGTTTTTTTCGCCCTCCTTCTTTCCAGCCTTTTAAATCACTTACCCCAGTCCTAGCTTCTCTGAACTGTATTTTGCATATGGTAGAGGTGTTAGTGCACAGTTACTGCACAATGGCGTTGTGAATTTTAGTTAATGAAAGCTTTTAAAGGCACAATGAAATACTCAGAAGAAAGGCAACAAAGAAGAGGCAAGTGTTATTATAGCCAATCTTAAGTTTTACTGAGAACATTCCTATACACGATGGACACAGCATAAATATGCATTATGGATGATAACCTCCCTGTAAAGGATAATTCCCACTTCTGAGGCTGCCAGAGGCAAGGGGTGGTGGTCTTATAAGACTTTATTAAGTCTCATAATGTTTTCATGGTATTCCTACCCCTGGGAGCTAGAAGAGGACCCCTGTATACATTCTGAATCCTTAATGAACAGCATGGCCATACTAGCATATTGCAAGACTACAAACACTGCAGACCAAGATAGTTCAGCGAACACTTAACCGCAGAGGCAAAATACAGTAAGTACGGTGAATGCTGCAGTTTCAGTCACAGCAGTGTGGCATACAGTAAGTTTACAGTGTGCATTTGTTTGCTGTCTGTAGAAGAGGTAAGCAGAGAGACAGAAATCTGCCTGTCATATTCCTTGATCATTTTTGCTAAAATCCAACTAGTTGTTTGTGCGTGATAACAAAAAGAAGCGATTAAGACAGTCTGTATTTTGGAAAGGTGAGAAAGGCATAGTTGTCAGCAGACGCAGATGAAAGCTCCAGTAACCCATTTGGAAAAGATCTATCACCAGAATAAATGTACAACAGCTTACCAGGCTGAGAGAAGATGGGATTTGCTGGTCTGAACAATGGTTTGATCTGTTACAACAGGAGCGAAGTCTTCAGTTTGAAAAATATTATTCTGCTTCCTAGGTTTGCAAGAGCTAACATTGTTCTAAAGGCTGCATCCCTCTGATCAGCTGCCCTGTTTCACTGATCACCGTCTAAATGATCTGTAGCCGCTTTCTCTGTTAAGAGAAAAGATTTCAGATTCACTTTGGTTACTATTTGCATGATATTCTTAGTAGTTTACTCTCAACACCTTCTAATTTAACCTTACATGTTCCTGAAGTTCAGGAAAACGCTAAAAAGAAAGTTTTTGAATCAGTGCCTAATGTTTTCAAAGTAATAGCAGGCACCTCATGCATACATCTCATGTTCCACCCTTTTGGTAAATGCATTCTAACACTTTTACCAGCTTTAAAAGGATTGGCACATTGAACTAGCTGGCCTTTTCCACTGCTATAGCTTTTCATGTTACATTCTGCTGCTCCAGTTTCTGAATTTCCCCTGCATTTTGCAAGACAAAATGCTTAAGTTTAAAGGCTCATAATGTTTATGTGACAAAATCTTAACACTAAGTATAGTATTACTGACAGATTAGTTTAATGCAATAGCATAATGTAATTTAATGATAGTAACAGTGCACAGCAGCAACCTTGTTACCTGTATCAAATTGTGAGACGTTCTTTCTGAAAATCTTCAACATTATTATTTAGTTTTTAGGTTTAGTTCAACAGTGTTCCCCCATCCACACCCATTAAATTAATTTCATAGGTGTGGAGGAGGAAACATTAGGTAAAATTGCTACCATTTTGCCACTGTAAGATTCCACAAGAATTCATGGTACTAACTATAAACCTATTTTCTATCATGAGACAATAGTCAGCCAGCCTGGGTGAAAGCTTGCAGGTCTGTGTGTGCAAGTCCTCAGACCTGCATGCTGCAGTTTAAAAAAAAAAATCCCAAGAAAAAACCAAAAAAGATCATTCTACCTAGTCTACCTTATGTATTTGTCTGAATTCTTTTAATGTAGATTGATTTGAATTCTTGTGTCAGCCATGAACTATGACATTCATGTAAACTGTTGTGGTTTAGGGCTCCAGCTTTTTCAGCCCACAGCTTCCACTGATTTCAGCTGTGTCTGGCTGCAATTCTGAAAATCCAACCTACAACAACTCCTATTTCTAAAGTATTTTCTATCTGAAGACCACAGAATTTTCTATCAGTGTTAATTTATCCTCACAACCGCTCCAGAAAGACAGAAAAATGCATCTTCAGCCAGCACAGCTGTATGCAAAATGAACATCTGTCCATTGCCAAATTCAGTTTAGCTAATAATAAAAACCTCACATTTTATTTTCTTTTCCAGACAGGACCAGACTGCAAGGGAAAGCCTGGAGGGGATTTATATGTTTTAAAAAGGGAAACGGGGAGAGACTGATTTCCTAAGGTCACTGAGGAAATACATGGCAGTGTGAGGAGGAGAATCCAGCATTCAGAGCAGATACCATCGTCACAGCCCAAACCAGATGGTTTCTCTCTGCATTGTGGCTGCATTTGCTCTGTCATGGTGACATAACAGCACAGAGCAGGCTCTATGGATTTTGTGGCAATGAAGTTGGATAAGGTTAACTTCTGTTTGCTGGCAGATGTTGTGCTTTTGTAATTGCTTCATGGCAAAAGCACTTCTTGCCTTATTTCAATAAAAAGTAGCCAGGTAATATGAATTACCTAAATCACTGCAAATCACTGCTCTTTAGAGAGGGTAATAAAGGTGTACCCTTTTTCTTGAAACTATGGAAACCGCAAAACAGTCATGCTTCATGCTGATGTGTTGCTGGTCACTTACTACCTCACCCAAGGTTTTGTAAGACACAGTTGTATGTATCTTTCAGTGTGTACATTTATTTAGGTGCGAGGCTAAAGCCACAGAGGGTCTTGGGCTCAAGAAACCCATAGCTCCACAAAAGCCAGCACATCTACCTGGAAGCAGGTTGTGTGCAAGGGACAAACATTTCTTCTTTCAAGGATGGATGGACACATTTCTCTCCCCTTTGACTTCACAACATGTGTGAGTGTGTGGAAATGGTCCTTTTTTGTGCAGCATACCAGCATAAGGAAGAGAAAAATTGTGGGAAAGTCTATTTCCCACTCCTTTTCAAGCCTCAACAGTGTATTTAAGTGCAATTCAGTGCTATGAGAGATTAAATTTCACAGCATTTTTCTATCTGATTTTGGTTAGATGTTTGATCCCAGGATCAATCTCTTGCAACAAATAGTTACTAAAAACTAGCCTGATCACTGTTTTACCATACCAAAGGCTACTTGTTAACTCTATGGTACCTTTGAAAGCTACAGAAAAAAATCATAAGTCAGTTCACTTGTGCATAAATTCTAGCATGCAGCAGAAC
The DNA here is from genome assembly GCA_033459285.1 of Clamator glandarius. Taxonomy (NCBI): domain Eukaryota; kingdom Metazoa; phylum Chordata; class Aves; order Cuculiformes; family Cuculidae; genus Clamator; species Clamator glandarius. The sequence continues at coordinate 3,454,840 of JAUNZM010000121.1, read as the reverse complement.
CTCGTTCCCTCGCTAGCAACACCCTGTACTTGGCAGAAATCTGGACTTTTGACAGAAGTAGCACCATTTTTACACCTTTATGCCTTGGTGTTATTCACACTGTGTACCATTCGCTACCAAAAGCCTCTGCATTCCTTAAAGCTTTGTCTCAGAAGACGAAAGAAATCTGGGTCAAACTCCTTGTATCAAAGCAAGCTGGTGGGGGATTTCAACCTTTGTCTTAGCTCCAATTCTTAGCTGACTGTTCTGAAGATTTAAGGGCACTAAGAAAGCATTGTACTCTTTGTGTTTTGCATGAAACTTTGTAACAACTAGAAAGCAAAGAGTTGTTCCTAGCCTAGTATTGACTACAGTAAATTAGGTCAACTCAGCTGCTTTTGTAGATAAGATGATATACATGTGGCAAAGAAGTCTCTTCCTCCCATTGATAACATTGTTCCCTTGCCTATACATGCCGATTTGGGAACAAACCTAGAGTTATCATCTATTTAAAGTGAAACTCCTGATTATGAGTCTCTCTGCTATTTTATTTTTTTTCTTTTCACCATTCAGGTGCAGTGAACAACTTCTGCGCTGCTGTGAGCTTGACTCCTAGCCTCAAGATCTCACCCTCCCTAGCGTTGTCTGGATATCAGGTTTTTCAACCCCCAGTCCTTCCTCACAGGTAGGAAGCACATCACAACTCATTAGTAATTTACTGCTACAGTAATTTTTATAATTACTGCCAGGAGGCCTCATTAAATTTGATCTAATGAATAAATATTGTATTTTTCAACGTGATTACCAGAACAGCTTAAGCTGAGTGCCATAAACAATTATTTTCTTCAACACCCTGTATGTCAGTGAGTATTGATTTTTATTTTGTAAAGAATTTCCTGTATTCCTGTTCATGGCTAGTAAGGAATAAATAGCCAGTCCTCTGAAGTGTCAATTGCCATAGAGGATGGCAAAAACAGAAATTAGGGTATCTGTTCCAAAAAGTAAAATAATGCATATTAGTGAAGATAAAGGGTGTGTCTGGAGGTCAAGGAGGAGTGCTCCAATGTGAGTCTCTCCTAGCCCTGAAGAAAGCAGTCTGTGTTCATCTGGTATCTCTAATTTGTAAGTCAGTAATACAAACTTAGGATGTATTAGCTGGATACAACAATGCATTTTATCTTGGAGAATTAACACAGAACAAATCAATGACACCTTATGTTTCATTAGCTTTTAGATCAATTGATGTGAAGAAACATTCTTCTAACGAGTTTAATAAAAACACAAAAATATGTAATATGCTGAATGGGATCCTATAGCTTAAAAAAAAAAAAGGCTGCAAATTGTATTTACTTTCCAGCATCATTTACATCTTTTTCAGCAATTGCAGGTTTTAGCATACAAACCTCTCTGAACTGTAACAAAAAGACACTGCTTTGGCAATGTCTTTGGATACACGTCAGAGGAGCTCAGTGTCAAGAGAAAAGCCTTGACATTTCTGTCATCTAAGAATGTTTTCTGAGCTGCTACCTATATGGTACCACATTAGATCAAACACTCCTTAAATACATTTTAAGTACATTTATCTACATCAACAAATAGCATCTCTGGCTTGTTTTTTTGTTTAAACAAATCTCAAATTTAGGTCAGGACAAAAAGTTGTGTGGGTAAACCCAGGGTCACTGAGTGCAATTCATACACCTGAAAGGATTTTTTTCCCATTAAATGGACATTTTTGCATGAGCTGCAATTTCTACCGTGGTTGTTTAGTTTAAGGAAACCCACGGAAGCTTGCAATTGTTAGCTCAAGGTCTCCCACTCAGTCTCCTTGCTGTGACCAAACAGTGATCTGGCCTTCACAAAATTTCACTGGAATGAGTACAGTGCAGTTACTGCTTTATGACTGTGCATCATTACGACACATTTTCCTCTCTTACACGTTACCTACAAGCAAACTGTAGGCAGTTAACCCCACAGAGGACCTTAGGACTCCATTCACCTTAAGCTGCTGCTGCACTTCATAGCAACTGTATTTCATGACACTAAACATTTGCTCTCATAAAGTCCCTTTAGTTCCGAGGTTACTGTTGTGACAGATGTGGAGGAACCCTAATCCCACCAACACTGGCTGATTAATATCTGTGCTTCCATATAGTCTATTGAACAAAACAACCCCCCTCATGTCAGCAGCAGTGGGATAGGGTGGCACCTGCTGAATGATCCTTGCACTAAGAGCAACTACAAGACAGCTACGCTTCCTCCTTTGTATTTTCAGTGTGTCACGTCCCAGGAATACACTAACCACAGCACCATAGATCTCATTACAACTACAAGTAAAGGTAATTACAATAGTGCCCTGTGCTAATGTAGTCTAACACCTCCATTACCTCTCTTCTCCAACGACTTTATTTTACGAGGCATATGACCAACATGGTTTAGGTGCCAGGTAAACACCTAGAAAACATTGCTCAGAAAATGAGGCAGAAAGAGGTTTAGGTGTTTTTAAGTGTGGGGAGGAGTCGTACATTTCGTGGAAACTAAGCCATTTATCATAGGGAATTCTGAGAATTCCTTTTATAAAAGCCATGCTTTCTTCCAGATTGTACAGCAAGCCATGGCATACCAGGAAGAGCAAATGTGCTCCAGTGAGGTTGGCTGTTTCACTAAATAGCAGGGAACCCTAAGATCTGGCAGGAACCATTTCTCCTTGTGGACCCCAACATGCTAAAAGTATAATGTGATATTTATACAGGGGAAAACAGAAGCTAGATTCTAGCAGTCAGACTTAACTAGCAAGTTAGATAAGCCAAACTATTCATCTCATCCATAACTTTTCCTCAGAACTGAAAAAAATGAGATGCTAAACATGAGCTTTTGGAAACTGGAAAAATAGGTAGGAAGAAAGAAAATGGTACTCAGTAAACTGCAATACTCTCAGCTCCCTTGATTCAGCTGGAATGCATAATATACCTAATAGCGAGAATGTATAAGAAACACACTAACTCTGCTTGCAAGGAGAAATGGTGTGTATCTCCAGTCTATGCTTAGAAGGTCCACAGGAAAAAAACCCTTGATGTGGGTAAGTCTGCATCTCTCGATCAATATTAATTGTAATCCAGTTAACAACATTCAGTTGTTAATTTTTCCTAAAGCAGGCTTTAGCTATGTGGGTGAATGGTGTTTGGTCTTATAGCTGCAGAAAAAAATTACTTAAGATCATACCAGAAGCCTTTGACAGAAGACTGTATCTGTATGCTGTAATGGACATAAACAGCATATATACTGGTATATTTTTATTTACTGGAGTTATTCTTCAGAGCTTCCTAGTGCAGATGCTGTTTTCTAGCCACAGCAACCATTTAAAAACTAGAAGTTACTTCTCCCAGAGAAAACTAGGATTATATCAAAGCAGTTCAGTTCCTCTCAACAAAACTCTGTGCTTGGTTTCCAGTACCAAAATTTAACATCGCAACTTTTTCATAAGAATTAAATGGAAAAAGAAATAAAGGGGGAAGAAAAAGCTTTTAGAGTGTTAACTCTCCACGGCAGGAGGAAGCCAGCATGGGCATTGAGCTCGGCACACTCATCCCCTTCTCCCTGCTGAAAGGGACACAAAAAGAACTCTGGCTAAGCATTTATTTTTCTGCTAATGTGAAAGTTTTCTTTTAAAGAGGAAGCAGATTGAACAGAGCACGAGAAAAGAATTTGACTCTGGCTTATTTCCAAAGGTTTTTTTTTTCCTGATGATTCACTGTTATCACTGGTATTCACATTACAACCAGCCTCAAAAAGAAATGCCCTAAACCGAAACCAACCCCCTCCTACACCCAACAACAAAAAACCCATAGCACAAAAGCACTGAGAAATAGGTTCTTTCCTACTGCTAAATTCTGCTAATAAGCTATGTAAGAAGAGAATCACATAAGATAACAGTCCCTATGTTCGTTCACATTTGAGTAGTAACATTGCTAAGCCTCTAGATCTGGAGCTTCAGAGCACATCTAAAGATGGTGAATCTCGATGGTATTAAACAAAATGGTTCAGCTATATAATGAAATAAAGAACATCTAAATACCTCTATAGTCAAAAATGCTTAAATTTTCATTATAGTGTTTCCAGTAGTTTTATTTTCAAACAGGAGTTTGTTTGGATATTCAGGGAGGAGATGTAACTGCTAATTCTCTGAACACATGAACAATACAAATGTTCATATTTGTGGGAGCCCTCTCACCCTCTGCTCAGGTGGCAGTCAACTGTGAACGCCCAGTTTATGTAGCAATTCACAAAGTTACCATTTTTACATGGGCATTAAAGCTGAAAGCAGGTAAGCAAGGCCAAAAGGAGGAGTGCTGGTAGGATTGCTTTGCTGTTGTGTACATAATTAAAAGAAAATGAGGATGCTTGCCTTTCTGATATACTTCTTGACACAACCTAGCATGCAATTTCATTTTCCCTGCTTGCAATGGTATTAAGAGACAGGTAAGAGTACAAAGCTAACTTGAGCCCAAACACAAATCTATAATTTCAGTAATGTTTTGTTTCCATTTTCAGGAGTTTAAGTTTTCATTTAAGTTTTACCTACAGACACACTCCAGGGGAAAGGTCGCGTGAGCGGGACTCAACGCAGCAGCATGTATAGTTCAACAGATTTTTTTTTTTTGTCCTAGTTTAAGTGATCAGCACAAATACTACTAAAATACTACTGAGAAAAAAGAAAGAGATGCAATGCCTTCTTACCCATCCTGATTGTACCATGGCTTCTGGTTTGTCTTTTTCACATCACAGAACAGTCCACCATCCTTGCAACCACAGCTCGATCGGTTCTAGCTGGAAGAAAGACTGTACCAAACAGCAGCAATATGACTGTAGCTCTATGGTTAACACCTTTTTTCATATAAATTCAACATCCACAACTTTTTATAAATATGAGTTAATATAGGATTCCCAATTCCCCCCTCACCTTCCAGTTTCAGGAATCCTACCAGCAGCAGTGATTACATCTTTGGGTTCAAGTGCACGATTCCTCTCCTGTTTGCCACTCCTACCCTTAAGGGTTTGGGAGGATTCTTTTGACATGCTTATTATTTGGAAGAAGAGCGAGACCCAGGCATTAAAGTATGATGCTATCCCCTCAGTGTTTGGAGCCCATGCACTCGTGTATCTCTGACACAGCCCAGCACTGAGCGCTGGCATTTACAACCCAATAGACTGGCTGGCCTATACTTGCCAGGAAGCTGTATCCTTCTACTCGCTTTGTTTTAGTTGTGAGGCCAAGAGCATAAAAACAGCAGATAGTGTTCCCAAAATCTCCACACTAGCTTATGCCATTAGCCACTCAAGAGCTGCACTAGCAAAAAGCTGTAAGAGAACAAACTGGTTTATGCCAGCAGAGGTCAGTGGGTGACTCTCTTGCCAAATATTTCAGATGCACACCATGTATTACAGAAAAGGTTTCAAAGTCCGCTATGTTCCCTCTCCCTGTAACACAAAAAGACGTTCTTTGACTAGATACAACCATCTTGCCCTTTCTAATTCCATTAGCTTACCCAAGCAAATGATGATGATGGTACTTCATTACCATATCCCTGTTTTTCTCTTCAAAATATGCTTTTAGCTTTCTGGCAGACAAAATAAAGGTACATTAGCCATGAGGCTAGGAAGAGAGAGGCGGCAGTTCCCAAAGCCAATGGCTATTTTTAGTTTCCATTGTGGCTCCGTACACTAATGTAATTGGTTAAGTGGCTGAGTGGGTTGCTCTGGAACATACAGCGTATGCTACTTCAGCAGCTGGTAATGCTGGTTTTGTATCTTAAATATAATGGAAAAAAAGAACAACAGTTTGTTTAATAGATAAGACAAAACAACTTCTCTCAAGAGTTGATCAGACCATTTGGTTTAACTGAAAAGCAAGTGAGAAGGAAGAAGCAAATAATGTATTGATATATACTAGTCTAAGACAATTTTGTGATAGTAAGGATGTTTTGGCCAATTCCATCAATAGATACTATATAACTTCAATGTAAAGTTAACTTGTAAGGGAGCTTAGGGTGCTATTTACATATTTAACTTAAAAAAAAAAAATAAGAAAATGTGGTTATCACTCACCTTTCTCCCCTTCCCATCCAACTCCCATCACAGGTAACAAAGGTCCAAGGACTTTAAAGGTGTACTTTCCCTGTAAGTCTTTTCAGCATTCTAACAGTTACAAATTATCATACCAGGTAAAAACAAAATAGAAGTTGCATCAGACCTGGGCACAAAATCACCTGGCCCTAATGCTGAGAGCAGTGAGAGAATATCAACCCATACTACCTTTTTCATTAATAAATGAACAGTCATTCTACCTCACACATAGGCTCTTTTCTTCCTTTTGACAGTTATTCTCTATTTCTGTGTGTCTTTGTTTTTAAAGCTTGTAAGAGTAAGGATCTTTTTCTCATGAAATTTCTTAAATAGCGGCAGATCTAAACCATGAGCTCTTTAGCTTTTGACCAGTTAACATCAATAGCATTTAAGTAGCTGGGATACAGATGCTTGGGGAAAAAGGCGTATTGAAACACCTCAAAAATCATCATGTAAAACAAACATACTACATAAAAATTTATTCTCGTATCACCAACAGTGTGGCGAAAGGTAATGCATCTAAACAAAGCTTCTAGGTAAGAGTAATGACAAGGATTTTACCAGTAGACTTATCTGGGGAGAGCTCACTCACCCTGCTTGATCACTTCTCTCCCCATTTCCTCTCTCACCATAGATTGGCTTTGTGTATTCTTCTGCTACAGTCTCACCTAACTCCTCTCTCTAGGCTCAGCTACCTTGATCAAAGTCAAGCAGCAGAAGTATTAAAAACAGTCTTCAGCACTGCCTACCTGCAATCAAGGACCCCCAGCCTTGATTGGCTAGCAGAGAGCTCCCAAGACAAGTTACTTAGTTTGTTTGAAAAAAATAAAATAATTTGTCGTGTGTATATATATATATATATATATATATTGGCAGGCACCTCACTTCAGCTTGCATCCAAAACAGTAATATGCTCCTCATCCTTCTCTGCTCAAGATGTAACCATCTCATTTAAAAAACAAAGCAGAAGGGTAAGCATATAGCACACGTGCTCGAAGTCCATATCTGGCCTGAACTCAGCACCTCTGTATTACTACCACTGCAAGTTAGTCATGAGAAGGTACCAAACAACAAATACCAGAGCAAGCCTGGTTCAGGGACACACGGCTAGGGAGAGAAAGATATTTTAGTCTCAGTGTTCCCCCCCAAGTATGATGGGAACTACTATTTCACTTCACAACAAAATTTTAACTGAAAGTATAGCTCTAATGGGCTTTTAAAAAACAGCTAAGAGGCAAAAACTGTAACACAGGAAATTTTTATTTTCAAAATAAAAAGACTTTGTATGGAACATAGCAGATCTGAGTAAATCAGAATACAACAGTCTATGATTTGACGCAGCAGTTTGCTTTTAGGACAGTCCTTTCACACTCTAAGCAATCAGAAGGTAAGCCCAGCAATTAGGAAAAAAAAATAAAATCAGTCTTATCTGTCAGAACATGTATTTCTAGAGTCCCTTCTTCACAAAATGTACCTAGAGGGTAAAGCACTTTCCTCCTCAGATTGCGCAGCTATTCATATCATAAAAGCAGACAGAGAGGACAGGAGATTTTCAATAGCATGGATTATTTATGAAACAGAACTGCAAATCTGAGACCTAAACATCTTTTGTTTATAAATTCCTCTCTCCTGCTGATTACAGATATAATTTCCAGAAAGGTATAAACCGTAGACTGTTATGTATACACACAGTGCAAATACTGTGCAAGCAGAGAAGTCTTAACCCATGTTTTTTAATAGTGCTCAATAAAACCAAGTTGATTCTTCTACTATTCAACCATACACTGTTTATAACATTGCATTTCAAACCTTGTACAAAGCTCATTCAGCAGTTTCCATAAACAAACTAAGTGCATTTATACACTTTGTTGTTCCCCAGATACAGTTTTCAGGGAATCTTCTTTTCTACAGCCCTGAGTACACAAGACCTCATCAACATAGCACATTAGAATTCTTCAGCTCCATCTTCACTATGCTTATGCCTCATTAACAACATCATGCAAAATATCCTTCTATAGTCATGCAGAGCCAGATGCAGAAATACGGCTGGACGGTTAAGGAGTAGACCACAGCACTAATCACATTTGTAAGTGCTCACAAATTTTACCCAACCCGTTACATGTCCTTATTTATTTTTAAAAGCCTTTTTGATGAAGCAATTGTTCTTCTTAATCTGTTACTACAATCAGGGTGTCTCCTAAGAACATTATCTATTTACCTTTGTGCTGCTCTATGCAACTGGAAGAATAACTTTCTTTAAGCTGGACTGTATTTACAAAGTCCTTGCTTTTTAATTTTATTCAGAGGTAAAAAAAAAAATTCAGGCTTCTTATTCCAGTGATTGTCATTGCCCCTGTTCCTGATAACTAAATTCAACAAATACCATCTTCCATCCACTTGTAGCTGGCTAACAGCCACATGAACTACCCCTCTACTTAATCAAGCCCTGGTCTGGAGGCATCCCGCTTCACCGGGACCAGTGCCAATTCTGGAAAGAAGCAGTTCTGCAGTTGCAGCAAGAGCAGGGAGAAGAGACGCACAAACCCAGTAATTTAGGAAAAGACACATTCTGTTTTATACAGAGTGGTCATTCCAGAATATTTACCAGTCTGTTCAGATCAGTTTCATCGCTAGGCAATGTTAGCATTGGTGCTGGGAAACTTTCAGCAGTGACCTTCTTCCATCTGAGCAAAAGTAGAGTGGCACCCCTAATTTTTCTGCTGCATTTTTAAAGTCGCTCTGAAAATCTCCCTTAAAATGGCCAACATGCACTTTGAGTACTGCATAAAACCAAGCACTAGTGCTTGGAGACTGCTCAGCTGCAACCTTTAGGGCTTCCTTTTTGAACTTAAAAATACACTGTTGTTTTAGAGAATTCTTAGCTTCTACTTGATCATTTACATTCAATAAGAATCTGTATTGCAGAAGTTGGCCTGGAGCTAAGTACATACCTTTCCCCGCTTGGTCCTCTGGGAAATGAGGACCCGAGTGCCCTGAATTTTCAGAACATCTCTATCTTTTTATGATCAACTTCAAAATATAAATAAACCTGTAGCATGAAACACTGCATGAGTACAGCCCTAATGGCTCAAAGCCCTATCTCCTTTCAGGGGGGAAAAAAAAAAAAAAAAGAAAGAAAAAAAGGAAGAAAGCAAGGACTGATGCTACCTGGCTTGCAAAGTTGTTTAAAAAGAAAACAAACAATGGCATGTGGGCAAAGACCTTCATTAAACAATTTTCCCAAGTGTGGTTTGCACTGAGGTGAGTGAAAGTTCTTTATCCTTTTTACCCAAAAGTGGAAGAAAGGCAGGCACTGGCTTTGTAATCTCATTTGACTGAACAATTTGCTGTAGGCAATAATGTGATGTTGGTGAAAGAGTACATAATTAAAAAGGCAGTCACAGCTTCAGTCTTCCATTCCAAGTTCTTGTTTCAGACTGAAAGACAAGTAGAAAAATGAGTTAGCTTGTAGCAAAACGCTGTTTGGAAACTCTTTAGACAAACTAGTGGAAGCCCTGACAATAAACACAGCTAGAGTTGAGGGCCAAAAGACAGAATGGATATACCGCTCGTTTTGGGTAAGAACCAACATGTCAGAAAAATTCTGTGGTAAAAGTCTCAGATATTAAAGGCAACAAGGACTGATCTTGAGATTTTACTCAGCACTGGTGAGACCGTTCCTTGAATCCTGTGTTCAGTTCTGGGCCCCTCACCACAAGAGGGATGTTGTGGCTCTGGAGCAAGTCCAGAGAAGAGCAACAAAGCTGGTGAAGGGGCTGGAGAACAGGCCTTATGAGGAGTGGCTGAGAGAGCTGGGGGTGTTTAGCCTGGAGAAGAGGAGGCTGAGAGGAGACATTGCTTTCTATAACTACCTGAAAGGAGGTTGTGGAGAGGAGGGTGCTGGCCTCTTCTCCCAAGTGACAGGGGACAGGACGAGAGGAAATGACGAAATGGCCTCAAGCTCCACCAGGGGAGATTTAGGCTGAACATTAGTAAAAACTTTTTCACAGAAAGGGTCATGGGGCACTGGAACAGGCTGCCCAGGGAGGTAGTTAAGTCACCTTCCCTGGAGGTGTTTAAGGCACGGGTGGATGAGGTCCTAAGGGGCATGGTTTAGTGTTTGATAGGAATGGTTGGACTCGATGATCCGGTGGGTCTCTTCCAATCTGGTTATTCTATGATTCTGACAAACTGGGATGTGGAGAACTCTCCAGTTTTTTTGCTTATCCCACTTAAGAGCAGAGCCAAGGCATTGCCATGCTGCGTACTGACCTTTTCAAGTAGGCGTGCACATTGTCATAGCCATGGTACTTGGCCAGATAGACCAGGACGCCTGTAGCACATCGGCCATCCCGCTGTCTGCAGAAGCTACAGTTGCAGATTCCACGACATGGTGGGCATGTCCAAGTCTAGACAAAGAACAAGCCTTTTTAGCCGAAATGGAATGCCAGACATGATTCACACTCACAACTTAGAAGAGGGCCCTGCTCCACAAGTGAGTTCTGCAATGAATATCGCTGCTGCAGAAATTGTCTAAATCAGTGCCAGAATGCAAATTCTTCAGCCTAAAAGGGGTTATACTCTCCTTGCCTGCCCTGCACACAACCACTGGAAGCTTCCCACTCCGCTGAATTCCTGCACAACCTCCACAAAAGCAGCATTATTCTGATGCTTAAATACTACAGTATTCTGACAGCTGTTCTGCTCTCATAGTTTACTCAGGCAAAATAAAGCTACAGAAGTAGTAACTACAGCAAGTTTTACACAAGATTCCGCAGTTCAGTTTAAATCAAACCAGGACTGAGTTATCCACTCCAGCCACTGTAAGCAGTTTCGCTGCTTCCCTTCTAAACTATGGCTATGAGTATCCAATGCATATCTCTGCTCTAATTCAGCACAGTAAAACCAATATTCAAAACTATCTTACCGGATCCAGTAGCGCCGTTCTGACATCTTCCCCATACCTATTGCGGAGGCATGGCCCACAGAATTGGCCCCGCACTCCTATGCAATCAGGGTTACGACAATTTGTCTTGGTGTCTGTGGTTTTCTGGCGACATTGATGACAGGTGGATCCCTAGAACACAAGGAAAGTAGTTCAGGAACAAGGCATTACAGATGGCTTTTTAGTTAGGGGCAGAGCATTTAGCAAGTAATCTCTTTGGCAGCTAGCAGTGCTTATCCTGAAATAGAAAGTCACCTTCAAGTTTCAACTCAGACTGTTTTAAAACTTTAGCATCCATTAATCACTTTCCCCAGCTGGTATCACCTAGGTACAACAGTTGTTGCAGGGTGAAAGCAAGATAACTGCTTTGGTAAGCGTCATAAGTTCAGGAAAAGAATAGAGGTGACATTTCAAGATCTCAGGCATACTTCTCCCAAAAAACACATACCTCCAGTGAGAGGGGAGTCTGCTCTACTTGATGCTAAGCCATATGCAGGGAATAACAAGAAAATGACTTCACAAAGTATGCATTTCATAACGTTGGAATACACTTACCATGGCCCTGTTATACACTTTATCTCTTGCAGATCCACAAATATTATTCAGCTCTTCCTCTGTTATCTCTTCAACTGGGCGTACAATGTGTGGAAAAGCCATGGCACCACGGTGACCCCTCCTGGGAGTTCGGGCTTCATGCTGAAAAGTGAAGACACAATACTTTTAGTATTAGTTTCAGCAAAAACTCTACACAAACAAGGTGAGGATCTTCAAAGCAATGCCAAGGTCTCAAATACTCATCATACATTTAAACGACAGATAACATATCTTTGCAAAGACATATGATATGAATGCAGCTTTAGCACCTTTTCTTGATTTGCCACCTTCAGGGTGCAGAAGTGCTACTGGATCTTAATTCCTGCTGGAGTGCAGGAGGAAGTCATTCATCAAAGATAAGGAGGGAGGAAATGGAGAACACATACAACATTCCATTCTCTGGACTTATTCCCAGGTCACGGCATGCTCATAATCTTGATTAACTCTGTATGAATTGCTCTGTATGAACTGCCATTTTCTTGAAGGGATACGAAACCACCTTCATGATCAATCTGCAACAGGAAAATTAGAACCTCCACATACCTCCAGGCCTTCATCAGACACCTTTCTTCTTCTCACTAAGATGTATGGGTCATCATCTTCCTCTTCTGGTAAAGGAGTAGGAGGACCTTCAATCAGGGACCTGGATCTTGTGTGAGGCCGAGAACTTCGGTCTGGGTTCCTCCTCAAAGCACTTCTGGGCAACGAACGTCTTGGAGGTCGCTTTGGTCCCTAGTAATGTTTAAAAGCCTCTACTGAAACAGGCAAACACCCAGACAGTTCTTGTCCCTACTGTAAATTCCTCTCCCATAAGATATGCCTTCCTTCTGTCTCATCTCCACACTGTCCCAAATCAGAAAACACAAGGTAAAAACATCCTACGCAAATTCATCTTGGGCATTCTGTTAGCTGCAGAGAAACTTAAAAGCAAGTTTGAGTCCATGCAGGTATAAGGTAAACAATTCCCCCATGCTGTAGCAGAATCCTTTGTCTATGAATAGATGCAACTTTTAGTGGTGTTGCCACCTTCACACAACCTCCAGGTAAATTAGCAGTAAAATTCATTACATTGCCAATTCACAAACCAACCTTCTTTAAGGACCTAGTTAGGCCAAATGTTAAGCTTTTTTCCCAAGGCTTCAAACTCACAGAATATTTAGGCTTGAGCTTAAAAGTCTGAGCTGCCTCCCTAATCTCCAGCCTTTGATAAATGTGTATTTACAGAGCACCTTGTTTTATTTTATTGGCCTGCGGAGACAGCTAACCTTCATGAATGAATCCACTCAGCTTTGTACAGTGGTAAATCAAAAGACAATTGCACACTGAGGATATTTGTTTTAGGAAGCAATAAAATTCTGAACTAGACTTTGATCTACATGGTTTATTAAGTTTTTCAATTGACTCCTAGTTTGAGATGTCAGAAGTTGATTCTCGGAAATCTGAAGGTAAATATAGTACGCTTATACTTACAGGACTGACAGTTGGCAATGATTTTCTTCCACCAAAGATACCAGAAACACTTTGCAACTCAGCCATTAGTTTTGCAAGCTAAGGGGGGGGAACAAAAGGAAGCAAAGTCTTAGAAGGGTGTTTATGTGCTATTACAGACTATTAAGACTGCAAGTACAATCACTTATAGAAAACGTAGTCACTCTTCAACTTTCTACTTTTAAGTTTTATTTACGTTTTAGTGATTACAAGTAATTTGAAAACACTCAGACTTAATTTTGAAGCCCTATTTTTTTGGCCTACAGATTTTACCAAAGTACTTTGCTTATAGGTTTTCACAAACCAGTGGACAAGAAGCATCAGATTTAAATATTAGGAATGTAAACTCCTCTTAACGAATTCACATAATTCCCATTAAGAGTTAATCTGAACAACTAACAACTAAAGAAGTCCTCTAAGAGTCAAAAAGGGGGGAGGAGAGCAAAGAAGGGGGAGTTGCCCACCAGCAGCTGAGTACTTGCCATTGCTTTGTTTTCCTTTATGTTTAAAGCTCTTTTTTCTAAAAACAAGGGACCCTTTTCTTCAGAGTCAGAGTCAGAATCTGGAGCAGACATCAGCTTTTCAGGAACAGGTTCCACCTCGCCCTTCCTCCTCTCCGATCTTCGAGGTGGAAACTTCATGGCTACTTTTAGAGGAACAGGGCATTTCTGCCTTCTCCGAGCTACCACACTTTCAGTACTTCGATTACTCTCCTCTGAATCTGATCCCAGCTTCTGTTAACAAACCAGAATGGAAGCACATAAATCCAAGTAAGTTTCTCTGCAATTAAATTACAGTTCAACAATATTTTTTTTGGGAGTAGTTAAAGAGGCGATGTGACCAAAATTTAGACCTTTAAATCTCCAGTCCTAGTACTCCAGTAGATTTTAAGGGGGAGAAAGGGGGGGGGGGGGTGCCCATCAGGCACAGATTAAAAAAAAAAATCTCTCAGGGAGAGCCATGCTGTACTGGTGCAACACATCAGAAAAAGGAGCTTGGTTTCAATTGCGGCAGTCTCTGCTATCATCTGCAGATTTAATAGCAAAGTTAGTTTGTGTGAAAGTGCAAGAAAGAGCCCTGCCTTTAAAAGTCTTGATTTTGCAGTATCTGGCCATAAGAAAAGCTACTACACCGTTCTCAGCACAAGGTCAAACCCAAGTCTGCAAGCTGTCAAGAACAGCCACCTTGTAGCACAACTATATCAATGAAAACGTCCTTTACAGCCAGTCAATGAAATAATTTTGGATACAATCCCAGTATTACCTTTGAATTCCGATGCTTTGCTTACAGTTTTTGCAAGAACCAAGGGTTCAGGGAGGACAGAAATGAATTTGTTTAATTAAAAGCTTACTTTGCAGTAAGATTTGACTTTTCGGTTTAGGCTCAGCAAGGGTCTTATTTTGGTCATAAATAACAGCCGGCTTCCTGAATCATACGCAATAGACCATCAGTCTCAAATGGCAAAACCTTATTTGCAAAGGGTTTTTATTAAACCAAGTATGTAGTTCCAGTTGCCCATTATGTGTAGCTATCCATTTTTTCACTTACTTATCTATTCCAGCTTTGTCTCCTACTTGTTCTCTTTATCATTGTGCATTATTTAACTTGGACATACCCTCTTCCAACCAGATATTTTTATTTTCTAGTCATTCCTCAGCACATTCTGACATTACAACAAACCTATTTTATGCCAAACATGGTATTATTTCCATCTTCTCTACTAAACAGCAACTGTTGGTCCTTTTAAGCAATAAAACTGATCCTCCACTGATCAGGAAAAGGAAAAGTAGGAAGGCAGATTTCACCCTCTAGCACTACTTCTCTGCTGCTAAAGAAGCAAAGCATTTCCTGTTAGACTGTCAGAGCACAGGCCTGACTGCATGTCAATATACACAGAATTTTTTCTGGGATTTGCTGCAATCCATGGGCTGGCATAACATTTCATACTGAGGAAACCAGAAATGTTAAAGTAATAGAGTAATATCCAGCAAGGGCAGTTTTAAAAGGTATTAGATTTGGAAACCGTAAGGCAGATTTTTCTTCTGAACTTGCAAAGCTCAGAAGCCTGGTGCTTTTTACAGCAACAAATAGAAAATGAAACTATAGTTACATAACACAGACTGTACATTAAAGTAAATATGATGCTTCTTTCTGACAACACGTGACTTTCAGGCTTAAGCATCGGTTATTTTTTTATTAAGAATTTAAATTTTATATTGCAAACTAAAATCAGCTCTTACCAATGCATTTTGAATCTCATTTTCTGAAAAGCCAGAGAAGGACTCATCATCAGAGGCTTCATGGAAAATTTTTGCCAATTCTTCTTTAATATCCGATCTAAACTTGCGTTTCTATGAAAAATGAAATATCCTTTAACTGAAGTTGTACAGCAAATGATTCACATCTACAAGTGCAATATAAGTAAATAATTTTTTTAATAAAGAAAAAAATATGTAAGGCGTTTAACAAGGGATCTCAGAACTGCAGTTGCAAATTATCAGGCATGTTAGGGTAGTTGACATTTCAAAGGCTGGAATAATGAGCTAATCCGTCTCCAACAATTACCACCTAGAGACACAAATGGAGAAAGAAATAAAATTACAGCACATAGCATAAATTCATAACTACTACACAAAAACAGAAGCAGAGCAAGCAGTTTAAATTGTGCACAAAACATTTACCAGCTTTACATCTTGGAAGCTTTACTAGCGCTGCAGTTTAGTTTTATTTGATTTTGTACTGCACTTACCGTGTTTGCAAAATTATCAGAACCAAAACTATCACAACTGTCATCAGAGGATGAGGATGTTTCCATGGGAATCAGTTTTGTGTTTCGGAATCTGGTTAAGGGTCTCCTTCCTGAACAACGTGTGCGCTGCAAAAGGACAAAAGTAACACCGTTAACAGAAGAGACCACACTAGCTTTTAAGAACATCTTCAAATTACAATTTAGGATATTTTGACGTTTTAGGATGTATGAGTCCTGAATACAAGTCAAATGAATTATCATCAACTTTCAAATAACTCCCAAAGTTCGAAACAGGAAGAGTTTCTGCTACGATAAAATTCCAATCATTTGGTCAGTTTAGAAATATTTATATATCGGAAACAGCAAAGTAGAAACACACACAACAATCACATCCTCCCCTACTCATTACAGGCAACGCTGGAAAAAAGGTACAAGGGCTTAAATAGCACCTAGAAACCTGCTTTATTAATTACGTTGAGTCTGAGGCAAACGCTAAACACGCTGCAGCTGCTAAGGAAGGGCCTAAGGCTCGAGAGGAGTTCAGAAACAACTGGTCTAGACGCGACAGCTTGCAGCGTGTTATCAAGAGGCTGAGATTCCGTTCCTGAGGGGTTCGGGTTTTCTTTTCCTTTCCCACCGGCGGCGGCGACCCGGGGGCCACGAACGTTGCGGGCCCGGGGCGACCGACCGGTAACGGCCCGGGGCGGGGGGGGGGGCGAAACAGAGAGACACCCACCCAGCCCTCCCCTCGCGGCTCGGGAACGGGGAAACGTCCCGGGCCCG
The DNA here is from genome assembly GCA_033459285.1 of Clamator glandarius. NCBI lineage: Eukaryota > Metazoa > Chordata > Aves > Cuculiformes > Cuculidae > Clamator > Clamator glandarius. Next base: position 3,438,182 of record JAUNZM010000121.1, on the reverse strand, counting down.
GACACAAAGGGCCGAGGGAGCACCCGGAGGCCCGGGACGGGAGGAAAACGCGCCTCCCGCGGCAGGGGCCGCCTTCCCCGCCACCGAGCGCGGCTCCGCGGCCGGGACCCCCCAGCCCAGCCCGGGCCCTCCCCACCAGAAGAATAAGAAGCAGAAGAAGCGAAAGGAGGAGGAGGAGGAGCGGCAGGAGCCGCGCTGACCTGCGGGCGCGGCGGAGCCATGCTGGCGGGGCGCACGGGGCAGTGAAGGTTCGCGCCAAAGCGCCGGGAGCGCGGGGGGCGGGGCCGGACGGCGCCTTTCCCGCGCTCGCGCCCGCGTCCTGGCAGATGCGGTGGCGCCCGGTGGCACGGGGATCGCGGCGTCCCCAGCCCCGTTCAGGAGCCGGAGAGTTCTCCTGGGGCGCCCCCGGAGGGCGTAGCGCAGGGGAAACGCGTATTTTTTTATTGCTTGTTTTTTGGTTTTTGTTTTTTTCCTTTCCGGTTCGCGGAGCTGCAAGGACCTGCCCAGTGGCGCGAAAAGCGCCCGGCCCGGGTCGGGGAAGGGGGGCGCCGCCCGCGTGGGCCCGTCGCTCGCTTTCTCTCCTCTTAATAGCTTTTAGAGGCCGGGACCGCGTTTGTTAGCGCCGCCCTGATGAAAAAAGCCCCAAACCTGCCTGTTCTCGAGAGGGCGCGGAGCGGCCGGGGCTGCGGAGCCCCTGCTTCCCCCCCGGGCACCCCCCGAGCCTCCCGGGGAGCTGCCTGCGCTGATCTTTGCAAATAAAGCGTTGCTTGAAGACAGCCCAGAGGAGAACGGATCATGAGTCGTTGTAAACCGTTTCATGTAGCGTTTGCAGCGTAGCATTAAAGCAAATACAGCCCTTAAATGCAGCAAAACAACTGCGGGGTGTGACCGCTGTTTGGTGCCCGTGGTAATGGGAGAAGCCCTAGAGAAGCTGCGTGGGCTTTGTGGCCTCCGTGTTTGCCATAATCCTCCTCATCCCGTGGTTTTGGAATGGTTCGGTGCAACTGTAGCTGCTCGGTGTTCCCAGGCACCTTCCCAGCTGCGGGCGAGTCCTCGTTGTGATCCCTGCAAGGAAAGAAGGTCCCTTGCACGTGCAGCGCACACGCAAACCCGCCTGGGTAAAGCGAACCACAAATCATCTCTAAGCCAAAGCCTGTAAATAGGCTACAGCACAATAGAGAGCACGAGAGTCCTTGTGGAGCCTGTCTGTGGGCGTTATTCTTCCTGAGCAAGTTGCCATGTAAAAGAATCTCCATTTTAACTAAGCCCATAATTACGTACTTACCTGCGCCATTGGCTTCTCAGCACATGCACAAAAGCAGATGAACTAAACTGTTCTCCCGAGACCAGACCACACTCGATTCCTCTAAGCCCACATTAGTAGAGGATTGCCACCCAGGATGGTTTCCAACCAAGAGAGCTCAGTTGGGAAGGGGAGAATGTTTCCTGAAATTCCATAGAATCACCAGGTTGGAAGAGACCCATTGGATCGAGTCCAACCATTCCTATCAATCACTAACCCATGCCCCTCAGCATCTTGTCCACCCATCCCTTAAACACCTCCAGGGAAGGTGAATCAACCACCTCCCTGGGCAGCCTGTTCCCAATGACCCTTTCTGTGAAAAAGTTTTTACTAATGTCCAGCCTAAATCTCCCCTGGCAGAGCTTGAGGCCGTTCCCTCTTGTCCTGTCCCCTGTCACTTGGGAGAAGAGGCCAGCACCCTCCTCTTCACAACCTCCCCTCAGGTATTTATAATGAGCAATGAGGTCTCCCCTCAGCCTCCTCTTCTCCAGGCTAAACACCCCCAGCTCTCTCAGCCGCTCCTCATAAGGCCTGTTCTCCAGCCCCTTCACCAGCTTTGTTGCTCTTCTCTGGACTCGCTCCAGAGCCTCAGCATCCTTCTTGGGGTGAGGGGCCCAGAAATGAACACAGTTCGATATAGTCTATATCAAACTATAGACTATATATCAAACTATATAGACTATATTTGATATAGTCTTACTTCTTTCGGAAAAAAAATTTATAAATACGAGTTTACTAACATGGCAGAAGATATCCAGTCTCTCAACAGTAACAGCCCTTAACATCTTGAATCATGATTATCGGGATTTTACTAGAAAAGCAGCTAACCTTCCCAGCTTTTGAGAGCACCGTATGAAAAGTTACGGAGTACTGACGGGGCTAGCTGAATCCATTCTTCAGACTACAGTTAATTCTCCATTTAATGCTTAATGGAAACAGTGTTCCTCCAACAACATATGTAGTCAAATGGTTTTAAAATTAATAGGCCAGAGCAGAGACTTTGTGGGAAACTGGAGAGGACATTTTGTGAACTGTATTTTCTGCTGGTTTTTTAGTCTGTGAAAAAGAATTAATTTCTTGAAAACTGCACATGGCAGCTCACCTATCATATGGGGATTGGGGAGAAGGGTGCGGGTAATGGAGAAAAGAAATTGGAAGTATGTGAGGGGCAGTGGCTTTCCTTCCTAGAGCACCAGCAAATGAAGGTCTGTACCTCAGGAGATGCTGTTGTGACCTGTGTTATTGCCATTTCCCTGGTTTTCATCTTAATGCCTTTTGCACCCCTGTCCTACCCCACAGGGCCCAGATGCCCTCGATGGATGGGCAGAACAAACTTACCAACTGGCTTTATCATGATGGATAAAGCTTCTTAATGTTTGTCCAGATGTAGGCAGCACCACTGTCCCACATCCCGCTATTTACAGCTGAGGACATGCAAAGGTGAACCCAGGTGAGCACAGCATTTCCAGCCACAGTTAACTCAAATTAGGCTAAATGTGAGTGGAAGAAAACATCCCTGCCCGTTTGGTCCCCTGGTCCCGGTCCTGCATGGCCTGTCAGCCTCTCCATCTCCCCTGCTGCCCAGCTGCGGAGCGAGCTCACCCCTTAGGGCTCATGTGTCAGAGAAGATTATCTGGAGTATTTTTATCAGGTGTTCCCAAGAAAATAGTCTCTTAATTCTCATCTTTCCTTGAAATGAGTTGTTAGGGGCCCTTGGAAGACCTGCTAAGGGAATCAGCTGAAATTGCAGAGGGACGTGCTGTAGATTGAGCGTGCAACGTTTTCTGCATCTGTCAGGGGAAGCAAAGTTGTTCACATATTAGGACCTTCAAGCAGTAGCCAGAACATGGACCTCCAGCAACAATAGCTCCATTGTTAGAAACCATGACTGCCCTTTGTTCCTCCAGGATGAAGGACAAGAGCCACCCTGCACAGCACCTACTGATGTCAGCTGCTGGCATCGCAACACAGCTTTTCCCTCTCGAGGCAGGGCTCCTGCCCCATACCTGGCTCTCCTATACACTTCTTAACTATGAAAAATGCATTTTAAGCTCTAGGTTTTTTTTGCTTTTTTTTCAATTGGAGCAATACATTTCCACCTGCTGAAAATAATACCTGGATGTATTAATTAATGTTTGTGTGATGCTGGTAATTGTTGTGATGGGACTTGCACGGTGACAGAGATGCAAGTATTTTACTGGAAAGGGAGAGTTTGGATTCTCATGTTTGCAGAGTACCTGTAGCACAATGCAATACACATATCTTAGCTCCATAGAAAAGAGTAAGATTGCAGCCACTAATGACAGTAATTAAAAATTTCTGTAAGAGCTGTCCAATCACCTCTTCATCTGAGCAAATTATAGTGTGTTATTGAAACCGTTAGTGCAATAAAATGAAGCTAAAAACCTTTTGCAATAAAATAATTAGACATTGATTTATGACTTAAATTGTAATTCAGTAACCTATAACACACACTAATTGTTTTTCTCTCTCTTGAAAGGTGTGTTTCTGTAAAGATATGATCAAGCTTATGTATTTGTTCATGTGTCACCCTCCAGCGGCTAACACTACTATACACGACATAATAAGGTGTATAAACAGGTAACCTGCTATTGATTGCAGTCCAGAAATTACACTTACTCTTATACAGAAGCAAGAGGATGGCCAGTTTTTCTAATTATAGTTAGACCTCTACATGTTTGCTGGACATTCATTTTTATGAATTACTTTTTTTCCTGTAAATCATTTGACATTGTGTTCTTATGGGCAGAACCAGAATTTGTAAAGTAAATGTAAATTTAAAATCAAATATTTAGCACATAAAATCAGTTTATAGCCAAGACCAGCTGTGCTGACTCCACAAAATACCTCCACAATGCAATTGGTATATTTTTCCTTTTTTCTTTTTCCAAGGAAGAATATATTTTGCCCTTTTAATTTAACAGGTTTGTATCTCCTTATGCTTTGGTGCAAGTTCTTTGTTAGTAAAGGCTGGGTGCAGATGCATCATGCATGTTTGAGTTGAAGGTGGTCATGTCTGATCCTATTCCATACCGTGTTTCTTTGACAGAAACTGGTGACACTATAGAAAGGGAAAGAATAAGAGGGGGGAAACCAAAGGAATATGTACAGCCCAGGGAGAGAAAAAGTGCAGCTGATAAATGCATCTAGGAGCTATATTCATAAGTACACTAAGAGAATGGCTGCAATGTGGTCAGTTTTGATTGAAATCTTAATGTTTATTCCAAGAATACGTCATAGCAGACCATTCAGAGACCATAGCATTGTGATGCACATTATGGGAGTGCAATTATAAAGCTCATTTGAGTATCCTCTGGCCATTCCACCAAATGCATAGCAAAAAATGTTGATAGAAACTAGCTGTTGCTGATATGCAATAGCCACTTCTAAAAGCTCAAGATCCCAGTCCTTTCACTCTTGGGGTTTGTTTTACATTTCCTTTCGAAAACACAAAATACATTAAGTCACATCATAAAGAAATTGCTTACAAAATGTTCTGCAAATGCATAGCTGTGGGAAACAGGAGGCTAGCAGAAAATAATCAAAAATGCTTAGTGTAGTCTGGACTTTTGCCCCTTTATATAAGCTTTGCCACTGCCTCTTTGTAAGTGTTGACTCCCCTTGCCTCCACCAGTCTCCAGCGAGTTGCAGTTGCAGGGAGAGGATGGGAGTGGGGAGACAGGCGATGGCTTAGCCTTCTCCCCAGGGACCCCTCTCCTTGCAGCTCCCTCAGGAAGGAGGAACAGGAGGGACAGATACGATGCCTCTCTCCGGGCTAACTACTGCCTGCCGGGGGTCCCAGTTTCAGGTCCTTCTTGTGGGTTTGTTTTTTTTAACAGCATGAGGGAAATCCCCTGTCTCTGCTGGAGGGAGCCCTTGCTTTTCTTGCTAAGACAGGAAAATAAATGTGTATGTTGCACACCAGGTATATTAAGCCACTTTATTCCATACAGCACAGTGTTGGTGTCTCTAGTCCATCGGCACCCCCAAAACCGCCTCATGAAGTTTCTAGGAGGAGGCACTGACCCTGAGGGCAGGCAGGTGGCTGGAGTAGGAGTGCTGGGGTGTGGCTGTGGGGAGTGTAGATGGTGCTGGGGTGGGAGCTGCACACTTTACTCCTGGTTCTCAGCCGCCCCAGGCTGCCACTGCCTCCCAGTGCCGTTCCTCTGTCCTCTGAGATGTTCATCTCAAATGTTCGATGTTTACATGTCCTCAAACATGATCTTGGCAGACCCTTATTAGTGTTATTGCCGTAATAGACTTCTCCTCCATAACCTCTAACTTTTTGCAACAAACTGGCTTGAACTGCTACACTTTGGCACTTCATTAGATGAGAAAATTATGTAAAAACCCTTCTATGGTGGACATATATACAGAAAGAAATTCTGTCAGATGTAATTTTCAGAAGTAGCACGGCTATTTGGTTCCATTTTAGTGACGTGAGGTGTCAAGAGGTCACTCAGTTTGGGGTTTTTCCGCAATTACAAAGGCAACTGCTCATCTTTCCCAGCCGAAAGTAATAATAATAATAATAATTAGGTCAAAGTGCATTCTCTAGCACAGTCAGAAAAATCAGGCATGTATGTTTGATGCACGGTCCAGTATGCTCGCCAGCATTTTTTTATAAAGCCTTAAAATACTTGGGATTTGATCCTCAACACCTTCGGCTCAGCTGGAGAGAAGGACAGCGGTAAGGGGTGCACCAGCTGGGAGCTGTTCCTCGGAGTGAAGGAGGAGGGGGATGCAGAGGGTTTGGGAAGCAGCCGTTCCCTAACTCAGCTCAGCAGATTGCCTGATTGTGGTCAGCACAAAGGATTTAGGGGGGTGCCCAGGGAGGGGGGCGTTGCTGTATGACATGACCAATTGCTAGAAAATAATCAGTGGGAGCAGGTTAGAAAGAGCAAAACTGCAGTAGCAAATGTTTTCTTTAAAAAGTAAACAATGTCCAAACCCACTCCTCACTGGTGCCAGTGAGAAGGCAGGTGCTCATGGGCCGTTAGCTTGGCTGTGGTAGTGCTGGGGGGAGGCACGAACATGCACTCTCTCCTCCCAGCTGAACAGGAACTGGGTTAGCTTTCTCTTGCATTTAATGGAAATAATCCATCAGCAGCAATGACACCCGTGAACCACAGCCCTGAAAACCACTATCCCTGGGAGTGTGGCGGTGTTTTATCTGCTGGCAGCCTGTTCCTGAGATCCGTGTGTAGAAGGGGACGCAGAGGGACCTGCAGGCAGGTCTTGGCAGCAGCGCTGCAGGATGCTGAGGTCGCCAGGTCCCACGATCGTCCCACCCCACGCACTCAGGATGACCAGATCCCACCAGCCAGAAGTAGAGCGCATCATGGCAGCAGTTGGACAGGCTGAAATCCTGGCAGCCGCATTCCCCAGTGAAATGGGGCCGGACAGCCACACTGTCTCCCCTCTCTGACCTTTATTTGTTTGTCTTCCTGGCCAACACAGCATAGGTGTAGTGCTTGGTATGTGCTTTGAAATCAATGCGAGGCCAAAGCAACAACTAGAAATTTTGCAAGAGATTACAGCACTGCCCAGATCAATTACTGAGCTGGGTGAAATTCCAGCCCAGGCCATGAAGAAGGTCTTCTGCAGCTCCACTAACCCAGTATGGACTAATGGTCACAGAGGGTGAGGAACAGCCTGGGGTTGTTATATCTTTGGAGCCTCTTGGACTGTTCAGTGGGCTGTCACCTCTGCAACAATCATCCTTCTGTGAATTTGCAAAGGCTCCATGGGAAAAGGAAAAGCCTGTGGGAGACGTTACTCTGCTGTTTCATCCTCTCCCCATCTGGGTACATGAACCCTCTGAGTGGGTCTGTCTCCCTCTTTCAGAAACACCTTTGACTGCTGAGCAAGCTGCATGTAAGCAGCCCCCTCAAGCTCTGCCTGCACGTGAACAGAAGGGGTCTGTGTGCGCGGGACTGGGCAATGGTTTTGCTCCAAGGAGTCTCACATTCACATGTTACCCGCTATGCTGAGGAGCAGAGTTTTCTCAGGCACTGGAACCACCAGATGCTTTGCAGCACAGCAGCATACGAGCCTCTGACCTGGAGGACATGGGAACATGTGCCCTAAGAGCGCAGTCACTTCTCTGTGCAGGACTGCACCAGGCTGCTGGGCTGCCTTTCAGTCCCGCTGTGGAACAGGTCCCCAGGACACTCGCCTCTTACGACCAGTTCCTCTGATGGTAGCAGCAGGTACCCCAGTGCTGCTGGGCAAATTTGTGTACTTAGAAAGCCAATATCCACCAGTTCTGGGACACCTTGCTGAGCTAAAGAAGAATGATTGCTAACCTTTGCGTTAAGTGCTTGCTCTCCATGCTCCTGTTTTTCTTTCCTCTTTTTTTTTTTTTTTTTTTTTTTTTTTTAAAGACATACTTAGATGTATCGGAAAGACCAAAAAAAAAAGCATTAAAAAACCCTACACATTTTTTGTTGGCCGAAAAAGAAAGAAGTATCAGCATAATTTTTATTCACGCCATGAGGACATCAGCTGTGGGAGGAAAGCCTGTATGGTTTCAGAAAACCCAGGACCATAATGCTTTTCCTGTCTGAGCTGAGCACCACTTCCTCCCTCCTGCCTGAGAGACACTGCTGTTCACCCTGAAACCTTTCTGCTGATGTCTAGCATCCAGAGAGAGCTGGGCAACTCTTGAAATTCCCACAAGATCTGGAGTAAAATGTTGTCAAGTGAACAAATAGATTCTGTGTAAATTCTGACAGTCAGTGTCTCGCACTTTAATAATAAAAAAAAAATTGTATCTGATTTTGTAAATATTCTCCCCATTGAATGCAATTACTCACTCGCTTTGGATGTCCAGATCTGAATTTTTCTTCAGGAGTTCTCTGGTATTTTTCATCCATTCCAGCAGCCATCCCAGAGCTAGCTTCTTACAATTCAGAGTTTTTTAAACTGTGGAAAAGGAAAATGCACATACCCTTGAGGATTAAGAAAACAGCAACATTAGTGCATGGAAATACGAAGTTCAAGAGAAAGGAGAGGTGGGAAAACAAAGCCTGGCTCTACAGCTTTGATGTTTTGTGCCACTTGGGAGAGTCAGCCACGGAGGGAGGGTACAGCACTGAGGATATATGTATGGATGGAGGGCAGTGTGTCCAGCTCCTGGTGTGCAAATCTAGACACACTGGTACTTAAATATGATTTGCTTTAACAGACTTGTAAGAAAACCCTAAGAAACCACAGCATGGATTCTTTCCAAAGAACAGACGTTTGCTGAGGTGTAGTTGCCCAAGATGCTCTGATTTTCCACATTGCTGTGCACGCTCTACTAGCCAGTGGTTGCTGCGCATTGGTAAAACATGAAAATAAATTGCTTAGCACTAGAAAATACTGGAGAGTGAAAATTTACAATGAATCGTTACCTAGATAGGGAGTAGCCACATTAAGAGAAATACAAATGAGATGGAAAACTAGATCTCATTGAGAATTTTTTTCTTTTTACAAGTTCACTCACTGTTGCTTTAACCAGCAATGCTAGTGCAGCAAGAGGATTTCTAATCAGTCACAATTGCATGATTGTTTCTTTTTAATAGATATGATCAATACCATCCGCTCCTCCTTTAAGTGCTAATGAACACTTTAATACAACAGATGTGGACAGACAGTACACTGCAGATTAAAATGAGGCACAGCGTTAAATTGCTTACAAATAGCAGACAGATCTTTCTGGACATCTTGACAATCAACCACAGGCAGCTGATAAATCTTGAATTACCACCACCAGCCCAGTGTCTAGGGGACTGTCCACATCCCCTAAATTAGTTGTCATGTTCAGTGAGCCAGGGGCAGAAACTGGGTTACTAACTAGTTTTCAACCAGTTTAAAACCACAAGAAAGCTGCAAGCTTTGTTATCACAGAGCTTCACGTGCAGCCCCATTCACTTCCAGGTAAAGCTTCCTACTATTTTTTCTGTTCCTAACTGTTGTCAGAGGAACAGGTCCTTTAGTGACAGAGATCCAATTCCTGACACCTGGTACCAGTTGTGTCCTGTTCCATTGGTTTTGGTGGACCCTATCCTGAATGAATGAAATGTGAGTCCCAGTTCACAGAGTTTCCCAGTAGCTACCAGAGTGAAATGGAGCTGGTGGAAATCAGAGGGAGGAGAGCTCCAGGAATGGCCTTTGTGTGGAGCAGGGAATTTACACATTCTTTTTAATGTCTAGTGCTGGGGCTACGGTGATGGGAGTCATCAAGGGGGGTGACATGCCACTAGCTCCTCCTGCATCGCTCACAACTGTGTGCCAGCAAGTGCTGCTTGGTATGGGTGGTATGCAGCACCTTGTTCAGAGGCATCTCTAATTTAGAGTTTCTTGGCTTTCAGAGGGTACCTTGCATTTCTTTGGGTTCAGGTTCCTTTATCTGTTTCTTCCTTTTTTTTTTTTTTTGTCCTCTTGTGTCTTGGGAAACCCTTACTTTCTTTCTTTTTTTTTTTTTTTTTTTTAATTTTTAATTGTGTCAAATCAACTTGGAGTGAAAAAGGCCAAGAAGAAACTTTCTGACAACAAGTGAGTCTACAGCTGTGTCTTTGTTCTCGGTAGAGCTAAAGACCACATTAATCAGAAACTTTGCTGACCCTGTCTTTACTACCTGTAGACTGAAAGACAAAAGTGATACAGCCTGGTCACATTTAAAAAATCAATTAAAAGATGCCTGCTGCCCAAGGATAAACATTATCATGTTCCTCCATGAGGTTAGGTGTAACTATAATAAAAGCAATGTCTTTTTCTCTCTCTATTTTTACTTTTTTCCCCAAAAAAGAATAAAGCCTGGGTTTTGTTTCTCCTTTTGATTATGGCAAGCAGAGTGTTCTCAGTGGTGTCAGGTAGTTGGTGTCAGGGATTTTAGTAAAAAGCAAAAAGATAAATTCCTGAGAGAGGATGGCAAGCTGTAGGTGGAGAAGTGAAGCTACTGGAGTGGACCTGAAGAAAAAACCGTGTGTTCCTGGTTTTTTTCAGACTATGCTGGTCTGATAAAAATACTACCTCTTCTTACAGCCCTGGTAGAAGCAGACTGAACAATAGGTGAAGAGACTCCACTCAGAGCTGCACCCGAGCTGCACTTATGGAGACATAAGTGAGGTGAGATGTAGCAGCACAACTCCTCCCGTAAGGATGAAACAAAGAGCCTTTCATTGTGGCACCTGGCTGTGCCTTACTGATTTTATTATTGAAATATTAAGCGAATTAGTGGATATCCAGTCAGCTGAGAACAAGAGAAGCCAAATGGCGGAGAGAAAATCAAATGAAATCCTTCAGTGCTGACTGTGACAAGAGTCAAGGCAGATGGCTCTCCCCTTCCACTGGCAGGCCCTGGGCTGTGCCAGCCAGCGAGGGAGGTGGCGTCCTGGCTTCCGTGCGGCTGAACATTCCGTTAAATAAAGGGGAAACTTCTTTCCTCAGAACGTCCTCCGTCCCCGCCAGCTCCCTCTGGGCCTCTCCTTCCCCAGCTTGCCACCGGTCTGCCTGTGTGGCTTCTTCACGTGCTGCACTTTTATCCACCCCCCTTCGCTGACTCTGCTCTCGCCTTCGCCCTTCGTGGGCTCACTTTCATCCTGGGGGGGCATGCCTGGGATGGCCTTGGGCTGGGGAGAGCTGCGGGGGTACCTGCGCTGCAGGGAGGCTGGGGGCTCCGCTGGCAAGGAAGTCCTCCAGGCTCTTCCCGAGTGCCGGGAGGGCACCGGGGAGCTGGTCCCACTGCGCCGCCCGTCTGAGGAGCTCCGGGAGTTCGCGTTGTGCGAGGTGTTTCTGCCTTTGCCGGCAGACCTGTCCCTCTCTGAAGCGGTGTCAGAGGTTGTGCTGGAGGTGCTGCTGCCTTTTGAGTTCAGGTGCAGATTCGAGAGGTTTCTCATCAAACTGTGCGAGAGGGGAGAGGAGTTTCTGGAGTGGGTGATGGATGTGAACTGGTAACTGACGGGACCACGTGTTCTCCTCACGGCAGCAGCATAGGAGTCCTGGCTGCAAAGATAGGGCAGGTAGTGGGTGATGGTAGTTGGACTGTGGGGGTGGCCGTGCTGGTGAGAAATGGCTTTTGCTATTTGGTGCATCCGTAGGGTCTGCATCCACTGGCTGTCAATGCCTGGCAGGGAAATGGAAACAGAGTCAGCTTTCTGTGAATTGATGGAAAACTGCTCTCTGATTGACTGAAAATGTGAGGTTAGGTACCAGGGTTTCTCTTGGAAGAACCTCAACATATCTCAAACCACTCTTTCTCTCCCAGCCCTACTCAAACCTAGGATTATTTGCTGCATTAGCAAATATAAATAGTTCAACATTAGCAAATAGTGATCCAAATATTTCTGATGACAGTGCAGATTATGGAGCTTAGACTACAAGACACTTAGTGAACAAACCATTCAGGTAGGTTCCCACTCTGAAATGCCTCTCTGTTTTTAACCAAACCTGGTTTAAAACATTTCCTGTGATGCTCTTGGCAGCCTGGGCAGATTTGTCCACAGCTTTTATTGCAAAAGAGCCTGGAGACTTCCAGAGCAGGCATGAAGTGGGCACCCCAAGGTGCTGGCACAATTGCAGCATCGCCCTCCACATGCACGTTTCCCAGCTGGCATGGTCACAGCCTTGACAGCCCAGCACAGAGGTGGCACAGAGGGTGCAAATCCCTGCTGTGGCAGTGAGATTCACCTCCTCTTGATACACACCACAACAACTAGAGTCACTTCAGTTATTATTATTACTACAAATTCAGAAATCAATACACTTTGCATGCTGCAGATACTGAGTCTAAGCACCAGCTACACCACTCTGTCCAGCTTCATGCAGAAAATCAACTCTGTATTTGGAAAAGCTGGTGAGGCAGCAGGTTTTAGCCAGGACAGCTCAGACGGTGCTTAACTGTGACTTGACTCGGGGTATCACAGCTCCCTCACATCTACTGTCACGGCTCCAGGGTCATTCCAAAAGTTGTGGCTCCCAGGGATAAGACTGAAGCATTTCTGAAAGTCAGTCTTCTGGTTTGCATGAAAGCCTATACCAAATACAATAGTTATAAATTTCCCATTTGAACTGCAAGCATGCCCTGTTTTGCTATTTTATGGTTCCAGCAGAGACCAGGAATTCCTTTTATCTGAGGCTAAAGCTCTGGCCAGAAACCCATGGGAAGCAGCTTAAATAATTTTGTTCTAGAGAGATTTAAGTGGTTTGTCCTTAAAGATTGCTAATACCATTCAACAGGAAAGCTTGACGCTGCCAGCTTGAATCAGCATAAACACAACCAAAATCTTATTATCTTCAGCAGAGGACCCCAGCTCCTCTCTCCAGCCTTTTGATGGTTTTCCAGGGTAAGACTCCCTATCCTGTGGGCCTTCTTGCTGCAATGCTGTGTCAGCTGTGGGGAGTTTTGCCGGACATGGGTAGCAGCTCAGTCCTTGCTCATATTAAGATGTAATAGATGGTCTTTACCATTCCTCCTTTCCTCAGACTTTGCTTGAATCCCAAGAGATGTAAATCACTTCAATTTGATGTCAAATGGAAACTGTCTTTCCTGTCAAAGTGCAAGTGTGACACCACCACAGCAGACAGCTCTGGCTGCACTGGGAGATGAACCTCCTTTCATGGAAAGACAAATGGGAATTGCCTTCTCTGCTTCTTAACCTCCTTGAAAGTTAAGGGTTCAAAAGAAACATGTATGCTGAAATGTACTTTCTAGACACCATTTCCTTTTCCATTCCCCTGTGCCCTGCTACCAAGTCTGTGAATGTAAAACATAGACCTCATAAACCTGGAAGCAGCAGGCTCAGGACTTGAATATGGGTCTCAGGTGGCCACCATGTACTCTGCAGGACCACTGTGGATACTCTCCTAAATGAGGCGCTCCCTTCAGCACCTTCAGGCTGTTCAGTCCCTGCTCTTTATGGCCAGCTGCAGTCACCAGCCCAGGGACTAGCTGCCCTGCAGGGACCTCCCAGTGTGCACTGTGGGGCTGCCTCTCACCTCTTATGGGCTGGGGGCTCCTCCCTCATATGGTCTCTGGTTATTTGAACCTCTTACGTATTACCCTTACGTTTGTATTTGGGTTTGGTAGTGTTTTAAACCTAGGTTAGATGACTCGGTAAAGAAGACAGGCCAGAAAGTTTGCTAGAGCTGACACACAGCTTTCACACTGGCTGGTAACCTACCTCCTCTGAACTGAGCCTGTTCACGTGGGAGCTAACAATACATTAGTGCCTTCGTGTAACTCCTCCATGTGCCAGAGGGAGAGATAAGCTGTCCCACAGCTCACCACACAAAAATGAAAGCATCTCGGCTTCCAGCGGCAGACCCTGCCCATGAAGATACAACACTGCACTTTGGTATGGCCGTATGGTTGATCAGGACGGGTACCCTCCCTCAGTGGAGCTCGTGCAGTTAAGATGTATCTTTTAGGACATGCTCTAGGCTACAGAACACAGTTGTGTCACAAACACTTAGGAATAAGAGCACCCATTTTAGATGTGCCTGTAGCCTAATCCCAGCACCTCTCAATTCATAGGGCTGCTTTCTACATTTGGCAGTTGAGCTACATAATCAGAGAAGTTCACTCTCCACTACTGGTATCGTCTTCCAGCTCCTGCACTGTCCCTCAGCTGTCTCAACCCAAAGATTTACAACTAATCACTATGAACTGCTCTCAGCATGCTTCTTATAGGAGCATACAGGTCATCCCCCTTAAATCACATTGTGATATAGAACATGTTACTACCCAAAGTTTAGCCTTTAAGCTAAGTTAGACATGCCAGGGTGCTCCTGTCTGCATCTACAAATACATCACAGGGATGACAATGCCAAATGCTGCAAGATGATGCCCTGCTGATGGAACAGAATAATGGCACCGACTCTTTGCTGTTCTCCCCGTATACAGCTTGCCCACGTCAGGAATAAAGTTTGTGTGTACTGACTTACTTGAGTCGGATCTGCTCCGTGAATTCCCCTCTGAGTTAGGGAGCGAGGTCTGTATCATAAGCTGTACTGTCTCAACCTCATCCTGTGCTTTCACCTTGCTCCAGCAGACAGCTTGGATGTGCTTGGTGCTTTTGGGAGCTCTTACATCGCTCTGCTCAGGAAGGACACAACACACATGAGGACATAACGTACATGAGGACACAGCACCACACAATCCACTAGGCTCTCCTACAAGGGAATTTCCACTAGTGCCTGGGCAGCAGCAGCAGCATTTTCAATGTAGAGTCTGTTTTGAAAAAACACTTCACCAGTTCTTGAGTATTTTTAGACTCTAGATAATTTTGGCTTATATTTTGTGATTATGCTAAAAACGTGGTAATGAATAACTGTTTGAATTCATGTACCACATGGAGGAAAGATCTGAAGGCCTTCCTCTACAAACAGAAAACCATGTTTTACTAGTTATATTAATGCAAGCGTCAAATGGGCAGTGCTTTCTGCTAAAAGATGTAGGATTGAGCTGGTATTTTTGCAGGGGGACACTCCACAAAACTTTCCTGGAGTATCAAGCTCTTCAATTTCCTATTAAAGGCCTGTGACTCCTGTAAGAAACTTCAGGCTGAAAGAAACCACTGTTCTTAATTTCTGAGACAAGCAAGCAAGGTACGGGATCTCCTTGTCTCTCCATCATTGCTTGAATCCTTTCTCAGGACAGAGATGGAATCTCTATTATTAGCCCCCCTGTGACACACAGCATTGTTCTTTATAAAAATACTTTTGTAATTAACTGCAAGGTCTTTTTACAAAGGCTAATTTCTATCACATTATCTTGTCTTGCAGATTTTATTTTATCTTATTTTAGGTTTGACTTCTCATTTTCTTTCTTCTCCTACTGCTTCTCAGCTCTCTTAATTAGCACTTCATTGAAAAGATAAAAAACACAGCCTCTTCAAGCAACGCAAACAACACTGACCAGTGCACTTCAAGCAAAATGAGTTTTCGTCCTTGAGAAAAAAAAAAGGTGTCCCAGGCAGCAGCCTGAGGACATTGTGTCTGTAAACCTCATTCAGCTTTTGCACTGAACTTTAGATTTACAATTAATTACAGGCTGCTGAGGCTTGATTATAGGATATAACAAAGCCAGAGGATGATATTTCCACACCTCCCATGTAGGTTTTATCATGGATAAACTATTTTTTTAATTTGTTTCTTAGAGCTTACCTCATACGTAACAACACATTCTACAAACTGGTGTTCTTCTATCCCCACAATCCACTTCTCCATTACAAACGGTGGCTGAAGAAAGCATAGTGAGAGTTTTATAAGACGCTTTTCATCTCCTGACTTGTTTCTGAAATACCCCAAAGATATTTTCAACTTTTGCCTTTTTTTCATCCATATCCATATTGTTAACATCAACACTTTTCTTAAAATCTTAAGAGACAAAGCAATATATTTTGGAATGATTTACTTCTTGTTTACAAAAGGAAACTGAGCAGACAGTGTTATAAATAACAGGCAGTAGGTAAGACGATATGGCATGTTTTCTTGTAGGCATAAACCTTTTTAATTTTTATGCATGTACAGGTTTTTTTTTGCTAGACTTAGAGAGAGCAGCAAGAACAAAATCTGGAAATTCTAGCAGCTATTCCCTAACAGATATAAAAACATTCTAGTGTGTGAAATGTCAATGTTATTGTATCTGGTTATTAGTTTATCTGACTTTAATTTTTTTTTAAGGAAAAAATTTAAATGTCCAAGGTGAAAATTAAACAGAAAACTATTTTACAAGAAAATAATAATAACAGTAATTTAAAAAAATCACAAGTGTCGTTCCAGAAATCGCTATCTATAAAAATAGCATGATTTAAATACAAGAATCCTTTTTGTCAAATACTCGTATTTTCACATTTTCCTTAGAATTCTGACTGTTGAGAATCTAATTTTCAGTTTTTCCTTTAGAAAAACACAGCCTGCAGTTTCCCCAAAACTTTTGCCAAAAAAAATCAGTATTAAAAGCATTCAGGAGATTGGGTTTTTTATCAGTGCACATTAGAGCAGCTTTCTAATTGGTAATCAAGCCATATATTTTTTTAATTAGAAATATATTTAGTTACCTATTATCAAGTTGAGCATATTAATAAAAATGCATAAATAACAACAAACAATGCCCTCTGCATTAACAAAGCTACTGTTGCATACAGTAAAAGCAGTATCAATGCTGGTTAGTAAACATATACAGGCGGGTTCTGAAATAAGGTAAAATGCCCAGTGACACTGAATTGCAGATGTTCAGTGCTGTACTGTCTGTTGATAGGTTTCAGTCTTTGCAACCCATCCTTGCGTGAAAGAGGGAGTTTTAGAACCACGTAAAAGTCGTAAAACCATCTCAAAAACAACAAAAAAAAGAAAGGGGAAAAAAAACCCAACCCAGATAAACCACATCAAGTTTCAAATTGGAACATTTAAATCACTTTCTTCTCTTGAAAAGGAAGCTAATTTTTTGAACATTCTTTTCTTTAAAATCCTCTTTCAGACAATGTAACATGAAATTAAAACAAGAAAATATAAACTAGTTCCTTCTTTTATTTTTCTATTGTTAACATTATTGTCAGCTTAAAAGAGAACCAAAATATCTAACTCCTATTATGATACAAATCTGTTTAAAATGTGCATTTTATTTAAAAGCTGTCAAGAGACTGAGCTTCCACAAACACAAAAGTCGACTGCTGTGGTATTTTAATGTCTTTGTTTGAGATCTGTGACTTCGTGAAAGCTTTAAGGCTGTAAATACCTTTGTCATCTTTAAAATCTCTACATCAGGTAGGTTAGTGTTGAATGTCACATCTTTTATGTAGGTTATTGCAATTTCATCCCCGTCCATCTCCATGTACATTTTCCATTTACAATCCTATGAATAATAATAAAAAAATGCTGGATTGTTAGAATAAAAAAAAAAAGGAAAAGAAAGAAAGAAAGAAGCAAAACTGAAAGCCAAAACAACCCAAATCCTCAATATAGGAGAGGGGAGGATAACCTAGTGACAAAGGAACATGTATGTATTTTAGGGTATGCACATTTTCCAGTAAAAGTGTTAATAAGGGAAAATCCTCAAGTTCTCTTGTTCACTCTCCTCTTAGCTTGACAGGTCTGGATGTCTTCAGAGGTGTGGATCCCCCTGATGGGCTCCAGGAAAACATGGCATTCACCCACCCAGAGAGCCAGCCCGTTTGAGCGGGCAGCGCAGGAGCTCTGCACGTCCAGGTGCCAGTGGAGGCGCAGGGCAGCGGTGGGAGCTGTCGCCTAGGGTCACAGCCAGCGCTGGCAGCCAGCCCAAGGACATCTTCCCAGTGAACCTAGGAACAAATGCTCAGCTGGTCTGTGAAACACTGTCAAGACAGTCGCTAAAATAATGGGCAAGACAATGAGCTGGTTATTAGAGCTCCATTATTTCAGATACTGAGCACCCAGTGATGCACCAAGCATCCGAAGCTTCTGCTCACCTCCAATTGCATTACTAATTACAAGTAAACTCAGCTTAGAAAATAATCGCAGTGGGTCTAATAGACCAAAGCAATGAAAGGTATCCTTAAATAAACCCATGATCTGAACTTAGGGCCAACATCCAACAATTAGCACCAGGCTGAGCCTACAAGAAGCTGATGGCTCTGGCAGCATCCTGCAGGATATCCCCCTGGGCCGAGTCCTGGGACCAGGGTTCACGCCTGTGGCCAGGGAAGCTCCCACTGGGGACTGGAGACTGCCTGACCCATGATGAAAACCAGACATTTGCTGTTGTGCCTGGCAGGTGCTTTGGGGATTAGGTACTGCCTGGTGCCCTGACCTCCTCCAAAATTAAGTCCCCCTGAAGGGCAACAGGGCTGCAGTGAAGTGGATCGTCTTCATCTCCATGCATGAAGAAGGGGCTCTGCCCTTTGCAGAAGCAAGAGCCCCTCCAGACCTGCCAGGGATTCAGGGAGGACTGTCCCTGCCACATGCTGCTGGCCAGGCAAGCACAGGCTCAGTATTTGCGGGAGGCAGTCATCTTCTCAGTTCTGCTCAGAAAATGCAAAAACTTTCAATGGAGACACAGATGGCTGCTTAGGGCCGAGGGCTTGCATAAGCAGTCACTTGCACACACAAATGTACAGCAGCCTAAAAAGTATCCACTCGCACATGCGATTATCTGCTAGTGTTTGCACGTGCATCTCTCATAAACGTAACGTAGGAGTTCAGCCCTCAGAAGTCTCAAAGCTTTCAATCAGGCATTGAATTGGCAATTCCAAGATAAAAGAGAACTAGAGTATAATCATTTCTGAACTGCAGCAACAAATTATGCTTATGAAAGCATTTGGCCCTGTACGTCCATCTGTCCACATTGAAAGCTTCTGTGTTTTACAAGCAGAGTGTATGTATGAGTTGGTTTTCCCATCACCCCAGTGCGAGTTTGAGTGATGGGAACTGCGGTCTAGTGGTCAGCGGACCTGACTGAGACTCAGAGGCTTCCTGTACAACCAACCTAAGGAGACAAAGTCACCCTCGGCCCGTTTGCTAATCATGAACTGCATCTCTTTGCCCATCCTTTTTCTGTCCTGCTGTTTTGGGTTGTGAGCTAACACAGGGTTACATCTGCCTCTTTCCCAGGTGCAGTGCAATGCACCAGCCCTGACGC
Source organism: Clamator glandarius (assembly GCA_033459285.1). Taxonomy (NCBI): domain Eukaryota; kingdom Metazoa; phylum Chordata; class Aves; order Cuculiformes; family Cuculidae; genus Clamator; species Clamator glandarius. Next base: position 3,419,256 of record JAUNZM010000121.1, on the reverse strand, counting down.
TGGCTTAGGATTTATGTAACTGAACAGCAAAGTGAGTTAGTTGTCTTTGACTTCTCTTCACCTTTTAACCCGTGCTCCTCTCCTTGCTCACACACTCCTTGTTGCCAGATTTTTTTTGAAGGACTTCCTAAATACATGCTAGCTCGATTCCCTATTGAAGATCAAACCTGAGATTAGAGACAAGATGCTAAATGATATTTATAAGTTTTATAAAAACACCTGACCCAATGAAAAAAAACCCAAAACATTGACATAAAATACTGTCCTTCATTTAGTTCAGCTCATCTCCTGCGATGAGACCAGTGCCAAGCACCCAAGCCGCACCTTGTGGCAGGGCTTCTGTGCTTTCACAGTTCAGGTTTTTGTGCTGTTCACTTACATCTCCCTACAGACCAGATCTGACAAACATGAACTCGTTTAAATAAACAACATAAATCAAATGACTACCTCTAAAGAAAAGTCTGACATGCTGTGTAAATCCAGGGTTGGGCAAGCAGTGGGCACATACCCGTGCCAAGCCCCTTGCTGGATCTGCTGCGCATGCAGGAGCCCTCTCTGTGTGGTAACAAATCAGGCTGCCCCACGTAGCTGTGGATGCACGAGCACTGCACAAACACCGCCTTCCACAGCTCTGAACCGCAGCTTCAGAGAATGAAATACACACTCTCGTCCTTCAAATCCAGCCTTGAAACCTTCAGTCCTCCTTGGAGACCTCTCCAGTCACACCACAGATACCAAATGGGCAAATTTCCACGGTAAAGGTATCCTCTCTGGTCACTCAAAAACACATGCCTTGTTTTATTTGGAAAGGTTTTCATTTTGCATTACTGTAAAATCATCTGTGGAAAGGGGAAGGACCAAAAGAGAGAGACAGAAAGACAGGGAAATAAATAGAGGAAAGAAAGGGAAGGAGAGAGTGGGAGAAAAAGAGAAAAGAGAGAAAAGACAGAGGCATTTAAGGAAGCAGGCAAGTAAGCTAGCAGCTAGGTGACCTCTGAATCTTGGCACTTGGGAAATAGCCAAGATAAGTAGATGGCTACTTGTCTCACAAACTTGGTGACCATTTTGTTCAGCCACACAGTAAATAATGCAAGACTTGTGTGCTGCAAAAAAAGGGATGTATTTCTCTGTTTTTCATTCGAGCTTATAGTTCTTATTTAGCAATGAATGGAGAGAGATGTGAAGCCACTTGAGCAAAAATTTGGCTAGAATGTTTATGTCAGTTCTTTGATGAATTGGAGTCATAAGGTTTCTTGGAACAAGACTACATTAGGTGCCAGACTTACGTGGGAAAATAATTTGGAAATGGCTTGTTCCAAGTACCTGGTTGATAAATATACTTACACAAGTCGTTCAAAGCAATTTCCCTGGACAACTTGTAATTCGAACATTAAAATACCTCCCAATACTTACCTGCTCAATTTTGATTTAAATAAAGCATTTAAGCTTTTTGTTTTAAAAAAAGTGTCTAGTTTCAGAACTGGGAGGCATAACCAGTTAAACTTTGTGTGAAAAACATTTCTGAATTACACTTTGACAAAGCCAATAAATCAGCAGCCTCTGCAAATGACTGTAGAAAAGCAAAGCAAATCACACGCGTATTTTGAACCACTTCTCCTCAGCTTCAAAACAGAAAATAAGAACACTTTAAAAATTAACTCTCTGGCTTACTGCGGTGACAATACTCCTTTAACCCCATATGCACTACCGGCTTCAACAAAAACTGAAAGGGAAATGAAAAAGATCAAGCACAGGCTTTAAACCACAAACATGTCTCCTGCAACAACACCTTAAAACTCTCACCAGGGAGACACCTCATTTTCCAAGGAGGCCCAAATCCCGGATTTATTTTAAAATCAGCAGTTGCAATAATTTTTTTGCTTTTTTTAAGATTGAAATAAAAATGGAAACAGCGTTGTAGCAGACAACTAGATATTAGACGAAAAGTGAGATGAAACAAATATGAAAAAAATGTTGGTCATGCTGGTACTAAAAGTAGTAGCATGTTGATGATTTAGGTCCCCAGAAGCTCCTTTACATTCTTAGCTATTATCTATCTCAGCTGCTGAAACCTGCTGTTTTAAAGGCATTAGAGTTGAACATCTAGTGACAGCACTTGGGTTATTTATCATTATGTATCACCCTGCTACACTATATTTTATTATTCTGGATTTAAAGGAAGATAACACAATTATGGTTAATTTGCTTCTCTTCTTTATATATATAGTGTCATGACCCACCACGGCTTTGTCCCATGAGATATTTTTAACCAAAAAGAAATCCACAAGAAACTCTCCCTAAAAATTCCATTAATAACCTCTTGTAGCGTGTATAGGTTGCAGGGTCTGGAACTAAGAATGTTTTAATCTCTTCAGCAAAACAATGTCTCATAATGATGTACAGGACTATTGCTGCACTGATGAAGAATCATACATAATTCAGCACCTTTCACTTGGCACCACTGTGATATCCTCATTAGCAGTGGCTCACAGTGGCTGTCAGATGGTGTCCATGCGAATGCAGGCATTATATTGTCTTTGAGATGTGCAGCTGCTTCCATGACACTGCCAGTATATAAAAACATGACGCCAGTTTGTTTTATTTAGTGCTAAACCTTCCAGTTTGTAAAAACAAGGCTGACACAGAGCCTGACATGAGGCAGTGAAAATAATTAGCTCTCATTTTCTCAGCCTCCTATTTCCTTCTCCCCGCTGTGTTCTCTTTCCACTAAACCACCACATGTCAGTCGAAATGGGAGGCAATTAGTGGGCTCATTTCAGTCCCCACAACTGTGCTGAAAAGAAAGTATTTATGATGGCACAATGAACAGCTGAAAGATTAAATAACATTTGCCTTTTGAAAAGAAAATGACTTCTAGCTAAATGGGCAATTTTTGATTATTCTCAAACAAGCTTAGAGTAGTTGGTTTTTAAAATACAAGAAAGGAAAATGAGTCATTTTTAGGTGAAAGAATCAAATAAAACTTGACACAGTAATGCAAATAACTGATGTTTTATTGCAAAATATGTAAATGTGTTATACCCTTAACAATGGCTGGTGTCTCAGGTCAGGGCAGGCTGTTGCCAGCCAGGCTCCAGCGAGAGAAGGTGGCTCCACCACTGGTTTTGTTTCAGCTGTGCAGGCAGAAAAATACAGGCAGAGGGGAGGCCTTCTGAGAGAGATAGTCTTAAAATATACAGATAAAAAGTATGTGAAAGATGTATTTATGTTATCAGTTGCCTGAGTGCCTCCTCCAAAAGCTGGAGCCCTTACTCCTCCATGAGGCGACAGGCACTGGCTGGCTGGGGCTTTGCCTGTAGAAGCATGAGGCCTTTTTAACACCTACACAGACCACCCGTCAGTACCAAAAATATCTGTCCCCTGACAGCATCTTTCTTTAACATCCATTGCTGTGAAACTCTGTGCTGCTAGAGAGGGGAACATAAATGTAAATAAGAGGCGTTGCTATATGCTGGGCACCGGTGCCCTGAGGAGAACGGGCTGCAGCAGCTGAGAGGGAGGGCTCTGCGATAGCAGCAATCCCGAGCCTTGCTCTTGTGTTTACCAAGAGCTGCCCTTGCCATGTGATCAGAAGCAAATGGGGATTGCTGCAGCCGCAGGCATCATCATCCACACAAGCAGTCTGCTTGCAACAGTGGGATTGTACAGGTGGGAGCACAAAAACCACAAGTCCTTTCTCTGAAGGCTGCGTGGATACCCTCCTGTGCTGCTAAGCCAGGCCAGTCCTCCAGCAGCACTTTCCATGGGCCGCTCAAGGGAACAACTCGAAGGAGCTGGGCAGGCACCACATCCCCACCAACAGTGGGGCCGTCAATAGAGGCTGCGCCTGCACACCGGGACTTGCAGCCCTGCGGGACTTCAGCTCTGGGGACATGGGTGAGCAGGAGCTTGGTAAAGGCATGGCAGGGCTGAGGGAAATGTCCTGCACGTGCTTGGGGACAGAGGCTCCTGTTGCAGACTTTTGTCTGGAGAACAGATGTACCAAGGCTACAAGATCACTGGGAACCAGTCAGTGCTTCTGCAGACATATACATGACCAAGGCTGTACATGTGAGACACAAGTGGAAGGCAGCAAGGTAATTCAAGCTGGCCAAGGTATAAAAATAAAGCTTGAGATTACAAAGTCTAGATCGATTGAGCAAATAACATAGCTGAAAAGTCTAAATGCCTTTTCAGGATTATGGAAAAGTTGATAATTTCTGATGGGAACCCCTGGGCAAGCACTGCCTACACAAGGATTTTAAAAAGTGTTGGCTTGCGTTTGACCTCAGTTACATATGGATGCCACAGCTGGAGCAATCCCAGTGGAGATGATGGAGTTATACCAGCTCCCCCTCATGTGAAACCAATACATAGTCCAGAAAAGCCTCTTTGAAAGAAAATACAAGGAGCTCAGATCACCTGCACTAAAATTCTAATATCCTACAAGTGATCCACTTTCTCAGTGGACTACATTAATCAGTTCTTAATGGTGCTGGTTATATTTAAATGTGGCTGTGGTTTTGTTTTACAGCTTCCTTCACAAAGTATTTATCCCTTTACTGACTGCTTCTTAGAATAGGAGTAAATACATGAGAATGGCACACAAACACAGATACTCTGATTCTTGCATTAACTGTCAGCCTTCAGTAGTGTAAGCTTTGTGATTTGAGATGTAATTAAAGAGGAAGTCTTTAGAAGATGAAGTTTTGAGATAAGATTAAATAATCCCATGTGGGAAAGTCAAGGTACTGGTAAGTACCTTGCAAAGGGTCAGATAAAATCTATTCCTCTGCAAGCTTTACTTACTGAAGTGGGTTAGAATACCTGCAAAGCATGGGGAATATCCATGACTGAAAAGCTACAGAAGTGGAATTTTAAATTTTAGGCCTTGACTTTTTCTTTATTTTTTGCCACGTTTGTAATGTGAGTGCCTTCCATGGCAACTTAAACTGGTGATGCTACATCACATCTGTCTGAACTAGGAATTATTTTTAAGAAAGTAAAGAAAGAGTTTTTCAGTGTTGATGTATGGGGAGGGTGGAGAGGAAGCAGCAGACATGGTCTCAGCTTGTAAAACTGCATTCCAGTTAAAACAAACGCAACAACTCTTGTCTGGTACTGCTTGCATTTTGTCAGCCCATGTTTCTCCACAGGAAGAGCTGGTCATGATGTCTCTCTAAAGTAGTCTTAATATTATGTTCACTTTTGCACTACACCTTTAAATAATGGCATTAAAATATATCCCAGTTGGATATTCAAGCCTAGAAAATAATTCACACACATAGCAGATGGTTTTGAAGAGGTTCTTCTCTTTACTTTGTCAAACGGAAGAGAGGTAACTGGGGAAAAATAAGGCAACTTCAAGTTGGTGACCCAACTTCAAGGCTTTGTGTTTGGATATAGGTCAGATTGTGCTACACTCGGTAAAAAATGAAAACATTCAAAGGCATGGTGAAATCAGCCCTTTTGAAGACCAAAAATAAAGAATGCATCAACAGGAGACAAAAAGACTGTGAACCATCCTTCTTATGGAGTTAGATGATTCATCAGTGCAGAGCTGACATAGCTCAGACACCTTTCCCTGATTGGGAAATTTTAATGAGCCACCTAGGAAAAGGAAGGCATTGAAAATTCCCTTTGCAGTTCTGCGAGTCAGCTCAAGCCACAATTGCCAGGGTTTGTGTTTTTACCCTCTTTGGTGTCTTGGAGTTAATTGGTGTCTCCCCCCCCCCCCGCCTTTTTTAATTTATGGGAAAAAATCATTTAAAATGTCTAAATCTATAACCTTTCAGTTCACTGGGAATTGTGTACAGAAAGGTCATTAAAAGGAAGTGAATGGAAGAAACCACATAACTCAAACCACAAGAGCTGGAAAAGAAACCTCGAAAACCCAGGTTAGCTTAGCAGCGCTCACTCCTGATGCATTCAGAGAGCACAAAGGTCAACTGAGTTTTCATCACCTCCAAAGATGCAGCTAAAAAGGGAAGGAAACACTAATGAAATGACTACATATGTTGGCTGGTGGAAACCAACATAAACCCACTAGAAGATGCAGTTTAAATTAGCTAACAAATCTGATGCTGGCAAAGTCACATACGGGGTAGTGAATGCTTCATTCAGTGAATTCAGGCAATGATGAACATTCAAATGCCATCCTGAAGTGTATTCATCAGGATCATTGCTAAAAGGTAGCGCCAACTCCTAAGGCCCTTAACTTTCTGTGATGCTCCTGCCTGCTTATAGAATCATAGAATAATCAGGTTGGAAGAGACCTACCGGATCATCGAGTCCAACCATTCCCATCAATCACTAAACCATGCCCCTCAGCACCTCGACCACCCGTGCCTTAAACACCTCCAGGGAAGGTGAATCAACCACCTCCCTGGGCAGCCTGTTCTAGTGCCCAATGACCCTTTCTGTGAAAAAGTTTTTCCTAATGTCCAGCCTAAATCTCCCCTGGTGGAGCTTGAGGCTGTTCCCTCTCATCCTGTCTCCTGTCACTTGGGAGAAGAGGCCAGCTCCCTCCTTTCTACAACCTCCTTTCAGGTAGTTGTAGAAAGCAACGAGGTCTCCCCTCAGCCTCCTCTTCTCCAGGCTAAACAACCCCAGCTCTCTCAGCCGCTCCTCATAAGGCCTGTTCTCCAGCCCCTTCACCAGCTTTGTTGCTCTTCTCTGGACTCGCTCCAGAGCCTCAACATCCTTCTTGTGGTGAGGGGCCCAGAACTGAACACAGGATTCGAGGTGCGGTCTCACCAGTGCTGAGTACAGAGGGAGAATATCCTCCCTGGACCTGCTGGTCACGCCGTTTCTGATACAGGCCAAGATGCCATTGGCCTTCTTGGCCACCTGGGCCACTGCTGGCTCATGTTCAGTCGGCTGTCAACCAACACCCCCAGGTCCTTCTCCTCCAGGCAGCTTTCTAGACAGACTTCTCCTAGTCTGTAGCCCTGCACAGGGTTGTTGTGCCTCAAGTGCAGGACCCGGCATTTGGCCTTACAGAGAAAGCCTTCTGGCTGTGCTGGCAGAGCTTGGTGTAGTGCCAGGGAGAGGACACCTGTGCCTCTAGAAACTACCTTCACACCTGAGACACTGCTGTACTTTGACGAGGCACATACATCTGAACAAACCTGCACCCCTCAAATGGCTTCTGGGTTCTGGACCAGCTCATGCACCTGTGGCACTGTGGTATGTCACGCTGCACACTGAAGCTACACCCACTAGTACTTTAGTTTGGAACAGGAGCAGGCTTTTGTCCCATGTCTGCCCTGTCCCATGCTTTGGCAAAGCCACGTGCAAGCACACGGACCAGCTTGTTTCCAGGTGCAACTACATGTGAAGATGCACTACAACACCTAATGGGAACTCAGCCCAGGAGACCAATGCAGAGCTGGTCTGGCGTAAAACCTCCCAGTGTGACCCGTCCCCTTGTACAGAGACCTTCCTGCTGCACTGCACCAACTCCCAGCTGAGCCTTATAATCTTCCTTGATGTGCGTAGGTCTAGTAGTCTACATATCACCTGAGGAACACATTTCTCCACTCATAACCCAGATTTAAGCTTATTGCCTCTGTTTTTCTCATGGCTAAAACAAAAGAAATGCTTCTTACCTAGGCAGCCAGTTACAGGGACTGATTAGGGTAAAGTTTCTTTGAGAAATTTATTTTTAAACTGATACAGGCCAGCTTTTTAGCTATAGAGACGGTGGAAGGTACAATCCCAAGTGTTTCTGCTGACCCAGTTTTACAGGAACAGGCACCACTATCTTACAAAAATGGCACAATAAATAAGTTGAAACCCTTCAATCCTTGTTTACCCAGCATCTCCAATTCATTTTGGAACAAATCTGGATGGCAGCAGTAGTTGGCTCAAAGCAGCCTCTAGGGGAGCTAAAAGATTGTATCCAGGGATTTTCAAAGCACCAAGCTAGCCATATTTTCTGTATTGTACGCACAACACCAGTCTTTATTAGCGTTATATCTAATGTAAGTTACCTTGCTCACATTGGCCCTAGCAACCTGCCCAAAAGCTCAGTTGATCTATTACTTCCAGTCCACCTTTTAAAACTTGTGAAACTACACCATCTTTAAAGGCAGGTATGAGTTACTAAGCAGATCTCAGACAGAAGTTTCCAGCCCAGACAAACTCAGGTGACAGAAGGTGTGTTCCCTAGAATGGCATCAGGGACATACGCGCTGTGGTAGTGTGGATGCCAGGGAAGGCAGGCCTGGCACGCACCCATGGCTGCAGAAGGAAAGATTTTCTTAGGAAGGGGCCCAACTGGGCACATAGCAGAGAGGACCAATTAGAAGGTCACGGGAAAGGGAGGATGAGAAAGAAAAAGGGTTCTCTATTGGCATGTTCAAAACCTACAAAAGTTACGCCAGCAGTACACAGGTCTATTGAACTAGCCCTGTCCTCTCATAATAATTCAGCACCTGTCCTATAGACTTTGGCACGCTGTCTTATTTGCAGATTTTGCCATCACAGCTGAAATATCTACTTGTACTCAAACTTAGTAGCTGTTAGTGCAAACTGAATTTCCCTTCAGCACTCAGAGGTCTGTTCACTCCTTCTCTTGTTCTTTCCTGGGGGAAGTTGCCCCCTCCCTGCACTACATCTCACAGCTTGCATGGAAGGAACATATGAGCTATTTCATGGACTTCTAGTTCCTTGTAGAGTTGCACATGGAAGGGAAAGATGCACACCTACAAAAAAGCAGCTGTACAGCATCATAAGCTACATGCATTTGAGAACACTGAGACAGTCTAAGTAATTCATATAGTGATAAAGAAGATTTTCACAGAAAAACAGCGCTTAGGATAAAAGAAACAAACAAGTAAAAAAGGACATCTATAGATGAAAAGCAAAAACCTTTTTCAAACTGATGACATGGTTTCAGTATGAATCCAAGCTTCTGCAAACTACAAACCTAAATTTTCTCTCTGCAAGCACTACGAAGTACAGAAGTCAAGAGACTTCTGCAAACAATATGCCCTGAAAGCAAAGCAGCTAGATAACGTAAGATGAAAGTCAGCCACCCACAAGTTTAGGGTGGACCGACAATGCAGATTTGTCAAATACAGAAGGAAACAAATCCTGCTGTCACAACCCCTGACTCTAACTCAGAAATGCTTTCAATACCATTTACACATATATGATAATTCTAAACTCCTTGAACTCGGAGTCTGTGGCAGGCTGGATAAAGAAAGCAAAAAGCAAGGGAAAAAACCTCACTCTCAAAAAAAGACAACCTAGTGGAAATGCTTTGCTGGATCATCTAGAGTCATCAATGCTCCTATTACACAGGGTGTAACGAGAGATCCTTGAGCCACCTCAGCTTGGAGCTACAGTTTGATTAGAATGTGGTACGCTGGTAATTGCCTTCTACCAGCTGCTGCGCAGTAGCTTTGCCATCTGCAATGTGCTGCACCTACCCCTCCCATCTTCCTCACTACCGTAAGGGAGCACAATCACCACCAGGCCCCGTGAGCCACATTGACATTTGGTCAGCACTTTCCGAAAGAGGATTCTCACAGCAAACTACTTTTTTTTGTGTCCAGAAGATACTGGACCCTCTGGGTAGTGACTAAAAAGGTAAACAAACCAACTGATATAGTGCGCCCAGCTTACCTTTGGACCATTTCCCGGCTTCAAGTGATAACCAAAAACAAGTTCAAGATTCACTACTTTCTCTATGTTTTCTTCGGATCCACCTGCAGAATCCTGCCAAAGAGAAAGGCAAGGTCAGACTTAACATCTACCACAACCCCCTAGGAGACAGGAGCAAAGCCTCTGGCAGCAGTAAGGATTTGCCTTTCAGATGCTACAAGTCTGGCAGGCAGCAGCAAGGAGTCAACACTCTGCCCCGAACACGCTGTTCCAAGAGGGGCCAGGGCTTCTGCATGAGTTTCCAGTGTGCAGTGGATGGCACCTGGGAGATGCTGCACAATTTCTGATCCTGCTGAGCCATTCCAGCACTGCACTGTGCAATTGCAGCCAGCATGGTATAATGGCGAAACCTCTATTTTCATTTTCCCCTTTGGAGAACAGAGTTTCACTGGTTGTAAATTCACTTTAAGTACATTTCACTCTATAGCTGTGCAATAAATTGCAACTAAAAAAAACCTACTCCAGGCTTTGGGGCCTAGAACTGCTTGATTAGCTCATCAAATTAAATCAGGCAAATATCTGCTCTGGCAATCCTGAGGTTCCCAAACACTCTGTCCCTTTTGCACAGCTCTTATTACCGTTATCAGAAAACCAAAAGGTTAATAAAAGGATGACCAGACATTATCATCATCATTCTCTCCTGTAACATTAATAAACTGAGAAATGACAGGCTTATTCTGGGCCAGGGTTCTGCCGTTCTTTGGTGGTGAGCAGCCAGTGACACCAGTTCAGAGGAATGGCTCTTAAAAGTAATTTCTGATTAATAACAACAAAGAAATTGCAACTAGTAGTCTTTTAATTTAATACTACTAGTTCCACGATAAAATATTGGAGCCTTCTTGGAAACAACTTTTTATACCCTATTACTTGTTCTGATGTGACGTATTGCTGCTGTTGACCCTCCACGTTTGTCACAATGCTCTGCAGGAACTGCTGCTACGCTCTTCCATGAATGGTAGGAAAGCTGAGACAAGAGAACAATATATTCATAGCAACAGAACAAGCACTTCTCATATAAACAACGAGACTTGCCTTAATTAATGGTGGAAAATGAAACAGATTTAGGTAGTCATGGGTTAACTTCTCAATAGCAGTCTAGAAAAAGAAAATCAACAAAATCAGACAGAAGGTATTCAGTATCTCATACTGCGAACACCGGCATGAAAAATGGCACAACTCCATGTGCACTGTGTTTTCTACTGTGGATACATTAGGGCATCTGAGAAGAGATTAAAACACAGCCCTGTTCTGCAAACTCTCATGGTAGATCAGCCCCATCCTGCATTCAGAACAAAATCTGCTTAATCGGAGAAAGAGATGTTTGGGGGTTGTTCTGGTTGTTTTTATTTATGCTTAATCAACCTAGGAAGCAGAAATCTTTCATTTTGGGCACGGTTGACTTTATTAAATTTCAATAATTTTCCCTGTAGAAAATGTAAATTAAATATATCTATAATGGTGTGTGGCATGGAAAAAATGGCTGATGAGCAAAAGGGGAATAAATCTGTGTGACTTATGAAGCTAAATTTGCAGGACTAGCAATTAAGATATAAGTATCTCTTTATTAGTAAATTGTAGTATAAAATCATTGAGACCCAACACAATTATAGATGCTGCTTTTAGAACAATCGTTTTCCAAAGCTGACTGCAAGGAAACTGAACTCTCTCCTGTGGCTACAGTATTAATACTATTACTGCTGTTGTGATCATGTTATCCAGACCATGATCTTCTTAAATCATAACAAATATTAAATAACACCATGAAACAAAGTTTTAAGGGCAAAGCAACCTGGGCATCAGTCAAATGGCTTGACAATTGTCTAATGGAGTTTTTTAGTCAAAGTACATTTTAAGCTACAGATGAAAAGTGAAAGTTGATAAATTCAGAGATTTCAGTTCAAGTAACTCTTTTCATATCTGCTCCTCCTTCAGCTGAAGAGAAATCCTTGGAGAGAACTCTCTCTGAAGATATCCAAAGCTTTCTGTCAAGACAATGGCCTTCTTAGGCAAAGCTTTACCAGTACTGCCAGTCCAGCCCACAAGAAAACCAAGAACCACAGAATATAAACACCACATTTTCATGCCTCATAATATGCTCAGGTTGCATTGGAGTCCAGATCCATACAAGTGTGCCACTGTTTTTTGATATCAAATATGTTCTCTATTTAACTTTATGTATTTTTTTTCGTTGTTAATACCACTAAAACTTCACAGACTCCTTCTTAATACTCGCAGTATAACCTACTGCAACATTCAACACATGCTGCTAAATACCTTTAAATGGATGATGTGTCCTCTGGAAACAATTCCCATGTCCTTTAAATCCTCCTCTTCTAGAAGAAGCAATCTTTTCCCAGTGATATGATGTTCCTTAAACAAGCTAGCGTATACACTCATTTCACCAGAAGCATCGCCTTAAGATAAGAGAGGTTACTGAGAAATCCATAGGGTGCTTTATTGGAGAGAGGAAAAGATCAGCAAACGTATGTATATTCATAAACGTGGCTATGAAGGTACATATGAATAGCTTTTACCTTGTCTGGTAAGTTGTTGCATCCAGAAAAACTGCAAGAAAAGATGAATCAGTCTTGAATTTCACATCATCAAAATTTTATACTACAGTTATTTGGAGTTTGCAAGTAATCATTCTTTTTTAAAACAACATTTAAAAATATTTCTCACTTTGGGTTAAAGGACTCAAGATTCACCAATGCAAGTGATTACTTTTGCTTAGCTTTTTAAAACGGCCTATTATCTTGCAGCCACCTTCCTCAGGTTACCATTACAAAGAATAACAGAAATGTCTCAAGCAGAAGCATAGAAATCTGTCACGTGCTAAGAGGGCTGAAGTTAAGGAGCCAGGGCTATTATGGCTTTTACACTGGCTTTCCAGGCAGTCCTTCAGTAAACATTAGCTAAGTAACCCCATCATAGACACCTCACAAGGAGAGTGTGACATTAAAATCACTATAACACAATGCTATGCTAAAGAGAAATCATTGATGGTTCTTGTTTAGCCTTTTAACTGAATAAAAGAGTAAAAAAAAGACTCAATACAGCTATTTCATATTAGAGAGAGATTTCACATCCCTTAAAAACTTTCTTTCAGTTAATTGACATCTTGGTGGCACATAGTGGGATAAAACCTTCAAGCCAGGTCTTGGGGCACTTCCACATTCCTTGTATGATCACTCAGGAATGCCCTTGTGGCTGCTGACAGCTGCCAGCACAAATTATTTTATAGACTTTGGAGAATGTGGCTGTTTTATAAAGGTGTTTTAAGCCCTTAGTTTACCCATGGTCATTTTAAAGCCTTACTGGGACACAACTTTCACCAAGCAAATAGAAGTAAAATCCCACCTAGATGTTCTGATACAGCTTTCCCTCCCTCCGTACCCAATGTAATTTGTTAGAGAGCTCCAGCAGGCAACACTGGCCACAAAATACTCACCACATCTTCTTCGGTCCATGCACAAATATCAAAGGAGGGCAGCAACTGTGTGAGAGACATGAATTGAAAAGAAAACCATCTGACTGCTTTTCTCCCCTCCACCCAGATTTCACTTTGGTGGCCAATTTAATTTGATTCCTTTTTCCCTGCAAAGGGCAGGACTTTAGGCTGCGACTCTTATACTGACCTACCAAACCCTTGGATTCACACTGACCACAGGCTGGCTCCAACAACATGATGGCAGTACTAAAACAATCCCATTGTTTTGTGTAGGTAAAATTATCAGCAGACCTCCAACAGAAACAATTTAGGAAGCAAAAGAAAGCAGTCCGATGGCGAGTGACTCTCTGGCTGCCTCTCTTCTTGCTCTGACACTACAAGAAGGCTTTTGCTTTTGCTATGGCTTTGGTACCACCTGATTCCTGCAATGAAAATAATGTGGTGATTATGACCCTCTCCAGAATGATGGGTATTTTCTGCAAACTAGACAGCAGTGAAAGCAGAATCTGGAGCTGGGGTGCTGTGGCTAGTCTTCCTGTAGGACAAGTCCTTGTTGGTTTCTGCTAGTATTTCATAACTGCTCCCCTGAGGCTGCAGTAGTGCAGCACTTCCCAACCTTCTCCAGGGCTGCAGCCCACACACAGCACATTGTTGTACACAAGATGGTGTTTGCTCTTGAAGCACAAGGAAACCACGGAGGATGCACAGAAGGATGGCTGCACTAAGTAAGATTCTGGAATGATCTGAAAACCGATGCAGGAGATATCACTGTAATACCAATTGCCATTTTACTCAAACATATGATATCCCAGGCTGTACCTTCTTGGCATTTCTATCCGTTTAAAAGGTTAGCATTGACTGGTATTGTCACATCTCTCCCGAAGGTTCAATACAACGACGTAGTCGCAAATTTACTCATTGCATATAATATTGACTTAAGAGACTAAGCATGGTTACCCACCAGTCCCCAAGGCTTTGCTACCTCCTCTTGAGAGCCCTGCCACCCTGCTATCCCACCCTGATCCACAGGCCAAGTATGACCCCTTGGAACTGCCTGCCTCCAGCTGAACACTTAGACCCAGGGCAGAGCTGCCTCTTATGTACCAGTCTGAGCACTTCCCTGGCTTTCCAGGCAGAGACCAGGGTCTAGTATAATCCATCCACAACTTTTAACCACTGCTGTGAAACACTCTTCGTGAAACTCCCACTGAAGGATTTGTGACTGTCCCATACACCTTGATTTCTGCCTCTGTATCTTTGACTTTGTGCTGCTCATTCCACTTTGAGTTTAAGGGCTCTTCAGACTCTCCTCCTCCACTCATTTCTAAACGCTGCTGGACACAAACCACCCACAAGACCAGCTGAAGACACCTCGGTAAGGAGGATCTAGTGGACCCTCAACCCATCCCTTTGCTCACTTGTTTTTCCACAGGGGCATCAGGGGGAAGTGGCAGATGGGAAGATGACTCTGGCAAAGAGAAAAAGAGACCTTCCTGACTTTTTCTTTCTACGCTCCATTTCCAGCCAATCTTCTCAACCAATCTGCTATTAGTCAGGTATTCCCTATGCTAACAGCTACCTGCAGCCTGGGCAGGATGCTGTGGGAAAAAAGTAGTGCTGGGGGCAGCACCTGAGCACAAGGCAGGGCAAGTGGCAATCACAAATATCCTTAGGAAGGCAGAGGGTTGTACCTTTTGTAGGTATTTATAATCAAAGCAGCTGGTGCTGTGGGAGAAGCCTTGTAGAACAATTTATATGACTGAATCTTTTACTGCGCTAGTCCAACACTGCATTTTTCAGTGCACAATGTATTCTGTCAGCTTTTCCCACGTTTAAATATAACCAGTGGCAGAATATATTCTGCATTATTTTGATTTAAAAAAATAGGAGAAAAAAGGAGCAATGTCACGCAGGGAGTAATACAAAAAATTACTTAAATCAGCAGACAATAAGAAACCTCTTGAAATACCAGCATTTTACACAGGGACACAGATGCATAAAATTTACTGTCAAAATGTTTATTGCAAAATAGAAGTTTGGAACAAAGAGAAGCAAAGGAAAATGTTCACATCAAAAGAAAGTTTATGACACCAATTGAGGAAATTTAATACAAAGCATGATTTCTTTTTCTTTGTTTGCTTTGGTTTTACACCGGAAAATCAAATCCACAGTGTGAATAAAACAAGACCTCGTATGTCAAGTGCAATAAAGAGAATAACTGATGCTGCAAGGTTTCACCACACAGAAGTGTAACATCGCATGTTCCACACAAATGATATATTCAGTTTACAGCACAAGAGCTTTGGCACAGGCGCTGCACTCAGCATTGGGTTTTTTTCAGAAGGGAAAGTTAATTTTTCTAACACTGTGAAAATATTTTCTATTCAAATTTCATCAGTTCACACTTGAAGTGTAAGTACCATTGACTCCTAGTATTCAGTACAAAACTTTTTCAGTAGTGCAAAAGCAAGAAATGCAGTGGACTATAACTGATTTTAAAAGGCATATGAATACTTAGCACACAATATAAAATGTTTAAAGAAGTATGTTGGTTCTACAGTTTCAAAATTAAATTTTCACACATCAGAAATCTCTGTGCAGATTTTACAGTGTACACCAAGTCGAAGTCTGGGGGAAAAGGGAAAGGACTCCCCTCCAGACTCCTACCAGTGCATCTTAAGGGCTGTGACAATTACTAAATGAGCTTATTTTCCTACCTGAATATTCTACCTAGGACTGTAGTTAAAACCTCTGTCAAGTTAGGTCTTATTAAAAACCTGTAAAAGCTGCCTGATTACAGAAAATGGGACTACAGTACTAAAGACATAGTAACATTGCTGAATACTTACAAGTTAGACACACACTTTGTATTTACTGCTACTGCTGATAGCAATCTAAATCGTTATTGCATCAAATACTCAAATCACAATAACCGCTTTAAAAAACAAAAGGAACGGGAATTAACATCTCACAAAACCACTGGAGCGATAAACAAATGACAAGTGAAGAACATGATTGTATGACAAGGAGCTGCTCATGACCTTGCCTCCTGGAAGCCCTTCAAACCTAGAATAGTTTGGGTTGGAAGGGACCTTAAAGATCACCTAGTAGAGGGGACAAACTCTATGCTAGGGAGCACGTAACCAGCTAGGGGTGCAATATACTTATGCACAGTTACTTAGGACACTTGCTACTCCAAGGAATTAGTGGTGTAATCGTCACAAAAATTACTAGATTAAAAGTTTTACTCCATTAATGTCCCCCTCCGTTTTTCTCCCACTGCTGAAGGAAAAGAAAAGGTGCTGAGCAGCCTGTCTTGGTCGAAGCCATTCTACATCTTCAAGCAAGCCAAAAGCTGATCCTCATCTTTCTCTTGGGCCATTTACCCATCAAATCAACGTTGGCATTATAACAGCTTGGTAAACAGGAGAAGCTCAGGCCTGGTTCTTACCTTTGCCCTCTGCCAAATGCAGCAATATTATTTTACTGCATATACCTCAAGAGCATTAAGGAAAGTAGAGAAAACTGGAATCCCAAAAGGCCTGGTGGGGACTGTATGGTGAATGCGGCATATAGGAAAGCTGTTGGTGGCTTTGTTTACAGCCCATAGTAGCCAGATAAACACCTTCTCGGTTTGGTTAGTGCCTTCATAAGCCACACTGTGTGGCTGTGGACTGTTTGGAGATCTAGATAATATCCTAGCGATGACACATGTAGGAGATAGACTGCAGAGCAAAATCAGGTGTGAAAGATGAAACACTTTGACCTCCTCCAACCAACATACTAGCCCACCAGAGCTACTTTCAAAACCTTTATCTAGCAAGAACTATATCAGTGGCAGAAACAAAACAGCTGGATTCTCACGTATGATTTTTGGCTTGCAAACCGGTATGAAAGTCATTACAGGAAAGTAAAAATGCAATCAATACCATTATTTTGTTAATAAGCATAGCCAATATCCTAAGTACAACACTATCTTAGGGAACTGCACCAGAAGAGTTTGTCATATGTTATCACCATGGCTACAATTCACAGACCTTTACTACTTTGAATACATAAGTGAATTTTAAGAGAGTACAATTTTCTCATTTGCTTTAACAGTAATGTATGGGCAAAGAAAGTGGAAGAGGAAAGTCTAACTTTGTTTCATTAAAAAATACCGGAACTAAGTAGACAGCAGAAATTCCTGTAAGCGTGCTATCAAATTCTGATGATATTTTGCTAAAATAAGTTACACGTCTGGGCATGCACAAAACCTTGAAGACAGACTTAAATCTTGTCATTTTGCAACTATAAAACCCGGTGTCATGCTACTTAAGGATCAGCTTTACTTTTGTAAAGATTAAGGCGTGGATTTACAAATTCAGTTAAAACCCACGCAAATATGAATGTGCATGAAGTGCTCTGAGATTGTCAGATGCTAAAAAAGTGCAAAGCATCAATGCTAGGGACAGATTTTAATTTTTTTTTTAAATACTAAATGTACTGAACCAAATTTCATTTTCAGTTAAAGCTGTACAAACCTACAGTGCTTATGTGGTACAGTAAATCATGCACAATGGCACACATTTTAAGTGCATATATGAGATTCTATAAACCCATCAAATTTTCCTGGGTGCGAAGTGCCAGTTACAAAAACAGTATCATTGTTCTGTGTGTTAGCAGATGTAGACTTACAAAAACAGTACAAAAATGCACTATAAACAGACTATTTGCTCTTATTTCCATTTAATTATTTGCCCTTCATTGTCCCTTTTTCTCCCTAAAATCAGGTTGCTTTGATGGGCCTAAGAAGCCATCTCTACCTGAAGGAACAAGTTTCTCCTTGTGATACTCTGTAAACTTATCATATCATTTAAATTATAATTCTGTCACAAAAAAGCTTTCTGATACAGGAGAATTCACTTCAAACCAATGAATTTGCAACTGTTAGGAAGAAGGTGGAACATGGAATGACATTCTACAGAAATTAAGCATCTTGAAGGGTCTAATACTGTGTAAATACTGTGTAATACTGAGTGGACGAGACAAGCTCAAAGCCCAGCACTCACTACCTTGCAGGTTACCAGACCAGTGCTGATGTTTAAGGATAGAACAAATCCCTTTCAAATCCTGAAGAGATGCTCACTCATCACTCTAGAAAAACTCCTTCAAATAACTTTCTCTTTTTGTTGAGTGAACATGTAATGATTTCAGGCCTGCTGTTATCTAATGTATCCATTTTTCTCTAAGCCATCTACAAAAACACTCACCATAATATGTAGGTTAGAGCTGTGTAACAGGCAAGCCTATAATTAAAGAAGCCACTCAAAAACAGAAGTTTTCATAAAAGAAACTCCTCCAGTAATTGAGAATGGAATTTTGATGGCATATTCCCACTACAGCTGAACTAGACAGTAATGTTTTTCTTTTGAAATGCTGCCCTTCTTCCTTGGGCAAATATTTTACAACGTCTTCCTTTCTAACCTGCATTTGTGTTTGCACTGGTTTCCCTCCCTCCTTCTGCATCACCACTAAAGGGGTCATCATGAGAAACAGACTTGCTGCTCTCAACTTAAGTGCCTGGCAGGCAATTATTGCTGCAGATTGTTACACACTGAGTTTTACAGTAAGTCATAACAGCAGTGGCATTACTTCAAAAGTGATTTAGTTGCAAAAAAAAAAAAAAAAGGTACACAGAGGCTAGTAAATGTTCCTCACGTTACTGCCATCATGGAGAATTTCACATAAGCCACAGCAGTAGGGCCCTAGCTGAAATGTCACTGTGGCTTCTCTTTGTCCTTTCATAAGGGTAGCGCACACAGTTTAGGAGATACAACAGAATAAAAATTTGCTAACACTGATTTTTACCCTCAGGTACAAGAATAAGTCCATCAAAGTTAATGAGGCTTCCTGGATTTACATCAACATAACTGAAAATTAGCTTCTAGATCACAATATCTGATAATAGATGCAGAAGTCTGATTGCAGTTTGCTTTGCTAGAGTGAATTATATACACACGCACACACACGTGAGGGGAAAAAAAGAACATTTACACAAATCATCAACTGATAGAGATTATCTGGATTCTGCTGCTACTTAGTTTTTAAACCATGTATTTAACTAACCCCCCTCCCCCTCAACCAAGCTTCTCTCTTCCTAGAAAAGTATTTGTGACTTCCCACAATATCACTTTGAAAAAGGTTTTAAATTAGAAACACAGCAAACCACTGCAACAGTAAGAAAGAAAAGATTGTAGAGAACAGCAAATCTGGAAGTTCTAGTATATTTGTATGATTGACAATTAAAGGGGCAAGGGAAGTGACAAAAACTGCAAGAAAAAATTTAAGTACATTAATGGCATTAAACACATTGAAGTTTCCCCGAGTGTTTTCAGATCTTAAGTTTATCAGGCCATAGTTTCTGTAATCAGGCATCAAGAATTATAGATATAATCACGGCTCTTAAAGTAATAAACATCTCAATTAGTTTGGAAAGTTTAGTTCCAAATTTCATCAAAGCAGAAATGTCAGCATGTTCTAAACAAAACCATGTCTTTCTACACACAAACATGCTCAGCCTGGCGAACATCTCTTTTTTTTTTTTCTTTTACAGGATTTAAACAGACCAAACTGACAGGAATCTTGTTCTAAAACTTTATTTTTGCTTTGCTAAAACAAATTTCAGGGTTAAATCTACAACTGATTTCATTCACTGCTATCATCTGTTTCATCACAATAATCATCATCATCATCTGACCAGTCGAATTCACTGAAACCCAAAGCCATGTTGATTTTCTTTCCTTTTCTCATAGAGGTGGTTTTAGAAGAATTCTTTTTGGCTTGCATGTTTATCTGCATTCCAGAATGCAGGACAGATCCTGCTTTGTTCAGAGAGAAGATATCCCCAAAGCCCGTCATCATCAAGGCCTTCAGACTTTGGTTCATGCCAGCAACCTCCCCGTTACTTGTTGCTGTGATCTGGCATGACATCTCTGCACTGTTTGACTCCTCTGTTTTAGATTCAAAGTAAGACTCCTCAGACATTCTTGCAGCAAGAGGTAAGAAAAACTATTAAAAGGAGGAAAGGACAGAGCAAAAGTGGAAGTTAGAACCAATTTAAAAACTGAGGAAAAAGACACCACCAGATTAGTTGGCAATCAACAGAAAGCATAACAATTAGTGAATCTAAACACGGAGATCAAGTAAGAATACATTAAAACCAAACCAGCTTCATTCTGGGGTCATTGTTCTTAAATAAAAGTGCAAAATCACTGACTCGCATGGCAAGAATCACAAGTAGCAGAGCTTTCACAACAGAAGAAGGTTCAAACTCTTCAATCCTTCATTTTGTACAATGAAAATCAGAATGTGACATTTCCTAGTTGGATGGACTGGCTCCCAGGGCAAGGCAGGTACAACAGAAGTCTCAGTGGGTTGCTCAGTTGAACTTTTCAGGATTTAAGAATAAATCATGCTAAGATCAGAGAACTCAGGCAAGCTGCTGAAGTTTGGTATAGAAGTAGCAGCCCTCTAAATATTAGAAATAACAGCAGCAGTATTATTAGTGCAAAGACTGTTTGAGAGTATGCTCAAAAGAAAAGCAAGGGGTCACCCTACAACAGCCACTATCAGAAACAAGACCCTCACAAGCGGGGCAAAGGACACAGAAACCAGCCTCTAGCCCACACCACCACCACGTTGCACTGGAAGCTGTCCCAGGGAGGAGTAGGCAGGGGAAGAGGGGCGTTTGGTCAGCTCCTTCAGCTTGGTTGCTATTAATTTGTTCATTTTTGTGATATCAATATATATCTGCAGTTATTACAGCATTTTCCATAAATGAATCATGCCCTCTCCAACTGAACAATGATTAATGCCACCGTGGCCAGGCTAGTAACTTTTCTCACATGCTTGCCTGTTCTCCACAGGGATTAAAAACTTTTTTTATCCCAAATTAATCCACCCTTTTTTATCCCAAATTTTTATCCCAAATTAATCCACCTACTAAAGCAACAGCAAAGGAGCTGTGAGTGAATACTTGAGCTGGCCTTTCTTTCTAAAGCTGTTTGCAAAACAACCTGCCCAGAATTCATGGTTTCCTACATCTTTCACAGCCTAATAAAAAAAACTAACTGAAGAGTAGACGGCAGTTGGTCACAATAGGTTACAGGGGAGATTATGGCGACACCTTGGTCTGTAACACAGGAGGTTTCATAGCCGCGCTGCTCAGACTGCTCATTTTTTTTTGCAAAACCATTTACACTGACAAGCTACCTATCATTAAAAAAGGAGGAATATCTGTCTTTTGTTCCTCAAGGTTTCCCTATTTACATAGGCTTTCTATTTTCATCTTGCTTAACAAAAGTCAGCAGTCATCATTAAAGAAATTAAAATAATGTAACGAAGTTGGGCAGACGGGGTACCACAAACACTCTTCATGTGTCCCCTGGCTGTCTCTGTGACAGAAGAACCTGTAGCTAAGCTTCTGTAAACCTGGCTGTATAAGAGAGAGTGAACACACAATCACCAAAGCCCTGCTCAGATCACAGACACCAAAAGCTCTTACTAAGAGAGAATGAGTATTTTAAAAACAAGATCTAGCCATAAACATGACATGACGAGCACATAAAATTCAGTGCCAGGTTGTTCTTCTGTCAGCTATTGGTCTTTTAGTCACTTAAATCCATGAAAACACATCCCCTGACATATGGGAAGAATTTGCTATAAAAATCAACAAAGCTGCAAAACAGCTGTTTGTCCTTTAAAACACGGTTCTGGGTCAGCGTTTGTGCAATGCCTGGTAGAGGGTAAGCTGTGAATGGATCATAACTGTAGCTCATTTTGCAAGCTGTAATCACCTTATTTCCTCCATATTTTGCCATCTCATTATCTGAAGAACTTAAGGGCAATTTGCAACAGGACTTGTCTTTTGTGTCACCCTGCATATGATTAAGTCTCATGAAGAGACCTTCATAGACAGCCAGGATCCCCAGTCTCTGTACAAGCCACTGCTCTTAAATCACCACCTGCAGGTCCATATCTGGATTTCATGTCTTGCTTACTGCCTTCCTCTATATACGATCTTCAGCTTAGCTATATTCCCTTCTTAAAGTCATGTCCTCTTTCAAAAGAAGTCTCTCATTTCACTACAGCTGTGGATATATTTTACTCCTCCAAAAGGCTCCAGATTCCCTTGTGCAAGAGGCTCATCGAGGTCTGCACAAAGGGAAGTTGCAGAGATCAGACTCCAAGTTGTCTGTTTTATTAAGACATAACAGAAACAGAGTCAAAACAAGATGAGAAAAAAACACTACTTTCACAGAAGTGATTCTAAAGATTTGCCTCATCCTTCTCTCATGCTGATGTGTGTACAGTTATACTCTGTTCTTTGGAGTAGGAGCAGCATGCCACGCATGGCTACCTACCATGCAGGATGGCAGGATAAAGCATCTACAAGCCTCAAAACACTACACAATCAGCTGGCAGAGACAGCCTCCCTGCTCTCCTTTCACTTGCTTTTTTCTCTTTCTGCACATAACTTTAACAGAATCTGTTGGCCTCTCATCTTTGCTGCAGAGCAAAACAAAGTGACTGCCAAGCACAAAGCAGGGATGACAGCACCAGGTAAAACACAGCAAGGCCTAGCATTGGTTTAGAACCAGGTATAAGCCTAGCGGCCACTCTAAGCTGTGTTATTAGCTCTGGCTACCATATCTTTACTTTGGTTTTTACAGACAAAGTACCTTAAAATTAAGTAGTGAACCTCCCTGTTGCAAACCTCCAATTTGACACTGCCTACTAGACATACCCTCAATCAAGGGGGAGAGTGAGACAGAGTTGACTCTGAGGATTACAGTTTGCAAACAAAGTCCATACTTTGAAAATGCTTTACAGCTATGAACTTATATTACAGTTGTATTTGTAACCAGTGCCTTGCAGGACTTCATTCACTATGGGAAAAAACCCCAATCCTGCTTGAACAAGCCAAATGTCAGTATGTCAACTTTTTCCAACAAAAGAGCTTTTTTTTAAAGCTTTTCCATGTAACAGTTCACTAAAGAACTGTGGAAAAAACAAAACTGTATTTCCCTATTAGAAGAAATTGCAATTAAATGCAACAGGAGAGTCAGGTTAATGTTATGCAGAAAGACAGTTCATGCTTAGTACAACAAGCCTTAGCACAATGCTTTATTCTTTCAGCAATGCCAGTTCTAAGTGAAAAGTAGAAGTCATAAGCAAGTATGGCATAAAAAACTCTAGGGCCTTGCTCATGAAAAGATTGCTCATTAAAGCTGTGTCTCATGCTGTGCTCAGGATAGATGATGGGCCACAGCTCAGTTACTGGAAGTTTGCAAGCGTTAAGGCAGACATACAGATATCTACTGAGAACACTGCACATAGGAAAAACATTCATCCTTCATGATTTCATTACTGCATGTTCACAGCAGGAACATGAAAGTAACTTACTTCAAACAATAGCAGTAAGCTACACCTTAAAAACAAGTTGTATGTAAATGGGGCCTGGCTGGAATCAAGGTTATAAATAGGATTAAATTGTGCATCAGAAAACTACTTTGATCTCAATTTGGTATTTGTTTTGGCTAGTGCTTTAAAAACAAGAAGGTAATGCAGTATTTTTCTTAACAACAATTCTGTTGTACTATGTCTAGCCATGCATCAACCCCATGGTCCTCCCTCTGCCAATCAGTAATCAAGAGCACCATATTTCGTTAAGAAATTCAAGATAATCCAAGGAAGGTTTTTTTTCTCTATTTATTAATTGATATGTGGCAATCCTAATAGCTAATAACTGGCCAGTGCAAATAAGTTAGCTATATGAAAAAAGCCCTAATTTAATGGTTCAAATTTTGACTCCCTTTTCCACAGAATCGACATTCACTCAAAGAAAAAGAACAGAATAGAAAAAAAAAATCTATATAGGTTTCTACAGCCTTCTTCTGCAAGAAAAAAAATATTCTTACATTTAAGACTAAACTCTGCATCCATTAAAGTAAAAAAAGTTTCTAGTTGAAAAATTAATGTATTGAATGTAATCAATATTTAAAGTTGGGAACTGTAATTAAATCAACGGCACATAAGTGCCCTTGGCACAATATAAACTATCAGCAATATCTGAAGACTAATGTAATAGGTTAAATTTAAAAAAATTGTGTAGTGCAGTGATAAAACAGACTTTAATTGGCACAAAGGAACAACTAAAACAGAGGCACGCCTTCCTTGGTGTGTTTTAGATGTACACAAAGTTCCACATACTTTCTGAAGTAAGATGAAAGGTTGAATTATTGTCTACTTACAGGAGTATTGGACTGTTCAGTTAACTTCTGCTCCCACATCCTCAAACGTCGCTCTCGTTCCTTTAGTTCCTGCTCTTTAAAGCTCAGATCACGCTCCAGTTTCTTTAGTCTCTCTAAGGTTGCCTCAATTTCACATCTGCAGGGAGACAATTTGTTACGTCTTGTCTTTTCCTGACAGATATAAATTGTTCATAATTCCCACTTGAATGTTAACCAAATGTGAAAGGCTGGAAAGTACAATACTAACTCAAGCAGTTCATCTAATTATCAAATGCAAAGCCTTTCAGAGCTTTAAGAACAAATGGCAATGTTTATACTTGAGAATGACCATAATACCTTCAGTTGAAGAAAAGTAATATTTAAAAGAGTAAAATGTCACAAAATAGTGACATTTTAAAAACCAAAATGCTCCTTTCCTTCAACATCATGAAATAAGATCTTGTCCAAAAAGAAATTGCATAAACAACTGGTAACAATCCAGTCATTAGCAACACATTACAGGCAGTCTAAGCAGCTCATTTACCCAGGTTTGTAGTGTGGCTTATAAATATTATTTGGACTCACACTCAAAATGCACAGAATCAGCACTCAGGTGTTTTTCCCACTTACCTTCCTGTTCTTTATATGAAGATATAAGAGCAAGAATATAAACCATGATAAGACCCAATATTGCAAATGGTTACAAATACAAGCTTCTCAAGTCAGGGCTATTTAATAAAAGGACTTGGTGTACTTTTCTCTGCTTCTCGCCATATATGCAAAAGTGTGAAAAATGAGAAAGTCTTTGTTGTACCATCTTTGTTGGATTGCATTCCATGTTTGTCAGCTCTTAAAGTGTTTTTCTTTGACATGCTTTCTAATGGATAGTATCTTTTAAACACATGAACTAAACTGTTCTTGGAAAATATTTTAAGTAGTTTTGTGCTACAAATGTATGGGTGTGTACTAGAAAGCGCAGAAAAAGAATTCTGTCACTAAGTTCAGCTAGAATTTTTTTTCTTGTGGGATAACCAAAGAAAAACCTCCAATTTGTATCAGAGGTGGTATCTGCATTCAACAAAACATTCCTGTGACTGGGAGACTGTGCACTGCCTGCCACCTGTGTCCTGAAGACTACTTCAACCATTCCTTATTCACATTGTAGGAACAGTCAATCACAGTGTTTGATTTTTCTCCCAGAGAGTGAGCTCCTAAGGAGACAAATATCCTAAAGAGAGCTCTGAAGATGGCTACTGGGACTCTGCAATGCTAAATCTACTCAAACTTTCACGACATTTTCCTTTCACAAAACCACTGCAAACAAAATAATCTGCTCTTTCTGATGTTTGCAAAAAGAAAATAAAAGGACTAAGTATAATTAGTTGTAATTTTTTGGGGGGAGGGAGAAAAAATAAAAGATAATTATTTCTTTCTGTAAACCCCCCGTTCGAGCATAGGATGATTAAGCTCTTCTCCACTATCAAACTAAAGGAGTTCAGGCTCTCAGTGGGGGAAAATGCATGCCCAAATAGCCTATTTAAATAAATGAAATAATTTAAATATTCCAAATCTTATAGATTTCTTATTTCAATAAGACATCCCAACTGGAAAGTTGGAAACTACTGCAAACTCTACCACCACGCTTAATTCCACTGCAAAAATCAGCCACCTGGGGCAAGGGCATTTATCATACTTAAATTCTGCTGAGCAAGCAGTTTGATGTGGTGGTCAGAAGAAATGCCCCTTATAATTAGTATGCTTTAGGTTTCAAGTAAAATTCTCTCTCGTATTTAGGCATGCAAAGGTCAGCGCTGATCTCAGTGCTGAGTGGAAAGTGGTCACACATCCCAATGAAAAAAAAAAAATTTCCATCCTAATGAACATTTCCATATAATAAACCCTTTTTGTCAGGTGCAACATATGCTATGAAATCTACTGTGGGAACTACAGAGCAAACTGAGGACAGATGCAAGTGCTGCTTTTTTGAATTTGTCTCTTAACATCACTGCTACTTATACACAGCTTTAATTTTTAAAACACACAAATTGAGGTTCTCTTAAATAACATTCTGCAATAGGAAAGTCCTAGAACAACAGCTTTCTGTATGTCAAAAGTCTATTCTGTGCTGTAATTACTTCTCTTCATTAGACAGAAACTTCTTCTATAACAGAGGGTCAATCTGTGAAAACAGTTGCATTCTGAAAAATAATTCCACTGTATAATAAAACTGAGTAATTAAAGAGAAAGCTACTGTACATTGCCCAGTTAATGAGTCTTACTTCATAAATGAAGCAGCTTGAAACATTATACATGGTAGGGCATGTGGGTTTGTTTGCTTCTATAGTTCTGCAGTCTGAGCTTGCTGGCTTTTCTAGAATAATCTCACTCTGTGACACTGAGGAATGTATACTCTATTATTAGAAACAATAATGATAAACAGTCACAGATTAAAAACAATGACTGGCATTTGTTTATATGTCTTGGATTGCTACTGATACACTAATATAAGTATCACTAATAGACTACTTTAATCATTAGAACAGTTGTGGGGAGAGGGTGGAAGGAAAAATGTAGTTAGCATATACGACTAAATGCAGACAAATGTGATCTCTCGCTGAACTGGAACATCATTACTCTGATAGTAATTTTTTCTTGATGTAATAAAAGCATCTTGAGAAAGATCTCCAAAAAGATCAAAGATTATGAACTGAAACACAATGTAGAGCTGTGCAACTTAGTTGCAAGACAGTGCCACAGTTCAAACAGATAATAAAAATACAAAGGGTAGCACAGTTAGGAAACAAAATACTGAATTATGTTAAGAAAATCACAAACCAGGTAGATTAAAATGTATTATTAATATAGAAATCAAGACTAGTAAATATTGCAAATAAGACTACACTAAAGATAGGTCAAAGTGTCATTTATCTCATCACTTCTATTGGTCATATATAGACTCGGCGCACTCTGTCCTCACACCAGGCAGTCAGATGTTGATTATTGTTGTTACACACCATTATAGATGCATTCTTTGCACATCAGAAAAAGAACCTTACCTTGCAGCTTAAGAGTGGGAAGAAGTATCATCTAGCTTGTCTGAGTTTGATTTGCTAAGTGCAGTAGCCTTGTATACAGTATCTGGAGCTCTAACTTGGAGGTCCCTCAGAGAACACTTTTCCCAAGCCCATCCTTCTCAAGGGCTCTGTTAGACAAGCTTCCTTAAAATCCTTTATTTCTTTGTAACACATATTATTCCTTCCCTATTACCAGCCCAACTATCTCTCGGTAAATCACTAAGGGATTTTAAAAAAAAAAAAAAAAAGAATAAAGCAATGTGTAAAAGCAAAGACTTTTCAGTTTTATGTTTTAACTTCTGTGAAGCTGTTCTCAGAAATTGTCTTAAGTCTATTTTAGATTATCCCTTAAGATCACTTTAGTCCTACAAGTCTTTAGTCTCTTTTAACTTGCATGGTTTTTTACATAATTTCTGACAATTTGACTTAACCTCCATGAGTGTCTCCATACAGACATGGCTTTTGCATGAGAGAAGACGGCTCTTACTGGAATTCAGGTAAGAGAGCGCTCTTCTTACTCAGCTCCTGAGAAAGTCCCCAACAACATGCACTTATTCTATGCTTCATGTTTTCATTTTGGCTTAATTCAGAAATCAACTTTGCTTTCAGGCAAATCAGGCCCCACTGCAAAATTGTGTTTTCTCTCTCATATTTCCTTGCCTTCAAGTTATTTATTTAAAAAAAAAAAAAAGCCAGATTTACCTTTAACCCAAGTCTTCACAGTAAGAAGTTTTTCCTGATCTGATAATGACAAGGAACTTTTGCTTCTACATGGCTGTTCATTAACACCTTGACAGCCATTCCTCACTGGAGCCATCTAGGTGCATCAACATAAAATTTGCAAGGAACAGCCGTACCACTTGAGTCACACTCCAAGAAATGAATCGATTTAGTAAAAGAAGTTTAATGTTACCAAATGTCAACTAGCGCAGCTTTTCTTCTGCTATGCTGGAAAGATGGAAGCTGTTATTTGTCACCCTTACAGGAGTCTGAGTACTTGCGCATCTTTTAAATTAATATTTTTACAATTTGGGGGAAATTTTTCACCCAGCCCTCCTTGTCTTCTCCTACTAAGACAACAACAGGATGCCCAGAGTGTGCAGGAACAGTGGTGGCCAAGTCATCTCCTACCCTTGAAGCGCTTGTGCCGAGCCTTGGGGTGAGCAAGCGTGCTGACCTGCCAAGAAGGCCAATGGCATTGTGGCTTGTATCAGAAACGGTGTGACCAGCAGGCCCAGGGAGGTTATTCTCCCTCTGTACTCGGCACTGGTGAGACCGCACCTCGAGTCCTGTGTTCAGTTCTGGGCCCCTCACCACAAGAAGGATGTTGAGGCTCTGGAGCGAGTCCAGAGAAAAGCAACGAAGCTGGTGAAGGGGCTGGAGAACAGGCCTTATGAGGAGCGGCTGAGAGAGCTGGGGGTGTTTATCCTGGAGAAGAGGAGGCTGAGAGGAGACCTCATTGCTCTCTACAACTACCTGAAAGGAGGTTGTGGAGAGCAAGGAGCTGGCCTCTTCTCCCAAGTGACAGGGGACAGGACGAGAGGGAATGGCCTCAAGCTCCGCCAGGGAAGGGTCAGGCTTGACATTAGGAAAAAATTTTTCATGGGAAGGGTCACCGGGCACTGGAACAGGTTGCCCAGGAAGGTGGTTGATTCACCTTCCTTGGAGGTGTTTAAGGATGGGAGGATGAGGTGCTGAGGGGCACGGTTTGGTGATTGATGGGAATGGTTGGACTCGATGATCCTGGGGGTCTTTTCCAACCTGGTGATTCTGTGAGAAGCGGCGGCGGGGAGGTGCCCGGCGCAGGTGGGCGCTGCGGCCAGCAGGTGGCGCCCCGGGGCCGCGCAGCCAGGGCGGCCCCGGCTACTCGCACCCCGCTCTCCCCAGTACAACGACAGGTCTCTCTTTTTCCTTGGAAACCCGCGAAGGAAAGCTGGGGTGCGGGTTTGGACCCGGTGCGCTTCGCCGTCCTCCACCCAGCCCTGCTCTCCAGGGTTCTTCACTCCCGACTTTGACTGCGGGCAGGGAATCTTTTAATACTTCTGCTCCCTGCTTACCTGGAGCGGGGCCAGCGATGCTTAATATAGACCGAGGCACGATCCCCGGCACAAATCATATGCCCGAGCAGATCCCTTTTCAGTTTTCCAAACAGAAGGATGGAGTGGGAAGCAGCGAGCTTTCTCACTCAGAGATGGGTTTTTTTAAGTTTTGGCACATACAGAAAATGGGTCAGAACTTTTACTGTTAAACTGTGCTATGTAATAAATTTTTTCTTCGTTTATGAATAAAATTACAGTCAGCAATAGGTGACATCATATACTCAACCTGTGCTGGTGCATTATGCAAAACCAGGGCTGGGCATATGCTGAATGCACGGACTCAAAGTCAACACAAAGGGCAGAATGCACAAAAAATGGCAGAACACACAAAAAATGGCAGAACACATACAAGCGAAAACAAATGGAGACTTGATTTGAAAATTTCTTTTGTATGCTTTATCGCTTCTAAAAAAATATATATACCTATTAACATACGCCTATGCCATGTCAACGAAAATTGCATCAAATGCACATGTACCTGAGTAGTTCTGCCGTCACACTACTGACTGAAAACACATTAGTTTTAAGACGTGAATCACAAAACCATAAATATCATGATACCTAAACCAGTGTAATAATAAATATAGGGTACAGCTAAGTATATTGGCTCCTAATACAAGTTTCACAACATTCCGGTCATTCCTGAAAAACAAGGTAAGTTGCATTCTAAAAATACATCAAGCACAAATATTTTCTGCTAATACATCACTAGACTCTGATGTCTTTCTGAAAAGAATATGGACTTGCATCATTTCAAAGGAAAACCACATTGTTTCATCTCGGGAGGAAGGAAACTTACCTCCACTCCGCTTTATTATGCAGGAATGAATTACACTGGTCTGGGAGGTTGCTGTCATTTGACATAGATTCCAGGATTGAAATGATCTGCTTGAAAGATGGCCTTTTCTGAAGGAAAAAATACAAAACACAGAAAACAAAATAGAGCATTTGCATTCACATACAACTACTACTGTGTAAAATTATTTGCAGGAGTTTTTCAACTGAAAAACTGCAAGCAACAGAAATTGGGATGCTGCTTTCAGAACACAGCATCCTATGAAATGATTCTAAATTTATAAATGGTGGTTTTTTGTTCTTCCAGTTGAAGACAAGGTCAGTTTGGGCAGAATCACATAAGCTAGTAGGACTCATGTCTTAGCTTAGTCTCCCAGTAAAACCTTTTGGTTACCAGTAAGAGGATTAAACAACATCTGTATCATCAATACGCATCAATATTCTTAATTCTAAAGTTTTCCTCAAGCTAAGAAAGAAAATACTGCCAAAGACAGAAAGCTGGACCCATTTGCGACTGATAAGTAGGTAGATGGATGGCCTTTTACAAGTAGTAACCCTCTTTAATGTGTAAACAAGATATTAGCTCATCAAAAAAGGGTTTCTGGTTGCAGTTCTGCTCTTGCAGAGACGGACAGAATTTCCAGAAAAACCTCTCACTTAGCTACCTTGGCCTGGCAGCCAAGCTCATATCAAGTGATGCCTGTGCTTTTTGGTCCTGAGCTCATTTACTGAACTTTCTGCTCCAAGGCTCCTCACGCAGCACCCAGTGAGCTCAGTAGTCAGAGAGCAGTTGCAGCTTCTACCTTCCCCTTAGTCCCAAAGGGAAACTATGAGGTAGGATAATAACTGAAAACTGAAAAAGCCACAGTTAAATGTGTTTCTTGAAAGAGTGCTGACTCTGTTAGTCTGTTTGACAGACCCCAGACAAGGTTGAGACAAAAGGTTGAAACAAAATGTAGATACATAATAAGGGGATGATGCACATTCTCTCTCTATTGCGCCTGTAATTATACCATTTCTGCTAAAATTACAGATGCCGCAATTAAAACGTGCATTTTAATTTGGGAGCACAAAAACAATTAGGAACAATGCTGAGGTGTCTCTCCCTAGAAGATCCAAGTGATTTCCACATTATAAAAGAAAGACAATTTCTTTATTTTAAATGTCAAACAGCATGAAAAAGTGTCAAATGCAAAACAAAAAAAAAGACAAGCTCTCTTATATTGTAGAGCTGCTCTATTCGGCTGCAACTGGAGGCTTTGTCTGTCATTTTTTGATCCATCTCCATGATTTCAGGCAACAGGCAGTTGGATGGGCTGTGCAGATTTTCTTTGCCACAGATACTGCTTGCCCCAGCCACCCATGTGCTTATGTAGCTTGGTCTCTAGCCCAGTGTCCATGGAGCAGCAACCCAGGCGCCCTGAGCAGCACAGCTGCAAGGGCCTACTCAGCAGCACGCTGCTTGCACTTGTTGATCAAGTCCCAGTGCAAATACCCAGCAGAGTCCTCCTGCATTTCCAGAGGGTGGGAGGTGGCAGCAGTCGTCCCCCTACATGCATGATGCTGCTGGATCTGCCATGGCTGAGCAAACCCTCTGAGCACACCCTGGAAGAGCACAAAGCACCCTGGTCAAGGAGTGTGTCGTGCTAGGGGCTATGGAGCACAAAACTCACCCCTGGCACCAACTGGGACAGACAACTCTGGTGCAGTTTTGGGGAGCAAGAACCTTCCAACAGCCCTCACACCCTTCCTGTTTCTACAGCTGCATCACTTATAATCACACCAGTGGGTGTGAACTGTTGAAAGGATTCAAGGAACACGCCAGATAGGAGATTGTGGCTCCCCACCAACACGCCAGGGTACTGCTGCTGCTACGTAGTCCAGCAGACAGGCAAGCACATAATGTGCCTGTACCAAACTAATCCTGTTTTCAGGAAGAGATGCAGGACAAAGATCCCCATGCTGCATTAATTAAGAATACTTAATGGCTTATTTAGGATTCTTTTACAAAACACTTAAGTGAGTTTTGCTTGCTGCTTCTTCCTTGGGGATATACTGGGAGGTACAGGGCAGGGCTGACACAAAGTGAACACAGTTAACACTACTATCAGACCTGCCCAAAGTAAATGGAGTGGGAATAATGACAGAGAACAGGGCTTTTATTACAGACAGGCGAAAACACTGACTGACTGATTCAGACAGAGTAGCAACACAGTCTTTGGGTCCTTCACTATAGGCAATGGAGCCATTGAGTCGTGCAACTGAAGCTGGAACAAACCCACAGTCAGAGGGCTGACAAAGCTTGTACGTCTCTGGCTGTGCAATTACTGTGAACAGCCACCAGCCACCCTGCAAACTTTGCAGCTGCCAGATTTACCAGTTCCTGCTTTCCCTGGAGGCAAAGCTGACAGGAAGACACAAGCCTACACTGCTATGTGGGTTTTGTTGGTTTCTTCCCCCTAGGCAAGGATAATTTCAGATTTAATAAATGCACTCCAAGTGCAGACTGATACCTTGGTTAAAAGTGGCAAAAAGCGACTGTTAAAACTGGGAGCCCAAGCTGGCAAACTTTAAAAAAAAAACAAACAAGAAAGTCGTATTTTCAGTGGATGACTGCTTAGTACTTCCTAGAAAAATCAGGCGTCTCAAGTCATTCCTTATATGAGATTCTTAAAATATCAAGGCATGAGTTGCCTTTGAAAATTATTTCCCTTTATATCTGTGATGTCTCATCCAAAAATCTTTAAAATATAATGCCCCTCTAGAAGCAATTCTGGATAGTGTTTTCACTATTTCCTTCCTCTCCGTATTTCTTACTGAACAGGTCTGCCTAAAATCAGCATATTTAAACCATATGGCTTTCTTTTCTTGCTGCTCCTCTGTTCCCAGGTTTCCGATTTCCTTTAAAATATTCAGGAATTTACAAACATCTTTGATGTTAAAGTGAGGATAAACTTAAGACACAGATGAATGAAAAGGCATCACTCACCTATGTTTCAAAACCAAGTATTCCCAGTAAACAAAGGCATCTGTGATGAGCAACCTTGTTAGAAAAACTATCTAGTACACAAGTAAAAGCAGCTTGTTTGGTAAGGATTTTAACATTTGGAAGTAGTTATTTAAGACACTTAGTTACCACAGAGATTGTTCTTTAATAATTACTGACTTAAGATAATTACTAATTAACTTTTTAGTAAAATGCTTTGAACCCACTAGTGACTGTTTGTTTCAACTAGCACAGTTTGAACTGTATAAAAACTACCATTACAAATAGCATATGAAACAATGCACTACAGATAATCTTCTCCACATATGAAGAAATTCTTAAGAATTCAAAGCAAATTTAATAACGCTGTCCATTATGATTAGGAAGTTATGGTTTGAGCAGTGTCTGACACTCCAGCAGCTCTGCAGCAGCTCTCCAACTGTATTTCTTGGCCCCACTAAACACATATCCCTCTTTTCTCAGGAGTAAGCCACCTAAAGATACCTCAGGCTTTCTGTGGGCTAAAAAAAAAAAAGTATGCATGTTAGCAACTCCTTTTGAGCAGCTGACATCCTCAAGCTCACCCCTGCTTGACCTTCAGTAACTTGTTCATGCACTGAGTACCTGATTTTCTAAAGCTAATCCTGTTGAAAAGGCAATGTTACACAGAGCAGTATTTGAGAGGAGTGTGCTCCATCTTTTGGTTCATGCAGGCCACACAGCCTTTTATCAAGGCTGTAAGAGAGCCGTAAGTAGCAATCCTTTCCCAACACGTGACCGAATAAGTCAGTCACATGCCCAAACTGTGGCCAGAGATTACTCCATTTCAGTCATGTGAACCAAGCATTTATAATTGCCTAACAGAATAGAAGCTGTATGAAAAAAGTAGCAAAGAGCAGACTGTCACAAAACCCCATCTAACCTAAACTTCATTCTTTGCCTCTGGGAACAATGCTGCCAGGAACCAGCCCAGACAGAACTTAGCCTGACAGTTAGGTATCATTTTTTTACAAGATGCAGATCCCCTCCTCCCTCTCCTTGAAAAACAGCAACAGCCATCTGGACACTTACATATGAGGCTAGGAAGCGCTGATCTAGTATTTGCTGCAATTACAGAAAAGAAGCTCAAATAATTCTTATTCTGTGGCATTTGGTAGAGATGCTGATGCTTGGAAGTAGTTATTAAAGATACACAGTTACCACTAGAAAGTGCTCATCAGCAATTACTGACCTAGAACTTAGATGTTTGTCTACTTGTATATTCAAAGACTCAGAGCATTTTTCTCCCCTTCCTTCAGTGGAGAGGGTAAAGATGGGGATACTGGGGAATGGCATTTAAATCGGTGTTCATGTGGAAACAACACATTGATGATAGATTTTAGACTTCCAGATCCACTCTGTAGGAAAGCAACTTCTTGCTTAAGAAAAAGAAACCAAGAAGGGAAATCTCATATTGCTTTTCTACAGCTATTCTCTGATGACAGCAAATTCTAGATTTAGAGCACCTAAGTGCTACAATTTGCCTTGGGAATAATCTCTCTAAAGTAGCAGCTAAGTTTCTGCTAAGTTTAAAGGAACAGTTATTGCTAGCACCTTGACTTGAGAGAAAGAGCATAATTTTCTTTCCTTATCAATCCTTCTCCCTCTCAAATACCTTCATAGGCAAAAGAAATAGATGCTAATACCTGGAAATAAAGCTATTAAGCCCAAAGGCTCTTTCCAGACAGTTTTATGTACAACAGGATGGTAGCAGAGTCATTTAAAGAAGGCAACTGCCATAATCTACAAAACCTTATACTGTAGAAACAGTCTTTTTCCCTTTCAATTTATTCTCATTGGGGCAGATTAATAGTGACAGCGGTTTGGCTCTAACTTATATTTTCACTCCATTCTCCCAGTTAAACAGTATACTGCAGTAATTTTACTATTATTACAGTATAATTGTTACAAAATACACCATTTAAAGTCCCAAGTGAAAAGATTAAGGAAGGTTTAACATTAATTTGGAATGTGTCACTGCTGTTCCTATCCACATTTTATAAATTAACTTATTCTTTACATGTTTTCAAGACAAGGAGAACATCAAAGTTGGACCTTGAAGCAGATATTTCATATGCAATACTCACATACGTCCAAGGTAAATTACCTATTAACTACTGAAAGAAAATAGAAAATAACAATTTTTCACTTGCTCTAAAATGACTACATTCTTGCCATCTCACCCTATTTTACAGGCATTGTCTTTAACAGTCAGGTAAGTTAGTAGAAAAATAACTCTTGATTAAAAGAGAAAGAGAAACATTATGGTATAATTATGCAAACACATAAAATAAGACAGTCTCAGCTATCTTCATGAAGAAATGTGTCTACTATCAGGCAGCAATGTTAGCTGGGACTTGTTGCTCAAAGAAACACTAACACACTTTGCAAAACATGGCAGGGGGCAGTGGTGTAGAAATCAAACACAGATTAAATTACCTTTGAATCAGCATCCCAACACTGGTGCATCAGTTCTGCAAAACTTCTGGGACAACTGCTTGGAATGGTTAATCTCTAAAGAAGAGAATGTACCAGTTACTGGAAGCATTTACCTTTAAGCTGCTACTAACAGATGTCCTACAAAAGCAACGCAATTAAAAGAAGTAAAATGCACTCTTCTCCCTTTTAAACTCTTGCCCTTTTAAATGCAATATGAAAAACTGAGGATTGACGTATTAAAAATAAACATAAAAATTACTAACATTAGCAAGATGTACAAATTGTTTAATAGACCTGTAAAGAAGGAATGGAACAAATGCACAAACAGAATTAATTAAAGCTTGGAGACAAGGAAACAAAAACAAGGTGAACAACTTTTAATATCAGAGCATAATAGTTTGTGGAGGTTACTGCATGGTATTCTAAGATGCTTGTCAAGATAGGTATAACATACAGCCTGCCTTAATCCCTCTCTCCCACACACATGATCCAGCTGTACAATATATAATCACTTTTGATATAACAAATGGCTGAAACACATTATATTAAGTGAGTTAAAATGAGTTAAGTAAAGCTCTACATGACACAAGACATGTTTCATGAGCCTGTGGTCAGAAGGATTAATGAGAACACACAGATCTCAGAGAGCACTCGCAGAGCACAGTGAACTCGTATAAATATTTCCTGATGACCAAAGATGAAGATTTGCTGGTTATAATCAGGGCCACTGACTGCAGAGAATTAGTCTGAAGTTTGTTTTCCTTTGCTGAGACTTTTAAACCATGAAAACATTCCCCCAGTCAGTCTTACTTTTCATTTAAAGACTCTGCCTCCGCATTGGAAAGCTTAAAAGCAAATCCATTCTCATTTACATATCCCCATAAACCAAAGCCTCTCCAGTTGAGATTAAATGTGTATCCCAACAACTTCACATGTATAAGGAGATCCCTCTGCTCTTGCTAGGGCAGTTAACTGATTTCAGATGTTTCATACTAAATTTAAAAAATGCACAGATAAAAAACCAGTTTCTAAGTGAAAACAGGTCCAAATATAAGAAGGATCAAGCTGGAAAAAGATTTTTCTGTTCTGTAACAGGTAGGAACCAGATATTACAGTCCTGTTCAGACCAACCAGACAGGAAGATCCTTTTCCTTGTCCTATTCTTTGGCATTTCATCAGCAAAGCAGAGTTAAGTTGTGTCAAGCTGTACTACTATATTACTCCAAGGTGACCTGCAAAGCCTTGCAAGCCACAGCAGCCAAAGTAAGAGTCAAGAAATTCTGCTGCACAAGCATTTGAACACTATGAAAACTGGAAACATGAGATATAGAGCCAGGGCACTGCAGGAGTATGATTATTAAAATAATGTAATACCTTAAGGTGTAAAGCTTTCTGGGCAAGAAATACACAGAAATTTGCACAATGCATAAACAAGTTGTACTGGTGCTCGGATCTGTGGCTGAGTCATTAGCCTAAAAATACACTGCCTAGTCTTGCTACAGCACTTGTCCGTAACCCTCACTGTTCCAGGAGGCGGAAAAGCAGTTGCAATCGCCATTTATATGTATCTCTCTTGTACAGAACATTATCTGTCATCTAAAGCAGAGGTAGCAGGTTCCAAAAGTGTAGTATTATAATAAAGATGACGTTTCTCCGTGGTAATTTATTATGAGATCATGCCTAGCATAGTGTTACCTCTCATATTTTTTTTGTGGATTAAAAAAATATAAAATTATACAGAAACTCTACCAGAAAAAAAAACACCGTGAAATTATACAGAGTTGAAAAAGACAAAACCAGAATCATTAGTATCCCCTTCATCCATTGGGCTCGGAGTTTGCAAAGGGGAATTTTTCACCCTATGCAACTCTGCTTTGGCCTCAGTCCCATGCTCTTTTAACAAGAGACTTGCAGGGCAAAAAAATGAAGAACTGGCTCAACAGTGATTCAGTTCTGTTTTGAACAGGCACCATGCGATCCCACTGATATCAACAGATTGAACGGAGAGCTGAACCCAACCCTCACACTTGCTTTAGGACACAGAAAATATGAAGAAAAGTAGCACAAGCTGACTTTTACAAGACTTATGCTGGCCATGTTGCCAGAGTCATGGCCAGAAAAAATAAAAACTATGTAAGCAAGTGTTGATGCCCTCTAGGGTCCCTGCCCTGGCACCCTTCCAAAGAAGATGGTAGCTACAGGCTAGTGGTACCTGGCAAACAAACAGCTGGCTCTGAACACATCACCCCTTAGGTTTTCTTCAGCCATGAGTGAAATAGTCATCATGTCCACATTTTGTTCACACTGTATTTTACACAGTTCCTTGCTCTGGAAAACTGTAGAGAAATGTGTGTTGTACCCTCTGGCATCCTTCAGCGTATGACTACTTCTCCTCACAACATTCCCAATGCCACTCGGTACCCCTAACATAAACTGCACGTGGTAGGCTTAGGAAAGAAATACTATTGACAGAAGGCTTTATGGTTCTTCCTTCAAAGAGATGTATGAACCTTCTAAAGTAGGAGAGAGAGTCTAACTGTGCCTTAGGCTCTGATAAATGCTGCAGAAGACCAGAGTCTTAATCTTCACACTGTTATTGTAGACTTTCCAACTAGCAGGTATATCACAGTATCACTCACTGGAATTAACCCACTCCTCAAACAGAAGAAAAAAAAAAAGAGAGAGAGGAAAAAAACACCAACAAAAAATATTAAACTAAGAGGAGGAAACCTAACTACTCTGCTTAACTCTGAAGCATTTTGAGAAACAGTTTATGTAGAATAATAGGAATCTGTATTGTACAGCCACTGTCTCACCATTGTAATGTTTCCCAAGCTTCCGCTGTGTCTAGATAGAGGAGGTTTCATCTTTGTGGAGGATTTCCATGCTTGTCTGTGTGTGGTACAGTCACAACTTTAAATGTTTTTTAAATGTAGTAACTGTCTTTGATATCAAGAGACTATGTGTTCAGATATACGCTCACATGTCCAACTAACTGAAAGCCTCAATTTGTAAGAAGAAGAAAAGCGAGGCTGGGGACACTGTACAAACGGTGTTTACTCCACTGAAGTGCTTTTGAAATGGAAAGACTCTGCGTGAGGAGGCTTGCAGCTATGCCACAGCCTTGCCGATACCAGTGAGGAGCTCATCTTCAATGTAGTGTTGAACGTAGGTGGCAAAACTGTAATTTCTCTCTTTTTTTAAAACTATTTTTTCTTCTTTTATTTTTGAAATTTTCATCTAAGCGGCAGTTTCTTGTACTATAGTGACTCCTGCTGGGAGAGTTAAGTTGAAGTAGCTGAAGGTCTCTTACAGATATATCAACTCCCGGCCAGTAAAAAGATGTCCTAAACGCAGGAGATGGAGTTAAACTGTTCCCCTACCTTGGACGCAATGGCTTCTTTCATCACTAAGAACAAACCCCTAGGTTTTACAATTGAGACTGAGAAACTAGTACAGTACTTGTACAATTTTTGATCTACAGCATCACGACGTGAAGCTGCAACAATTAGATGTAAAGGGTCCATTCATGAGGAATAACATCACTTTGACCCTTTGTGTTAGCTCCTACTGCTAATCTTTCCATACGCGTGAACTTACTTTCAATTTGAAGAAGATGAAAAAGTCTTTTGCAAAACCCCAATACTGTTTTCTGATCTATGTACCTGAATGTAGAAACGTAGTCTTACCTCGTTTTTTTCCACTACAAGCCAAGCTACTTGTAATCCTTCCAAGCCTTTAAAGGGGACCTCCCTTGTTAGCATCTCCCAGAGAACCTGGAACAGAAAAAAAGAAAAGAATTTTTATTTCTGTACTTTGTATTTTAAATACATTATTAAACCTTGATACAGCACTATTCTGTATCCAATTATCAGGCAACCAGTTTCCATTTGCAGGAAGTTGGACCAGTGTTTGTGTGCAAGATCCTCTCACTAAATTAATTTGAAGGTTTCTGGTTTTTTCCTCTACAGAAAAGCCCAAATGAAAAACTGGGTTGTGTGGGGACTAATGCCTGCAATTTTGTGAGAGCCATTGAAAATGTTTTTTAGCTCCTTTGTATGTTTTAAAGTTCACATTTGGCACATACAGCAGTTGAGACTTGGGAAGACAATGAACTACTCCTCTCCTTCTCGGCCCCAACTAGGCGTATCTTCACTTTGTAGTCATTTCACATTTGAAAATATTTTTATATTATTGCAACTAGTTCTTCTCAGTAGTCAGAATATGATCCAAAAGGTATTTTTGCTCCTATGATATGACTATGAAAATATTAAATATGATTTTGCAAGCAAAACTGAAATTGTTTATCTGCAAGTATGTGATTATGTTAAACTAAACAATATACAGCATACAGAAAATTACTGCTCTCCTCTATACCATATAGATGCAGTGTCCTTAGATATAGAAAGATCTCCTAATTGTGCATGCTGTTAGCATTTTGGTAACACAGTATCCAAGAATCTAAGCTACTCTCTAGAAAAGAGTTTGGCATCATCAAAAAGGTTTCAAATCAATT
This sequence comes from Clamator glandarius, assembly GCA_033459285.1. Lineage (NCBI taxonomy): Eukaryota > Metazoa > Chordata > Aves > Cuculiformes > Cuculidae > Clamator > Clamator glandarius. The sequence continues at coordinate 3,378,912 of JAUNZM010000121.1, read as the reverse complement.
AATCCAACTTGTTTTTCTGCCATTAGGACTAAATATTGGAGTTCAACCAAATTAACAGGCACTTTGTACCTTCACCTGTATATATCTCTTTCTTAATTTTCTCTTTTTTAATCAGAACTTTCATGAATGTATCTTGTTACGAATATACAGACTTTTTCTTCTGCTCATATACCAAGCATACTAACAAAAAAAAGATATCATTTAGATAGGATCTGACCAAACGCATTAAGATCCTTATGCAAGTGTCTATATCCTCACCGTCTGGGTTAGTACCCAGGTTATTACAGCTCCATAACTTTGAATGGATTCTGGCCAGCTATGAAGGTAATTAGAAAGAAAAATCGAGAATACAGGCAGATGCTGCCCAAATAGAAAAAAATGCATTGAAGCAGAGTTGGGCCTTTAATCAAGTGAACAGGGTACTCCATCTATAGACCTATTTGAATAATTCTGCTTGAGTCAGAAGACTGGTTAGTAAAGGCAATGGCATCTTGGAAAAATAACTAAAAGGACAGTTTTCCTGAAAATAAGAAATATACAGGTAAAGCTATCAGAGGTATTCAACTCTCTTATTTGCCTGAGTTCATTCCTTTTACAAGGGAAAAAAAAAAGCACCTCCATTTGTAATTCCAATTATCACCTGTCTGGGGGTAGAGGAGGAAATTCAACTGTGAGAGAAGGAAATAATTCAACAGTCCCATGTACTTCAGACAGAAAAAAAAAAAAAAAAGCAGTGTACAGCCAGTTAAGACAAAACCAAATCAAACTTGCAGTTGAGCATCCATGCAGAACCACCTCATCTGTACAGGAAACCAGAGAGAAGAAACACAAGTTTGCACATCAGGTAGAGAAGTCCCTAAATACATCTTCCAAGTAAAGAACATAATGAAATACATGTTAAAAGCCTCCAAGAGCTTTGAGCTGAAAAAGCCTACTGCTCCGCTACCTTTCTTTCAGAACACTATAAGCTGTAAGAGTTGTCTTGTTTCATTCATGCACATCAGTTTGTGCACAACATTTTGCACTGAATTCCTTTATGACACATTTGTTGTTTACTTCCACTCACTATACAGATCACTGCCTTCCTAAACCAAGAGTGCAAGCTTAAAACACTTCATACTTGCACATAGTTGAAAAAAAACAGCAATCTGACACAATATGAAGAATTTTTCTTAATGCCTTATTTTTCCCTAACAGCAGAAGAAAGTAAAAGATATTAAGGCAGGATGTCAGAAATCCTTGTATTTAATTATACAGGTTTAGAAAATGTTCAAACAACAATGCAAATTCCATCTTCAGGCCAATGGCATAGATAAAGCCTTTCCTTCCAATGGTGACATGTCTCCATCTTCAGTTTTATAGGAGCTTCAACCTCATCTCATCAAGTAGCTTCCTTGAATCATCACATAAGGCAAATGATTGCGTTATTAGACTTTCAAAAAGCAGCAAAGGGTTATCTCCTGCACTACCATCTGCAGAAAATGCTCCTCAACCTGACTTACCCCAGCCTCCTTATTGTGGGATACACTCAGTTCATTTTCAGAACTGGCTCCCCAGCTCACCTCATATGGAAATCAATCTGTCTTCCACTTCTGGTGTAATTTAATTGAGACTGACATGGTTGACTTCTCCCATCTCTAATGGTGAGGCTCACCTGCTTTCGTGATCACATCATATCTCTGTGATGACAGAGAGCAGGTGCTTACAGAGTAACAGCCACGCTAGACAAAGTGATGGTAAACAAAGCAAGATCATTTAATGGCCTCAGAAGATTCTGAGCTCTTCTTTGCATACAGAGAAACAGAAAAGAGAGACAAATATATGAAAGTACGTGCTAATCATGAAGCTGAGAATAAGAATTATATGGTCTTCAGAAAAACCTCACATACTTCTGTCAGCTCAGCTGTTCGCTTTGATTCTTATCCTGTCAACTATGTGACAACAACCAAAAGGAAAAAAAAAAGACAAAAGAACAAAACACCCTACATCCTCACTCCAATGCAAAGGCAAACAAGACTCAAAGTGCCACAGAGGATAGGGAACATAGAAGTGAGTGATCTGAGAAGAAGCAAACATCTTCACTGATAAAAAAAGAGATGCTTTCACTTGGTAGGAAAGTGTTCACAGGCAAGCATGAGGAGCCATAATTAGCAAAAATACAGCATAAACAGAATGGGTTGCATTCTCAGAAGCACTGCCCTTAGGCATGAAAATTAGGTCAGTCTTTCCTGCATTGATCCAAGTGGAAGTTAAAGATCTCATAATTCTTTTCAGAAAGAGTAAGGGATAACCCCTGGAGCTAGCCAACATTCCCTCTATAAATAACGTTATGTTCTCATAGCTAAAGCAATGCATGAACTATTGCTAGGCGTATAACAGCTGCTACGTTTAACAGCAGTCTCTATGCTACCAATAGCCAATTAATGGGTTTACTTTTTTGTTCCTGTAAGCATGAAAACAATCCAGCTACATCACATAATCTTTCCATAATTAAACGCATTTATATTGATACACAAACACATACTGCAGTGCATTACAAACAATCCTGCCAGGCTAACGTATTCTGACCATATATCTTTACGATCTCAAACCAGCTTTTACAGTGAAAACTGTCATTCCATACATTTTCCCATATGGAAGAGAAGCAATGAATAATTTTTCAGCAACACACACAATGACATGAGACAGTGTTACTGATGTGAGTGAATTTCTGGGTAGATCACTTGTAACACTTAGTATCTGTTATTTAGAGTACGGATTTGGAAACTAATTAGAAAAGAAGAATCACAGCGTGGCTGAATGAAAGTACAAGATCTGTGATGTAACAAATCTCTCTGGAATATTTAGCCTCAGCATTTCATGGCAGTTTTATAAATTATTTACTATATATCTCAAAGAGAATATATAGATTGTTTAACCATCCATGAAGAGCAGGACAAACTAATCTGAATGTTAGCTATAAACACGTAGGCTACTGTTCGCAAAGAGGAAAATCCGTTTCAGCTGGGGAGCAACTCAGACCTATAAGATTGCAGAAAGACTGACAATTCATGGAGAAAGCTCTCACACACCTTAAGCAGAACATTTAAAATCACAGACTGGTTTGTAGAAAGAAAAGGCAGTTGGGAAAAAAATAGCAGAAAAGAAATTAAAGAAAGCCATAGGGAAGGCGACAAATATTGCAAACAGAATATCTATTCCTAGCATCTTACTAGTTTACATTTGAAAGGATTCTGTTCTTTGTTAACAAGACTTTAACTGAAGAAAGGCAGATTTGCCTGTAGCATAAAAGCTGTTGGCAAGTGTTACACTTTGAAAAGGGATTCTTTAAATTTTGTTTTTATAGATGATAATCATTTTAAGAGACAAAAATACCCTAAGATTTGTTGTTTTCAGTCTCCTAGCTAATTCTCTGGTAGTCTAACACTTAATAGGGAGATTCCAACTTTCAATGTTATATTCGGACAATTTCTTGCTGGTACAACCCCATTATGTCAGTAATTTCATCAACAGAGAACCTGGACCACTGCCATTCTTCTTTTCTACCCTTCTATCTCCTCTGAAAATGATGGTGTTCCAAACTGGAGTTATAAAAAGACAACAATTCATGCCTAAGTGCTTATGAGTTCACAAGTTTCTACCCACAGTAGGACAGATGAGCTCAAAATCAATATATTAAAAAATGTGGGTCAATAATATTAGGCATACTAAAGTAGAACTATACACCCATAACTACATCAAAATAAGCTGATAACACTGAACTGTTTTCATACTAAGGTTAGCTGAATTTTTACCTCAACCGAGCACAGAGCTGTCAAAGGAGCTTTAGTTTTCAGAGGAGGAGAAATAAACTCTGTGCAACAAGGTTCTGGCAATACTTGACATGATATTAAACAGTTTCTTACCTTCTGCCACTTCTAGAATGTTACTTAAAGTCAATTCACACCAAGATAACTACATGAGTAGTTTGAGCTGTAAGACAATGTTTGGAATTTCTTCTCTAACATTTTTGCTTTGTTTTGAAACTGGAATGTTTCCCTTCAGTGAATAATATGCAATTGGTCCAGTAACAGTTTATATTAACATTTACATTTGTTAGCTTGTGTTCTATTACTGTTTGTGACCTTGTTCAATTAAGTAAGCAAGGATTTTTTAATCTATCAATACAGGCTTTTTCTCTCTCCTTGCAAACCTTCAACCTTTCATTTATAAATGACACCACATCATCTCTCATTTTTTTCTCTATAAACAACTGTTTAACAAAAACTTTAAGTCATCTTCCATTGATACCTTAGCTTAGCTATGCATAGCCAAAGGTGCTAGCTTAAAATTGTAGTGCTTCCCTCATATACATCTCCACCCATCCCTCAAAGAGAGAGGGGCAATACTTGACAAATACTGAAAGAACTCATTCTGCCATCATTGAATCCAAACACAAAAATGGTTAATGCACAGATATGCATGGAAACTACAACCTCGCTTCTTTTCTTTCCCCTCCTAAAAGTATTTATGGCTGTTCTCTGTCAGAGAAAGGCTATGGGGTTAGGCATACAATTGGTCAGACTAGTAGGGATATTTCTAGTCTATTTGGTATTGCAGAGCAAAACCAAATCAGTGTTTGGGCAGAGTGAAATAATTCATGTACCTGCAAACCTGACATTCTGATGAACTGATTATCCCCCCTTCAGAAAAATGGCAAAGCCATGCTGGCCTTTCTGTGTTTTCACATGGAGCATCTGCCTCCACGAAATGTAGTCTCTTTTCTTACATCTAATGATAGCAGTGTCTTTTAAAAAAATAAGCATGGAGAAGTGGCTTACTTTTTAATATAAAATCAGTTTATGTAAACTGGAATCCCAGTCAGTTCATCCTGTTATACACCTATTGTAACACAACCTTTTCCTCTTCTGTTCCATTAAAAAACACAAGCAGAGATCCATGATTGTTAGGTGTCTCCTGCAAGCCTTCAGACATATGCTGAATACTTGTGGTAAAGCACATGCTTCCCATACTGACACTCTGATAATCTAATCAGATAAGGATCCCACTAAACATGCAACACATCGTTCTTCTTATCACTTTCAAGTATGTAATTAAAAATTATGGGTCAATCTTGGAAAAGTGTGATTTTGTTTTATTGTTGTCCTTATTTTGTTCTTGCATTACATGAATTCTGTCACACTAGAGATCTGCTACTATGCATAAGGAAATAAGAGGCACTCACCACTCCGTATGAGTACGTGTCACATGTTTCAGACACTGGGAGACTTTGGATAACTTCTGGGGCCATCCATGGAAAAGTGCCCACTAATGACATGTGTGTTGTATGTGAGTGGAATCTTGAGGCACCAAAATCACAGATCTGGCAAAAATACGTAAGAAATAAACACATATTAGAGCTTCATTCATTAGGGATTAGAACACCAAGTCAAGCAGTAGCATGTCTCTACAAGTAATTGAACTGTTCATACCTTTAGCACACCATCAGCAGCTATAACAACTGAAAATGAAAAAACAACAGGTTACAAGAATACTATTGAAAGTAAACCAAATACATTTTCACAACAAAAGATTTTGCATTTTATCAAGAAAAATATTCCTACTGTGAGCCAGCACCTGAACATGCACACATGCACAACTTTCCTGGTTTCTCTGAGAATCTTTAGAGAACATCTGGTGAATACCTACAAGCCTCCAAACAAGGAGGCCTTACTGTGTTTAAAGACAGCAACACAACTAGAGCTAAAACACAGATAAACACCATTCTCCCCAATGTCGTTAGGCTTAACAAGAGGCTCTCTGAAGGATTCATTAATAAAGGGAGCAAACTTAAAACTGAGGTGAGATCTAGACTTTCTTGGCTATTATATCCCCATGTGCATTATTAAAATCTGTGTCACTCCTATCCCACTATCAGTAGTGAAAGTTTCAGTTACAAGGCAATGTTCAGCAAATTTCATAAATGGTCATCAACTCCCAGGCACAGACTAACCAGAGCAGCTCTGCACTGAGGTTATATTACTCAAAAGCAGGAATATATGTCAAACCTCAAAACAGGCCACAATAAAGACAAAATTTTCCTTATCCGATCTATTATTTCTGGAGTCTGCCAGCCTTTGCTGGAACTCAATCTTTCCAAAAAGAAAAAGAAAGTGAGGAGTGTCCAGTCAATGTCTGACAGCTGATAAGAAGGGTATAATCTTGGTCATCAAGATAACTCCACAGAGTGCCCCACAGTGCTCTTAAGATGCCAGGGACTGTAAAAAAACTCAGACAAGCTCAGGATGGGGAAGAGGGAACAGGCTCTTCTGCACCTCAACAACTCCTAGTGCAGCTTGATGACAGCCAAGACATTAGTTAGTTCCGCATGTTCATGTTCCTCAAGTACAGATTTAAACACTACATTAACAGGTAACAGAAAATGCAGAGCGCTTCAGTGTTTTGGTACTTTACCGTTCCTGGACTTTAGATCCCTGTGGATTACTTTGACTGGAGCTTCCATGTGCAAATAGTGCATTCCTAAAGAAAACAAAGGAACAATCTAGTTAGGCAGGCTAAGTGTGCCCATCACCTACCAGTGGTCATATTTGGTTCCCATTAATTGTCCTCATTAGGAGGTAACATACCTGTATGCCATAATGATATGCTGTAGAGAAGCAAAGCTTCTCATAATCTAATTTGAGTAAAAAACACCAAGTAAAGCTCACATACCTCTGAGAGCATCTATATGGGTATGTTAATCTCTTGAACATCTTATTCAGTTGGGTTTTTTTTGGTTTTTAAGGTGTTATACAAGGAAACCAAGTTACGAATTTCCTGTTCATGCATTAGTTTAGACTGATTCTGAGTGGACACTGAAAACAAAGGACAAACCAGTTTATTCTGCAGAAGAATTTCACTATGTCGGCTGAGAATAAGCCATTAACTTCCTTAAATGTCCTAATTCAAATTAAATGTAAGGATAATCATGCAGTTTACCTCATAATTACTCTACCTCATCAAAATTATCCACTTGGGACTTAGGGGCAAATCAGAAGTAAAACTGGCTCATAGAAGCCGCTTTCCCTCCAGAAATTAACTTGGATTCATAACAACCAAGGAACACAGAAAAATGCACAGTGAATGGGGTTCACTTTTTTAACACTTGGGTTTTGTGCTGGGTTTTTTTTTCCTTCACAATTTGAATAAGAAAGTATAGGATGGTCTTCCTGACTTCATAGGGAAAGGACCTCCAGCTGTACACTTTGCTGGCTCTGTAGGATACTACTGCATCGCTCATCTTGCTTACCTTTAGCTATGTCAGTTGCCCAGGTCATGATGTGATCCATATCCATCTCTTCACTTTTGTTACTATTAATGTAATCAAACAGTGAGCCACCAGAAGCATACTCTGTTAAAAAATGACAACCAACAAACTCACACAACATTTTAAAACATTGCACCTAAGCTGAGTGATCTAATGGAAACTCTGCCAGTTCCAGAAAATCATATACAACAACAGGCTTTAAAATAAAAACACATTTGGGCATCTGGCATCAAGAAAGCTGAGGCAAAGTAGTTCAGATTCCAGGGTAAAAGGTTCTGGATACACCTAGGACCTTTTTCTTAATTTCCTTCATCTACACCTACAGAAACCCACAGCAGGATGCTATGGCTTTTCTGGTCTCTTGGTATTTGCAAGTGTGGCAGATGGAATCCAGTCCAACTGTTGAAACTTGCGGGGCTGAGAGCTGGAATAACAAGCTAGTTACACCTACACACATTTAGGCACGAAACTGGAGACAACTGAAACCTCCACAGTGCTGACATTCTTACATATTTAAACAGTGATTTGGCCACTCCTGATTAGAAGAGCAGTTATTGGATAAGTTTGATGATATCAGATCCTCCTTCTTGTTTCCAAAGACAGCGGATATTCCCCACTGCTCAGTGGCAGTTCATACAAATGATGCCCCCTAACAACCAGGTTTTTTTTTAAGTAAAACCAGATGTTAAGTGTATAATGTTCTGTAACAAAGAAAGGGTTTCCAAGTAGAAAGGGTAACTAAAGTTTTCTTTTCCTATTTCCCAACAGAGGAACAGGGTAATAGACGAAATAATTTGTTTCGTGAAAAAATGGAAGGATGAAACTAGATCTACCCTAAGGTAAGCAGGCCAGATTTCCATGTGCTGCAGTTCATGTTCAGCAGCCCGAAGGTGGTAGCTCCTCTGCATAGCATTTATTAAATATGTCAGAATACTAAATAAGCATAAGGCTTGTTTCATTGAAAACACAACAGGAGGTTCGTGAGTCAAAGCAGCTGCAACATTTTCTTCTATCTGGTTGCAAGATCGAGTGGGCAGATGCTACCCACTGTAGCCCAGGTAGCACAAAGACCAGGGGGATGCAAAGAGCAACTTCAAGCATTGTGTTCCTCTCTCCCAGGGCTATTCAGTGCACTTCTTGAGCAGCCTGAAGAATTTAAAACCTACTCCCCAAATGTTCATACCTAAGGTGGCAAGCTAGCTGGTATCCAACTAAAACCCTTAATTTCAGCCACTTCAAAGCAGCCACAAAATCACTCCCTCTAAGTCTACATCAAATGTATCCAAATTGTTGTTAAAAATAATATCAATGAAAGAATGATACATGATAAGCTAAATAAAAAATAAAATTGTTCCTCATCAAGGAAATCAAAATCACCAGGAGGCTGCTGCATGGGGAATGAAAACTCTGGGAGAAGACCGGATTTGCAAAAAGTAGGCTGTATGAAAAGTTTCCAGCGCAAAATGAAAGAAGAGAGAATGAAAACAGCAAGCCTCTTCAAAGTAAACACTCAAGTGGTAAGTTAGTTTTGGGTCATTACTGCTGGACCTGCTGCTGAAAGGAGCCTCTGCAGAAGAGAGGTGTTGCTTCTGATGTCACTGAAAGAGGAGTAAAGTTGCTGACTTGCACAGTTCCCTGATTAAAACATAAGCTTTTTTTACCCATGATGTCATCATCTGTCTTATAAATGGATTCTTCAGGAATAGGTTGGCTGCAAGCTTTGCATGCCTTTACAATGCATAATTTGATCCACCAGGGTCAGGGACAACTCTGCTCCCTGAGCCCTTTGCCATTCAGTGGGAATGAGGGCAAGCAAGCTTCAATCAACAAAGCTCAATCCTTTAGTAATTCTTCTACGTATTTACTATGCCACAGGATTTTACCAGGAGCTTATCAATTTGGAAATCACATTGCAAGGATAATTTTCTGTCAATGATGGAAAAGAGTAACTTGCTTTCGCAAGAAAAGCTCTGAATGCCTGACTGGACCCACCCTCCGATGGGCTATGGGATACATCATACGAATCAGTGCAGATGGGAGGGCACAAACTCCGAGATCCTTTTGGGAGCAGGCAGCTGTGGTCAGAAAACACATCTGAAAGCTAGACATTGAGATCACCGCTGACGGAGACAGCCAGTGACATATATAATGCTGTGATCCATGTTATCAGCTCACCAGGCAGGATGATCAGTTGTAGCACTGACATACATCCCAGCAGGGAAACATGTTTTGACTGCCAAAGTAGCCTTTTCCAGAGAACCCTTTGACAATCCCACAGAAGGTGTTACATGCAGCTAATGCTCAGTACACATCAAGGCTTGGATGGATGCCGTATCTCCATCATTCTGAAGAAACATTAGTTCCTCGGGATTTCTTCTTGTTTGGGATTATCACTCACAAGAAATGGATCTCTGACTATACACAGGATTGAGTCTGCAACAATGAAGGCCATCCAGAAGTTCATGGAATAAAAATCCCTCTAAAACATATTTCAAGCATAATTAACATTTCTTTTCTCAGTAGCCTTTCTTTCCTTTGAAAACAATGTGGGGAAATGCAGCCTTGCTTCCCTTCCAACCCATATGTCTTCAGACTCCTTGGAAGTTGCAAGGAGGACCAATGCAGTTTGCTAAAAATGCTTTTTTCTTTAGCCAGGGTGGAATCAGAGCTCCACAAGTAACAAAGTGGTTGAACTACACAGCTTTGTCTTTCTCACAGATTATATTAAAGTCCCCGTTCCCAATGACATAATGAACTACTTTAGCTGCTGTCTGTTCTGTGACTGTCAAGCAGGTTAAACGTCCTCTGAACACCGACATTTTACGAGCTCAAACTGAGGACTTTCTAATCCAGGTATCATCCAGAGCTGTTGATTACACATTTCCTTTGTTACTCTTCTTGCCGGCTTACATTTATTACAATTGTGTTACAAATTATGGTAAAATTACACTACTGGATTTATTAGCTTTCCATTATTTTTATTGCTTCAAGAAGGTATGCAAGTTCCTGTCTATGTGCCATCATCAGAGCATTCTCTGAGTGGTGCAGACTGTGGTCACCCCATGCACCACTGGTGTACTGGTGGCAACACTGTGACCTCCAGAGGGTCCATACTCCTGGAAGTAAAGCTCCCCATGTTCTGAACTATGCTCTATCTCAGATGTGCTCCCATCACATTACACTGCCATCCACCGTGATAACTGGCCGTCTAAGAGATGATTATAAAAATCGCTGAATTTTCGAAGGTTCTATCCACCATCTGACTTTCAAACTGGTACTAGACCGTGCCACATGCAAAGACTACTCTTGGCATCAAACTCCTTGAAATGTTAGAGGCACGCCCAGACGTGCCTCTTGATCTGTGTTTTCATAGTTTTTACCTCTAGCATTTTTTACTTCTAGCATTGTTCTATCAGACTGCAGAATTCTTTGGTTTAGGTTCATTTTCTACTATCTTACCTAGTTTCTCCCATGCAGGAATGGGAGAAATTACACTACCTATAATATAATTTTTTTATCAGGATCAACTCCCAAGACAAAGGAAGGAATCTTAAAGTGTTGACAGGAAAATATCCTAAACCATAAAAAGTAACCTCCACATAATTCTAGGAATGCCAGAATGAAGGCAACCTAGGTTCCAGTGAAAAAGTGGAGTTGTCTTATTGTGTTTGATAAACTCTTGACTTTGTTTCAAGCTCTACCAACAGCTGGGAAGTTCCCGATGCAGATCCTCCCATTTTCAATACAGGCATAATTTGCTCCGAGCAGACTCTCAGCCTTCCCTTTTCACAGAACTCGCCAGAACATTGTATCATGAAAACTGCTACTTCTGTCAGACAGCAGATCAAATGGAAAAAGCAAGTCACAAACCTGGATGAAAGCTTCTATTTAAAGGAGTACACAGAGTCTGTGCTTTAAGAACTGCCCAGACTCCAACTGCCTCTATGCTGCTCCCAGCCAGGTTCCCATCCTGGTCCCCACCTCCAGCATCCCCATTTACATCGAGGCAGGCAATGCCAAGCACTCTAACGTTCAAATAAGGCCAGAATAGTTAGCAAAACACTGGAAAAAACTAGTACCTTGTAACACTCGAGTTTTACACAATTGAGACAAAGGTCAAAAATCCTTACCTGTAACTATGCCATAATTCGGAGGGTCAATGACAGCTCCATAGAACTGAATGATGTTTTTGTGACTGAGCACACTAAGTATTTCTGCCTGTTGAAAACAAACAAACAAGACAGAAAATTATGAATGGGGCATTTACTATAAAAGTTTATTTTATACCAAAGCAGGTGTATGCATATGTACAACATACATACAAACACACAGGTATCCAGGGAAGACTGTCCACAAATGCTTGGCATTTGAAAACCTTATGAGGGAGTTTGGCAGATGAATGCTCAGTATGTTTGGGAAAAAAAAATTAAAAAATCAGTCTACTCTTTCATGGCCAAGGCACAGATGTAGATGCTAAGTCTTTGGAAAAACTGAAGGCCTTGGAAAACTTTGTTCAAGTAAAGATCAGGGATTCCTGGCACAGTTGCAGCAGTCCTATCCAGAATTTGTGTTTATGCACAAAGTACTATGGGTTCAGTGAGTCCAGCGCTTTACGCTATTAGAGCATACCGTGCACACACAGCTCCATCCAATGTTTACTGGAAACATGGAATTTCCAGGCATGCGCTCTGGAGTCTGATTGAACACACACAACAAGCATGCTTGAGATTGCCAAATAGCCAGTACTGCGATTGAAACTACGCCTGAAAGCAAGATGCAGATGTTTGGAAACTCGGCACGAATATACAGAACCTTCAAACTCCACCTGAACAACAATTCTAGGCTTGTGAGACACTGCAAGAGAACTGAGAACGTAATCACAGAAATTAAGACATACAGTCCCTGTGGTTTTTGAGAGAAAGAAGGTCAAATGTCTCTCAACAGTTTCACCTCTGTAGTATATTAAAATAAATATTCAAGAGATTTTAGATACATTTTTACACAAACATATGTATTATGCAAATACATATATGCATACTATTATATATTTATCTCTACAGCAATGCATTACTTTAAAGACTTTGATACTATGTCAACTCTATACCAGTCAAGAGCATCTAACAAGAACAAGATCACAATTAATTCATCTGAGTTTATCAGAAGCATGTGACTGACAGATCCCTTCTTGGGGCTGCTAATTAAGTTATTTTGCAGCCTTGAAGAGTGTAGCAGCTTTGATGTGGAAATCCATGGTACATCAGCTGGTACTACTGCAACAAATGTATACAGGCAGCAAACCAGTATTTTTTGGCCTACGTTTTAGAGCTGGTACCATGATACATATGCATAAACTGCATTATTACAGATAAAGGCATCAGATGGGTTAATTTTTTGCTGTTGTTGTTGTTTAAAGCCTTTTCTGAGTAACTTTACCTTTATCTGAGACCTTTATCTTTAGCATGCACTGACATTACACATATTCAATTAAATCTTTAACTGTATCTTTGAACTTAGCCTGCTCAGCAAGGGAAGTGGTGCCACTGTGAAGCGAGTAATCTTTTTCCACAATATCAGAAAAAATTTTTTTTAAAATATATGCTGTTTTCAGCAAATCAGGTTCCAGACTGGCTCACCTCCAAGTCCACAAAATCATTTAATTGGCACCTATCTAAGCAAATGTGGGAAGACTCACTTGCACGTAAACAGCAACACTCCTACAGCCAGTCAAGGGATCGGGGAAGAGATCTGTCAGATCAGCAATGGATCTGTCAGCAGAAGGAGCTCTGCCCTCCACCTGCAGCCCCACCAGTCTCCCAAGGACAGCACTGCCCCTTTCACAAGCTTTATCTCCAACCTCCTTCAGCAGCCCAGAGGATGCAGATGATAGCCTAGCCATTCTAAACTTCCATCTCCCTGAGCTACCAAATCCAACACCCGTATACTTCAAAAACTTTTGTATTAACTTTATATTCTTTAGGAAATATTAAATTGGGGAATGACCGCTAATTCCTGCCAGCATTACTAGCAGATAACAAGACTCCTTAACTGCCTACCTGAATACTGTTAGAAATTATACAGAAATAGCAGGTTACAAACAACATTAGACAAGCTATCCACCATTCTTTCTTGAACACCTTGGTTTAGGAGTGGAATAAAACTATCTTCTTGTATAGTAGTTAAAAAAAATCCATGTCTTCACCACCTGCTGGTGCTGACAATACAAGCACCTCAACAGGTCATTAGAATTGAATTGACTGGTCTCACATTTAACTTTCCCATGGCATGATGTATTTAGGTCCTGAATATAGAAGTAGTACTAGATGATTCTTTTTAGAGAATTATTAAAAATGCCACATGATGAACATATCCAAATGCCACAGCTCTCTCTTCCACTGCAATAATGTGCAGAACCCAGCGATTGTCCTCCATCTCACACAAGATGCTGCTGGAGCCAGTAAAAGCCCACCAGAGTCACTGGACAACAGGAGGGGCTGCCCTGCAGCCACACCACCAGCAACATCCACGTCTACCAATCACCCAGTGCTACCAGGGGAATGGACAACATGCAAGAGAGGAGCCAAGAGTCTTTCACTGCCCGCACACATACTGACACGCAGCAATTTTATTATTTGGAGATTCAGAAATAATCATGGGGTTTTTTTAGATTATGTTATTTACAGTTTATTGCACACTAAGATCACATTCCAGGAGTATGCAGCAATGCTACGTCAACCATGGCTAATGTCATCATCCTCACACTGATGTTCACTCTCTTAACAGGGATTCAACAGATACCAAATCGAGCTCCCACCTAGATTAAGGAAAGGCACCTACTAATTGCACAAAGATATCTCAAATTAGGAACCGGGGTGGGGAAGGTGGGGTATTGTCATATTTTTCCAAGGACAATTATTTCTGAAATAAATCCTTTCTAAACACTTTTAATCACTCTGCTGTTGCTAGCATTAGCGATTCTAGACTATTCTTTTCATGTTTCCCCCTTTTCAGTAGCTGTAGATCAGCTGTGAACTCTATTAGCCAATTTAAAGGCACTTACATTCCTTACAGTGAGAGCCAGATGCAAGTCAACCCACATCTTTGAAGCTTTTGTACTTTTTCTGACAAGAAGGTGCCATATTTCAATGAAAGACTGAATTTCAGATAGCAAATTGCAAAGTAGTGGTTAAAGATCGGTATTTCAAAGATCTCTTCAGCACTTACAAGAATATTTAGTATCACCTTTAAGCATCAAATTCATACTCAAATCTGAAACCTCAAAATGGTTGGAAGAAAATTCTGCGATGCATCTGTCTGCCAAAAGGCCACTGAAGAAGCCAGCCTTCACTGGCTTGTGCATGACACTCTTGGTAAAGCTGTTATCTATCTTATGTAACTCAATGAGCATCAATTTCCTTCCTAAAGCCATGGCAGTGACAAGTAACAAGTCTTCAGGTATTTCATTATATTACATCTTTTTCTGAAAGACAGATTCTTTATATTTTTTTTAAATATTGCATTAAAGCAGAACTCGAAGGAGCTCAGCTGAAGGAAAGGCACAATGCAAACACATAAACACAAACTCCTTGGACATAACCTAGAGACAGAGTCAGAGCAGGTGACTGCAGTAGAGTTAAATATTATGCTTAGTCCCATGATAAGCTTAGTCACAGCCTTCTGCTGATCATCAAGCCATGCTAAAAACTTCACCCTGTACTTACACCAGAAGTATGGGTGAAACTATGTCCCTCTGTTGTGTCCTGCTGAATGAGTTACAGACTAGATGCCATTTCTTGCAGGCAAAGGGATTTGGAGTTCCTAACTAAACTAATCCACTGCTTACATAATTCAACCAGTATCTTAAAATCCAAAGTCAGAGCAAACTATACTAAAACCATTTTAGTTTAATTCTCACTTACTGGCTCCTGTAGCATTACTGTAAATCAAATCCAGCTCATCAGACTGCAGTGGAAGACTTAGGAACTCAGGTAATTCCTCAGTAAACAAACTAATTGTGTCCTATGAACCATGGTTTAGATCACAGTGCTTAACAGCTGATTTAATTTTATGCCTGTTTAATCCCTGTTATTGACATATGTGAAAATGACAATTACATCATCTATGACTGACTGACCCTACAGCTGCCCCTAGACCTGCTACTACTGCTTTTAACCTTTTAGTACAAAAAACTACTCATGAATACTCATATCCTCGGTATTTGCAGCTGGTAAAAATAGGGTCTTTCTCTAGGCCTTGTCTGTGTTCAACAATTGCTAAACAGAAACCACCAACATAGATTTTGACTGTGGCCAGCAGCAGATGAGATTACAAAGCAAGGTATTTGGACAGTGTGTCTCGTTATGAGCAGCACAAGTCTCAGCACACTGGCATGAGACAAATCCTAGCTTGCTGTTGCTCTGTTCAGTACCAGCGCAGTGAGAGTGAATGCAGCTTAACTGTGATGAGATCTTCAAGGCTGGCACTGACTGCAGATGTGGGCAACAGCCACCTGATGCTGAGCTGGCATTACTTGGGAATGCAGACAAGGCCATATCGTCAGATCTTTAATTGCAACCACAAAGGCAGTAAGGATGTGGATGGAGGCACTTTGCGTACAGCTGTGCTGTTGCCTGCCAGCTACTCAAACCAGCTGCAGCTGCTCTTGTCAGAGCTGCCTATCCCAAGGCAGCTAAAGTTAGCAAAGACCAAGCGACTCAGCACATTTGAGTTGCTCTGGTCCTCCTTGAAAGTGCATTAGAACATTGTTACACTCGCACTTCCAGCCAAGAAGATCGGGGGTTTGTGGCAGCAGCCTACTCCAGCGGCACAGCTGGATCTGCAGCAGATCATCTGTCCACAGTGTTTTCTCAGTATCAACAGACTTTTTTGCTTGGGTCCAGGCAAACTGAGGCCACAGCAACTTTATCACCATTTCCTCCAGGTGCCTTTAGGAGCCACTGGCTGGAGAGGACAAAGTACAGCCACCCTTCCACCATCAGGTCTCACCAATAGCCCACCAAATCTCCTGTTAATAACTCAGTTAATCGCACAGCAAAAGGCACCTTCTGTCCATGCAGAATTACAGAGTTAGAAGTGGTTGGCTGCTTAAGGGACCTGATTAACACAACTTCCTTAACTACCTTCTAAAACCCCCAATATACTTTCTCACAGGTATTTATGTTTTATATGCTTTGAAATAAATATTATATACAGCCATGAGATGATTCTTTTTAAATCATGTTAAGGTTCTGACAGAAGCCAGAAATTACCCACAGCAGATAACTTTTACTACTTCATTGTTTCTGCCCTTTTGAAAGCTGAACTGAATACAATTCTTAATGAGCGGATATAGAAATAGTTAATGTAATTTAGCTCTTTCTGGATTATCATGCCATAGCATTAGAAAACAACCATTCTATCATTGGTAACAAATAATGCCCTCAATATGCAGTAAATAAAGGGATAGTTAAAGAATTCTAGAAATACAAAACTACTAGTAAGAATTATACAGCAGAGATATTATGGGATTATTGCAGTTTTGAACATTAAAAAAACACAAGCAGATACAAAATTAAAACTTATGACTTTGCCTCCTGTTTTGTCTGTTCTCAGAAAGATTTGTAAGAAAAAAAAAAAAAAAACCAAAACATACAAAGGTTTTGTGCTTTAGGGCCCCCAAGAAGAAAGTTAACAATGTAAGCACTCTGGTTATCCAGTTCAGGGAATGCTTGTTAAACGTATTAAACTGTCTTTGATATTAATAACATAAGAAAAAAAACACATGAACATGGCAAAGCCAAAGAATCCTCAGTGAGATCTCTTACCTACAAATAAGAAGAATCATCACATGCTCTGACGAGTGCTGTGGGCACCCTTCCAGCACAAATGCATTAACACCACTTTCAAAAGGCAATCAAAATTCTTAAAAGTACAGTTGCATATAATTTAAAGCTGTGTGAGTGTGGGGTTCTTTTTTAGAACTCATTTAGAGGATAACTTATCCCAAATAAAAGCTATTTTCTATAGCCCAATAATAACCTAAAACTCTGTCAGCATTTGTTATGTCTTAGAAGACGGTCATATATATTTGGTGTTACAGAGAGAGAGTTTCACAAACCACACAGAAAAGAAGGTTCAAATTACATTCTCAGATTGCCACCACCAGCACTTCTGTAAATAACAGAATTAAATTCTCACAAGTACGTCTGCAAAGACATACAAAACGTATCTAAAAGCATTTTGATTAAGCAAATGTATCAAGCATCAACTCTGCATCCAAAATTATGTCCTACACTGCTACAAGTCCCAGAGATTAAAAATGGAAATATAAAGGAAACTAATATATTCTTGTTGCTATATAATCATCTTATTCTTTTAAATCCACTGTTTTACATCACCACATTATTCTTATTTATAGAAATATTGTGGTAGAAACACACACTTTAAATACCTTGTATTTACTTTAGATTGCAATCTTGGAGAGGAAAAAAGAGCACAGTACCAAGAGACAAATTCTGTTAAACTGTCATAACGTGCCATACTGAGGAATAGCGACATAAATTTATTATGTGCTGTTACAGGTTCATCCCATTTCATATAATTTACTTTAAAATATTTAATTTGCAACACGTAGCTGCAGGACAAGTTACTAGTAAAATACATTGCATATTGACCATTTGAAAAGAAAACTGGGTTTTACGCTCTGTCATAACTTTTAACAGCAACTTTTGCACATACCATGGCTTTTTTAAGGATAATTTGAAAGCTATGGGATTATAACTACTACTAAGTGAATTCAGAATATACCAATTAAAACACTGCAAAGGCTTAGCTCATGGTTAACCTTCCAAAAAATCACAGGGAGATGTGTCCAGACTCTCTGCCTTACACAAGAAGAGAGAGTTAAGTAGGCTATCTGGCCACAGAGGTACATCAGCAAGATCATGGTGGTGGTCTAGCTCATGATGGGGTTGTTAAAAGCTTGCTCTCAGCAAGAAAAGAGGCTGTTGACAGAAGCTGTAGCATCTAGGATAAAGCTAAGCAAGGACACTTTCTGTAGAAAATCCTTATGGAAGTTTTAATAAGCTTGAAAAAAATATTTTATGTTATAACTGTACTGCTATTTACAAAAAAAAAAGGCACAAAGATTATGGAAAATAACTAATTTTCACACAGATTTCAGCTAGAAATCTACAATGTCCAAACATATCCCACAGAAGCATCACTATCTTAATAGTAATGTACCTGATAAAGGGAGAACTGCCAAGCACAAGAATAGTATTTTGGATTTCACTAGCGTTATTCTCAGTTAGTAAAAACCACACATACTATATATTTGTAATGGTATAAGAGTTTACAAATGAGCAAGGTCCTGCAATATGATAAATATTTCATTCAGGTAGATTTAGAGTAAGAAGCTGCCTCCAGTGGCAAAGCAATATCAGCAATTGAATAGAAACAGCAGTTGAGTAGACTAAACACCAGGTTTGAAATACCCAAGCTCCCATAGAGCAGTTTATTTTCAACGACCATCATTTCTCTTCTCAATGTTGGAAATTTTTCCCCTTTATTCACAATCATTTTGAACAGAAACCTGCTTCGACTACAGAATACAGCAACAAAATCCATGACACCTCTAACATACAAGGGAATAATGAAACATGAAACTTTCCCGTTCACTTCACAGATGAGCAGGTACCACCACTAATATGCAATACTTGAATCTTCCCAGACTCAATAAATGGAAAAATATCCACGGAAACTATTTCTGAGACCAAAGTCAGTAAAAGTCTCATGAGCACCTTAATGGAAAGACAGTGATGGGCAACACTAATCCTCTCTCAGGTAGTCTTTGGTTGTTCCTAAACACTGTGAAAGACGAAATAACATTAAAGAAATGGTATCTGGAGAAAGGACATGTCCATACATACTCAGCTAGAGCAGTGATTTTTCTGACGTCTGCAAAGTATCAGTAAGGAATCTGGATAAGATAACTTAGCAGAACAAGTCTTAGCCAAACTAACCTGATCGCCTTCTATGATAAAGTGACTCGGCTACTGGATATGGGACAGGCTGTGGATGTATCTTCCTGGACTTCAGTAAAGCCTTTGACACAGTTTCTCACAGCATTCTGCTACAGAAACTGTCAGCCTCTGGCCTGGACAGGCGCACACTCTGCTGGGTGGAAAACTGGTTGGATGGCCGGGCCCAGAGAGTGCTGGGAAATGGTGTTAAATCCCAAGTGACAGGGGACAGGACGAGAGGGAATGGCCTCAAGCTCCGCCAGGGGCGGTTTAGGCTGGACATTAGGAAAAAAATTTTCACAGAAAGGGTCACTGGGCACTGGAACAGGCTGTCCAGGGAGGTGGTTGAGTCACCTTCCCTGGAGGTGTTTAAGGCACGGGTGGACAAGGTGCTGAGGGGCATGGTTTAGTGTTTGACAGGAATGGTAGGACTCGGTGATCCAGTGGGTTATTCTATGATTCTACGATTATACAGTGGCTTCTGCTGAACATTTTGCACAGACTGCAACAGAGACAGCAGCTGCTCTACTCATGGATCCTAATCCAGTCTTCAAACACAGCTACGACCTTTCCACTAAAGTATTTTCTCATATTCCATCATGAAAACTGTAATTTAACCAAGTAAAAAAAAATCATCACATTCTTGATAAGCACTCAATTTAAGCCTGTCTTAAAGTAGATAAATCCAGCCTACTGTAGGTAATGACAGGGACAGCACTTCATGGGGATCCCTCTTATTGGAATCCCAGTGATTGTTATACTTCCAGGAATTGTTTCTCAAGCAGACAGGCTGAGCCCCAACTCATGAAAGCAGCACACCTCAAGATATGTTACCTCCTTGGCACACACTGACAGCAACTGCTGTGGAACCAGGTAGGGTTATCAGAGCTCCACAGAAGGCTTTCCCCAGTTATAATTAAAAAATTACCCCTATCCCTGCAGAAAAACAAAGAAATGTTCATTACCCTAAGTCTACCTACTTTCAAAAGACACAGAACTTTCAGCACAGAAATTCTGATTGTGATCAACTGGCATAAAAGAAAAGAGAGAAAGTACTTGCCAGCTACAGACATTTTGCTGAACTGTCTGAGAGACTTTCAGGGGAGAGAAGCTTTTTTCATGCCTCACTTACCTATGCCATAGCACAAGCTCTCAACATCTGTTTTTTTCAAGAAAATGAGTTATCAACATTATCTGAACCTCTGACTGCTGCACATTAGCACATTATCTGAATGCATTACCTTAATGATTAACATCATGGGTTTGTGTGCAACTGTCCAAATAATCCATCATGAATCACGGTGAAGTCTTCTTACCATGACTTAAGCAGTAAGCATCCTTCCTCAAGTTACAGACATATCTCTCTTTCACCTTGCTGAGAATGGCAAGAACATAAGCAAGAACAGTCTCTGGAAACACAGGACTTCCAACTCCACCAAAATCCAATTTGTACCTTCTTCAACTAAGTATTTCTGCCCTTCAGGCAGGACCACGGCAGTGGGTAACAGCCAGAACAGGCTTCACAGCAGCTCTCTCGCTATGGCCACCCTATCACCTAGATCACTATGGATCAGCCTCCATTCCTAACAAAACTAAAGTTTCAAGACATAAATTCCTTACCTATTTTTCAGAAAAGTTACTCTTTTTTGCCTAAGACAGAAAATTGCACTTTACTTAGAAACTTGGCTCAAATGCTACCCCTACTGGGTAGCAATGGTCAAAAAAATGAAACTAGACAGAACTCATGAAACGTTAAGCTTTTACCTTTATGCAAATTAGATACACTGTTTATTTTTTTTCTTGGGATTCTTCAGGCTACCTTCATGGTAGCCTGAAAAACACATTTATTAATATAATTGTACATGTAACGTCATGTAACTTCAGCCCTTCCTCTACTTCTCTTTGATGACTTTCTTTTATACAGAACTCCTTATCTTATATAGACTTCTTTGTAGCTATCTGCTTACATAGGTATGTCAATAACAACTATTTCACTTCTAATCCCTGTTATAAAAAAAAAATCTTTTCCAAAAGGAAAACCTTTTTTTTGAAATTATGTTGACATTATATCTATATAAGAATTCAAGTGGTAAGCCTCAAAATAAATTGTTTAAAAAGGCAATAACTTGAGTATCAGTATCTCCAAACTCTGTAGAAAGTGGAAAATCTACAAGAACCTATCTAGAAGATTGATAGAGACTTCCTAGCTTTCTGTTTCATGAACAGCAGACTTACAGGGAGCAGAGAACTCACAGTTTTTGTACTATCACAGGATACTAAATTAAGCCAAAAGTCTGACTTTCTCATTGCTTTCTCATACTACAGCAATATCCCAAATCAGTTCCTTCCCTGAAGGTATGACAGAACAACCAGAGGTACCGCAACCTGTACCCATATCTGTGCTGCAACCTTGGCTCTGTGGTTCAAACCCTCCAGAGAGAGCTAAAACAAATAATGAGCCAAATGTAGAGCATGACGACTGAGACCTGCTGCAGCTCCTTTGCAACGGTTTGGTGGAACACAGCACATACAAGCCAGAGGCATTTCTTCTAAGCAGAGTTAGAAATGTCGAAAAATCACAGCATCGCACATTGCTATTTCTAATAACTGCTCTACTAACACACATGAACAGACAAACATTTCTAAAAGAATAACGTATGTAGAAAAAGTGGTAAATAGAAGACAGATTAATGCAAAAACAACTGTACTACAATAATACTCAGCAACGTATAATGTACTCAGTACATTTTAGGGTAAACATGTAAAGGGAAACAACAGCTTGCAACCACATTCATTTTTCCCATTTATGAGTTTCTAATTCTGCGACAGTCAACTGCACCCTTACACTTAACTTGTATTTTCTCTTTCATCATTTTATTAGAAAAATTCCAGACATATCAGTGGAGAGATGGAGAATTAAGAATGTTTAAAAGGCCAGTTATAACATGGAGGTAATCTATTTTGTGATTACAAAACAACTGACTTGCACTACTTCCTCCATCATCCTGCACTTTGCTTCCCAAGGATCTGCAATAAATGAAACAGCAAAGAGTATTACAAGAGCCCACACAAATTTCAGGACTGGGGTTATGTTGTGCAGCATACTGAAGAAACCTCTCCCACAGGCTGCATCTGAAAAGCCAAAGCATCGTGCTGCAGCACTAGTGACTATCCCAGTCTGAATCTGAATGCAGCAGAAAGAATTTGCATCTCTTCCTGTTCTAGCAGTGCCCACAAGCCTTGCACAATTATTAACCGTTTGAGTTACGCTCTGAGTGCAACAAGGGCTAGATTGGCAAAATTCACTATAACAAACTGAGCTCACAAGCTGGATCCATGGCCCAGGAGTTCCATGCTATTTTGATGGCATAGCACATGCAAACTTGCCACGTCTCCCTTGGCGTGGGAGAATAACTGCAAACCATACACCACAGCTTCCCATTTTCCAATGCCAGAGGCATGCAAAAACTTATCTAAGGACTATTTAAATTTATATATGGGGAGAAATCAACTCCCATCAAGGATCTGACATGAGAAAATGTAAATTTCCATGCCACCTTCAGGTCAAGCAAGGCTGGGATGACTTTAAGCATCCTCCTTCATCCAAAAAAAATCATCCCCTAGCAATACTGACCCAAAGCTTCACTGCTTGAGACATGTCTCTCTAGAGGGCACAGTGAGAGCTCTTTTCTACCCTGTCAGAGCACTGCATGGCTATACAACATTTCCCTTCCCTTTCCACATGTGCTGCTACTGTGGCTGTGCACTTTATGTGCAACAGCACTGGCTTGCTGAGGGTGTTCACTTCTACAAGGCAGTTCCCTGATTCCAGGGGAAGTCCCTCCTTCTGCCTGCAAAAAAAAAAAAAAAGTTGAGCTTAGGAAGGCTAATTCTTGCAAGACAGATGTAGTATTCACAGGAAAAAAAGCACCCAAACAAACATTTCTTTTTCTCTTCAAGTAGAGTTAGCATTAGTTTGCTATTAGTATTCAGTGTTACTATAAAGAGGGTTTGGCTGATCCTGTATAACTGGAAGGTATTCATAACTCTTCTGACTTTTTTCCTTCTTGAGTTTGGATTGTTGCTGCTGGGAGGGCTTCAAGATTTCTATTCAAGGCCAAATTCATCAATTCTCTGTCTTTATCAAATCTGGAACATAATTACTGCAGTTGGCTCTGACTGGAGAACGTAAGACCATATGGAGATCACTGTTGTGCAGAGCAAGTGTGATGGTCTTGCGAATTATTGCAAACGTTGCAAATATTAATTTTTTAACATTTTAATCGTTAACTATTCCTTATTGTATCCTCAGGGACAGCACCTTGTCCTTAATTTTCAGGGAGATAGTTTGGAAAGAAAGAATCATTTCAGTTCTAGCTAGGTAAAGATTAGATACCTATTCTTTAGCACTTTCAGGACAGACAACTTTATGATGAATGCTTGTAACTCTGGATAAAAATTTAACTATATCTTTTAGCTAATAAACTGTTTGAGAAAGAGACATTCCCTACAGAGCAAAAATAAAATTATACTGTACTTTTCCAAAACTTGGAGAAATCAGAGCATTTCAATTGGATCAATGATGCATCTAACTTTAGGTGTCTACATTTGAAAACAAACTCGATGCTGCTTCACATTCTCCATTGCTTGCTCCCATTACTCCTAAACCACCAGAAAAGCAAAACTCTTTTTTTGAACAAGAAATCTTCAGGAACAGAGATTTTGAGGCTTTAGAAGTGTCCTGCACGTTTTCGTATGTCCTCACTGTTTAGTCTAGACTAACACTCCTTTACTGGTGTGCATGTACAAAAAGAAAGGACAAGGTATAACAGCCTTCTGAAAGTATCGCTTTTTCATTAAAAGTCTCTGCTGAATTCAGAATTTTGATGGGTCGAAGATGGGTGCTAGAATAATATTGAAGTTGTAGAATTCAGATCGCAATTCCTTCGAATATACATTTTAAGACATACAGCTCCTTTAAAATGAAAGGAAGTAAAATTCCTCATTCGTTTAAAAGCTGTGTACAGGGATGGATTTTCACAATGATCAACAGCCTAATCAGGGTGAAGAATCCTTAACTGAAAGATCACAAAAGGACCCCTCTATCCTTTCACCATTATTTCATTTCCACTTTTCTCTTGAAAGGGGTGTCTCACCAGAGAACCTGAAGAGTGGAAGATTTTAAAAGTATAGGACTGAAATCTATCAAACCCAGGACTGTAGTCCATACCCAAGCAGCTGTCAAATCCAGAGACAGGAATGTATGTTCACTTCTGCCTAATAAAATTTGAATCAAACACTTTGCATCTGATTCTCCATGTGAGCTTTTATGCAAACTTCTAAAGTGCAAGGAATCCTGGGGTGGAAGAGCTATTCTGAGAGCTTTCACATAGTTCATATAATTAGGGAAACCACTTCCTTTGATTGCAAGTGTTCAAAACAGCTGAATTTCTTCTTTCAAAGGAACTCTGTGATTTGGGTCATCTCTTTTACTTGCTCTTTCATGTTTCTCAAGATGAGAGGTGAGACTGTAGAGCACATTATTTAGAAAAAGAAAGATTCCACTTTTTGTTTTAGGGATTGAACTTGGATTATTCAAAAGGTTGTCATTTGGAAATCTGTCTTTCTTTCCCTCCCTCTGTTTCCTTCCTTTTCTGATAAGCTCTTCAGTGGCTCAAGCGAACATAGTCCAAAATGCCAATTTAAACCTAAGGGAAAACTGAAATATGGCACATAAAGAAAAAAGGACTCTCATTTTCCTTTGTACGCTTGTAGCTGAATATGTAATTATAAAGGAGCTCTAGCTGTGGGATCTCAGTCCCCATGTCACGTTTACTTTTTTAATGGTTCAAAACACTGACCAAGCAAAAAGGTAGAAATAGAGATTTTTTTTAAAAGACAAACAAAGCAGCTGCCCTGGTCTTTGAATGGGTCTGCGGGTTTTTTCTTTCCCAAAAGGGAACTCAGGTCATGATTTCAAGGCAATGACCATGTCACTATAGCTAACAGCAGATACCAGTGTCGTTAGAGAATCAAGTGTCAGTTGCCCTGAATTTCTTGACCCAGGCACCCTGTTAGTGCTGTTACTCTACATTTGTCACGGTAACAGCCATGACAGGCATGGAATCTCTCCCTTCTCACAACACAGGACAGAAACAGAGTAATGAAAAGGCAGGAGGTTTCACAATGCATATTTCAGATTTATTAAGTAACAACAGTATGCTTGTTTACCTCAGGAGGACCAAGTTTTATTCCCAGTCAGTGAAAAACTGCAGGACTCCTTCCAGAACTGTAGTGCTAACAGCAAAGCAGTTTGTAATGGGAACAGAGTAAACCACTTGGGACACAGCGCCAAAAACTACATTACTGCCAACTTCTGCATAGGACAGACAAGACACTGGCTTGAAGAGAAGGCTACGATAAAGACTTTGGTACAAATACAAAAACAACTGAAAAGCAGAAATTAAGAGCAGAACTCCAAAATGAGTGGTCTTAAAGAGTGGGGTTCTCGATCTTGTACTTGCCTTTAGGGCTCTCAGAAACTCTTATAGGGGGTACTAGCAAGGAGATATCCAAAAGGCAGAGCAATTCAACAGCTGCAAACCTTATCCATCAGTTGCTACATACTTATAACCACACACAAGAACCTCAGCACACACAAAGGCATCACAAACAAACCAAAGCAAAAAGCCTTCTCCTTGGTTTAAGAGATTAAAAGTACATAGTTCATCAAAAATGAAAACCACCAAAAGCCATCATGTTTAGATAGGATTGCCTCAAATGCATCTGCCATTACAAAATTAAGGTTATCATACGATTAGACAAAAAGTGGTTTGCCTTTCCCCTTGTAACTGCACACAGGCATACATTACACTTTCTCTGCCTTGTGATTCTTCCAAGGAAGAGGAAAACATATCTTCTTGGAAAATGCGACTTGCTCACTCAAGGGTGCAGCAACTAGATTATTTTAACAAGTTTGATAAAGATTTCTATAGAGATATATAGCTTTCATTGAGAAGCTGACACCTGCCCAGCCTGCACACTTGACTTTTGTTTTTTTTCAAGAACCAAAGATGAACGTCATACAAAACAACTGTGTGCTGCCTTCTTCTGTCTACAAACAGCTTCCTTGATGCTGCCACAGCAGCTCTAGGCTTTTTACAAACCATGCTTACGATGCAGCAATTGGAAACCCACACGCCCAATACACAAAATTCACAGCTATTTGGTCCGCGGTGTACCATGACATGATTTTTTTTCTCTCCCTTGCTTACAACATTTAGCCATAAGGAACCTCAATTTTCAGAGGTTTCAGAGTAAAATATACAAGAAACCAGAGACAGAAAAAAAGTGGAATATGTGTGGCACTATCTTCTTTCAGTGACATCCAGGGGCCAGGCACTGCTTCACCAAGGAGGTGCAGCAGCAGAGATCCCTTCCTCTGTGCAATAGGCTGTCTCGCACCTGCCATCAGGCAGCCCAGCTGCAGAGGGGTCCAAAAAGGCACAATTCTCACCATCAGTCAAGTCACCCAGCTTCCCAGTGGAGCTGGCCTTCTCAAATAGCAATTATGTAGAACGCAGATGCAGTAACCATTAATCTAATGAACGAATATGTATTTGCAAATATGATTCTTCCCCAGTAGCTGAACTGTAACACATTAAAAAAGACAAACAAGGCAGCTGGATCACTCTTTTTTGGCCTCATCTCCCCAGTGTGTTAGCGCAATTAATCAAGTATGAGAGAGTTAAAGCTGAAGCAGTTCTCTGGGCTCCTCTGCAGCATTCAGCTAACATAAACAGGTCTGCATGTTTCTTTGTGACTGTTTATATTGTCCTCTTAAAAAGGAAACTTTCTGTATCAGCACCTCAGTAAGTGGCAATAGGTAAATGTGAAATAACTTTTACACTCTTAGTTGCATCATCACAACTAAACAGACTGATTTTGACACTTCCTTTCAAGTTAGGATACCTATATTTCTAAATTCTTTTTCTTGCACATTGTTTTCAATGAAATCTTGTGTCCCAGACCCTTACAAACAACTCATGTGCAGCTGTCAAAAATTAAATACAAAAAAAAAAGGGAGGCAAGGAAAGGAAGGCATGTCTAGTCCTATTGAGTGTCTTAAAGAGGATAAAGAGGACAAAACATGTTGTTAAAAATTGCATTGCTACCATCTGTGTTGGGATCCCCACTGAAGACCGTGGCTGCTGTGCTCAGCTTGGAATACACCTGTGAAAACCACCTCCTGGAGACTGATGATCCCATGCTGAGATCACATCAATGCCAGCACAGATCCCCAACTTCATGAGAACTATCAATAACACAGGCATGCAACAAGTCAGAAACTGTGTTGGATTCAAACAATATATCCATACACTTCAACAGCATTTTTGGTATCATCAGAAAAAATAATTTGTCCGTCTATATGCTACAGTGAGTGTAAATTATCTAATTAGAGTTTCCACGGACTGCAACAGAAACAGATTTCAAAGTGCATCACAGATACTTAAATTGTCAGCTGTACCTCAAAGCACTCAAGGTTCAAACACATAATCACTTATCACACTCTAAAGTTACCACTAGATCTCACCTGCCAAGCAATTTTGTACCATAACCTTGTTTTAAGAAACGTATATGGCTAGATTAGCACGGAGATAAGACTAACTTGAACTACCCCTCAATGGCTCAACCCTACAACAGCCTGTCCTTGAGAGACAAGGATCTCTTCTGTATCCATGAGATTTCTACAGCAAAGCTTCAGGACAGCTTAAATATCCAAAATTACCATTTTGCAGTTGATAACTTCAACAGATGCTCAGGGTCAGAGAATGTCATGGGAGGGGAAATAAAAGAGCTTCCATTTGATGTCAAGGGTTGCTGGCATGGAGAAATAAGCAACACAACCTCCCCTCCAAATTATAAATAATAACTGAGCCCATGGAAAAAGAAAACATAGAATCACAGAATCATAGTATAACCAGGTTGGAAGAGACCCACTGGATCATCGAGTTCAAACATTCCTATAAAACACTAAACCATGCCCCTTAGCACCTCATCCACCCGTGCCTTAAACACCTCCAGGGAAGGTGAATCAACCACCTCCCTGGGCAGACTGTTCCAATGCCTAACCACCCTCTCCGTGAAGAATTTTTTCCTTATCTCAAGCCTAAACCTCCCCTGGCAGAGCTTGAGGCCATTCCCTCTCATCCTGTCCCCTGTCACTTGGGAGAAGAGGCCAGCAACCTCCTCTCTACAACCTCCCCTCAGGTAGTTATAGAGAGCAATGAGGTCTCCCCTCAGCCTCCTCTTCTCCAGGCTAAACAACCCCAGCTCTCTCAGCCACTCCTCATAAGGCCTGTTCTCCAGCCCCTTCACCAGCTTTGTTGCCCTTCTCTGGACTCGCTCCAGAGCCTCAGCATCCTTCTTGTGGTGAGGGGCCCAGAACTGAACACAGGACTCGAGGTGCAGTCTCACCAGTGCCGAGCACAGAGGGAGAATAACCTCCCTGGACCTGCTGGTCACGTCGTTTCTGATACAAGCCAGGATGCCATTGGCCTTCTTGGCCACCTGGGCACACTGCTGGCTCATGTTCAGTCGGCTGTCAACCAACACCCCCAGGTCCTTCTCCTCCTGGCAGCTTTCTAGACAGGCTTCTCCTAGTCTGTAGCACAGCATAGGGTTGTTGTGCCCCAAGTGCAGGGAGAAACATCTCTAGAGAAAACTTTAAAAATAAAACCAGGAAAAATGCCCTTAATTGTGACTAAGTATTTACTGGCAAGTTGAGCAACCCACTGTGAAACAAAAATTTGCAGCAGATTGGCAGAATTATTTTAAAGACAATATACAATGGAACTAAACTAATTACAAAACTAAAGACTATATAATAATACAGGCCTAATATCGTGAATAGCAAAAAAGATATGAAAGAGTGCTTTCTAAATAATCAACAGAGAGAG
This sequence comes from Clamator glandarius, assembly GCA_033459285.1. NCBI lineage: Eukaryota > Metazoa > Chordata > Aves > Cuculiformes > Cuculidae > Clamator > Clamator glandarius. The sequence goes on along the minus strand of JAUNZM010000121.1, from coordinate 3,349,627 downwards.
ATTTTCTCCCTATTCCATTCCCTATTCATCTGCAGATGTTGCACTTCATGAAAAAAACAAAACTAAAGATAACTGAGGGAAAACAGTCCAAGTCTCAGAGATATTCCTAACCCAGAGATCAGGCACAGGTAATTCCTGTGCCTTAACCAAGCGATGGCAACTGCACATGTATTCTTGGCCAGCAACACATGCAAGGTAACTTTTCTTGATGCTGACAAAGTTCAGGGCAATTCAAGAGAGTCAAGCAATAAAAAGAAACAGACACATCTGGTGCATCTCAGTTTATTAATTTACTTGCATCTCAAGTTTATGTAGTAACTGTTGAAAGCTCCATGAGTCAGCAGAAGGACATATGCCCTTAAATCTTCAACACTTCAGTACAAAATCTGGTTGTTCAGCTAATAAAAAAGCATAGGGTAACTTCTTAACATGGCTACAGCAAGATTCCCAGAGCTTGTGAGCTTGCTTTTCATTTACTGCAAGCTAAGATGACAATGCTGACAGCCACTATGTCTCAACTGACCCAAAATAACTTTTGAAGCCACAGAATGCCAGTTCGGGCCCTGACATGCCAGTTTCATTGAGGCTGATGTCTAAATCAAACTAAGTCAGAATTGGCTTGATTTAAAAGAATCATGAGTGTATACACAAGCCTGTGTTAAGTAAAAATCCCAAGTTAAGCTGGTCAAAAAAACTCAGTAAGCCACACAACTTGTACTACAAATACTCATTATTTACTTGAAGCAACTCTGAAAGACGTTACTCGCCTAACAAAAAATTTAGTATAAAAATGTTTAAACACACAAGTAAAAAAAATTCACTACAATATAACATTTCTGTGAGTGGATTGCTATGTTTCTGAGATCATTTTGAGGAGCACAAAGAGGAATTAATTTTCTTCTTAAAACAGACAACACAAAATTAAAGCCTGTTCTTCCCAAGAATAATTGTGTCCTGGCAATGCTATATCATGTTTCACTATACTATCTCCCCAAACCCAATGGTGTTTTCATATCGATTTGGTTACAACATATATGCCACTTGACACTTACAATGCAACTTTACTGAGAGCACTCATTAGGAAAATCTAATCTTTCTTGACACCTGAAAATGACATCCATAAAGTCCTCCAGAAAATATATCTTGAATGAAAGCTAAGAGTAGAGCAAACTCAAAACGCCGAGATTTATTGTAGAACTCTGTCCTACCCAAAATTATTTATTCTGTAAGATATAGACTATAAAACACCTGGAGCATCTGTACCCATTTTGACAATATTCATCAGCTACAAAGGGTACCAAGTACCCTCTTGATACCTTTAGGGAATACCCTAGTGAGTACCAAGAGGAACACTCTAAGTCTTTACCAAAATGCAAAGAAAAGAAATGGAGAAGCCTCTATAAAACAGAAATACCACTCTGTAAAACAGAAACAAAGACATTTTAAAACACCCCACTGGTGTAATAAATACATTTTGATTTCCATTTGCTGTTAACAAGATATGGCAGTTATTTCTTTAAATTAATATGGGGCTGGAGGGGTTCCCATGAGATTATCTATTCCAGAGATACACAACTCCTTTTTTCTATGTGAACTCTGGAATTGTTCAAATCTAGGCATATACATCTCTGGAAAATCCATATATTTGACTTCTACGTCTTACGTTCCATTACATGGCACACACTTTAAGCCATCACTCATGGTTCATTAGCAATAGCACCTGCACCAAAGGATCATGTGCTGGAAACATCAGGTTTGTCAATCCCTGCCCCGAGCTGGAACCAGGCAAACCCAGACATTTCCCAGCAGATGTTACTTTGAATCACCCTCAATACTTGCTGACTCAGATGTGACAGGGGTAAGGGAGCAGAAGCTCCTGGAAAGATCTGGTATAATAACAAAAAAGTATCAAAATTGTCCTTCAGTGCAGCCAGGTCCCAGTGTGGAGATTCATTCCAGGCTGGCAACCAAGCACCAATACCACCTATAAACCACAAGCAAAAGGAACAGCTACTATTTTTAGTCCTGTAAAGTCTGGCTAAGTATCAATTTCAGTTTGGTTTGGTTTGCTCTATATTACTCTGTTGTTTTTCTCTTCTTACTCCTGAAAGTCTTTCCCGGTCCTTACTCTCATGACCCATATTAAAATTACCACATGCTCTCTTTTAGGACTACAAACATGAGTGAGGTAAGTCCAGTGACATGCATGTGGTTATACTTAACTCATCCCTTTGGAAGGTACAGACACAATCACTGTCTTCTAGACGGTCCCTTCCAGAAGTGGATTATAAAATCAAGAAGTGAACAAGCTGCATTACATTCCATATGAAAAGTTTTGTGAAGAATTAAAAGATCCCCTAAAGCTTATTGCACATGGATTACATACAAGAAAACCTGGCAATATAAAATTAATTTCCATGGTTGTCACAATTCCAGCAATACAGCATCAAAACTAGTAAAAACATGTTTGTATTTTTGAATCTCATAAAACTCAAATGCATTACGCAGACATGACTGAACAAAGCATGCACAGTTCATCCTACTCCATTTAACATTTTCTATCCACAAGTTAGTTTACCAGAATTATTTCCCAGTAAGATTACAGTTACATTTTACTGGGGCTTTTTTTTCTACCATCCTCCTGGAGTTTGCACAGACCACCTCAGGCATTTTGAAGGAATCCAGGAACAGCTGCACTGCATGAAACAAAACAAACTTATACCTATACCCGGTTGTAACAGGTGAAGCAAGCAATTCAGATGCAATGCTATTGCCCATCAATAGCACAGAGAGTTCATGGATCACGGAGTATTTTAAAAGAGGAGTGATATTAAAACTAAACTCAAACTTCAGGTAACATTCCAGCAGTTATAAATCCCCTGAAGGAGAAACATGCTCCAGATTATATGCCAGCTGCTAAAACAGCCACAAAAAAGCAAGGACAAGTAACAGGTAAACTTCAGAGACATATGGACAATTGAAGGAGGTGAGTGCTGATCAGTGAAGAGCTAATGTGGCAAGGCATAAAACAACATGTTGCAGCACTCTGCTCCAGCAGTTCTCTGCTCAATATAATTAGGTCAGAAGAACCGCTAGCAATTTGCGGAACAAGGCCTCTGGGCCCAATCTCTCCCATTCGTTTCAGTGGAAGCCAAATTATGTACTTATCCAATAATTCACATAAATCGTTCACAAAAATACCATGTAACTTCTCAAGTAGTAGGTGTGTGATTTTCTTTAATGAGTGCACATAATCATCACTTAGGGGGAAAGGAGCAAGCACATGTCCTACTACAGGAGGCATTTCTACTCCCCCCACAGGCATCATAAACATCACGCTGATAGTTCGATTTTCCATAAAACAATTCTATGGAACTCCTGTTCCTTGCTTAAAATCTAAAATTGCTAAAGTGCTTGGATTAGATAGTAAAACAGCAATTTAATTTGGGTTTTGCTGTTATTTAATCACTCAAGACACACTCCTATGGTTTACTTAATCAGCAGGTCTTGACCAGAGTTTCAGATCTGATACTCTAATTGAGGCCTTGCAGCATATTTATTTTTCCCAGCACACCTATTTAGCTGTATTTAGCTGCATTTTATTCACATAAACACACACCTCTTCCCATACACTTACATTTCAATGCCTTTCTATGAAAAACTAATGCTTTGCAGTGGTCTTCCCATTTCTCAAATTTTAAAGTATTTTGAAGAAATCTGCCTAAGCAACATCCTTCCAAGTATTTATAAGTTTTTCTGAGAACATATTTTAGTATGATATGCTGTTATACACCGGGACAAAAACTGCCTTGTTTCACAAGCTAGAACTTGTTAGCCACTTGGCTAATATAAAGCCTTCAAGATCTTTGCTGGTTTTGATTGGCCAAAACGAAACACAACATATTTGCAGAATGATACCACAGCTCTATTGACTTGGCTTGGGCCCTTGGATGTGACTAGAGCAAAATTCCTCTGAGCAAGCTTTGCCCAACTCTCTTCTGTTTTCTTTTTAATCAGTTGTTATGTATCATTGGCAGCGGTTAACAGAAATACAAGACAATCAGTCATGAAATTAAAATGATACTTCCTTTCAAATAAATCAGAAAGGGTAACAATTAGCTTCCTGGAGTAAGTACAAACTATCCAAATATCTACTAAACACAAATACATTACAGCTACGGCAAGTTATTTTTCTGTTGCTATCAGGAAAGCCATTGACCTGCCATGTGTTTCATCACAGTTCAGTCCCAGATGTTCATTATTGTCATGACTACAAATAAACATACTGCGTACTAGGTATGTAAACAGACTGGCAGCCCTTAGGGTCAGAAGAGACCTTCAAGGCACCAAGGTTGGCTTCTGCTACATCACAGACCACTGTACTTCAGCAAGATGCTCTCATGTTGAGCTCCCCAGAAAACTTGCAAGAGAATGTGCCCACACCAGACTGCTTACAACTATGAGCAATCTTGTTAGTTCAGGCTGCAAGTGATGACCAGTCTAAAGGAAAATAAAAAATTTTGTGCTCTTGCTCGCCTCCTCTCAGCTTATCAGGAGGTCTTTCTTGGACTTGGAGGATCAGGATGAGGTCCTTCATCCCCTTCCAACATACCACCACAACCTCACTGCTTTCCACTTCTTAAGTTTGTTTTGTAGTCCCCCTTGGGCTGCCCCTTCAGTTCATTTACATTCTTTTAAATATGGCAGAAATGGGTCTGCACCCACTGCCTAACCCCCATTTCTCCAGTGCCACCCATCAAGATAAAGCATGCCTGGTTCTTACAGATTACTTTACCTTCATTTGGATATGCAAGAGCATTAAATTAATTTTACTAACAGTACCATGATACAACCTCTTAATAAGTTCCAAGTCTTCATTAATCCCTAAATAACCCCTTAAATTATACTAAATTCTTTCCAGCACAAAATTTCCTTTTCCTACAGTGTACAACCTGAGTTCCTTGTTACTACAAGCTGAACACTATTTGGCTGTTTTAAAAGAAAATATTTTTGGTGAATGGTCCAACTGCGTCACAAATGCATCTGACTCTCCTACTTTCTTCATCATTGCCCATTCCATTAAGTTTTATGCTATCACAAATGTAGTAATACTGGTTTTAAATTTTCTTTAAAATTTAAATTTTCTTTAAAAAATGGTTTAATGGCCAGCAACAGGCCTAGCACAGACTCCCACATAATCTCACTGGAACACACCTATTCCGTACAGATGCTTCTCTTATGACTATTAACATCTGCTAGCCAGTTGATTTTTAAGGAGCACAGTACTGATACCGCTTAGCACTGATTAATTGTTTTTGTATATCTTCTGATATTAGCAAACATTAGAAATAAAGAGAACAGTACAGACTGACATTGGACAGAAGGTGTATGTCTCCCACCACCCTGGAAAAATCATGAGATCTTTCCACATTATTTTAGACAGCCACTTGCTTAATCATGATCAAACATGCTTATCACATCACTAAGCATGACATAATCACATTAACTCGGTTGCTGCAGCAGGGGTGAACTTTGGTGTCTGCGTATTTACTCAGCATATTATCCCTAGTGCTGCTCTGCTGTCTTCCAGCTTGTAACCATCTTCTTAAAATATTCTGATGATATCGTATACAAGTCAGATATAGTCACGCTGGAACAGCAGCCCAGTAACTGTGCTGTCCATCACTGTACTGGTGTGCCCTCGCTCCTGTGTCGGTGGAGGTGACCAGGGTGCTGTGAGCACACTGTCTCTCTGCCGGGACTATACAAAGCAGAAGGTCAAGAGGATTTTTAGATAAAACTAGAATTTTTACTAAAAAAAAAAACCCAGCAAACTCAAACCAACCTTAGCTGGCAAAGGTGCAGTAAGTTAACTCTGCCTTTTCCCACAGGACTGCCAAGGACCTGTCTGCCTTTACAGGTGCACAGGTTTGAACTTCTCTGCAAGACAAGACCAAGCTGAAGCGCAGCTGTGACTAACTCGGAGCTAGTGGAGTCCCAGATCAAAACCTACAGCAGGCAGGGAAGAGACAATGATAAGCAGCACACCCTAAGCCTATTGCGAATATACAGATGTGAAACACAGTGCTTAAGAGACCAGATTTAAAGAGGAAAAAACAGAAGCAGGCAGAGACAGTGAACATTACCTCTTCCTATCTAGCAATGTGCCCAGCAGTATCAAAGCAAAACTACTAGCCACAAGCTCAGCTAGCTCTCCGGCTCCTCAGGGCCAGGGCAGAGAGGAGCTGCTGAACAAGAAAAGTAGGGGACGACAGTAAACAGTAAAACAATAATGCTTTAAATCAGAGACACCCTTGGCTGGGGTCCCCTCAGTATGTCTCTACTGTAACATAATCCACTTATAGTGTTTTGTAATTAAAAGAAACAAAAAGCCCAAAGTAGTTTGCCTCAATCAACTAGAGGATGGCAAGACACTAAAAAAGAATTTCTGTCCTTGTTTCCAGAGCAGACAAAGTGAATGAAAAGTAAACTCTTACCTCTTTTTCTATTTTGAGCAGCTTCTTTACAGCCACCTCCTTGTCCTGAGAAATCCATCGGGCTCGGTAGACACTCCCAAAACTCCCTCCACCGCAGTTCTCAAAAAACTGCAGGTCATCAAATCTAATTTGCACAAATGAAGCACTGGTAGACGACATCTCATAATGACAAAATATACCACAGCAAAACCTGTGAAGACAAAAGCTGTCATTAACACACATGCTCTGCAGATTTATGGACTTTTTTTGCCCGTGTTCAGATACTCAAAACCAGAACCAGTCACTATAAACACACCACAGTAAAATCTGTGGAGCACAGCAGGGAAGGAGCCTGGAAACTCACACAAACAGGTTGTGCAAACGTTTTCATAATTTGCACAAGCTATTTGGAGCAGCTAGGAGACAGAAATGACTAAAAGTATTCCTCGGAGTGATACTGACGTTTCCCAAACACCTTGGAAGACGCTCTGTGAAAGGCAGGCACGTCGCTGCCTTCCCTGATGCAAGCAAAGCACGTCGACAGACGGGAAGCGCGCTCTCTGCTCCGAGCTTGCCTAGGAGCTGAGGCATGCCAGGCGTGCCAGCTCTCCTGCTGCGATGGCTGCACACAAAGCACAGACTGCCCCGGCTGGGCAGGCCGCCTTCTGCAAGCAGGCAGCGATGCCTCGGCAAGCACCACGCATGCTGCCGGCGCTCAAGGTGAGGTAGGAGCGCGTCATGCAAGGATGTGGAAAAAACTCACCACAGCAAACACCTCTTCCCAAGTGACTCAGTTCTGCTCACATGTCATAACAAAGCGCAAGCATACAGTAATTAATCTAGGTTACAATATGTGAAATTCTGCAGCCGGTGCCAAAGCTGGTGTCGGCAGTTTCAAGAGATGATCCCATGTCTGCTGCCAGAGGAACAGAATGTCCTTCTCAGAGATTTCACAGAGATAAAGCTTATGCCCACGGCAAATTTCAAGAAACCTTATCACTTCAATGCATGAACAATGACTAATTTTATGTTTCTTTTTTGATAGTGTAAGATCAGGAAGCCTCAGGTTCTTAGCAGGACGGCAGGACACAGGCTCCTGAGGAATTGTCTGCAAGCCTGCTGTGTGATTATTTCAGATGCACCAATTTAGACAAAGTAGTTTTAATTACCAGCAAAAGTTACTGTACCTGCATTTCATAAAAGTAAATTTATCAGCATAAAGTAAAAGAGATGTCTTTGAATGAAACAAACAAACAAAAAAACAGTTTTTGGGTTGCTAGTGAAAACTGCACCTCCAATTATACTGGTCTAACTATAGCACCAAACATACTGTATCTTTTGGAAGTCTCCAATTCATAGGGCTTTTTCAGGTGGAATCCACAGATTATGTGTTGTCCAGGGCTGGGAACACACCTAGCACTGCCGATGGCCAGAACTCCTTTATCCCAGTCCCTCTGTAACAAACACAAAGACATAATTCTCACATACACCCCCACGCTCTCCTGAATGTGCAGCTAACCTGATAAGAATTTTTAGATATTTCTGGCACTATTTGGTCACTGCTATTCTCCAGATGAGAAATGAAGATATCAATATATTTTTCTACAGAGCGCATACGACAACATGCAGCCTTTTCTGAAAATGCCTGCTTCATTCTACATTTCTTCACCACCCATAAAGGTAAAGGTAAGCACTGACCCAAACATAACAACTTCACTATGCTGACAGAAGGCATCATGTTTAGGAGACAGCAGGCTTCAAACACAGCTATCCCTGAGAGCCTGCCTGCAAAGCTCTTGGTAAGGGAACACAAATGCTCTTTCACCTGCTCTGCAACTTGGAATGGGGATTATCTGTGGGAAGTGAAACAAAGTCTGTTCTTCCAGTACACTGCCGGCTCCTTCCCCAATACAAGTGCCTGAACTCTTCTGCTGACCTTTTGTTCTTGTTTTAACCTCGTCAGTATTGTTAGATTTCCTGCCATCTCAGAGCCATCTTCTGCATCGTTCAGCATGCATTTTATTTAAAGAAAGCTCAAGGGAAAGATAATCGGTCATTTCTGCAAATCAGATAGTGAAGGCACTTCTAACTTTCTGCTTCTTTGCCAGTGCCGCATAATTAGCAGGTCTTCAGAAACAAAAGCTTATATGCCTCATTTACTCCAGCAGTTGCTCCACGATAATGCCCTGTACGTGGTGTCTCAAGCTTAGGTGACACTTTATAGACAAATAAAACGGATCAGCTTCCCAACACAGAAGATCTCATGATTTAAGGCCACAGCCCTGTACACATTTATGCACACTGATAATGATGCTACTGTGAATAATCTCTTTACTAACAACAGAATTATTCAGAAAAGGAATACTACTCGTAGGCAAAAGCACTGACTGGACCATAAATTTAACAGGAAAGTATGAACAACTGATAACAGATGGTTGTGTTTGGGATGGCGGAAGGAACACAAAACCAAGCAAAACCACAAATATATCACAGGAAATAAATATTTCTGGCCTTCACTATCTGAATTCAATAGTTCTGAAGAGCTGACAAATTATTTTCAAGTATTGTTCACTCAGAAGAACCAAATCATCCATATAAATAAGTAAATTATGAAAGTTACACTAACATAGAACAAGATATTCCAAGATTTCACAGAAAAGAGACTTCAAGATGGTGCAACATGCACACAAGATAGCTGATAAATACAAGCGAGTATTTTTCTTATGTGCCCTCCTTGCTGCTTAAAACTTTACCTAAACATTGATGTTACCACAATGCAGTGCTTGGCACACAAGCATTTGCAAATCCTGTTGATTGTTTTAAATGTGAAAAAGGGAAAGTGTTATCTACAGCAGTCAAACAGCCGCACATGCTATAGACACCAGCATACAATAAAGTAATATAATTTGAAGAATGACTCACTGGTTTGTACGAGGTTCCTCCAGATGCTTTTTTCCACAGAAAGTACAGGAGATTTACATGGACACCACTGAAAGATCTGCAATTAATGACAGCCTAAGTTAGGTATACAGTTTTCTCCTTCTAGATGAAAGAATAGATATGTTTAAATGCTTTCAGATGCAAGGTAGTTTATCTTCAATTAGACAGATCAATCCCTTTGTAATATTTGAGAAAGCAACTGTTTAGAGTAACAACTGCATGTGACAAATCCACACAGTTATTAACTTGTCAACCTGTTTTAAAAGATGCTTAACAACCTGAGTTTACACCATTGTTTAAGGAAAAAAAAATCCGGTATTACATTAAACTCCATAGTCTTAACACGTGCAGATGAAATAAGAGCATAATTCCAACATGTGGCACTTCTTCACATCTTACATTTCCACAGTCAGAAAAGCAGTTCTCTGTGAGAGGGTCCCACTAACACAGTTCTGAGTGTTTAATACCATTGTCACGTGGCAGCGGCGAACACTACATCAACTGACTTAGCTACTTGTTGTCAATGAAATGAAAACCTGACAGTTCATCACAGGTGAATGATAGGTATTTGAAGAAATAACTCATCTGCTGGTTATTTCAATTACTCCTATGGGACCTTGGGGAGTGAACTTTCTCCTCCTTCTGTTTTATTTCTAATGGTTAACATGAGCTTGTAGTCGCACAAGGACATCTCCACCTTCTCCTGCATGTGTTTTTTTTTCCTCATTCTTTCCTTGAGAATGCTGCTAGGTGCTACTCATTTCACACCAAAAAAAAAAAAAAAAAAAAGATATCTGAGCAGCATCTCTTGGCAGTATTTAGCATCTCAAGTTATGTTTTAACATTATTTAACGTTAGTATTTAACATATCAGGACGCTATTATGCAGAGTCATTTTGAAGCAAACTAAAAAGCCACGAGAAGCTCAATCCAGTAGTAATAAGTGCTCAGTGTAGGGAACCATCCACCATCACCAGCCTGTTGTAATTACAGCATTTTGGGGGAGTAACCTGCATAGGTGCCCCTCCCTAGGACGCTGCTGGGGTCCCAGGCCTGCTGCTCCCCCCATGAACCCCCAAAAGTGAGAGAATCCCCAAGCACCCAGGCAAACAGGTTGCAAATCAACCCTGCCGCAGCCAGCCCTGTATCCTAGCACGGAGACATGGAAGAACCTGACACATTCACTTGCACTTTCCAGCTTCCCCAAACCAGTTTGCATCATAAGGGAAGTGCTGCCAAGCCCAACTCTTTGCTTTACAAGACAGAAGACCCTACCAAACGACCCTGAGTTCCTGCTCCCAGACTACAGATGGCCTCCACTGAGGGACTTGCGAGTTAGAGATAGGAGGCAGGAAAGAACCTATCACAAATTACACATAACTGCAACTCATACACTGCTTAGTGCATGGCTGCAGAACTGAAAATTGCATCCCTCATCTTGCACATGCACCTGACATCGCTTAAATATTCAGTCACTCCAAGAAAACCCTTTGTAATTTATTAAAGGGAAGAACTACGCAACTCGCTGCCCACACTTCCCTGTGTGGTTGCATGAAGCAGGATTCAGTGCTTCTTTCAGGAAGGCACACTGCCAACATATTGCCAATAAAGTAGTAGCACACTACACTTGTGCTATCTTAAAATACACAGCAGAATGTGCCAAGTTTCCTTATTTGGCAAAACAGCCCATTTGCTTTCAGGATCTTTGACCATCCATTTTTAGACCAAATCATCCTTTGTATCCAACATGGCCTACAGTCCTTGAGCAGAACAACCTGGATTTTTGTGGCAGCATATTTATTTAGCCTTTAAGAAAAAAAAAAAAAAAAAAAAAGCCCCCTTCCCTAAAAACCTCAAATGCCAAAACATGGTTAACCACTGTCTTATCTAAACAGAAAACAGAAAAGGAGTTACAGAGATAGCGAGTATCGAGCTGCGAGAGATACTGCAGCAGAAAGTTTTTATAATGAAAGTTCCTTTAATCATATCATGAATTGCTGATGGATAAGACACAAACAAACTCAAAAGCACAACTCCAAATTAAATACATCCTAATCTTCCAATCTCCTCGTGAGTTAAAATAAAGTCAACAACCCCTACAACTCCTCGACTTTCTAATCAGGCCGAGTACCAGCCCAGCAGTCAGTGAGACCGGAGACACAGCTCTGCCCACCTTAGTTACAGAAGCAATAACATTTCAGCCTGTCCCCGCTCAGAACCTAAGAATTCCGCATAACTTCCATTAATAGCATTTCTAAATTTATTTGAATTTAAATAACAATCGGTGCTATGGAAAAAGAGCTCAACTCAGCCTAAACAGTTGGAGCACTTCAGGAACAGAACTATTTCCGACCCGAGCCGCGTCAATGGCAGAAACAGAAGGGTTTGAAGGCTTCGCTTTAAACAGAAAGCGTTATACCTCTGAGAAACCCTGCAGGGGCTGCAGGGCACCCCGGCCGCGTCTCTGCGCTGTCCCCGGGCGCCTGGAGCCGCCGCCAGGGCCCGGCCGGGCTCCCCATTTCGGGGCAAAGTCCCGAGAACATCCAACCGCGCGGACCTGTCACGTTTTCAGTGACCCAGTTAATCCTAGCGCTTTCAAATGATTTCTGCTTCTGGAATTTAGGAGGGAAAAAAAAAAAAAAAAACAAAAAAAAACCCGAAAAAACAAAACACCACGGCAAAAAGGGAATGACCCACGGCTTTCCCGAAGGCGCTGGACGAGCCGCAAAGGGCGCCTCGCGAGCACCGAAACAAGGCGAATCGCGGGAGGGAACGAACTCGGGAGAGCGCAGAGGAGAAAAGAACCCCGGGTATGTGGAAACGGGGGGAGAAGGAAAGAAGGAAAGGGGACGGGGAATAAAGAAGGAAGGGGGACGGGAGGGAAGGAAAAAAGGAAAGGGGAAAGGAAAGAAAGTAAAAAAGAAAGGGGAAAGAAAGAAAGAAGACGGGAACGAAGGAAAGGGGGCAGGAAAGAAAGAAATAAAAAGGGTAAACAGAAGGAAAGAAAGACAGAAAGAAATACAGAAATACAGAAAGAAAGAAAGAAAGAGAGAAAGAAAGAAAGAAAGAAAGAGAGAGAGAAAGAAAAGAAGAGGCCAGAAACAGGAACGGGACGGGAAGCCGGCCCCTCAGAGCCCACCGCGGGCGCTTTGACGCCCCGAAGGACAGAGCGGCGCCGCGGCGAAGGCGCAGGCATCGCCGCCCCCGCCCCGCGGGGCTCCCGAAGCCGCCCCCCTGCTCACCTTCCCCGAGGGACTCCGGCTGTCGGGGCCGCGGCTCCGGGAGCCGCCGAGGGAGCCTGAACCGCGCGGCCGCGTCCCCCGCTCCGGCCGCGCCGCTTCCGGTCGCAGCGCGAGCCGCCCCCGCGCCGCCCGCAGCGCCGCCCCCGCCACAGGCACCGCGCGGGCCCCGGGCTGCGGCACCGGCCGGCGGGGGGCAGCGTTAGACGGGGCGTGAGGGGGAGCTGTTCACCCCGAGGGCGGTGAGGCCCTGGCACAGGCTGCCCAGGGAAGCTGCGGCTGCCCCGTCCCTGGAGGTGTTCAGGGCCAGGCTGGTTGGGGCTTGGGCAGCCCGGGCTGGTGGCACGTCCCTGCCCACGGCGGGGGGTGGAACTGGGCGATGTTTAAGGTCTCTTCCATGGTTCTGCGGATGGCTCCATGGACGGCTCCGGCAAGCTGCAGAGCGTGGCCTAGGACTGAGGCTGGGCTTGTCAGCCAGCCACCCCACATCTAGGAACCACTGGACTGAGCAGAGCCTGTCAGTGCCGGCGTTTTTTGGTTTGCCAGCAGGGCCCTGCCACTGCGGGTGGAGGGAGTCCTGGCGCTGCCATGCACCCATCTTTGCAAGCACGAGTTCCTTCCTTCCAGGTGTGCTGCTTCAGTCACAGAAAATATAGAATAGTTTGCGTTGGAAGGGACCTTAAAGCCCACCCAGTTCCAGCCCCCCCCCCCGCCATGGCACAGACACCTCCCGCCAGCCTAGGCTGCCCAAGGCCCCATCCAACCTGGCCCTGAACACCTCCGGGGATGGGGCAGCCACAGCTTCCCTGGGCAGCCTGTGCCAGGGCCTCACCACTCTTATCATCAAGAAATTCTTCCTTATGCCTAGCCTAACTCTGCCTCTCTCCAGTTTATACCCATTCCCCCTCGTCCTATCACTACAAGCCTTTGTGAAAAGTCCCTGCCCAGCTTTCTTGTAGCCCCTTCAGGTACTGGAAGGTTGCTATAAGATCTCCTCGGAGCCCTCTCCAGGCTAAATTTATCTGAAGTGATCACCAAAATGACCAGGCGATGGTAATTTTTAAAAAAGTCCATGCTGCTGCACCTGTGTCACCAGAGCTGAGATGGTGTGTCCATGAGCCACAGCATCTTTTCAGTGCTGGGTGTTGCTCCCCCCTCCCCCAGCACCGTTGCAGAGCTGCTGTGGCTGTGGGTTGGTGAGAGAGCTTGGAGGTCCACAGTAGGAGGAAGCAAGCGGCGTCTGCCACTGTAGCTCCTTTTAGGAATGAGGAAAACGAGTGGCAAGTGGAAACCCAGCCCTTCCATCCATATTCACAGCTGCCTTCAGGATAGTCACCCCAGGTCTGGACAGATGAAAACAGAGACAACTGCATTTCTGTCTTCTGAAGCCATATGGACCCTCCCTTATCCAAAGATTTTAATGACAATGAGGTACTCTGCTGTTAAGGAAAATTTTTTGTAAATCAAAAATAAGCTGTCATGCTTAAAGGAAGTGACTCACAAAACTTGGGAGCAAACAGTCTTTCTGTTAAAGCAAACACGTCACATGGTTGTGGTAGTATATTATTTTATATCTGTATCATACAAGATTTAATGCCCATCGCTGCTTTACACCACACTTCGAGCTCATCTACCGGTGTCTGTGGTTTTGCATTCACTGGAGAATCTTAGCTCCTCGTTATCTCTCATATTTGACTATTGTTATATGCATGCACCATATAAAAATCAGCAGCGTAGCAGAATGAATCACAAGCATCACATTGAATCATATACATTAATTGTACATCACAAAGATCTCTGTTATCGAGGTGAATCATGTAAGAACATTTTACTGATGAATCAAATACAATTTTTCCACGAGCCTCACAGGCTCTTCTCTAAGGTGTGTTATTCTGGCATGCGGGAGGGAAAAAAAAGTTAAAACGGTAGAGCAGAAGCATACATTTCTGAGATTAAAATAAAACATACTATTTCACTGTGCCATAATAACTAACTGGAGCAAAATTCAGAAAGATCCTATGCATTGGGTGCAATAAGTACATGAAGATGCTAAGGAAGTAAAAAAGCAGTAACCGGTGACCGACCCCCTTCCGCCTATCTGGCAGGCTCAGCATTGCCAAGACAAGCAGCGAAGGAGGTTGGCGGGCTCTGGCTTCCCCTGGGTTCCCCTGGCACTTTCAGACACTTTTCCTCTGAGCTAAGTGCTTGTGCTGTATCATGAACCAATCTGCTGTTGAGCCTGGAGAAGTCTCAGACTTTTTGTCTGAGCTGAGAGTACTTATGTTGTATCGTGAACCTATCTGCTGTTGAGCCTGGAGAAGTCTCAAGACAAAGTCAATCAAAGGTGCTGCATTTTTAAAGAAAGAACAAATATCAAATGCAAATCACATGAAACCCTGGAGGAGGAAAGGTGCCACATACTTAGTCTCTTAAATGCTGTGACTAACCTGTTTATCCTTCCTGTCTGAGGCAATTGCCAATTAGTCAAATGATTTTTAAATCTATTTAAATTTTAAAACACTCAATCCATAGGCATTTGCTTCAGAGAGCAGAACACTTGCATTCAGGGGTCTCTTGCCTTGGGTGCTTTGTCCAGGACTGCGTACCTGTAGACCTGGGATTTATCATGTCTGAATTTAGGTCCTGCTTGCAGAAAGAAATAAACCTTTTCTGTAGCGCATGAGAAATGAGGGGGTGGTTAATATTTCTGACTCCATGGGCTGGAGTGCAGAGTCTGCATCAGGCACTGTGTTAACATGCCAGTGTTTAAAACATGTAATTGCATTTGCTCTATTATAGGACATGAGAGTAAAAGCAAAGGAGCCTTCATGAGGACTGTCCAACACGGGTAGTATACTATTGTGAAGCTGGAATTATTACAACAGGGTTTCAAGTGTGCATTTTGGGGTTTGTATTCTTTCTGCCCTCTTGCTAATTAGTATTTGGATCTTTTTCAAGTTTTTTATTTCATTATCATAAAACTGAAAAATTAACTAGAAAAGATCAGAAACCAGCGTAATTGGAGTTTCTTGGGTGATCATAATGCCATCTAAACGAAAGAGCCAACATGTGGTGGTATGACTTCTCTCCCTTTTTGAGGCAGCAAATTCAAACTGAGAAACTCGCTACGTTAACTCTGCAGAACTTGATCCTAATCTCAGGCTTTTTCAATTTATATGGAACGAGCAGAAAAGGAAAATATTTAAAAGCTAACAGAAGTCATTGTAAAGCAACAACACTTGGCAAAGGATAAAGGCAGCTCTAGCAACTTTCAACTCAATTTTGGAGTTGAAAGGATTCATACGAATTGTCTCTTTACATCTCATTGCCACACTGGGTGTGCAATGACGTCTCACTGCCTTTCAACATGGAAAATATAGTTTCATGCATACGTCCAGGTGTTTTAAATCATCCTGCCTGCCAAAAGAAGCAGTCACACCCATCCCCTGCCCAGTGAGCCCCATCCCTGCCACTGCACTGCCCACCTTGCCTTCTGCCAACACATTTTTTGCACGGCTCACGATAAACTGAGCTGTAGAGCCAAAGCTACTCTGGGGAAAAGCAATCATTTTTCACCCAGATTGGTATCTGAATGTGGGTCATTGGGAAATGGCAGAAAGCCTCATACTAGAGCAAAGGCAGGAGTGGAGCAAGGGCTGATACGCGCAGCTGAGAGGGTACAGAGCCTGGAAGTGCATTTTTAGCAGTGATGGGTTTTGCCAGCTTAAACTGCATGTGAAACTTTATAGACACAGATAATTTGGAGGTGGACACCTGCTCCGTATTTTTCAGTTCTCCTTCAATACTGGCTCAGAGTTCAGCTCAGGCTTAGTACTGAGATTTCTTTGAAGCACTTCTGCTTCTGTGGCTGATACAGCTTGCCTCTGTTTCTAGCTTAAAAAATTGGCCAGAAAACATGGTGGGGGTCATGCCTGGGATATGCTAGGACAGAAGGTTGCACACACGGTGCAGCAGCCGAAGGAGCACTAACATACTCTAGTGTTAATCTAGCTAAATAAAAAAATAGTAGCAGTCACAGTATGGTAGCATTAATGTTATGCTGTTTGTACCCTGAGGTTTGTGACCTGAAAGGGGTGCATGAGTGACACGCCTGAAAACGCTCTCTGCACCATTATTTTTGCTTGCACTGTCCAGACTGAAATTCATGCAGGAACATCCAGATACACTGCAATCACACACCTCTGCGGTTACACCCCAGCACATAACAGCAGGGTTGGTTTCACAACTAAAAGGGAACTGGCGTGGCACTGATAGCCAAAATAAGGTGCATTTAGTCTTTCTGAGAGATGGCAAGTAGAAAATCTAAGGAATTGCCTTTGGATTTGGCTTAGAGGCAATCCTGCCTTTGCTGCTGTAAAGGACACAATAAGCACGCACCCATAAACACTGATCTGATAGTACATGCAGCCCCCACGCTCACACAGCATGGCGCTGTGATTCCCATTTGCTTCAGCAGCCCAGG
This sequence comes from Clamator glandarius, assembly GCA_033459285.1. Taxonomy (NCBI): domain Eukaryota; kingdom Metazoa; phylum Chordata; class Aves; order Cuculiformes; family Cuculidae; genus Clamator; species Clamator glandarius. The sequence continues at coordinate 3,332,490 of JAUNZM010000121.1, read as the reverse complement.
CTTTTGTGTCTAGTAGGTAATAGCTAATTCTCAACTTCCATAGGGAGTGAAGAAAAATGGGAGCCTGTACTGTCATATGTCTCTTAGATCCACACAACAGGTATTTTTTCCCTTCTGTCATTTTCTCATCTATTTTCTGTGTTAGAGAGAAAAGTAAGGAATTTGTGAAAGCATCTATATTATATATTTAACATAAAGCTATGAATATACATTATTATAAAATATTAATTATGAATTAACTTCAAAATTATTAAGCACAGAATTATTAAATACATACTAGAATGATAAAATACAGGCATTTGTGTGGCAGAGAAGGCTTGTGTGCAACGGGAGTATTACATGTGGATCAAATACTTGCTTTGTGCATAATGGTTTTCGGAACCGGCAGGCTACAGCTTGTACACTATTTGCCTTTTGAGCACGCATGTGTGCAGTATAAAAGTACATATAATGTCTTCAAATAGGTCAATACAATTAACAATGAGATGGCAAAATATTAACACAAAATAAATTTCTTTTATTGATTTACAAGAATAGCTTTCTTATTTTTAGTGGCACCACAATTTTTAGCCAATCATTATACTCAGCTGTAACCCGCTCACTAGTACTCTGCTCAGTTACCATTTCATTACATACTTTTAATTATATAGAGAGACAGTTCATATTCCTTCTTACATTATATTTTGTTGTCCAATAGGCTTAATATATTGTTCTAATTTCAGCACATTTTTTCCTCTAAAATGTAATGTCTTAACATTGTTTTCTTTGTTTTAAAGACGTTCTGAATTTCTTGTTGCTATACCCATTTGTGTTGTCTAATCCTCACTACTGAAGCAAGAGTACCTTCACTTCTCTGGTAATTTTTTTCCAATAGGTTTCTTGACCATAGAGAGTCTGGGCAGAGGCAGGCACAATTCCATCTCTGAGGACCACCAAGAGGAGATGACAACATGGAATGTTCAGCAACTGATTTAAAGCATTGCATACTATTATCTTTATTAAAACTAATTAGTATCTAATTATTGAGTACATTTCCCTCTCTTGCAAAGTAAAGGGAGCCACGGGAAGAATGAAAACTTTGGCCACCATTGGCAGGGAGTCAGTTTGAACTAAAAAGAAAATATCAGTTCCTTTCCTTGATGTACTGTAGTATTAGTAGCTTACATTTTTTGCTACTTATTTAAATCGGAGTATTTTAATTAGAAAAAATCTCTGTATTGAGGATTGCATATTTTTCTCTGTATTTTTAGATGAAATAACACTAGAAAACATCTATAACATCAGACTACCTCAGAAAAGCCCTTATTCTAGATAAATCTGTTTAGCTATATAATCTCAGTCCCTTTGTGAGTGTTTAAAAAAAAAGCAATTTGACAGGAATGAAGAAAAAAAAACTGTGCAGACCTTGAACTAGTTTCTGGCAACAGAGCTAACTGATCAGGAGCATCACAAAGGAGTTACATGCCAGACAACTGGAACAGGAGAAACATTAGGGCAGGAATTACAAATGGAAGGAAATGCTAGATTTCAAACAGACACTAGGCAGCAACCTGCCAGCACCGCAACCCTCAAGGGTCAGTCCTACAGAGAATGAGGACATCTAAAGAAAACCCAAGGCAACACTGGCTCTCTGTTATCTGCGAACAGCTACAATGCTGCTGAGGGTACTCCTGCGCAGAAATAATGTACACCTGAGAAAAACCACAAAGAGTCGGCTAATATAGCTAGCAGATTCACTTGCTGGCTCGGACAGCATCTGAAGAAAGAACTATTTAAAAACACAAGAGGTGGTGTTATAATGAGGAAACCATGGAGAGCAGAAAGCTTATGATTATTGACAGAAGTTGATTAAGTAATGGATTATTGTCTGTTAGGATGTCAGAGTATCTACTCTCACCTCCATCCTACGTATCTTTATGTAAATTTCCTTTAATTGAGTTATTCATGTAGAATCATTATTTTCATTGGTAATGTGCTTTATTTGCATTTGAAAGCAAAAAGAGGAAAAAAATTAAACACGACTGCCTGACCCCTGCCATGTGACAAAGGCTTTGCTTTTTGTCACTCTGACCCAAATGGATTAGGGCCAGCAAATAAAGGTCAGTCTCTTACCAGTACCCCCGGGTGTCACATTTTTATTACAAGGAGTTTCCAAGAAAAATATTACAATTTGCGTCACTAATTATGCATCCTTTATGCATTTTCATGCAGTTTTCTGAATTTATTTTGAATTCAGAAATTACCATTGGGTGCCAAACCTATTAAAATTAAACCCTTTGTGAAATATCCTTCAGCATTTAAAAGTAAATCATAGATTTTGTAGCCATACATGCTCTCTTTTTTCCCTTTTAACTGCAAGAATCTTCCTTTTTGCAGTAGTCCCCTAATCACCCAAGTCATAAACTGCCAAGACTGAGGCTGGATTACCTTCCTTTGTGAATTTAAGAGTTATTTCCCTGGTTAGGTGCTGCGTGAGCTTTGTACTTTATTGCTGATGCAGTGCAAGGGGCCAGTCGTACATGCTCTTGGACATTGTGCAGGTAAGTGCATGGGGGCTGTACCGCGGGTGCTCCTGTGGCACTGACCACAGCCTCTCACCATGGTGAGAAGCGGGAGCTAAAGATTGAGCCACCAGTCATATCAGGGAGCTCCCTGTCCTGCAGGAGCTGGTTTGGGGAGGCAATGCCTGTTCCTGAGAAAGTCAGAGGAGTGAGGGTACCCTCTGGCCGCTGCGCATCACCCCTCCTGAGGGCCAGCCAGCCCTATGGCACTGCCACGGGCAGATATCCAAGCACGGCAGGGGTTCCCTGGGCACAGCTATAGCCCTGCAGGCAGAGCTCCACTGGCTGTTTGTGCTCAAGGTGAAGATAAGCTGCTGTAAAAGTTTCTGGTTTAGTAATTTTAATGATAACTTTTTAATCTGGTCATTATTTTCTTTGATTGCTAATACCTTGACCTCTGGTGACAGGTACTGCTTGTGCCTACTTACCTTTAATGCAGGCTACAGTAAAGAACATTATGATTATTTGAAAAGGCAGGGTGTAATGCATTTCAGATTAACAGTGAAAGAAAAGCTATTCAAGTTAGAGTTTCACTTTGCCATATCACTCTCTATGCTGCTTTCCTTATTATCAGTACAAAAAATGAAATGAGAATAGCACATCTTTTAATTTTCTTCCACTATTACCTCTTGATTTGCATTCAGAGCTCCCAGAAGAAATACTGCTGAATTGAGAAGTAGTCTATTTAAGCTGTGTAGTGTTTAAAAACTGCTGGAAGAGGTTAAGGTACTGTATATTATGCAGTTGACCTCCCTAAGCAGCTTTGTTAACAATTCAGACTTATAATTTTCTGCCCTTACATTTTGTTACTTTTTTTCTTTTTTTAGCAAAATTCATTATCTCTTTTTGGTACCCCTGCAGTTTAAACCTTTTTATTTCTCTCTAACTTATTTTGTAAGATTTCTAAGTTGTATTTAAACTTCCTGTATTTAAAAGGTTGTTTTCTCAATGTCTCTTTGAAAAGGGATTGGTTTTGTCTATGTCTTTCTCTTTGTATCTGGTTTGCAGAGGCTGTGTGCCTTCACAGCACTTTCCTTAGGAGGAAAAACCCCAAAGCCTCCACCTGCAGTCCTACAAATACATTTGAACTCTTTTATCTGGCACTATCATGACTTCATAGAATCACAGAATCATAGGATCACCAGGTTGGAAGAGACTCACCAGATCATTGAGTCCAACCATTCCTATCAAACACTAAGCCATGCCCCTCAGCACCTCGACCACCCATCTCTTAAACACCTCCAGGGAAGGTGACTCCACCACCTCCCTGGGCAGCCTGTTCCAGTGCCCAATAACCCTTTCTGTGAAAATTTTTTTCCTTATGTCCAGCCTAAATCTCCCCTGGCGGAGCTGGAGGCCGTTTCCTCTCATAGTGTCCCTTGTCACTTGGGAGAAGCGGCCAGCACCCTCCTCTCCACAACCTCCTTTCAGGTAGTTGTAGAGAGCAATGAGGTCTCCCCTCAGCCTCCTCTTCTCCAGGCTGAACAACCATTCAACTTCATTGCTGACTGGATTTGAACAACATGTCCAAGGAAAATATTCTGGATCCTGCCTTTTCAAAATGTTGTACCCAACTGTGAAGCATCCTGGATCCTGTTGAAGGACTGTGGGGCAGCGATGGAGATAGGCTGGACAGGTTTATCCATCTTTCCCACTGGAAATGGTCCCTGGTGTACTCTCCCCTGAAAATAGTGCCTGGACACTCTCATGCGGTGTTAGTTGACATGGGCCAAAATCAGACTGAGTGCTAAAAGTAAAGCAGTGTGGCCTGTGAGCCGCACAGTGCTAGGGGTCACCCAGCCCTCTTTTGCTCGGCTGAGTCGGCACAGCGTCTGAGACCAGGACCGCAAACCGACCCCGAGAGTTAGCAGGGAAGGGGCCCGTTTCTGATCACTGAAACGGGATCAAATTGTGACTCACAGCCACATGCAAAGGGTGAAAACAGTATGGGCTTTTTGACATTTCAGTGTTTTCTGAGCTCATTCATTCTTGACGCTATTGCAGCAGTCGCTTAGACTTCATATAGCAACAGCAATATATTGACAGCTGCCTTCCGCTTGTAAAGTCAACACAGGGAGCAAGAGAAGCCCAGGATGGATCCTAGAGCCAGACGGTAGTTTTGTTCATTTAATCTCTAGGTATGTAGAGTATGATCAGCACCATAGCAACTATCTGAGCCACTTCAATGAGTTAGATACAGAGATAGCAACTCCTGATATTTATACAGCACTCTTTACTAGCAAAATTAAAAAATGCCAGATATCTGTTTTATTGAGTAGGTAAACTGCATTCATTTGTTGATATGGAGGTGCCATAAAACCTCTGTTCCTACCACTGCCTTATATCTACATAATAGAGACTGTTTGGCAACAAATAAGTAAAACAGTTAGAGGTTCTAAGAAATGAAATAATAAACCAAGAGGATAAAAGCATACTAGAAGGATGAAGAATCAGTCTATGTGCAGAGCCAAGCTGAAACTCGGCAGCTTTATAAACCAGTTAACTCAGAAATAAATGAAAGTCTAAACAATAGGAATGAATCTGGAACAAAAAAAAATAATTAATGAACTCACAAATGTTATAAACTGATTGTAAAGATAAAAAAGATTTTTGAATTAATTGTGTCCCTGTTGTTTATTCTACTGCATATTTATCTTCTGGGAAGATTCTATATCTTCAAAAGCCATATCAAGTATATTCACAGAGCAGTACAAATGGAAATAAGAAATATTTCTCACTTGAAATAATAAGACACAAATTTGTCTCTGTTATTAGCTGGTTTTCCTCTGAATCATCTTGAACTTCTAGTCAGACAGCAAAGTTAAAATAAACTACTTCATCATGCTGCAGAATATTTCTTAACAGTGTAATTCTTTCCTTTGCAGAACGCAGGTACTGAGCTGACAGTCGTTCTGTGTGTTATCATTTCCCTGGTGATTCTCAGCTTTTGCAGAATTTATGTTTTGACTAAAAGGATATAATCATTTTTATAGGTACAAAAATAAGATCTTTATATGTATACTGGCTCCACACAGTCCTGGTCAGTGGCAAGAAAAGTATACTCTGCATCTGAGACAAAATGTAGACTGTTATCAATGAGGTCATCTCTGAACCTTAATTGAGATAATGGCTGCAACTTGTAATTTCAGGCTTAATCAGTTTTATGACACCCAGTTGCGCAGAGCAGAGCCGGTGTGAATGCAACAGGAAAGCCTTTTGCCATGGGAACATCATCATTCTCTTGGCAAACACTTGGCCACCATTGGCGCAGGCCCAGCAGTGTCACAGCCATCCCACGGAGGATTCAGGCTAGCAAAAGTCTTAGAGGGGAAAGGGCACCAGATCACCTCCTCCCTCACGGCTGCAGGACCCGATGGATCTCCCTGAGATGACAGAAACCAGAGGCCTCTCGAGTGCCACGTTAGCAGAGGTCTCAACTTGAGTTAACCAACCTGAGGTAAAATCCCATTCAGGATAAGGTGACGTGTAGTGCTCACGTTAGTGACTGAGCAGGACAAATCAGCCAGTAGCTAACATGAAGAATACATTCCTTCTCCATTAAACATGTCAATTGAAATGTTTTCTGTTTTTACACAGGAGGGAAGGGAGCATCCTTAGAAATTCTTAAAAAAAAAAAAAAGCTAATAAAACCATAGCATTAAATCACTGCAAGACTGTCACTCCCTGTGGCAGGGATGGATCCGACTGGCTTTGCACTGGTCATCCTTATCACAGCCGGGGTAGGATAACTGCGGTTTCGAGGATCAGCAAATGACAAGTGAAGTTTACTGCATCGGCCAATTAATAGCATCGGTATTTATGCAGGAACAAAGCTGAAGTGCAAATAAGGCCAGCGACTAAACCCTTCCGGCAATTACATTTAATAAGGTACTGTGTGTTATTTACAGAAAACATGTATCACATATTACCTACACATAAAATGCACACAAAGTATAGAGACAAAAGCTGCGCTCCCATAACATGCTAAACAAAATAAATAAAACTTAATTATTTTGGCACAATAACTATTATATAAATAAATATTCTAGAACATAATAAACTAACATTTATTTACAGTCTATTGAAAGTGCAAAACAATTGGCTGAAAATTAAAATATTTGTAAATGCTTAAGACCAGAAAATAGGTGTTAACGAGCCACAATTAATTATAGCTGAAGTTTAAGGTTTTAATGTCCAGTAAATTATTATTTTGAAATCTATTTGTGCATATTGTGCTCTTTTTGAACCAGTCATTTGCTACCTTTATGCTATTGATTTCAACAACCTTACTATCATAATGGAATTTTGTACAAACCTGATCGGTAGTTTAAAAAAAGAAGTAAAATGTAAACACAGATTAATATATTTATCATTCAAAATATTTTCAGTCCTGTCAGTTTTCTGAAATGCCACACTGCTTGCAGTAGTAGGCAGTATGATTAAGATAGAATTTTTTCATAGTATCTGTTCCATTTCAACTGGAAATATTTGTTAGTCTTATCTGAATGGAACTATACCTTGGATGTCTCTTGAATCTACATTCTTTCATCAGACACTTAGATACATACTCCACTGAGGTCAACAGTAGCTGGGCAAGTTAAGCTGATGATCAGTTTTGGTCCTGACCTGGAGAGTAAGTCATAAAATACAGATTTTTAATTAGGAAATAAAACACTACCTCCCTTAGAATTGTTAGAAGCTGTTTGTGTATTTTTCACTATTTTACTTCATTATTTGCCTTTCTTTACCCATATAAGAAATCATTTACTACACTTTAAGATGAATTAACAGTTCAGAATGTGGGAACTTATACAGCTACAGTGCATAAATTCTTACTTAGCCAAAGTTCTCTGACAGGCTTGTACACTGTGCGTTGCCTAAGACCTTAGAATATATTTTTTCTTATTTTTGTAGTGGCAGTGTGGTAGCAGAGAAAGTGAAGCTCTTAACAAGTGACCTTGACAGCATAAAAAAATCATTTCTCATGATTCCTTCAAATGTTTATGCTCGACGCGGTTCTAGTCGGTGAGACATCTGTGATAAAGTTCTCTGGTTGTCAATCACATTTAATTGCCGCACATAGCTCCGAACATCCTGATGGTTCTTATTAGTTAGGGCTGCGTCGGGGTCTGGTGAAAGAGAAATGATGTAGGTTTGATACATTTAAACGCACAAATGCCTGAACAGAATGCATAACTCTTTACAAGCTGTCACAGGAAACAACAGATCCTGGTGAGTTAAAAAGAAAATATTTAGAAATTGATCTCTTTGAAACCCTTCCTCCATATCTGATCATCTTTCTGGTTACTACCCCCACAAATTAACTTTTTCTCTCTGATGTCCTTGGCTACATTTACTCAAATTTATGGTCCTTGGTTATAGTTTTATACATCATCTTACCAGTCAACAGCTATAAATTATATAGCTAACTATTATGATTTAAAGCTGCCCGTCTGCTTTCAAACCAGCAGCTTTCACACAGATTCAAAACTCTATAATTAATTTAAGCTTTCTTTCATAAAATATTCCCACCTCTAGCTTAGTACTAAATATTTGTAACACTACTGCCTAGTGGCTGCCACATTCAAGCCTCAAAATTTATCACCTGTTTACATTAACTAACATAACCATATTATACCTACACCAACAATTATGAAATACCAGTCAGTTAAAATCTGAGTACCTTCATCCTCACAGCAAACAGTTTACAATTTGATGAAATATGTGCTTGTTGGTTTGAATTCAAAAAGAAGACACCGAACCATATCCAATATATAAATGCACATACGAGGTCTGAAACAAAAAAAGCAGAGACTAACCCTATAGCTTGGGAACTAAAAGCTGGGGAGGAGAGACAAAGATATGATTGCAGAACATGTTCTAACCTGTCACAGTTAGACAAGGCTTAACTCGATCACTCGGTATGAGTGGACGTGTGTTCAAATACACACATTTTCTCACCCTTGGATGGAAAATGTCGGTGTGCACCAGCTTTGTCTGTGAAGTAGTTTTTAGCTTATAACAACATTGCTGTGCTTGAGCATCCACCCTGTTCACCAGACCTAGCTCACTCTTCTCAAAGACCAATTTGATGCTCAAAGGAGCCCATTTTTTGTTGGAAGATGATGTGAAAGCAAAAACAATGGAGATCCTCAACACCCTTTCTGAAAATGATCAGTAGAATTGCTTTGAATGTTGGCCGGCACTGTATGTAGCTGTGTGTCACCTCAGAAGGAAACTATCTGGAAGGTGATCGTAGCTGATTTCGTTAAATAACAAGAGTTACAGGCACAGTCTTGGGGTTTTTTGTATCAGACCTTGTACACACACAGAAAGCATGAGACTTAGATATGGAATATCTACAGACTGAGATTTTTTTAATATTGTGGATAGTGGAAATCCACCTCCATTTCTAAACATGTGGAGGTCTTGCTAGTGATTAATACATTAAAACTAAAACATACACGGCCAAAAAAACTTCAATAGTGGCAGGGAAAATAAAAAAGCACTATTAACTTCATCTTCCAGAGTTAAGCTTTGACCCAGATGGAAATAAACTATTTTTATAAAGACATGTTTTGATATATTATTTATTCTGTTATTTGAGAAAGAGGAAGGCTGCTGTGAGGCAACGTGAATGAAGTGCTGAGGAAATGCCGGTGTCCCTGGGACTGAGGGCACCTAGATGGGATGAGATCCACAGAGCAAGCCTGTTTGACAACACAGCTCTGTCATCTTACATGGCCTCATGTAAGTTCTGGTAATTATAATGACAAACAGGTTTTAAGTTCATCACGTTATGCAGTCATGTCACTTATAAATGTCACATTTCTGGACTAGGTTCCTACAATAACAGGGTTTATCCAAGCAAGTATCTTGCATGTATCTGTGTCCTGCCACCTGCTAGCCTTACTTCAACCACTATCTATCCAGTGGATAATTTCACCCAACTCAAATTTGACAGACGTGTAGAGACCTCACAGATATTTAGCTCCTTCAAATGCTTGGAAAGAGATGGAGAAGGGGCTTATTAGAACTTCATGAGGGGTATTTCACCCTGTGAAACATCAAAGGATCTGGATATGGAAGAATCACTGGAAACCTGCTTTTTAGTTCTGGTATGCACAGAATTAGTTATAATTACTGTAGCTACTGATGATAATGCTGACTGTGCAGTTGCTGTAATACACTTACTGAAAGATTGGCTTCGGCAGAATTTCACCGTCCTGACAGTGTTGGCAATCATGCGCTGGAAAGAAAAGATGGGATGCAATCAGAGAAAAAGTGCTGTATTTCATCATCATTTAAACGAAGCACCTAACTATGCCTGAGTGTAAAGACATATGCCAATAAAAGCAGTCATACGAATGAAAATATAATTTTAATACTGATACCCTCATACGTACGGTGTGATTTGCATTTACACAGGCTTTAAATGAGCGTGAATGTAATTTACATGTGCTCAGAGAACCTTTTCCCTCACTTAGATGCTGTAAAAGGCCTTAACTAAGAATGAAAATCAGCCACTTTAATGTGCATTTTTGATATCTTTCCACATTAAAAAATAAAAGGAGCATCATGTAGAGCACCCTTGGAGTACATACACATTAAGTTTAAGGCCATCAGTTCCTAACAGCAAGGCTATTTCTAGACATATTCAGCAATTAAAGAGCTTTCTGTTTGAGTTTAGAATCCAGTCCTCTTTAAAACTGCCAATGTAAAATAAGCATATAAGGGTGTATATTTACTGATTCCCTCTGGAAATATACTCAATTCACAGGTGAGAAGGTCACTGTTAGAACTGTGGCCTTGTAGGCAAGTTTCATCAAATAAACCTATTAGATTGCACAAGTGTTTCTAACCGAACATGAAAAGTGGCCTCACTTTTGGCGGACACTTTAACAATTCACAAAAAAAAGCAGAAGTAATTTCAGCCCTTCTTGGCTACGCTTGCTCTTCAGTGAATAAGCCATCCTTTCACTCAGTTAAGAAAACACTAATCAAGGAATCATAGAATTCCTAGGTCGGAAAAGACCTTTGAGATCGTCAAGTCCTGTCTACTACTAAATCCTATCCCTAAGCAATTCATCTACCCATCTTTCAAATACCTCCAGGGATGGTGCTTGATAAAACTTTCAGTGAAGAAGCTTTTCCTTATGTCCAATCTGAACCTCCCCTGGCACAGCTTGAGGCCATTCCCTCTCATCCTGCCACCTGGGCAAAAAGACCAACATTCACCTCTCTACAACCTCCACTATCTGTGAGGTAGTTGTAGACAGTGATAAGGTCTCCACTCAGCCTCCTCTTCTCTAGGCTAAACAGCCCCCGTTCCCACAGCTGCTCCTCATAAGACATTCTCCAGCCCCTTCACCAGCTTCATTGCCCTTCTCTGAACACGCTGTAGCACCTCAATGTCTTTCTTGTAGTGATGGGGGCAAAACTGAACACAGCATTCGAGGTGTGGCCTCACCAATGCCAAGTACAGGGGCAGAATCATTTCTGGAGCACCTGGGCACACTGCTGGCTCATGTTCAGTCATCTGTCAAGCAACACTCCCAGGTCCTTCTCTGCCAGGCAGCTTTCCAGCCACACTTCCCCAAGCCTGTAGGTGCTGCATAGGGTTGTTGTGTCTCAAGTGCAGGACGCTGCACTTTGCCTTGTTAAACCTCAGCCCATTGATCCAGCCTGTTCAGACCCCTTTGCATTTTGATAAATGAAATGCTATTTTACAATAGTTTTTAAGAACAGAAAGGAAGGTAAGTCATAAAGCAAAATATTTGTTATTCAGGCCTGGACTGCAAAATTTTAACTGGCTTGTGTTATTAGCACCACAGAGGTAATACACACACCCATGTGGGGCCAAATTGGTTGTTCTGCAAAATATCAAAATATCAAATAAACTAAAACTTCAGCAGTAAACCTTAATTCCTTAGCTAAATAGCTTAATTTAATCACTGTTATAAAGACAACTTTGTTTCAGTTTCTTTTCCTTAGATTAAGAAAAAGCAGAGGAGGGAAATTCTGTTCCTAATCAGAGTCAAACATTTGTTGCACACTTTCACATCATCCAAATGACAACACAGTTGCCTGTCTTAACGCAGCACACTCACCAGGCTGCTTCATACCTTCTTGGATGAGATTAACAAGCTAGCCATAAACGCACACACAATGGAATGATATATTCACTAGCAAACAGAAAAGCTTAGGGCATATGCTCCACAAAATTCATACACAATTATAACTTCCTATGAAAACTACGTTATAAAAATACCTTTGTGAAATCTGTCATTCCAGAAGTGGGAAGCACCAATGTAAAACACTCCTTACACATATAATGAATGATCTTAAACATTTCAATGCACTGTCAAGCATACAAAAATGGGTATGGCTAAAAGCGCTACTACTATATCATGTACTACACTCTTTTGAATTACACCTTGTGTAAGAAAATTAAATATAGCTATTCTGAAACTAATATAGAATATTTTAATTCTAGAATGAAAGATGCTAAAAGGATATGGATCTACTTATACCTTTACTAACATAATACGTATTTACATGTGGAAAATAAGTACATTTCAAGTCAGAATCATATTTATCCTGTTAATTTTTATACCTCTTCAAGGCATTACTACTAGGAAGATTTTCTAAGGCACTTACCTTGCAAACATTCTCATATGTGCTTAGTGTTAACCATGTGAATAAGCCCCACTGACTTCAATGGAACCTCTTAAAATACTTAAAGATAAGCACCCATTATAATACAGAACACACAGCCTATTACAGTGTTGGTTCTTCAAGTCTAACCAAGTCAAATGAAAATCTAAACAACATGCACGTTTAAACATGAATGTCTCATAACTCCATGGATCCATATTTGGCTGTTATGTGATACTGCTATTTTGCTTTTCAAAAAAAAACTATTTCAAGGAGAGATTATAAAGTTGAACTGGACCAGTTAACCTGATGAAGTTTCAAGAGTGTCTCAACATCAAGGGAGGCTTTGCTAAGGACACTTTATTTTATGAAGATAGGTAGTGTTGCTTGAGTGCTTTCTACATGAACTGTGTGTTAATACACACCCTAACTTTTCAAATATGTAAATGTTTAGGTTTTGAAGCTTGATTTCATAATGATCTTTGGAACTAGACTGTAGGCTCAGTGTTTTTCCAAATTTCTTATTATATGGGCTACTCCAAGCAAGGAAAACCAAAGTGGCAAGTAACTAATCTGACTTTTGGTTAAAGGCTGAAGGGCCTGGCTTCCTTTGGTTGTCTGAAAGGCTTAATTTTAAGGAGTTACTTTGCCTATTCCTGAGGATAATCTCATTCAATCTGTGCATTCAGAAGTATCCTGGTAATGATGAAACACAAAGGAGTGAGGAAGTGGGTGTTAAGTCAGAATAAATGGAAAACTGTGGCCAGAAGACAGCATTGCAACCCAACAGGGAGATTCTGGAGCATTATGTATCCCTGAAGAACTCCTTTCACAATGCTTTTTTCCAAGTGCTGTTGTACCGTCTAATATAAACTGAGAAAAGCTTCTATTTGGGTAAAAACTGAACAGAAAAACAGCTAAAGAAGCAGAAGTCAATTTCCCTTCCTGAATCTTGTAGATAAGTTGTCTTTTTTTATTCAAGAAAACTAAAAACATGTACAGAGAATATGTTCACATGAAGTTTAATTGCCAGCTGCTTAAATTGTTCTTCAAATAGATGATCACCTCTAATTAATGCCTGCAAAAATTAACCTCTGTTTACATACTGTGCTAAGAAAGGCCATTACTGAAAAGCCATACAAACCTAAATTCAGGTCTTTCTGACACAGAACCGACTGCATAATGTAACAAGTAACCGCTACTACTAGCATGCTATATATACACAACAATACCCTTTCAAGTTTTATGCAGTCTGGAGTAGTGGCAGCAGGCCAACACATTATCTTCTAATCCATTCCAAAGCCAGGTTTCTAAATGTTATAAATATTCATATATGCCAAAGAAAACTACTAAGGGCTTTAGTCACACACTTTTTGCATAATCTTTATGTTCCAAAAATGAAAAATGTTTGCCCTTTTTTTGCATAAGGATCGGAGTGTGAATTCTCTTTTGTTCATCTCCATAGAACCCAAAACCCAATATGCACAGATTTTCTAATCCTCATTTCACACCTGAAGGGTGAAGAAGCTTGACAAAAAGAAGCATCAGTGCCCAGCATGGTGGCACTGTCTTGTGCTGCCATGGCAGGTCAGCACTTCCAGAGCTCTTTCATAACTTCTGCTCCCTCTACAGGTCCCATTTGTGAAACATGCTTGGTCATGCAACATGAAGATGGTGCCATGGAAAGTGATCTTTGTTCAGACCACCTGATGATCTGAGAAATAGCATGGATAAAGTTCTCAAAATGATTGCATCTTCCCTCTATGAACACAAAATTCTGTACTGGCAGTCGGAATGCAGGATTATGCAGCTGAGGTTTGAATGAAGTGCAAATCAGTAAGTGGTCAAGAGTATGAAATACTGCCTGTCCTTAAGGAGAGTCATGCTCAGTACTTCCCTCACTTCCCCTGGAAGGACATAATTCTAGGAAAGGGTTTTAATTTTTTTTCTAAATATATAGCTATAAAAGCAGTGTCATTTGAATGTTATATATTGCCATGTACTGCACTGCAGTTTGTAGGTTGTCCTCTATCTGCTAAATCACACAGAGTTTATAGGAACTCATACTACTGACAGCTTTGGGGGCTCTTCTTCACATGAAAAGAAGGTCATTAATGGACCTAAAAGACAAATGTGTATTCTAGATCATAAACTAATTGTGTTTGTTGCCTACTGCCATGTTTTTCCTTTTACCAACTTGCAGCTCTCAACATGTTCTCAACCTGCCAAACTATAACTACAGAATTTTAAAATCTTTGCAAGCTTATTCATTCCTTTTTCCTCTATGACAAGTGTATCTTCGGTTTTTACATTGATGGATCTTCTTAAGCGACACCTGCAAATAACATCTACTGTCAATTCACTACTGGAGAAAAAATGCAGGTAGTTTTTACCACACAAGGTCATGGAGTATACACCAACCTAGAAAGCACATTTAGGCAACACCTTGGTGGGAACAGCTTGTATCTTGTCTCCATCAGCTTCTAACAGTGAGATAAGTAAAAGACCTTCTGTACTTCTCTAAAACCATGTCTTGTTTGGTGTTGAAGACAAAGTCTTTTACTCAAGGCCTATACTACTAATACTAGTAACATAGGTATTCTGTCTACTTACTGGAAAAAGTATAAATAACATGTTATATGGTGAATTTTAAGGCCAAATGCTTGTTCCCTGCACACACAAACACACCCACTGCTTCATGCAATAAATGGCATAGTAAAGAGCACAAGTACAGTGCAAATACAAGGAGTGCACCTATTTCTGACATAATCAATACTGTTTGCCCACATCTTGTACAAACCAAATGGCTCCACTTATGAACGTCCCTCTTTACACACCGCTGTGTGTCTAACACACACGGTACTCTCTTCCCTGGGCTAGCTGTCCCTGCTCTTCCACTCCTCACACCCTCCTCCAAATAAAAGGCATCCATCAGGGTCAGGAGATGGGGAAGGGGGAGAAGGAGCAGGCAGTTACAAAGGCAGTAGTAGGTAAAGTTCAGCAGTGCTCTGCAGAGTCATGTCCTCCCACTGCTGCCAATTCCACAGTTCTGCAACTACACCTCTGAAAAGATCGACTTATAGGAAAGTGTAGCAGGAAAAAATTGACTCAGTTCTTCTCATTTTAACCTGACTTGCTAAAAAAAAAACCTAGGCTAATGTGGCTTAACACCCTCTGCCTGGTTTTTCCTCCTTCTCTAGATAATTCTGTCATATTTGAAAAAAGAACCCAGAGTTTTTAAATATAAGAAAGCTCCTACCAGTTTTCTGTGAAAAGAGATGGCTATGGACAAGAGAAAGGTCATGTAAGTGCCCTCTTCTTCTGTCTTCCTTGGGGAAGTGGCTGTAATGTAAGTTCCTGTGTTATGACAAAAACCTGTTCACACAGAAATCCCCAGCCATGAAGAAACCACATATGCCTCAGCCACGAGGAAAGCTCTGAGCAGAGCTCAGGCAGCCATGATACACAAATGTTTAGGAAAGCAGGCCTTGCTGTTTCTGGCACTGGAGGAAGTCCTGGCTCAGACACTGTCTGACAGCCCCTGTGTGTTTTAAGATGCATAGTTTAATATAAATAATAACAGAAACATCAGAAAACATTAAAGATTTAAAGGATGCTGTTTCAGCTGAAGAGATGCCACTAGATCAAACTTCTACTTTTGGCTGCCTGTTACAGCAATAAAGTTGTCAGCAGCACATCAGCTGTCGGGATCAGAGCTCTGTGGTGAGAATGCAGACGTGGTGCCAGAGGCTGTTCTCAGCTTCATCACTGTGCTTACACAAGAGACAGAGGGACCCACCTCCTCTGGTGGCAAATGGCATCACCAGTGGCAAATACTCAGATATTTTTATTCATAAACTTCAGCAAGAATCAAAGTTAGGATGGATCAAGGGGAATAATTTTTCAAAGAATGAAGATGTTTTAGATAGATCAGTAAGAGTGGCTCCCGGCAATATTCAGAGGTATCTCTATCTGCTTGTGACAGAACATCATGCAGCAGAACAAACAGGCAGAAACAACAAATGGCAGGACAGGATTTCTGTGTGGAAATCTGGTTTCTGCTTTTCTCCTGAAAATGGCAGAATAACATCACAGATTTCCCGTATGTTTATACTTATGTAAAAGAGCTGAATTTATATGTGTGTTGTCTGGCTGAGTAGTCTTGTCTTCACTAGTTAATATCTGGCAATTATGTGTAGATATGACAGTTGCAGGCTTAACACAAGTAGGTGGTAGCGACTGAGGTCTAACAGTAGGCTTTTCTTCTTTGCTTGACCTGATGACACAAGCAAAAAGCTAAAAACTGTCAGGTCCACATTAGGATTTGAATGAATAATGTGGGTGGAATCTGAATATACATTGCTTTGAAGAGCTATAGGTTGAGAGAAGCAGTGAAAATACTGTAGAAGAATGCAGAATAGCCAGAGAATAAGATTATAAACCCACAAAAGATATACTTGTAGTTAGGCTGGGATAAAAAGCAGAGTGAGCTTTTAGGTAGAGCACTAAATAAAGAAAGGTTTAGAATACTGAGAAAGGAGAATGTTTCCCAGTCTGTTGTGTGGAGGAACATGAGACATTATATTTATTCTTTGAAAAATATACAGTATCAAAAATACATTAATGGATCTTCGCGTTCCCCTCCTAAAGGAAATGCTTGAAGCTCAGACTAATGAACAAAATGGGTATTCATGCAGTATAAAATTTTATTTAAAACCTTCGGGTGCTACTAGTAAATCTATGTTGTGGACATTGCCTTATATTCAGAATTATGCTATGTGCAAGCCAGGGTGAAAAGAGCAGACATGCAGCAGCCCAGATATTGATCAGTTTAAGCTGCTACAAAATTCACTCTTGGCCTTGGCAGTGCCAAACTGCAGTACAGAGTGGTGTAGAACCATTTCTAAATGACCAGTCTGAGTGGAACTTCTGTTTATGGGCTCCTGCCTCTTGTAATGGCTTTTATACATAATAAGGCATAAAGAAGAGCCTGAGGCATACAGCTCTGAGGCCTGCAGATGTACCAGGTCTTCTGTGTCAGAAGGTGTAAGTAGGCCAAGTAATGTGGAGAACACAGAGCCAGCCACAGAGCCATAGCTATAGCAATGTAGCTGCCATCCCTCCTGGTTTGGAGGTGCTCCAGCCAAGTTTGAGATTCCTTTGTATTCCCCAAAATACCTACACTAAAATACATATGTTATCTATGTAATTAGAACAAGCAGTTCAGGAAAAAGTCCTTTTCTGCAGGTAGAAGGCTCAAAGGCTTTGGAAGGAGATGATAACAGTCTGCATACACAATTACAGAGTGTCATTATTGAAAAGTGAAGTCAGGCCCGTACTCAGGCATTAGCACTACCATTTACCCACAAAAAAGTCTCAGCTTAGTCGAGAGATATTTTCACCATAGGACACAGCCTGGAGCTACAAACTAAAATCTAAGAGAAGAATTCACTCAGAGTGATGATAACTTTTCTGTGAAGTTTTCTAAAGAGCTGCAAGTCCTTCTTTTTCACCCTCCAAGGTATCAGCACCCAGAAGTTATGACAAGCTCATCCACAGTGCAGTGGAAATAACCATGGCACAATTCTGACTACTGTAGTACTAAGAACAAGCAGATATAGGCCAGGTTGGATGGTGCTTTGAGCAGCCTGGTCTAGCGGGAGGTGTCCCTGCCCATGGCAGGCGGGTTGGAACTGGATGATCTTTACGATCCCTTCCAACCCAAACTATTACATGATTCTATGATATAGGTGCCAGAATAGATACACTAGCCTGGCTGCTGAATGGAGCTTTAGTGTTGGAACAGTAAGTCAGGTTTCGTTTTGCAGTGCAGTTGCTCATAACTGGTTTGGCTACCCTTGGTTCTAAGATGCAGACACTTTAATAAAGAACGTGGCCCTAGCAACCAAGAAAATGGCTTCTCGCTGTATAGAAACATGACCTTCAGCTGAGATTTCTGCCATGGTGAGTTACTTCCCTGCAGTTTTTGACAACAGTGTTTGAAATGATGAAAGCTTATGTGCAGGATTTAAAATAAATCAAATCTGAGCATAATCTAGCCTACTAGATCCCCTTTCCAATACTAAAGCAATCAAGTCACAGAAGTCTCTTTTCACTTGTTAAAGGAAAGAGGAAAATAAGATGTTATGCACGTTCTATACTAAAGCTCCTTTCAATCTCTGAGGAGCAATGCAGAACTATCTCAGGCTGAGGCAGTTCAATCCTGTTTGAAGGAACAGCAGTTAAAATTACAGCTTGGTCCCAAACTGGCTGTTAAAAATCGTCTCTAACAGCTCTGCTTCCTGTCACTGCTGCTGCCTCTCCTAGGAAACATTTTGGCTCTGCATGGCTCAGTGGGCAGTTTCTTCTCCACCTCTGTGAAGTTTTCCAGAAACCCAGAGGTCCCAGGTGCTGTGCACAATACAGACTACTTTTGCCAGCTCTTGGTCCCGCCTTCACTTTCTCTAGCCCTGGAAGTCATCGTTGAAGTGCACTCTTGAAAAGATGAATAGGGAAGTCTTTTACAATTTTCATTTCAAATATATCATACATACCATTTTTTCGAAGTTTACCAGATTGTCAGTGAACGTCTTGTTCCCCTCGTGAGTAAACGTCATATCTGTATAGAAATAAAAGCCACATAAAAGCCCATTACTGAATTACGGCCATACAAACAAGCAGAACACATTCTTTATCCCTTACAAATATTAAAGCAGCTGTAAAAGTAAAACATTTCGGTTTTAATTTGCAGCATTTCTCAGACTACTAAACTTGAGGTATGATATTCAGATGTACTAAAGCAGTTTTTCTTGTCTCTGTGTCATGCTTTTTAGAATGGAAAAAGATCATACCTCACACTGAGATTGATTTTTGCTTTTTCTTGCTGCTACTCTTATTCTTCAAATAGTTGACAAATAGCTTTCAAGTTAATAATTCTGCTAACATCCAAGCTTACCTTTTATAAGTAGTGGCATGAAAGGAATTATTGGAGGTTCCAATTTAGCTACAGTTAGTCTGTAGGCCCTATGGTTTCTTGATGGATCCTATAAAAAAAGAAGAGAAATCAAATAATTATTAATATATATTATTACATGTATTGAGACACTGTATGCATTCATTTCAGTGTCATGGCATTTATTAAAATCATCATTTTCCCCCGTGGCTTTCAAAGAGAATCCGCAAACTAAGACACCTTTTATCATTCTCCCATACAGCTTACATGATGAGAAGACAGCTGCTAAACACAAACATTTTTCATGCCAAATAGCAAGGTAAGATATGATTACAAAAAATTGTTCATAAAAGGAACCACACATTTTCCTCCCTCCTTGCAGCTGCAGATCCAGTTTCACATATGTTGTAACACTAAAATGTATTGCCTGGAAAAATCCAAGTTGGAAAATATAATTTCCCATATGTACAACACGTGATAAAGCTTTTCTGAAATCCCAGATTAACTTTGAGTGGTACATAAGTTCTCTCAGAGTAGGTTCCTAAGAGTATAATTTATTAGTCATACATACTTGTTTTAGCAGCTCTAAAATGGGATCATAAACTTCTTAAAGTCAAACAAGGACATATAAAATGTTCTGAATCAAGGAATTCAAATCAGTTACTCAGAAACTGAATTAGCTCAGATTATGCATAGAATAAGGGATCCATTGCTATTCACCATTAAGCTTTCAAACTCTGCATAGATCTTCTTGAACTTGCTTGGAAGTTTCTGTTAATAAAAACAAAAACAGTAAACCTTAATTAAATCCAATTTGTGTGGTACTTTTACTGTAAATGCTAGTTCCTTCTACAATGCCCTAAGTCAGGAAAGTGCTTTTTTGCCAGATATTTCTAACAATGTGCTAATCTAAAATACAACATGTCTCCTAGCAACCAGATTATAAATAGAGACCGGCCATGAAACCTAGATCCTGACTGAAACCCCAACTTGAACGTGCTCCATTGGGATGTTTAGATTCAGGTCTTTGTTTGGCTCACATCACAATCACTGAATTCAGAATGCAAATGAAAGTTCAAGTCAATGGTTTCAGGACATTCCTGATTACAGCCCATCTGAATATACTATTTACACACACTGAGCTTGCTTAGGGGTAGCTCAGCTTAATTATTCATAACTATGATGAACTGCCCTTGCAACATTCAAATCCATGCCTGGGCATTTCCAAGAGCTTTTTTTTTGTTTGCACTGAGGTATCACCATCTATTGCTCAAATTCTTGACATGACCAGCACCCAAAGGCCTCTACTGCTTTCTGGGGTATGAATTACTGAATAGTTTTTCAGTCCACAATACCTACCCAAATAAATCACTATCAGTTGATTATGCAGTGATTGGGATGAGATGAGCTTTACTAAGTATTTTCTTTCCCCCTTACGTTTCACATTTTAAATAATTTTATGATAAAGACTATAAGATATGTTTTAAATTAGTTTCAGAAATCACAGTAATGTTTTAAGCACACTGAGAATATGTCAGCTTTCTAGTTTTAATAAGAAAATTCTCAATATTTGCTGATTTAAATCAGACTACTACTGGCAGCAGGTACCATTAAAAATTAATAGAGACTTTATAGTGCAGAAATTAATTTTTGCAATACTTTCTACATTTAGAGTGTGTACCCTAGCAAGTTATTTACACTGTGCCACAGCAAGGGCTTAATTTTTAATGATGTGTGTGAACAACTGTGTGCCTAGTTTGCATATGCATGCAGATTAGGTATTTGTGAAATATGTGGTATAATTGGACATTTGCACCTGCAAATACCTAATTTGTGCATGCATCTAATGTAAATGCATGATAATATAGCAAAAATGAGGCCTTGATAGGTTTGGTTTGAAGTATATTCTGTATATACCTGGCTAAAAAAACAAGCTGAAGATATTCTCTTGATAAATTGCTCTACAGAACTGGAGTGTGTTATTTCCCTGAATTCAAGTTCATATTCCACACCTACAAATAATCTGTGCCTCTCCAGATCAGACCATGTGCCCATTTCAGATTGCTGTATGCAGTATATACATTCAATTCCCTTCTCTCTCTTCATACTACTTCTGTACTGCCTCAGGTCTCCCAACTATTCCTCTTGGTAGCCACAAATGACGGGAGAAACTGATCTGCAAATCTTTGCCTTTAGCACCGATTGTTTATGCCACTTGCAACATGTACTTCTGAAAACTGGTCTGGTGTCTTCTAACATGTTAGTCTGATCTCCTGTTTCACAGCACTTTTTCAAAGATGTTTGAATTTTGGTCCTGGTTGCATCAATACTCTCAGTCATGCCACCTATTTTGAATTTTTAATGAAAATACAAGTACGTGCATATGCAAATCTGCAGTGCTTTTGACAACCAGTATATTCTCAACGGTTACGTGTGCTTACTATCCTGCCTTGCTGAACATTGCACCCTTTTTATATGTTCACATGCAAAAAAACCAAAGCCATAGAAAAAGGTGAAAAATGAGACTCCAGATCAAATTCATAATAACCAGAGGGGTGCGTGCCAGAGAGAAAATCAGAACTAGTTAGAATAAACCCAAATTTTAATAGGAAAACAGAGTCCATACGGAGATTAGAAAATAATATGTATAAAGAGAAGATGGATTTTAGAGAAATATCTACAGAATTATCTCACTAAATGACCAGCAAAGTCAAGCACAGCTCATCAATAGAAGCTGCTGGTTTTACTCTTGTTAACTGCTTCTGAGTATTAAATACATCTATGGGTATATTGCCTTGCTAACAAAAATTGTCAGCCTCAGCTAAAGGAATATGCTCAGGACCTGAATTAGTAGATCTAGTTTTATCAATAATAATGGCCCAAGTCATGTTTTTTGCTAACTAAAAGCACAAATCCCGGTCAAACTTCTTCAAATTGGATTTTACCTAAGACTTACCTCCCATGTTAACGAGAGACGGCTCACAGCAACATTACTCAGTCCCATAATAATAGCGAAAAAGGAATTCAGGTTTTTATATTCTTTACAGCTGAAACAAAAAGAGCCAGGTTTTAAGTTTCATGCACCAGTTGGGGCAGAAGTACACATGACAACCCAAAGACGGCTGAAGCCAGGCATCTAGCACAAATGTGACTGAATTTGGGCAGCTCTGGCCAGCACACCATCACTGTGTGAATTCACCACACTCTGGAGGCTCCTTTGCCCTCCCTCCTAAAATGACCCCCTGCTTCCACTTCACTGAGTGCCAGCTTCTAAAAGGACATTAAAGGGGACTTTCAAGTTCCCTGCCCCGAAACGCAGTCCTGAAACCTAGCTAAATTCAGTCCCAGGAAAACCAGAGAGAATGGAAGCAGCTGGGCTGACCTCACTGACAAATTTTGAACGGCTACTGAATGCTGGAAGTTGTCCCTAGATGATCTTCATCACAATTTATAGCAGAGCTAAATGTTTTCAAATGGAGAAGATCAGCTGCCTAGAGATGACTGTGTGCCAGCAACCTCTCTTCTCTTGCTGTATATGAATTTCAACTACTACTTCTAGATTCCAGGACTCTTTAGGATGTTTCAAGCAAAGAACTACCATTTCTCACCAGCACAATTAAAGAGGTCCTAGGCACTAGAAGCTCTAGGTCATCCTTCATCCCTAACACAAAGGAGAACTTTTGTTACTGATCAGGAAAACCTGGAACGTGTAACTGAATATTATGGAAGGTCCAATACACCATATGCAGGAGTAGATGCTCAACTGGGACTGCATCAGGTGGCTCATTGGCTCAATAGGAAGGGAAGAGAGAACAAAGCCCATTTTTCACAACTGATTTGCCAATATCTGATTTGCCAACCAAATCCGCTGCTTCTTTTCCTGTTTACCAAGAAACTTTTCATGATTCTAACGATGATTTTCAGATAGATATTTTTTTATTCATTGCTGAAGCTCTCAGCTCTTCCAAGGTATTCTCAGCTCAAGATGAAATTAGTACAATTATCCCATCCTACTGCCCAACCCCATAATTCCCACAGCACCCTACTGTTATTCCATTCTTTTTGTCCCTCCATTTCACTAGACTCGATGTATTGAGTGGGTGAGTCCTTTAGATCTGGACCTCACTGTGTCTGCACTATGTGAACACTAAGAACGTGGAAAAACGATCTCTCCCATCTGATGGTCTGTCTGTTGGAGATTGCTGCCCCCTCAGATCTTCTAGCAGAACTGCTCATACAAATTCTCACACATCAGACTAAGGACAGTGAGCAAGGTTAGTGAAGATAAGCTGAAATGCCAAAGCTACCCCAGCTTATTCTAACTAGAACAGGTCAGGGAGTGCCTCTTTAGTGGATCTGAGGGGAGATTAGGATAAAAGGCAGCTAGGATAGGCTGTTAGTGATAACCTCTTCCCCAGGCACAATTAAATCCAGAAAGGGATATCTGTCTACAGACTGTGAAATTGAGAATAAAATGCAGCATGGTAAGAATAATTAGTACCACACAGCAGTACAGGCAACTGCAAATATACTTGCAATATGTAATCTGAATCTATCTTTTACTTTAAAAGGGAAAGGTTTTACCAAATACCCTGTTAAACAATGTAATTTAACAAAGTCCCTGTTAAAATCCATCTAAATGTATGACATTCTACATCAAATATTCTGTAAATTCTACAGACTCCACACTGAGTAGCTCAGTTACAGACAGGGGACCACTGAAAAGTAGCAGACACAGCACCGCGTGGCTACATTGCATATACGCTGCCTTTAAAATGTCAGAAAGTGGATCCTCCAAAGCTCTACAGTGCGCTCAGTGCAGAGGTCCCTCTGTCTCCCAGAATAGACAACATTGGAAATAAAAATCCTGTTAGTATGAATTGTGAACACACACATGTACACACACTTGTCCCCAACACAAACACGTGTGGTTAAAATCTCTCAGTGCATACATGAGCATATTCAGCTTATCATTTTCTTTGCAAACACACAACCTTCAAAAATTTCTCACAGGCTTCTTGGGATTATAACATATGGATGTGTAAGGAAAGAACGATTTTCAAAAAATGAATGAAAGTATCTGAGTATGGTGGTACATAAGAAGGCTTCTGAATAGCCTGTGGATGTATCTGCAAAGAGGAGATATACACCAACTGAGCTTGTGGATATCCCTAAGAACACGTGCAAGTACATCGTAGGTCTTTCTAATAAGATTAACACGGGAAGAACTCACTGTAGGAAATACAGTTTGATTCTCCCCTTTGTTTGAAAGCTTAATCCTACAATGTCTGGAGAAAAGAGAAGAACCTGGTAACCTCTACATCCACTCCCAGCAGACGCAAAGGCAACAACGGCTGCTCCTGGAACAGAAAGCACATGCGCACAGCAGCTGCAGCCAGCAGTTGGTCTCATGCTTGCCTGCACAGGCAGGGAGCCCACATCACAGGGTGCGTGGGGTGCCAGACACAAAATGATGCGCTTTCTGCAGCAGCTTCTGAGCCCCCTGTCACAGAACTGAAACAGGGTTCTCAGTAACAGTTGTCTTTGAAAACTGGCACGTACAAGGCATCTCTTTACAACCAGTCATGCCTAAGATTAATAGTGCAGCTCTGAGGTTCTCCCCAAACACTCCTCTAATGAGTCTAGTACTTCTAGGTAGGGTAAAGTTCTCACTAGGTCTCAAGGATCTTCAGAAGCAAAACTTCCTAAAAGATATTGCTTCAAGGCCCGGGCCTGCCTCTTTTGATCCAATTCCTTGGCTTTTTCTCCCCGCTAACTTCGGTGCACTTTGTGTTTGTTTTACCACATGCTGTAGCACCAGTTTCCATGGCAGCGCGGCACAGAGGGCAACAGCCTGGCAAAACTTCCCAGTGCCTTTCCAGCAGCTGCAATTAAACCTGACTGTTCGGTTTGTATGGGGGAAAATCTTGTGCTTCAGATTTCTCTGCTTTTAGGAGACAAAGAGGACTCAGCAGAGCAGACCGCTTTTAGCTTTTTATTTTTAGCATTGCAGTGATACTGGAAACATGGAAGTAAACAGGAGGTTGTCAAGCTGTTGTAAATAGCATCGTATTAAACCCATGACACCGAGGAACCCACAGGCTAGGGTGTTGTATTAAGGAGATATTTAACTGTAATTTTAGGATACTTTATTTCAAGTGTTTATGGAAATTACTATTGCATCTTAATTTGCCACATTTCAACATTTTCCCATTTCGTGCCTCTGAGTTAGAAAAGATCCTGACTCGCCCGTGTGTGGCTGCCACTGCCCTCTCCTGGGCACAGCCCGTCACATTGGCACCTTGCTTCCCAGTTTTGCTCCGTGGAACAAGATAAGGGAATACGCAGTATATGTATTTTTAGAGATGAAACAGGTAAATTCTGTCCTCTATTCTGAATATAAACCTGAGTCTGCATGCCCACCACTAGATTTCAAAAATCTTCAGCTTCGACCAACCGTACTCCTACTGGAGTTCCAGAAGAAAGTTCCCAGAAGAAAGTCTGCACTTGCAGAGTGGGGCCCTTCCCAGGGGAGGGGGGCACACTGATGCAGAGTTTTGACGTAAACATTGATTTCAGCTATGTGGAATCATTGTTTTGGAGGAGAGTGGCATCGCAGCTGTAACGCAGCTATATTTAATGATGCAAAAAAGTTAAAACGCATGATATAATGGCAAGTAATAATTTTGTTCAATAAGACTGCCTAAAGACCTCTAGTCACAATGACCAAAGTCACAGGCAAACACTTAAACAGGCAGTTCCTCCCTGCACATCTCAGCAAACTGTTTATTCAGATGCTGATGAATTTAACAAGTGCACTACAAACTGGAAAGTAAGGAGGAGGGTAAGTGTAATAAAAAACTGTAGCTATGCAGGGCAGCAGCATGCCCCTGCTCCCTCAGAAGGCACTCACACCCTTTCCCTTGACTGCAGTCATAAGGACTCATGGCCAACAACTTTGGCATGAAGGCTTCAAAGAGTTTAAGTTTTAATATGAAAAAAAGAATAGAAGACAGCAATTGCCTGCTCTCTAGTGTCGAACCCAGCACTTAGTAACAAAAAAGGACATTCATATAGCTGCATTTTTAAACACAAGTATTAGAAAAAAATCCCAAGCAGACTGAAGGTAACTTGAGCCTTGCCATCTCCATGCTACATCTCTTTGCTCTCCCCTCTTGGATTTCCCACTCAGGGCAGTTCCGAGAACAGTTTTCCTGAACAGTACCAGAAATACTTCTGTCCTCCGGAAAATTATGGATTATTTTTGTTAATATTTATTAATTCACATACTAATATTTGCTAATGCATGTAAGGGTAAATGAAGAGTTCTCCTAATAAAATCAAATATTTTTACTCACAGATTTGATGTGAAAACATGGCCCTAAGAGAAAACAGATCAAGAAGCAATGGAGAGAAGAACAGGAAAGAAGGATATATATTAACTGTGAGGAAATAGACAGAATTACCAAATAGAGAATGTTTTAACCTGTGTGTGGCTGTCTGAAAATAAAGAGAAATCACAACAATTTGACTATACTCAATCCCATTTCCAGCTCACAGATGATTGTACTTACTGGGCTGCTATCTTAATATACTTCTTTAATAGCTGAACACGCTTGCTGAGTTGAGAACAAAGACAAATCTCAGTGACCACCCAAAACTGAATTTCATTAAATCTTCTTAAAAACAAGTCCAGATTTGCTGTGGTCTTCTTAAAATTGTGCCTTCCAAAAGTATGATAGATCAATTCCAGCTAGGAAAAAGAAAAAAAAGTTTCGTATTTCTGTTTATAAATCTCATGTGTTGGGCAAAAGAAAGAGGTTAAGAATGACCAGGTAGGTATGTAGTCTGAAACTTGCTCTGCAGTTTACATTTATTACTGCACAAGATTAAGAGGATTCAGACTGCAAATCTAGTAAATGATAGTGGAGGCATACTAAAAGCAGAACTACAGACTATGTATAAATAGCTCAATATCTTCAAACATATAGAAGTATTTCAATAAGCAGCACATGTTCAGGAGACATTTAACTTTATTTTTGCATTTTGCCCATATAAAATTGAGCATGCCTTATACTTTCAGAAATTATAAGTGGCTTTATTGTACTATTATTTAAAATCAAGCTTAGATAAAGTTTTGCAAATAATGCAAAAACCTACAATGTACAACTAAATATTTTCTAACATTCTAATCTGCTGAACAGATAGATCCTCATACCTCATGCACACAGTTGAAGAGCTCCCAGTCATAAATTGTCATCTGATGTGCTAGGTCTTTGGAGCTCATCAGTTCAAATGTTCCCACTGTACCAGTAGATGGTCCTTCTTGTTCTGGCAATGGTGTCTATAGATGGAAAAATGGTATAAAAATATTTCAGAAATACTAAATTGCATGATTGATGCTTTTCTTCCATAATGTTTCTGATTATTTTTTTCCGTATGACCACTTTTCCTAAGGCACAGAAAATTTGTATGTGCTTTTAAGCACCGTCTGGCATTAAAAAATAAGAAGCACTGTGCAAAATAGGTATCCTCTATCCACAGTATAGTCAGGAGAATTCTGAAAGTCCCCTGGAGTCGCTGTAAGGAAATAAAACAGACAGTTCTCAATGTGTTATTTTTAGCATTGTTCTAAAATTTGCAGCCAGAAATAAATACTTCAATATGCACTGTGCTAACTAAAGCATGTCTGTTTGTGTAGGAAAACAGGTCTTTCCACAAAGCTTTTGTTATCAGTTTCTTTTTTCACATACAGAAATAACTAGGCCACAAAGCACAAATACTTTAGCAAATTACTGATTCTAATGATGCAAATTATTATATCTTCCATACTTCAGAAAACTGCAAGACTTCAAGATTTTCTGGTCATTTATAAAATAACTCTCACATTTCCTTTTTGACAGTACAGGGATGCACTATTTGTTATAGCAAAACTCCTCACTATGCTAATTAAAATTATAGGCACACAGCTTTATGCGAAAGAATCCTTTAAATCACTCAAGCATAAAATATTTTTGAAAGACGCTTCCATACCACTCAATAAATAAGATGCGATCTACTGTTTTGCACACAAGTAAATGTTATATTAAAGAGAAATGTAAAACATGGCTTGAGATCAAGCCAGATTTGAAGTTGTCTGTTGTATATATTAACGTCAAAGTGTTTGAACCAGCACCACTAACATACTAACAACCAACACTCCTGCAAATTCGAATGCGTTACATCAGTAAAGGAGCCATTGTACCCACGTTTTATTTGTTTTGTTTCCAGGAGAGGGCAGCAGAGTTTACTCACAAGTTTCTCAATTTCTCACAGGGTCTTTGTTAGATCATTACAGAGCAGGGAACTGTCAGCAGGCTCCTTTCTGAGTACAAACTCAATACATTAACAAACCATACTTACATGCTGCAATATTAAAAAATGAGCTTAACAAATGCCTTTTCCTTTTATATAAGAATATTATATTGCCAATAGAAAAAGGGCTGACTAGGTAAATACATCAAGTCAATTTCTCAGTAACTCACAGTATGTAGGAGCTTTGTTTGCGTACAGATTCTTGCTTTGTACCCTAGGGAAAACTTGCCTTTCAAATGTTATCATATAACAAACTAATTAAAAATAATTAAATAAATGACACGCATTATTACCTTAAGAACACCATCTACAATTAAAAAAAAAAAGTATATAAGCCAAGTATGACCTAAACAAATTAGGACAGCCATCAATCTTATAATAGCCTGCAGATTGTCCTGTATTGGGATTTGCACAAACACAAAATTTCTTTGGCTTAAGATAAGAATATGACTTAAAAGTACAGCAGTTTTGTGTAGAAAATCCTAATTTGTGGAAATCTGTGGAAAGAGATGGCCACAGGGCTTTTTACCCCTATTTGGATATAAACACAACATAGCTGTTACCATAACAAACACATATTTTCCAAGGTTGGGAAAGAAACACTTAGCTGTAAACTCGCTGAATATTTGAAAATTCATCTAACCCAGAACAATTCTCACATGGGAATTGCCAAATGTAATGTGAACAAATGTACTTGACAGACAGCAGACAGAAATTGGAAAGCAAAAGGATCTAACTAGGAGGGAGGTAAAGTTGCACCATCTTTCAATTTGTTTACACCCCTTTGAAAAAATGCAGCTGGTAAGAAGATGTATTGTGCTATGCAGTGCTGAGAACCTTTTTTAGTGTGCACAGCGTTCCCCACGTTTTCCTACTGAAGTCAGTCCAGTTGATGAAAAATAACACATTGCAATCATGACAGTTTGTCCACACAGACAATGCTGTCTAAAAACATCTAGCACGGTTGTACTGATGCAATGCCCCTACTTTAGAGAAACATGCCCCATGAGGGTACCTACTTGGCAGGATTAATTAACTTTAAGAGAACACCAGAATTTAATAAACTGAACAAGAGGTTTCTCTGCATGGAACTACTGTACGCTGGATGCGCATTCCCTGGTTACTAAATTGAAAGCAGCAGCAAAGCACAGATTTTACCATATCTACAAAAGAAATCAGGCATACATACTAAGTAGCTTGTTAAAAGCATACACGAGACTGAAACAAGGCTAGGAGTAATAGAGTTCATGCTGACATGACTTGGCAAGGACATTTGTTTTTAATGAAATAAAAGGAACAAAAAGTACAGTCAAATCAAACTCTATAAAAGCAGACCCCATGGAGACCATTAGAATTACTGTATAAACTGCAGGTACTTACGAACAATTCTACTTAAGAAAAAATAGACTTTCTACCAGGAATATTTTATGTAATTCTTCTTAGAGTCATCTGAGATTTTGACACAGTAGTTTGGGGGGCTAAGTAAGAACGGATTTTAAGGAATTTACTATTGGAATCAAGTCTCCAAAATGCTTTAATTGGTAACATCTACCATCAAGAATATATCCCTGTGGCCTTGAGAAGATGATTCTGTAATCTGGAATTACTGTATGTCTTATTGACAATATTCAGCTCTTCCAACGTGCTCAGCATGACACAGAAAATACTGGGATCAAGTGATGTCATGTGTATCTGGCAGACTTCTGCTCCAGTTTAGAAAATTACAACATTATTTTGTTTTCATTTCAGGTTTCATCCCGTAGCACTGTGACAAACCCTTTGTCGTGAATGTTTCCACTACTTTTTACCTAAAGCACTGACAATGCAAAAAGGGCCAAGTGTTCAAATAAATGGAAGAACTTTTTGAGAACTGCATGCATACCTACCAATGAATCAAACTGATCACGTGGGCAAGCAAACAGTCGTCCGTTAACAGTGAGAGTTGTAAACACAGAAACATCATGAGGTTTGAGCACAACCTTTTCTGTAAACATTAAACAAAAGACCATTATTATATATATGTTTAGAATTTACAGTAGAAGGGATCCAATACCCCTCTGGTAACGAATTCAGCACAGTAAACCAGCATCTAGGATATACAACAGGTGACAACAAGGTCCAATTTCTTGAAGAAATGTGACAACAAGCTCAGCACAAACCAGCCTCCTATGGAACAGGCATACAGAACTAGAATCATAGAATCATAGAATAACCAGGTTGGAAGAGACCCACTGGATCATCGAGTCCAACCATTCCTATCAAACACTAAACCATGCCCCTTAGCACCTCGACCACCCATCCCATAAACACCTCCAGGGAAGGTGAATCAACCACCTCCCTGGGCAGCCTGTTTCAGTGCCCAATGACCCTTTCTGTGAAAAAGTTTTTCCTATTGTCCAGCCTAAATCTCCCCTGGCGGAGCTTGAGGCCACTCCCTCTTGTCCTGTCCCCTGTCACTTGGGAGAAGAGGCCAGCACCCTCCTCTCCACAACCTCCTTTCAGGCAGTTACAGAGAGCAATGAGGTCTCCTCTCAGCCTCCTCTTCTCCAGGCTAAACAAACCCAGCTCTCTCAGCCGTTCCTCATAAGGCCTGTTCTCCAGCCCCTCCACCAGCTTCATTGCCCTTCTCTGGACTCGCTCCAGAGCCTCAACATCCTTCTTGTGGTGAGGGGCCCAGAACTGAACACAGGATTCGAGGTGCGGTCTCACCAGTGCTGAGTACAGAGGGAGAATAACCTCCCTGGACCTGCTGGTCACGCCGTTTCTGATACAAGTCGAGATGCCAGTCCCAACCTCAAACTGTACAGACAGGTCAAGAAGCCTGTGCTGCCATATCTAGAAACTACCCGCAAAAATTCAGCCATAATTAGGGACTCCATTCATTCTTTTCTGAGATGTAAGCATTTGGGGAGCTGTTTTTAACAGAAATTACCTTGGAACAGAGTAATTGCTTAAGGAAGTGATGGTAGGCAACTGTATTCAAATCTCACTACAGCAGTGAGCACCATATCACATGTAACAAAACAGTCTCTTCCAGCATAAGCAGATCTGAAAATAAAAAGTTGCTGCAACTGCAAAAAGTAGAGCTGCCTGGTGTAAGTTCTCAAGAAGTAAGCTGGTTTTGACAGGCATCACTGTTTGTAAAAATGCCTTCCAACACAGCTCTCATTAGCTCTGTGTGTGTCCACACAGTCATACGCAACCAGACCACTTGAGCAATTCCCAGCTGAATTCACCTAGCAGTTACTCTCTCATTTCCATAGCCTACAGTGGGGGGCTGACTTCTGACCCTTTGCCAACACCAGGTCAGTGGGCTGGGCACTGAGCTGCTCAGCAGTGGTTTGCGTGGACAAAGCAGCCAGAGTGGTAGTGACCACTACTGGAATGTTCAAACTGCTGTTTCTGCTGTTGCTTATTCATATGTCCGGCCTGATTTTATCCATGCTCGCTCCTAATTCTGTTGTTAAAAAACTTAGAAGTCTCGCAGTGAAAGAAATTTGGGGTAGCTCTGCTCTGCAACATGCAGATACACAGGCTTCTCCATTTCTCCTTTACCCGATATGAGCTTCAGTCTGTGCTTGCAGTAACACAAGGACTTGCCTCATAGACAGAAATTGTCTACCAGCTGAACATGCACATGGATACAAATAACCTTGACTGAAATAGTCTTTCAATCCTTTCCAATTTTCTACTTCACCGCAAGTGAGAAACATTTAAGATGATGCAAATACAGTACCTCCTCCTGAACTCATCTTTACTATGATGAGGCCTTCTCCAGAACCCAGCTTATCTGCTACTGCGCTGATCACTTCCTTCACAGAGGAAGACACTGGCACCCGGATAGTGGTATAGGTTTGGTCTATGCAGTACACCTTAAAAAGAACTAAAGAAAAGAAGATTGCGCTGTGTGTGTCACGTGTAACAACCAGAGTTGCAGTACACCTTAAAAAGAACTAAAGAAAAGAAGGTTGCGCTGTGTGTGTCACATGTAACAGCCAGAGACTTTGCTGCATAAATTACTTTCACTTCAGTAACCATTCCTTGCAAATGAAACAAACAAAACAACAATAAATCGCTACAGTTTTGATAGCTCCCCATTCCTCAGATGTTCCGTGATTTCTAGTATAGAAGTACTACAGTTTCAGTATTGCTACATTATTTATGGATGCCAATTTAATCTGACACTCTATTATGTTCCAGACATTATAATATTTTAAAACAACACTTCTTTTCAAGAGTCAGGAAAGCTGGCTGCTAACTCTCTTAATTACAGGAAAATGCTTTTCATATACATAGAATAGGTTTGAAAATAGTTTTGGTTACAATGAGAACTTAAATCAAACTATGTTGCAACCTGTTTTTCACAAGCAAGTATGTAATTGCTGAATTGAGAATGTTGTAGACAACGAAGAAAAATACCCTAATACTAAGAATACACTTGAGTGTATGGTACAAATTGGCTCACAGTAACACATGACCCCAAGCTTCTGGCTGCCCAGAAATCAATATGATAGTACCTTAGCCTGCAAAAATCAAGGCAGCCCAAACAGACATGAGTTCAAGGCAGAAGGAGTTAGCAAAATACTCCTTCAGCTCAGCTGTCAAGACAAGCCAAGCAGCCTTTGGGGTTACAGCTGTCCATGGAATTTCAGTGTTCAGCGTGCTGTGTGCCCTATGAATGAGAGGTGCAGCCATACAGTTACTGCCTGTCCACACAGACACGAGTAGTAGCAGTACTACCCCGGCAACGGGAACTATTTTGCTCTTTGTAGACCTAGAGAAAACATTGATAACAGACAACAGAAGCTGCATGCCAGGCAGGATGTCTGCTGTTCAAATGAAATTACTTCCAGTTTTTGAAATTGCTCTTCAGTTGGTTTGATTTATGCCACCAGCTTTCTCGGCTGCATGACCTTGCATTGTGTTCCCTTATTTTTACTGTTGTTTGCTAGGAAGAGCTATCCTTTAATATCAAACACCTTAAAGCAGAAACTATTTTCTGTAAAGAAGATGCACCAAAATAACCACTGAGAGACAAGCTCTAGCTGTCACAAAGAAATGCTCAGATTTATGAGTTTTAAGGGGCATGTATCTTTGTTTACAATGATCAGGTCTCATCAGCAGAGCTCAGGATTTTGTTCACACAGGAGTGCTTCAACCTG
Source organism: Clamator glandarius (assembly GCA_033459285.1). Taxonomy (NCBI): domain Eukaryota; kingdom Metazoa; phylum Chordata; class Aves; order Cuculiformes; family Cuculidae; genus Clamator; species Clamator glandarius. The sequence continues at coordinate 3,298,804 of JAUNZM010000121.1, read as the reverse complement.
CCTAAAGCAAAGGACAATATGAAAGGCCAGTACAACTGAAAATCATACTCTGATACACTGCAGCAAATTTTATATCAATCTCTTCAGAGAATCAAACAACAGGAATAGGGCAAACCAGCAGATTTTGTTTTCTAGGTTGTGTGTCACAGGGCAGAAATCCACGGCATGATAATCTGCTCTACTCCTATCTCACAAAGAACAGCTGTACATGTTAGTTCAAACTATGTAGAGGAGGTAGAGGCTCAAACATGACCTTCAGCATCCAGTATTTATTGCACTGTCATTACTTGCATGGACATTGCACTGCTTCTTACCCGTTCTATTCATTCCGTATTTTAAAGGCTTTTATAATTTCCCCTGAGGAAGAGCTGTTTTACAGCACAAGTAACTAAGGGAAAAGTCCAGAAACACGTCAAATCAATGATGGAGAATGGTGGGCTAGCAAAAGCAAGCAGAGTTTGCTTCAGGCTAGGCTTCAAAACTGTAGCTAGGTACTTTATTTTTAGACTTTCTTTTTTTGAGAGACAAATTTACTGCAAATCTTAGTGGCTCAAGAAAACTTTGCAGAGAAGGAACTCACCTTCATCGCTGCCTCTAATTGGCTGGTGTTTCTGTGCTCTGTCATCATTTATGTTGAACAGCTGCAGAAGAACTTTGTGCTGAAAATGAATCATCAAAATTCATATTAATGTGAAAAGAAACATGGGATAGACATGAACTAAAAAGATATCATCAATGACAGGAAAGAGAGTAGCAATGCAAAACTTGACATTTAATGTTAAAAGCTGTTTCTTAATGCATTGTTTTAATATATCCATGATCAGTAAAGAGAACTGGATTATGGATTTGCTGTGCTAAAGCTTTTACTTCAGAAAACAGACAAATAAACTGTCATACCTTCTTTTGTGATGCTTTAGGTTCTTCAGAACTAAAAAAAGGTGAAGCATAGAATATATAATTAAATATTACCTGGAAGATTTTGTGTACAAAGTCAACTATAGAACATGGACCACTTCTCAAGCTACAATATCAACATATGCTTATATATGACATATATATGTGTGCATATATAAAAGGAAGACTAGATAATACCATAGTTAATCTATGATCAAGGCAGGGAAAATACTACACAAAGTTCATGTAAGCATGAAATAAGCATCCAGTTCAGTTTCAGTAGTGTGTACATAATTTCTTATTCCTTCTGTCAACCTTTTAATGAGAGTTTGGTGTTTGCAAGAATGATGTGGAAGGAGAGGGCCATTGACATTCATCCAAACAAGCCTGCATGCAAACATTCAGTCTTGTCTGCCCAAGTGCCATTTATACAACAGATTTTTAATAGCTATAACCAACAAATTTTCTTCACCAATTTACTGAGAAAAAGAGGGGGGAAGGAAAGAAGCAAATCTGTGCTTACACTTGCTTTACAATTTTCTCTAGCTCTGGAAGTTGCTCCTTTAGTGCTGTAATCATTCTAGTATCATCTGATACAGATACATTAAATTCCTGTAAATGACAGAACAGTTTTTAGATGAGCAGTACTTAGGAGAGAGGATTATGAGATGACATCTGATAGTTTAATGATTATAAAGAATGATAATCTGCACCAAGGAACACATGCTGAGCCCAACCCTCTATTACTTCTACTTGTTTACCTCCAGCTGATTTTAAAGCAAGAGTTACACATGCGGAAGGGAAGCTTGATGAGGCTTCTTAGCTCACTGTGCAACCACTGACTGCTTGTGCAAGAACTGCATTTTCAGATTATCAAAGATAACGACTGTAAAACTCACAAATAATCTGGCTTGATAGGGTTTTTTTACCCACTGCTGTTGTAGCCCTTAATGGTTCATTTGCTATGGATTTGTTGGCCCTCAGCTACCCCAGTCCACTACAACATTACCCTCCTGTAAATCCTACTCAGATCTCTTCCTGTCACATGTATCTAAAACTGACCCAAAGTAGGATATAGGTGCTGGCAGCTAGCAATTGTTCTTTAACTTTAATGTATGGACTACCTCCGGAGTCTGCTGTCATGAAAATCTTTCCCATATGGAGTTGCTATATGCTTGTCACACTTAAGGCCCCCTCTCTATTTCTTTCTGCTAACTCTTATCTTGGATTCAGTTTTAAGTTCTTGGGACAAGGACTTCCATTCAGTCAGTAATACATGGGATTGTGACCTATAAACACAACATATAATAATGATAATGGCGATCAAAACTACTTACCTTGAGATACTTACCCAGTGCATCGCATCTTAGAAATACAACAATACAGCACATACCACAAAGACCTTATAACCCATGTCTGAGCAATTACATTATTTTAAGGGATCAGAAGGGTTCCGAAGACAAAGATCTTAAGTTCCAATAGCTGCAGCACAACCTTCACTCAAATGAAAAGGATTTTTGGTTTCAAAGAGTGAGAACTCTCAACTCCTTCCTGGCACACATCAGGTAGGCATAAACTTCCCCCTGGTTCACCCTGTAAAGCCCTTGAGCTATTCACAAGAAAATACTAAAAAACCCAAATTCATCTATTGCTAAAAAGAACTCTACCCATGCAGTGCTTTGAAAGGGATCTGCAACTCCAGCAGATATTTTCAGAGGTCCAGAGGTTCACAATGTGGTACAAGCACTGTTGTAGTGTGTACACTGTGCAGCTAAAACCCAGAAAACAGAATTATGAGACTGCATTTTGAAACAACCCACTTCTTTTTAGTTCGTAACAGAATTCTACAGCTTATCTTGCTTGGTAGGTACTTTTCAGTACAATGACACAATTCATTTATACCTCCAAAAAGGCCATTGCTGCTTCATCTTCTTGTAGTAAATCTCCATATAAAGCAGCCCACTGCAGAACCAGTCGAATGACTCGCCTTTTATTGTTGAGAGCATAATCCATTTTCTCCTGCTCTGTACCCTGGGAAGGCTGGGCATGATAAGTGCCACAGTGTCAAGGAAAACTTTCAGTGACTGAAGATATCAAAAAAAAACAGTATGAATTCACAAACAGCTGACTTCCAACAAACCATGTGTTCATGTTGTTCAAACATAACTTTCCAATATATACTTTCGATTTCTGACTGCCATTAGCATAAAGGCTTGTGAACCTTTCACAAAAGTAAAAGACAGTGAATTCTCTGAAGAGCACAGGAATGATCACAATCCCACCATACGGATGGCTGCTGTAGAGGATTAGAACAGAAATGACACTTGGAACAACAGACAAAAGAGACTGAAGGAGGATATTTCTCCTTATCCCTCTTTGGAGACAGCTGAAGAAAAAGAAAAATATCACTTTGTATTTATTAACAATTCCAGTCTTCCATTAGTGAGGAAATCTACTGGAATGAACTATCAGTATTATTCCTTTTATTTTTAGAAGTTACTGTAACCCGAGGTGAACCTCAGTTCATTATGGTAGAGGGACCAGGAGGTTTACAGCCTACGTTGGCTACAGAGACATAGGGTAAAATAGTAAATTCTGTAGTAGCCTCATTTTGCATACGAGGACACCAGAAGTTTCCAGTCTATTCAAGAAAGAGAATATGGGACACAATAGTTTGTGATAGTTATTTTGTGAAAAATAGCAAGAAAAAATGGGAAACATTGCATTGATTTTTTTTCATGATGAAGTGTCAACATTACAAAAATATGCAAAAATAACACAAAGCCCAAAAGTAACATTTATTGAAAGGAAGAAACCAAGAAAAAAGTGAAGGCACAATGGACAATAAACGGAGATGACTTCAGGATTTAACCTATGTGAAAATGAAGAATAATCCCCAGCAGGAACAGGCTATGACAATTTGTGCCTACTTCTCACTGATCAGAGCTTATCAATATATAAATATAAAACTGTTTACAATATAAAATTATTTCTCAACAACTGGTGTCTGAATATGAAGTAAGCACAGAATCAGTGTAGTTACACCTTCAAATTTTCTTCCCAGATACCAAAATTCTGATTCTGGATTGTCATGAATAGTACCATTCCCAACTGTATTGTAATAATTAATGTTAAAATACTAACATTCTTTCACTCACAGTGATATCCAGCATCCTTTCAAGATGCTCTTTCAGTTGGTCTAATAAAAGATTTTAGAAGTTTAATCAGAGAATTAAAATATTATTTAGAAATAAAAAATACCTAAGACATTTTGTTTAAGCTTCTCATTGGAAACATTTCTCTAACAAATGCTAACATACTACTTTACACTAATAAAATATAACTGGGAAACAGTATCTATTAATTCACATTTTCCAAATGACCCTCCTGCCTAAAACCCCTGCAGAGATTTGACACACTACCAGGGTTACTGGGGCACTCACTTGACTGACAAACATTTAGAAATCTGAATTTTAATTTCATTGAGAAAGATTTAAAATGACAAGGGAGCTAAACATGTCATTACATTTATGGCAGTAAATAAGCCAAAAGATCATAAGAGGTAAATAATATATTGTAAGCTGTGCATTGCCATGTGTCAAGGAACAAATTTAATATTCTACTAAGTCATTTTTCTCATGTCAATTTTACCTTTAAAATATTGTAATTATTCCATGTATTTTTACTTCTGTAATTATTCCATGTATTTTAACTTCTTTATTAACTGACTCACCACAAGCCCTGGTAATTTTTCTGTATTTTTACTGCTCATTTATATTAATTCCTCTTTTATGATTTTATCACAGGGAAAGTCAGTAAAGGGTTCTCCCATTTTTATGAGACCTACAGGATGCAGCTTCACTGCAGGCTGCCATCAGAAATGAAACATCATGTGTACTTGCAACAAGTGTCAGATAACTGTAAAATGTTTATCAACATCAACATAGTTAGCCTTCAATAGATACACTTCTAATTATGTCTAGCATACACTAGGAAATAGAAGCAATTCTGAAGTCTCTTCTTCCCTGTGTGGGAACACTTAACCATGTCACGACCGGTGCAAAATCAGCACACATTACTACAGCAGAACGCAAACTATTTTGCCAGCATGATGGTAAAGAAGGTTCACAAAACATTCACGCAGAAACATGCTAAACAAGTACCAGCTACAGAGAGCAAAAGAGGAGTTTATACTTCCTAAGTATTCAGACAGCAGTCCCTTAAAGACGCACACCTGTGCGCATGCTCACACCCTTGCACTATCCAAAGCGCACTTTGGAGGGGCTACTCTATTTCAAGCCTTTGTTTGGGCTTTGTCCTGTCTCCCTGTAGGTATGAGAATTTGTCCATTTCCACCTCTGTGAAGACGAATGGGAAACAGGGGCCTTGGTCCAACACAAGGGAGCATGCCTTTTGCTTCCCTATAAAACCTAAGTGATTTTTTTTAATATTGCAGGATCCATGTACTTCAACAACTAAGAAGAGTGGCGTGCCAAGGGACAGCGCAGTTCAAGAATCTGCAGCAAGCAATACTCTTACTTAGCCAAAATGTCGCACCTATCCATTCCTTTCAAGATTAAAGAACTTACAGATGATAAAATGCTGCTGTAAAAGAAGGGAAACCTTAATACATTTACACCCTGTACTATGCTTGAAAGTATTACAGCGGTTCAGCTCTACCTATACTTGCATGCTGCCTGCTGAAATAGTGGGTGCAGGAAAACAGACTTGTACCCATCCAAAACTGGGAGCTGGAGCCAAAGCGGTCTCTGACTGAATCACCTTTCTTCTTTTTCTGTTTTCATTTCCTCACTGAGCATAAATAATCTCTCCTTTGTCTCACAGCACTGTCAAACATTTTTGTAGAGTGATTTTGCTCAAAAAAGATGAACTTTGCTAGCCACTTTTCAATTCTAACAATACATTTTAATGGTACAATGAACAGAACACATTTTGATTTTCCATATTCAGAATGGACCAAATAATTCAGCTCTAGGAAAAGCTGACACTAAAGGAGAGGGATATCAGCTACTTCCAGCCCTTCTCGTCCTCTCTGAGAATCATTAGCATGATGCCTGCCATGACCCACTTAAGACCATGGTCTTAGCCTCCTTTCCAGCGTGGATTTCTTCACAAGTGAATATATCTACATAAGTGACACTATTGCTTTGACCTTCAGAAAAGCTTTTCCACTATTAAAAATGAGGTAAATTTTACCTTGTCTGATTTTCCCAGTTATTGGGTATCAGAGGTATATAACTAAGGATAGACAAGCCTGATGGTCTCAAATGGACTGATGAATAATACGAACTAAAAATCAGATACACACACATCCCTCTCTCATAAAAAGTACTGTCCTTTTCTTCCCCTCACAAAGCTGTCAGCAATGGCATTTCATAATACTTTTGATATCCAAAACTATGGGGTTTTGGAAAATTTGTTTGTTTCAGGTGTACAAACAATTTTCTGCAGAGCAGTTTTATGGGTCCAAAGGTTTTCAAAACAATTACTGTCCTTACTAGGAGTAACACAAATGGTTTATCAAGCTTGCCAGACAAGGACACGATGCTCTGTTCTGTGGTTTCAGGGCCTTAGCTTTCCTAGTTGTCACTCGCCCCGCTGAGCTTCAAGGAAAGCACACTTTCACACCAATATGATTCAAAAAAAATAAACAGGGAATTGAAGTTATTATACCCTGTCAGAATATTGTAAGAGAAAACATTATATGTTTATTTAATGCTCCCAGACACTTGATAGCTTCAAGTCACCGTGCACAAGGAAAACTCTCAGCGTCCAACAGCTCCTTGAACTAAACGACATGCCGATAACTGATTGATGGACATTTCACAGACTCCTTCCATAAAACATGCAGACAGAACAAGAATTACCTCCAATTCTTGATGCTATCCACTGTGAGTTTTCATTTCCTAGGTATTCACATGCAATTGAAGAATCTTGCTGTTCCTGTAGACTATTAGTACAGATGATTATTATTATTTTTATTCATAACTATTATGACAAGACCTAGGAACTACTTACTCATTATTCTACTAGTTTAGGCACCCTTTTGCTTGAGGCAGTTTGTATCTTGTAATAAAGTGGACCACTGAAGTAATGAAAACAACGATCCTAGTTAAAATCTAGATGCTGTAGCTCAGAAAAAAAAACCAAGAAAGACTAAGGAAACAATAAAGGTAATATAAACTTTCATGTAACTTCACTTATCTGGTGGAGGGACGGTACATTTATTGCTCTTGGCGCAGTAATCAACATGGGAAAGATACAGCTTTCATACTCAGAGACCATATGCCATCATTGGTATGCACCATCCGTTTCAGAGTTGTTGAGCTGCTTAGTCAGACACTAAGAACCTACTCACAAGGCACAGCCTCCATGAAATGTGATGTACTTCTTGAGAGAGAGAAGCTTCAGTCTCACTTCCAACAGCAATAGCTCTTAAAGGGATGTAACTTTTCCCTTACAAAAGGATATTGTGCCATCAAGGCTGGGCAGAGCTGAGTATTTGGCATAAAAACACAGTGCATCATAATAAAATCATTTAAACCAGAATCTGTGAAAAGAGAAGAAAGAAAACAGTCAGTTAAGCCCCTGCAATCAGCTTGCAGATCACAGAGATGAGTTTTCTCACAACTACAATATCTTATTAGCCCTCTGCCGACAATAAAGGGGTCTTTTTGCACTTCAAATGCATCAAGTATGAAAATGGGGAATGAACACATATGAGCTGAAATATGAAGCTTTTATTCTTGTCTGCATGAATTTTATTGCACTTACATTAACAGGCATTAGCCTGTATCAAAGGGAAATTCGGGACAGCAGAAAAAACCCACCGTCTGTGCTAATATGAAGTTTTTTTATATACTTCTGTGCAGGTGTAGAGATCCTAGCATAAGAAGAATCAGACTTGCCACATCTGGGACCCAAGAAGTGGGTCCCATTTGGCTTTAGGGAGCTACAATACCAGACAGCACATTTAGTGTATGCTACATGAGAGAAGGCAAATGATTTAATTCTTTGCTGATTTCTGGTGTAAAATCCCAGTTTATCTTATCTTTATATTTGTGACAAGAAGGATTTATAAAGCCTGGCTACAGAGGCCAGAATAAGTTTGGTGCTAAGAATAAACTTTATTTTACTTTTAAACTATGTCTTATATGGAATCACTGAGAAATGATAAACAAAATACATTAGGATATCATTTCTACAGTGCAACTTTTTGAGATAAGAGTAACATTTTAAAATCCAGTAAGAAAGAGATGTCAGAAAAAATATGGTGAGAACAACTGTGTGATGTAATATTACATCATTTCTTCCACTGTAATTCATACATGAAAATATCTCTCAGTTGACACAACTCACTTCTGAGAGTGGGTCTTTTCCTTTGCGTAATATCCAAAGCAAAGTGGATTTTAACTGCTCTTAAATTAAAGGAATGCATAAACTAAAAATTCAAATTTGCAGCACTCTGAGTTTCTATATCCTAAAAATAGCTTTGTTTGTGAATTGTGACATTTTGTATCCCATTGAGATATAAATATAATCTTGTCATAGGAGGTTTTGGGGAAAAGTTTTAAAAGATTTAAAAAATAATTAATTTCAGAACTATATATAATACCTGCATACTATGAATGGTAAACCTGTCATTATATACTTGCAGGCTTAAGAAATAATATTCTGCTTGTAATCCTAACAAACAGGTATCGATTACAAAGATAATTTTTATACATAGGAGTGGTTAAAACACATCATAAAAGGATTTCTGCAATCTTTCAATTCTTTCACTATTTATGGACCACTATACAGGTTTCTCAAATACTATGAGGTCAGTAAGAGATTAACTAGATTTAATAACACCCTCGAGTATATACTTAGACATTTGCAATGTAAATAGAACTTGCTAAAGTGACACTATGTGGCTTAATAAAAAAGTCTCTGCATTACTTCACCATAACGAGGAGGAATATTTTGTGCCTGACTCTTTAAAAATTGAAATGCTTGCTAACAGTAAATCAGCAAACATCTATATTCCTAGATGTAAATTCTCTGTTCTCTTTACACCAATGAAAAGTGGCCTATTGAATGCAGCTGCAGCAACCTGCATGCTTGTGACCTGGCCCATGGTGCACTGAGTTCTTCTATTTTGTGTAATAATTCTTCTTTCCCTGTACATGGGAAAGTATTACAAACAAGTAATTTAAATTGTGAGACTTTAAATGTGACATGGATATGAAAATTTAGGAATACTTATGCTAACATCATGCAATGGCTGGTGATACCAGGGAAGTTCACAGCATTAAGTGACATCCAGAACCAGAAGAATGAGTATTGTGATCATTGGGTGGTAATGCATGCTCTGGCCTGGTTTTATACTTGTGACTAATTAAAGTAATGAATAGTGGTCTGGCACCTTTTGAGATTTTGCTTTTCTACTCTGAACCAAAAGTACAAATACAATAGAGTGGGCTAGGAGTGGATTGTTATGTTTAATTCTGGACTTCCTAGGTTTTCTCAGAGTTGTTTCATAGCAGTAGTTAGTTTTTATTCTAGAAAAAACCTAACAGTAGCTGCTTTTCAAAGCATCACATTGTGGTGTTCCCTAAGCAAGACGACCTTATGCCATAGTAACAACACAGCCTTTGTCACGTAGATACCTGTTGCTTCATTTAAAGTAGTTTCAAGGCGCATAGTTTCTAGAAAGTGCTCTAAAATTTTCTCTGGAGTTCCTGACATCACAATATACCTGAGGGAGGGAAAGAAGCAGTTAGTGTCTCAGAGGTAGAACAGTTCATCTAGAAACAGCTGTGTATCAGTGAGAAGATCAGAACTGGTGAGTGCCAAATACCTGCTCTGATCAGATTCTGTGTGGCTTAGGACAAAACCACTCATAGCATTGCTGGCTTCCTTCCTGTAGAATGGGAGCAATAACACTCTCCACCCTACCCAGGGAGTATAAGATGACAGCCGGCCCACTCCCTATACTCCAGTATAACAGTTACACACATTCCGCAGAGCGTCACTAGAGCAAACCTGGAGAAGTGAAATCAGAAGTGCTTGTATAAAGTGCTAAGAATAAATATGTCAGTAATGACAGCGATTCACATTCGTGAGAAAGTCTTAACCAGTGCGTGCGTGCGTGAAATGAGAACTGGTGTGTATCAGTGCCAAGGAAATGGTTTTCTCCAGCATCACTGTCATGGACTGGTCGGAGAAGATGGGGGCACACAGTGAAACAGGACACGGCATCTTCAAATCTGTGCAATGGTTAGATGGCTGAAGTAAGTAAGTTTTTCAGTTGGATAAACTTAGGATTGTACCATTTCCTGGAGTAAATTTAGGGAGAGAGAGAACTAGTGCAATAGTCAGGTTTTTCTGCTTCACACAAACCACTGTCAAGATTTAAAGTACCAGCAGAATATCATAGGATACTGCTAAATTCGTCCTGTCATCCTTTTTTTTCTTTCCTTGTAGATTGGATTTTTTTAATCTTTCCCCCCATTCTTTCAATCTTTGCATCTTTTTTTCATTTTTTTGGAATCCAACTGATAAAGTATGAAACTTAAAAAAAAAATAGTAGAAAGAAAAAAAACCTGAGAAGTGAAGATACTCTGCTCCTGCTGAGAAATAAGTGGTGGAGCTGAGCTCCTGGGAGCTTCTCCTCACTTTGAGCACTGACCGTCACAGTTCTTTTACCTGCCAACTCCTTTGGAAGAACTGTATTGATGTCCCAAGAACACAAACACTTGTTAAGCCAGTGCACATTCTCACAGAGCTACTAACCAAGTATCTAAGCGAGTGAAGCAGAGAAATCACAGGTTGCTGTACTCTGAATATGAAAGCGAAAATGAACAGTGAAGTGACTTGCAGGGCTGCTGAATTCATCCTGCATGAGTGTGATCACCCATAAAGAGTCAGATCTTGGCAGTGAGAGCTTCAGAGCTAGTCCTTCGAAGCAAAACTGTCGCTGTTTGAAAGTATGGCTCAGGGAGCTATGTAGGAGCTATGCTTCCTCAGTAGAGGAAGCAGTAGGATCCAAACTGCAACTGAGAGGATCTGCCCCGAAAGTGAAAGTTTCCCCAAAACTAAGGTGAAGAAAATTAGTTACTTGGTCAACTGGAATCTCAGGGAACACCTTTGGGTGCAGAACATTTCTCAGTGCAAATGCCACGTACTTGCTTAGCGCGCAAAGCCCAAAGGGCAGCTCATCTGAGGAGACAGCAAAGATCTAAGCTATCCAATTGAGGGCAAAGCAGCAAGCCTTTACGGAGAGGTCCCTGATGAACTTCTCTTTTGGCTACAGTGATTTTCAAAAGTACAGAACACACAACTAACACATTACAGCAACACATTCTGGATATCGGAATACATCAGTAATTTTCTTTTGCGTTCTCAAGCATAAATGTAGTCACTTTATTTACTAATAAAAGAAACAACAGATATATCATTTTCAAAACCAATGAACTCACTTCAGAAGACTTTAAACAATAAGACACTGCTAACACACTATTAACAAAGATATCTGGCTGTTGGAAAGCAGACAGTGAGCTTTCTACATAGTTTTCTTTTGTGTAGCTTTGTCTATTTGCCATTGTTAGCAGTATAAGCTCCCTTGCTGGCACATTAGTAGTGCCCAAAAGCTGACCAAATGCATAAAATATTTACGGAAATGAAATTCTGAGCTTTACATGAAAGTATTTCTGGGAAACAAGATCTAAAATACAGCCTAACTTAACCAGGGACCACATATGTCTCTAGCTGATTTTATCACATTCCGAACAAGAAAATATTAAATAATACAAATAATGTTGGTGCAAAGAATTTGCAAGGAAAGTAGTGTTTGAAATACGTTTAAATGAAACTTTCGACTTTGAAAGCAGGAAGAACCTATCAGATCCAAGGAAACAGATTTAAATCTATGACCAAGCTGATGTGCATTGCAGCTGCTGATGCAAATCCACTGGCTGTGCTCAAGTTCCACTCTCTTCAACAAAGAAAATTTGACATAAGAGTACACATTTTCCTGGTAGTACAGTTTGTTTTTCAAATAGATCAAGTGAAAGATGAAATGGCAGTTTCTGAAATTTGCAAAATGTGTATATAAAGTATAGGAATGGTTTCTTTGACCTGTCATAGATCTTTACAAGTCTTTATATTCAATCTTGTAGATAAAATAGACATATAGAATCCCAGATCAGATAAAAATGTACCCAAAATATCTCACAGTAAATTAGCTCTTTCTTTGAAAGAAGGTATGGTCCAGGGTAAAAGATTCAAAACATCTCAGTGCTTATTTTGTTGGAGTTGTTTGAGTGCTTTTGAAGAAAATTGTGCATCCATTTCCAAATAACACATTTACAAAGCCTTTAGGGGTTTTACCAACATTTGGAATGACAATAGCCTCATTCTACTTTTATCACAGTGGTATCTAAACAGAATTGTACTTTTTCCCTTTCAGTAGGAAAGTAAAGAAAATATAATGAATATTGTTATTACGGTGCAAACCTATTCTGTAAGAGAAGCTGTGTGACTTTCATTGCATGAGATCTTCGTTTCGTATATAAATTGCACCTACCAAACTCTTACTAGAATCCAGAGCTCAAAATACAAGATGAAAATATCTGTACTTAACAATAAAACAATATATTTTCCTCACGTCTTTTACACAGTAGTTCAGCTTAATAGGGTTTCAGCATTCTCCATGTGCAGTCTATTTAGAAGCTATTACACGAGATAAGTATTTACAGTGAGATTTTTAGAGAATTATTGTGCAAAGGCACAGAATTAGTGTGCTGCTAGAAATGGATATATTATCCAGTATGGGGCATGTGATCAGCAAAAATTTATATGCACTGCATTCTTCCATAGAAAGAGGGAATGTGCTACTGTTTGCATAATAATACCATATGAAAAGGTTAATCACTGTCTGACATTTGCACTATTGAATGAAAACATACTTGTGCTGAGGCTGTGAATTTCCTTGGTTAGAAATTCTGTTTCCTGCTGGGATCTTCTCCAACACCAAGACATCTTGGTCATGCTCTTTGAGTCTTACTGTATTTGCTTCCACATCCTGCAAGACAAGTTACTTTTAATAAAGTAATTGCACCTGATTTAGTTGATTATTTACTTTGAAGAAGTGCATGGCTTTCAGATGCAAAAGCCGCTGGGTTTGGTTCTTTCCTCCTGTATTTACCTATATTTATTCTACTTTTTTTCAAAGGCAAAATCAGGAGGGAAACACTGGCACTGGGGGAAGGGGCAGAGAATTGTGGGAGGGACTATAGCAAGAACATGTGAAAAATCTCTGGCTAAGAAAAACGAAAAAAAGTTTGCAAAAGAACACTGTCCCTCTGAACCTTTCCACATGTAATGTAATCTCATTTTTTTCTAGCACAGTACTCTGTCTGGACTAGTTTTATTTATACCGGGTATGTATACATTTGACAATACAGGTTCTGACTTCCTATACTGTGAAAGATCCCAAACCAGCCTGTATTTACAGGATTACAGTTGGACTTTAGAACATATTTGTCCTAATGCACGTAACTGTCAAATTAGTCTAGAAATACCTTTCTAGATGTCTCTGACAAAGGCATCTGTATGTTTACCTGTAGCTTATTTAATTTGCCACTTAATTCTGCCTTGAATATATTGAGTTTAAGGTACCTGGCACTGACCTATCTGGGAGAACGGATGATCTTATTTCATTCAATATTTGGATGGCAGATCATCCAGAAATCCTGGACAGCATAAGGCAAAACTTAGCACTTGGCAAATTCTAGACCACAGAAATGTGAGAAACAAACGATTCCATTTGGTCCCATTTTCTTGGCCAAGGTAGGAACAGCAAAAGAGAAAAGCTGATTAATATATTCTTGATTTTCTAGATTGCCACACCCCTATTCTTCAATCAGGGACACTTCAAACAAGGTTATCGATACCAATATATCCATAGAAATGAGACAGACTCTAGAAAAATTTTCAAGTTCTGATATCACAGTGTTGGGTGGCCCTTCCCACTCTTACCCTAAGGATCCTGTTGAAGTCCTCCTTGTCTACTCTCAAGAAGTGGCAGTTGTCTTCACGCAGAACAATGGATGCTGCTCTGGGAGCATCATTCACAAGTGCTAACTTGCCAAAATCATCTCCTTCGTGTAGAGTACATACCACACCCTGCACAGAGCAAAACATTTACATGCAGAAACCCATCATTACTTGGGATTCTATTGAAAGTCCTTGTACGAACACCAGGACTTCACAATCAAATACCAAAACAAGTCTACTTGGCAGGAAATCAACACCCAAAATAATGACTAGGAAACAATACTTGATAGCTGGTTATTACTATTACTAAAGAAAGGCAAGAATAGAAAAGAATTGGCTTGTTCTCTGAAATCACATTCATCTTGAAAGACTCTTCTAGCCCTGCTGAAGATAGAAAGTTGTTGAGTTGTTTGGTTTTTGTTTATAGAGGCCCAAATAAAATAAGTTTGCACAAAGAACATACAACACCACATCCTCAGCTTGTGCAAATCAGCAGTGCTGCATTTACTCCAATTTATAATAACAAAGGATCAGGCCCACCCAGTGATATAAAAAATGTAGCTAAATATGGTTACTTAGGAACAGACCTGGCTTCGGGGCCTCTGTGCATTTTAGTGAAATGCTCAGAACTCAGAATGAAGGATTCTCAGTCACTGAATGAGAAATCAATAGAGAAGTAGGGGATTTTAAAAACTATGGGGATTGCTGTGTACTAAAGTCTTAATTTTTGCCTTGAAAAATCTCTCTCACAAACAGGAAACTTAACAGAGATGCTTTTCAGTCTACACCTTAACTAAAATGACGAGCTGGCATAAATTTGGGAGGAAGTTCATCCAACCTGAGAACCACTAGTCACCAAGCAGTCCTTCTGTCAGACATGCCTGACACGTGTGAGAAAAGTTAGTCACAGAAATGCAAGAGAAGATAATATGGGTGGTAAAGGGACAGGGCAAAAACTCCCATGAGACGAAGTCTAGTAATTCACTGAATTTCAGCAAATGACTTTGTCCCAAATATACTGATGTAACTCTGCTGAATTATTTTCAGAAAGTGTATAATATATCCCAAAATTATAGAGCTATCTACTGGCAGTGTAATCACTGAAACCATGATTATTTCTTAATAAAATTACATTCAGTTTGTTTCTTCAGAAAAAAAGCAATTTTGCTCTAAATTAAACTGCGTTTCTTTAAAGTTGACTCTTGCAATTTCAATGATAAGTATCATATAAAAAGGCTTCCGAAAAAGAAAAAAATACCTTGCCATAAATGACTACGTTTACTGATCCCTTTAGGATAATGTACCAAGAAGTACCTTCTTCTCCCTGATTAAATACTACAAGAGAGAGAAAAGATTTTATGGTGAGAATACAGTTATTCAAAATATAAATGAGCTGGATTCTGTACTCAATAAAATTCAAGGTAACTCTACTGCAGTCACATTAATGTCTACATTAAAAAAGGGCATGCTATGATTTTAAAAGCAACTGCCTTCATATTTTAGGAAAAAAATCTCACATCTATATAGCAGTTATTTTATTACACTGAACTGAAAGTTACTTCTATTTTCCATAACAACTGCAACAACTACTTTATTGATACACATCAGGCTAACAATTACTAATGAGCACATAGATTTGGATCCCACCAATTGTACCATGTTCTAGTCAAATTCTCTACTAGTTGTGAATTTGACATTGGCTCACGAAAACTTCTCAGTATAAACAGTTCTGAGTAACCTAAAATTTTAAATCCTTTATTTTGTGCAGCAATATTTTTTTAATACAATAATATTAAATTGCATTTTAAATAGAGATTGGTCCAACTCCAAATTCTAGATAAAACCCACCCTAATTGTAAGCAATATACACAGCCAACCAAGGACACAGAATTAATTTTACTGTCCTTGCAGTTGGCAACAGATTAAGCCAACATCTATTACCCTAGATTTCAAACACCGACTGCCAGGTCAAATTTGAAGAGTGCATCCAAGTTTTCCTCTTATTAGTTAAACATTAAGAATTTAAATATTCATGCCACAGATGAGAAATAATATATGGAAGGACACCATTTACTTACGGACTGTTCCTGCTTTGGGATGTGACTCAAAAATGAGGACACCCGCTAATTCACGCTTTACCTTAAAAAAACAGAGAGAGAAATTATAGTTTTTATATGCATTTTATTCTTCCTGGTGAGAGGAAGTCACATAATACACTGTTTTCCTTCCCTCTGCATCATTCAGCACTCATTCAGAGTCACACAACCAGGCAATGGTCTGCTTCACTTGATGTCTCGTTTCCTACTGATTGGCTTTACAGAACACGAGCCTCTACATTTCTCGGCTCCAATGGCTCAGACAGTGGGATTTTTAAGATACACATCTCCACGTCTTTCCTCATGCGGATACATGAAAACATCCTTAACAACTAACATTAACATGATGGAAAATTTCAAATGGTAATAGCTAATCTATTACAGAAGATAGCTAGCAACTGTCAATTACTCATGGGAGTCTGCTGTACTCCTTTCTTCCATAAGAAATCAGTACCCTTCCCCTTACTGGTGTAAGTCTGACCACTTCTGCTGTGCTAAGCTATGAGGCACGGCCATCTGGACCTGCTGAGGTTCCTCTCCACATGACAGCTTCCTGGGCAAAATGTCCAGCTCACTACCTCTTCCAGGAACTGGAGAATGTAACACTGTCCTTGGTGTGAGCCTGCTCCTCGCTGGGTTTCTATTGCTCCAGTGTGATTAACTCGTGACTGACAGGGTAGTTGCTTCCAGTGAGACACTGTTTACAACTGCTCTTTTTCACTGTAAACACTCTTGGCATTGCTGTCACAAAACAGAAGAACCACTGGCAACCTCATGTTATCCTGAGTTTTCCTATGTGCTTTATGTCCCTTCGTACAACTGCAAGTCTCCAAGGATTTGCAGGCCAATTTCCAAGAAGCGGGATTCTCATTTTCAGAGAACGTCAGCTGGTGACAATCCATGTTTCAGAGGTACTATCTTGTAACTTAACTGTGTCAAATACAGATCAAAAGCTGGCTCAAACCTACATCTGGGCATGGGAACAGGCTACCCAGGGAGGCGGTTGAGTCACCAACCCAGGAGGTGTTTAAGACACGGGTGGATGAGGTGCTGATTGATTGGGATGTTGGACTCGATGATCCGGTGGTCTTTTCCAACCTGGTGATTGTATGATTCTATTATTCTATGATATGTAGTAAGGTATTTTCACATCAATCTCCCAGTTGTTTAAGTTGAAAACATTTTCAGGCCATGAAGAAAAACCTGAGGAGGAACTCCCAAATTCAGGACACAATCCAGATGAGAGTTTGGTGGCTGCACCTCCTAAGATAGTTGGACAAATTCAGGCTCTGATGTCCTAAGCAAAACCACCAAACCTTTGCTCAGGCACCAAGCATAAACATATCATACCACACTAGCCATCTCTCCCAGAACTCTTTCCTGACAGCCAATTCAAAGCACTCCCTGTTTGCAGTCTGGAGTAAAAAAGGAATAAACAGAGGTGTTTTGATGGGTTTTCTAGTACACTGACCAGTGAATGCACCCACAGGCCTGTAATTTCTGTAAGAACTGGCTCACGGAACTCTTTTATAGCCTCTGCCAGAAGGTGATGATGCTTTCACAAGGACTGGAAATAAAACCCCATTAGCACTGTTCTGCACAGTGTAGAGAGCACTCCTATCTAGGTATGTCCTAAGATGTCTTCTAAGTTGCTTTGGCCATTTGCCTCTGCAGTGAATGAATCCTCTTCATGAAGTCAAGAATTTTATTTGCTTTCAGCACTGTATGATATAATTGTTTACCATTCATACATTAACTTCACAGGCTTCTCTAGCAAGAATTAGTTTACCACCATGAGTCTTGAGTTTTATTCATTTTACTTCCTGCTGCTCATGGCATATCTAGATACCATATAACTTTAGGAATTATACCTTGCTTAAAAAGAATAAATATTCTATTTGCTTTCAAGCTGACTGACCATTAATATTCTGGTTCACAGGAGAAATTATGTCTGTTGCTCTTCTGAATATTTCCTCTAACCTAGTCATGGTTTCCATCCTCTGCTTTAGTTCATGCTGCAAGTAATAGGCTGCCATTTCAAAATTATTACTAAAAACATGGAATCAACTGCATTTCTTCAAAATGCCAAGTATTTTGTGCAGTTTGTTTTATTTCCTTTACTTGTTCTCTATGCTACTTGATGTGAATTCTGATCTAAAGGCTGAAATTCTCCTGAGCTGGAAATATTTTGTGTTTCAGATTTTTTTGTTCTGGGTTATGTCTGTAGTTATCAAGTGTTCTCTGCTGCCTCTCAGTACCTGTCTATCTTGGGTAGCTTCTTTTGTTTGATTTGAATGGGGTTATTTCTGGATCT
Organism: Clamator glandarius; assembly: GCA_033459285.1. NCBI lineage: Eukaryota > Metazoa > Chordata > Aves > Cuculiformes > Cuculidae > Clamator > Clamator glandarius. The sequence goes on along the minus strand of JAUNZM010000121.1, from coordinate 3,280,438 downwards.
TACAGAAGTCTTTCTTTAAATATTTTTTTCCCACATCCCAGAAATGCTTAAGGATTTCAGCTGGCTCTTCCCTCTTAGTTCAGTTACCAACTCTGGATGCATATTCTTTTTGAAAAACATTGCTCAGGTGTTATATGTTTACTTGAAGTACTATCTTTCTGTAACACAGCTTCACAATTAGCTGCATTTGTCCAAATTAGCTGAGAATTACTGAAAACATCAAAAGCTTCCAAAGAAGCTATTGTCAAACATAGATCTACTTTCTAACCTGCTTCCTTGTTCTGAAAGCACCACATCTTGCTGCCAAGTAAAGTGTTATTTACATTGTTTCAGTTGCCGACACAGTGTGTCAATGATGGCGAGACTTTAAATAGTTAAATTCTTTCCTCCAGATATTTTCTCAGAGACATTTATTCTCAGCTCTCCGCACTGTTCTTGCCCACTCAGAGAGAAGATGTCTGATGAGGTTTCCTGCACTCAGTGCCCAAGTTTCAAGTACATCTTTCAGCACTGTGTAATTCCTTCTCCTATCTGGTTCAAGACAAGACTTCTTATAATTCAAAAATCAGGCATCTATTCTGTAAAATTCAGTAGTGTCAGAGGCCCAGGTGTCAGATCAGGTTGCATGAATTCATTTAAACTCAAATATGGACCCAGACAGAGGCATCCGTGCCAAGTGAGTAAACTAGGAACTGTGCAGAAACACATGAAGAGAATTATACATGATGTTCAAAGGACAATCTACATCTGCCTGCTTGGGTCATTCTTAGAGGTGTGAATAACTTCTTTGCATGGAAACTGTAAATGGAAAGGGTTACAGGCTCTCCAATTCTAATAAAGCACCAGAAGTCAAATTCAGCTTTCCTTTGGGTGATGAGTTATATCTTTAAAAATACTTACTGTGTTAGAAAGATGAGATAAGGCCTTAATGTGAAGAAGTTCTTCATATATAATTTCTAAGTCATCTACAGTTCTCTGGCCAGGACTATAGATAGAAGATAAAAAGCACAGCAAAATGCAATAAATGCCCAAAATAAATGCTTCAGGTACGTACAAAACCACACAAAATGCTGCTGCAGTGTCTACTGAAGGGTATATCCTCACTATACAAGGACTGAACGATGGTTCTGGCTGAAGGACTTAAACACACAAAGAATGGAAGCACTATGAAATTACCTGAATGATACCAAGCAGCAGCCATGGCAACCACCTTAGAGAGACTCTGATTAATCAGCTTTCCTGATGAAATCAAGTGTTCTATATGTAAAATGGTCAGATAAATCAGAAATGTTACATAAAGATCTGCTCCTTTCAGAAGGGCTCCTGAGTGTGGGAGCCTGCACTATTTTCCACATGCAACACTTATTAATTGTAGCAAACAGACAGTTGTTGTGGTTCATAAAGGAATGCTTGAATTTCTGCTGAACAAACTGGAAGAGGCAGCAGAGCACCTTGGAGGGCAGTAAATGACTGCTGTTGAGTTAATTCTTAGTGCTGTTATTTAGCCACAAAGGTAAATAAGAACCAGTTAGTAGTTTCAACTTCCCTCACAGAAAAATACAAGAAGCTGTCATTAATAAAGACATGCGTTGATGAAGGAATCATCCTCCTATGGCAGCTCAACAAGGAAGAGGCTGCCACTGTGACTGAAATAATTGCATTTCTATAGTCTACACATTGGAAAAAATTCTGATTTCTAAAAAAGGACACAAATGGTCTGAGGACTGCAGCGTGTCAGAGATGCTTTGGAGGATCTAATAAATAGTACCCATGAGAAGGAGCCATAGGAGTTTGCGAGAAACTCCTAAATTTTTCTCCACTCACAAGACTCCCTTCAGTTAAAGTGTCTAACAGAACTTTATTTTCTAAAAGGACAAATCATCCTGTGATATAATTTCAGACAGAATACTGGAGTTACTTACACACAGAGAAAGAATCCTTTGAAGCATTATCCAAAGTTACTTTTTTAGGACTAAGTGCTTTCAAACAATATGTTTTAAAGCAGAATATAAGTAATGAAATCAATAAGCCAAGAACAGAAGAAAAGAGCAACCTAGTCATAATAAGGATGAGAGGATAAACTTAAGATGTAAGGAAATGGGATAGAGGAAGTTCAGTCCATGAGAAGAAGTTTCAAAGGAGATGCTCACATGAAGAACAGGCTAGTGCACAGTTTCAAGCCAAATCCCAATGCGTGGTGTCACAAGAATTAACAGCACAGTTGAATCTTTGGACAACTCTAAAAGACATGTCACAACGAAGCTTTCTTATAGAAGTTTTCCTCCTAAAATGTCAACATTACAGGAGATTCTAGCATCCAGAGGATGAGGAAAATCATATAAAGAAATACAGTGCTCTCCAGGTTTTTCTGCCTGAATCTCTTGGTTCAACAGTCTGTCTAAATCAAGCCTGTGGTAGAAGGAGTAACCAGCAATCATGTCACTCTGGAGTTATATTAAATCTTTTTTGCAAAATACGTTTGATGGGGACTTCTTTTGGATGGAAGAAGTAGTGAAGAAGTCATAGAAAACCTAAAGGACAACTGACATCTCTGCTATGCAAGCTATATTTTTCATCTGTTCTTCACGTATCATTTACATGCATTTATTATTCCTCTGATTAAAGATCCATTTAAACAAAAAAAGTCTTAGATGAAATTATTCTTTTCTCATATAGAATGGAATAAACCATTTGGTACTGCTATGCCCTCTAGTGTCTCAAAATACTCTTTACTATTTCTAAATCTAGCTGCTACTCTCAGTGATTTATGTCAGGCAGCAGCAGCTTAATTAAGAACATAATAAAGCTAAGACAGTACTACCTACCTTTCACTGGAGATTTAAGAAACACAAGGTAAGGATTTTAACAAAAAATACTTCCTAAAGGAAGTAACAACTTTAATTTTACAACATGCTTGCAAAACCAGCAGGTAAAACCATAGTGTAACAAAATTTTAAAAATTCTGCACAAAATTAAAATATAAAGGATGATCTCTTACTACATTAAATCTCTGTCATGACTAAAGGGTACACTCTTCTTTCAGTACGTCCACTGGCTTCCTGTGTTAGCACATTGGAAAGACTGACAATCTATAGTTGATATACCCAGCCTTTACCCCTGCTTCTGCAGACACCACGTGGAGAGATATTAGGCATCACTGCCTCTGTAAAACCTGTGTGGTGACCCACTGATGTTTTGAAGGATCCTGCTGTGTAAAGACCTAGTTTCTGCAGGGGACACATTCTAACAGCAATAGCTGGTTATAGGCAGGATAATAAATGGACTAGGTAGAGAATGAGGCTACACATTAATGGACAGGAGAGCTCAGGTAATATTAAGTGATCAATAAAAACTGTTCACTGTTTGGAGAACTTATCAAGGTCAGAGATATTGAGCTTCTCTGTGACTAGGATGTTGATGATAACAGAGTACTTTGCCACTGGTATACTGTGTACATACAAGCAATATCATTAACTATTTAGCTAACCTAAAAATTCTCAGATAATAAGAACAAGGGAGAAGATCAGAGATCCCATAACATCATAATTATACATCACATAAGCATATATTTCTAGAGTACAAATTTTGTCTTCAAGTACCATAAAGAATATATAGGAGACATGAATAATATGCTTACTACATATGCCTAAGTGTGAAAGTGAATGCCTGTTCACTTACTCTAGCACAAAAGCTAATTACACAATCTTTATACTTGTATCAGTAATCCTTGATTAACTCCATAAATACTGTTTACAACATATAATATCCCTAAACATCAGTGAACTGATAGGTGGAAAGCTAATTTGTATTTCCTACCCCAGGAATAACGCTTGATTTATTAGATGTTGCTGGCAGGAAACTCTATCCAGGACTATAGGACTTGATACAGTCTTTATGGAGAAATCCAGTATGGTTCTTAATGCTAACAGCTGGGTGGAAATAAAGAATTTTAAGAACAAGAGAATAAACATATCTTGCTTAATTTTTACAAGACTTTCAAGAAGTTATAGATTCTTAGCAATTTTTATGCATAGATATATATCTATAGTGTTGTTTACCATGTTTAGATTTGTTTTCACTTCCTCTCTCTAGCATCCTTTGCTCTTACTTCTGCAAGTGACACTAAAAATTGATTACTAATCACATGTGGAATCAAATACTCTTTGTATGGAGAAAAAAAATTGCTGAGTGAAGTCACTGAGAATATGTAACAGATTTATTGTTTCAGTCATACTCCTAACTTAGTGTAGCCTAGACTATTAAAAAAGAATATAATGCATAACATCATCCCAGCTAAATACTGTTGTCTGATGAATATCATTCTCCCTTTAAGAACCTCTGTTATTACTGTGTTTAGCTTTGTATTATAGCATCCTATTTAATTAGGGTTTACCATCAAGTTAGCTATATCTGAACAGTACTGAAATAAAATAAAAGTAACTAGCAAAATGTTTTCAGGATGTATTTTCATACTGAAGGATTTTCTAGGGACTTGCTCAAGGTCTGCACCTGTGCTCCAGACATTATAAGGAGCAGATTGCTGTCTTTGCTACTTCATAAAAAGCTATTTTCACATTCACAGTGTATGTTTCTGAAGGAAAAAAAAACCAGTAGCAACAAGAGCCTGCCAAAAATTTCCCTGAGCTCTATTCTGTTTTTTAAACTATAGAACATTCTTTCACAGTTTGACAGTTAAAATGCTGCAGTTAATGTAATAAACAGAGAATTTTTTAAGTTGGCTGTCAAAACAAGTGACATTTTTGCTAGAGATTTTCAGATTTTGAACAATAGGAAGTACCTTTCAAAGCAACAGCTTCATTATACAATCAAATTTTCAAAGTAATCTTCTCATCAAAGAATATTGTCTTATTTCTTTCATGGTAATTATCTGAGTTCTGCAACCTCTCCGGAAATGGTGACTATTATAAAATGCAGCTGTGTTCATTTGAAAATTGTGGGTCCTGCTCAGGTCAGCTAGAGCCAGCGTCTCTGAAAATCCTGACAATTCTTGAACTTTTGGCAGCTGTTAACAGTGTCTAGTCAAAACTAGCAGGATTCTGAGGCTTCAGCTGTGATACAGCTCAGCCCAGGGCGAATTTTCAACTAACAAAATCATAACGTATGTAAACTGAATACTGCAACAGTAGTTAATATGGTGCCTGGCAGTACAAGCTTGCTTCCATGAGCAAAGGGCAGCAAAAATAAGCACTTCTAGGGACAGGCATACAGAAAGATCTCAGATGGCTGTCAGTCTTGAGAAAACCTCTTTCCCCTCACTACATTGCAACAAAAATTTCCTATGAATATTCTTTCAGGTGATGCCACACAAGGACCAACACAGAGGGGACAGCAGTGCTTTCCACAGCATCATTCCAGCCCTTCTGCTCTCTGCAAGGAATGTGAATGATACTTAACATTGATCCTGCAGGGTAAACTTACACTGGTTGCTCTGGAAGTCACGATAAAAAGCAAATGTAGTAGGCAACCAAAAACCACGACAACTTAAGGGAGCAATTCTCCAAGAGCTGACTTGCCTAGTCAACCTGAGGGAAAGGAGGTGCAAGCTCACAGCACATGTAGCACTGCTCACGGTTCCCTAATGACAGAAGTCTGCTCATGGGTGCAAGAAGCTCTCACTCGTCAACAGAGAATGCACAGGACATCTCTGTGAGGAGAAAACACCTCACTTCCCTGACACCATAAGGGTTTATGGAAGCATCATGCTCCCAGTCTGCTTCGTCAATGTATTTTGTGTGATGGGGATTGAGTGCTCCTTTGCTTGCATTTGAGTAGACCTCTAATAAACAGAGGAAAGAGAATTTATACTTTTAAAACAATTGCTGCGTGGTAGTGTCATCTGGTTTTTTATCAGCACAGATATCTTACATAATTTTTGAAATTCAGTGCTTTTAGCAAATTTTTGGAAAAGTGCTGTCTGAATGACCGTACAACCTAAACAGAAAACATAGGGACAATAATGGAGCATGGAAAGGATACAGATGGAAACAGAACAGGAGCAAACTTTTTTATTAAGTAGATTAAAAACATTTCTTATATGAAATATGTTCACACATTCTAGACAAGGCCCAATTCTATATCATAGCAAAGTCAAACCTTGCCAATGGCCTCAAAGGAGCAGGATCCAGCTTTGTGTACTTGTCTTTCTCGATCTAACCCTTATAAGTAAATCTTCAGTGAAAGTGACCTTAAGTAATTAATTATTCTCAGTGTGCTTAATTAGTAGTAAACTATATCTTCAGTGGCCCCTAAACACTACCTGCCTTCAACGGAGCGTTAAACAGAGTTTGTACTTTTTGCTTTTAAGTCACCACAAAGCTGCCTGTAAAAAACGCCTTTAGCACAGTTTTCAGTGTGACCAGAATATACTGCTGAGAGGATGGTTACCCAACCGATGAGTGAGAGAACACGATCTGACAGCTATGAAAAGGTTAGGCAGATAACCTCTGTGGTGTAGGTGCAGCAAGAGCAGTTTTTTTAATGTATTGATTTTATAACAATAAGAATGGATGAATAAACCCAGAGCCACATTTCACACCCTGCTAGCAAACTACAACAGGCCAAGTCCAGCCTATCTTAATTCAATAAGGTTCTACCAAGAATGAATCTACCAAGAATAAATCTAATGACTGTAATTGAAAGGTACTTGCTGTGCTGCCATCCAACTGCTCTACTCACTTACAATAACTGAGAGCAGCATATTTAATGTATATACAGAAAGTGTTAATGGAGCAGGACTTCTGTCATCTGCAGCTTACCTTTGGAGAGACTCAGAAAAGAAATAAAAACTCATATCGCAGCATCTTCCCCGAGGTGAGTATGATGGCCTTCGATGGCCTTAGACAGTTATTTTCCACACACAGTTCAAGCATTAATAAAGGCTAGAAATTATTTAATATGAATGTAAAAAATTTAGAGGCTGAACAAACTGGCACTGAAGTGAAATAGCTGGCCAAAGAATACCTCATAATAAATGTAGATTTCTTTTGTTCCCATGTAAAATATTAACTCATTAATCTGCTCTTACGGTTTTCTGAGAATCATCCTCATATGAGCATCTGGCCCAATCTGAGACAGAAGCAGCATAGTGTCCTGTAGCTCCTCATCACATTCCTTTTTCTCTTCCTCGGTTGGCAAAGGAGCATCTTCACGCTCATCATCCAAAAATCGATAAAATAAGTATTTGTCTTGAAAATGCTGTTCCTGATCCACTGAAAAAAAACATATCATATAATAACATAACATATCAACACAACATATCAAACACTAACCTTTCCTCATTAATGTTAACCTTGTAGAAATCTCTGTAGAGTCATATATATCACTGATATATTCATTAAAAAGGGAAAGAAAGCTAGAAAGAAACTGATGGAGTGTGAAACACCTTTACTTCTCATATATGTCCAAATTATGTAGCTTGGAAGGTACATTTTTAAATTGTGCATGACAAATACTTTTCAAAAGACTTCTATATATGTGTAGCGTGTGTGTGCATACGTACATGTGTGTGCATGCACCTGTGGTGTTTTTCTTATTATATTTGGTTTTGCTCATAAGAATGGTGCTTCAAACCATTTCATTTAAACAAACAATTCACAGTGAGGAAACGGTTGCATTAAGAATTTCTTGCCCTACGTGCTAATAGGTAACAAAAGCATGTAAACTCTTTCTGACTATCAAAATGTGTATCCTCAAGATATAATCCCAGGGGAAAATTTATTAACCTCTGTGCCGGTGAAAGAACTTAATAGAAAAACTACCAAGAGACTTCCAAGGAGACGTTATCATATGGTGAAGGACAAAACTTTGGTCTTCCAAGTAAATCAGTGATATGCTGAGTTGGATACTGTGATGCAGCTTGCAATAGCTTGCCCCTGGGTGTTCAAGGGAATATTTGGAAGGAATTAAAACTAGAGCACTTAGGGTACAGAAGAAGTGGAAATAATCTGTCTTATTAGTGTGGAAGTTTCTCCCTGGGATATGGCAAGCACAACATGATAAATGGAAGTGTACTGTAACAGAGCTGCCCTTCTGAACTTAACAAAACTGTAAATGCAAAGCATCAAATATGAATATAGAAAGCTACCAAGCAAATCCTACCAAATGGAAACTGGAAGTCAATGTCCAATAGAGCCAGAAAACTTAAAAAAATCTCAGAGCTCTGCACTGGAATATTTGGAGTACTGTATTTGGGAACTTGGTTTTGGTTTTGGTTCTAAAACCACTGAAAATCATTCCAAAACTATGGATCTGAGCACACATTGATCACATTCACTTCCAAGTGTTATAAATCTTTGAAGAAAATCAGTTTTTTTGTATGGTAATACAGGCCTAGGTTTTGGCCTGAGTGCCACAAAGCTCTTAGAATATAATTATAAGTCAGTGCACTCCTAACTATAATTAAATTTATCATTATAAATCATTCATGTACTTTTCAATACTCTCGTAAGTCAAAAAGGTATATTGGTAGCAAGATTCATGTAATACTGTCTGTCTGTTGCACTTACACTTATGAATGAACAAGTTGCTCTACAGCGAACAAGTTGCTCTACAGCATTTCTTTTGGGCTCATGATCCCTTTCTTTTTCATGAAGAAGGCCTACAGAGTCACTGATGTCACAAATTGTCCATATTTTTGGCAAAATGTTGATTTTCTTTATCTTACCATGGTTAAGAACACCTTCTTCCAGCAATACTTGCCACATGCCAACAGCCTGAGTTCTTGAATGGACACAAGGACTTTGCTGCATCATCCAGTCAACTAGTTCTGTCCCCACACAGCATTGCCTGAAGGACAAATAAACAGAAGTAAATTAAAAGGGAGCTGGCCAAGAGAGAGAGATCACACACAATGTCTGCCAAGAACGGTGATATCTTAAACCCTGTATTAACTTAATCAAATTTCCCTACAGAAAACAATGTAATTCTCTACATGTATATGCTTGAAATACCAGTGAAGATGTTCAGTTTTGAGAGGATGACCTCAGAAGAATAAGTGTTTTGGGAAATGCAAAGTTTATAGAGGATCAGAATGAGCCTGTGCCACATGATACAAAACCTGTTGCACCAATGTTAATACATCCAACCCAGATTCCAAAGGAAACCTTCTTGGTATACCATGGGATAGCAAAAGCCTCATGCATTTCAGAATCCAGCATGAAAATATTCATCTAACACTGTAAAAGCCTCGCTAGTGAGAACAACTTCCACAGAAAAGCAAGTATTATGAGGGTGTTCCTCCATTTGTGACCAGACTCCGGCCACACCATATTTGGGGGCACTGCTTTGCAGGTCTACAGTGTTTCTGAGGTTCTCTCGGGATAGGTGCTGGTTACCTCACAACTCTTGACTGACCTTGAGGTAAACAGCAGATTTCAAGTTCTGAGAACACCCAAAGAGAGGGAAAAACCTAAAAAGTCATATGTTCACTTCATAAAAGTCTTTGTCATAACACTCCTTATCTCAGCAAAACAGAAGCAAATAAGCAATGTGATCAAAAAGTTACAAATTTATAACTCATCACACACAGAACAGAGAGGTCATTGGCTAATCCTTCTAGATAGGCTCCTGTGGCTCCACATTCTTAGCATCACTTTTAGAGATCAAGGAAATAGATAATACTGAAACTGCTGAGATTTATTTTAAATAATGTTCTTCCAATTAAAATTCCATTTTGATGAGAAATTTCCCTTATCCGGATCCAATCTAAAGTTTAGTATTCCATATTTAAAAAAAAAAACAAGGATAGAACAGTATCACTTTTTCCCAGTTGTGTATACGATAAAATGGTGCAGTTATTTGGACCAGCATTGGTCTTCATTTATCATACATACTCTTTTGTTATTCTAGAACAATGAGCAATGTCTTATTGTGATACATTCTCAGATAAACTCACAAGCTCCAAATACCTTGCATCACATTAAATACATTTTGGACTGAAATATGGAAAATCAATACACTTATCTTAAAAGCAGATCAGCAACATATTGATTTACTATTTAGAAAAAGACAAACTCAGAGATTTTAAAACAATTTTTATTTAAATAAACTCTGAATAATGCCTTAGGTATTTGATTTAAATATCAGATGTTAAAACAAAGTGATTGTTTCTTAAGGCAACTCCTTGAAGTCAGATTCCTCTTATCTGTTATCTCACTTCAGCAATACAGTGCTGCCACCAGCAGGAAAATAAGAAAGCCTGGTAATGCACTGAAAAAAAATTTATTTTAAATCCAACAGGAAATCTGAATAAGGAATGTTTCTCATCAAGTGAATTTTCAGAAGTCCACATCGAGCAACACCACTGTAGCAATCAGTACATTAACATATGACCTTTCCTATTATCTCTTACTGATATATGAAGAGAACAGGATCTATATTTTAACTTGATATTGCACAGAACATTCCAGACAGCTATGCTATTAACTGTAGAAGAGTTTTTGTATGTGAATACTCTGTTCATAATCATGGACTCAATTTCCAGTAAAATTACTTCAGAAAATATATGCCAGGCCCATTAAAGACTGCATAACATTCAGACTCAAATAGCACCACAGAATAATTTCAGACCTTTTGAGACCTGCAAGTATGGTAAGGCATAAATCACAACTCAGAAGATGGCAGGCATAAAAATTCAGAGACCTCTATACAATCAGCTCACACACCTGTAAGTCTTCAGATGGTATTTACGATCTCTTATCATGTGAGGGGCTCGGGACAGAATTGTATTCCGCAAAATCTTTCCAGCTCTGAGGATCTTTTCTGAAGGAACCTTGGTGATCATGGAGAAAAAAAAAAGGGACCAAGACATACAGATTTTAAACTTTCCACAATCTTTGTACTGCCTTCTGCAAAACAAAACACAGGTTGGCTTTTCCCTAAATTAAAAGGCCTTGCACAGATTCTTACTTTTGCACAGCAATGTAGAATATATTCGGGAGTTTAAGTCTCACATATTTATCACTTCTAATAGAAAGCATCACTTCAGCTGATAGGCATTACAGTGTTGGAAACAGGAGTTATTTCCATATGTCTGGCTGCCTGGCTCTACAGCACACCTATGTTCTATTACCTGTGTAATGGTTTTAGTAGGACGATGTGGGATGTGAGGTTCAATAAGAGTTGTCTGAAAAATAAAATGAAATGAAATACAATTTTAAAGGTTGAGCAGTAAAAAAAAATAAAGGCTAAAATAAAAAACTGAACAAAGAAACTGTAAAAACCAAGAATTATGTGTAAGTCCAACTTCTGTACAGGGAATATGAGTACAAAAAGCTCTCAGAAGACATCCTAAAGACAAATTTGGCTCTTAATGCTCAGCAAATGAAAACAGTGACATGACACGTGAAGAGTAATAAACAAATGCATGTTAAACTATCTAACTACTAATGAAGTGTGCAATGGCCAAACATCAGTAAAGGCAAGGTAATATTCACAGAGGTGCCTGCATATGGTAAACAATGCAAATGTTTAGAGGAAAGTAACAGGAGTAATTAGAAAGCATAACATAAATTTTCAAAATTCAGCTAAGGAAAAGGCAAGTCTTAGCAGAAGTGTGATGAAAAAGCTTTCAGATTTAAAAGGCCTTTGAAAAGAAGAAGAAAGTCATCTAGTCCACCATGCAGAGATCAGGAACTAAACAGTTTCAATTACTGAAAGAAAGATTCAGGTTAGACATCGGCGAAGCTTTCTCAACAGTGTGGGCAGTGCATACTGGCACAGATTGCCAGGGACACATGGCTCGTCCACCTTCGGAGCCTTGCGAGGATATGTAAGATATTTGTCAGGACTGACACAGCTACAGTGAATCATATATGTGGCTCAGGAATGGAATAGATTGTTTCCTGAAGTACCTTTCAGCCTCACGGTGTGGCACTGTGCAATTTATGAGGACAACTTTACATGTCCAAAATTAGTTCAACCACAAGATGGGGCTTAAAGAGATGAGCAACAATATAACCCCTAGAGCAGCAAGCCCAGACACAAGAGAGCAAAGCAGTCACTCCTACTCAGGAACAATGTCGTTTCCATCCAAAAGACATGCTCAGAGTTCCCCCCAAAGCTACACCCCTTCAAAGCTACTGCAGTGAACTCTGGCTGCACTAGTGATGAGATGAAATGCAACAAATGGAACCACAGGGCTTGAACTGAGTTTGGTACGGAAAGGTAAGTCATGCTTCAAAGGCAGAGAACATCAATCGGTTAATACGAGATACGGTGTTCCTGCAACAACTTCTAATATGGGTTCTGTAAGGGATCATACCTTAGGATAATAGTCACTATTTGGATGAAGTCCAAGAAATATAAGACTTTACAATCTTGGATCTCCCATTAAGGGATGTTTAGAAAGCACTTATTAAAAAAGAAGTAGCTCTCCCTATAAAACAACAGAGATTGAGCAGACTGTTTAATTAACATCTTAACACATTCTAGTATCCTTTAAGAATTAATGTGAATAAAGTACATACACATTGCACAGAGCTGTATGCCTGCAGCTACTTCGATAATTATATTTTTCAGGACTTCCAAAAAGGGGAAAAATTATCAGGTGAAGAACACAAATATGCAAGATAATTAGAAGAGTTTACCAATTATTCCCCATCTCCTGGCCATAGTAGTGACAAGTGTATCTGCTCTAAGCTTCCCTTCAGCATGAGATAAAGCAAAACAGCAGTACCATCTTGAACTTTAGCTATTTCATGCCCTTTTCCAACTAATGCAGACACTGAATGTTTACTATGATCTGCCAATCCCTCCTGTAGGGAAGAGTGTGCACATAGGTCTGGAGCTTAGAGAAGGGAAAGCTGCCAGTGTTGGTGGAGGGAAACAGAAAATGTTCATAAGACACTGTCACAAAATCGTTTTCAGCATTAACATTGACAAACTGTATATTTATGGACTCACATTTGGTCCATTCAAACAAACCCCTCATGAAGCCAATCACAAACCTCCCTATTTAAATTGAGGTGAAGCAGAGAAAGTAACAATTTTAGCCTCCACTCCTTTGAAGATTCAAATATTTATGCATGAGAGTAATACCATAGATTTAAATAGGACTATTCACGTGTATAATTTTATGCATACATTTAATCTCTAGAGAAATAGCCCTTAGATTACAAACTATTGGGCAAGAGCTGCCTTTATTTCTGTGCTTCTTACATCACTGAGCAAGCCATATGCAAACAAATAAATAATACAATACAACAATAATAGAGACCTAACATGAGGTCTATATTTGTCAAGTTACTTGAATCGGCTAAAAAAAATCCAAGAAGATCTCTAACAAAAATACATTTTTCTATTTCCTTTGTTAAATAGCTGTAAAGGGTTGTTTCTTCCGAGTCTTCACACCTGAATGAATGCTTGGATCTACAGAAATTTGCATCTACAGAATCAACTGATGGAGGGTACCTAACTTACTACTCTCAAATATTAACATAGGAAAAGAAAATGTTAACATAGGAAAAATGTTAACACAGGAAAAGAACATTTTGCAAAGAACTAAGAAGAAATAAAAGAAAATTCAAGTAATCATGTTTTTCCCATGACCTCAGTGTAGCTCATCTCTGAACAGAGAACAAGTTCCTGTATTTACTGGAGTTAAGCATGGCATGTGATGCTACCAGGGTGATCAGATAAATCTGTGCCCTGCTGTTGAACCATTTATTTCCAGCTGGGGCACTGAAAGGAATTGCAAGTGTCATCTGTTTTCCTGCTGGCTGGCAGGGGATCCAGAAGAAACAAAGGACAAAAGCCACACAAGTCAAGAGGCGGTGGCAGTACCAACAGCAGCATCACTAAGAGGTCTGTTTGTTTAACATCCTCAGTAGTCATTGCTGTTAGTGTTTAAGGATAATCCAAATCCACTGAAATCACTGAAAGTCCCTGACTGACTCAATGGGTTTTACATTTGATTCTCCTAAGGGCATTTCAGGAAGCAGATCATCTTTAGCTCTTACTGGTTCCAAATAACTCCTGATGACTGCCTTTTATGACTGACATGCTTGAATATCCTTGCATACATCTCCCAAAAGGCTATCAGTTCCCCAACTCGTTCACATGGGAGGAAATTAAACATACAGACTATTCCCACAATACAGGTTGAAAGCACGGCCAGTCAGTAAGATACAACTGACAACTAGCAAAAGTCCCCACAGCCTTCCCACACAAGTACCTCCCCTTTCTATTTGTACTGTTAATTTCTAAATCCACATACTTATTTTCAAGAAGTTGCCTTTTTTTTATTGTAATATGTTGTCTATGTGAGCTACTTCAGACCAAAGGCATAGAACAATTAGGAGCCTTTGTAGAGATGACTCCTTTTCCAATACAAACCAGTATTTCCAGAACTACAGAATAACCAGTGGAAAGCAGTCTTGGATAGAGTATACTTAGGTCAACTCCATTGGTTCTGTTTCTATCTGCAGAGAAAGATTGCACCAACTTCTGCCATGTAGAACATGCTGATATGCCAACCAACGCTTGTCATCAGAAAACAACATATGTCATGACCTCTAACCCACTCCCCCAGGGTGCACACTCCATGAGAAACCTTAACACACGTTCCCTGCCACATGTCCTGATGGTTAGGACACATTACTAGGACTGAGCTCTGTTCAACCTAGATCACAAGTTATTTCAGCTGGGAGACCTCACACTGCCCCCTCAGAAGACAAGAAAAGTAGAAATAAAGATACAATCATCACTACCACACTGGACTTAGAAACACTCTTCAACTAATAAAGGATAAATGCCACAGAAAGAATACTTATTTCTGCTCTTCATCTTTTTTTACCAAACAATGCAAGTATTAAAGGGACCTGTAGCCAGCTAAGGCAGTCTAAAATTGCATTATCAAAGCATCTTCAAACTACCCAATGTCCACAAAAGACAGCAACATACTTTCTTAAGAAACACCTGCAAACAGCAAAAGTGGGAAACAGGGCAAGGTATGGAAGGAGGAAAACTCAACCAGTCACAAGAATGTTTGCAAAATTAGGGAACTTACACAGAAACAGGAATTATACACATCTTAAAAATCTAAGTTTCATAAAACTACAGCATCTGTAATTTAAATACCCACATATTCAACTAACTACAAACTAACTAAACCAAGCAAAACAGTTGACATTTTAAGGACCAGTGGTTAAGACAGCTCAGTTTTATTCTTTTTATCTGTATTAATCAACTTCATGACCTTGCACAAATCACATAATCACACTAAGTTTAATTTTCCTCTTTTTGGAGAAAGGAATACGAATAATTTCTGTCTTTGTAAAAGGCTTTGAATACTCTCAGCATATAGACTACTATCAAAATATTCACAGTAATGATGACTACTTTTAAATCTATATTCTTCGAATATAATACAATGTGAGGACTAAGCTGTATTTTTAAATACATCCTAAAATTGCTTTTCTTTAGTAATCTACATGTATTAATAGCATAAACAGGAAAATGTGTCCCTTTAGATTCTCAAATACAATCAGTGTAGCAAATTTATTTTCGAAAGTTTAATTGACACTGCATTATTAACATGTTCACAATGTTTCTTTGACAAACTGTAAATGTCCATCCTTTTAACACAAAATGATTCAGCCATTACCAAAAAAGATACTACACTATGAATGTCAAAGGGAAAAAGAATATTGAAGCAGACTATGACCAGTGCACAAAAACCCCTAGAACATGGCTAATGATGTCTTATTTTCCTGTCATTTTTCTCCCTGCTACAATGAAACAGCTGCTATAACTACACTGCATGCATTGAACAAAATGTCAGAAAATGCTAACTCTGCTGTGAGCATTCCTGATATTCTGATAAAGGTGTGACTATACGGTTATTATAAGGAAACTCAAGCCAACATTGTCATGAACTTCTCTGCTGCTGTATTTTATTTATCTTTGTTAAAGTTCAAGAGAATTCCTGGTTTATTAGTATCCACAGCTTTAATATTCTATTTACCTGAAATTGTTTACTTCTTGAGAAACAAACCATAATGATGAAGACAAAAAAGTATGATAAATATTAAGCATTAAGGTTACTGGCTTTTAAGACTTGCCTCTTATCTATGCTACAGGTACACAGCAACTATTCAAAAGACAAACTACACGGAAGTTAAAGATTAATGAACTTCTGGAGGTTTTATTTCACTTGTTTCCAAATGCCTTTGTAACTTCTTAACACATCTCCCACTTTCAAGTCTCCCAGGAGACATGCCTCCAGAAAAAAATGGGACTGTTTTTTGCGTCTCCTATGCTTTGCTTACACCCAGATGCCAGAACTGCCCTCTGAGGACCAGGTGGTGAAATTTTAGATGAAGTCATTTCATGGCAAACATAAGGGTGCCAAAACCTGATGGAGTGTGAATTAGGGGGCGAAACTGTGAACCTATCAAAATCAGTGGTAAAACTCTTGACTTCAGTGTAGTCAAAACACCATCCAAATGAGGTAAAAACACCACCGTCCCCTGGGCGATAGTGGTTTATGTATCGTGTGGGCCCAACTAGTCATTCCACCCTTGAGTGTTTCAACTTCTCCATCTGTAAAATGGGCACAATGATACCTACTTACATCTCTGACAAGTGACAAGAACAAGCAACTGGAAACACTGCTGAAACCTGCAACTGAAATCCTGGAATTCTAGTGCCTACAAAATCGTCCTAAGCATTTTATAATGATTTTTAACATAGAAAGGAAAAGTCATCAAAGCGTGACAGGACTAGAGGCACTGAAGGTTACCTCCTAAATTCCCTGAGGAGGTCGGCAAAAAGATAAAGCCTCAGGCAAGTGGGAAAGAGAAGTTAATTTAAACCTATTTTATGTCTCTTCTGGTAATTCCATGTTCTTTCTTCTCCAAGTTCAGGACAGTTCATTGTGTGAATGTACAAGAAATGAAGAAATACTGAAGGAATGCAGCACACCAGCCTCAGATTATAGCTGCCCTCCCTACTCTTCATTCTTCTTCCTGTCATCCTTCTCAAAAATATTTTTTTTGCTAAAAATGAAACTGAGAAGGAATAACCTAACAACATCCAGTGCAACACCTTCTGTTACTCTACTTCACAGAAGATTTTTAATGATATATATAGATCTTTTCCATCTACACAGAATGTATTCCCTAAGAAAGGTAAATAGTTGTTTCTGTAATATATGAAAGACAACAAAGGAAAGAAATCCCACACTGATGACTAGACCAGGAAACATTTTAAAATAAGCACATTTTTCTTTCAGCCAAGGATTTCTTTACTTCAACAGCTTTAAGTCTTCTGTCACAAACATAAAAACCATTCAAGCTCTTCTGCTTAATTTACATATTTGTGCGTCAGTGGAAAAGACAAGCATTCTGCTCTTGGCAAATATCCACAAAACAACCTTCTTATCTTCCTTAAAATTCTATTTCCCATGATGTCTACAAAAAGCTTGTCAAAGTAGAAGGCGCTGATGTGCTGAACCTGCTACCTATTATGACTCATCCAAGTCTTTCAGACAGTGCGGTTTATCTGCTGGGTGGTTTTGTTTCAAAACGGGATTGTAGTCTTGTTAGGTTAGCACCTGTCTCTGGCTGGGACACATCAGCACTCACTCCTACAGCTCTGCTAACCAAAATGAACCTTCGTGATCAGACAGATCTAACCAAAACATGAAGTGACCTCACACCAGTCTACAGCTTCCTCAAGGGGGAATAGCAGAGGAGGAAGTGATGATCTCTGCTCTCTGGTGACTAGTGACAGGACATGAGGAAATTGAATGAAGTTGTGTCAGGGCAAGCTCAGACTGGACATTACGGAAAGGTTCTTCACTGAGCAAGTGGTGTATCACTGGAACGGGCTCTCCAGGGAAGTGGTCATAGCACTAAGTATGTCAGAGTTCAAGAAGTGTCTGGATGATGCTTCTAGTCATACGGTTTAGTTTTAGGTAGCCCTACAAGAAGCAGGGAGTTGGACTCAATGATCCTTATGGGTCACTCCAACTTGAGACATTCTATGATTCTGTGAAAACAGAAGGGAGCTGGTCACAACAGACAACACGCATCTTCTGAGGACAACCCATCAATATAGTTTCCTTCTCCTGCTATGAAGGCACATCATCATCTGATTTGGTAATCAGCAAAGTCTAACAGCACAAATTTGGGGGGAAACACTGGCTATGAAGGGTAGGAGCTTTTCCTTTTCTTTTACAGTAAAATCCAGTTATCCTCACACATTTAACTAGCATGAAATGAAACTCATAGCTGCTGTATTAGTTAATCAATTAATTCAATCTTCTTCATATACTTTACTGGCAGTAATTGTGTTGATTAAAAGCATACAAAGCCATCTGGAATCAAATTAATAGATCTGAACAACACGGATTAATATGCCCCATTTTCCACATTAATCCCATAACACAAACACTGAGTTAACATGTATCTGTGTGAACATTAGGTTTTCCCCAAGAAAAGAAGAATAATACTATCAATTCCTGACAATCTGAACAAAATACAATTAGCAATGGAAAAGAGTAAATATTTGATATTTGTCAATTTGCTTCTTCCCTCCTCCTAACTTCCTACAGAGGTTGCAGCTGCCCAACTTCACACCATTTAAACTAGGCCTATTTCACATTTGTTCTTACTATTTTTAATTTCAGCTCATCTTCCTTGATAACTAGTGAGGGGCAGATGTTTCTAAACATACTCCGAGTTGCTTCTGTTGCTAAATTAATATTTATTGCAACTTGAGAAAAAATTTGATCCACAAATGTACACAGAAAACTGCAATAATTAACCCAAGACTTGATACAAGAGGGTGAAATTACCTGATATTTTCCCTAGCAAACCACATCTCTTCACAACCCAACTCACCACAGTATGTTTCTGAAAGAGATGACCTCTTCTTACCTCTCTCAGTATGTAGCCCAAGCTGTGTAAATTCTGTGATGTCTGGCTTTTAGGGATAACATAGAACCAGCCCTGTCCTTGTGAAACGGAAAGGGACCTATTGATGTGTTTTGTAATTTATCTCCCTTTCTCCTATTTCTCTTTGATGTTGGCATTAATTTTCACATTATTATTTAAAATATTGCTTCACGAAGCTGAAATTCTATCCCCGTCACGTCTCATCCACTCACGTCCTTTTTAAATATAATCTCAAAAATCTTCTTTGGTATAACTGACTCCTTACTGTCTCTTTGTGGGCTGTATAAAGGGTATGGACTGTTCTGGTATGTTAAGACAATTGGAGTGTCAAAATGTTTGCTGTTCCCAAGAAGTTTAATTACTGTAATACAAACCAACTTGCCTGGAAATGCTGACTCTATATAGAGCATTTCTAGCTAACTTCTGTTAAAATCTCTACCATTTCTGCAATAATGTAGGAATCTTCAGCTTCTCCATGACAGTTGGTCTAGGAGACTGTATTGCAGACAGAAAGAAGCATCCTGCCCAGAGGAATTTCTGGAGCTGTGAAGTCCAGGATTATTGCAGATTGCCATGTGTCTGTACCCACAAGGTCACATAGCATTTTCCAAGCAGCAATCCAGATTCTCTAACCAGCTTGGTTGAACAGCGAGATCTTGAGTGATATCAAGAAGAGGAGGAATGTTTATGGGCTCTGGAAGAGGGGACAGGCCTCTTGGGTGGACTACAGGAGGGAAGTGAGATTGTGTAGAGAAAAAATCAGAAGGGCAAAGGCTCAACTAGAAATCAGATTGGCAAAGTCTGTGAAAGATAACAAAAAATCTTTCTATAAATATATAAATAATAAAAGGAGGACTAGGGAGACCATACAGTCCCTGTTGGACACAGAAGGAACAACAGTGACAGGGGATGAAGGAAAGGCTGAGGTACTCAATGCCTTCTTTGCCTCAGTCTTTAATTGTAAAGAAAGTTGTTCCCTCTGTGTACAAACCCCAGAGCTAAAGGAGCAAAATGAGGCTCCCATGGTCCAAGAGGAGGTGGTCAGAGCCTGGTTTGCTCAGCTAGACACTCACAAGTCTATGGGGCCGGATGGGATTCACCCGAGGGTATTGAAGGAACTGGCGGATGTGCTGGCCAAACCCCTTTCCATCATCTTCCAACAGTCCTGGGAGACTGGGGAAGTTCCACTGGACTGGAGGCTGGCTGAGGTTGTGCCCATCTACAAGAAGGGTCGCAGGGAGGATCCAGGGAACTACAGGCCTGTCAGTCTGACCTCAGTGCCAGGAAAAGTCATGGAACAGGTGATCTTGAGTGCTATCATGAAGCACATGCAAGAGAACCGGGTGATCAGGCCCAGTCAACTCGGGTTCACAAAAGGCAGGTCTTGCCAAACCAACCTGATCACCTTCTATGACCAAGTGACTCGGATGCTGGACGAGGGAAAGGCTGTGGATGTATCTTCCTGGACCTCAGTAAAGCCTTTGACACAGTTTCTCACAGCATTCTGCTACGGAAAGTGTCAGCCTCTGGCCTGGACAGGCGCACACTCTCCTGGGTGGAAACCTGGTTGGATGGCCGGGCCCAGAGAGTGCTGGGAAATGGTGTTAAATCTAGCTGGAGGCCAGTGACAAGTGGGGTTCCCCAGAGCTTAGTGCTGGGTCCAGCCCTGTTCAATGTCTTTATCAACGACCTGGATGAAGGCATCGAGTGCACCCTTAGCAAGTTTGCAGACGACACTAAGCTGGTTGGAAGTGTGGATCTGCTGGAGGGTCGGGAGGCTCTGCAAAGGGATCTGAACAGGCTGGACTGCTGGGCAGAGTCCAATGGCATGAGGTTTAACAAGGCCAAATGCCGGGTCCTGCACTTGGGGCACAACAACTCTGTGCAGCTACAGACTAGGAGAAGCCTGGCTGGAAAGCTGCCAGGAGGAGAAGGACCTGGGGGTGTTGGTTGACAGCCGACTGAACATGAGCCAGCAGTGTGCCCAGGTGGCCAAGAAGGCCAATGGCATCTTGGCTTGTATCAGAAACGGCGTGACCAGCAGGTCCCAGGAGGTTATTCTCCCTCTGTACTCTGCACTGGTGAGACTGCACCTCAAATACTGTGTTCAGTTCTGGGCCCCTCACCACAAGAAGGATGTTGAGGCTCTGGAGCGAGTCCAGAGAAGAGCGACAAAGCTGGTGAAGGGGCTGGAGAACCTGAAAGGAGGTTGTAGAGAGGAGGGTGCTGGCCTCTTCTCCCAAGTGACAGCAGACAGGACAAGAGGGAATGGCCTCAAGCTCCACCAGGGGAGATTTAGGCTGGATATTAGGAAAAAAATTTTCACGGAAAGGGTCATTGGGCACTGGAACAGGCTGCCCAAGGAGGTGGTTGATTCACCTTCCCTGGAGGTGTTTAAGGCACAGGTGAACGAGGTGCTGAGGGGCATGGTTTAGGGACTGATAGGAATGGTTGGACTCAATGATCCGGTAGGTCTCTTCCAACCTGGTTATTCCATGATTCTATGATTCTGCCCTAAATCTCTTAGCAGAAAAGCCAGACAAAACACAAAAGACAGTGTTTCAAGAACACTGACTGTAACACTGATAAAACCAAATAGACTAAATAGCATTTTGGAGTTCTAGCAAGGCAACCTCCTCTTCCCCCAGTTTGGACTGGTGTATTAGGAAGACAAGAGAGCCATTCTGTGACACAGGTCCAGGACTGTGGAGCAGTGGCTATATATTTACAGCATAAGAAACGTGTGTGCATTAGGCTCCTTTATCTTGTACACCACTACAGTTTTGCCAGTCAATATAAGGTACCTCGTGCAGCTAGTAACAATAGTTATCTCTTAGTTTTATTTTCCAGACTCATTTGGAATAGCTGCCAGAACCTAGCCTGTAGACCATAAGCTGAAAATCCCTAATCTAGACTGGCTCTGAACACAATTAAGACAACTCAAGAGAAAGGAGGAAGGGGGGAACAAATATTTGCCTGGATCTGTGTATGTATTACAGCATTAACAGGAATACATCGTACAAGTCTCTATTTAAACACAGTAGTCTGAAATCACAGATTAATTTGTGATTTAGCACTGAATTGCAATGGAACTGCAAGCTGGCCTGACAAAATTATGCTCTGCCTAAATGATGCCCTGCCTCTTGTCCCTTAGCCAGCTGATGTGGGCTGGCAGAAATGCCAGGTTTGGGGCAGGATAGAGTCTCAGTCTGTAGCTGACAGATCAGTGCTTTGTGCAGGCGTTAGACATTTAAGGCTGCAGACAGCTGACAGGAGACACAAACAGGACTGCTTTGGTCCTTCCCTTCACTGAACCCCACTTCCAGACTCTGCCCTGTTGCTTGTGCTTGCCTTGGCCAGGAAGCTAATTTTCATCAAAAAGAGCAGAAAATTAAGCTCAGAAACATGGTTTATGTGTTTCTGATAGTTCTGCTACATTACCACCACACAGGCCCCACCAGACCTTTAGCCCCCACGCATTTGATGTCAGCTACTTTGAAGAGTGAGGATGGACAAAGCAGTACTGCAAGGTTCACAAAGACTCAACCATAATTCTCCCCTGTTAAGCTACTGGCTCCTTCTCCATTCTGGTCATATTTTAGGTTATTATACAAATAGTTATATAATTTCATTTCCTCAGATGAAAACAACTGTGGCTGAGTAACCCTAATTAGAAGTAGCATAATAACTGGTATTAGAAGTAAGATTTTTTTTTAATTTTAATTTTAGGACCCAAATTATGTATTCTTTTCATTTCTCTACTACTCAACTCAGCTATGCATATTTGTATTTTCTCACTAACTGCTATCTTTAATTTTAAGACAGCTGCATCACTGATGATAAAGCACACAAAGATCAAAGATGTTCACAATCTTATGCCAAGCTTTCTTCCAGAAGGAAATTTACAAAAAGAATAAATAATGAAAAGTCATAAATCATAAATCTTTAAATACCCGAAGAGCACTTGCTCCTTAACTATCACTGTAGATAATAGCACAATTACACTTTTGGCTCTGTTGTAGATATCTGACATTTTTGCCTCAGCAATTCTACCTCGGTGCTTTAAATGAGCACCACAAGCCAAATGCTTGTTTTGGTGGTGGTGCTCTTTGCATGAAGCCAGCACAATGGGCTCCTGGTTATTGACTAGGTAACACAAAAAGAAGAAAAAAATCACTGGACAGCTTTTCTCCATTATTTATTAACCTCTCAAATTTCTGTCATCTGTACACAGACAAAAAAGATGCTGCTAAATGATCAGATCAGACACATTGATTACTTCTTACTGACTCAGAACTATAATTGACTTTGTGGAATACCAATTTCCAGTATGCATTGTAGGATGAGCAGTCAAAATGCTCTGCAAGAGATGATATGAGTGACTAGAAGGAATATGATTTTAAGATCTTTGATCCAATTTTTCTGCCAAACTTGAGAAAATAATTACAAGATTAAAAAAAATTCATTTTGCTGTTTCAAGTATAAGTGCCAAATGTGTTACTTGTGTACGCTTGACTTGTCTGAAGATGTGAACCTTGAAAAGGACTAGATCTTTTCCTCAGTATAATTACCCACTCTTTCTGCCTTTCAATTGCAAGAGATAAATGGAGCATATGTGCATG
Organism: Clamator glandarius; assembly: GCA_033459285.1. NCBI lineage: Eukaryota > Metazoa > Chordata > Aves > Cuculiformes > Cuculidae > Clamator > Clamator glandarius. The sequence goes on along the minus strand of JAUNZM010000121.1, from coordinate 3,256,899 downwards.
TTTTTTATGGGCTGGGACAGAATCACACAGAAGACAGCCAAGGAGCAAGAATCATCAAATGCAACTCCACTGTATTTATTATCAGACTGCCCTTGCCAGCACTAGCAGGTAAGGCAATATGCTGTTTCCCCAGACCACCAGAACAAAGAGTGATGTTGCTGTTGAAAGAAGGTCCCACATCTACTTCACTGAGTACTTTACTAGTTCTAGTATTTTCTAGAAATTGCTGGTATTTTCCCATTATTTATTTTATTTATCTAAACTATGCTAGCGACACTCATTCAGCCAGGCAAGAGGACTCAGAAAGTGAAAACATCTTTTCAGCCAAACTGCCTTTCCCATGCTACCACAAGCACCTCTGTCACCCTTCTGTGGGGACAAAGGTACTCTGGAAGGAGGTGAGTACTTGCTAACTCTACTAATCTGAAGGAGGCCAACAATGTAAGTTAGATATCACTCCTCCCCCAAATTACAAGAACAACAATGAAATATATATCACTCAGGTTTTAATTTGTCTATTGATTTCTGAACTTCTTCCTCCCACTGCCAGTGTCTCTTAGAATTATCACAGCAAGAACTTATCACAATCAGCTCCCGTAAGAAAACTCATTTGAAATGTATGAACAACTGTGAATTCTATGCCTTACAACATTCTGACTAAACCAGCATCTTTCAGTCTGATAGTCATTTAACCTTCTTTGTGACTGCAAGCTCTTTGTAGCAGAGGCCTGCATCCCTCCTTTGCATCATAGTACCCAGCACAACCAAGAATTGCAAGGATACACACAAATTGCAATAAAGGTTGACAAAAAGTTTTTAAAAGGGAAGAGAAGTGGAGAGCATCAAAATAACAACAACTGCATGAAGGCACTCTCAGATAAAAACTGTGGAGTTCATACATATTAATACGCAGAAGTAAAAGTCATGGAACTAAAAATTCAAATAGTATAGCTCTAACATTGATTCAAGTATATGGATTGTTCTGCTGGTAAGACAGGAGATGTCTCTCTTTCTCCCACACTGTGTTTCCACTCCTCCCTCATGATAAAATCCACACTACCTCATTTCAGATCTTGCAGGTCGTTTCACAGTGACTCAGAAAGGCAATGAAAGACTTAAAGAAGGATACAGATGTGGACACACTTTTCCAAACCTGGTTTTCCATTCCTGAACAAAGGACAGTGGCTGCTTCTGGAATGTTTTGCAGCTCTGACAGAAAGGAAGGCTCTGTCTTCAGCTCATGACAATTCAACTATGTAGTGCTATTCGACACTATATACTGTTTTCCCCACTATTCATCTTCTCCCAAAACAAATGTGGCAATTTCCCTATATTTTAAAACTGAAATACACCTATTTATACACATATTTGATTCTCTGTTGATATTGCTCCTAGAATATAAGGATAAATTTTAAAATAAGAATATTCCTTCAGTATCTGAAAGTTGCACAGTTCTGCCCTTTCCTGCAAGAAGTTTCTTTCATCTACCAAGGGGAGTTTTGCCCCTATCTGTTACCCAACTCAGTATCATTGTAGACAGCTCTATTTAACCGTAGAGCTGTCCTTTTCAGGTCAATGAAAACTCTGTATTGTAGAAAGAACATATTTTTTTCTTCCAAATTCATGGAAGGGCTCCAAGGACCAGAGTTCTTTGAACTGGATCAAGTACAGACTGAAGAAAAATTAAGTTATTTTGATACATACACTGGTAAATACACAACAACCCAGACCAAGGATTTTGTTGCTTTTCTCCACAATCCTACTCATTCCTCTATAGTAACAGATCAAATAAGAACCACTAATCGTATCCGCAGGTTTCATATTGCGACTACAATTTAGTAGATTAGATTGTTTAGATTGTTTAGATTGGAGATCAATTGCATGATGAGATACAGTAAAAGAAACTGCTTCCAACAGAAACTGCCATTAGGGTCTCCAGAATTCAGGGTATATGATAAAATCATGGGTCATTAATATTTCAAAGGTTATCAGGTAGCTGAACTGGGTAACAGAATATGGTGTGGTGCAAGCTTTTCTTTGAGGCATCGCTATTCACGCTGCCATCTGGAAGGGAAGCCTATAGCTGTGTAACATCTCTGTACGGCTGCAGCTGGATACAGTGATGGACCAAAAGTCCCTGGTGGCTCTGCAAGAATTTAGTTTATGCAAAGCCTACTTACGTAAGGCTGCAGACCTATTAACAGTTTTGTTTACATTAAAAAACTATGACAATATGTAAAGACCTTCACATTTTTTATGATGGTATTCATTACTAACGTATGAAAAATGTATTTTTCAGAGACTCCTACTCATCTCACACTCCTGCCTTTGTTCTCTCTGCTGCCATATGCTGTCACCATGTGACTCACTGCCAGGGACTATATGCACAGCCTTTGCACTAGCCAAATTGTAATAGTCTGTGATAGTGATGGAGCCCTGTGCACTTCCACTTATAGCAAAATTAAGAACTTGAACAGACCTCTAAGTAAATTACTTTCATATATGGGAATTTGGTGCCAAAATATCAGAGCAGCCCCTAAAACTAATTGGTACAGTTGTGACTGTACAGTTGCATGAAGACATTATTTAGAAATATTTGCACACAATGCTTTTATGCAGCCACTTTAAAAACAGAAAATAAAAGGGAATTATCTTTTTAACCCTATGCTAACATTGTATAGAGAACTGATCCTGACACAGAGCCCAAGAGAAGATTTGAATTAATGCACATGTACCGTTGGGCAGTTATAGAAAGCATCCACATAGAAAATCAGTTCTGTTACAACATTTTTCATGTGACTGTCAGAGAGGTTACCACTTCCAAACAAACACCTTGTCATTGCATCTATAATCTTGCTGGAACACTGACTGCTTCTCTGCTCTCTCTCTTTTTATTCTTTCTTGTAGGCTTACAATTTCATAAGCATGTGAAGCATTTCCCTTAGCATTCTGCCAACGCTCTATCAAATTCCACATTTGACAATCTACTGAATATGTTAAAACATAAGCTTTATTCTTGGTCATCTGGGAAAAGTAAATTGAAATACAGGGAAATCAGAAGTAAAATTATTGTGTTTATTGCTAGAGTAGCTAATATGGTGAATGAATGTGATTATTACTGGTATCTTGTGTGGGCTTTTCAAGGCTTCATCTAGTGAATTGTAATGTCATCTTTGCAAACAGCACACTTTCAACTGCCCAGAGCTGTATTTAAGTGCTTGAAAATTGAAATAAGTGAATATTCATTTGCCTGGCAATGTTGCAAATCGCAACATTTTGGTCTCTCACTGTCAACTGAAAAAACTTTACAATATAGTTTTATTAAATGCATTTAGAGTTGATATAATAGCAAATAAAGTTTACACAATCACTCCAATTACTTAAATGTATAAAGACTGGCACAGCACCTAAATCTTATTGAAAATTCAGTAAAGAAAGGAATCTACATTTTATCACATCAAAGTAACCAGGGAAGAAGACATAGGAAAAGGTGACTTTCAGAGGAGTATTTAAGCACATTCTATAGGAACTTTGCAACACAAAGTATCTTCAAGAAAATAAGCTTGCAGCCTAGAGGATTTGGAGTCATTACATGAAAAAATGTAACGGAGGGGACGTTTCAGCCTGTAAGCATCACAAACTCCATCTGTGTGCCTTTCAAATATTACTTCCTGCACTAGGAGGAGCTCCTGCAACTCTTTGACACAATAGAAACCTAGAGGCAGCTAAGGCAGCATAGTGGAAATGAAGTATGAAAAAGATTTCAGAAAAAGACTTATTTGTCACCCAATAGCAAGAACGACTGCATGAATTTGCACAACTTAATCTACTTGAATCTTCTGTGTTCAGTATGGTTTCCTCAGTACAAAGGAGATGAGGAAGCACTTCCACCTTTCAGGACGTATGCTTTTGATGAAGAAGGTGCAAATTTATGGTTTCTAAGAGTCATAAAGATTAAGTTGTACAAAAATAAAGATAGCATGGTTTTTAAGGTGAGATGTTGCTTTAATTGAGTAAAAATATAGGAGAATGAGTAATCAAAGCCTGCACCATAATAAACACGAAGAATTGAAGTCTGTACCATAAAAAAATATGGATAAGAAGACTTCATTAACACTACTCAAACAGCCTCCGTACTTGAAATTCTCTGCTTTTAAGCATTTAATTTTGCAGACTTTATTTCAAGCTTTTTTTTTTTTTTTTTTTTTTGGAGTAGTTCCTTGAGGATGTGGGTGTTCTCTTAGCAAACTGCAATATGGATATTCCACTAGGGAAAACAATATAAAACTTCAGCTTGGGCTAGGACTTTTTAACTATCAACTACCTGAATAAACAGAATAATTGCTATTAATCACAGATATCTTTTCTTTCTGCAGATCATTCCTGTGCTCTCTTAGGCATAGTATCCACAGTTTACAAAAGAGTTCAAGACATTTATTGATTGTAGAAAAGAGCATTCAGCACCACACTCCACAGGAGAGTGAACATTCATGTCCTTGATGGGTCTGTCCTCTCCTCTTATCCATATTCATTCTTGAGTCTCTACAACTCATTTCTGCAATGCCCTCTTCTTTAAAACGACCATCTATCTCATGTCTCCAGAGAAGAATGGCCTATTTCTTTACTAATTTCCTACTTGGGTACCAGTAGAGAGCGTAAAAAGACAGGGGAAAGAACTGCAGGTTTCAGTTAGTGTCTAGCTTTATAATAATCAAAATGTTGCTCTAGCAACTGGAGTGAGTGATTATGAGAAAACCCACAACATAAAGCACCAATGCAGGAATGCCCAAGCGGCCCAGGAACAAAGATGAGCAATGTGGGAATTCTGCACACACAACACATACATCCTATGTTTACAAGCTTGCACATTGCAATGAGCCTCTAGTCAGACAGTTTCAACTGAGATTTTTCAAGGCTTACCTATATAGTTTATTTTGTAGGGGGTTGCAAATGGCACTCCTTATGCCAGAACTACTCCCAGTCTGAAGGACAGGATTGCTAGGGTATCTCTGGGAAAAGGTATTTAATATGTGCTATGTATTCTCCCCCAAGCTCAATGTCAGAGAGGTTTGATTCATTTCAATTTAAACATCAGCCAGAAGCACACTCTCAGCATGGCAAATTCAGTGTAAACAGTGAAAATGTGGCCAAATTGTAAGAACAGGATCTTGCAGTGGGAAGCACCAAGCAACCCTGCCGCCAGCTCTGCTGATAAAGTATGGAAACAGAACCACTACCTATTCTGTCTGCATGCTGGAACCCAACCTCCCCTGTGTTCTAAGTAATCTTCTGTATCTTTTCCAAAAATGTATTTGAAATTACTATTGATTTTGTCATTTTGGCTTTAGGGTTGTATTAATCCCACAGGCTCAGCTATATCCAACTCTACTCCACAAGAATTTTTGAAAACCAGAGCTAGGGAAACTGGTGTACAGATATTAGACTGACTAGTTAAAAAGACCAAAGCTGTGATATTTTCCCTTATGTAAGACAGCTTTAAATTGACTTTGTTTCCATTCCTCAAAATATAACCCTAGGACAGTAGCATAGTCTGTTTCAGTATTTCACACTCAATTTAACTACTATATTGCATTAAATGATGTGCAATAATGTAGCCCTAAATGCAAATGAACTTAAGTCTGGTAATCACAAATCTCTTTTCTGCCTTCTCCAAATGGAATATTTTTTTTAGATTTCAATGAACAAGGAAAACTAAACATCTCCATATGGTGAGAAAATTTCAAGGCATGTATTAAAAGAAAAATATTAGTCATCAAAAACTAATAGATGTGACGGGAGAAAAAAATAAGCTATGAAGATGAAACTCAAATAATTAGCATATATGGTAAACCATCTATTATAGTGCTTGTAACAGACTCAGCACAGGCTAAAAGAGAAAAACATGCATTTCCTATTTCAGGCGTAGAATATATTGAATTTCATTTGAAGGGAATTATTTATAGTTATAAACTTCCCTGGAAAATTAAAACAGACACCCCTTGAAATAAATGCATCATTATGATTAAAACTACTGAAGGCATTATGTTATCTCCTTCTGTCTAAGAATGTAATGTTTTCCTACCATATGGAAGATTTAGAGGAACTTTTCCTGAATCTCATAAAGTCCCTCACTCATTCTTTTTCTGGACATAAAGAGGAGCCTGCTGGTCTCTCCAAGCTGTATTTGCTGCCAGTCCCACAGACATCATTCTGGCAATCTAATGACATAAAATAGTTTAAAGGTGTCCTGCAAACACTTCTCTTTTCCTAGATAAATGCCCTTTCCTGATGCTGTGGCCATTTTGACAGTCATATATAAAATAAACAAAATATATAAAATCTACAAACACAGAACTGTTTTATGGTAACCTGTTATTTTGTATTTCGAATAGCTGGCAACAGTTCTGGGACTTTGACCCTGATCGCTTAAAACTGACAGGAGAGCATGAAGTTCAACATGTTGTGTAATCACTGTAATGCCTGTATAGTTTAAAATGGAAGGAATGAAGCTTGCTCGCAGTAAACAAAATACTCGTGTATTTATGTCTGCCACACTTACCTTTCACTTAACATAATTAAAGAGAAGCATGGCCATATGGCAGCAACACAGAACTGGGATTCACGAACGTTCTGTGCTTTGTAGGTTCCTCTGCCACATTTGTCAGCGGAATGTCTGAGCTCCTCCACAATGACACAAGGTGACAAGCATCTGTCACATATTTACTCTCTCAGCTTCTCTCCACAGAAATGTGTACAGCGTGGGAGGGAGAAGGGTGGCTGGTTTATATATATATGTGTATCTCAGAAAGGAAGTTAATATGGTTTGCAAAGGACCTTATTCCTGTAAAAGTCATTGAACAGTTTGGAACTGCCTCAGCCAAGTTCTGTCTTCTCCCAGGTGAACATTACTTTCTGCAGGAGTCCAACTGTGCTAGAAAAACCCAGTTATTGGCAGCAGTATTAATCACTAAATGATGCTCAGATTCTAAAATTCTTTGTTCATGAAAGTGTATACCACCCTTAGCAGAGCATCACTGCCCATTACTGGTAGGATATCACCTCCTAGGAAAGATGGATGGTTTTGCCTTGTTACATGTATTTGTTACCTCTTTCTGCTTCAGAAAATACAACAACATCTTTTAGTCTGGATTCTACAACTGATGCTTTGATTGAGAGGTCAAGCAAGACCTCTGATCTAGCTTAATTCCAAGCGTAGCACTGAAATGCCAAGATCTTAGAAAAGCACTGAGACTTAACTCATAACTGCTTGCTAAATGCTTACAGAATGAAAGGCACTATCTAAGTACCTAAGAATTACTTAGTGCTTGGAAAAATGCTTATTTTCATACAGGATAAGGCTGTGCCAGGAAGTGGTAAAATATTAGTGAATAAAATTCTAGAAAAAGGAACTGCATACTGTTACATGTATACACTTAATAAAGGTTGAATGTGACAATCAAGAAAGGTCAGTACCCTTGAGGAAGCAGGACAGACAGACTGGGAGAGGTGGAAGTAGTTATTTTCACATTAAGGAAACATGCCAAAATATTCATTGGTTTTAACTGCTGTCAAGAGATGTTTTCTGTGTAACAAAAATACCTTTAACTTTTTAAAGACATCAAACAAATGCATTCAATTGAATACCTACGTCCAGAGAGAAGACAACTAAACATCTGTTTATTACTGTAACTTTTCTACTCCTGCATTAAAAAAAATCTAAAAGTTATTAATCATTACAGCAATGCCTGATAGTATTTCTTCCCACTATTTTAACTACTTTGAACCCAGTAGAGAAATATTCATGAATTCCTTCATGTGGATCCTCATTTGGTGAGACTGTAGGCACAGAACTATTTTACAAAGGGGATCTGGAACACAGAGCTACTCTCTGAACACAGGAGAATATTCACCCTGAGCAAAGGTCCAGAACAATGTCTGTGCACCAAATTAAGACTCAGCTGAGCCTTCAAATATGATTTCATTATGATTTTTATGATCCATTGGCTATGCACTAGTCTTGTCGCCGTGCTGCTTTTCTCCTCCACCCTCAGCACCCTTCTGACAAAAATAGGACAACTGGATTGTAATACAAACTTTCGGAGAAGTACACTTTCTAATAATGCTGATCCTGAACAAGTTTCCTTCTCCCTTTATATAATACAATATCTAAAGCAGAATGTGTATACTGTATTCATATGCATGAAACACATGCTTTACATCTGATTCTGCTACTTTTCAATTAAATGCTGTACTTCGCATTTTTCAGTACCATCACACACCCCCAGAGCCCCCAAAAAACAAAGTGAAAACTAGGTGGGATTTACCTTATTACAGTTTTTAGAAACTTGGCAGAGCGCACTGCTTGACATACTGTCCTTATCTGGCATTCCTAAAAAAAAAAAGAATACAGAAAAAAAATATATACTGCACATTCTTTTAAGTAACAGTGGAGATACTTATCGATAGAATATGGAATTGGAGTGTTCAGTACTTTAATAATACACACATTAATCTATGATTTTTTAAGAACAAAACAGATTTATTCAGACAAAAGTTTTCTCTCACAAAAAAGGCAAAAAGCTAACTTGTGTAAGTAGTATAAGCAGCGTACTAAACAAAGTAATTTCTCACAACTTAATATTTGAAGTACGTATACAGGAATTATTTGTATTTTTTCATTTAATACTATTCATGTTTTACAACAGGAAGTCAAATGAGACCCTGAGTTTGCACCTGGTATTTCTATGCTATGCTACGTTATTATTTCACAAATAGATCATATTGAATAAATAATATACAGGACAAATAGAACGCATTGAACACATAACATAAGGGACAAAATTTGCAGATGCAATTGCTAGTCATCAGATATTGTCCCGGATGGCATCTAAGCATCTCTGGCAACTAAGTACCTTCATTTACAGAAGTTATAAGTTCCAAAGGCTGCCCTTGGATTCACGTCTACAGCACTATTCCACAGTTTGACAAGTTCTCATGAGGCAGAAGCATACTCAAATTTATTTAGCCATGTCACTAAGGTCAGACAGCAGCATGTTTATGTCAGGCTGTCTGTCCAAGCACCAACCTAGGTTTCAAGCAAGTTGTGTAGCCCATCCTAACTTAAAAAATAAGCCAGTTGGTTACATTTATTTTAGTAGCAGAACTCATGGTTGTGTTCATGGAATTCATGTAATACATATAACCAGTTAAATGTTCCATGACATCATACAGGATGCTCTAGTCAACAGCTCTGGCTTAGACTGCAGATTTCTGTACAGCTCTGTGTATGCTTTCATGCACTTGGGAATGCAGTTAGGTAAGTTCCATATCACTTACTATTACATGCAGTATTAATATAGTCATAATACTGCATTGAATTTAATATTAAAAATTCCAACACCCAAAACCTAAAGGATGTTCAACTTCCCCTTTCTTCTCTTTTCTCTTCTTTTCCTAATATCTGATGTCTATTTTGCCATACTCACTGTCATTGTTGGAGCCAGTTTCCATAACACCATAAGGAGGAGTGAGAAGTCCAGACATATACTGTCGATATTTCTGAAAGACAGCAATGGCATATTCAGTTATCCATTCAATGGATGAAGTGTTATTTATATTTGTGTGCCTGCTACCTCATGTTTCATGTGTACACAGGCAATCTGAGGTAGACAGGCATGTCTTTACTCTTAACACTACAGGGCCTGCTTTCTTGACTCAGCACACTGCCTTTATCAACAGCTGTGCTGAAACAGCTCCCTCTTTCATCTCACCCAAGGCATGACTTTGAGGATTTTAATAAACCAATTCTGTACTTCATTGTGTGATTTCCCATGAACAGTGTTTTAAAACTTGCTTGTATTACGAGGTCTGACACAAAAAAAAACCCCAAGACTGTGTCTGTAACTCTTTTTATTCAACAAATTAAGAAAATCAACTATGACCACTTTCAAAACAGTTCCCTTCTGAGTGACACACAGTTACACAAGATGTTGCCAATGTTCAAACCAATTCCTCAGATCATTTTCCAAAAGGCTGTTGAGGATGTCAGTTGTTTTTGCTTTAACACCTGATGCCAACAAAAAATGGGCTCCTTTGAGCACTGACTTGATCTTTGGGAAGAGGGAGTCGGGTCTGGCAAACAGGGTGGGTGCTCAAGCACAGCAATGTTGTTAAGGGCTTAAAACTGCTTCATAGACAAAGCACTGGGGCAGGCGCATACTGACAATTTCTGACTGAGGGTAAGAAAATGTCTATTTGGACACATGTCCGCTCACACTGAGTGAAGCAATCCAGCCGAGCCTTGTCTTACTGTGACAGGCTATAACACATTTTTACAACCATTTCTTTGTTTCTACTGTGCCACTCTCGGTTCTCAAGCAATAGGTTTAATCTCGGGGGTTTGTGTCAGACATTGTACATGATTTTGCTGAACTCAAGCTAGAAAGCTACTTCATTGTAGGGATGGAGACGAGGCTATTAGCTAAGGATTTGTGAGAATCATGTACCACTACAGATTCAAAATATACAAAATTTGGAGCAAAACCTCTACACATTTAATTCCAACACAATAAGTTTTGTTTTCAGAAACTCCAAGTTTATGAAACACACAAACCCAGCACTTAATGCTATGCATACGCACACAAAACCCCTGTATTACCTGATGAAATTTTGTAACTGTAAAAATAATGTTCCCTGTACCACTGTAAACTCTGTAATTGTAACTGATGTCAGTAACAGGTATTTTTCTTGAGTGCATGCTGGGGCCGTGATCAATAAGGTTCAAAGCTTGGTCTAGGGCTTAAGAAATTCACAGAAGCTAAAAAATAACACCAAAGGAAAAAAGTGTCCTTTTATCAAATACGAATCATTCAATGAGGAAGTGAGACAATTTTGTTTTCAATCATACTGCATCACTGTCATTATAATTATAATTCTTTTCTGAAACTGTCAGAAAACAAGCTTGTGCAATAGGGATTCTGATGATCAGTGTAAATAATTTGTGGCATGCAGTCCTTAGGGTGTGCAGTCAGCTGAACGTGAACAACCAATCAGCTGAAATTCATGTAGGTTTCAATGATGCACGCAAAATAATCGAGACAGAAAATTTCCCTCATAGTACAATTTTAATTTAAAAGTTTTAACCTCTGCTCTATGGATCTTTTTGGAAGTATTTGCTTTTAAAATGTTGTCTCCTGGATTTTAACAGATGCTTGATACTATTCTTTGAATGTTTCTTTTCTTGGAAATCAATACAAAAGCACTGTGGATTCTAGCACTAAAGACTGAACGTCTTGCATTCTAAATAACAACAAAAGCTACAAAGATTACATTAATCTTAATAATCCAATCCTATTTTTAGACAAGCTATTACATCCTAAAGCTTAGTAATGTATTATTTAAATCTCACCCATAACCCAGCTGAAAACTCATAGGAGCAAAACTACGTTATATGCCTGGTCAGCCACACAAAATAAATGCTTCTTCATTTGAGGATAGAATTCTCAAATTTTATTTCCTAAATCATTCAGTTTCCCATACTCTGAATTCAGTTCTATGCCTGGAAGTCAGTGAGAGGAAGAACATCAGAAATAATTATTTTCCCAGTTCAACTAGGCAACCACACACAGAAAACAAGGGAAACACTTATTTCTGTTGTTCAAATGAAAAAATGAAAGCAGGCCATAAGGCATCGAAATAATATTTTATTCAAACATTAGATAAGTGTCTTGTTCTACATCCTACTGATTTTGGTCTTGAAAAGTGATTTAGAAATGGAAAATTGAAATTTTTCTTTTGCGATATGATAAAGTCAAATTTTATAGGGCTTTTTCTTTTGTTCTTCCTCATCGTTCAGATTATATTCTTTTTTTTATTCTGTTTTTCCCAAAACAGTATTTTCCCAGAAAAACATCGTTAGTCCACATTTAATCCACCTTGATAACAAAGCTGAATTGTAGGAAGGCAGTTGTTTTCTGTTCACATGACTGTTCACAGTCATCATACACTGCATGGCAGTTTCTCTGATTAACTCTCTAATACTTCTCCTGAATGTTCTTCTCATTAATACGACATATAACACTTTAAAGGAGTTGTATGTAACACCTAACGCCATTTAGCCCCACCTCATGCTCATGATGCCAAAGCCCATTGGGAACAAGCCCAGTTAGTAATGTTGCCTGTGGATGAGTTCAGGTGGTGTTACCCGAAGAGCCAGTAATTCCAGACATGGTCCTCCTTCAGGGGACCTCTGCATAAATGAAACTTAAGTTCCATATCTGGGTATCTGGAGGGAAGGCTGATATGACTGCCTACACATGGTCTCCCATGAAGTCAGCAGGGTGCAGGCTGACACAGGAGGTATAATTTATACTTTAAATCGTGTCACCTCATCAGCCAAATGAAATTTCAAGGGACACTTTCTTTGTCAAGAAGTCAGGGAAACACTGCTTGCTCAGAAATCTAAATGTGGATAGATGTAACTGCATAAAGGTTCACAGTATAAGATGGAGTAATGAAGTTCTGGGCATTGTATCTCTCAAAGTTGAGATAATGAGGAAAACACAATACTAACTGTGAGACCTATCTTGTTACTGTAATGTCTGTAAATGAAAAGAAAATACAGTAAACTAAACTGTGCTGGTAGATGGCATTTAAAATCACCCTGAAGATCAACAGACTAAACATTTAAAAAAGGCTTTTGAAAATATATTCCAGTGGTGGTCTGAACTCTGGAAATGCTTTCCTTATGAAAGACAGCAACAGCTATCAGATCATCATAAGGTTGTTTATTACCAGAAGTCTTCAAGTTCTGCAAATCCAACATGACAGCAGGTTTTAAAACTACACCCAGTGACCTATTCACTCTGTCTTCAGATTTCCACCAATTTATAAACTCTATCACGCAACAGCTTAAAAATCAGACACTTCCTGTATCTAATCTGACAGCATGAGTAACAAAGACAGTATTTTTTCTTTCATTTACTGACTGCCTCATATCCATGTAGCGGTGAAAATTAACACGACCTTTTCAGCCACAGCTATAGCCTAAAGCACAGAAGTGTGCTGACAAGGAACAGCTGAGGATGGGAGAAAAGGTGGAAAGAGAATCACACACTTGCCTTAGTGGGGAGGCGCTATGCCTGAATTTTCATGATGACAGTTTATAAGGCTTTTCAGTCAGACTTTTCAGTGTGTTCCTTCACATGCTCTTATTTAGACTTTATTTATGGTTAAGTGCAACTAGTTTCAGAGGTTATCATTACTACAGTAAATTTTCCTCTACTCTGTGAATTTGGTTTATTTTTATATGCCAGTGTTTAGAACAGCAATTACTATCATACTGATGCAAGCTATCTCAAAACTGCTTGCAATTTTTTCTAGTGTACATACGTCTTCGTAGTTAGTTCCTTCTCTTCTGCTGCAAGTAGTGAAAAGCTAATACCTGTTTAAAGGCAAAGAAGGAGCAAAAAGAAAAAAAAAATCCATACAATACAAACACTCCAAAACAAGCCAGGCAGATGTGAAGAATATAGATGACCTTTGTTGTCTTCCATGTGTATCATGTAGTAAAACTACAGCACTTGTACATGAAAGTCTCAGGACTGATGAAGACCTCCTGGGTATGCAGCCTCGAATGCAAGTTCCACACCAGATACGGTCTCAAGTATAGCAATTCCCCAGTCAGCAAAAACTATCTGGTAGGCTGTATAATAAGGACCTGGGTAGTGATGGTCTGTAGCACTAAGGAGTTAAGTCAGGCTTCTGGCTTAATGGCTAAATGCCGGGTCCTGCACTTGGGGCACAACAACCCTAAGCAGAGCTACAGACTAGGAGAAGCCTGGCTGGAAAGGTGCCAGCAGGAGAAGGACCTGGGGGTGTTGGTTGACAGTAACTGAACATGAGCCAACAGTGTGCTCAGGTGGCCAAGAAGGCCAATGGCATCTCGGCTTGTATCAGAAACGGCGTGACCAGCAGGTCCAGGGAGGTTATTCTCCCTCTGTACTCAGCACTGGTGAGACCGCACCTCGAGTACTGTGTTCAGTTCTGGGCCCCTCACCACAAGAGGGATGTTGTGGCTCTGGAGCGAGTCCAGAGAAGAGCAACAAAGCTGGTGAAGGGGCTGGAGAACAAATCTTATGAGGAGCGGCTGAGAGAGCTGGGGTTGTTTAGCCTGGAGAAGAGGAGGCTCAGGGGAGACCTTATTACTCTCTACAACTACCTGAAGGGAGGTTGTGGAGAGGAGGGAGCTGGCCTCTTCTCCCAGGTGACAGGGGACAGGACAAGAGGGAATGGACTCAAGTTCCACCAGGGGAGATTTAGGCTTGAGATAAGGAAAAAATTCTTCATGGAAAGGGTAGTTAGGCATTGGAATAGTCTGCCCAGGGAGGTGGTTGACTCACCTTCCCTGGAGGTGTTTAAGGTGAGGGTGGATGAGGTACTTAGGGGCATGGTTTAGGGATTGGTGAGAATGGTTGGACTCGATGATCCGGTGGGTCTCTTACAACCTGGTTATTCTGTGTGATTCTGTAATGCTCCCTCATCGCAGATACTAAGAAATGGCCAGATCCTAAGAAGTGAATGCCTTGTAACACTGGAGGTTTTGTAGCCCACAAGAAGTGCTTGGTTGAATACATTCTCTCACCTTCTCCTTCTGTTTCACCTCCACTCATAATCTCAACCCAAAGTGTCACTTTTGACCAGGTGTACTTCTCCTGCCTCCTGTTCTTACCACCACAGTAGCAGAGAAGGTGTTGAGGCAGAGCCTGCATTACTTGCAGACTTGGAAGTAACACAAAAGAATTCACTTAAGTTGCAGAAATCCAAAGCCAAACATCAAAGTGTCCTTTCCACATGCACTTTTCAAAACCTTGTGTAACTATTGTATTAGCTACTATTATTTTGGTTGTTATTTTAACTGAGTTCTGCAAACCTCCTATACTAGCTGCCATATCACTACAATGGCTTCTCTTGGAGAATATATGCTGTAGCTTGACAGTGTCAGCCAGCTTCTCTGTTTTCTTTTGACAATAAATAATTGATTGCTGATGCTCTCAGTACAACTCTGTTCTTCCTCTAAGTTAGCCCTGCCAGCCATACCATTTTGGTAATGAAACACCTCTCTTGTAAGCATTACTCACAAGACTGCGTCACTCCCATAGTGCACTGATGCTTCTTTTCTCCAGAACAATTAGGAGAAATGTGAAAGAGCCCTTGATCTCTGGACTCTCTTTTCACCTACCAAACTAAGCAGAGATTGCTGCATCATAGTCTACATCTTTGCCTTTAGATCTGATGCTCCAAGCATTGCTCTTCACTGAACTAACCGACAGCTAAAACCTCAGGTCATCTGCCTGCTAGCTGTTAGGTTTTTTACAATAAAAAGTGTCTTACAAAATGTTCTTATAGAATTTCGTTTTAAAAGCCCCCCAATAATCATATTCACAGTTGGTTTTTACCCAAATCTTGTTACAAAGAGGAAACCAAACAATACACTTGGTATTGTCTGGAAGGCCAAGATGCAGCTGGAGCTGAACTTAATGAGATACATAAAGAATAATAAGAAGGGCTTCTACAGGCTTCACCTGAGGACCCTGAACATACCGAAGTCTATAGGACTTAAAGAGATGCATCCTAGAGTCTTGAAAGAACTGGCTGATGTAGTCACCAAGCCACTCTCTGTGATATCTGAAAAGTCACAGCGGTCAGGAAAAGTCCCCAGTGACTAGAAAAAAAGGTAACATTGCACCCATTTTTGAAAAGGATTGAAAGGATGACCCTGGAAACTACTGACCCGTCATTCTCACCTCTGTGCCAGGGAAGATCATGGAATAGGTCCTCCTAGAAGCTCTGCTAAAGCACATGGAAGACAGGGAGGTGATTTGAGACAGCAGCATGGCTTCACCAAGGACAAGTCCTGCCTGACCAACCTAGCAGCCTTCTATGGTGGAGTGACCACATCAGTGGACACAGGAATTGCTATGAAAGTCATCTATCTGGGCACAGTCCTCCACAACATCCTTCTCTCTAAACTGGAGAGAGATGGACTTGGTAAGTGGACTGTTCAGTAGATGAGGAATTGGTTGGATAGTCACATCCAGAAGGTAGTGGCTCAATGTCCTGATGGAAAGTGGTGACAAGTGGTGTCCTGGGTGTTTAATATCTTCACTAATGACACAGTAGGATTACGTGCATCCTCAGCAAGTCTGAAGATGACACCAAGCTGAATGGTGCAGTTGACAAACCCAAGGCTGGGATGGAATCCACAGGGACCCGTGTGAACCTCATAAGGTTCAACAAGGCCGAGCGCAGCATCCTGCACCAGGGTCAGGGCAATCCCTGGCATCAACACAAGCAGGGGGATGAAGGAATTGAGAGCAGCCCTATGGATTGAGATAATTGCAGGTACTGATGGATGAAAAGGTCAACATGAGCCAGCAATGTGCACTTGCAACCCAGAAAGCCAACTGTACCCTGGGGCAGCATCAAAAGAAGCATGGCCAACAGGTCAAGAGAGGTGATTCTGCCCCTCTATTCTGCTCTCATGAGACCCCACCTTGAGTACTGCATCCAGCTGTGGAGTCCCCAGCACAAGAAAAACATGGACCTGTTGGAGTGGGTCCAGAGGAGGGTCATAAAATTAATCAGAGGGATGGAACACATCTCCTATGAAGACAGGCCAAGAGAGTTGGGGTTGTTCAGCATAGAGAAGAGGAGGCTGCAGGAAGACCTCACTGAGGCCTTTCAGGACTTACAGGGGGCCTACAAGAATGGTGGGGACTGACTTTTTAGCAAGGCCTGTTGTAACAGGACAAAGGATAATAGCTTTAAACTAAAAGAGGGTAGATTTGGAGTAGATATAAGGAAGAAATTTTCTGCAAGGGTGGTGAAACATTGGAATAAGTTGCCCAGAAAAGTGGTAGAAGCCCCATTCCTGGAAACATCCAAGGTCAGGTTGGACATGGCTGTGAGCAACCTCATCTAGTTAAAAATGTCCCCACTCAATGCAAGGGGGTTGGACTAGATGATCTTTAAATAAGGTCCCTTCCAACCCAAACCGGTCTATGATTCTACTGCCCCATAATATGTGCCAAGACCCACAGAAGACTCTGGCATAATTCTGATTTCAGATATCACCTTCTTCATGTGTTTATAAATTAGTAAGTGTATTTATTCTAAGCAAACTCAATCAGAAAATTTCCACCAATTTCAGGTCAATGTAACTTATCTGAATATCTCAAAAAGGACCTGACCCATGGCTGTTTAACACTAGATAGCAGATAACTGCTTAAAGCTGGTGCTTCACTCTAGAACATCAAATACCCTACATATTACCAAATACTTGCCTTTGTCATTCACAGAATATCTATATAACCACCGTCACTCACAGCATAAGCAAAAGAACAGAACTGAGCTATTTCTAAAGGAAATGATAATCCAGGAAAAAATAATGTTACAATAGCAAACCCATAATTTTATGTATTGCAGAAAACAGAAAATAAACCAAGTGAAGATCTCACCACAGCTTACTGAACAGAGACTGGTTTTTATGCACCAGCATAAAATGAGATAGACAAGGCCTGAAATAGCAGCAGTGAAGTACCATCTAGTCATATTTAGATAAAATAAATATAGGAAATGCCTGTACTGAAATTGCTGAATCCTGATCCCAGAATAAGTACAGTTTATGTAACAGCAGATGAATCTGCATTTTTTCCATTTATTTACCTATTTTCTGTATTCTGAATGTTTCTGCATAGCTTTAATGAACTATGCTTTAGATTTTATTTGATCTCCTTGGTTTGGAGGCATATATTTTTCTATAACATTCCCACTTAAATAAATTTGTTGTGCTTGAAAAGCTCTGTGTGCAGAATTTCCTTGATCACAGAATCCCCTTGAGTTTTAGTCAAAAAGAAAAATGTACCCAGCTCCCTGAAATCATTCCAAATAGCAGACTTGGCTACCAGATAGAAAACCAAAGATAAGACTGCATTGCAAAAAATCAAATCCAAGGAAATCAGAGCATGAGCAGTGATTAAACAAATTACACAGCCTATTCAGCTCCATCTAATTTAAATACAGAATCGACATCATGCAGCCCTCCAATTCTGTTTCCTAGAGAATCCAGTCAGGAAATGCAGTTGGGTGGAGACAAGACTTGGTTGGGAGGGGTGGGAAAGACTGCATATACTTAAAACAGGACAAAGAAAATATATAAAGAAGAACAAACAGCTCATTTGATTTACGTGTTTTCTTTTACTACACTTGTGTAACCACAGAATAGGTAATGTATTCATAGGAAAAAAACTGTAACAGTATAATGGCCTTTAATGTGAAATTTGAGCTTTTAGAAGTGGCTGAAAAAGAACATTATACAATTCATATGTACTTTTTCACAGTGATATCTATGTTGAATTTGTTCTCTGTAAAATCAGATGATGATGACTGTCAGCAGCAGTGGTTCAAACTCAATAAAAGATCAGAAAATCAAGCTGTGCTCTTCTTTCTTCCCCTTTCATTATCACTTCCAGGAGAGGCAGCAAATCATACCTTAGCTGAAATTTTCTGAATGATGCAAGTGGCAGAACAGAACTACACTCCTCTTCAAACTGTTCTGTGACACCAACAATTGTAAACCTGCATGTTTATAAGCAAAGCCAGTAGATATGTCTCAAAAACAAAGAGAACTACTAAGAAAAGGGTACCAGTTTAACATAATTTTTCTTATCACTATAGCCAACCTTTACACCTACACTGACAGCACTTAGATCAAGCTAAGTGTGGCATCATCTAATGAGCCATGCACAGGGGAAACCTGTTCCAAGAACAATTTCCTGAAGTTCTGGGCACAGAATACTTCCTTTTACCCTCGGGCAGTCACACCTCCTATTTTCAGATACACTATTTGAATAAGAGGAGAAGCAAAGATGTGTTCTTTTGGGTGAGCCCAATCTGGTTGTGCTATGCCAGAAGATCGTGTTTGAGGAAGATCAGAGATATATAATAAGTGATCAACAAATAAAGGATGAAGCTGGCTTTGTTCAGCTCCTTGCCTGGACAGCTATGGGCTGTCTCCTACACTATTTCCTCCACTTTGCATGACTCCTTGCAGAGCTTCAGCGGAGACAGAAGGTCACACCAGGAAGACCATTACGTTCATAAAGTGCATTGACAGAATGGTAAATTCTGTAATTACAGCAACATATGTGTCTTATTTCTGATCACACATCTCAGCCTGCACAGCAAGCAAAAAGTGAGAGTTGTGTTCTAAAGAAGTCAGAAGTCAGTCAGAGCCTTTAAACTAAATTGTTACACCCTGAAATTGCCACCTTGCAAATATAGAAGGCCTAATACACATGACCAACATATCTTTGCATGAATGTTGTGAAAAAGGCTTCATCTGAAGAAATGTGTGTGGAACTAGACACGCACTACTCAGACAGAGAAAAGCTACAAACCACCTAGTGCAGGTTGTGCTGACAGTGGGTTGAAGTTATGCTCCTCTGTGGTGAAATTCTGTAAGGTCACCACAAGGTCTGTGCAGTACTTAAGTCCTAAAAATAGGTTTTTAAGTGTGACTTTAATGACACATTGGCCTTATGTTCACACTGTGTGCAGCACTGGCTTTATCCATTGCTTATAAACAGCTGCTTTTCTTCCCTCCCCTTCTGTTTTTTGTATAAGGAGATCTGAAGCAAAAGGATGAGCTGATCTCTAACTCTGCTTTTCATATTTACAACCTCTAAACATAGAAGTATGTTAGTCTAGAATCTTGTTTTCATCTGGAAGAAAACTCTGGCTTAAATATTAATTCCTTTACAATCAATATAAATCTGTTAATGAGTTCAGTGGGGTCAGTCAAACACCATGCTTTTGCTTCCTACAGAAACAAGCACATACCAACTTCCATTACTCTTATAATATTAAAGGCTTCCTCTTCATGGATAATTCTTCAAAATGATTGTTTCTACTCAATTGTGTCTAACAATAATGAGGATATTTCATAAGTGTAAATAAGTAAACATATAAGGGGATTTCCCTTATAGCATTAGCCTTTCTTTAGTGTTTTTTAAATATTATTTTGATTATGGTGTGAGCTGCTTTAAAAGCAGCTTGTGCAGTGTGCTCAGTAACACTGCTGTGAGATCAAAGTAACATAACACAGAATAAGAGGGGAAAACCTAAAGAGAAACTAAAGTATGACTGAGCATAGTCTGTTCCTTCTAGTGCACTGAAAAGAGTATTCTGACACAGAAAATCACTCACAATTGGATTGATATCACTTAACAGGACCACAAAATACCTGAGTCTCCAACTCAGCCAGCAGTGGCACCACTGGAATTACCTCACCAGCATAAATCTCTCATGGGTCCAGCTGCTCAAATCTGGAATCCTGTTCACACGCAGCATAATATAATAAATGCTGCCTGTGTTACTTCTCTACTGGTGTTCACAACAATATTTCAGCTGCTTTGTAACACTCTGTTCAGTTATATGCCTCACATCCACATATGCAATCCAACATCTCATGGACCTCATGTTTGAAGCTCCCTACAAAGGCCTTTGAAGCGCAGCCTCTTCTGATAGACCTGTACAACAGCATCTTACCTGAATATATCAAAATATGTTGGATGTGAATGACTGACTTCTAGCAAACTGAAGTGCAAACAGCATTAACAGCAATAGTTCAGCTGTGTTGTAGCATCAGGTTAGGTAAAATGCATTAACAATCTGCAATGAAACAGCCTTTTTTGGATGGGGCAGTTCTCAAGGTTTTTCCCTCTGATTGGAGTCGGCACAAGTGACTTCCTCAAAGCAAAGGTATTTCATTTAGCTGCCAGTCCCTCACCAAGACTAAAAAAGCCCACATACCAAATGCTGTTCTGTGATTCTAATCCAAATCATAGAATAATCATAGAATAACCAGGTTGGAAAAGACCCACTGGATCGTCGAATCCATCCGTTCCTATCAAACACTAAACCATGCCCCTCAGCACCTCGTCCATCTGTCCCTTAAACACCTCCAGGGAAGGTGAATCAAACACCTCCTTGGGCAGCCTGTTCCAGTGCCCAATGACCCTTTCCATGAAAAATTGTTTTCTAATGCCCAGCCTAAACCTCCCCTGGCAGAGCTTGAGGCCGTTCCCTCTTGTCCTGTCCCCTGTCACTTGGGAGAAGAGGCCAGCACCTTCCTCTCCACAACCTCCCCTCAGGTAGTTGTAGAGAGCAACGTCTTGCTGTGGCTATTTCTTATGAGATCTTTTTTTTTAGGCACAGAGTAAAGTAACATTATTCATTTCACCTCAGCCCTAGAAACATTTTCAAACTTCATCATGAGAGGGGTCTGTGAGGAATGGAGGCATGCAGGGATGGGAAAGAAGGAATAAAGTATCATGGGAAGTTAAATGTTAGAAAAGAAAGAAACATTTCCAAGAAATAAGAAAGAAGGAAGCAAAAATGTTTCAAGAAGCAATGGGTGAAAGGTAGGAGGGGAGTGCAATACATTGCATAAACGGACCTCTTCAGTTCAATGAAGAGCTGAGATATTGCTGGACAGACTTCAAGGAAGAAGGCACACTATAAAAAGAAAAGGAAGAAAAAAGAAGAGACAATGTGAACTGCTGGTGCATATGCCTAATAAATGAACTCCCTCCTTTCTCTTGTTGCCATCAAAGAAGCAGTTCTACCTGTTGATGTCTTAGAAATAGATAAATAATTTCACAATAGGCAGAAGCGAGGGTCCTTAAATCTGGCTGCCAGTTGAGGCAGTTTAGGCTTAAACATGTTGCAGATCAGGATGTACAGCACATAATACAATATCAAGACTGCCAATTTTCCAATTCCAAGATTAATCTCTATTTTCCACAGTGAAGCATTATTTATGTTTGTTACTCTTTACCTTGTGGCACTGGTGTGTCAATTATAAGGAAAATTAGAAGAAAATAGGCTAGAAAATATAAATTTTAAAGGATTAAAATAGCATAAAGCCAAGCAGAATCCAAAGCTACTATGAGATTCTGACGAGTGACCTGTTTAAAGAAATTACAGAACATTATCCTAGATTAATTCAGCCTGGTAAAAATAATCCAAGTCCTTCTGGTTACAGTTTAAAAATCACTCAAATTGTGGGTTTTTTCCAATTGACCTGAACATAAGCCATGCAGTCTCATTTGACAAGACTGACACTTCAGTGCGGGCAGGAATTTTGTTTTTAAAAGTCTCTGGTTTCTACTTATCTAATTTTTTGAATTGAAGTTTCTTTCATAATAAAATACATAAACACAAAAAATGGTCAACTTTCTTTTCATTCCTCATTGTCAGCTATCATTCTCATGATGACAGAGAGCATGACAGATCGTAAAGATTAAACCAGCAGTTGAGATATGCAGTTGGACACAGTAATGAAGATGCACGGTAGATTTTCCTTACAAAGAAAATATATAAAGAGTTGTTAAGGCTGAACCTACACATGACCAAAAGAGACAAATGATACAAGAGCAACATGGAAAAAAATGGAGACAAATCACAAGATAATAAAGGGTAAAGTACTGAACTAAACTGAATTTTAATCTTTCCAGGAAAAGAAAGAAGGGTGGAAGAAGAAGAGTTTAACATCATATCAACCTCCTTCTCTGTCCAACAGAGCCCTGAAATCAGCTTGATTGAGGACCAGCTTTGCTAAGTTCTATGTTCAAACTGAAAGGTTAGATCCTGTCTCTCCCTCCTCCCATCCAGAAAGGCTCACAGTGCACTTAGAGACAAGATGCAAACAGGCAAGTGGACAGCATAAAAGATGCAGGATGGCACAAATTAGCTCAATACTAGAAAAGGATGTTTCACTAGGGATTTTTGTTCACATAAAGCAAGTAAGATTATATTGAAGCATGAGGTAACTGAGAACAACAAGTTCACTAGGCATCCAACAGAGGACAAACCTCCAAAGTCTGAAAGGAAAATGTCATAAGAAGCCCTCTTCTCTCCCGAAGAATGATATTGCTACATTCTCACACTAAAGCAATACCACCAAAACCGGCACAGCTAACAAACTAAGCCAACCAGAGGTTTAACTAGACATAACCAGATTCAGTTATTACTACTAAGTTTCTATGAAAGGGCTATGTAAATTATGATAATGAAAGACTGTAAGTAATCAGTTGTAAGAGAAAGAGAAAGAAGGTTGCTGAAGACTTACTAACAGACCATTAAACTTGGCCATACTCTACTGCTGTAACAACGCAGCAGTTCTGTGAAGCATTTGGCAAGGGAATTCCACATCCAAGGGGCAGCGAGAAAAGCCAAATTCTGCATTGAGATATCTCCAGAAACAATTTGCAAAGCCTGAGCTTCCACAACTTGTCAGCACAAATGCCCAAGTACTGGCCTCTCAGGGGAGAGAAAACTTTCATCAAACTGTCTAAAAGATGCTCTCAGTGAAACATTGGTTGCACTTACGTTTGGCATTCTGGAAGACTTGGCTTTAAAAGTATATTCTAAAACTTACACTTGGTTTTAAAGGTTATCTGTTTGCTAGCAAGCTCACTGGGAACTGAATCAATTTTCTGAACATCTATGTTTCCTTTCCACTTGGGCAAATAGTCATTTCTTCTGGATATCCCCTTGCACATGGCTAAAATTTAATTACCATACTGAAATCTCAACCCCACTAGATGGGCAGGTTTAACACAGCCAGGATGTACAACAGATCATTAATTCTGAAAGTAAAACATCTTTCTAGTTCAGTGCTTTCAATTGTTCGCTTCTTAGATATCTTTGTTCTTCCTGATTCGTCTTTATGGAATCATGTATTTGTTAGTTTAATGGATGACAAAATGGAATTAAAATAAATACACCAGGCTGTGCTGGGGAGGCCTCGCCACATACTTCTCATGAACCCTGGACGTTCCTGTTCCCAACTCATTGGAAACGATGTATTAAAAGAGATAATATTTACACAAAGCAAGCAGCAGTACTAGATAAATACACTGGTTTTACATGGAGAACAAATTACGTTGGTTTTCAGTAGAGCAGGAAAAATAACAGTGCACAGTATTATTGCATTATGAATTTGAAATAATTTCTGTAGACTATCAAATGAAGATTAATGGATTTCATTGCAAGAGTACATTTTGAAAATTCAAAGATACTCAACAAAGACAGTACAAAATCCTTTTTAAAAGGCCTTGCTAGGAGGATGCAGCAAATAACCCTGGGTCTGGCTGTACAGTGGTAGCTGAGAGCAGAGAGCAACTTGTCCAGTCATCTTCCTGCACATTTCTCTCACACTGAATGGCCCCTGGTAATTTTCCCAATCTTCTTATTAAAAGCATATCCAAACAAACTTTAATTGTTTTTTTGTGTTACAATTGTGGCCACAATGTTCCAGACCTCCTATACTCAGCTGTGGGTTCAAAGACCCTGTTCTGCCTGTCTCGTTTCCTAATGAAATGCAACCACTTGCTTGGTAGAAAATGCCTCCTTTTTCTCCCTTCTTCCCAGTGGAAGAAATTGATTCCAGTGGAAAAAAATTAACCAAATTTGAGATAGGCTTCAAATAAGGTCTGAGAAGCTAAACAGAAATTAGTGATAGGAGAGAGGTCCCAAATATAGTGTCACTTCTAAGGGAAAAGAGGGCAGCACTCTTTGTCACTCACTTCACTGGATAACAGCCAGCTGACCACCCTGCACACATCAGCTGGCTAATCTGCACAGGTGCAACTCCAAACGCCACGCGCATGGTCTGCCATCAAGCAGGAGTTATGTTAAGTACTGGTGGCAGGAAAGAGCAAAAATGGAAACGAAATAAGCTTTATTAGTCCTTTCACTCACAGAAAAACTTCCCAATAATTTTCATTGGCTGTGATTATATTTATATCCCAAACTTACTTTATGGCTCCAATTCTTGTTATTAGCAATGCTTCTAACTGTTTTCTTTATGATCATCCACTGATGTCCTAAAGTTGCAATTTTTCAGGTTTTCGTCGACACCAGTGTTGAAGGTGATAAGCATCTGAAATGGGCAGCTCTGGTTTAGAATGCATTCTTATCATCTGCTGTTAGGATGGTGAAAAACATACATGGGCATTCTGATGTGCTTCTGATAGAAGAGAGGCAGGTTTTACTGAGAAGTAATCTGCTATACTTCACTCTTTTTCTGACAGCAAGAAGAATGATTAATTCTTGAAGAAAGGGTATTGCTATACTGGGATGAGACTTTCAGTCCCTCTAGAAGATGAGGTCACTGGTAATACTAGAGTTAGAATACTTCTTAATTGAAGGGCTACCTCCTTTGCAATGACCTACACTTCAGTCTATTTTTGTAGGGCTCTTTCTGTGTAGTGAAACAAGACAGACAAAGCTTTTTATTGGCACTTTGATGCTGTGCACCCACTCCCCATTCAAAGAAAGTCTTTATATAGAATACGCAGTAAAATAAGCTACGGAATGAGTCACACTGCAAGAGACTATGCTTCATGAGCATTATGAGGCACCACAGGAATCACATGACTTGCATATGAGAACAAGGCGTTATCCACCAGGCCAAAAGTGTAATTACAGACCAGCCTTTAAGAAAAGTTTCATTAACAGAGTGAAAAAGCTGCCTTCATATCTAAATCCATTTTACATAATTCTTCTATTAACTTACAACTCAAACCATTTCAGAGACACATTTTGCAAACTATATTGTAATAACAATCAAACACATTGGAAATAAGACAAAAATATTTTTTCATATATTTTTCACAGGGTAACTGCTGTTTAACTTATCTGTCTTCCCTTGACAGCACTGGGGGGCCTTCAGTGTTACAGAATAAGTAAGCTGTACACATACGCCTAACATATTTAGCTGGCTAGTTTTCAGTTTACAAATATTCCCCTACATATTGATAGCCGCTTGTTTAGAGAGCATCACAGAATGCAATTTTAACATTAGATTGTCCCTCCAGTTTTAGAGACTTCAGATTTCTGTAAAAATCTTGGTGTCTTTTAGATAAGATAGCCACTGTAATCTCTGTCTTATATATAAGATTATTATTTGTATAACTCCTACGGAGTTAATGTTCATTACATATACCTGTGTTGGAATAGATCCTCAGCTGACATAAATTAAGTTTCACTGGCTTCAGCAAAGCTGACTTGTACTCCTTGACCTGAACACTGATGATCATCCATCTTCAGATACGAAGACATATTGCCCAATAACTAGTATTGCAGACCAAACCTCAGATCTCCGTCACATTCCCAAGTATGCCACTCACTCATCATAACTGATACCTGAACCAAAACTGGTTCAAACTGGGAAATGTGAAGTCTGACCACTCCATAGCCTTGAGGAGATTTGCTGTTCATTTCTGCAGTGGGAAATTTCATCCTCAGGAAGGGACACATGCAGACAGCTTATGTTCCGGCTGCGTCCTGGCCCTCTTCTATTTGCAGGCTCTGTTGCACTGTCATCAATAGGGAACACAGGTCAGCACAAGACTTAAAAGGCCCTCACCACAGCCTTGATGCTACAGAAGATTCACAGAACAATTTCAGAAATGGTTTTCACCTCCAAACTTTAGGAAATCCTAGTAGGTTCCAAAAGCAGTAAACTCAAGCTCCACGAAATAGGTATGACACACTCTAGCCACTACCTTGAAAAACAGCTCGTGGTGCTTCCTCATGGCAAAATCACAGTTTTCACATCACCAGTACCACCTAAGTTTAGCAAATTAGACAGGTATTACAAATCTGACATGATTAGAAAGAGCAGCCTTAACAGGCCTGCAGATCTACTGAATAACTGCACTGCACAGTGAGTGTCAGCCCAGATCAAGTTAACCATTCCTGCAAACAGGAACAAGTGGGAAAATCCAGATGAGAGGAAAAAAGTGCTAGTACCTGAATACTTCATAGAGAATACTTTGTCAACAACAGCATGGATCAAATCTAGCCACTTAAAAAGGAAAAATTGCTACAAATGTCCAAAGGTGCCATTTTAATAAAGAAATGAGGAAAAAAAACCCCAGATGTAAAATAAACAAAGAGATGTCAAGCAAGATCAACACTGCCAGCACAGGCCTGTTGACCTGCTCTGTCTCAAGACACAAACTAATCGTCTCATGTACCAATGTGTTAGTTACTCCCACTTCATGCCAGCGCAACTTTTTTCCAAGAGATGCAAAACTCAATGTTCTTATACCAGGTTAAGTAGAGCAACAGATATGTAATTCAGGAGAGGTTTCCAGAGTGTGTACTTATAACAGAATGAGCCAATGGCGGCCAGAAAAGCTGTTCCAAGCTACCAGGAGATGAAAGATAAAAGTGACAAGACTTTGGACTCAACTGACACTTTCTTTGTTGGAACAGCAATCCTAGTAGAGAAATTGACTGTCTTTTGTCAGACTTGCTCAGAGCTACATTTTAGCTCAATGTCTCACCATTGCCCTAAACAGTACAAAGAATAGTTGCAAACATGCATATAAATGACTCCTGAAGTGGCTCTGTCTAGTAGAAAATGCTACAGAGCCTGACTCAAATCATCTCTCAATTTATCAGTATGTTTTAGAAGTTTCTGAAAGATAAAAGATGTAGCTTCTTAGAACTATAATTCTCAGTGTCATATGTTGGGCACTGCTTATTAATGAGAATTAATACAACATTTGATGTTTTCCTTTATGGTTCTCTTCTCAAGGTCCATGGTCAAACCAGTGCAGCCACAGCACCCAGAGGCCAGTTTTGTGGTGGCCCCTTGTCACACAGCCCAGGACACACTCTCTTCCTGTACAGTCAGGCAGTAAAGTTCAGTTTGCAGATACTGAAACAGCCCAAAAGGCAGCAAGAGGCTCCCCAGTACCTGACGTGAAAAAGTTGTAGGCCAAGTAGGAAGAATCTGCAGGTCAGGTATGACCAGCTGGGCATGACGGTTATTCATGAGGGACTCTAACATAAACTCTAGAAACAGTGAGTGCATCACCATCCCTGTGAACACAGCTCAGTGGAATGGTACTGAAGTTAAGTGCTTCAAAGTTGTAAAATGCTTCAAGGTATGTAGATTAAGGATCCCATAGAATTGCGAACTAAAATAATATTATTCTTACATCACATTCCTTCATGAACAGACAGAGAAACACTACAGCACATAATTGGGCTGATATCTCTTTAAATATAGATCATTAGAGCTCTCCTGAGATTCTCATGTGTCAGTAAACGTGTACAAAGAACTACTCACTTGATTAT
The DNA here is from genome assembly GCA_033459285.1 of Clamator glandarius. Lineage (NCBI taxonomy): Eukaryota > Metazoa > Chordata > Aves > Cuculiformes > Cuculidae > Clamator > Clamator glandarius. The sequence goes on along the minus strand of JAUNZM010000121.1, from coordinate 3,228,681 downwards.
CTTACAATACAAAACCCCACACATATATCCACCATGATTATATATTCAGTACATTCCCTTTAATGTCAGTATATCAAATGCATTTCAGTTGAAACTTAACATTCATTGTCACATTCAGCCAAGTTTTGTCTTGCCTTCTGATCTCCCACACTTGATTTGCCTCTTTAAACTTGGCATTTTGAGCAATCTCTCCTAGCTAGGTTTTAAAAGTAGATTCTTCTCTCTGCTCCATAAGCTAGAGAACAGTATATAATTCCCTGGTTTATGTACAACAACTGGCATTGTAGAAAGAACCATTCCAAATCTTACCAAGGCAGCAGAAAAAAATAGCCGAAAATTTTCCTCTACGGAAAACAGCTCTGCAGCACTGGCAGATTTCCTGGCAGAATATAGTACAGTATGTGGGATTTGATTGCTGTATAGAAACAGAGCACAGAGAGAGAGAGAGGGACTTCCATCAAACACTAAACGATGAAACTCAATCTGCTTTTCTCTGCACTCAATGAAAAAAGCCAGGAGAAATTTGGCAGAAGTCTACACTTCCTAATGTTAATATTTTGAGTGATAGCCTACACAGAGCATCTGCAACAAAATAACTTTCCCCATATAACTGGCAAACAAGCCCAGGGTACAAAATTTCCCAAAGGACCAGAATGACTTAAGCAACCACGCTCCATTTATAGCAATGACTTAGGCATTTGAAAGACTAAGCAGCACTGACATTCAGTGACCCCAGGAACAGAATTTGGCATTTTAAGCATTTGCACATGCAGTTACCTAAGCACTGGCCCTCCTGACAATCCCACAAGAAGCATTCGACAACTTCGGGCTTCCATGTGAGGTTATGAACTTCTGTCTATATCAAGTCTCCAGCTCCAATAAGAGGGTTATCAAATGAAGATAACCCTCTATTCAAATACAATATTAAAAAGGGGAACCATGACAGGGAAGTTCACCTTCTTAATGACAACACACAACAAGGGCATGCAACTGCTGGTTGGAACTCTGCAGGGAGTATTCTCACAGCACTATTAGAAGCTTCTAAAGCTGCAGAAGATGAGGTATTAGGTGTTTCATTCTGTGGTCCAAGCAGAAAGCAGACCGCCTGAATCAGAGGCCCAGTGAAGTAAGAGGAATACTTGTTTCCCTGGTTGAACATCGGTAGACCTCCCTTCCTCCTGGACTCTGGAGAACATAAGTAGAATGAGAGGGCATTTATCTACCAGTGACCTTTAACTGCTTGAACTTTTCCTGTTAATACAGCAATATTGCTTTCCAAACCTTTTCATAAAATTTTAGCTCCTCAGTTGACTGTCAACACTTAACTGTCACATGCTTCTTCAAGAAGCAAACTCTTCAGGAGGAGTGCAGGAAGGAAGTACCTGAGATACTGTCAGTGTCTAAAGCCAGGATTAGTCCATGGAGCCCAAAAAACTGGCAGGCTACATACCCTGTCTGCAAAAGCACTGTCTGACTAGGAATCAGATGCTTACAAAACCTGTCCTACACACTTGTGGAAATTATATCCAAAATTACCTTGGCACGTTGCCGCGCACTTATCTAAGGTCATGATATGATGCGGTTTCTTGTCAGTACTGATATTTATTGAAGTGAAATAAAGTGCTATTTATGAGCAAAAAGCCAACCCAATGTTTTATTCAGAATTAAAATGCTTTTTCCAAAGAGGATGGCTTTTCCGAAGCGGTAAGCACTGGGCCAATTCTGTTTCCTTTAATGTCAGAGGCAGCATCTGAAAACAGCAGCCCTAATTATAACCATTATGCTGGTTGTTCAGGGCAACTCCAGTCTGGCAAGCCAGCACTATCTCCCTGGGAGATGAGTATGGCTAAGGGTAAGCAAGTAAGCTGGAACAAAACCAGGACCTTGGGCACAAGTGTAACTAGGGATTGACAAGGATCTCTTAACTAACTGGAAAACCTTCTACCACTGTGAGCAAGCTAGGAGAAATCCAGAGAAACTCTGTTACATAAACTACATTTCAGAAGTGTTCTGTACAGCGGACAGTCAGGACCATCAGTGAAAGACCAGCAGTAATTTTAATTACAATTCCATTATGACTAAAAAAACCCTCTGTCCAGCAGCATTACATGGACTATACATCCCTCCCAGGACTCCATTCTGTCCAAATTCAACACAACATTCCTGGAATCTAAACATTTTGGCTAGGCCAATATTTCATGTGCAATTTTTTCTAAATACATTTTCACTAAGTTACTGCTGTTGCTGCACAACATTAAAATGTAAATTGCAAGGGTACATGGTACACACAGCTGATATTGAGTTCAGGTTGTCAATGTTACAGAAAATGAGGTAGTTTCACATATATTTCATTACCAAACCATATGATTAACCCTCAAAACTTCCAGGAGGAACAGCCCTCCAAAGATGATGAAAGCCAGCTAGTTGTTTTGGGGGCATTGCTACCCAGCAGTACAGTCAGCCCAGCTCCCAAAACATACCTTGCAGATCACTGGAAAACTCATTCCTGGCTCTTCAGTGTCCCTTTTCAGAGGTAACAGGAATCATTGATACTGGTAAAATCAAAGCTACTGACTAAAATCAGGGAGTCCTAAGAGAGGAGTGCACCTGGAATGAGCCCACTGAGACTTCATGTTAGTCATAGAAGTCACCAGAGCTGCACCTTTTTTTAACCTTGAAATGCTAAATAAAAGTTGTAACAAAACATTTTTTAAAATGCTCTTTTTGCTCTAGCATAGTAAGGCCTACTTTAACAAAGATGTCAAATGCTAAGCTCTCATCCAGGTACAGCTCTATATAATGTATTCCACTCCTCGAATCCTGTGTTCAGTTCTGGGCCCCTCACCACAAGAAGGATTTTGAGGCTCTAGAGCGAGTCCAGAGAAGAGCAACAAAGCTGGTGAAGGGGCTGGGTTTGTTCCCTTATGGGGAATGTCTGAGAGGGCTGGGGTTGTTTAGCCTGGAGAAGAGGAGGCTGAGAGGAGACCTCATTGCTCTCTACAACTACCTGAAAGGAGGTTGTGGAGAGCAGGGTGCTGGCCTCTTCTCCCAAGTGACAGGACAAGAGGGAATGGCCTCAAGCTCCACCAGGGTAGATTTAGGCTGAACATCAGGAAAAAATTTTTCACAGAAAGGGTCATTGGGCACTGGAACAGGCTGCCCAGGGAGGTGGTCAATTCACCTTCCCTGAAGGTGTTTAAGGCACGGGTGGATGAGGTCCTAAGGGGCATGGGTTAGGGATTGATAGGAATGGTTGGACTCGATCCAGGGGGTCTCTTCCAACCTGGTTATTCTATGATTCTACTGTTCAAGAAGTTCAAGTCATTAATGGATATAGCTATTAAATACCACCCTCTTGCAACCCTCTTGCATCCCTCTTCCTCCCTCCCACATTCTATTCTTATTCTTCATCACACAATCACCTATATTTACAGATTTAAAACTTTGTAGCAGATATTGATGACATTGACTAGCAACACATGATGTTACTCTATCTATTAATTTCTCTTTTTCTTTAATTCGCCTTCTAAAGATCCAGAGCAAACACAGACTACACTTAACTCCTTCACATGTTCCCATGCAGCCCATGGCTGTTGGCTGTCACTCTGCAGAACAAAGCATTCAACGCGAAAATGGCCTGCCAGCTGTTGGCTCCTGCTCCTGTGCCAAACATGTCATCTGCCTGGTCAGGTCTGCAAAATAGAGGAGTGGGCCCTACTGGGATTAGAGAACAGATTTGAGTCTTTAAGAAATTGCTGCATGACAAAGAAAGAATAGCAAAAAAGGGACAAGGCAAATCCTGGGACATTTGCCTCTTTGTAACATAAGAAAAAAGGCATATTTTTCTGCAAAAGACCAGTTAGACATTTATAAAAATAATGCAAGCACATTATAAAATTCTAAAAAAAACAACAGAGCGCTGAGTTTTGCTCTCCAATGTTACACTAAGTTGATTTTACATCTTACATACAATATTTATTTCTCAATGGAAATGAAAATGTACATGTATGTAAATAGTGTATATATTCCACTCCGTACTGCATTTCAGAGTATCTCACTGAAGTCATTTAATTAACATCAGCCAGAAAAGAAAAAAGTAACAAGAAGGTGATTCAAGATATACATGTATAATCATTCTCCTCTAAAAATAACTGACCCTTTTCCACTGAAAGAAAAGTTAAAGCAACAATTGACTCCTGTCCACCCTGAATTTGCATGCAATGTCTCACACAGTTTAGTCAACCATGTCCAATTCCAGATCATGAAGCATGTAAAAAAAAAAAAAAATCTGTCTGCAGCTACCACCACTACTCCTCGGCCTGTCCACAAGGCAGGGAGAATCCAGGTACTCGAAGTTGCTTGCACATCTGACTTCTACCAAGCTTTCTGGTTTGTGAGAGTACTTTGGAAATAACAGTAGCCCTTCAGGCTTTGTTCTTTCAGTTTAAAATATCTTCTGTTCTATTTGTACTAAGAAGTCAGCAGCCAACTATTAAGAAAAGAAAATTAGTCAAAGAATGACTCAGTAAGAGACTTACTCAAAGAGACCATTTCTGGAGCCCTTTGTGTCTTATCTCAGCTCTCACGAGCTGTTACATTGGATTACATCACTTACAGAAGCAAAGATAGCAACATAAAACTTAAGCACATCAAATAGGACAGTCTTTTCTCTTTACATAGTGTTATCAAGACTTTTGAACTCAAAATTAAAATTAAATAGATTCATTCTATGCTTCTTTCCTTGTCCTGATACCCCATTCTGCAGTATTTTTCTGTAGACTGATAGAGTGTTAAAGTTCCGGTCATGTATTTAGGTAATTGTACAATAAATCAACCCATTATTTTCCCTCTCCATACTGACTGTACCAAAGTCTTTTGTAGAGCATATAATCACAGCTAAAGACTTGGCTGCCCTTCTGATCCATCAAAGTATTAAAATGGATAGGCATTTGGTCTGCAAGCCCTTTTGAGAGCAGATTTTATAAGCAGCCATTCACTGGAGTTCATAAAGAAAGCAGCAGGCAAACAGAAGCAGGCAAGTAGAACGGTGCAACAGCTGCATGGGTCGTATGTACAGCCACCACAATTCTAAACTCCTGGTTTTGATGTGGGGCTGCCCAAGTCAGGATCTGAGGTTTATCCCATGTCTTAGAGTATGTCCGCTTCTTCATTTCCAGTGAGGAAATCTGAACTGAATCTGTGGATGCATTTGGGGATTTTGCCAACTTTAGATTACCTCCAGGAATAAGAGTAGTAATGAATTTTCTAAAAAATCCACTAATTCCTCACCCTTCCTTGCATTTCCCCCGAAGCATTCACTGAATAATTTACCAATTAAAAAATAGACAGCCCAGAAGTCTGCTAGTCATTCATTTATAAAAAGACACAGGGCACCCATTTTAATGCTGCAGTCACATTTTAATCACATATTCACCCTCAGAGGTCTTTGAATAGAGGAGATATGCTCTCTTTGACAAGGCCATTCTTAAAATACCTTTTTGCTTTAATTGTTAAAAGGCCAAACAAGAACGGGGCAGACAAGTCATGGATTAAATAGCACCTTCAACAAACAGGACTCAGCAACATCAAGCAAGAGTCAGAAAGCGTAAGCTGAGGGGGAGGGGACAGTAATCAGGACATGCATTAACTTTTAAAGTTTGCCATTGTCCAATTGTTTTTGGATAGCGTGCATGACAGCGCAGGTCATTCACTGGAGCAGGCACCTTCAGACTAGGGGCTGCAAAAGCTCAATGCCTCCTTGCAGCAGAAGTTCCATGAGGAAATGTGACTTGATCTAATTTTGGAATCTGGAAAAAAGACAAACATCAGGAAGGAAGTTTAAAAATATTTGGAAAAGAAGTCCTTTCAAAGAAAAAGGAAACTCAAATTAGATAAATTCAAATAGCAATAAGTCAGCATCAAACTGCAGTGACATGTCTCTCTGGAAACAGCACTTCAGGATTGCTCATCCCTCTCTGAAACACTTTAGACAAGACGCAGGAAGTCACTAGTATCTTTGGATGGGTTTAGCATAGTGGTTTCTACATGTCCCTGTATATCCTGGTACTGTGGCCCTCCACTGGCTGTCCAACACACATTAAACTCAGCTGCATTAGGTCTGCAGAGCTCCATGCATTGTCCCTGCGCAGCAGCAAAACAAACTGTAACACTAAAGTCAGAGGGTGGAAAAGGAATAACATAAAACATCTGAAAAACATCCATTCTGAAAACACTGGTATTGAAAGGAAGGTGCTGAAATGCTAGTACTGGCAAATATAACTGAATAGAAAAGAATTCCAATTAGTCTTTGTAAAATGAAAGAACATTGGCTCTAGCCTCTTTACCCTCTATGTGTATGAGATGGGCATATGGGTCAACAGGATTTCACATAAGGATCCATATATCAACCTTCTTCCGTACCACCATTACTAACTTCAACTACAACTTTTCCTAGAAATAATATTCTTTGAATTTCAGATCTTTTTAGTATACCAAAAGACTAATTATCCTTTTTTACTCTAGTATGTCCCAACACCCTCTGCTGTGATGAATTTTGAATTCATAAACAAGGCCCAGCTGGGTAAATAATATGAACAGACAGCACTGTAGGAAGTGGTTATTTATCCTAAATCCACCCTCAAAAAACTTCGTACCCTCTTCCCTGGAATCAATGCACTGCAGAATTTCATATTTCAGCAATACTATCTATGTCTTCACCACAAGTGCTAATTATAGAGAGCTCAGATGCTGCTGCTTCTCTTTTTAAAGCAGTTTATTATTGTTCTCGTACAGTCTAGCAATGTTAACTCACCTATGATTTCAGCTGAGTAAAGTATCCCACACTTCTTGACCTGAGGTGCTACGCAGTATTGCTGTATGCTTTTTCAGGGACTGTAGCAGTGAAGCCCATCTGTAGTCATATTTCTGCATTGCCAAAGTTCTGTGCAACCATGGTGCAGTCAGCCTGTTAATTTCCCCTCTGACACGTGCACGTCAGTACTAAATTTCTGCATCTGTAAAACACTTTGGGATCCTTGACAAAGAAGGACTCTATGTAAAGATCAGATTAATAACTTTCTTCTTGAGCAAAATCATTTTAAGATAATTTAAGGAGACATCCAAATCTAACATTCTGGAACATCTCACAGCTGCTGTTTGCTACCTAAACTCTGTGCTGTTTAGAGTCATGTGTGTTCACATGATCTGCTAAGCTGGGAGCTGGGGGCCGGCTCTTGCTCTTGAACTTTTTCCTTCTGCACTTCAAGGTTTGCCCAGCAATGTTTTTATTGTGTACTTCCGAGTACATGAGCACACACGTAAAGGGCATGTGATGGCAATTGCTGCTAAATGGTTTATTACTAGTCTCTCCTTTATAAGCTTTTATTTGGCTATTGAAATACAGTCATTAATATTTCAGGAGGTTTTTTTAAAAAACAATCAGGCAAAAAAACTAAAATAAATGCAACTTAGACTGCACTTTGCCTTACAAGGAACCACATGGTCAATTTTTATTTTCTCTAGATTTAAAAATACATATGCTAATTGTTTTTAGAGCATTTTGATATCACTTTTGCTTTCCTAGCACTCAATATTAGAACATATCTCCTATAGGCTACAATGTTTTCAAGATTTCTTCAAAGGCTAGGACAGAAGGGAATGCTAATAACACTGTTGCAGTCTTCCTGAAAGTAAACAAAGCATTAACACTCGGGAAATACACAAAGCTATAAACTGAAACTCTGCCCAACACTATAGTAACAAGCCTTTAGAAATATAAACAATCATCATAAGAATAACATAAGCCATCAAAATCCATAGGTCAGTCATCTTTCTATTTCTGTATTGTAACAGAAACTGTGGCATCAGCACAGGGCATTACAGGGGGATTAATGACTAGATTGAATTAACAGCCCTAGGCTATGCCTGAGGCAATCAACTCCACCCACCTACTCACTAATCCCAGGAGATATTCTAGTTTCCTTTGGAGCATTAACATACAGCTTTTTCATAAAATCCTTTCTATGCAAGATCTCAGGTTATCTGGAGGACTTTATACCATAGAATAACCAGGTTGATATACATATCAGAGTGAAAATACAGTGAATTAGAGAGAGCACATTGGGGTGAAAAGCAGCATCAGTGCCTTCAAGACTAGATTCAATGGGAACAAGTGTTATCAAATAACAAAGAATGCAAGTGGGCATGTATTTTTGATCATTTGCGTATCTGAAGTGAGAGCTGCACTGCTTTAATAGTAATTTAAAAAAAAAAAAAAAAAACAATAAAAAAGCCGATACATCACAAGTCATTAATCCTTCATACAGTCTCACCTCTGTTAAACTTTTTTATTCCTCACCCAAAACACTTCCTTTGCAAGCATTCACTGACTGCGCCTTGGCATAGACAGCAAATACATTACAGACTTTCAGCAGGTAACAGTTGCATAGAGTATTGACTGTTCTTTTCAGGTGAAGAAACTGAAGAAAACCCCTTCATATCTGGACTCTGGATACTTTCTTCCCCAGAAAAGTGGAAGGAATAATCCATTTGACTGAGATGCAGTTTAGAATGCTGCATTCACTAAAGCAATAATTCTTGACATTACTAGCAACAAATGACATCAAGTGAGGGCTCTCTGACTGCTGAGCAGTACGTACTAATTCTCAGCAAGCTAAGCTCCACAATTACATTTAAATACTCTCTACTAACATACAGCCTACCCATCGAGCAAAGAACTCAGCAGTCAGAAACACTGTTAGCACATTGTATAAAAAAACAGATTGTCTCATGTGTGTTTAAACTTCCAGATTGCTTGCTCAGTCATCAACTACTCTTCACGAAATTCTCCATCAAATGCATGCAAAGGCGTTCACACTGAAGCCTATGTGGTCTACACAAACAGATCTAGATTAAATAGGAGAAACGTTTGATTCTTGTAGCCAAACATTAGACATTTTCATGAATACATTTTAATTTTGTTTAGCTCTTGAAAAATCTAACCTCTGCTTGCTCGCTCCTTCAAAGACAGTATTAGAACACAGTATTGTCTGTAATAGTTACTTGTATATGTAGTGATACAAGAAAAGTAGGCGCAGCTATGAAACAAACACATTTGCCACCCTGTAGTTTCAGAGTCATCCACAGATTACTTTATATCAAAAGGCCTAGATCTGAACTACCTCCCCTGTGTAAAATGGAGCTGAAGATTTTATCACTGCTTACTGTGGCCTGGGGAAATCACGCATTTGTGTGCAATTATCAGCTTTCCATAGCCTTTCACTGTTTGCAGATTCTCTGTTGCAGTGACTGGTGATATGGAGATGGTTAACTTCCTTCCCCTCAAAAACAGCTAAAAGCTGAAATGACAGAGTTTCTGGCAAGAGAATTTCTGGCAGAAGAAGCAAAGTAGGAAATGCAGCTCCTGATACAAAACAGCCCACTCTGTCTCGTCTAAGAGAAAGCTTGCTGCCCATGTATTTCTCAAATCTCTTTGCTGGATGAAAAATTGCCAGGGTTTAAAACATCTGAAGCTTTCTTGTTACAAGAATTACGTCCTTTACAGATCACAATAAATCCTCACTAAAATATGAAAGAGACTGTGTTTCAAACAGTTCCTTTCCTTCAGTGAGGTTAAATTCACAGTGCAGTTTGTGGGACTTGAAGTATAGGGTCCTTTATCAGCATCCTTTTTCACTCAAGCAAACTGAAAATGTATATATGTATTGCATAAGCAGTGCTCAAGTACCAAATAAAAACGATAAGGCACCCCTTCCTGAAGGAATTACTCAGTCCCTCAAGAATTTTCTTTGCGTTATTGCTCACACCTTTTTTTCTGCCCCCTTCCTTCCTTCCTCTCACCACTCATCATCTGTCCAGGGAAAACAATGCCAGGTTTTTCAATAGTCTTGTTATCACAAGAAGTTGTTATGGTAAGTTGGTAGGTTGAGAAATGGGGTTTCTATGGACTTGTGGTGAAAAGTTCAACATGTATCCCCATCTCTTCTGCTGGGAAGTTTAACTGGAGTCACCAAGGAGATACTAAACAGAGGCAGGAACATCAATTTTTAAAGAGAGCCTCATTCTGTGACTGGAAACAAAGAAAAAACACCTATACTGCTCCCCTAGCTCAAATTGGGAGCTAATTACACATGGCCTAAGCCTAGTATGGAAAGCCACATTATAGCTCTCCCCTGACCTCAATCTCAGTCACCAATGCTAAAGGTGAATTCTACATTTTATCATTCATTCTTCTTTTCAGTGCTTGCTCCCTCCATCATTCATTTACTTGTTTAGATTTTCAGCACATAAAAAACCTGGCATTGCCATTATGGGCTCCAAGCCATCTGAGCAATCTTCTTAAAATACACTAACACATCATCCATATGGTTATCCAATATGTAACTATTTATTTTCCAGGATAATAACAGAGAGGTAACAAAAACTGTGAAAGCATCCCAAAACTTCACCAGATGATGTCACCCTGATTAGAGACTACGATTTTCCCCAAACAGTTGCAGGCATCAGTCTGCATGATCCCCTTTTCAAGCATACTTTCATTTTAAGTTTCCCTTAAACAAGGCTGTAACATCAGACGAATGGTTGTCCTTCGGAGCTATCAATTTGAGATCATGGTTGTGTGTGCACTATGTTCTGGAAGAAATCCACTTCAGAGACAGCAATTAGGAAGGCTGGGAAGACTATGTGAAAGCCAGAAGGAGAAATACCAAAGAAATTCCTTTCTAGGTATGATTTTCTTTGGTAACAGCTTGGTAACAGGCATTAAATGGTTTTCAACACAGGTTCCAAGATCTGGTTAGAGGACACAACTGAGGCATAAAATAGTTTGTTTTTCTTGTAAGCTGTAACTGGTACTATTTCTTTTATAGTCATCTTACATGTAAAATTCTCCAGCCCCTTACAGAGACATGCTGTTTCCCAAGAAGAAAATGATACTTAGATGAGAGTTCACTTTGTTGAGACAGTTATCACACATTTCCTCTTCACAGCATGTCCAATGCTGTCCGAGGGCAAACGCATTTATCACAATTTTCTAGGCGGACTTCGGGTAGCAACTGATGCTGTGAAAGTACATGAGTTGATCTGTGGCTACTTTATATACCGTAGCTTGGGAGTTAACATTTTATGCTGGAATTGGTTGCGCTACAGAGCATTCCAGACAATGCACTGGGTGGATTACTAATGACTGAGCTTGTGGAAGAAATCAATGAGCTCTTAGGCCAGTGTACATAAAGCAAGATGGGAGCTTTTCTTGCATATTTCAAAGATCCACAGTTCTTGGGCCTCCTGGGACAGTTATGGAATGGTGCCTCCTTTCATCAGAGGCCACGAGAGCCCAGAAAGAACAAGGAGGAGCAGGAAGAAGGAAAGCCATGTCACTCCTTGTCCCAGCCAGCAGAACTGGTAGGCCTCAAGATGGGAACACAATGTATTCACTGCAACAACACAGCAGTACGGTTTCTCCTTTGATATCACAGAATTTGAAGGGCCTCTTCTTGGGCCAATACAGTTTTCTTTTGCAACGAACACAGAGACAGTAGAGGCCAGACCTTCAAATTCAAGTGGAAGTCGTACGGTTTTGTACACAGAAAACTAGAAGAAATGCTATTTAATCAAAACAGTTTGAACCTCTACGATCATACTCATTTTTCTCCCTCAAGACAGCCTTTTGTTTGTGTGAGATATCACCACAGGGCTCATGCTGCTTTAAGGTTTCAGGTCCTGCCTTGGTAACCTTGGTTAATAGGAACTTTTCCATTAAATTCAATTGGAGCAAGAATATTTTGCATGTTGTTTTCCTGAATATCGTAGGTATAAGCAAATTCAATATACTGAAATTGTCATCAGTGAAACCCCTGCAGCTCTGAAAGTGCAGGGACTAGTGCCCATTAACACACTCTTCTCTAAAGTACAAACTATAATTAGCATAAATTTATTGACTAAAACTGATAGTGGAAATGAAGACCAAGCTGAAGTCTATCAAAAGAGCTTACAGGTAGCTGTAGAACACTCAGTGTAACAAATGGATAAACTCAGAATTTCACTCTAGAGAAAGACGCGCCTTGTTTTGACTAATGTAAACCTCATCCAAGACCAAATTAATCCTACAGAAGGCACTCAACAGACTTTTGCCTCTTCACCTAAAAAGGAAACTTAGAAGCAGTAACCTAAATCCAGTTTTATCACATGCTATTCATTTGGCATCTACTTTAAGTGCAACTGCATTATGAAACCTCACAAACAAACAGAAGTACATGTTTCTTTTAAGATTACAGTATGAACACAAATGTAGACTACACCTTAGCAGACATAGCTAAATTTCAACATGTTCTAAACAACTTCAGCAGGAACCTTTACAGATTGTGTCTAGTTACAAGAAAAAGAAAACTACTTACTTGCTTCATTATCTCTGCAATCAGAATAACCTCCTGCTGATCCAATGAACACAGATTGCAGGAAAAACAATGATGTCTTTATTTTACCAACAGAATCCCAACCCCATTAAGAGTAGTCAGATTGATTATAGTTTCGTGCCACGTGTGAAAGGAGAATATTCCACAGAACAAAAATACTGGAATATCTGCTATGGAGTTTACAACCTAATACCACATTGGGTACATCAGAACAGAAGTGACAAGGTCAAAGAAATCACCACTCCTCTTTGCTTCCTGTTGCTGTACAGCTTTCCTCTCTTTTTTTGTTTATTATTTTGTTAGTTAGACTGCTTAAGCTATAGGATCTCAAAAGGACCTCAGCTTCAGGGGCAGAGTACACCTGAGAGCCTGTGTGATCATGCATATGCACATTTTGTACAAAAATAAATTCCCATACTTGGTCCGTGCTTCATCTGCCAGTTGGCCAGATTGGCTATTTATTCTGCTGGGAAGAACGAGCATCTTTTTTGCCATAAAGCTTTACCTTCCTCTTCTTCCATTCCCACCTATCATTCCTGTAGTGAAGTTATAACTATTAATAGTTAAACCTTAACTTTTATTCTGTCCAAGATCTACACAAAATATCTGTGTCTCAAGACCCGAAACCGGCCCACATTCTGAGTATTTTAGCTCTGTGAAGGGACAACAGTCATACAACTAGCCCTACATTTTTCAGTTACTATAAAAATAAACCATTTGTGGACTAAAGACATGCATGCTACTTCTGTTTGCAAGCCTGTTATGATATTTGGCCATAGCTACAAAAGCATAAAATAAATGGATGTTCTGCTGTACTTTGCACTTACTCTATCAATTTCCTACCACTGAAGAATCCTTCACTCCTCCTTTTCCATATTTCACAAACTTGTTTGCTTGAAGCCCTTATCTCTCCCTAAAAAACAGGTAAATAATTAAAGCATTATCAGGGTTGTTTTGAGAAGTGCTTACAAATTTCACTCCTTTTCAGATTGCACAGCAAGGTCTGTCTTGGGTTTCCCTGCCTCTGTCCCTAAAGCCACGAGAGAAAGCCTGAGATTCCACATCAGTAGCTGTTTGTACACAGTTTTTATCTTTGAACAAAGTATCACCATAATATCTGAACAGTAAAACTCCACCTTTCCTTTTTATTTTCTCATGCATTGTTTAAACATGTTGCTCTCAATTCTATAATTAGGGTATTCCTGGGAAGCTACAATCAACAACATCTTTATAGTTTGATACAGCAGGAAAAGTGGGCTATCCAGGATAGTTTCACACATTTGTTTCCTATATGGTAGCCTCAATTTAAATATGATAAACTAATTTAGTAAAAATTAACTGAAATCAGATTTACTGCAAGATACTTTTAAAATTTAATTTTCAGACTAGCAATCAATGCTTATTCAGTTTCCATCTTATCCCTGCTTTCCCTTTTTGCAGATGCTTAAGTAACATTAAATTAAATAACTGCAAAAAATTTAAAAACTGTAGGAAAATTACCATCTGTACTTTATTCAGTCATAAATGCTCTTTATAAGCATTCTCCTTAGCAGAAAGAATAAAGAAATGGAAAAATTCTCACAGTAGGAGTAATATTTGTGGCATCCTTGTCTTTCAAAATAATTTTGAAACATTAGATGACAGAAATGAATAACAGAAATCTCGCTATCACCTCACCCAAAACCTTACTCAGTTTCTGAGATATGACTGCTAGGATTAAATATTGAAACATCTTCAAAAAAGAACTATGTTGAGAAACACAGCAATAAAGTGCATTATTATTCACAGACACAAACAGTATCAAACTACTACCTGCTCAGTATTATGCTTCACTCAATTATATGCCCCTGAATATATGCAGAATAAAAATATAATCTTGTAAACAACAATTATTACAACAGAAGGAAACAACAAAAAATAAATTTTAAACTTACATTGATGTATTATTATAGGTCCTGCAAGGCAAGTAGCCCTAAGGGTATATTTTAGGGTTTTTATCCATGCTCCGTTCTTGTTGCTGATGTGACCACTTAGGCACATGGTCAAGTTGCAATCAGCTTCCCTCTTAGTGATGTATGAGAGCTGTGCTGATTTATCTAGTCCTTCTGCAGCAGATTAGCACTAATGTTTCTGCTTCTGCATCCTACCTTTCTTTAGTGGTAGACTCCGCATTATCATTGGCAATCTGAATTAAAGAGCCAGTGAATGTAGCACAATTTTTTTTTCTTTCTGAAACCATTGCAAAGCAGGTAGTCTCACACAAATACCATGTTTTTATCCACTCAACTTCTTTTTTAGTATCTTTGGCAGGAACAGGAGGCAGAGATAAAGAAGAATGGTTCCAACACGTCTGCCCTAGTCTTTTTGTGATTTATTCTGTTAAAGGAATATTCTCCTACACAGACGGCCCTAGGCAAGAGACTGCTGTAATACAGCAACATTTCAGCCAAAAACATGGGATTTTTCACTTTGTAACACAAGAGTATTACATGCGTCCAATGAAATTCTAGTCTACCCCAAAGAAGTGGACAATGTGAAAATAATTAATGCAAACAGGGCTTATGAAAAAAACAAGTTAAGTACCTTATACGTCAAAAGTACTTTACTTATAAACCCATTTGGTTAAAAATCATTTTGGTGCCTTACAGTGTATGTGTTCATTATGAAATCTCTCTTTTCTCCTTAGGATTGACATATTTTATACTATAGGATTGTTGTATTCAGCTATTAGAGGCAGTAGAAAGAACATGACTAAACCTTGTTGTTACTATTTTGACTTTCCAGTAAACAAGTAGTATTTTAGCAGTAAAACACAATTGTTAATTCATGATCTTTTCAATTCAAGACGCCACGAGACAGTGGTTTAAATTTTCATTAGGACTTTGAAAAAGTTTTAGGGGAAAATGGATGTCTTAGATCATCTCTTCTTGAAAATGGAAATATTCTGACAAGTTTGCTCACTGTCAAAATGACTCACATCACTGCTGTTCCTAGCTGTTACTCTTTCTGATCACAGATAAGTATTCCTCCCTGTCTTTAAGAAACAAAACCCATACCTGAATATCAAACAAGAAATATGTGCCACTTAAACATCAGTAATATTTGAATAGCAGAAAAATTTCAGGTATTCATAAAGACCTATTCTGTTTTTTATCAGCACTCATTTTAAACAAATATTACATAGAGTGCCTTACCCTGAACAGGAAACTGGGAAAGAAAAAAGGAAACGGCATTAACTCATTACATTATAACAAATCTTACAACAAAGTGGGGCTATTTTTTTCTTTAATGTAAAAGCCTAATGGCAAAATCCATTTCAAAGTGCATTCTGGATTTTGCATATACTTATTGCTACACTGACCACAGGCATCCAGTCACCACTGGGGCAGAATGCAAGAAAGGCCTACGCTCATTAGCACAGCACTGTTACAAAGGCAGTTTTGGGTCTAGGTCCAGGACTGCATGTGACTTCTTCAAGCTTCCCCATCTTCTCTCCTCTTTTTGTGTGTTGGTGATAAGAAATTAAATGGGTGACTGCAGAAAGGCAACCAGAAGCCAGAGGAAAGGAATCTGAAGAACGGTTTCAAAGTACTCCCAACGCTGAACTGCCAGCAGCTGACTGAAGAGGAACACTGAGGAGCTGATGCACCCTCAACCTCACACCTTCCCAGCCTCCAGGTGGCTCCCTGCAAATGCTGAGGAAGCATTTTATGATTTTGAGTGTTAGAAATCTCTCTGGATGATAGGTGCATACCACCACACATTCAAAGCAACTGAAGTTCTCTCTGTTTCAAGAAAGATGGGAGGCAGGGTGCTCTGGTTCTGTCTGGCTTTGAATCCTCCTTAGGACTCCCGATGCCTGAAAAGCAGTAACGTTGAGTTGCCTTCTCTGGGCAATGAGTTTCAAATTACCAGCTCTGATGCCTCAACAGCACCCTAAAATAGCTGTACTACACTAGCAGTGCTCTCACCCATACCCCTTTGTAGGGAAACATGCTACAATACCAACAAAGAATTCAAGATTCATTACATCAGAGAGAGGACAGAGTACTGTTGATCTTCCCAGGTTTCCACCAACAAAAAGGAGTGTTCTGTGGATACAGCAAACAAAAGTGAAAAGTGTCATCAATTCCAAAGGCCGTATCAGTTGTATGGACACTTTTTTTGCTAAGAACTGAAACAAAATTTGAGCCCCATGACTTCATGTAGATCTTCACTGCACTAGGAAAAAGATACATAGAATCATGGAATGCTTTGAGTCAGAAGGGACCTCAAAGATTATCCAGGTCCAATCCCTCCGTCATCAGCGGGGACACCTCCCACTAGATCAAGCTGCTGAAGGCCCCACCCAACCAGGCCTTGAACACCTCCAGGGAGAGGGGGGCATCCACAAATTCACTAAGCAACCTGTGCCAGTTCCTCATAACCCTCATAGTGAAAAACTTCCTCCTTACGTCTAGTCCAAATCCTCCCCTCTCCAATTTATAGCCATTGTCCCTAGTCCTATCACTAGAAGCTTTTGTAAAAAGTACCTCCCCAGCTTTCCGGTAGGCCCCCTTCAGGTACTGGAAGGTCACTGTAAGGTTCTCCTCAGAGCCTTCTCTCCTCCAGGCTGAACAATCCCAACTCTCTCAGCCTGTCTTCGTATGGGAGGTGAGCCAAAATACTGAAATGTGGTGCAGAAACAGCACTAGAGCTGCTATTGCAGGTACACACAGAAAATGATTCTAAGATAAGAATTCGATTCAACTTTAAAAATACAATTTTTTTGCCCTCAGACTCTCAATAGTTGTTTGTTTTGAAATCTTGTTGCTCTGATGGTTGAAAAGAAACTTCTGATGTACACTCAGGCTGCATGAGTACCTACCTGCTCCTGAGAAGCACTGCCCTTTAACAGTTTATTTGCCCTCAACTGCAGTCTTAAGTGCTTATAGACAGCAATCATATTCCCTATGAGCTTTCACATCTATAGACTAATCAAGGCATGCTCTCTTAGTCCTACCACGTAAAACAAACACTCCATCTCCTTTACCAGGATGGTTCTTCTCTGCACCTCTCCCTGTTTGAGCTCTCTCTTATAAACTTGAGTGAGCAGAATCGCATATACTATGTTGTACTCAAGGGCTTACCACAAAATTTATTTAGTAGACCAAACAAACTGTGGTTTTAATACATGGTTGCAATGAAATTTAATCCTCCTACAATCTCACCTCCAGCAGCTAAAAACTACAACAGCTTTATCTGTGATGGAATTCTCACAGATACCAACTGGGATGTCTTGGCATATATTTTCTCTACTACATACATGAGGCCATGGAGAGAATCAACATCAATCTGCATTGACTCATATCAAGCAAAAATATGAATATAACATTACTGCTGGCCCACTTATTAAACTCCCAATTATTTACTGAAATAACATGCTGGTTTGATAACATAATTTCCAGTTCTCTCAACAAAGTTGGTTCCAGATCTATTGAGCAGACAGAAGAAACAATAGCCATCATATCACTGTTTGCCACTAAAAAGCATCATCTGTCCTTCCTAAGCTCCAGTGCTTTGCTTAAGAGTCACACACAAGCTATGCAAATGACATACTGATACTTCAAACATGCAAATGGTATTTCTACAGGAAATTATTCAAGGCAATTGAGAGTGTAAAGTCAAACAAATTATCATCTATAATTGAAAACATGCAAGTAACTTATAATTAAACATGACTTCTCTACTGCAAAAAAATACATTAAACCTTACTAAAAAGGAAGATAGCTAACTGGAGAAAATAGGAATGAAAAAACCCAATGTTTTGTAAAGAGGGTGTTACTCAGGAAAAAGAATTATTTGAAAAGCAAACTATAAAATGTATTTCTAATTTATTATTGATTCCATGACCACTTCAATTTCAAACAAATAAATACACGTAGTTAAAGAAAAAGGTAGGTTCTCAAAAACACAGATAAGGTATCTGAGTGTTTATTTATGCAAGCATTAATTTGTTCAAAATGCCAAATGAGACAGGAGGAATGATGGAGGTTAAATGATCAATAATATTACTCTTTGGAGATATGTAAAACGTAGCAAATGTACGCACACATACACACAAAGAAACATTTTTTTAAGCTACAGTCAGAGTCCCATCACAGAAAGGGCACCCAGCTGATTGTGTTGAGTTACTAAGGAAGCATAGTAAAAGTCAGTCTCTTCAGCTGAGAGTCTGTGAGTTCAGGTAAGTGTTGCATATGATACATCTGGACATTTATAGCTTGTTCAACCACTCAACATTCATCAAAAAGCCTTCAGGAAACAAATATGTAGGGTCTAGGACAAATCTCTACAGCCAACTCTCCACGGAACACCTCTCCATAGGGACAGCTCTACACAGGGTGTCCCAAGCACCTGGCAGGAAGAAGGATTCTGGGGTGGTAGGACATTGTGCCCTTAAGTCCCTCAATTTAAAGGACAACAAAATCTAAAATGAAAAAAAGAGAAAACAATACCAACCTAAGGCCAACAAAATGGCAGGCTTTCCCACCAGGCAGTGCTCAGACAGACAGTGTGCCTGAAGCTGCTCTCCTTGCTGCTTCCCCCACGTACCCCTCTGCTGACCTCCCTGCCTGTGCAACTCCTCCCCTGAAGGTAAATTACAGGCATGGCAGAAACAACCTCACAGGTGATACCCCCTCTGCCTCCCATGAGAGGCTGCTCCCTGCCAGGGGCTCAGGGCTTCCTGCAGTGCCATGTAGCACCTCCGCTGATATTCAAGAGCTTTACACAAGTCGGAGTGCACCAGGGAGAGGGTGCAGAGGACCAGCAGCATCTGCTGAATCTCTTGCTGCCAGACACTCAGTGCTCACCATGTAGAGTTGTCCCTGTGGACAGTTGGCTGTGTAGAGGAGTCCCATGGAGAGTTGTCCAGTGGGGAGAAAGCCGCTGCAAGTTGACCATTTCCCAATACAGACTATCTTGTTGCTTTGCAGATGAAGAAAGCAAGATGGTAAAATTAAACACCTTGATCAAAACTGCAGAAAGACTTATGATTTTCACGAGAACTGCTTTTATGCAGCTAGAAATCAGGATAGTTGAATACCAGAGCAGGTGCATTTTAGGCTTTCCATAGGGAAGAACACAGGACTTTACTGGTAGTAATTTCCTGTAAGGTACTCTAACTAATCAGAGACAGCCCATTCTTCCAATGGAACACTGCCACAACAGGAAAAAAATTAAGGGAATATATACAAGTTTCAGAAGGCCAACTCAGAGCTTGCCCTACGTTTTAAATTATTCCCTGAAAGTAATTTATGGGCAGGAAGGGATTGTGATAGGAGTCTGCTATAGACCACCCAGCCAAGAAGAAGCAGCTGATGAGCTCTTCTACAAACAACTGAGTGTAGTCTCAATATCGCTACCTCTAGTCCTTGTGGGAGACTTCAATTTCCCAGATATAGGCTGGGAGTATAATACAGCAGAAAGGAAGCAGTCCCGGAGGTTCCTGGAGTGTGTGGAAGACAACTTCCTCACACAGCTGGTGAGCGAACCGACAAGGGACGGTGCCCTCCTGGACCTGCTATTTGTGAACAGAGAAGGACTGGTGGGGGATGTGAAGGTTGGAGGACGCTTGGGGCAAAGCGATCATGAGATGATAGAGTTCTTGGTGCAGGGTAAAATGAAGAAGGAGGTTAGCAGAACAGAAGCCCTCAACTTTCAGAGAGCAGACTTTGGGCTGTTCAGAAGGCTGGTTGGAAAAGTCCTGTGGGAGGCGCTCCTTGAAGGCAAAGGTGTCCATGAGGGCTGGGCGCTCTTCAAGAAGGAACTCCTAGCAGCTCAGGAGAAAGCCGTCCCCAAGTTCCGGAAAAGTAGCTGGCGGGGTAAGAAACCAGCATGGTTGAGTAGGGAGGTCCTAAGACACATAAATAGGAAGAGGAGGGTCTACGACCTCTGGAGGAAGGGGCAGGCATCCTGGGTGGACTATAGGGAGGAGTAAGAACGTGCAGGGAAAAAGTCAGGAGGGCTAAGGCCCAACTAGAAATGCGACTGGCCAAGACTGTGAAAGACAACAAAAAGTCTTTCTACAAATACATCAACAGCAAAAGGAGGACTAGGGAGAATCTCCAGTCCCTAGTAGATGCAGAGGGAACAACAATAACAGGGGACAAAGACAAGGCTGAAGTGCTCAATGCCTACTTTGCCTCAGTCTTTAACAGTAAGGAAAATTGTTCCCTCTGTGCACAACCCCAAGGGTTGGAAGAGAAGTATGAGATTCCCAAGGTTAGAGACTTGCTTGCCCAGCTAGACGCCCACAAGTCTATGGGGCCGGATGGAGTCCACCCAAGAGTTTTGAGGGAACTGGCAGATATGCTGGCCAAACCCCTTTCCATCATCTTCCAACAGTCCTGGATGGCTGGGGAGGTTCCACTGGACTGGAGGCTGGCTGATGTCGTGCCCATCTATAAGAAGGGGCGCAGGGAGGATCCGGGGAACTACAGGCCTGTCAGTCTGACCTCGGTACCGGGGAAAGTCATGGAGCGGGTGATCTTGAGTGCGATCGTGAAGCACTTGCAAGAGAACCAGGTGATCAGGCCCAGTCAACACGGGTTCATGAAAGGCAGGTTTTGCCAGAGTAATCTGATTACCTTTTATGACCGAGTAACTAAACTCTTGGACGAGGCAAAGGCTGTGGATGTGGTCTTCCTGGACTTTAGTAAAGCCTTTGACACAGTTTCTCATAGCATTCTGCTTCAGAAACTGTCGGCCTCTGGCCTGGACGGGTGCACACTCTCCTGGGTGAAAAACTGGTTGAATGACCGGGCCCAGAGGGTGATGGTAAATGGAGTTAAATCCAGCTGGAGGCCAGTTACAAGTGGGGTTCCCCAGGGCTCAGTCCTGGGTCCAGTCCTGTTTAATGTCTTTAGCAACGACCTGGATGAAGGCATTGAGTCCTCCCTTAGCAAGTTTGCAGATGACACCAGGCTGGGAGGAAGTGTGGATCTGCTGGAGGGTCGGGAGGCTCTGCAAAGGGACCTGAACAGGCTGGACTGCTGGGCTGAGACCAACGGCATGAGGTTTAACAAGGCCAAATGCCGGGTCCTGCACTTGGGGCACAACAACCCTAAGCAGAGGTACAAACTAGGAGAAGCCTGGCTGTAAAGGTGCCAGGAGGAGAAGGACCTGGGGGTGTTGGTTGACAGCCAACTGAACATGAGCCAGCAGTGTGCCCAGGTGGCCAAGAAGGCCAATGGCATCTCGGCTTGTATCAGAAACGGCGTAACCAGCAGGTCCAGGGAGGTTCTTCTCCCTCTGTACTCGGCACTGGTGAGACCGCACCTCGAATCCTGTGTTCAGTTCTGGGCCCCTCACCACAAGAAGGATGTTGTGGCTCTGGAGCAAGTCCAGAGAAGAGCAACAAAGCTGGTGAAGGGGCTGGAGAACAAATCCTATGAGGAGTGACTGGGAGAGCTGGGGCTGTTTAGCCTGGAGAAGAGGAGGCTGAGGGGAGACCTTATTACTCTCTACAACTACCTGAAGGGAGGTTGTGGAGAGGAGGGTGCTGGCCTCTTCTCCCAAGTGACAGGGGACAGGATGAGAGGGAATGGCCTCAAGCTCTGCCAGGGGAGATTTAGGCTTGAGATTAGGAAAAAGTTCTTCATGGAGAGGGTGGTTAGGCATTGGAACAGTCTGCCAAGGGAGGTGGTTGAGTCACCGTCCCTGGAGGTGTCTAAGGTTAGGGTGGATGAGGTACTTAGGAGCATGATTTAGGGATTGGTGGGAATGGTTGGACTCGACGATCCAGTAGGTCTCTTCCAACCTGGTTATTCTGTGATTCTGTGATCCTAGGGATAACATAATTTATGGCAGTAAAAGGTCTGTTCTATTCCTTATATCAGTCCTTCCTTAGACTAACTATAGCACATTAAAAAACCTCCTTTCCCAACCTGACACTATGACATGTTTCCCCACAATCCTGCCAGCAAAATTTGAGCAGATACCTCTTTAGCAAATAGAAGACCAAATATTCGATAACTTTGAGGAAAAATAAATCAGTATGAACACTTTAACCCCAGGTATCCAGTTTACATTTCAAGGCTCTCTCTGCAAGCAAAACAGCAGGGAAAACAAACAAAAAAAAATTCTCTGCAAGAAAAACAGGGACCTTTATTTCAAAATAGAAGTTGAGAGAGAATTTGAAATACAGATATATCTAAAAATCAAGGGAGTCTGCTAGCTGTGAACCACAACATAGGCAATATCAGCAGCAAGGATCAACTAAGAACACAACAGACTATATGCTGTTCCATTGACACCTGCCAAACAACACCGTACCAAGAACCATTGGAAAAGACTGAATAGATAGGAAGCACAAGCCTACATTTTATTCTTCTAAATACCTAACTATCAGTCTCATGGGTTTGTATTAGAATGACAGTGTTACAATGAAGTTGAATTTGTCACTTTTCTCAAAATGGTCCTATGCATCTGCTTGCACTTTAGTGGCAATGTTGTGACATGTCCTTTTTCACTTCTCACATCAGGTTAGACTACAGGTTGAAAATGAAATAAAGGATGACAGTTATAAATTGTCTTGCTGAATTAGAACATTGTAAGTGTTTTATCCCTTTCCTTCCCTTAAAGAATCTTTGGCATGCTGAATGTATATTTAATAATCAGGAGAGCTAAATTTATACTGCTAACCAGCACTAGTCTTGAAGACTGATGATGAGGAAGCATGACAGTTTCTTACTTATGCAGTATGTTACGCCAGTACACTCCCTTATTACAATACGTAACAGTTCACTAAGGACTTTTATACAACATTCTCTGAAGTGGCAGGTATTGATCACAAAAAGATACAGATGAAATAGTATGTGGAGCCTTATGCCACAGACATGGCAAATTGTGCTGTCCATTATTGCAATGAAATTAGTGCAACTGGATAGATTTGGCTTACGAATATTCTTTCTACAAACTGTTAACAAGAGTAAACACAACTTACTGGAACTCCATCAATCTTGTTTTAAATTTTCAAATACTTAATCCACGCCGCTGTTCTCTCACCATGCACAGTATCTAATAAAAAAAGAGCATCCTCCCTGCACCTCTCTCATGGAGCAGTTTGTTATTAATGCCTAGTGTAAAGAGAAGAGCACTGCTCTGGCAGTACAAATGCCAAGATAGAGGTCCCACTACAAAAAGCAGCACATTCATGAGCAGTAATACAGCACATGCCCTGCTTACATGTTGAAAATTAAACTAGCAATATTAAGTGATTTTATTTTCTGTATTATCAAAACTTCCATATCTGTTTCTATTTATCATCAACATGCTGAGCAATCTGATTTAGGGGACAGTCACATGAGCATCCCTCATAGCAAATTCTACTAACACAAAGCAAGCCATTCAAAAGCATTCATTTAAAAAGAACACATTCAAGTGAAGATAGCATTAATTATTACTTTAACAGCTTTCAAAATAAGATTTGCTTTTTTCTTCAGTAAAAAGCTCTTAAGCATATTAAACCAATTTTCATTTATACAGGTGGCAACAGCAGTACAAGATAAAGAAGATATGCACAGGCAGACAAATAGAAAGTTTTAGCAGTAATGGCATACTTAAAAAATCATCAGAAATGTTAATCAGCAAGGATAGAAGAAATATGCTAAAGCTTTGCATTAACTGGGCACAAGAAAGAATAATTAGTCAATCATAGTCAAGAATCTATTTTCTTTCTAGACATTCAATATTATTTTTACACACGCATACTACCATAAAGGATGAGCTCTGCCATTGTTCTATAACCCCTCAGGAGAGAACGCGGATAAAGTACCGCTCCATCCCTCACAAAGGCTACTGGCAGAAAAACAGTGCCACAAAGGCTGTTTTTTATGGGTCTGATGTTTTCTCACACATTAAAAAGCATAAATAAGAGGGAAAATATAACCCATAGTTTACATGTGAATGGTCACAGCTATTCATCACAATTTTCAATACAGATTAACTCAATTTTTATCTAAACACATTTTCCAGTTAATGGACACCAGAAAGGTAATTTACCTACCATTCTGTAATGATACCTGGGTTAATAGTATGATTACTCATGTAAAATCAATCCTTTAGACAATTCTTATGGTAGCAGAATCTGTATTCCTACCATTACTAGGACCTGGAGTATTTCCAGGATTTCCTGTGCCTCACCCCTTTACGTAATTTTGGAGTACAAAGTTAACAATAATGTGGGATGTCTGGTGGCATGTATAATTTTCTGAAGACATATCAAGTAATTCTTAAAAAAGATTCAAAGGTAGAAAAATCCACATTCTGTTGCTAAAATGGGAAAAGTCTCTCTTAGAATAAAAAGACACAAAGTGTGTTCTGTATACAAGATCAGATGGAATTAACACCCTCTGTAAGGCAACTCCATATGGCAGATGTGTGTAAACACATCAGACAGAAATAACTTGGAAAGATGAGAGTTTTGATGTGAACTTCTGTTGCAATCTAAAAACATATATTCTTTCAGCCTTACCACAGCAACAGCATAAGTAAATGTTACAGCTATTACAAGCTTAGATTGAAGCATAGCTCTTCTTTGATAAAGCATTATGTAAAAATGGGTACCTTCTCAGAAATCAAATCTGCTACTCGATCAGGGTATTCAGACATATGTGGTTAAATGCCTACAATTTTACCACATTTGACTCCTATAGCTCTGCAGTATTAAGAAATACTAAGCGACGGTATAATTCTAACCAACTTCAAGAGTGCAAGAACTATTTCCTAAATACTTAGTGATCCTTGGTTATCTAATAGGATCTAAATGTCACAGTTAAACCTAAGGAGAAATACCCAATGAACTCCTGCCCAGAGATGAACAAAACTGGCATTAAGGATCAAAAGTGACAAATGCAGAAAGAGAAACCACATTCCTAAATCCATGGAAGAGAAGGGTATCAGAAAACTGCCTGAGAAATGACAGCAGAAAGAAAAAAGGCCTTTGAAAAATATTTCATGCTTCTAGAGAGGCTACAGGCTTGAAGGGTATTGGCAGAAAGAAAGAAGAGAGAAAATAAGCCTGTACTGAGCTTTTAATCTTTCCTTAATTGTCCTGAGAGTCTCCAGCATTATCCCCAGAGAGAATTAAACATAAAAGCCTAAGTAACTCAAACAAGTTCCCTTATAACTCAGTCCTTTCAGAACAGCATGGTTTCTTTTAAGGACTCGGTTTTTCAATTGTAACGTACATTTTTGTTCTGCTAAAACAAAACAATGACACCGTACCTTTTTCCACTAACCCGTCCGAGGAGATTCTGGATAGTATTTTGCAGAAATTAACAAAACAAAGGTTGTCTAATTTGGAAAATAAAAGGTTTGTTTAAACAACAGCCTATAACAGAAATATTAGATGAAAATATGCATTCTGTGAACATCCACTTCATTATAGAGTATAAAAACACAGTGAGCACATGCCTTAGAAGGCCACCATGTGCTGTTCTTGAATATTAGTGACATAAACAAACATTCACCAAACAAACAAAAAAACCTATCCATCATCATGTTGTTCCATAAATCCGTTTGAGATTTAAACATTTCAAAGGGTCTGCAGGCCCCTCAGGGCATGTTTCAGATCTGGTATTTTCACATTACTGATGAACAGATTTCTAGGAATTTTGTAACTCACATAACTAATGGAATTTCAGCAACCACCATTAACCCTCAGTATGTGAAGTGCTGGAGTTCTGGTGTTCAGACTGAAACAAGGATTGATTCAAGAGCAAGCATCTGGGTTCTCTGGGCTTTTTAAATATCTTTTCTCCTCTTGATACCTAGGACTGCTCATAATCAGTACAGATGACAGACTGGGTGGGCTCTGTATTTATTTCTCTCCGTAAGGCTTTGAAGCAATTTACCTCAGTACAAATATTGACTTCACCCTTTTGTTAAGCACCTCTGAACTACTAAGGCACAAAATCATTTGAATGATTCCAGCCTCATGCTCTCACATCACATCAACTATGTGAGTGGGTAGAAACTGTTACAGAAGGGAAAACGGTAAAGAGGATTTAAAACTCATGCCAACAGGCTGTGCTGCATATTATACAAGAAGAAGGAAGCAATTAGTAATTACCTGGGTTGAAATCCCACACTGCTCATTGACTTCAATAAGGCAGGGTTTCACCAGGGATGAATAGAGGGGAGGAACCAGTTTAAGGGAAAGGGCAAACATTGAACCTTACAGCTCTGATTATGACCGGGAAAAGACATTTATCAGAACTGTTTTACCTAAGGCAAGCAAAGAACACTCTGGTTTTGAGCCCATTTATTAATCCATATACCAAATAAACTGATAATGTTTGGGGTTTAGCTTATTTTGAGTTTTAAGTTGCTGAATGCTCATTCAAGGGAGTGCTTCTTGAAGGAGGAATTTATATTCTCTTAAATAGGACCTGCAGGTTACATTTTTCTTGCTACATGAAAGTGAACACGTTTACAACATTTTTACAAAACATTTTATAAACTAAACAAGACTGCCAGAATACCAAAGAATAATACATAACGTAATACAATAGCCTTGGTTTCAGTATGTGTTAATCTGCACAAGAGCTTCCTCTGCTACAGATTTTCTTGTCAAAGCTCCCTAATTTTTTTTTTTATGCTAGCAGGTTTAAGCTAATGGATTTTTTAAATGTCAATATTAAAATACATTCATTGATTTAACAAATGGCATCACATTATTTACCTTACCCATTATATAGTACAAGCAGAAAACACCCATTCAAATAGAGCATGCAAGCATGCATTCTACAGAAATGCCTTGGAGGAACAACCAGCCATACCTACTGCTGTAAAGCAAAAAAATTGATTGTGAAAAGGAAGCTTCTAAGTGTTTAGTCATTTTTCAAGTTCAGAAGTCTAAGTCTTACGCAGTTGATCACTTTGGTATCCATTCTAAGGGAGGAAAGGATGCTGCCAGTCACAACTGCAGTTCAAACCAAAGCTCCAGGCAATTTGACACTGAAGTTTGACATGGCAAATATGAATTTAGCATAGTAATATATACACAGAAGTCATATTAGATAGCTAATTACACACACACACACCCTTACAAGGACATGATTTGTGCTACACGTTTTTTCTCTCTGTGACAGATAAGAAGGAGACACATTTGACAGTTAAAACACGAGTCCACGGGGGGAAAAAAAAAAGCTAGAAACTATTTTATAAGTTCAAATCTTGTGATTCTCTTGAAAGACATTTTTAACTAATAAAAATGAACAAATGAAAGACCAGACATTTGCTCCCTGAAAGAAGATTTGTAGGCTCCCAGTTGTGTTTTGCAATATATGCTTTTGCCAGTTAGCATATCAGGCTTAGATATACCACACTTAATAATACAATCTGCTGAGGATGAAAAGCACTTTGCTAATAAAAAAGCTGGTTATATAAAATGCAAGTTTGGCAGTAAAGCTTCAAAGAAAAATAGCAGCCTCAAAAACATCTGCAGACTTTTAAGTGCATACATTTCAGTTTGTCAGATGTTCTTCTGTAATTTAAATATTTTAGGAATTAATCAAAATACCTTCTTTTCTTGAAAATCGAATGAACTCATATTTTTCAACTTTACCTCTAACCATGACAAATTATGATAAAACCAATAAAGGCATTGCTTAGCAGGGAGACACGCTTGCCGAATGTTTCTATTTCCTTTTATCCATAAAGGAACCTCAAATAAGTCAAGCTTTCTGCAATGTAATTTAAGAGTCTTTGAAGTGCTAATAAACATATAAACATTTACAAGGGTTGTAAATAGGAATGACAATATATTTTTGCAGAGTTTCTGGTATAGTAGGATTCAATGGGGGCTTCAAGCTGCTGGGCATTACTACAGTGATGCAGAATTGCACCTAGGAAAAACGACATGCTAGTACGATTTAAGGGAAATTAAGTCTACAAAGCCTTATTCCATGCCCATATGATGGTGGCTGACAACACTCACATAACACTGCTATTCAAAGAATCATAGAATTATTAATGTTGGAAAAGACCTCTAAGATAATCAAGTCCAACCATCAGCCCAACACCACCATGCCTACTAAATCACGTCCCAAAGTAATGCATCTACAAATTTTTTTAACACTTCCAGCTATAGCAACTCCAGCACTTCTCTGAGCAGCCCGTTCCAACGCTTGACCACTCTTTCAGTGAAGAAATGTTTTCCTAATATCCAACCTAAACCTCCCCTGCCACAACGTAAGGCCATGTCCCATCTCCTGTTAATATGGGAGAAGACATTGACCTCACTACAACCACCTTCCAGATAACTGCAGAGAGGAACAAGTTTTCCCCTCAACCTCCTTTTCTCCAGACTCAACAGCTCCAGTTTGCTCAGCTGCTCCTCATAAGACTTGTACTCTAGACCCCTCACAGCTTCACTGCCCTTCTTTGGACAAACCCCAGCATCTCAATATCTTTCCTGTACTGTGGGGCTCAGAACTGAATCCAGTATTCAAGGTGCAGTCACACCAGTGCCGAGTACAGAGATACAATCACTTCCCAGGTCCTTGTTGGCCACACCATTTCTGAACAAGCCATTACGCTATCTGCCTTCTTGGCCATCTGGGCACCCTGCTGGCTGTTGACCAACAACACCCCCAGGTCCTTTCCTGCCAAGCAGCTTTCCAGTCACTCTTCCCCAAATAGATATGCAACAAATCAGGAGACTGGAGTGAAAACTGTTTGTAGGGATGACATACAAAAATATTTATCAGGAAAGTTCACTGCAGAGACATGAGGAAGGATCAGGCCTTTCCAATCAGATTGTTATTTTTCAGTCGTGTCGGTTACACAAGGGATGTCTAAAGTGCCTGTGTCTGTCACCTTAAAACAATGGTAACAACAAAGGCAGGGAAACTCACAGAGTTAAAACTAACTGGGCAACTTAATTTTCTTCAGAAGTTGTGCCTCACTAAGAATATTCAATGTCATACATAAAGGCACAGCAAATTATCCAAAACAGACTGGATAATTATTGACAGTGAATTTTTCAGTCATAATGCCATAATTTTGAAAAGAACATATCATAGCAAGACTGTAATCAAAAGACTTGTACATTTCCATCAGTTCATACCACACCAAGAGAAAAGTTGTGTTACTGAAGTAAAAAATCTAGATTAATTCCTAGATGTTTCTCTGCTACCAATGGCCAAGAAGGTTACCTCTAAGAGATACGCTGTCACAGTGTTCACAAAATTTGCAGCCATTATTAAAAATATGAAGCAATTAATACATCTGAATGAAAGCAGCAGTCACGGTGTTGCTACACTGACAAACATGGCTTGTTCTGAGGTAAGTCCGCCTACTGAGGATAAACACATCTGCTCTACCAGACAGAGAAATGCTTGACAAAAAAAGGGGAATAAAACCCCCTAAAAGCATATTACAAGTATGGTCAAAACCAACGTAATGGCAACACTAAAGGCCAGACTCTGCTCCCACTTAGCTCCATATGGATCAAAGCAATTGTACCGTATTCAATTGAAATACACTCAATTCACACCAGCAAAACTGAGAGTGCAACCTGGCACCACTTCTTGGTAAAAAAACAATTTTGGAGTCCTTCCCTGCTACTCACCTGCATGCTTTATCAGTATTAACACCGAAGGTATGAAGGTGGGATGTTCATTACTTTCAAAGCTTTGTTCACATCTTTTACTGTCACAAAGTTGTCATTATTGTGTTTACTGCCATATTCTAAAGTTGGGGAGGGGAAGACAACTTTTTATATTCCTCCTCCTTCCATGTGTTACTCTACGAAAAAAATCTCTTGCTTGCCTATTATCACTTCATCTCTCACACTAGCTCTGTTTCTTTGCATACAAATTTGAATCAGTCACCAGCTGAAGATTTGGAGACAGCATAAGGCAACAGATTCCACACACTTGGGTCCATCCACATCTTCCTTCTGTGCTGCATTCTGTACCTAATAACATGGAATAATTCTTCCTTATTCAGAAAACACAGCTATTTGAGAGGCTGGTGAACACAGTACTCCAGCTACATTGCAAATGCAGGCTACTACTATTTGATCATTTTTACATTTCTCAAATGAAACACCATTTGAGAGACAAATCATCAAGGCAAGTTGGAGCAGTCAATGGAGAGTGTGACAAAGCGGGTAAAGATAGTGTTCCATAACCACCTTTTTATACTTTTTGGGTCTCCAAGCACTTCACTATTTTAAATCACATGATCATCCATCCTGCAAAGCTAAATATTCTGTACTTTATCAACTTTAGCTCTACTATGTTCACCTATGGGAAATCAGTAAATCAAAGGGAAGACTTAGGCAACTGATTATTGGGCAATAAACTGGTAGAGCAGTATATCATAAATCAAGCTGACAGTTTAGGAGCTGGACATGTATCTGACTTTTTGTTTGATTACCCCCCTCCCAAAATTTCATTTCTCAGAACAAATTTAACTCTCACTTAAATGAACTGGAAAGAGTTTCTGGTACGGAATAGTCATTGGTGAAAAGGTGCATTTAGAAAGTACTGACACTTATATGAGATTCCTAATACTGCTTAAACATGTTGAAGGAGTTTACCAGAGAAAGAAGCAAGAATGTCACACACATTTTCCAGCAGTCTAAGGCAAGGAAAAAGCTGTTTTCTTTGAAATGCTGCGTACTGCACTATGCTCCAAAGCAACTACATGAGATTCAACAACATACTTCAATAAATAATGTATTACAGCATGACCAAATGGATAAAACAAATTAAAATCCTTACATGTCCATTTTCATTAATTTATTTTTACAGTGTTTTTGCAATTCCTACTGCCATAATCCTGACATATAAAATTATTACATTACACTTTGATATAAGGGATTTGATTAAATACATTTTAAAAAGACAAATTGATATTACATGAAAGCACACTGAGAGCTATGGTCTCAATTTTTATGAACTTCAGTCTTATTCACAAATCTCACCAAACAGTGCTACAAAATTGAAGACAGCATGTCATTTCATACCTGTATTTCCTACACAGCATTCCACTGAAGCTACACATAACATTTCTGTTCTGACATGGGATCTGTTTTTAAATTAGTGTATTAAAACCTAAAATTCACAGTGTTCAGAAAACAAAGAAAAATTAAGAAAGCTGCTTCTCCCAAAGCTATCATTTCAGAGCAGCGAAGTCTGCTAAGCGCTACTGGATTATCATTGGATGGGCAAAAGCAGGAAGCAAGTTATGCTACTGTTTCTCAGACTGTTGCTGAATATGAATAAAGAAGAATTAAAATATTCATTCTGACCTTATAAGAGCCAAGCCTCCCTCTCTCCAAAGTTAATGCATACCGAAGTAATAGCTGTTCTTCATTCACTCAGGATCAAATGTTTTTCAAGGCATGTTCAGTAACTTCTAACATAATCCAATTCCACACAAAAGGAAATTCATTATTTGTATGTTATCCAAGGAAGGCTGAGTAATTCACTGTGGTAGGAAAGACCTCTAAAAATAAGTCACCTCTCAGCAGATTCACTCCCTTCCTGTCTGAGTTTGAATCATTTTGCAACTGCATGAAAGGACAAAGCTTAAGGATGAACTACTTCTGTAATGATAACACAGCTCAAACACATACATTTCACTCTTACTATGTTTAAAAGAATCCAACTATTAGGGGTGGAGCAAGCCAGTGACCCAACAGGATGTGCATGACCAGAGCTCCTTGTGTGCAGCCTTCTGCTTTCATGTTTATTTTTGGATGTATTTTCCTTTGTGCTTTGAAACAGCTTTTTGGCCAAGGTAACTAGCACCACACTAACTCCTTGATGCTAAAGAGGGAAAGCAAGTTCTTATCAACGTAAAGAATACTTTTCCCTACAGATTCACAGAGCATCTTGGAAGTCTACAGTGTTATAACAGTGATGAACAACTCTTTCTCGTGTTTGTTAGTGTCTCCTCAGAGATGAAGACCAGAGACAACTGATGCACAAAGGCACCAGTGATTCCCATAACCTCCTAGAGTTTCTCCATCAGGGAACAGTGTTCAACTGTGTGAGAACCTAAGCAGAGATTTCATCTTCAAACTGCTACAGCAGCTGTTGATACAAAACAAATCTCCAAGGATGAGTAAGCTTAGAAATTCAACAGATGTTCCCAAACAGAACACTATTTCAATAGATACAGTCATTGCAGACGGCCATCGCTGTTATCAGGACAATATAATTTGTTTTGACCAGCATTCCCTAACTGTTAAAAATGAAGGTCATAAAAAAAAAAATCTTTCTGCATTTAAAGGATTGATTGAATAGGTGGTTCTGTATATTACAGAAAGCATCTTATTGTATTTTTTATAAGGTCTGTCCTAGCTTTTTCTCAAAGAGTATTTAAATTGGTAAAAGCGACAGAAGAACAGTGATAAAACCCAAAAAAGTCTCTATAGAAGCAGCAATCTCTTTCTTTCCAGTATAGACGCAATTGCAGTTGTACTTAAAAAAAAAATCAATACACTTTGCTGTATATTGTGCACTAAATACATTGATAAGCCACATCTGGTCTGTGAAACATTCTTTCAATACAATTGTTTCCTGGAGCAATACAACTAATATGGGAAAAGTTACTTTTCAATTTAAACAAAACTCAGAAAAATCTGTCATAACCTGGGGTTACAAAAATTCTGAAAATTAATTCTAAACTTGAAATAAAAAATAGATAGGTATGATTTCCCTCTTTCTCTTAAAATCTAATTTTTGGGATTTATTCTGCAAGTTTCATAAGCACTAGAAGCTTTGTTTGTCTTTCGGTAAATTGCACAGCTTTTATGGTAGACAAACATTTGTTACAAACACAATCATCATCAGTAGGTTTCAGTGTTAAAAAATTTTTACTAAAAACAAAGATAGTTCACAGCTCTTAGCCCTATCATCTCAGACCAGTTGCACAATAAATTAAAGTCAATACTGAATCAATTTATACTAGTTCATTTTCCAAGATTATATTCACAACCTAAAAATAAAAAGAATATTAAATATTGTACTCTTGGAATTTCCATGCTCTGTATGCCAAAAATCATTAATCAGCTAACAGAGAGTTTTCATTTGTTTTTTCCCTCAAAAGAAGGAAAAAAAAATTTCCACAAAAGTAAATTGCTTTGGGGGAAACAAACAAAAAACTTAATCATATATTTTTTTTTCATTTCTATTATTAACCATAATAATCCTACATTCATAAAAGCAGTAACTATTTTAAGAATTTCAACACTACAGTTTATTTAGGTTGCTCTTATCCTACAGTACTGTATTACATTATTTTGGATTTATTCAACTTATTTTTTAATGGAGAAACTACTTCTTTCTGGAGTTAAATTTGTTTACAGACTAGATTTTAGTTTTTACCATACATGGATTGTAATAACACTGACATCGTTGCCTTCTCCCATTTTTCCCATGTTACCACTGATTCTTGATTTGTGTGGACTTCCATTAAAAATAATTAATCATTGTATCAATAATCATTTCCCATTATGGGCTTTGTCACAGCAAAAGTATATGAATCTTAGCGTAACATAGACAGAACAACATAGCATTCATAATATAACAAAAACTTTCCTTGAAGAAGAGTATTAATTTTTCTTCAAAGAATAGTAACAACAACAATAACAGCAATAATATATGACTGTTCTTATTGCTTGTATATTGGGGGAGAATTTTCTTTAATAATTCTCTGGTTTGAACGTTTTCTGTTCCATGTCTTAAAGCTGCAGCTTATGTAGGCTTTGGGATTAGTAGACTGAAAGGAAACAAGTATCTCCTTGAAAAAAATGAATTCAATTTTACGTCAGACTAACCAGCAAAGTTGTATTTTTTGCATAATTTTCCACTCACTAGGAGCACAGAGATAGCCTCGTTGAAAGAAAGCACAGCAAAATCCATGGAAAGTTCACTGTAAAACCTCACAAAGAGGCAAAGAAGCACCACAAAGCTGAACTGTGGTCTGTGACTGACACCTGCAGCATCTGCGACATGCTCTACTGCACAATTTCATAACATCTGCAACATACGAGATGTGTGCTAAGGCTCTACTTCACCAATATTTCTGATAGGAAACAATTTCTGTATGCTTGGCAGGAAAGTAATATACACAGAAGTAGTTACTCTGCTTATACAACTATAAATTAATTTTTTTTTAAATTATTAGAGAAAGCTGCAATTGAATTTATTTTCCTCCATCATGAGCTTGTAACACACTAGCTACATTAAAAATTCCTGAATACACTAGCAAGCGTAGCATCTGTTAAAATAGATGAGACCACTGGCATATTTAATCTTCTAATGCGAGGGTCTAAAACTATAATGCACCTCCTACAGAGAAAAAAAGTATGAACTGCCAAAAAAATATTGCATTGTGAATTTCTTCAGATCTACTATGAGGCTTTACAAGCATTTTATTCTAGCTATAGATATTGCCAAAAAGTGGTACAAATTACAGTTATGCAATTCAATGAATGAAATCTGATCAGAGCATGTAACGGCAAACATGCTTCATTCACACTTTGGCCTTTCATGCCTTGGTCATTCTGCACCATTAATTATGCTCAAGGCAATATATTTGCAGACAGGTGATATCAGTGCTGTTTCCTCAGTCAGTGTAGCTAGTTGTGGATTGTATTTTCTTTTCTTGCTTTAGTACAGCTTTAGGACAATTATCTGGAGTGTAATAACGCTCTTTCACAGGAAAAGAGAAAGCCAAAAAACCCCCATCTGTCTGCACTTAGGAGCAAAGCTAAATTAAACCGCTACAACCAGCATCTATTTCTTAAATATAGTTAGCGTCCCTAGATCTGCAACTTTCAGACACTGTCAGACCATCTGACAGCTCTACACAACACCCGAATTTGTCCAGTCATCACTTAAAACAAGCTGGCTGTACAAACTGGCAATACTACAGGCCAGGCCAACAGGATGCCTTCCAATACCCAGAACACTTTTCAAATCAAGTATAATGCTTAGAAAAATGCAAACTGAATGAAGTTCAGTAACACGTCAATGAAGTCTTCTCAGCATGGGTACCAAAGTACACACAGTTTACAGACTGAAGAACCTCCACAGAATATTCTCCACAAAAAAAAAGTTTTAACGCAATTCACATGTCAAGAGTAGCTTAATTTCTGTGTGATTTTGATCCACCTCCAAATTCTAAACCCCTTACAGCTGGTGATGAGACAGAAGGAGAATAATATGAAATATCCAAGTACAGTAAAGATAGAATCTCCTTATAAATGCTGACAATAAAAGCAAGTTTAAGGCTAAGAAAGCAACACCTGCAGTATACAAATAAATTCCACCAGAATCTTCACCTAAGTTATTTCACTAGAAGAAGCCTGCAGGAAATAAGCACCGATGTATGTAATCATGCAGAATATGAAGTAAAAATACTTTCCTTTTTGTCCAAATTTAAAGGCATTATAACTTTGCTTACAGTATAAATGTGCTTATATTTCCTGACAAATACTTAAAAGGTTGTATCACTTTTTTCCACATAAACTGCAAGTAAATCTGAATTTACCTCCCAAAGTGCTTTGAAGTCCTTCTGCTCAATTCGAAGCAGCTCACTATATTCTCTGGTAACGATGGTAGCATGGCGAGGAGTGTTATCAAGAATGGACTCTCCAAAAGCAGTTCCTATTCCCAGAGTGCATATTGTCACAGCATCCTTTCAATTAAAAACGAAAGAATATAAATATTCCAGAATGTTTCAAAAGTCTTTATGCCACATTTGCTAACAGCATTACCTTAAAATTCTTCAGCAACTTTCCTTAAAAGAAAATTAATTAAAAGTATCAACAAAAAAACCCCAGCATGCTGATTAACAATACAGGAAGTCTCAAGTCAGGAGAAAGTAGGACTTCTGTTTTCTGTGACCATCAGTTGTATTAGACATTTCTGTCTGCAACACAGAGAACAGAAGAGTCAGCATCGCCTTTAGAAGAAAGTTATGAATTTCATCTACATCCAAAGACTGTTCCTTTAGAAATGCCAGCAGTGATCAAATGAGAAATGCAATCTTGGAATATACATTTCTGCCCTTATACGCTACCCTCATCAGCAAGAAAATTTGATTGTTATGCTGTCTCAGTAAATATAACTTTCAATTATAATATCGTTTTGTATTTATAACGCATTTCTCCGTGCGCAATGCAGTCATACAATTTAATCGGCTCTTGGCCCTTCTGTTGGAAATGCCAGTAAATCTCTCAATTGTTAATGGACGCCTGCCAATTAAGTACTAGACTGAAAAAAAACCAAGTTCTTTTCACATAAGTCATGGATTTCAAGAAAACTAAAGTCCAGAACAATGTCAGATACAGTATATAGAATGGTCTCAAACACGCAGCAAAGTCCACTTTGAAGGAGTCTGTAAGAACTCATGTGATGGAAAGTTATCTATTTCAATCCCTCCTGGCCAGTAATTCCTCTATAAAAGTTCAAATATAAATCACGAGCTACTGCAGACCAAAAAAAAAAGAAAAAGACTACTCAAAATTAAGTAAGTTGCTGAATCAAGATTTTTAGATACATGTTCTGTCTTAGGCTTACAGGTTGCTATGTTCCCCAGCACAGTCTTGAAGCTGAACAATTCCATGTATCTCATTCTTTTGGGCCTTAACTATCTTTTGAGTAATTAAAAAAAATAGTAATAGAATTAAAAATTTAGTGATACAAGCTACACATTACTAAGGAAATCATATATGTACACAGACAAACACACAAAACATATAGTCACCTTCCCTGGAGGTGTTTAAGGGATGGGTGGACGAGGCACTGAGGGACATGGTTTAGTGATGGATAGGAATGGTTGGACTCGATGATCCTGTGGGTCTCTTCCAACTTGGTGGTGATTCTGTGATTCTGTGCTAATTTTACTTGATACAACATTAGAAATACAGTTTAATTCTGAAATGTAGGATCCTTTAAATGTCCACAAAAATAAAAGCAGAAAAATTTGGCATCCCATCCACTACAACCCTGTGGCTGGTAGTTCAGGAGAGATGCATGAGCATACTTCAGCATAATTTTCTGTGTTTAAAATTGCATTGTTTTCCTTTCATGCATCTAATAAGCAGTAATAGGCAAATGTTATTAAGATCAAGTTAGTAGCTTTATAATTGCATTACAAAGACAAATGCCCATAATAGTCCAGTTCCCTGAACCATAGCAAATTGCTCTTGCACAGATATTACCATATAAAATTATCTGTTCAGGAAAACAA
This sequence comes from Clamator glandarius, assembly GCA_033459285.1. NCBI lineage: Eukaryota > Metazoa > Chordata > Aves > Cuculiformes > Cuculidae > Clamator > Clamator glandarius. The sequence goes on along the minus strand of JAUNZM010000121.1, from coordinate 3,190,984 downwards.
AATCAACTATATATTAGAAAAGATCTAGGAAGAATTTATAAACTGTCAATATAAATGTTCAAGGAAGGCAAATATGAATCACAGAATCACAGAATCACCAGGTTGGAAGAGACCCATCAGTTCACCGAGTCCAACCATTCCTATCAAACACTAAACCATGCCCCTCAGCACCTCGTCCACCTGTGCCTTAAACACCGCCAGGGAAAGTGAATCAACCACCTCCCTGGGCAGCCTGTTCCAGTGCCCAATGACCCTTACAGTGATTTTTTTTTTTCCTAATGTCCAGCCTAAATCTACCCTGGTGGAGCTTGAGGCCATTCCCTCTCGTCCTGTCCCCTGTCACTTGGGAGAAGAGGCCAGCACCCTCCTCTCCACAACCTCCCCTCAGGTAGTTATAGAGAGCAATGAGGTCTCCTCTCAGCCTCCTCTTCTCCAGGCTAAACAACCCCAGCTCTCTCAGCCGTTCCTCCTAAGGCCTGTTCTCCAGCCCCTTCACCAGCTTTGTTGCTCTTCTCTGGACTCGCTCCAGAGCCTCAACATCCTTCTTGTGGTGAGGGGCCCAGAACTGAACACAGGATTCGAGGTGCGGTCTCACCAGTGCCGAGTACAGGGGGAGAATAACCTCCCTGGACCTGCTGGTCACGCCGTTTCTGATACAAGCCAAGATGCCATTGGCCTTCTTGGCCATCTGGGCACACTGCTGGCTCATGTTCAGTCGGCTGACAACCAACACCCCCAGGTCCCTCTCCTCCTGGCAGCCTTCTAGACAGACTTCTCCTAGTCTGTAGCTGCATAGGGTTGTTGTGCCCCAAGTGCAGGACCCGGCATTTGGCCTTGTTAAACCTCATGCCGTTGGTCTCAGCCCAGCAGTCCAGCCTGTTCAGATCCCTTTGCAGAGCCTCCCGACCCTCCAGCAGATCCACACTTCCTCCCAGCTTAGTGTCATCTGCAAACTTGCTAAGGGAGCACTCGATGCCTTTATCCAGGTCGTTTGATAAAGACATTGAACAGGGCTGGACCCAGCACTGAGCCCTGGGGAACCCCACTTGTAACTGGCCTCCATGAACAAGCACTGTTTAAAAGAAAGGATATTTGGGAATGAGCACCTAGGCATCTAAGTAGAAGTCTCTACAAACTGCCTATAAAAGCAGGCTTTACACTAAAGTTCTGCCCTAACAAGCTTACTTTTCAGAGTTGAAATGCTATGCGCGTGCTGCTATACTCACAATTGCACTCAAAGGAGCAACAAAGAAAACATGCCTATGCTAACATAAAATTTGATCTCCAGGTTTCAAAAAAATTATTCTCAACTTTATTTAGAAAGTTCAGATAAAAGATCTCTGTATAGGGCAGAACAGTCAAATAGCCTGGCAGAAAAAGAAACTTTTCCATTAGGTGGACTATTAGTAACATTCACCAACTTACTTCTCATTACTTTCTCTCCCTCCAAAAAAATAAACTCCTTTAAAATGCTTCACCTTTTTTGTATTCTTTACAATCCTAAAGAATAAATCTTTAAAGACAGTATAGAGAAGAAGAGAAAAGGAAATGTGTTGGTGAAGGAACCACTTTCTAAGACATCTTCTGATGAGACAGCTGCTCAGCCTGCAAGACAAATTAACATTGTGGGGTATTAAGGAGCTGGAATGGTCCTATCTACATTCAGTAAAGAAAAGGCCAGGCTTCTACCAAGTGAAAGTTATTTCAGATATTTTTCACCAGCCAATATTGTTCTCCATAGAGATGGAGTTTCACAGCCAGCTATGGAGCAAGCCCACCTGTCTTCTACAAGACTTCAGAGCCCCATTCTCTCTCTGCCCCTTGTTTATCTATCTCCAGCCTCCTGAGGAATCAGGTATGCATTTCCTATTATGGCTGTTAACCTTACACTCAAGGCATCTCCTGCTGTTCAGTGGAGGCTTCAGGAGCATTGCTGGCAGCTCAAAATTCAGTTTGCTGTTCCCCTTTGCAATCCCAGAAGCAGCAGGGGGTTCTAGCTGATCGTAGCCAGCTAAAATTCACATAGCTATTTAAAGGGCAGTATTAAAGACTTAAAAAAATGAAATTGTTTCCAGTGCTATCTCTCCTCTAAACACACTTAAAAATGGTAACGTTCAAATCAGAGGTTGTTTGTATATTCCATTTCAGTCTCACCAGCAGATGATACACATGCAGTGACAGAGCTGTTAAATCCCGCCTCAGTCTAAACCATTTGTAAGAGCATTCTATGGAACGGATGAGAATCAGAAACAAGGCTCTGCTTTATTCTCTCCCCCACCATCACAAGGCACATCTCTCCATGTCCCTTGCTGATTTGTGACACTTTAGGATTTGTACTGTGTGTAAACAAAATCATGGTGTCTGAAAGAAAAATTAGGAAAACAGGATAAAAAATCTCGAGTGCTAGGTTTAAAGGGAATGGGTATTTTTCTTTGGAATTTTAGCTTAGTCAGTATTTGGAATTGATGAGTTGATGTAGCTGCTTTGGGTTTAATTTAATAATTTTTCCACTCCTTGTACTTTTCTCACCTCTGCACCTGTGTCTCTCTAGGACTCCATATCATCCCTGTGTTTAACTGGAGATCTGCAAAAGCTGGCATTTTGAAAAGTTCCTTTTTATTACGTTGACACAGTTCAGTTTGTCCTCAGCAAAAAATTTCCTTTTGTAATAGAGAAACCAAAGAATACACATGAATGGAAACCATCTGTTCTATGAAGTGGTTTTCCCCTTCCATTACCTCCACTGAAGCAAGTTTCAGCCATCCAAATAGAAAATCCTCATTAAACTATTTTTAAGGATAGCATAGAAATATCTTCCCACACTAAAATTGCAGTTTGACAACATATGTTAGGCCATCCTCTTTACACAAGACAAGTTGATTTGCTTAAAGGAAGCGTTATGCTTCTAGAAAGACCGTGACCAACTACTCGTCTGGTTCCTAACTAAAATATTTTTAGATCACACTAACTGTACCACAAGAACATATTCATTATTTCCATAGCTTTCTAGCTGATCCTCTAAAAGCCACTACCAATGTACTGGACGTTTTGCTAGATTACCTGGCAGAGAAATGAAACTATTTTTCTACATTAAGTTTCAATTAGCTAAGTTCAAAACCAAAATGAGTACAACCGTGACACTGTGGAGCTCAGCACAGGCCAACATATCCTGCTCCTCAGCCGAGGACATTAGTTCAGCAAATCTCTGTGTTACAATGGGTAGACCAGTTCTCACGGTCAAACTAAATCATTTAGAGCTAGCGTGGGCATATTTATACTATGCTACAGACTACAGCACAAACCTAATGCTGTGACTTCACACAGGTTATCTCCAAAATACATAATGGCTACTTATATGCATATATAATGGCATTTACACACAGAAAGCAGTATTGCAAGGACTGTCCTGTTAACAACCCTTTCCCTGTTTCCACTTTATCTTATCACATACCTCCTTTGTCCAGTTTCAAACAGCCAGGAAATTCTTCTCTTTCTTATGTGGGCACCTAAACCTCCTTCTTCACAGGCATTTTTTCTCAGCAACCCCACTAACTTATTTGGCTTTTGATCCTCAGCCCTTTGCATCTTCCTACTGTAGGACACTGCTATACCACCCAAGCATCCACAGCTCCGCCTTTAAAGCTCTTCTAAAAAAGGCTAATTTATTGTAAAGTCAATGCCCTGTGTCCAGTTCGGTCTGTTTTTAAAATCTGAGCAGCTTAAAAAAAAACTCCACCAAAACACAGGCACGACAAGCTGGCAATACCTCCCAGCAGACACTATGATTCAGCTGGCAGGCTACAGCGAAACTGTAGATCAAACTGCTGTTTAGTCTCTGTCTTTCTTCTCTTCATTCCTTCCCTTTTGATCAGATAGAAATATAAATCTTAATCATTCAGGGTAGAAGGCTCCAATTCAGTAAAACAAAATGCCGCAGAATCTGGCAAAGGTGTCACATTGATGTTTTTGTCATTATTCCCAGCTTTATTCTGAGCCATTACCAACATTCATCCTTCAGAACTTGCTCATTTTCAAAACAGAGTTAAAAAACTAAACATACCAAAGGCAGTCACCAGTACTTTAAAGACAACCACAAACTATGAATAAGAGGAATTTTTATCAGTATACACCTCAGCTACGAAACTGGTTACGTAACAGTGCCAAATAAAAATTAAATTCAGAATCTGTTCATAACTGAGAGTAAAGACCTCCTTCTGACAGATTCTAAGCAGGCTGCATTTTCTTTTCATTTTGAAGAGGATTTACTATGTCTTTTCTTGACTTCTAAATATAATATTTATCAGGGTATTTCTTACAAACAAGTTGAGGGAAGACCAAAACAGTTCATTAAGCTTACCTCTGCAATTCATAGTGTGACATTTTTATCAGAAAAACAAAAGTCCTCTTCAGCCTCTTCTTGCCTAGCCAGAAAAATCATAAATGATTTGTACAGAAAGCAGACCAGCCACCACTCAAGAGTGTACTGGATGGGTAAACCTGTCAGATCTTTGTTCTGTAAATTACATTGTCCCATTTCACAGAATCACAGAATAACCAGGTTGGAAGAGACCTATCGGATCATCGAGTCCAACCATTCCTATCAAACACTAACCCATGCCCCTCAGCACCTCATCCACCCGTGCCTTAAACACCTTCAGGGAAGGTGACTCAACCACCTCCCTGGGCAGCCTGTTCCAGGGCCCAATGACCCTTTCTGCGAAAAATTTTTTCCTAATGTCCAGCCTAAATCTCCCTTGGCGGAGCTTGAGGCCATTCCCCCTTGTCCTGTCCCTTGTCACTTGGGAGAAGAGGCCAGCACCCTCCTCTCTACAACCTCCTTTGAGGTAGTTACAGTTTTTCTTCCAGAACAATCACAGAAGGCAGCCCTTACTGCCCTTTCTCCCCTCAAACCTGGGCACACTGCTGGCTCATGTTCAGTTGGCTGTCAACCAACAACCCCAGGTCCTTCTCCTCCTGGCAGCTTTCTAGACAGACTTCTAGTCTGTAGCACTGGGTTGTTGTGCCCCAAGTGCAGGACCCGGCATTTGGCCTTGTTAAACTTCATGCCATTGGACTCTGCCCAGCGGTCCAGCCTGTCCAGATCCCTTTGCAGAGCCTCCCGACCCTCCAGCAGATCCACACTTCCACCCAGCTTAGTGTTATCCGCAAACTTGCTAAGGGAGCACTTGATGCCGTCATTGATAAAGACATTGAACAGGGCTGGACCCAGCTCTGAGCCCTGGGGAACCCCACTTGTCACTGGCCTCCAGCTGGATTTAACACCATTTCCCACCACTCTCTGGGCCCGGCCATCCAACCAGGTTTCCACCCAGGAGAGTGTGCGCCTGTCCAGGCCAGAGGCTGACAGTTTCCGTAGCAGAATGCTGTGAGAAACTGTGTCAAAGGCTTTACTGAAGTCCAGGAAGATACATCCACAGCCTTTCCCTCATCCAGCAGCCGAGTCACTTGGTCATAGAAGGAGATCAGGTTAGTTTGGCAAGACCTGCCTCTTGTGAACCCGTGTTGACTGGGCCTGATCACCCGGTTCTCTTGCATGTGCTTCATGATAGCACTCAAGATCACCTGTTCCATGACTTTTCCTGGCACTGAGGTCAGACTGACAGGCCTGTAGTTCCCTGGATCCTCCCTGCGACCCTTCTTGTAGATGGGCACAACCTCAGCCAGCCTCCAGTCCAGTGGAACTTCCCCAGTCTCCCAGGACTGTTGGAAGATGATGGAAAGGGGTTTGGCCAGCACATCCGCCAGTTCCTTCAATACCCTCGGGTGAATCCCATCCGGCCCCATAGACTTGTGGGTGTCTAGTCGGGCTAGCAGGGCTCTGACCACCTCCTCTTGGACCATGGGAGCCTCATTTTGCTCCTTTAGCTCTGGGGTTTGTACACAGAGGGAACAACTTTCTTTACAATTAAAGACTGAGGCAAAGAAGGCTTTAAGTACCTCAGCCTTTTCCTCATTCCTGTCACTGTTGCTCCTTCTGCATCCAATAGGGTCTGTATGGTCTCCCTAGTCCTCCTTTTATTATTTATATATTTATAGAAAGATTTTTTGTTATCTTTCACAGACTTTGCCAATCTGATTTCTAGTTGAGCCTTTGCCCTTCTGATTTTTTCTCTACACAACCTCACTCCCCTCCTGTAGTCCACCCAAGAGGCCTGCATGAGCAGCAGCAGTGGCAAGCATATTTTACCTCCTTAGTATAACAGAATTAATGGTAACAGAGAAATCTGCTCTGATCAAACTCTTTTGAACAGATATTTTGTAAATAGTTGAACATGATTTTTAAACTAGCCATTTTAGTGCTAAACATTGCCTGTGCTCAGTCTGTTAGGTATTCTAACGCTGCCCTCTTGTGACACAACACAGTTTTACAAGCAGTCAGAAAGCATTTTTCCAAACCAATATGAAAGCAACACTTTATCTATGAGATCCTAAATGCATATCTCTGCCTTCATTAAAACACTTAATTCAGAACATGGAATGCTTCCTCTTATTGTAATAGCAAATGATATGCAATGTAAATATTTCTGAAGTCTGAAATTATTCCTAACCAGTATTACTAACATTTTCTGTGAGAAATCACAAGTGTCTGTATAAGGAAACTAATCTTCAGCAAGAATGTGTAGAAATTAATACTTCACTAGCAACACTGAAATCTTAATCCATTATAGTGCATTTACATATAATTTGCAGTACAAGACTTAACTACATTCTTCTGTAGGGGCAAAGGTCATTAAGACATTATCAGTAAGAACAAGTGTACAATAACACTGCACCAAAGTGACTGTATACAGCACCAAAAGTGACTGTATAAAGAGATAGCACATAGCAGCTTCTACACAAAGCATTCAATTTCAGTCTTGATGAAATTTAAGCTCTGCAGGTAGACAGAGAAACACCTACTAAAAGTGGGACTAATACATTTTTAATTAAGAGAATTGATTTTCCATATTTACATTAACATTGTATGAATAATCATATAATCAACAGGATAATTCAAGCTGCAAGTAAACTCAAGAGGACATCTAATACAACCTCCTGCCCATCTTAAGTATCAAAGGACTCTTAGTTGTCTGAAGACTTTTTTTACTGATAGGAATCTAAATACAAAGTTAGTTTCTCTCTTCCTAGAAAAGATGGCATAGTCCTTCCATACTTCTACATGAGAATACAAACTTCTAGACTTGTAAACTTCTATATCTCATCTGCTCTGCTGGAAGCATTAGCATTAGTGCCATTGATGGTATAATAGTAACAGTAGAGCAATTAATCATCACTATGACTTTGCAAAGGAAGTTTTAGCTCCTGGGTGCTAATATTGGAAAATGTGCTCCAGGGTAAGTTACAAGCAGCACTACACCCTAAGCACTGGTCATCCCTAGCTGGGAGCACAACGCTGACGGCAGACTCTGTCAGCGCTGCCTGCCTGAGCAGCTAAACTGCATTTCCTCCATCATCTAGATTTGTATTAAGCACAGCAGGCAGAGAGTTCTAGTAAGTACTTCAAGCTCAGGAATGAGTAGCACCATGCCAACAAGGAAGTACAGGCAGAACTGGAACAGGGCATCCAGGAGTTAAAGGCAGGACAAGGAGAGAAAACCAAGGGTGGACAAAGAGGGACATGGTATAAACACCAGTATGGAGCAAAACCAGAGAATGGTTGGACTCAAATACTACTTAGAAGTCCTCAACCACCAAACTTATCCAGCACTGGAATGGGAAATGCAAGAGATGCCATCCTTCTGGCAGTGAGGCTATATCCTATGGCAACTAGACAGTGGTAAAAATTAGTTCATTGTCTCTGTGAGAAGGAAACACAAAGTTAAGGAATTACTACAGAATATAACTTCTAGAACTAGAAGCACATGAATTGTTGTTCTGTGGTTTCCTATCAGCAGGAAAATGAGGTGAACCTGAATAAGCAGGAAAAAATATTTACTTTAGATTTCTTGAAAGCTGAAATGGTCCACCTTTCATCTAATGGAATAAATCAACACTTCAAACAGATTCTTAATTGAACTTCCACATTCAGAAGACTTTTGTGGATAAATTCCTTTCTGAGCCAGTAAAGAACATTGGACCATAGGAACAAAGTAGTGCCATCTTTTGGCTGACATAAGAAAACATTCATGATTGCTTTAGACCTGCACATCTCATAAGAACCCAGTATTGTTCCAAATCATAACAAGACCAATGACAGCCAGATCGTGCCAATTATTGTGAAGATAAGGCTAATTATACTTTCAATCAGCATCGATGTAGTGCTGTGAAAAGGGTACTAAAAATGTTATGAAAGAAGTTCCTTTCTTATCTGACACTGTAAGAAGCAGGAAGAGCCAGTGCTCACACGCTGCCCCGACCTGCTGACCCAACTTCACCGGTAATGCAACGCCCAGGGAAGTGAAAAATACAATTTCTGCCAAACTACTACGAGGGAGAGAAGGGTTTTTTGGGGCACCACTATCACCCCCAACACATGCTCCATTCAGTCAAGGTGGGGAAAAAGGGTTACTGTTGTATTTCAGGTCCTGGGTAGCTACTCCGCTCACGTGAAGGCACAATGAGTCACATGTCAGAGGTACAACCCTATGCTGAGCTACATGATGGACAATCCCAGATCTCAAACACACGAGTAGGGAATAGGACATGATGCCTTCCCAGCAGACTCAATTCATAGCAGCAAATGCACGACTTGTCAGCATGGCATTAGATTACATGGGTGAGATACTCTCTCCAGGAGAAATAACTCATCCTTTTTTTTTTTTTTTAATTTACTCTAAATTCCCAATTCTGTAAATCCAGGAGTGCCAAGATACTGAGAAATTGCATGCAATTTTAGGTCTAACATGGCAGCAGTTCCAATACTATGCTACTACTATAACACTTGTCCTATCTTGCAGTGGAGACTGCAGCATGGTGTTCCCAGACTGCAGTGTAGGTGGTTTTGGTTCAAACTTTCTGAACAAGACTACATTAAAATATTCCCAGGGAATGAATTAACGATTCTTAGATCTGTAACTTCATCTGGCACTAATAAAAAAAGAGAGAAGAGTCTTGTTTTGTATTAAAATGTAGACCCCTGTTAAGAATATTTTGTTTCAGTTTGTCTGCAGTCTATCTCATGATTTGCCTCTACAGGAAGAGGACAATTGAGACTAAAGGAGACTCAGAGAAATATGCTTCTGATAAGACAAAATATCTGTATGACATATGTCATTGTCATCCACCTCAGCATAAGCCATACCCTTTCATACCCTTTCTTCTGATTACTGACCAGATGGTTTCAATGAAAAATATATTTTACCTGGTGGTTGCTTGTATCAGACACCTTCACATCCAGTGATCCTGTCAGAACAGCATACCAGTTCGTCCCAATATCACCCTGACGGAACACTGGAAAGATGAAATCTTGTAAATAAGAATTATCTCTCTAAGTTTAGCAACATTAACAAACATTTTTCCCTTACATTACTGTGGCACTGTAGTCACCACTGGCACTAAAGAATTTGCCATATCAGACTGCTTATTTGCTATTACAATATTTCAAATTACACTGGAAAGCACATATTTTATTAAACTGGTCAGCACACCAGAGAAATAATGAAAGCACATAGATTTGTTTCACTTTTCTCCTTAGTTTGCTTCTCTTTTACTGCTATCTTAGTTAATAAAATAAAATAAACAAACAAAAAATATTTCTGAACAGCATTCCTGTGAAATCCAGAATCTTCCAATGCAGACACAACTCCCACTGACTTCAGGAAGAGTTCTGGCTGAGAAGCAATTGCAAGAATTTGATATTCAGGTATTCTAACAGTGTAGTTAAAATGCATCCTATTACCCTAAGCAAAACCTCGTGCTGAGCGCCTAAAGTATGCCAGATTTACCAGAAGGGTATCTAAGTCTCTATCAAACACCACAGCTCTCCATCAGCTGTTGCCTGGGTACAACTTTGGGAACTCACACATTCCCATCATAGGGCAACTCCTTATTTCCATCTCAGCTTCACAAACCCTGCACAAGTTGTCCACCCTCATCTGGCACATGGGCTGCCAGAGCAGTCACGGAGCTGTTGCACCTCACTGTAGTTTGCAGCTCCGCAAACCTGGTTTGTGTTATTGAGAGAGACTGCAAACCACATGCTATTAGAGATATGCCTAGGTGATACACTTCTCGCCCTGACGTAACAAAGTACCTACAAAAGAGATCAATAATACATTTACAGGGGAAGAATGAGGCTTAAGTGCAATGACCTGCTTCTAATCTTTCAACAAAACAGTGGCAAAGTCCTAAATCCAATAACGCGTGCCTTGTTACCATTGATTCGCTACACACTGTATTTGTAAAACAAGCAGTACTTTAGTCCCTCCTTACCCCATAACTATGACTGTAAACATTTTTACATCCATTCCACTAATTGTGCTCCTTCATCAATCTCCTAGAGACAATCCCAGCCTAACCCCCAATTTCATCTATGTAAAATAGATCACCATATGAGGCTGTCTTACATGTGACCCCTTTTTCCAGATTTTCATAATATCCACAGAGACATATCTGCTGGAGAAGGTTTGGATGAAATTTCTCAAAAGCTTTCACTTCTTTCAGTCGTGTGAATATTATATCTACATCTTCACTGGAACGTTCCAAAGGTCTGCAAGAAAACAAAGAACAAAATTCTCAAGAGCATTACCAGAGACACAACCCCACCTGTATGCATCAAACTTACAAATGTTTGCATTAAATGTCACACTATAATACAAACCAATTAAAATCTATCACAGGTATATAACAAATGCCTTCCAAAACATCCTAACAACTGTCCGTTAGGCCCATTTAGCACCAAAGTCCTGCCATAGTAAGACTTATATACTGTATATACTTACATATTTACTATATAGAATAAGCCCTATCCTAAAAAGCTTAGAATGATAGTTTTAAGTTTGCAAGGGAACATGAATAAACAGATGTCCAAACATACAGGAGTTCTGTGGAATCTGTGTTCAGAATAGAAATTCTCTATCTGGCTAAAAGAAAAGCTTTAAATAGCAGCAGTAGCTCTATATTCACATCTCTCATCCACATTTTATTGTATACTAAACTGAGCGTTCTGTTTTCTCACTTACAAGCAAACAAGAGAACTTTAATAAGTACATTCTCTTTCACACAGTGCATCTTTCTTAAAGTTGGACAAATAAAACATGGAAGCAAGAATCTTAACTCTTCATTAGTAAGGGTAAAGAGTTTTAATCCAAACAGTTAAAACATTTCAAATGTATGACAGTAACACCTTTTTAAAAAAGCAAGATTCCAAGAAAAATAAAGTTACAGAACTCCTTCCAACAAAGTTGCATGTGGACCAGCAGTTTAGAAAATTACTATATATTTATGAAACTAAAGTGAATTAACTCCATAACATACATTTTAAATGTGATTATTAAACATTATGAATCAGCAAGTAAGTCAATCACTTACTGAAAGCATTAGAAAGAATCTTTCATATCAGACTAAATGTCTACCACTACATACAGAAAGAAACATAGAATGTTCTTTGGAGATCACACTGGGTCAGATGCAGAAATCATTTATGTACAAAGGGGTATCAGAAAGATAGACAACAGTCAGCGATCATTAGATATTCACTTAAATGCTGCTAGTTAACTTTACTAACAAAAATGTTCTTTTAGCTAGTGGATGAGCTTCTAAATGAACAGAAGTCAGGAAGCTTACAATGAACCAAAGCTAAGTAGACAAGTATATATCTTTATCACCTTATTGTTAGAATCACAGTGTAAGCACTCCTTGCAATAAGATTTTTCTTTAAAGATCCCTCATTGGAATCAAAGACTTAAGGGATCCAAATCTTTGTCTCAGGCAAGAAGCCCAGATCCTACTCACATTGAATTGCTGTCTTTCATCTTTCTTATTAAATTAAGTCTAGGAGGGATTAAATCTCTATCCTCATTTATAGTCCAATTTACCCTTATTAACTACAGATGAGAATAACTCCTCTCAGGTGTATACAGTTGCTTCTATATCACAAATATCCTCTCAACACTTTAAATCACAACCAGCTACAACAACTCCCTTTCTAAATATTCCAAGTAAGACTTTCACCCATCCCATTATTTTACCTGTGCACCAGCTAACAGTACCAGTAAGCATTAACTATCTTGTCAAAATCCTTTTAAGAAGATTAGGGGGTGCAGCTTGCAAAGAGATTTAAAATCCATTTATACAAGATCCCGACCCGAACTGCACTAGCACTTGGAACACTAATTCCCTTAATTTATAGACTCTCAATATTAGACCAAAACTTGACAAGGAAAAAAAGGGAGATAATTCTCAGAATACCCCCTTTCCCTAGAAAAACTGTGACTGGGACCATTTTATTCATACAACTGCTTATAGGTGACTTTGTCCAAGTCTATCAGTTAATTTGCGTAGAACTGACCGTAGGATTTCAGTGTTTAGTGGCTATACTTGTTTAACACAGAGGAGAAAAAAGCAAACAGGGTTAGAAAACAACATGCACCAGGTTATATAAACTTAATCAACACTGTTCTCTCAGTGCTCTTTCTGAAATGCGAGTGCAGAAATCTCTTCCAATTCTGGTCCTGTCAAAAGGAGCAGATACGGGGGTACTTAATCCATAAATTCTGTAGGGTTTTTTTTTTTTTCCTGAGAGCTGCTCAGGGGTTTCCACCTAGTTCAGATGAAGGTGAGAGCAGGGCTTACTTTCACTGATCAGACAAGGAGCGTCTCGTGTCAGGCAGATGAATGGTAGGGAAAGCTTCTGTCCTTTCCTAAGGGTACTCCTTATTTTGAGGGTGCTAGCCCAATATATGGAATGTGATCATAGATTAATCTGGAAGTGTAGATAACTCTCTTAAATCAATTCTAATTCTTCAGCTCTCAGCAGTCTGTTAGAGGTATCAGCTAGGGCAGAAGCATTTTAAGAGAAGGCCATTCTTCTTGTAGAAAATCTATTACACTACATGGTGAAGCACCCATTCCACCAAATTGAAAATGAATTTTAAGTGAAACAAACTGTGGAAGTGCTACACTTCTTCATCTTTTTTTTGCTTAAAAACAGCCTCTTACTCCTTTTCCCTAACTTTTCAGCATCTTTGTGGGGTAGCTGCTGCTGTATCTCCATTTTCCTTAAGTCTACACGGTGCAAAGCCCAGAAAGAACTTTAGCAGCTGATGTGGTAACCACAGTTCACTAACTGATCCTGCAACCACAACTGTGTATCATGCCATGACCATACTAAATGGCAAGACAAAGCCATGGAGGAAGAATGATTGATTTGGAAATGAAAACTTCACACTTAGTATCTCTTAACCGTGAAGGATAATGCATGGTTGACACTCCTACACTACCTCTTCCAATCTTCAGTTTAATTTGATTGTCCTTAAAGTTGTATCTCAACAGAGTACTGTGCTGACATCCCATTTCACTGTGATCAAAGTGAGGTGGGCATTTCCAGCGCTGCAAAGCAGGGTTAAAAATTTATTAGGAAATGATAAAAAGCAAGAGTATTTCACTTACCTTCACTACCCCACAAGCCTTTCTGCTTCATTTCACCACTGAATGCTTTATCCAGCTCCTTATTTATATTACTAATTTGCCTTTTCTGAGCACAGTAAATCTTATCTGGCAGTAATGTTTTCACACATGGTAATATCTATCTTCTGTTTCTTCAATATAACATCACAACATACATATACAAGTGACTAGTATCAATGCTACTTATACATCTCTATTCAATTATGTCAATAATGCTTCTTTAAAGGATATTATACTCCTGATTTATTTGGTTGTGAAGATTTCGGGCATATCTTTTACAGAGATAAAACAATTTTCTTGACAATGTCTGCTTGACTATCTGTAAAAGGAGATTATCGAAAAAACCTGTCAGAGGCATATCTTCAAAAGGCTATTTCATATTTTTAAGTGCAAACTATTCAAGCTCAAAGTTTAAATACAGACAGACAATAATTGCTACAATTTTTCACACATACAATTTGGGTAAATATTTCTGTTCATGTGTAGCATATATAGCTTTATAAAAGAAACTATTTTCATGATGATTAAATATGTGAGTGTCTATGTATGCTATATGAAAGACTCATTAACCTAGAAGAAAGGAACAAGACTTTTTGTTTGTTTATTACTATCACTTCCAGCACATGATATGTCCTTTCTTTTAGGTTCTTCCTCATAATTGGTTTGACACCTTAAAAAGAAAAAACAGAAGTTACGTAGCTTTTCCACTTTATTTGTCAAGATGCCTCTAGAATTTTAAAACGTGCTTTCTATAACACCTGTTTAAAAATCTGAATCCTGTTCTAACTAAATGAAAGCAGTAAGGTCCATTTCCTTTCCTTGCTCTTTCTAACTGTTTAAAAAGGGACTATTGCATTTCAGAGAGCAATGAACAACCCTTGAAAGATGATCAGATATGATATATTTCTTCCACTGGCAAGGCAGTTTGTAGAATACAGTATCACACTACGTAACAGACGAGTAAAACCAGAGTTGTTTACATAGGAAAAGGCCTCCAAGATCATTGAATCCAACTGTTAACCTAACACTGCCACGTCCACCACTAAAGCATGCCCCAAAGTGCCACAGGGATGGTGCTTCAGATGGGTTTCCTCTCACGCCACCACTTGTTATCTGGTAGAAGACACCAGCAACCACCTCACTGGAACCTCCTTTCAGGTAATTGTAGACAGTGATAAGGTCTCCCCTCAGCCTCCTCTTCCCCAGGCTACACAAACCCAGTTCCCTCAGCTGCTTCACTTAAGACTTGTTCTCCAATCCCTTCACCAGTTTCATTGTGCTTCTCTGGACACGCTCCAGGATCTCAATGTCTTTCTGCAACAAGAGTCCCAGAACTGAACACAGGATTCAAGGAGCGGTCTCACCAGTGCCAAGTACAGGGGCAGAATAACCTCCCTGGACCTGCTGGTCACACCGTTTCTGATCCAAGCCAAGATGCCATTGGCCTTCTTGGCCACCTGGGCACACTGCTGGCTCATGTTCAGTCGCTGTCAACCAACACCCCCAGGTCCTTCTCCTCCAGGCAGCTTTCCAGCCAGACTTCTCCCAGTCTGCAGCACTGCACAGAGGGTGCGCCTACAATGCAGGCATGCTGCTGCACCTGAAGAAATGAGTAATTCAACAATTTATTTGAAAGACAAAAAGAAATATAATTTACATCTCCAGGCACAACCGGGGTGTAAAACTGCAAATATAAAATACTCTTGATTGATATAGTGTTCTGAATGTTTCTGTTCCTGCTGTGGAGCCCTTGGCACAAGAAAGCCTGGGACCCCTTGGAGTGGGGCAAAGGAAGGGTCACAAAAGATGGGCTGAGAGAGTTGGAGCTGTTCAGCCTGGAGAAGAAAGGTTCCAGGAAGACCTCACCATGTCATTTAAGTACATAGAGGGGCCTTCTAAGAAAGATGGGGGCACATTTTTTAGCAGAGCCTGTTCTGACAAGATGAGGATTAATGGTTTTCAGTTAAGGGAGGATAGATTTAGGCCAGATTCAGGCTAGGTATAAAGAAGATATTTCTACAATGAGGGTGGTGAAACACTGGAACAGGTTGCCAAGAGAGGAGGTGGATGCCTCCTCCCTGGAAAAATTCAAAGTCAGACTGGATGTGACTCTGAGCAATATGATCTAGCTGAAGATGTTCCTGCTTATTGCAGTGGGGTTGGACTAGATGACCTTTAAAGTTCCTTTCCAACCCAAACTATTCTATGATTCTATATTACATGCCATTTTAATTGTTTTTCCTGAGGTTCACCTAAAATTCCAGAGCATGAGAGTTTTAGAACTGCCCTCCTTCTGAAAATATAAATATATTAATTAACTAAAACATATTAAAACTATCTTTATTATTTAATAAAAACATCTGGTATCCCACAGAGAATTGACTCATTAAATGATCTTATACTTACAGAATCTACCTCTAGATTAGAAAATACAATAAGATTTTTTAAAAGGCTTAAAATACATAAAAATTACATAATTCAAAATTCTACAGCTCTATGGAAAAAAATACGCTCTAGAAATACAACTAGGTAAATTAATTAACAATGTTTCATCTAATAGCACTTAGATTCCTGGAGTCCTTTTCTAACATACTTTACGTGTATTTTTTTAAATGGAAAACTAGAACAAAATGGCTAAGTGCATTCCTACAATCATAAAGCGAAGCATGGCAGAGACCAGGAAAAAAACTACAGTCTCTTATGCCCTGTGTTTGTCCTTCATCCAGACTGCCTCCTGGAAAAGAAAGAAAATAATATATAGCCTTCCAGGGCACCTTGGAACTGATTCTTCCCACTCAGCAAACTGCTTTTACTTCAAGTAATAAAAAGAGAAGAAAAACTTCCATCTTAATAGCTCTAATGAAATTCCTATTATAAAACTGGTCAGCATGTTAATTTTCCTATAAATATAATTGCAGAGATTTCTAAATGAAACACCTCACATGTGTTTCCTAAAAACAACATTCACTCCTCAAGGTTATGCAGCTCATTAAGAATGAATCCCTGTTCATTAATAATTTAGATCATATAATGTATTGCATTTAAGAACCCTTAGAAATGGCAAGATCACGTATTTAAAAGTACTAGGGCTCATACTCTGCTACTTCACACCCACTCAACGTCAGCTTCTGAAGCAGAGAATGAGAGGCTCTGTTTCACTTTGGCTTTTATATGGCTAGGTTACTATCACCAGTTCCATTTGTATTCACATTTAGAGTGCTTTAAATATTTACATACATTATTTAACCTCTAAGAGGCCTGTCTCCTTTTAAGTCCCGCTTACAGAGGGATGAGCATTCGCTGTTGCTGTCTAGATGAAGTTTCGCAAGCTTCCTACAGTTTGCTGCCTGGGCCATTAAGGAAAACCTAATTAGCTGTGCAGTCCAACAGTGCCAGGAGGCTACCTGGAAACTCAAGAGCTGCTGAGAAGAGGAAGGTTCTTTCTGCAGGCACAAAGCTTTCTCTCCGCAGCACAACCCCAAATGGCACCGAATGCCTAAAGCTGGCTAATGATGCCCAGTGAACCGCTACGCGCCACCCAAGTGAATCCTCTCCGATACCTTTATTTGGACCGTAGGGCATATATAGAGCCTAAATTTGTGTGAAGTGTTTTCGCAGCCCACACGCGGTGACTTCACTCCTGAACTAAAGCATCGAGCGCCGCAGCAAGGGCGTTCAAACCACCCACCGCGCGGCTCCACACCGCGAGACTCATTTTCCACAGCAACACCGGGGGAAAGCGCTCCCCAGAATTCACTTTTATTGATAGATAATAAATACACGCACCGCCTGCACGTTTAGAAGCGAGCAGCACGGCGCCCCCAAGCACACCTTACCCAGCCGGGGCTGCCGCGGGGCGGGCGCTGGGAGGCGTGCGGGGGGGACGCGCGGGGCTCCGAGGTGCGGGGATGGGGCAGGGGAGGCAAAGCCGGGGGCAGGAGGGCAGCCTCGGCCGTGTCGCGGCGGGGACAAGCTCGGGAGAACCTCGGCCTCCGGGCATCCTGATGCCAGCCTGCACCGCCCTTATGTAAGGCGGGAGGGGAGCGGAGCGGGGGCTGGCGGCGCGGGCGGGCGCACGCAGCGGGCAGGGGGCAGGTTACCCGCACACAGACAGGCAGGGGGCAGGTTACCCGCACACAGACAGGCAGGGGGCAGGTTAACCGCACACAGACAGGCAGGGGGCAGGTTACCCGCACACAGACAGGCAGGGGGCAGGTTACCCGCACACAGACAGGCAGGGGGCAGGTTACCCGCACACAGACAGGCAGGGGGCAGGTTACCCGCACACAGACAGGCAGGGGGCAGGTTACCCGCACACAGACAGGCAGGGGGCAGGTTACCCGCACACAGACAGGCAGGGGGCAGGTTACCCGCACACAGACAGGCAGGGGGCAGGTTACCCGCACACAGACAGGCAGGGGGCAGGTTACCCGCACACAGACAGGCAGGGGGCAGGTTAACCGCACACAGACAGGCAGGGGGCAGGTTAACCGCACACACAGACATGCAGGGGGCAGGTTAACCGCACACACAGACATGCAGGGGGCAGGTTAACCGCACACACAGACAGGCAGGGGGCAGGTTACCCGCACACACAGACATGCAGGGGGCAGGCTACCCGCACACACAGACATGCAGGGGGCAGGCTACCCGCACACACAGACATGCAGGGGGCAGGTTAACCGCACACACAGACAGGCAGGGGGCAGGTTACCCGCACACAGACAGGCAGGGGGCAGGTTAACCGCACACACAGACAGGCAGGGGGCAGGTTAACCGCACACAGACAGGCAAGGGGCAGGTTACCCGCACACACAGACATGCAGGGGGCAGGTTAACCGCACACACAGACAGGCAGGGGGCAGGCTACCCGCACACACAGACAGGCAGGGGGCAGGCTACCCGCACACACAGACAGGCAGGGGGCAGGTTAACCGCACACAGACATGCAGGGGGCAGGTTAACCGCACACACAGACATGCAGGGGGCAGGCTACCCGCACACACAGACATGCAGGGGGCAGGTTAACCGCACACACAGACATGCAGGGGGCAGGCTACCCGCACACACAGACAGGCAGGGGGCAGGTTAACCGCACACACAGACATGCAGGGGGCAGGTTAACCGCACACACAGACATGCAGGGGGCAGGCTACCCGCACACACAGACAGGCAGGGGGCAGGCTACCCGCACACACAGACAGGCAGGGGGCAGGTTAACCGCACACACAGACATGCAGGGGGCAGGTTACCCGCACACACAGACATGCAGGGGGCAGGCTACCCGCACACACAGACATGCAGGGGGCAGGTTAACCGCACACACAGACATGCAGGGGGCAAGTTAACCGCACACAGACATGCAGGAGGCAGGTTACCCGCACACAGACATTCAGGAGGCAGGTGAAGCGCACACAGCCATGCAGGAGGAAGGTTAAGCGCGCACACTGACATGCAGGGGGCAGGTTAAGCGCACACACAGACATGCAGGAGGCAGGTTACCCGCACACAGACATGCAGGAGGCACGTTAAGCGCACACACACAGACACACACAGGCAGGCGCGCACGCAGAGGCGCGGCTCCCACGCGCACAGCATCCCCCCCGCAGCCTCCACCTTGAAGACGCCGATACCTTTTATCCAGACAAGCGATCCACTCGCCGGAGGACGAGGAATGGGAGGTGTGAGCGGCGACCATGTTGGGCAGGGCTCAGGGCGCCGCGCACCCGGCTGCCGGCGGCTCCCCCCCGCTCCCCTGCCTGGGCCCGTCCGCCCTCGGCCCCCCCCGCGCGCGGCGCGATGGGCTCGTCCAAGTCCGCAGCGCCCCGGCTGTGCCCGCAGCGGGGGCTGCAGCCCCGCACGGCCCGGCTGCGGCAGTGCTGGCTCGTTCTAGGTGGAGAATAAGCTGAGCGGTACGGGCTGTGAGTAGGATTTAACAGCTGGAAGGAACCCGACACAGCGTGAGAAAGATGAGTCTGGTATACAGTGAAAACAATCCGCATCCTTCTGATGGGACAGCACCGCCCGCGAGTCGTAGGAGCAGAGTGGTTTGTGTTGGAAGGGACCTTAAAGATCGTCTAATTCCAACCCCTCTGCCATGGGCAGGGACTCCTCCCACCAGACTAGGCTGCTTGGGTTTTTTATAGGTGCTAATGCATCCATGATTTAAAAAGTGATGAGTAGGGAATGTAGAGAAGCAGCTCTCCTTGTTTTGTGAAGTTCCATGTGAAATATTTCTACAGAATATTTCAGGATCTAGACTATATATTCCCAACTATTCTCTGTATAACCACAAGCTTCAGTTTACAGTCAACACAACCTGCTTTGAGCAGTGTGGGAGAAGGGAAAGAAGCTACACTAATCTCAGCAGGATATTTGGGGTTACATATAGATGACTGCAAAGTAAAACTCAAACTGTGCCTTCCTTCAGGCTTACAACTCATCTCTGCTTTAGTGTGGATGCAGATGCTGATAATCTGCCGGTGCCCCTTAGCGTTCTCCCTGTGCTGTCTTCTCTGCCCTCTGTTCTAATCTCTTTCACTGCAGCAAGTGTAATTTTCTTACATATATGCACTACTTCATACTTCACATATGCCTTTTAACAGCTTCAGTGCTACCACAGCTTCTTCAGCACTTTAACAAAATAAATATTAATATTGGGATGCTGAGCAGTATGATGAAAAATCTAAGTACATTACAGATGAATCAATAAAGCTCACTAATTTTGTACTTCCGTTATAAAACATCCATCACATTATTCTACTTAGAATCATAGAATAACCAGGGTGGAAGAGACCCACCGGATCGAGTCCAACCATTCCTATCATAGAATCATAGAATAACCAGGTTGGAAGAGACCCACCGGATCATCGAGTCCAACCATTCCTATCAAACACTAAACCATGCCCCTCAGCACCTCATCCACCCGTGCCTTAAACACCGCCTGGGAAGGTGAATCAATAGCCTCCCTGGGCAGCCTGTTCCAGTGCCCAATGACTCTTTCAGTGAAGAATTTTCTCCTAATGTCCAGCCTAAATCTACCCTGGCGGAGCTTGAGGCCATTCCCTCTTGTCCTGTCCCCTGTCACTTGGGAGAAGAGGCCAGCTCCCTCCTCTCTACAACCTCCCCTCGGGTAGCTGTAGAGAGCAATGAGGTCTCCTCTCAGCCTCCTCCAGGCTAAACAACCCCAGCTCTCTCAGCCGTTCCTCCTAAGGCCTGTTCTCCAGCCCCTTCACCAGCTTTGTTGCTCTTCTCTGGACTCGCTCCAGAGCCTCAACGTCCTTCTTGTGGTGAGGGGCCCAGAACTGAACACAGGATTCGAGGTGCGGTCTCACCAGTGCCAAGTACAGAGGGAGAATAACCTCCCTGGACCTGCTGGTCACGCCGTTTCTGATACAAGCCAAGATGCCATTGGCCTTCTTGGCCACCTGGGCACACTGCTGGCTCATGTTCAGTCGGTTGTCAACCAACACCCCCAGGTCCTTCTCCTCCTGGCAGCTTTCTAGACAGGCTTCTCCTAGTCTGTAGCCCTGCACAGGGTTGTTGTGCCCCAAGTGCAGGACCCGGCATTTGGCCTTGCTAAACTTCATGCCATTGAACTCTGCCCAACAGTCCAGCCTGTTCAGATCCCTTTGCAGAGCCTCCCGACCCTCCAGCAGATCCACACTTCCAACCAGCTTATTGTCGTCTGCAAACTTGCTAAGGGTGCACTCGATGCCTTCATCCAGGTCATTGATAAAGACATTGAACAAGACTGGACCCAGCTCTGAGCCCTGGGGAACCCCACTTGTCACTGGCCTCCAGCTGGATTTAACACCATTTCCCACCACTCTCTGGGCCTGGCCATCCAACCAGTTTTCCACCCAGGAGAGTGTGTGCCTGTCCAGGCCAGAGGCTGACAGTTTCCGTAGCAGAATGCTGTGAGAAACTGTGTCAAAGGCATTACTGAAGTCCAGGAAGATACATCCACAGCCTTTCCCTCATCCATCAGCTGAGTCACTTTGTCATAGAAGGAGATCAGGTTATTTTGGCAAGACCTGCCTCTTGTGAACCCGAGTTGACTGGGCCTGATCACCCGGTTCTCTTGCATGTGCTTCATGATAGCACTCAAGATCACCTGTTCCATGACTTTCCCTGACACTGAGGTCAGACTGACAGGCCTGTAGTTCCCTGGATCCTCCCTGCGACCCTTCTTGTAGATGGGCACAACATCAGCCAGCCTCCAGTCCAGTGGAACTTCCCCAGTCTCCCAGGACTGTTGGAAGATGACGGAAAGGGGTTTGGCCAGCACATCTGCCAGCTCCTTCAGTACCCTCTGGTGAATCCCATCCGCCCCCATAGACTTGTGGGTGTCTAGTTGGGCTAGTAGGGCTCTGACCACCTCCTCTTGGACCATGGGAGCCTCATTTTGCTCCTCTAGCTCCGGGGTTTGTACACAGAGGGAACAACTTTCTTTACAATTAAAGACTGAGGCAAAGAAGGCATTAAGTACCTCAGCCTTTTCCTCATCCCCTGTCACTGTTGTTCCTTCTGTGTCCAATAGGGACTGTATAGTCTCCCTAGACCTCCTTTTATTATTTATATATTTATAGAATGATTTTTTGTTATCTTTCACTGACTTTGCCAATCTGATTTCTAGTTGAGCCTTAGCCCTTCTGATTTTTTCTCTACACAATCTCACTTCCCTCCTGTAGTCCACCCAAGAGGCCTGTCCCCTCTTCCAGAGCCCATAAACATTCCTCTTCTCTTGATATCACTCAAGATCTCACTGTTCAACCAAGCTGGTTTTTCCCCTGCTGGCTTTTTTTCCGGAACATGGGGATGGCTTTCTCCTGAGCCAGTAGGATCTCCATTTTGAAGAGCTCCTAGCCCTCATGGGCTCCCTTGCCCTTAAGCACTGTCTCCCATGAGACTTTGCCAACCAGCCTTCTGAAGAGTTCAGAGTCTGCCCTCTGGAAATTTAATGCTACTGTCCTGCTAACCACCCTCTTCACTTCACCTAGAACTGAAAACCCTATCATCTCATAATCACTTAGTCCTAGGTGTCCTCCTCCCCCACAAGGCCTTCTCTGTTCACAAACAGCAGGTCCAGGAGGGCACCATCCCTTGTCGGTTCATTCACCAGCTGTGCAAGGAAGTTGTCTCCACACATTCCAGGAACCTCCTAGACTGCTTCCTTTCTACTCTATTGTACTTCCAGCAGATATTGGGAAGATTGAAGTCTCACACAAGAACAAGAGGCATCGATCTAGAGATTAACCCCAGCTGTTTATAGAAGAGCTCGTCAGCTGCTTCTCCTTGGCTGGGTGGCCTGTAACAGACTTCCAACACAAAATCTACCTTCTTGTGGGCTCCTCTGATTCTAACCCACAGGCACTCAATCTCCTCATCCATTTCAACAGTGTCCAAGTCCTCCCTTACAAAGAGGGCTACCTCACCTCCTCTCCTTCCCTTCCTATCCCTCCTGAAGAGTTTATACCCCACCATATCTGTACCCCAGTTATATGAGTCATCCCACCACGTTTCCGTGATGGCAATGACATCATAGGCTCCTTGCCCTACAACAGCTTCCAGCTCTTCCTTCTTATTTCCCATGCTGTGTGCATTGGTGTAAATGCACTTCAGCTGAGCTGCCGATCCTTCAGCCCTCTTAGAGGGAACAGAGTTCATTCCCAATTGCCTGGTAACTGGAGTAGCTATCACCAGAGCGCTCGCATCTCCCTTACCACCCCCATGTGTGTTCACCCCCACTTTCTGTGTGGTGTTGTACTGGTGGTCATCTCCAGCACATCCTTTCTGAATCATCAGTGCCCCACGTCCAGGCTCGCTCCTGTCTAGCCTGGTCTCAATCTCCTCCCCCTTCACATCTACTTTAAAGCTCGATCTATGAGCTTAGCTAAGTTCTTAGCAAGGGCTTTAGCCCCCCTAGGCGACCCACGTGTCCCAACCTTAGCAGCAGAGTTTGGGGGTGCGTGAGCCACCCCATGATTAAAGAAGCCAAAGCCCCTTTCCTCACACCAGGCTCGGAGCCAGGCATTAATCGAATTCTTCTTCCTGACTTCCTGCTCCTCTCTGTTTAGCCTTGGGATGGAGCAGAATACTATCTGAGCCCCAGAGCCCTCTATCATTTTCCTGATGGCCCTGAAGTCTTTCTTGATGGCTTTGGTCTTTCTGTTAACTAAATCATCACCACCAGTTTGGACTACTATCAGAGGATAGTAGTCTGTCTCGTGGACCAGGGAAGGAAGTTTTCTAGCTACCTCCTTCACTGATGCCCCCAGTAAGCAGCAGACCTCTCTGTGGAGCGGGTCCGGTCTGCAAATGGGTCCCTCCATTCCTTTTAGGAGAGAGTCCCCTACAACAATCACCTTCCTCTTCCTCTTAATGGAGGATGGTTTTATCTTTTTCTGAGGATGGTGCAGCCTAGGGAAAGATTCTAGGCTGTGGGAGCCATCATCCTCATTCTCAGGACAGGATTCCACCTGCAGCACATGGTACTTGTTTACCAGGGGGATCTGGGGTTTTGTTGTCTGGTTGAGGGGAGAAGGTTTCCTTCATCTGGCAGGAACTTGCTGCCATTCCCCATCTCTTGTTCCCCCAACCTTGCAGTTAGCAGGTGGGTGGTGTTTGGAAGTACCAGCTCCAGCAGGCTGCTGAGTGAGTGAGAGGGCACTGCTCCACTGGTCTGTCTCCCTCTCACACTCCCTGATGGTCCTCAGCCTCTTCACCTCCTCCCTTAGCTCCTCCACCATATGAAGGAGTTCCTGCACTCGAGTGCAGCTTTCACAAGTGGAGCCAGTGACTGAGGCACGAGCTGGTGTGCGAGGGGGGCACTGTCTGCAGCTCGGGGTCTGGGTAGCTGCATGCACCCACTGGGGCTCCGTCTGGGTGGCAGCTTCCATCATGCTTGGTGCAGCCTTAATCTTCTGATGGGCAGCCCCCATGGTTCTCAGTCCCTTCTGGCCGTGCTCCAGCCCCTCCCTGCTCGAACTGCCACTCAAACTGCCCTGTTTTAACGTGCCCCGCTCCGCCCGTGCTCCCTAAGGGCCGTTTGAATCCCCCGCGGTAGCTCCCGGCACCGCCCCTCCCGTCAGGCCCCGCGCGGGAGCGGCCGTTGAGCCGGGAGCCCAGCGCCGACCCCCGAGCGAGTTTTTCAGGCTGTTCCCCGCTCAGGGCAGCGCCCCCACCGGCTTTTAATGGCCACCCCAGCACAGAACTCACTGTCCCGTCGCTGGATGCAGCTGTAAAAGCAGAGTTAATGGCTTAGCCGCGTTTAAATACCCCGCGGTAGCTTATCAATCACTAAACCATACCCCTCAGCACCTCGTCCACCCGTGCCTTAAACACTTCCAGGGAAGGTGCCTCAACCACCTCCCTGGGCAGCCTGTTCCAGGGCCCAATGACCCTTTCAGTGAAGAATTTTTTCCTAATGACCAGTCTAAATCTCCCCTGGCAGAGCTTGAGGCCATTCCCTCTCATCCCGTCTCCTGTCACTTGGGAGAAGAGGCCAGCTCCCTTCTCTCTACAACCTCCTTTCAAGTAGTTACAGTTTTTCTTCCAGAGCAATCACATAAGGCAGCCCTTACTGCCCTTTCACTCCTCAAACCCAGTTTTAAGCTTCAGTTGACGCTCTTCCCTCTTGACTGGCATCAGGCCTGAGAAGGGCCCAGAAATCACTGCTAGCTGAAGGCCTTTGCCTTTTCTTACAAGCTGTTTCACTGACACAAGCAGCATTACACACATCAGTACCAGCAGTTTTGTACAGAGCAGCAGTGTAGCCCAGTCAGCAAAGCCAGAGTGCCGCAGCTGTTCCATGTTCAATCGAACCGCCCCGTCGAGTCCCTTCCCATCCGCTTCAAGTTTAATGACCCAACCGCTAGGAGACAGGTTAGGCTTCCATAAAAGTTAGCAAGTAGGGATATTTCTTTGGGAAGCAAATGGCTAAGGGGGAACAGCTTGAAAAGACAAGACCTTTGGAACGCTCTTCTGGGATGAAAACCTTTGTCAATACTGATGAACCTACCTTTGACCAAGCCACCTACCTGCTCTGGGACAGCCGTCTGCAGTTACCAGTGCTTTTGATGCCAAGGAATGCAGTGCTTGTAGGCTTGAAGGGGATGTTCCTCAAAAGCCTGACTGTGGGCAGACACTGCTCCTAGATGTAGCTTTTTATGAAGTAACCACTAAACAAGAGTTTAATGTTTGGTGGATTGTGCAAGCTACGCAGGCCCAGAATAGGCTAGAAACCCTGGGTATATCCACACTTTACAGAATCACAGACTCACTAGGTTGGAAATGACCCACAGGATCATCAAGTCCAACCATAACTTCACTCAAAAGTGTCTCAGTTACAAGAGCAGTTAGAGCAAGACAGCTAAAATATACCTCTGGTGGTTGGATTATGAGTAATCACATAGCTTTCTGATTAAAACATGAGTAAAACTTTTCAGAGATACTTGGGGAGCAGGGAATAAATATTTGATTGGTTCAGATATCAACCTGTGTCAACCAAAGGGTCTCCAAACCGCACAGAGATGGCAGGACCTCCTGACTACTGAAATCAGAAATCCTGGAGCCCAGCTCAAGTACATGTTCTCCTGAGATAAAAGGTTCCAAATAAGCAGTATATACCTCACATGACAAGTCAAACAGAATGCAGATTATCCTGTGACTCTTAAGAATTCAGATGATAACAAGCATAGGAAACATGATTTGAGAGTACTGGCCTCATGTTAATGGGGTCAAGTGCCCATTTACCTGTGAGTAAGAGCATATGCTAGAAGGAATGCTAGTGTGCTGGAGCACACTTCATTAGTATAAGGACTGTATCTCCTCTTGGTGCCTTATAGTGCTTGTTCTTCATTACTTTTCCTAGCTACACACTTCTATGAAAAAGAGATGACCCAAAAGTTGTTTGAAACCCAAGATGGTTAATGGAAAAAATGCACTTATGCTCAGTCTCACCTATAAGTACTCGTACCTTCTACACATTTTGTGAAGTTGTACCTGAGAAAACATAAAGGATTGTGCATCATTAAAATGACTGGTTGTACGAAAATATCCTCAGAATCAGATCCATCTTTTTCAGCATCTGTGGAACTACAGAGTAATGTTTCAGATTTAATTTCTCTGTGTTGAACAGAAGGCTAATGGGGCTCTGATTCGTGAGACTTGATTATGCAACCAAAAATTGGGGGTGGCAGCTGCTTTCAAAGGAGATTGCTGCTGGGAAATGGAGATTTGCCAGCCGAGGAATGCGAAAGATCAGCTGGCTTTTTAACTTTCCACAATTTACAAAGGAGTGACAGGGCCATGCAGAAGCCCTTAAGCCACAGAAAAACAGAAATCAGCCAACCTTCAAGTTATCCTGTACTGAAAGTCAGAAAGTGTAGGGACCAAACTGTTGTTTGCATTATGGGACATAATGGAGATCATGTAGAAATTTGTACCTTGACTACTTATTTGCTTTTTCTTGCCAATATAAATACTTGTTCCTACACAAGACCAAATAGCCTTTGCTACAATCTTCCAGAAAAAAATTAATTCTCCTCAAACAGGAACTTTATATTAAAAATCTGATTGGAACGACTACATAGTAGTTGTTACAAGCTTGGAAAAATAATGTATTTATTAAGATGTGCATTACACAGTAGTAGGGTATAAAAGAGGGCTACTCTGGTAACCTCCTTACACAACTAATTATATCCAAAAGCTTAAAAAGTTTCAGGCAACTGCAATAATACTGTTCAAACAAAGAACAGTAGAGGTTGCCCTATTTTCTACAGCAGTTTTGGATGGTATGTTTAATACTCCACATTAATGAAACTGCAGTTATGGTATTATGAGGAATTAGTGAATACAGAATCTATATCCTGCCCATTGGCATTGCAGCAGCTAGCAAACTGAAGCAGTTTAAATTCAGAGGAAACTCACGCAAAATCCCAGAAGCTCAGTCCTTCATTCTGGCCATCTGTGTTCAAGAGAAGACGTGTTAAAACAGCTGGCTTCCAGCCACCAGTGTTGTGCCCTGGTTCCCGTGTCTGTTGCAGTATTGCTCAGCCTCAGTACTCCTCTAATTCACACTGACTGTACTGAATCTAACTGGTAGCACAAGGCATTGGCTACAATCCTTTGGCCCTAAAATAAAACTGGGAGACAAGGCCAGCTCCAGCAGCTCTAAAACATTTCCTTTCTCTATAGGAATCTCAAGTTTGTCACTTAAGCTGATTTTAAGCATGTTTTGTGTTTCTGTATGGAAGTCAAACTAACTAGCAAAAGTCCAGAATATGCCCATAGATTCTACCTCAAACAATAGTTTAAGCTAACGTATCACTCGGAAGCCCTGGAAGTAAAATTGAGACCGACAGAACCATGATGCATATTTAGAATCCAGCAGTGCCACCTTCAGCATGGTTAGGGCTGTAAGAACCAAAATGTATTATTATCAGTTGTACATATGCAACACCTACTGACTTCAAAGGAGTTATCAGGATATAGTGGAATAAAGACAGAGAAACCTGCATGAGTTCTTTGAGGATTCGTATGCTATGAGGGCTGCAAAAGATGTGATGATACACAAACTTAAAACCAACACCTATATTATTAAGACTGTCTGTAAAGCCTACAAGCAACAGATTTATTCTTCTCACAGTGCTAATTCTTAAACCCAGCACAGAATGACATAGAAAAGGCTTTTTTAGAGCAAGTAATGACTTCCTTCCCAAATTAACTTCCTGCATCATTCCCTGTTCTGTCTCTTTCTTGTTCCTATCCTCTTCACTGATTCAGGACACCTCCCCAGTTCACTTCAAAGCACTTTCTTCAGAAATTGCACAGCACCACATGCCTTTTCCCGCATCATTCAGGAAACCATTCCACATCACTTCTCATGATAGCTCCACCCTGGTATCCTGGGAAAGGTCTTCATGTTGTCAACAACAGAACAGACACAAGTGAGATACAAATAGGCTAGTAAGAAACAGATATTTTGGAAAGAAAACATACAGTGTCTTACCTAGAACGTGTAGCATAAGCACAGCTGCAAGGTGGAGAAAACACAGCTGAGCCAGTGTTTATGTGACTCAATAAAATTCAGATTCTGGGCTCTATAAAATTAGTTGGCCATTTACTGTTGTGGACCAGAACTGTTCCCTCAATTCCTGAAAGCAGAAGAGGTAACTGATTTACAGCATATGTCCAGATTTATGTATGCCTTACTAGTGATGCAGTTTTTCTGATCAGAAAAGGAATGGTTATTCACTACAAATAGGACTGTATTCTTCATCATTTTACCTGTCCTTATTTGATATCGTCCTGCCTAATGGGTGTAAAATAAAAGCATTGTCCATATTATGGGACCAACACAAGGAGGATTGTATTTGTTTTATACTCCTTGAAATAAAATACCCTGAAAATCATAACATTAATTACAATGAGCCTGTGTTACCATTACTCATTAACAAAACAAAATGCGGCAATCACCTTTAGTGTCATTACTTGGCACAGGTTTAGCAGCAGGCTGCACAGTAGTGCTATAAACATTTTTCTCTTTCATGACCTATACCAAAGCCTTTCTGTGGAGTCACATTTTGAACAGCTGGCCTCTTGATTTTCACACCTGAAGTCTGAGTCCACATTCTGAGATTAATTTCAAAAAGACTTGGAGAAACCACACAGTAAGAAATATGCTTCCAATCATTAATGTTGACAGCATTGTAGATATGCGTAGTTTTCATATTTTTACTTTAATTACTCTCTTTTGTAGAGGGGTTTCCTCCATAGGATTTTTGTCAAATTCTTCAAGTCTTGCAAAAATAGATGAGCAGGGATAGGTATGAGGGGGGCTTTTCTATTTAATCCACTTCCCTGGTCATGTCAAGACTTCTGCTGGGGACAGAAAGCAATATCTCAGAATCTTATTTCACCAGAAAAAGACAGTCTATTGACATAAATAAACAACAAGTTCTAACTTAGTCACGAGAGTATTGTAAAGGTTAGTTAGTTGATGAAGTATAGTTCTTTGAAGATGAGATACTTTACATAAACGTTCTTTTAATTTGTTAGTGTTTAGGTCTACAGATACATCAATATACTGAGCTTAAACAGAACTCTGTATGCACAAGCCAGGACAACATAAGGATTTTTAAGGTGATAAATATCAAGAAAATACTTTGCAGTCACCAAAGATACGAGGCAGGCTGGGAGTCAGACCATACTATTTCCCTTTTCAGTATAACATTCAGGAGGCAGGAGAACTTGGTGCCATACTAGGCCCCCACAGCCTGTCATCATGCTCCTTACTCTGTGAGTACAGCACAGACACATCAGGGCTTCTTAAGGGACCAGAATCAAACTGATAAGCTGGAGGTGAATCATGGACGTGGCCAGGAAGATCTGGTTTTATGCCCAGTCATAGGAATAGGGTTCATGGAGCCCTAGGCTGGCTCTCAACATACTGCCAGGGGCCTGACAGGTATGTTATTTCAGCTCCCCACTGCCTGAAAGCAGCTGCCTCTGTGCCTGACCCAACAAGTGTTCATTTATAACACAACAGTGTGCACGTAGAAACTCCACTGTACCTTACCCACACTGCACTGTCAGCTCAAATGTCTCTCTTTCTTTGGGATATACTTAATTTACCATGGCTAGTGGAATGAATCATTGCATTGTAATTATTCACTCAGTCATTCACTCAAGGTACAAAAGTAAATTAAGTTCTTATTGTCTGTCTGTTTAATTCCTTATTCCTTCATCCTTCCTTGCCAGCTTTGCTGTATTTCAACAATCATAGATTTTCATTGAAAGCTGAAAGGAAAGGTGGTTTTGCTTAGCTGCTAAGCTAGACACGTGAATATGTTTTTAACTGTTTGGGCTGAGTTTTATCTTCACCACTTAGTGTCAGCTCTCTCTCCTAGATGCAAATAGATATATTTCTGGCAGGAAGAGCCCTAGTTCATGGCCTACCTCTAAATTTGCTGCAGCTGCTATTGAAGCCAGAAATCAAATGCATCTATTTATAATTCTTTTCAGAATTGTGTTTTTGTACTGATGCATGGGTACTTAAAAAACAAAGCTCTGATGCACTGTCAAGATTCCTCTGTTTATGTCCATTTTTATATTATTCATGAGATGTGTGGCATAAAATCAGTTGACTGTGGTCCCCCTCAGCTTCTTTACGATAATTCATGAAACAAGCTCACAGCAGTGGATACTTGTATTTATGGGAGTATCACACCACTCCTTAGAATTAAGAGTTTTTCAGGGGAAGAAGAAACATGATACTCATATTCCTGGCAAATAAAATTTCTGCCCTGTGGCTCACAGGTGATTTCAATAGCCTTCCCTCTCTAGCTCCCCATACTTGTCTTTTTTTTTAAATAGAAGTCAGCAACCCTAGCTGTCCTGCTGATTCCTTTTTTGTAAAATTGAGATGTGTAAGATATCACCCATATCATAAAATAAAAAACTTCTTAAAAGCCTTGTTAATTAGTCCTATATAGCTGGGACATGTAATTTAGTTAGACCTTACATGAAATAATGACTTGTGATCTGCAGTGAGTAAAGAAACAAGTCTGTTAATTATTTTCTGCAAATTCTAGTTTTCTGCATTCTTTCAGTCAAGGAGGTAGGCAACTCTAAGTCCAATGCTGCAAAGTGAACTTTGATAAAACCCACAGATTATTTCAGTGCAGGTAATAATTTCGTAAATACATTCAATGAAAGTCAAGGACGTTCAGTAAGTCTGAGACTTAGTTCTTTCTGCAATGTTTGGATTAGTTTTTCTGAGAGCCTGCTGGGGGCACCAACACACCCCCATAAAAAACAAACAATGAAATTAGGCAAATAAAACAAGATAAATTCAGTCATTTATTCACGTGATAAAAATGACTTGGTGCATCTCAGAGTATATATAATGTTTATAGTCTTCTTTTCACAGCTTTCAAAATACACTTTACAATAAATTTCCTTGCAGGTTTATACAGGCAAATAATTCCCACCAAATGGCTATTGAATAGGCTGAATACAGCACAGGCAGGCCTAATAATGCATTTTGGCTGAGAAAAAAATTATGAACCAGTGGGTAAGTGGGGAAAGAAACTGCCATGGCTGTGGGCTGCATCCTGTCTGGTACAGACAGGTGGCATTTATTGGTTAAAAAACAAACTGCTGAGTTGTGTAATCAGAAACCAAGCCCTGTAGTAATATAGCAATCACAAGGTGCTGTCACATGTGGAGGTAACATAGCAATCACAAGGTGCTCTCTCAAGAGGAGTTTTGGATGGGTTTGAAGTACAGTAATGGTACAAAAGTAGCATAAAAACAATAAAAACCTATTTTGAAATATTTTTCTTTTTTCCACATGTAAGTCCTCTTGGTTCTAGAAGTTATACAGATCTGAAAGCATAAGTGGAGACTGTACAACATGCAGCAGATCTTTACAGAAGTGCTCTGTTGTTTTCAGGGTTCTCTGATTTTTCCTTATGAAAGAAGGGTTTCACATTTCAGGTTCTCCTTTGTCTCCTGAAATTAGCAATGTTCATGCTCGACAGCAGCTTTTAAACTGTCTTGAAGTGCCTATTTTCCTAATAATGCTTTCCTAGTGGAAAGATGGGAAGAGGAGATAAATAAAAACAAAGTAAAAAAGCAAGTGAAAGGGTGGCACAAAAAGACAGTTAAAGGTAAGCATCAGATCAGAAGAAAAGAAGTTACTGGGTCAGAAGTTCATTGATACCAAATTTTTACAAGATCTATGTTTATGAAGGATCATAGAGAAGAACCTCACATAGAAAATTCCATGCAGATAAAGGTAAAAATGAAGTTGTCACTCGTGAAGTAACAGGAAACAAAGACCTCTTAGACACTAAGGAGAAGAAATAGTCAGTGAGGAAGCTCCTCCCCATTGACCCATTGGCTCATCAACTATCTGGTGTTTGGAAGCATTCCTGCAAGGAGAAAGAAAAGTGACAAAATATTGCACAATTGCTGGTAGCTTGTGTTATCCTCACATAGCCACAACTTGCTCCTGGCAAAGCAGGGATTCATTCCATATTAACATTTTTTGACATTTTCATGTTTGTGTGCTTGTTCTATTTCTGTTCAGTCCAACCTGTTCCATTATTCAGTTGCTTTTACAGTATTGTTTTTTCAGTGTTCAAATGAAATTTCCTACACTTCAGTTTGTGCCTGTTGTCTCTTGTTCTGTCTCTGGACATCCCTGAGAGGAGTCTGACTTTGTCTTCCTTATTCCCTCATTGATTAGAACCCCCCGAGTCTTTTGTTCCCCAGGCTAACCAGTTCCAGCTCTCTCAGCCTCTTTCCATATGTCAAATGCTCCAGTTCCTTAATCATCCTCATTACTCTTTCCTCAGCTCCCCCCTCTAAGTCCATATTTTATACTGGGGAGCATAGAACTGGACATAGCACACCAGATGTAGCCTCATCAGTGCTTTGTAGAGGAGAATAATCAAGTCTCTCATCCTGCTGGCCACACCTTCCCTAATGCAGCCAAGAATACTATTGCTTGCTGTGCTACATGGGTGCTTTACTGGCTCATGTTCAAATAAAACAAGATAAAACAGATATGGGAAGTAGATCTTTCATTATTCCAAGCCTGGATCTTGAAACCTATTGTAGTTCACAAGTCAAGACCTGCACAGTGAGCTCCCTGTGGAAAGACAAAATTCTGTGAGTTTGTCTTACATAACAGATCCTAGAAAGCTTAAACTTTATTGCTGGAGTAGGAAGCAGGACCAGAGGGCATATTCCGGGGTCTCACATGCCAGCACTGCCACAGCTACTTTGGTCATGCTGGTGACAAAATTAAAGTTGCTTCATGTCTCACATTTGGACTCTCTTTTCTTTCAAACATTTTTTGTTTTTTAATATTTTAAGATCTTAAACTGAATTTTTCCATATTTGAGATCTGTCTTATGTCAGCCTCAGACAGTACTGCTCAGTCATGCAAACAGTTTAGGACATATATATTGTCCTGCTGTTGTGAATATTGTTTTCTTTAAGCCCTTTTCTTTAACCTCCTCATTGACCTATTGGCACATCAACTATCTGGTATTATATATGTATCTAGTATAGCCCTTATTGTGTACCTGGTCTCAGACAGCAACTTGAGATCTGAAAGGATGTCGTTTCTTGTATAACTGGAGTGTACCCATGGTGGGGTATAAACTCTTCAGGAAGGACAGGAAGGGCAGAAGAGAAGGCGGCGTAGCCCGCTATGTGAGAGAGGGTTTTGATACCCTTGAGCTGGATTACGGTCAGGAAGGGACTGAGTGCCTGTGGGTAAAAATCAGAGGAGCCCACAGGCAGGCAGATATTGTGATGGGAGTCTGCTATAGACCACCCAGCCAAGAAGAAGCAACTGATGAGCTCATCTACAAACAACTGAGAGTAGTCTCAAGATCACTACCTCTAGTCCTCATGGGAGACTTCAGTTTCCCGGATATCGGCTGGGAGTATAATACAGCAGAAAGGAAGCAGTCCCGGAGGTTCCTGGAGTGTGTGGAAGACAACTTCCTCACACAGCTGGTGAGTGAACCGACAAGGGACGGTGCCCTCCTGGACCTGCTGTTTGTGAGAGAAGGCCTTGTGGGGGATGTGAGGGTTGGAGGACGCCTGGGGCGGTCATGAGATGATAGAGTTCTCAGTGCTGGGTGAGATGAAGAAGGAGGTTAGCAGAACAGTTGCACTCAAATTTCAGAGAGCAGACTTTGGACTGTTCAGAAGGCTGGTCGGAAAAGTCCCATGGGAGGCGCTTCTTAAGGGCAAGGGAGTCCATGAGGGCTGGGCACTCTTCAAAAAGGAACTCCTAGCAGCCCAGGAGAAAGCTGTCCCCATGTTCCGGAAAAGTAGCCGCCAGGGCAAGAAACCAGCGTGGTTGAGTAGGGAGGTCCTGAGAGACATCAATAAGAAGAGGAAGGTCTATGAGCTTTGGAGGAAGGGGCAGGCACCCTGGGTGGACTATAGGGAGGAAATTAGAACATGTAGGGAAAAAATCAGGAGGGCTAAGGCCCAGCTAGAAATCAGATTGGCCAAGTCTGTGAAAGACAATAAAAAATCTTTCTACAAATACATCAGCAGTAAAAGGAGGACTGGGGAGAATCTCCAGTCCCTACTAGATGCAGAGGGAACAAGAGTAACAGGGGATGAAGACAAGGCTGAAGTACTCAATGCCTACTTGCTTCAGTCTTTAATGGTAAGGAAAGTTGTTCCCTCTGTGCACAACCCCAGGGGTTGGAAGAGCAGAACGAGGTTCCCATGATCCAAGAGGAGGTGGTAAAAGAATTGCTTGCCCAGCTAGACACCCACAAGTTTATGGGGCCGGATGGAGTTCACACAAGAGTTTTGAGGGAACTGGCAGATGTGCTGGCCAAACCGCTTTCCATCATCTTCCAGTGGTCCTGGATGACTGGGGAGGTTCCTCTGGACTGGAGGCTGGCTGATGTCGTGCCCATCTATAAGAAGGGGCACAAGGAGGATCCAGGGAACTACAGGCATGTCAGTCTGACCTCAGTACCAGGGAAAGCCTTGGAACAGGTGATCTAGAGAGCTATCATGAAGCACATGCAAGAGAACCGGGTGATAAGGCCCAGTCAACACGGGTTCACGAAAGGCAGGTCTTGCCAAAATGATCACCTGATCATTTTGGCACAAATGAACCCTGGTTCACAAATGAACCCTGATCACCTTCTATGACCAAGTGACTCGGCTGCTGGACGAGGGAAAGGCTGTGGATGTATCTTTCTGGACTTCAGTAAAGCCTTTGACACAGTTTCTCACAGCATTCTGCTACGGAAACTGTCAGCCTCTGGCCTGGACAGGCGCACACTCTCCTGGGTGGAAAACTGGTTGGATGGCCGGGCCCAGAGAGTGGTGGGAAATGGTGTTAAATCCAGCTGGAGGCCAGTGACAAGTGGGGTTCCCCAGGGCTCAGTGCTGGGTCCAGCCCTGTTCAATGTCTTTATCAATGACCTGGATGAAGGCATCGAGTGCACCCTTAGCAAGTTTGCAGACAACACTAAGCTGGGTGGAAGTGTGGATCTGCTGGAGGGTCGGGAGGCTCTGCAAAGGGATCTGAACAGGCTGGACCACTGGGCAGAGTCCAATGGCATGAGGTTTAACAAGGCCAAATGCCGGGTCCTGCACTTGGGGCACAACAACCCTAAGCAGAGCTACAGACTGGGAGAAGCCTGGCTGGAAAGCTGCCTGGAGGAGAAGGACCTGGGGATGTTGGTTGACAGCGACTGAACATGAGCCAGGAGTGTGCCCAGGTGGCCAAGAAGGCCAATGGCATCTTGGCCTGTATCAGAAACAGTGTGACCAGCAGGTCCAGGGAGGTTATTCTCCCTCTGTACTTGGCACTGGTGAGACCGCTCCTTGAATCCTGTGTTCAGTTCTGGGCCCCTCACCACAAGAAGGACGTTGAGGCTCTGGAGCGAGTCCAGAGAAGAGCAATGAAGCTGGTGAAGGGGCTGGAGAACAGGCCTTAGGAGGAGCGGTTGAGAGAGCTGGGGTTGTTTAGCCTGGAGAAGAGGAGGCTGAGAGGAGACCTCATTGCTCTCTATAACTGCCTGAGGGGAGGTTGTGGAGAGGAAGGTGCTGGCCTCTTCTCCCAAGTGACAGGGGACAGGACAAGAGGGAATGGCCTCAAGCTCCGCCAGGGGAGGTTCAGGCTCGATATAAGGAAAATATTCTTCACTGAAAGGGTCATTAGGCAATGGAACAGGCTGCCCAGGGAGGTGGTTAATTCGCCTTCCCTGCAGGTGTTTAAGGTGCGGGTGGATGAGGTAATGAGGGGCATGTTCTAGAGATTGGTGGGAATGGTTGGACTCGATGATCCGGTGGGTCTCTTCCAACCTGGTGATTCTATGATTCTGAAAATCTATTCAGGTTTTTCTTTTTTTCTAGTGAGAGTACACACCTACAGGATGTTTCTCTTAGGCTGCTGGAGCTCAAGTCTCTAAGTCCATTCTACTCAGCCATCCAAAAAGAGGGAATAATTGATATCTCTGTATTTCCCAGCACTATTGTGAAAGTTAATAATATTTGAAAAGCACAATGATTCTGCAGTGATGAGCACAGAGAAAAGCTGATAAAGATATCATTAACCTTTTGGTCACAATAGGATCTGAACAGACTGTATTAAATTAAACACAAGACATGCGCAACACAGAAAACAAGGTTCATTGGGGAAGCATAGTACTTTTGTTCACTCCATGGAAAAAGCATTGTTGTGGATAAAAAAAGCAGGGGAAATCTGATCATAAATAACTTCAGTAAATGTATACAAGTTGGCCATGGATGATTTTAATCCAGTCATTTCCTCGATTTTGAGTGCTTGACTTTCCAATTTTAATACTGTTCAGATACACATCATTTGTGATCGCCAATAGTGGCCAGCTTTCCTTACTGCATGTAAATATTTCCTGTAGTCAAAAGCCATAAAAATGAACTTGCTGAATATCTTGGAAGGCTAGAATGGAAGAGGATCTCTTCAGACAATCCCCTGTGATCCTTTTGCTTCACACAAATCAACAAAAAATGAAAAAATGTTTTGCCCTTAATAAGTCAAGAAATCTTATTTCATCTTATTGTAATATTGTAAAACATTTAAGTATTTGAATCTAACATAGGGCTGCTTTCTCTGTGAGTAAGACAACTATAAGGATAACAAGCCTCCGTCCCATTACAGCAATATATGTATTGCAGTAAAAATATTTAAACATGTTATAAAAGTCTTCATTTCCATTGCACAGCAGAACCAAATTTGCTGTATTTTAAATACATCTTATCCATGCCAAATGAATACTGTGAAGAGAAAATGCATTTTTATGTTTTTCCTTTGAGTTTACCCTACATGAATACAGAAGGAGCCTTTTCAGTAGGAAAAAAGGCGCTGACCGTGATTGCTTGAGATTTTGCATTTGCCCTACAGCTGCTGTGTGTGAGTAGTATGGAAATGAAGTTCTGGCTCTTGATTTCCAGCCCAACTTTCAAAAACTTGAGTATTGCTAAAATAGTATTGGGCAGGAAGGAAAGGAGGGATATCATGGTGTGAGATCAGACTAATAAACATCAGCTTATTGGTATTGTTCTTTATAAAGAAAATATTTGGTGTCACATTACTATCACCAGTGATGAAGTGCATCTACACTGATATTATGATACAGCCTTGTTCTGGTTATGTACTTGGGTTTTAGTATTAATGCTTCGATAACATATGCATTCCAGACTTAGGCAGCAGTAAACTGATGGCTTTAGAGTTGTAACCTTAACTACCTATAAAGAGAGGCTCTTATGTTTGCTCACTGGTGAGTTTAGAAGGCTCAATACAGTTATATTTAGCATAGGTATTTAGTAAGAAGCATCCATCTCTTCACTTTGCAGATACAAAAATTACCAGCATTTTGGTACTATTAACAAGCAATCTGACAGGATTAATGTGCTTGATATAAATCATACCATTGCATTTTGTTGTTGTGCTTGTAACTGCTACAATGTGAAATCAGATTAAGTAATATTATGCTCTAATATACTGTAATATACTCTGCATTTCAAATTATTTCAAAAGCACAGTTTATGAAAATTATGCTCATTTTCTAGTGGAAGAGTATTTTATGCCATAGCAGACACCTCAGTTATAAGACACTGTGAAAGAGGGATTTGAAAGTAATGGTTTTGTGCTTCACTTGACTTCAATTGTAGTTCAAGAAGCTTATGAGATTTGCATCTCTTCTGGTAATACTTTCCTTCTGCTTTCTGTTTTCTTTAATTTTTTACTATGCCTTGGTTTTGAAATTTCAACTATTGCCTTTTGGGTTTGGCATTTTTATTGTTCTAACTTTAGTTTTAACCAAAACCACTTATATCCTCATCATGCACAAAGTAGGAATTGTATGCAATCTTAACAACAGCTTTTTTACATTTCTGCTATATTAAATAAAAAAGGAACTGAATGTGAATTCACGCAGGAGTGTAGCCAAGTGACCCTAGCTGTGCATTGTAGAAAGATTGTTATTATTATTATGCTCAATGTTTTTGCTGTTTAATATTCTGCTGCAAGAAACTATTCACCCTGTTCCAACCACTGCAAAGTGAATATCTGCTACCTTCTCCAACATTACCATAAAAACAATTTGCAAACTGAATTGCGTTCACCACTGTGCATGGCCCATGCTTTTTATTATTTATTACATATAATTAAATATAGCTTTCCAGACAGTAGACAAAAGAATAAATACTTTCAAGTGAACTGCACAAGTATTTATCAAATCTGAAATTAAAAGATCATCTGACTGAGAAATGTGTTGGAAAGCTTATGCTGAGAATTTGAGAAATCCTCTTCAAAACAGAGTATCTGAAAATTGCTGTCTTAATTTATGAAACTGAACTTGTTCGGTTTATGATAAAAGTAACAAATCTTCGTAGACTGTCGAAGTTAGATGAAATTAAATTAGTCTTTGTTCGAAGACAGATAGAACTATCAACTCTCAAGCTGTAGAACAATAAATAGCTTGCTGGAGGTAAGGGAGACTCTGGCTGTCACCAGAAATGTCCTACTTCATGGCCATCTGATAAAAAGCCAGCGTTCTCTCCCACCTCTAAAAGCAGGACTAGAAAGCCTTTCAGTATGACACTGCACTTTTGTAAATAACATGGAAACAAGAGAAAAGAATCTGGAAAATACAGAAGTAGGAAATAACTAATTTAAATATTTGGGGTAATGGAAGTATACTCCTAGATTATTCTAAGCCAAACACTGTTACATTACTTATCATTCTAGCTGTTGTCTAGGAGGACCTACAAATAATTTTTAAAAGCATGTAGAAACTAGTTAACATTTTGTGTTCACAGAATCACACAGAATGATAGGTATTGGAAGTGACCTCTGGCAATCACCTACACCAACCTCCCTGATAAAGCAGATTCACCTGAAGTCAGCTGCACAGAAATGTGTCCAGGGGGTGAGTTGAATATCTCTAGAGAAGAAGACTCCACAACCTCTCTGGGCAGACTGTCCCCGGGCTTTTTCCTCATGTTCAGGTGGATCCTCATGTGTAACAGTTTGTACCCGTTTCCCCTTGTCCTGTCACTTTGCACCATTGAGAAGAGTCTGGCCCTATCTTCTTGACACCCACCCTTTAGAAATTCATAAGCATTTATAAAGTCCCCTCTCAGTCTTCTCTCCAGGCTAAACAGACCCAGGTCTCAGCCTTTCTGCATAAGAGAGATGCTCCAGTCCCTTAACTATCTTTGTGGCCCCCACTCGGCTCTCTCCAGTAGTTCCTTGTCTTTCTTGAACTGGGGAGCCCAAAATGTACACCAGATACCATCTCACTGGGACAGAGCAGAGGGGGAGGATGACCTTGCTTGGCATGCTGATCATTCTTCTTAATGCACCCCAGGATAACCCACACCAATACCAGCTAAAAGGTCATAGCAAATTTTGCTGTGAAAGATTAACAGCCACTGTAATCTATCCTACCCGTTCATTATTCTTCTCTAGTTTTATGAGATTCTGTGTTGCAGTCTCTGAGCTTTCCCTGCTTGATAAAGGAGAAACACTGAATTAATCATGACTTGTAAGATCACAGTTTTACCATGTAAAAGTATGTGAAAGATGATTCATACCCCAAGAAAGTTAGAGAATGTTGTTATAATTGTTGGTCTCAGCTACAAGTTCACCAGCAGTATACATTTAAGTAGTTCTCACTCCTTCCATTTCCGTTTGCAGATAAAAATGTGATCATATGATCCTTTCAAGATAAGCTACCACTAATTTTAAACACTATGATTAATCATTCTTTATTTTTCAAAACAGGATCTCATGGAATTTCACTTTGTTGAATGCAAGTCCGTGAGCTGTGAAATGCTTGCTGAGAACATTTAAAATTCCAAAGATATTTTAGTCCTGACAACATGTGATGTGTGGTATGTCATCTAGCCCCTCATAATACATTTTGGATCCATTTGTTCCATTTACATTTCACGTTCCTGCAGCTACTCTGAAATCTGAAGTTACTTTATCTGACAATGCAACCAAGTCTTTTGTCTACTGGTTACTTTTAAGACTCCTATCTGCATTTAAATCCAACAAATCACTTAAGCTTCAAATCTGATGGTTGCCTCAATCTCTTTAAGATTTTAATTCTTCCAAAAAAAATTAAAAGTAGATTTTTTTACTATTATTTTCATGAAAATTCTTTAGCTTAAAGTGAACAAGATTGAAATCATCACCATTCCTTGCCCTACCTTCAAACATGTCTACAGTAAAAAATGGAGGTGTGCTTAACATTTGAAGCTCCAGAGCAGATGGAGTTTGGCTATTTTGAGTCGGGGTCACAAGGTTTCATATTTCCCTCTGTTCAAGCCTTGTAACACTTGGTAAGCATTAGTCATATACCAGGCTTCTGCATGTTGCCCTTATCAGTGTGGCTGGAAGGAAAAGTAGCTTTTTTGGTAAACTGTGGAGGCTGAGCAGAGATTGGAATTTGGCATAAAGTCAGCGTCTGTCTCCTGGGGCCATTTAGTACTGCCTGGCTTCTGCCAACCAGACTAGCAAACTGCTTGTGTTTGCTCTTGAACTTTGTTCTGCATATGGCAGGGATGAGTATTAACAGCTGAAGAAATGGACCAACCAGGGAAAACTCTTTGTAATTAGCTGAGTATGACTGTGCTGTTCAGAGTTGACTCTGCAACTTGGCAATGCTGTCTATTGCTCACATTCGCAGAGATATACTAGGCATGCATTTAACAGTATTTGAGTTCATAAGATTACATGTGAACACACGTTTGTAGCTGTCAGGAGTAGAAGCTAAAATATTTTTGGTGAATTCTGTTGCCAACTAAACAGAAACTGTAACTAAGCAACACAGAAACACCACTTTAGTTATTCATGCCTCTGAAATGTAATTTAACCAACATCTGCCTCCCCCTTATCCCCCTGCTAAAATGTCTAGATTTGCTTGGCTCTTTATTGCACTAATCTGCTATATGTTATATTTTGAAATCTAAAAAGCCACAAAAATCAGTTGAGTCTTTTGATCTTCACCACAAAAATCAGTAGAGTCTTTTGATATCACTGAATCCAGGCACAACATTTTCAAAAATTTTAAATAGTAAAACATGGAGAAGAAGACAAGGAATAAATTAAAGGAATGCTTTTCAATTGCATTTTTTCCCTTACAAAAACAAAAATGGCTTTTTATGTAGAGATTTAGAAGGACACCTTCACAGGCAATACCAGTGCTGCTATTGTAGTAATACAGGTTTACATCTGTGCCTGACTTGGTACTCCATCACTTGAAAGAAGTAAAAAGTACTCCTTCACAACAATATAATAATACTGACAAGATGAACTTCTGCTGTGACTCAAAGGCAGTATGTTATGCAAAACGTTTGTCCTGGTGTTTCTCCATCCCCACTAATCCTGTTCCTTCACACTTCCCTCTGGGTCTCAGTGGCTGAAGAAAGGTAACAGAACTTCAACTCATTAATGAGCTATGAATTCTTACAGAGCATTTAAGCATCACACAGGAAGCAACTTTTCTTGAAGTCAGGATGGGAAATGTCCTGGTTCATACAGCTGAGGTGTGTAGGCATTTACTGAGAAGTCAATTTTTTTTTTACGTCTCTCAAGTATAAAGAGTTCTAGATGGTCAATAATACAAGTTCCATGAGAATACCATGATAATTATCCCATGAGTTTTTCCATGTGAAATTACATATTTCTACAATCTGCATCATTATTTCAGCTTCAAGTAAGGATTGCACAGTAAAACAAGCTTATGTCCAAGCTACTAGTCATCAGTGGGTTCAGAAGGAATATCTTAAGTTCACAACTCCCTTAGAAAAAATAGGGCCTGCACCTGCAATTTACTCGTGTGTCCAGAATTTTAAGCAGAAATGAAGTTACCAACTTTGTGAGTTGCTGCCTTGGAATATGGACGAAGTCCAAGTTAGAAAACTTAATAATGTCAATATTATGGGAATCCTGCAGGGTTATATCTGTGTGGTGTTTTCTGTAAAAACACCTTAAATCTAAGAAAGGCAAAAGGTCATTAAAACCACAAAAGAAGTTTGGTTTGCTTTTCACTGACGTCACATTAAATGAGTGTGGAAAATACATATACTCACATATGAAAATATGCAATATACAGCTACTGATTAATTGTTGGAGGGGTCTGGTAGACATTGTTCACCTTTTTCAAACAGAATCACTTAAGACTTCCAACTGAAAAAGAAATATGCCTGCACGTATGTCCATATTTCTCCTTCTTATTAAAATACACTGAGCACTTTGAAAGCAAAGACAGTGTCTCTGCCTTCATCACTTTAATATGCATGAAGAATACTGTATCTCTTTTCCCAGACTGCCAAGGTACAGAATGAGCATTCAGAAAATGTTCAAGTAAATCCATCATTTGCTGTTATCATTACTTCTTGGACAAGTTATGGAGCTTGAATTTTCATGCCAGTTTTCCTCACAGTTTCAGATTTCAAAAAATAACTAGAGTTTTAAAACATAACTTAAAAATGTATATTTTTGCCATCTAAATAACTTGGGGGGGTTCATATTTGGACACAATAAAAAAGTACCATTTTGAGTTTTACTGTAAAGAAATACTTTTTTTAAAAAATCCCACACTTTTTGACCAGTGGTAGTAACTATTTTAAGTGAGTGGACAACAGAATGAGACACCTGAGCTATCTTGGATCCTAGGAGCAACTCACAACATTAGTGTTGACCTACATGGGTTTTGATTAGCTCACCAGGAGCCCCAGTGGTATCCAGCTATTCTGTTCTCTGTTGGATAATGGGTGTTTCTCAGGCTTAGTAATTAACCTTACACAGGCCCTTCCTTTGTTATTTATTAATCACGTCTGTATGGGCCACACACATGATAGCACTGTAAGATTTCCCATTTACAGGTGGGTTTTTTTAACTCAGGAGAGAACAACTCCTTTCTATGCTCTTTTTATCCTTAATTGTACCTCTATAAGATAGGTACCTAAAATGACTGTTTCTAATGAGTTCAGACCTACCTTTACGAGCTTGCATTCCCTTTAATGCTATTGTAGGTAAAAGGAGCTTCAACAAAAGCAAACTAAGTAGGGTGCCTCTTGGCTGAGCTTGGAAAGACACCTGCCAACCAGACAAGAAGTTTTCAGAATTGTAAACAGTGCAAATAGGAAATAAAAGAATTCTAACCTTAGTGTTGTCCTCAGGCTGTCATCCACCCCCTTGGTTGCAGTCCAGCCTTTTGGAGTCTTGTTTTCAGGCCAACAAAAATTCTCTTCCTCCTGTCTCAACCAAGAGAGGTTAGAAATAATCCCATCAGCCAGAATGTTCTTTGTGTCCCTGCAACCTGTACCTGTTCTCATTCAATCAACCCTGAGAAAAGTAGGTACCACTCCTGCTAAGCTTGAAAGCAGAAG
Source organism: Clamator glandarius (assembly GCA_033459285.1). Classification (NCBI taxonomy): domain Eukaryota; kingdom Metazoa; phylum Chordata; class Aves; order Cuculiformes; family Cuculidae; genus Clamator; species Clamator glandarius. Next base: position 3,146,947 of record JAUNZM010000121.1, on the reverse strand, counting down.
AAACATAAGATCTGGCAGATTTCCTGATATAGCCCAGAACTTGGATACTTGATATCCTGAGTCCATATTGAATGAGAGCAGGGGAAATGTAGCAAAACATTTTTCAGCTTTTTTTGTCTATCAGACCAGTCAATACAGTTTCAGAAGTTCCTACTTATTTTCAAAATCTAACTCTTAAAGCTAATTATCTTCTAGTGTTAAGCCCTGAACAGATATATATTCGTTTTTTCATTCTGGGGCTCTTGCTATGTGGGAACTGAAAACATATTTACAGTTTGTATATACCAGGCAGGTATAGTCAGCAACAGTTCACATGACCGGAGTCCCCATCATCTGCATTTGAGACCTGTTTAGACCACTTAATACTACTTTTTGGCCCACATGCTAAGGGCTTTCTGTGCACAAAAGTTAGAGCTCTGGGGAGGAACACTGCTTAGGTATCACCTTGGAGTCAGATGGGGATATAGTTACAATGCACACCTTGAGATCACATCCACCACCCCAGTAATAACAACTGTTTAATACCATACACATCTGAAAGGATCCAAATCAGAATCAACAGCAGCAGGTTTTCTTAGGACTTACGCTGTTCTTGAAGGATCTTTTAAAATAAACAGTAAATAAAGTATGAATTTATTCTCAGAAGAAATTACAAGATAAAAATGCCTTAATAGAACTGTATGCATATCTAAACATATACTTCCCTGCAAGTATGATAGGTGGGAGTCCTCCCTAAGTTACAGCACCAGAGAAAATCCCACTACATTTATAACAGCACCCAAAAGCTGTAGAGAACTTGCTTGATCCTGGTCTAGCCATAAAGAATCTACTTCTCTAGTGGAGTTTCCTTAATTCAAAGTATTTCCCATCCTTCTTGCTCCATAGCCTGATCCCTGTTATCCTATATTTCAAATACTTTTGTTGTGGACTTCCAGTTTGAAACTGTCATTTCCCCCATTTTCTGTCTGCCAGGGCACCTATGTTCCTATGAGCACAGATGAACCGTTACATCCTTTAGGACTTCATGACCTTGCAATAATGGGTAAGTGTCCTGGAATTGCTTCTGCCCATCCATTTAACTTCCAGTACAACCTTAAAATCCTGTGCATTAGAATGTTCTGCTTCTCAGAACAATGTCAGGCCCTGAGTGCACTTACAGTTGATCGTGTGAAAGACGTTGTTAAATAGTTTTAGGGAGTTTCTCATGCATTACTGTTCTTTGAAATACACTCAAAGAAAGAGGACAGTGGTCATGTGTGTCATGAGGCTTCAGAAGCCTTTTGTTTTTCACTTCAGTCCACTGACTGAAAAGAGATGAGTCACTTCATTGGAAGTATCCTGTCTCCCATTGCTTTGTTTAGGTTTGCACCTACCTCTTCCTGAACACTAATAGGCTGATACACACATAATACAATGAGAAATCAAAACACAGTTCTTAGTTTGCCATGTTTTACCACCTGTGTGCTAGGACTAGTTCCTGGAAAGACTCTCCCTTACTCAGAAAGTCTGCCCAGGTAGGGAGAGGAGGGTTCTGAGCGGCACAGGGCTTCTTAAATTGCACTGAAAGCATTTAAAATGCTAATTTGAACTTTCTAAACTCAGTTTAGGAATGCATGAAGAAAATTTTGTAACTGACATCAAATAAAGATGATAAGAGACAGCATCCATAGAAAGACTTGAAGTGTCGTGTCCTCGCCTTTTGCATTCAGCCATTTGAAGTAAGAGAATAAAATTATTTGAATTGTTTCTGTATTCTTTTCCAGCAGAAAATTAGAACTGCAACAGCTCCTCTTAATTTCTTTTGAGCACAGTCTAAGTTGAAAAGCAAAAGGTGCCAGGAACCTAGTGCCAATACCATACTTCTATAAGAATAAATAAAAATTATGACAGCTACACTATAATAAGCAGCTTTTAATGCTTATGTTAATTGAATAAATGTGTGAACCAGATACCGTTGAATAGAGGCAATCTTTCTGATGCACAGTTGAACATTGCCATAAGTAGTGTAGTACATGATGGAATTTAATTGATTTGAGGTTTGGAATTAACCTGAAAATCTAAGAGGTGCGTTTCGGTTTTATTCTGTTACTCTGACTAGCAGAACAGTGAGCAGCCAGAAGGCTGTGGTCAGCAGAATGACAGTAACTCCTATTACACAGATGGGGATTTTGTGTATAAAATTGCTACTTCTTATATCACTTCTAAAATCTTTACTGAAGCTTTTAACCAATACCATTCATTCTCTGAAGCAGTTCCTACAGTCTCTCAGGACTGCCTTGCCTCTACTGTCTTAAAAGTGCTCTCCTACTACAGAGGATCTGGTCGGCAATAGCAGCAGCTGCAGGAACAGTGTCTTCAGCATGCCAGACTGAAATTCATGTTTCAGGAATGTCTCCTACGGGGATTGAGCAATTCAGTCCGATTCGTAGTTAAAAGCCTTTCACTGTAATGCAATTACCCTGCAGTAGAGAAGAGGAATGGTCGGTATTTGTTTGCTACAAATGTCCTTGCAAAACCCACTATTATGAAATCCTTCCTCAGGTGAAAATTCCACTGACAGTGGGATTTACCTCTGCTAGAATTATAGACTGCTGGATTGGGAATATAAGGTAAAAAACAAGTGATCAACATTTAATATGGATTTCAACATCCATTTGCTAAAAAATATTAGGGTTGTTTTCTGACTGAAAAGTAGTAACTACCACTGTCCAGCATGACACTGACAGTGCCAAGAAATTGTGGTTTAGGGGCTGTTTAGAAAAAATTTTTTTTCTGGTTATGATTAATTCTTGTTGCCACAGAAGGTCCTTGCAAAGAACGTATCATCTGCCTTATGAAGCAGAGATATTCTCACTGACCAAGTTACAGATTTAACTGGCCTATAGCCATTCAATTTGCAATTTCCATCACACATTCTGTAATTCTGCCTTAGTCTGACTCATGGCCTGAAACGAGAGGAGACCACCACTGTCTGGCCTGTGTCATCTTGCAGTATGAGTACTGTGTATTCCTCTGCCTCTTGATTCCCACAATCCAGTCCTAGCCTTCCAGCCCACCAGGGAATGAAAGAAAGGGTGTGCGATCTTCACCTTTTTAGTTCATCTTTCAGCCTCCTGGTAAGTTTAATGAAGGCTCACACACAGCAAGTAGGGCAGAGGATTGAAGAATACATGTGCTAGTGAGTTCCGTGATACAGGGTAAGAAGAAAAAAATGAGGGGTCACTTGGATGTTTTGTAGATTATTTATGACAGAGCCAGAGATTATGACACTATTCAAAGCTTTGGTGGGACTTGGGGAGGAGATATGGCCACAGAGTTAGTTAACATACTTGTTTCCCACTCAGCTAAGATCTAAGCAGGGAAAGGACAGAAATAAAATGTAGAGAGAAGTGGTGATTCAAGCAAAATACAGGGGATTTGAAATTGTTAGAGGTAGTGCAGGGAATGGGGGAAAGCTCTCTGGAGATTGGCTTTCAAGACTTTCAGGTGTTCATTCAAAAGGCCCAGGGTAAAGAAGGTGGTTTCTTATCTCAGGATACCACACAAAACTGACATATTAACACTTAGTGCATCAGCCAGCAGCATGACAGCAAAGCACCTAGGCCAGTGCAGAGGTTGGTTCTGCCAGGAAAGAAATGAAGGAGAGAGCTTGGCCAGTCAGATCTATGCAAACTCTTTGGCTATGTGGGGATTAGGATCTAATTTTTGGCCTGACATGAACTCCCCGTGTCATGTCATTTGAGTAGCATGAAATACAAAGATCTATAACTCAGTCAAAGGATTCTATACTCCGTATTGTCTGAAGAAACTGTCTCATGGCAGCATAATTTTCCTTCTTTCCACACTTACTTTCTTTTGGAATCCAGATCTGATATGCTTTCGAAAGTACATTTTGTAATGATGAGGTGGTCAGTGCACAGAAAAGAGGCAATTCATAGACTTGTCAGACAAATTTGTAACCTGGACATAGGACAAAAGGAGAATCACAGAATAGTTTGATTTGGAAGGGACCCCAAAGATCATCTAATTCTATCCCCCCTGCCATGAGCAAGGACACCTACAACTAGATCAGGCTGCTCAAGGCCCCATTCAACCTGACTTTGAACACCTCCAGGGAGGGGGCATCTACAGCTTCCCTGGGCAACTTGTGCCAGTGCCTCGTCACTCTCATGGTGAAGAATTTTCTTCTGATATCTAGTCTAAATCTTCCCCTCTCCAATTTCAAGCCATTGCTCTGAGTCCTATCCCTACATGCCTTTGTCCCTCCCCAGATTTCTTTTAGGCCCTTTTTAGGTACTGGAAGGTTGCTATAAAGTGTCCTCAGAGCCTTCTCCAGGCTGAACAACCCCAACTCTCTCAGCCTTTCCTCGTTGGTATGGATCCATACCAACAGTTCCATATCCTTCTTATGTAGAGGATTCCAGAACTGGACACAATACTCTAGATGCAGTCTCACAAGAGAGGAACAGAGGGGCAGAATTTCCCTCGACCTGCTGACTACACTTCTTTTGATGCAGCCCAGGATACGTTTGGCCTTCTGGGCTGTGAGCGCATGTTGCCAGCTTGTGTCAAGGTTCTCATCAACCAGCACCCCCAAGTCGTTCTCTGCAGGGTAGCCCTCAATCACATCATCCCTCATCCTGTATTGAAACTGCAGATTGTCCCAAGCCAGATGTAGGGCCTTGTTCCTGGCCTTATTGAGCCTCATGATGTTCACCCAGACCCACTTCTCCAGCTTGTCCAAGACTCTCTGGATGACATCCCGTCCTTCCATTGTGGCAACTGTACCACGCAGCTTGGTGTCATCTGCAAACTTGCTGAGGGTGCACTCAATCTCGCTGTCTGTATCATTGATAAAGATATTAAACAGCACTGGTCCTAGTACAGACCCCTGGGGGTCTGATATGATAGCAAGGTTGCTTGTCTGGACAGAGGGAGAAGGCAGAACATGTAAAACAGAAGGAAAAGAGGCAAAATGATTGTAATGTTAAGTTTGAGCTGGTGGTCCAGGTGATATTCACAAGCACCATCCTCTTTTCTTCAAAGCAGCTACAGAATAGCAATATTTGCATGGGGGTTACATTCAGTTAGGCTACTGAAATAAATGTCTTGTAGATAAATTAAACAAAAGAGGTTTCAAATTACAATGCAAGCATGTTTAGTCACTCCAAAGGTACACGTGAGACTGCAGTAATTTTAAACGGATTAGGAAGAGGTGATTTTGGGAAATGCCTGTCTTCATGTAAGCAAGAAACAGGAGAAACACAAGAAATTGGAAAAAAATTACTAAGAACATGAAAGAGACTGAAATAGTATTAAAAGAATGATGGTTTGTAAAATGTCCATGTATTTTGTGCTGAAACCAGGCGATGCTACAGGCAAAGGAATTTACTTCTTGTTGGTGTTCCTCCTATAAGCACAAAATTAGATCTTCATACATTCTTCATTGCAGCTCTCTACAGAGATTCCCTGCTATTATCATGAGCTTCTTTTCCAACAGAAACAGTCTGCAGGATCTCAAACTCAGGATAACCACTTAGGCCAAGAAACAATAACACTAAAAAATACCTTTTGTATCCTTCAAAATGAGTTATGTTGTTCAAAAGGTAAGAAGGATTTACTTATAATGGATAGGCTGTGATGATTCAGCAATTACGTTTTCAACAGACCGTCAAACTTCAGTGAACTATAAGAATACAACTGTACTGATCTCATGAAAATATACAAAGGGAATTGTTTTTACATCACTAGAAGCAAATGCATTACTCAGAACCAGAAGTATAAAAGAGACTGATGAACAGCCAAGCCTCCCAGCAGACAAGCCAAATAGATTTCTAACCCTTCTTGAAGTTGTCTTTGTGTTCCTTCCTGGAAGAACGTTTTCATGAACAGTCATCTGGATTTCTTTTAAAGTCATGCATTCCCACTGAACAGCTCCAGGTCACTACTGCTGAATGCCAAAACCAAACTGATGCTCCATTCTATGCTTTCAGAAATACCTGAAATTGCATCAAATGTTAAAAATGTTTGAGATTACAAAGTACCACATGATTAGTTCATCACAAGTGAGTTCTGGTCTACCAGAGAGTTTGTATATAAAGGTTTTTAGGAAATCCTTGAAGAGAAATAACATCTACCTTTGTAGCACCTAGTGAAGGCTAGCCTGCTACGCCAAGCTATTCCAAAAAGGTTTCTCCATTTCTGGAGTACAGTTGATTTCAAAGGGCTCACGTAGATATTCATGTCTATGTGTATAGTACAGGAATTTAGAAGTCTCTGTGTGGATACAGAGAACTTATTCCATCAATTTGAGAAAGAGCTGAGTAGGACTCAAATGCCTGTGATGCACTTCTATTTGAGACCAAACCAACCTTTGAGCCATCTCTGCTCACTTTGTATTCAGATAAAAATGATACTTTTAAATCTTTTGGCAGTGCTTACTGTATTTAACAGGTCTGCATAACCACCATTTTATAATTTGAAAATCAGTAACAGTCTATTGGGTTTTTTAAGCAAATAAATACTTTACTTCTGAGATACAGGTCAAGGAAAACTTTAAACAGACTATGATATAAAAGCATTCTAAAAAACAGTTCCAGTGTGGATGGAATCCTATATAAGTGGCACTCAGTCAAGAATTTCCTAGAACTAGGAGGTCAGAGTTCAAAGGCTTTAAGATTCAGATTTATTTCTGGCCTAACAAAATATGTAGTGTTGACTTCTTGCTGCTTGAAGCAAAAGGCACTGAGCACATTCCACTAAAACAAATGGAAAATGGAGCCTAAGCAGGGTAGTGCAAGACAGACTGGCTAAGCTCTAGCACTTTTGCATTTACTCTGCTTCTCTTATCCCATAGGATGGAATACAACAAAATGTGCTTATATGTGTGTGCCCATGCAGAAGTCTATGTGAAAATATATAAATATGTGCCTGCACACAGTTATTCTTTACAATAAATAAAAATAATACACTTTGCTCTATATATTATCATTCAGGCTCTCGCTGCCAGATCAGAACATCTCACATGCACGATGAATTACTTAGAAAATGACAAAAAAGGGTGGCAGGAATCTTTGGCAAGTTGTGTAGTGCTGCTCACCATCAGCATGGAGGAGGTTAAAATTAGAGTCAGAATTTGCTTTTGTCATATTTTAAAAATAACTGACATTTGTCCTGGGAATGTACAACATCCAGCATGCATTAGAAAAACAATATCTTTCTGTATTTGAGCACACTGTAGCAAAATAAAAAAAGGAAAGCTTTCAACAAGCTAAAAAAGCAAAATGGCAACATGATCTTGAGATACATAAACAGGAAAATAACCTGCAGGGCACAAGAAATAACCCCTCTGCTTAGCTCTGCATCACTTAAGCTGCAGCAAAAGCACCGTGACCGATTTGGGCCATTATGTCTCAGAAAGGTTTTAGTGTGAGAGGACTAGAGGCAACATGGTAACAGTCTTCAAGGTATAAAAGGCCATTGCAAAGAGGAGAATTATATTGTTTTCCATGTCTACTTTGCACAGAATATAAAGCAATAACTGGAACAAAATTTAAAATTAGACATTGAAGGGGTGAAATTTAACAGTGGATGTATGGAAAGACTGGAATAGTTTGCTTGGAGACATTGGGGGTTGTCCCTTATCAAAGTTCTTTTGGAAGGAGTAAGGTAAAAGTATATCAGGAATAATAGAACTATAATTCATCCCATTACAGGGAGGGAGAATGGACTGGGTGACTTCTGGAGGTTACGTTGAGGGGAGGGATAGCATGTAAGACATAAACCCTTCTCATAAAATGTGAAATTTCCTGAGCGTACAGTGTCTGAGTGGGCAGATTCTGGTTCTGTTCACCTTCAGTTTGTATTAGTTTCCTTTCACTGTGAGTTTTTACACAGTTTAGGCATCAACATCTGGTAATCTCTTTTAGTTTAATGACTTAAATATGAAGTTTTCAAATAGATCTTTTGGATTTGCCTTGGAGACACAATAGATTACTGAAATTTACATATCTCAGTTTATGTTTATATAATATAATTATACATATTATAAATAAGCAAGTAAAAACTTTTATTTTGGAATAAATAACTGTGCTTGAAAATTTCATCAGAACTTACATTTATGGTTTAATGTTTTAATTACTATTAGATTTTTTCCTACTGATTGTGCTACTACTTCACTTATTTGCAATATATGTCCAAATTGAGGACTACTAGGAGTTCCATGCTATCAAAATGACCCAGAGCTACCAGAGCTATTTCCTCTTTCTTTCTCTATTTTTTTTAATCATTCATTAGGCTTTTACCTCACCTCCAGACTTAATAAGTGTGATCAATAAGGTCAACAACAACAAAAAGAGTTCAAAAACAGTACTCCCCTTTCTGCAAAAATACCATTTTAAAGCAAACAGCGATAACACAGAACTGCTGGAACCAGAACACAATAAAACTGACTTTTTCTTGACCACAGATTTGCTTTTAAAATTATAGAATATTTCCAGTTGTGTGGGTGTATGAAAGAAAGCAGGAACTCTAAATACTAACTACACCAGCTTTAACTTCTCTTCCCACTCACAAAACACCACTTGCAAGCAGATAGGATATCAAAATAACACTGTTCAGATCTTCCTTACACGTGTACAAATGCTGAGGCTGAGAAAATTATGAACAAAGTATGTGCTTAAAAAGCTTCATAAGTTCAGTTCCAAAGCACGAAGTGTTTATTTGTACACATTATGTTATCATGAACAGCTCTCCTGATGATCAGTAATCTCCAAAGGAAGCATAAAGAGCCTTCATGCAAACACACCACACAAGAAATAGCTACCTTTAACATGTCCTTTATTTTATTCATGCTAAACAAGGCCATTTTTTTCCAAAGTGAAGGCAATTTCTATTGTTTCTAATCACATCTTGAAATGTTTTATGCATTTTTGGTAATCCAGCTGAGATGACACATACAAGCTACAGAAAAGAGGAAAAGAAAGAAGGTCAGACACTGTCTGACTGTTACACCAGTACAATACTCCACACAAGTGAAACACTGAACTGTTTTGAAAGCCAGGTGTTTTCTGTTGTTCTTCACAAGAAACAGCAGCAAAAAAAATATTTCTATGCTTAACACAATCTATTTTATTTTCCTATTTCCTCATTAAAACCAGGAACCTACATTAAGAGTCAACATATACATATATAAATGGTACTACTACCTTCCAGTTATATTCATACCTGTAACTCAATCATCAGCAATGAGAACAGAATTTCTGGCCCTCCAGAGTTCTGGGGATCTAAAACTTCAAGCTGAATATGCAGACTCATGCTAATTTTGGTTGAACAAGAGGAATGGGAAAGAAAACTGCACAAGCATCTTGGCTAAAAAAAAAAAGGTACCATTATGTGCATAATATGTAATACTGCCTGCAGGAGACTTCATATTACAAAACCAATAAATCTAGTGCATTAATCCAGGCTCTGCAATTATCCTATGCAGACTAAAATAATTTAACTCCTCAAATAGGTTTAAGAAAAGGTCACCTGCGTGACCAGCAGGTCCAGGGAGGTTATTCTCCCTCTGTACTCGGCACTGGTGAGACCGCTCCTCGAGTACTGTGTTCAGTTCTGGGCCCCTCACCACAAGAAGGATGTTGAGGCTCTGGAGCGAGTCCAGAGAAGAGCAATGAAGCTGGTGAAGGGGCTGGAGAACAGGCCTTAGGAGGAGCGACTGAGAGAGCTGGGGTTGTTTAGCCTGGAGAAGAGGAGGCTGAGGGGAGACCTCATTGCTCTCTACAACTACCTGAGGGGAGGTTGTGGAGAGGAGGGAGCTGGCCTCTTCTCCCAAGTGACAGGGGACAGGACGAGAGGTAATGGCCTCAAGCTCCACCAGGGGAGCTTCAGGCTTGACATAAGGAAAAAATTCTTCACTGAAAGGGTCATTGGGCACTGGAACAGGCTGCCCAGGGAGGTGGTTGACTCGCCTTGCCTGGAGGCGTTTAAGGTGAGGGTGGATGAGGTGCTGAGGGGCATGATTTAGAGATTGGTGGGAATGGTTGGACTCGATGATCCAGTGAGTCTCTTCCAACCTGGTGATTCTATGATTCTATGAAAGGGAAGCATGATAACAGATCATATTATTATTTTCTGGTTTTTAGTCTTTTGCTATCATTACGCAAAGTTGGTACAGATTCTCCATAAAAATAAGCTAGTAGTTTGTTTGTTGTGTGAAAGAAAGTAGCTATAGATGAACTTATTACAAGAATCTGAGGGAATCTTTGTGAACTATATGTTCATAAAACAGTATTACATCTAGCTAAAAAATGCAAATCCACATTAGTTGCAAAATCCTATCATTACAGTGATTAAATCCAAGGCTTAGCTAAGTCTATATTTGAAATTAAATATTTCTGGATTTATTTAAAAGGCTGTGACCAAACTCCTTAACAATAAGAGCTTAGCACAAAAAGTGCTGCTACAGCAGCCTGTCACCCTTCAGCCAGCAGATTTATTTTTCACTAGACTCTAAAATGCTTTTTTCTCTTTATTGTGGATGTACAATTGTAGCAGCTTATGTCACAGCAGCACTGCAGCTGCACTTTAAAGCATAAATTCAAACTCAAATTTTCAGAAGCTGAGCCAAAATTAACCTGATTTCCATATCGGGATACTTACCAATGTAACTGAAATAAAGAAAATGAAACAAATCACTATCAGAAAATTCTTGCTTCTCCTCTCTGCTACAAAAGGTCATGGGCTACTGTGCAGGAACTACCCATGCCATTTAGTTCAATTTATCTCTTCACCTCCTGTGTACTCCACGTAGATTGAACAACCCTTCCAGCATAGGCCGTGTTCCTCCAGAATTGCTGGAAGGGCATGTAACATACCAGCATGCCAAAGCTAGTCTGAGTAGTAACCATTTTCATCTGCAGTCTATGAGATGACCCATGCGTGGCTGAAGAAAAATACACACAGTCAATACATTTCTTTCTAAAGTCCTTGAAGGCTACACAGTAAATAAATGGAAATTTGCCAGAAGGAATAACCTTTGTCAATAGTTTCAGAGAAAAATACTAAAACTGCATGCATGAATTAACCTGTTTAGTGACTCTTCTGGAGGAGAAGCATTACATTTGTCACTCTTCATCAAATCATTGTGTTGTCCAGTCCATCATTCAGCCTCTGACAGTGGCAAGCGCTAGGTATTTCAGAGAAAATGCAAGGAACTAGGAAGACTAAAACAAGGGTGTTTTCGTATATCAATATTCTAATGGTTGCAACACTTCTTGCTTAACTGCAAGTTTCAGATTCATTTTTGTACAGCAAAAATCATACCACCTGACCTAGAAGAGATGTAATAAATGCAGTAAGGCTGAGAAATTTTTCATATAGCTGAAGTCTCAGAAAAGATACTACAGAATTTGGAGAGATGATGCACATTGTCTTTATGCCTTTCTCCTACCAAATGAAATATCGACTAAAAGATTCTTGTCACAGGCTGCTGTCAATGAATAAAAACCCTTTTAGGACAACAGGGATTCTGTGCAGAGGTTTTGAAAGATTTTACTTTGCACTCTAGATGAATCTTCATCAACACATCTGCATCTCAATGAGAAAGTAATCATCTGGAACTTAGGAAAAAAATCTGAATGTATGTATTCCTTTTTAAATAACATTAAAATGACCATATGAGTACGATAAAATGGTCTCAAGAGTGTTCACAGTCACTTGAAAAATCTTATTACCAGGCAAGTACTTATACCAAAAAGTAAATCCCTTCAACATGGTAATACACTTACTATACTTAAGAAAGAAGAATAGAGTGGGAAGTGGCAGCCAGGGAAAGATAATTTTATGCATCTTGTAGGCAGTTCAAAATAACCACATCAGGACTTACTACAATATTGTGAGCATGTATGCTAGTTGTGCACAAGTCACATCTTGCTATTTCTCAACTGTCATTAGGATTTTACATCTCTGCACAGTCACAGGTAGCTAAAGATACCAGAGGATATAGAAAGTTCCTCTAGTCATGTATCCTAAATTCAAATGTAAAAAAAAAAATAAAAAAATCAAAGCTTACTTGAAAATTCAACATTTGGTACCTCTCCAAGAAAAGCTGTTTTCTAATTTAAAAAATTTAGAATTTCCAAGGAAAATGCTATTTTAACCACACATGGTGCTTGTATCTGAGAAGAATTTTAAACAATGAAGATCACCTAAACAATTAATAAGACTTAGCCAATAAGTCTGCTTCATAATTAATGATTTTCCTTTGGAGAAACAGTTTTCATCCTGAAAACAGATCCATAATACAAAGAGTAGATTATTGAAACCATTCTGGTTAAAACTGAAATTGTTTCAATTGTGTCTCTCTCTCCTATCTAATTTAATCTACCACTATCCAGCTACTTTAAATAACATCAACTACCTTTTAAATAATCTCATGAAAAGCTAAACTCAGACTTATTGCAAATGATGACAGATTTCCATATGCATAGAAAGAAATTCTTACATATCTATGTAAATCCATTTTGATTTGATAAGCATCCACTTAATGCCAGTTTGGGGAGTATAATTCCCTGGGATGGCAATGCTATTGCTAAAATATATACATAAACACACACTCCTAAGTTTTTGGTCCTGGGTAAATTCCTGTAAATGGTAAAATACAAAGACTGTATGAACTTTTGTTTAGTTTATATGCAGAAAAAAATTATTGTTCACAGAATCACAGAATTATTGGGGTTGGAAGGACCTTTGGAGATTGTCTAGACCAATTTCCTTCTCAAAACATGTTCTAGATGACTCATATCAAAATACCCCTTACTGATTCACACTTCTATGAATTTTCACCTTTTTCACCTGTTACAAAGAAGGCCTTGAATCAGCTTTGCATTCTCTTTCTATACAGTGGTGATGAGTGCCTTGGAAATCTTTTACAAAGTAAGTAGTTGGTTTCTTTGGAACAAATCATCTATTGAACTAAACTAATCATATTCATGATGTAAAATCTAACTGGGATAAATTCTGTTATGCCATTATTTGTATCTTTCAGCCTCTGCAGTCTAAATAATTCATCGTTTCTTATTTATACTTTAATTTTTCTCTGTAGTCTTTGTATAGAACCCATCAATAGCTTAGGGCACTATAATATAATACACATGCTATATATCTGTGATATTCTTTATGGTAATGTAATAAGTAAATACCTTTCAACAAAGGAAGGTTCCAGTTTTTCCAAACTCAGATAATAAATAATGCTTCCTGTTACTTGGCTATTATTTTTGAGGTTCCTTCCTCAGAACTTAACACAGTGATGACGGGATACTTCACCCCCCCAACCAGAATGGCAGTAGGGAAGGTAGATTTAATTTGTTCTACTGCTCAGACTGAATTTTTGCAATTGTATGGCCATTTCCTTTTATTGTAGTGGAAGTAGCAAGATTAAAAGCAAACTGTCTATATAACAAAGGATACTGAAGCAGAGGGAGTGGGAGGAACACCAGAAATATAGGGAGCATGGAGGAAGAGCAGAGAAATATCAAAAAGGGTTGTGGAACACATTGTAGAAGAGGGTGAGAGATCATCAAATAGTTCTCTACAAATCTACTATATTAACCAATTTCTAGGGCAAAGAGTTAAGTGGTATTTCTAGTTCTATTTTGTTACTCAAAGAAACTTCCTATATCATTAGCCTCCTTCAAATATGGTGTAAAATCATAGCAAGGATTGTTTTGTGCTTGGTTTTAGATAATTTAAATAATTGCTCCGAGATGTATATATGACTAGTTCCTAAGCAATACAAACAGCAATACTTTCCTAAATATATGAAAAACTTTTATGGAAGCATCTAAACCACTAGACTTTATATCTAGCCTTCTTTGGAAGGAAGGATGAACTGGCTTGGCTTTGCCAGTCTGTTAGACATATTTAAAAGAAAGTCAAGAAATGGAAAGAGTCCGAATAGACGTCATGAAAACTAAGAAGATAAGAAAAGTTGAAGTTCTGAAAAGAACCCTTTCACCGAGCCTGCTAATAAAGACAGTCCAACTCTTCATTACCATGCTACTCATCCACCTCTGTTACACTGCACAAAAGGGAAAAAAGCTGTCTTTATAGTTGTACATGATTATATTTTCCTTTTGTATTGAGTTCAAAGTCTTTTCTAAAAAAGCAAGAGTAGATTGCTCACAATGTAATGGGCCATTCCCAGGAAACGGAAAAAAATGGCCTTAACGTTTTATAATAATACAATAGGTTATGTATAAAACAGGTTTTAAAAAGTTAATGCATATTAGCTTAGAACAGCCATATTTTAACACTGTGTGACTGAAAGTTCCAGTAGAGCAGATGAATGGAACTACAGAAGAAAAAACCCACTATGACAAAGGGATAAAGGTTTAACTAAAAGGACTCAAATCTGTATTTCAGGTGCTTCTTTACCTTCCATCAGGAAACGAGTTATTAGGAGTAATGAAATCAGAGACAGAAAATACAAAAACTTTTTAGATCCTTCTGTGCAAGGCGGCGACACTGGCCTTTACTTCTTCACTTTATAATGATTCCTTTGAGTTGTGGTTCTGAAAGAGCTGTGAAACATCTTCCTGTTAGTTCTTTTTCATCTTTCCAAACACTGGCCAGGAATAACCCCATCCTATTCTTTTCCTGGGTTTTTAAAACACATATTGACTGTAATGACTATGAATTATCTGGTTAAAGTGCTGGGTTTATAGAAGTGTTAGAGCTCCTCTGTGCTGCTATCAGGTGCCTCCGAGAAGGTGCAAGGCACAAGACAGACTCTTACCTTTTCTGTGCCTGCTTCTACTTTTGACCACTGCCAATATTTAACTTTTGAAAATTCTGTAAGTTAACTGGATTTTAGCACGGTCTTACCACATCACTCTCTACCTGATGGACTACTGTCTTTTTCTTCACCAGAAGTACAAGTTACTCCTGTGGAGATTCCAATTGGACACAAGAGGAAATTTTGTCACAAATAGAACAATCAGCCATTGGAATAATCTCCCCAGGGAAGTGGTAGATTCCCTAATATTGGACACTTATTAGATTTGGCTGGACAGGGTGTTGGGCCATCTTGCCTAGACTGTGCTTTTGCCAAGAAAGGTTGGACCAGATGATCCTTGAGGTCCCTTCCAAGCTGATATTCTATGATTCTACATTCTATGAAATAGCAGTAGATTACTAGCCAAAATCACTTCTGACAGGGGCCTCCCTGAAGTCACCATCTTGTTAGTCAACTTCTAGATAATAATCTTCCTCAGGTTTATTTTCAAGTTTCAGATAAAGGCTTCTACTGAACTCCATTACAATCTGCATATGTAAAGGAAGCAACTGTAACATAGCTATAATCACTTTTTCTGTACGATACAGATTACTCTAAAACCACAAGTACTGAACCTGTAGAAATATTCAGGATGTGTTATTACACAAGCCAATTAAGCAGCCTTGCAGTATCTGCATCTTCAGCACTCATCTTTGGCTGCTGACCTGGGAATGTAGGTGAATGCCTTAAGTGCTGCATGATGGAAATAACCTGGTAGTACAGAATTATATATCCTTTCCATAACCTATTCAGTCTCCTAAACCAACACCAGAACAAAATCCAGATGTTGGAATGAAATGTCTTAAAAACCACCAAAACTACCTCTTCTTACTTCAAAATCTTCTTCAAACAAATTTGATCTGAGCAGAGCCATGACAACCAGAATCCAAAAGAAACCATTTCAATGTCCAGAGAGGAACTTCTGCAGTGGAAGATTACAGGCTGTAGAACTTCTCATGACAAAGATTAGCAGCAGTCATATTAGAATTTTTTTGAAAGACTTATTTGGACATTTCAACATCTGCTACATAGAGGAAACTTCCAAAACTTAAACGAGAGTTCTCCTCTAATGTTTCCTTTCATTCCCCCTAAAACCCAATTAAAAAAAATAAGAATTATCAGAAAAAAAGAGTTGCCCATAGTCTGCTATCAAGCATTGACTGGTCTTATATCTTACAATGCCTGTTTCTTTGCTGATGGCATCAACCAAATTATTTAAATACATAATACTATTTGGATTTCCTGCCACGCTTTCCTTTTGACTGGTAATTCCTGAAAGAAAAGCGACCTTTATACAAAATTGAGTCAGGTAAGGAAGCAGGACTGTATAGACTGGTGATGCTCTCAGGTAAAGAATATTATGAAATCAGAGCCTTAAGTACAAATTTATCCACTATCAAACTAGAAAATATATATTTCCTGTTAGAAGGTTTTCAGGGTTTCTACTCCGTCTCAACAGTTTGTAGGTGAGATAGTATTTGACTTTCTTCATATCTATAATTATTGTTTTATTTATGCTGTGGTACTTCCCCATAGTTCCAGTCTGAATTGAGACCACTTTAGATCTACGCCATCTGGCACTGTCTGCATCCATGGAAAGATATGCCCTCTACCTTATGAAGCAAAAAGCTTAAAAAGGAAGGTACTTGAAGATAGAATTTTGTTTGTCTTTTCAGAGGTCTATTATCAGACTGCAAACATGCTACCAAAGTGAAAATGGTGAGAGTCCTGACCTCTCCCTGACTTTTCTGAATAGTTTAATGAATGCAATTTTTGTTTGCACTAATGGAGCACATGGAGAGAATGCTTTTATTCCTATGAATGAATGTGTTCGTGTGCAAATGAGCACAGTCACATGCAAATGGTCTATTTGCACAAGAAACACTTGCCCACCTGCCACAGGAGCCTTGGGTTTTCAACTTTCAGCCTCTGGGTGCTCAGAAGAAAAGAGTGAATAGGAGAATAAGAATGCAGACAATATTTCAGAAGTTGAATGAGGAGTCACTGTGAACAGTGAGCAGGAAAGATAAAGGCAAACAAAGCGGAGGGGAATGAAGACAAATGGAAATGTACAGAGAAGATTCTTACAACTGTTCAGATAAGGCAAGTAGAAATACCACCCCTTCCCAGAGCTGAAGCAAGAGCAAGCTGGAAGCAAGGAAAGAAGAAAAAGTACTATAAATGATGTCAAGGCTTTTGACAAATTCCTTTGTTTGCCTTCTTATTTAGCAGTTAAATAAATTGCATGCAAGGATAAAATCTTCTCTGATATAATGGAATCTTATCACATCAAGATCCTGTTGATGAAACCTGCAGAGACTCTTCAAATACAAGAAAATTATTTTTTTCCATTCCCATATTTCTGTTGTTTTCCTAATAGAAATAATCAGCTTATAAGAAGTCATTTGGCCTAGTAGTAACAAAAGTTTAACAGCCAGTATTGAAAAAAAAAACCCAAACAGGGTAGTGTATCGTGCAGTTGAGGACCTGCATCCTTAAATCCCATATTATCAGAAGCAGCAGGACTATCCACAGCTCATTTCTTATCTGTTTCTCATTACACCTTATATGCAGCCAAGAAATTGCCGCATATATGCCAGAAGTCTATTGCAAATTAAAAACACAAGAGCAAAACCCCACTGCACTGGCAGTGGCTCTTCAGAAGCCGGCTGCTGACATACACATGCAGTAGGTGAACATTCAGTGAAGCATCTAAGTCCTTTACAAAAGACTAAGTGACTAGGCTTTCTGGATACAGAGCAACCTATCAAAGTACGGCTTGTAGGTGGCTGATGCCTTGTAGTATCTCACAGGAGAAGATCTGGGGGGCACGCAGCCCCCAGAGATTGTTTGGTTTATCTTCTTTTTAGTTTAAAATGTGTGGCTACCCCATACTTTCTGCTACCTGTTCTGCTTATAAACTTCTGCAGGGCCCCTCTCTCTAT
Organism: Clamator glandarius; assembly: GCA_033459285.1. NCBI lineage: Eukaryota > Metazoa > Chordata > Aves > Cuculiformes > Cuculidae > Clamator > Clamator glandarius. Next base: position 3,129,166 of record JAUNZM010000121.1, on the reverse strand, counting down.
TCTGGTTTCCAACAAGCTGTCATGTTACCCCAACCCATAGACCTACCTCCTCCCCTAGGCACTGAGATGATTCGTGTGCATTCGTGTATGCAGAGCGGCAGCTGGCCCTAAGGCCATCCAGGGATGTGACCCATATGCTTAATTTTCTTGAAAGTCTCCACCCTGCTAAAATAAAGTAGGGAACTCATGTGGAGCTTCACTTCTACAGCGTTTTCGTAATTTCCATTCCTGTTAAAATGGTTTCTAAAAAGCTACAGTTCACAAAAAGTGTATGGAAAAAACAAACGCCATTAAAATTTTAAGCATTTTGATCTGAAGACATCCTTATATCTATGGGAACCACAGGTGCAAATTCAGGGAGGCCCTTCAGACAAAATTGGGTTTATTCTCTCTGAAATCATAGTTGGCTTGCTACTACAGGGTAGCTATCCCTGCTCACACACTCCTCCTGCTCTTTCTTCACTTTCCACCAGCTCACCAGACAGCAAAGCCTGTATGATGTATATCATTTAATTTTATGTTTGCAAACCCGCAGCAACAAAATTTCATCTAATGCAAAGTGTAGTCTTTGTAAATATTGCTTCAGGGTGTTTGTGAAAATTGTTCTAAAACTCCACAAGATGTTATTGTCCAGTAATGTTGCAAGAAAGGAAATAGCATGGAAACATTTAAAATAGAAATCAGTTGTTGATGCCAAAAAAACATTATAATATGAATCTTCTTGGGTGGCTGAGAGGTCCCTTCCAACTCCTACCATTCTGTAATTCTGTGTGTGTGAGACTTCAAACAGAAGTTGCTGGTGTATCTTAGTATGGAGTTTAAACATGAGATTTATGCTGTAAGAACAGATGTGATCATCATTTTGTAAGGTTTCCTGGACGCCCTTGGATGAGCTCAGTGAAGGATGGTGTCCTGATACCTGTGAAAAATGCTGCTACTTCTGCTATTTGAAGAATGGGATGTAAAATTAGATTAAGAAATACAGAATCCTCAGCCTTTGATCTCCAGTTGTTTGCAGATGCAAACTTAAAAGCTAGTCAGACTCTGAACTGCTAATTTATTGCTGGATAAACTTATTTCACTTCTTTATAGTATTTCTGGCTATCCAGGTGTATATATCAATATGGAACACAAGAAAGACAGCAACTGAGACTGGTCCAGGTTATGTCATCCTGAAAGTGTTAGTTGTCTGACTGAAAAACAAGTATTGAACCACATCATATTTCCCTGTTACTCAAGTTTAAAAAAATAATTGAGGCAGTTGTAAATCTATACTTTAAAAAGTTATTTATGTAATTCTATAGAATTTGAAAGCTCAAATAAGGTGAAAGGTAACCTTTGTTCTGATTGACCAGAAATTCCACATCAACCACTTGCAGTTGTTAAGCACCTTTGCAGTACTATTTTCAACAATGCTTAAATATTCAATAATGAGATAGACTAATTCAATATAGAGTATGTTCTCTAACAGGGATTCATCTGTTTTTTTCTTATACAAATAATTCTCAGAGTAGTATCTTTGTGGTCACCTTATGTGTCCACTTCAGGGGTCACCAACAGCTGTGCTACCAACTACAGATACAGGCAGAGAAGCTGGGGTATCCCAAAAGATGTAAGGAGTTGAGCCAGATGCTAAAAGGTTGTAATCAAAACAGTCCCTTCACTGCAAGCTTGATTACTGCCAAAGAACAGATTTTTCTAATAATCTCAGTAAAGAAACCATTACATGCCTATACTCATATAAAGACAACAACGATTTTAATGTTAAGACGACACATAAGGCGTGATTACAATAACTATGCCATGGAAGCTAAGGTAGGAAAAAAATCAACGGTTCACGTTGTGTAATGACTGCAGACACCAAAAAACAATTTTTAAAAAAGAGATTATGGACATGAAAAATACATTCTTGACCAGAATGAACAGAATTACATGGGATTATATATTAACATATGTTAATGTTCTTGGTAGTTATAGGAGAGCCACAGAAAACAACCTGCACCATTGTTGTCCCAGATCTTCTCTACAAGTGAGATGCAGCAGTACAGAAGTAGCCAGAAAGTGGTTATTTAATGAGTACTATCTTTTTTAAAAGTTCTGATGTATTCTAGTAATGGTTATTGTCATCTTTCCATCTCATGTTGAAATTCAGCCCAAAGAGTAGCAACCAGTAGATATCCAGATTAAATTCTTCCAGAGTCCTGTGTACGCACAATGACTTTAGTCCTTTTTCTATATTTTTCTCAGAAAGAGCAAAGTAGTAGAGGTTTGATTAGGGTACACAAGCAGGCCTCCTAAGATGGCATGGAAGGCAGTCTTGCTGGTGTGACTGAATCTCAGTAGCTTGTTTTTAGTAATAAACAGACTAAAATGCAAGAGGGATATGTTTGCAGGACACTAGCAGCTTCCTGTTACAGCTGCAAGATATTTCCAGCATTTAAGAAGAAATATTCTAAACAGTGTTTGGAATGAGTTCAGGAGCATTTGGTCACTGGGCAACTTTTTAGCACATTCCTGGATTTTAGCACATTACCTTGAAAGTTTGACCCCATGAGTAGGGACTGCCTGGGTAACTTAGTCAAAACGAGAAGCAGGCTGTAATGCAGAAAGGAGATTCAGGCAATGAAAGCAGTCTTGTTGCACTGTATGAACACATTTCCCCCTGGAGATATCACAGTTTGAAGGTTTCCTTTGTGACCAAAACAAATAAAAGCTTTTGGGGCTTTCTGAGTGCTTACGAACCACAAGAGCTGGAAACCATGAGATGTTTTTCTCTCCTCCATTTCTAGCTCTGAATGGGAAATAAAGGGAAAGAAATCTTGGAAGATTTACTGAATGCTTTAGTTTCTCTTCTCCCCAAGTGATCATTGCAGGATTTCACTACCTGCTGCTAGAAGTGTTTTACAACAGGTTTTCCTCCTTCACACACATTGTGAACTTCAACAGTGCCTCAATCAGGCATTTAATTTCTTTCCCCCCCCAGAAACTGCAATAGGTCTCTCTCTACACAAAGTGCCTCACTAGAAAATGCACTGCAGCCTGTAAATAAATCCACAAGACTTTACTATCTTAGCTTTTATAAAAATCTGATTTTAAATATCTCCAAGTTTTAAAACCTCAGCAGCTGTTAGAAGCATTGCCTGTTTGCTGGCCAGTTGCCTTCTACTCTAAACAGAGCCGAGAGCTGCACGTCCCGTTGTTGTGGCCAGTGCTTACACTGGCTTGTGCCAAACATATCCTGCTCAAATTCCAGCTACAACACTTTATTAAACTGTGCAGTTACCACCATAACCCCACATTAGGGCCTGAGGAACCTAGCTCTGATAGTAGTATGTATTTTCAGTTCAAAGCCTGTAGCCAGGAGATTATTAAATCTCTTAGCTGTGCAAAAATTTTCCCATCCCAAAGCCAAACCAGTGAGAAGGCACACGGCTCCCCCAGCCCCACCTTTAGGCTACAGTCAAGTAATTTACTCCACATTTTCAGACTGGCAAAATTAATTCTCTTCAAACTCCTGAACCCACCGCCATGAGATTTTCCATCTTCCTCAGCTGCTGGGTGAAAGATATATGACTTGGGCTTTTTACATTCTGTAGGTACTAGCAGACAACTACAGGAAAGAAAAAATGAAATATTTTCACCACATTTCACAGTTCCCAAATTTCATATGCCTACATGTCCAGCCAGCTAATAATGCTTTGCCTACACAGGGTGTTACACATCACTTCTCATGCGAATTTGTCACTTCTGTGAAGTATTAATTTACATACAAATTACGCAAGACAGTTAAAGGAGAAGACGCACAGACAACCAATGATGTTCTTTCACAGAAACACCAAATACTACAATGACTTGGCAGTAATGAATAAAGCTGCCCATCTCACCCCACCAAAAAATAAGAGAATACGTTTGCACTTGGACAAAACAGGAACTGAACTCATGACATCATCTTCAAAAAGACAGGCTTGGAGAGTTGAGATAAACAGCAGCATCACAACAGGGAACTCAATACATTTCAAGAAGTCCAGTATAGCTTATCCTTTATACCAGTACACCATCTCATCAGCTAAGGGCTTGTAGAAAATGTCAATTTTCTCTGCAGAGGAATAAAGCCTGTGTCTACAGCATATGAAATATAAAATTCCATAACTGTTGATAATTGAGATCAACAAAGAAACACTTCTCTTATTTCTAATTCCACAATGCAATGATGTTAATATTAATGAGCCAAGAAAACCCTTGCCACTCATTTTGAAATGTTCATTCAGGTTCTGCATTCTGCAGCAGATTCTTCGGTGTCTTGCAGGTTCAAAGACTGCAAGAAAATAATGTAGTACTTTAATCATGGATCATCCTGAAATGGAAACCATAAATTAAGGATCTACACCTATTTTATAGTCTTTCTTGAGAAATGTTATGCACTTCACAGAACCATATTTTCAGTTTTAAGCTGACTGTATCAGTGTCTATGGGTGTTATAATCATCTGTTGGTATATACTTACTGGTAGCTTGACAGAGAGTGTTCTACAACACTGATAAAAATTATGGATCTATGGCTGTAAAGTACCTTAGCAAGCATCACATCATAAGTACCATTTGAACAGAAAATATTAATTTGATTTTTTCTTTTTGTGATTTAATGCATTATGGCATTTTATGTCAGATTTAGCTTTCCCACATGAGGCTCATAAACCACAGAGCAGGCAAAAGAATGGTGATAAATCATGCCACCACAGGTAAATGTGAAAGAATATAAATTAGATACATATCTCTGTCAAAGACTTAAATGCTCCTGTTGGAGATCCTTGACCAAAACAGTAACTGTTCTCCAAAGTCCCATCATTATAACTCCCTCCCTTCATTTATTGATCCGCCTTAAAGACCTTAAACTTAATTTCTGCTTGGCTTCCAAACGCTTACACACACAAGATGTTGCAATGGACATAGTTCCTTAAATAGGTGAAATTTATTAAATATTTTCAAATTTTGATTCTTGAATTTTTAGAAGTGGTGTCTGAGTGCTTTAAGAGACAGATTCAAGGTGAGGTTCAGCAGCAGTGTAGAGGAAGCAAATGAAGCAAACTGCTGTCCCATGCCATGGGCTGACTGTAATATAGCATGATGGGGAGACAGGCACCACAGTCCCTTGGGACTCCCATTAATCCTGTACCAAAATTTTGCCATCAAATAACTTCTGAAGATTCTGATGAGAAGGCTGATTCACTACATATATTTTTTGATATTACAAAACTTAGTGTCTTCCATAAATGTCATTCATTTTCAGGCTATTTTACAAGTCAAGTGTGAGACAAATTAGACATTATGACTTGCCAAACTAAAAATCCAAGAACTATTAGATTGCAGCAACATGCAGATGAAATTTGGTAAACTTTGCAGTACCTATTTAGTTGGCAAAAACTGAGGTGTAGTTTCTGATGGTGAACCTCATGAATTTGTTTTTATTACATTATGTTGCTGACTGAGGTCCTTTCAGCTGTTTGGCCTTTACCAGAGTCCCAATATTTTGCTTTTATGATGCTAACGACAATAGTGATAATTCTTAGAACACAAATGTTAGCTAACACAGAGTAATCTCGAGTTTGTTTTGTGGCTGTGCCTCTAGAAATATTTGCTACAATTACTCATGTAGCTGGGGCATCATATTTTATGGGTCTGGGAATCATGTGTTATTTTGGAGAAGCCAGACAGGCCTTTTGAATTAGTGGCTTTAGTGTCTTTCTTGGTAGATGGCAATAGTGGCTTCATGATTAAATGTAGGAGACGGCAAAAATAACAAGTCAATATTAATTATGAAATTGTTCGGTTGTTCTAGAATAATGGTGGCACAGAGCTTTTGCAAGAGGAAATTGTTCTGCTTTGCTAGTGGATTCAGACGACAAGCTCCAAATTTGCTTACTTGATTGGGCTGGCATTCTTCCCTCAAAGACCAGGAAAAGCTCCCATAAGCTTTCACTGGCTTAAATAAGAAACATCTGTTAAAAGCGTGAGTCACTCGCTCTTGGGTCGAGATCAACAGTCAGAAACCTGTACAAGGGCAGATTTTTCCCCTAAGATGACAAAGTCAATCACATGCCATCATTACTCTATGTGTTAGTTTATGCATATAATTCATTATGAATTGCTAACTCAGCCCAAGCCTGCACCTTTCATTGAGCTTCCTTAGTGATGATGTAAATCTGAAACGAAACATCCTACACATTTCTGTGTTCCTTCAAACCAGTGCTTTGTTACTCTTAACAAGAACATCCAAATGCATTAGAAGTTGCAGAGTTAAGGAAAAAAAAATTCTTACAGTCCTTCAGAGTAGCTAAATACAGTGCAAACATAAGCTTAAACATTAATCTCTTTTCCATCTCAGGCTCTTCTGGTGTAGATATGGAGATTTGGTACAGAGCATTCTGTAAAACCACTTCTAGCTGATGCACACTACAGACTTACAAGATCCATATCATTGCTGGTTTTGACGAAAAGAACAAGGCCTCATCTACAGGTACGAGCTATACCCCATTGAAAAGAAGCACAATTACAGAAGACTATTGAGCACGTAACTATGAAGTGTCCATGTTAGGGTATGTTTGGCCAGCTGTGCTAATTGTATCTAAACACCCACACCCACACTCCTCCTGGCACATCTCCACCTCCCCGTTTGCCTCTTTGCCTCTAATAGATTCTGGCATATTCTCCAATCCCACTATTTCTAATCCTGACGTCCCTTTGCCAAATTGTGGAGGCAGCTTAGGGAAAAGGAAAAATAAAACAAAGCAACCATCATCTTCAGCTGAAACTCACCCGCCTGCATGGCTGCCTGCCAACACTTCAACCAGTGCCAGGTTGTGCCAGGAGCTACTACAGCAGTTGGAAGCTTGAGAGGAAGGAGAAAAAAATAAACGACAGGCACAGAAGTGAATATTAGTGGCTTCGAAAGGAACAGCCATCTGTTTTCCTTACTCCCTAGCAGCAGCAGAAGCTCCCTGCAGTGAGAATGGAGATTTAGCAGAGTTCTGTAACCTTGTTGAGCTTTTATTATCCCTACCAGCATCACCTGCTGCTTCTCTCCACAACCTCAGACCAATTATACTTTGATTTTTTTCCCTGCAGCAGCAGTGAGTACACAACTTTATACTCATGGGCACTTCAATCACTAACACCTTGTCAAAAACCAGAAAAGTTCAACTACTGCTTAAGCATGGCATTCTTAAGTTTGGAATTAATATGAATTTGCAGCCATGCTGCATCCGAATCATAGAAAAAGTGTTTAAATCATAGCTGAGGCAGAGAAAAAGAACTGACTTCAGGTCTGTGGTAGCATGATCTGACCTATGTCACCCTAGATGTCAAGAAAAATTGTGTTCTATTTTCCCACTGTCACTGCCATTCAAAATTTTATTTGCATATTGCTGCTTTCCATGTAGAAGGTTGCCAAGAGAACAGGATATGAAGCCTGTCACTGAAATGCAACAAAGAGAATTCAGAGGCTGTATTTACAAATAGATTCAGTGTGTTTCATTGTCATGAAAATCAGAGTAGAAATGTGTCTAGTGTTTATGTTCATAATTAACATTTCTCCTCCTGGTGTGGTATAGATCAAAAGGAAAGTCCAAGTACTAGAAAAAATGTAGCAGGTAAAAGAACATATATTAGACACATTAAAAAAAAAAAGCTACTGGCAACCAGTCTTCCCTTGGAGCAGCAGCTTTTTAGCATAGTTCTTTAAGGCTGTTTCTGTTGTCAGCTATCACAGTTTTAATGTAACTTACAATCACTTCCTAGAGACTTAGTTATCCAGATTTTACAAAGCGTTATCTGCTTTAGGGAAAACCAGAGTGCTGCATACAGTAATCTGTTGTGCAAGAGCAGCTGGTGTAGCTTACATAAAGTGGCAAATAGCCCAATACAACAAAATGTAAGCATGTTCACAACAAGAGTAATTATTGGCATAGAACAGATGCCAGAATGTGTTTCTATTTGGATCATAAATAAAATGAACTGTTTATCTTCTATCATAACGAAGACAAAACAACAGGATGCCATTTCCATAAATTTAGGGGTAACAGATTCTCCTTGAAATCTTTTTTTTTTGTACATATATTTAGTGCTCCCAGGTACAAGGTCTGTGTTATCACACAAGTCTAAGTCAGCTGAAATCCCTTTAGTTAATTTCTCTATCACCTTATCAGCTTAATTGTGGGTTTGGAGAGGGTTGTTTGATTTTTGGAGGGTGGGGTTTTTATTTTGTTTTGATTTTCTACATAAAAGCAGAACTAACTAAATGGAGCATGGAATCAGTGAGTATTTATATCCTTGGGGTGGGGGGGAGAGGAGAAAGAAGGAGATTGTCCATTCAAATTGCCTCAGATCAGATGATTCTTTTTTTTTCTTACTAGCTACAATAACTTTAACTGCCAGGTGTGCTTGGATCATAGATTACTGAATGTTCTGCTCATGTATTACCAGAAGTGCATTGGAAGAAGGCTTGAACTAGGCTGCATCCCAGCTGCAATATACATTGTGCAAATATACAGTAGTTGATGGTATAACAAAGATTTCTGGGATAGGGGTGAGGGGGAAGATGTGATCTGCTTAAGACTTCTGAAGCTACTGAAATATAGACTAAAAGCAGTAGCAGTGTTCTCCATCACGTTGGGATCCATTTTGCTCATGGACTGCAGCATGGGCACTTTCAGACCCTATATTTTCCATATGCCTGCAAAAGAAAGATGATCTTAAGAAAACCCTATGCGCTGCCAGAAGGATTCAGTAGTTTCTTCTGTTGAGAAAGCATTTACAAATCCCCCTTAAGGCTATATTTTCTCTCTCTGTTTTACTTTTTTAAAGGAACATTCACTCAGTTTTGTTCTGCAAGATGATAAGGTCCCAATTTTCTGCTAAAGGAGTCTTACCAGAAATGCTTGGTGTTTCAAAGAATTAGTGCCTTAGAAGTATTTGTTTTCTTATCATTTAAAACAACACAACCTATTTTATGTGCAGAGTACTCAGAGGAAGAAACTCACTCGGCAAAGAAACAATGATTTATTATTCTCTAGTAATTCCACAGTTGCGAGTTCCAGCACCATTTGTGCACAGGAACACCTGCAAAGCACATCTGACCGCATCCGAGCCCAAGAACAGAAAGTTGTACTTTAAACATGGACCGCTGCAAACAAAAAAATCTGAGGGAAATGCCCACTTAGCGTGAACTTTATGGTCTGGATCGTGCTTTAGAGGCTTAGCCCTTTCTCAGTTGGCAGGTGGAATGAGGAGTTGTTTTGCTGGTTTTTTAGCATTTTAGCGCAACTGGAGCAACCACTACGTGGTGAGTTCAGTTGGTGCAGCTGGGACTTGGAATTGCGAGCAGACCTAGCTCATCCTGCTGCAAACTGGACTTGGGATCTCATACCTGTCACACTCAGCAGGCTCAGAGCTTTTCATACTGCCTCACATGTCAGTGATCCAGTGTGGATCAATGCTTCCTGCTTGGGAAGATCGTCATTCTCAAGAGAAGCCCTGCTCCCTGGGAGAAGAGAAACTGCAGGAAATATTCCTTTAGCTCTCTATCCTGAAACATTAGGACTACTAATAGAGCTCCCAGCTGCTATGTTTGTTTGCATGATATAAACACCTACCTACTGCAATGACACAAGCAAAGCGATAGACATGTGGCCACTATACAACTAAAAATTACTTTTCAGCACTACAGAACCAGGCCAGTTACAAACAAGTAAGCTATAGCTAAAAGATAGGATAATCCTGTTCTGGTGTGGCAGCCATCCAATCATCTGGATGCATATATGTTTTTTAAATAGTCACTTTAGCTCTGCATTAAAGGTTTGTTTGAAGCCAAGAATTCATTGACCTAAAACAACTGCATTCCTTTGGGTTAATATTTCACTTGACAGGAATCTTTTCTGGCTGGAGATCGACTATGCAAACAGGTTTGTGTCCCATTGTTTCTAGGAACAAAAGTTTTTCAAACCCTTCTCAAACACATCTGAATAAAAATATATAATGCCTCACTATCTTCCTTCTATTTAAATCCGTAACCCGAGCGTACTCTTTTCTCTAAAAAATAGCGTGTGTCTTTATGTTAGTTACATATTATTTAAGTACAGTATATTAATATTAATAACAAATTGAATATCATAAAAACATGATTTCAGAGCTCACATATAAAAAGGCATTAGAATTATTTAATCTCAAGGGGAGGGACACTCAGGACAACAAATCCCTTTCTTTACCATTTGAGACCACGTGGCCTCACTGGGTCTAATCTCACGTCAGGAAATGTGTCTTCCTGCTGCGTCTATTATTATTATCTAGCCTAAGTAACATACAAGACATAGCATGCAACAAAAATATAACATACCATTACATTACCTAATCTTCTATCCCTGTCCTACAACACACTGGTCACTAACAGAAGAGCTGTGCCCTGCTTCTGAAAGCTTCTGTGCCAATACCTGCTGCTTATGTCATACCTGATATATTGTGGGCAACAGAACAGCTTAGCTTTTATGCTCCTACTTTCACATTTTACTTGTATCTCCTTGGAGGTTATTACAAGGAAATGCACCAGAAATTTGGGAAGGAAGCTGGAAACAGGAAGACTAGGGGGAAAAACCCTCCAACTGAGTCAGAAAAGCTAGTAATTGAGATAAAGAAGTAAGATGAAGAAGATAAACGAATCACAGGGGAATTATAAACTCGATGTTGACAACAGAGTTTGCTTTTACTCATTTTGTAAAATGCTTACTTCTTTTTGAGTGCTTTGAGTCTCCTAACAGCAAATCTTTACTCTAAAATGTGCATGGTGAAAATCTTCCTTCAAGATCTTCCTGGCCAAGTACATTTCAATTACAAAATCTCAGTCCAACTCTTTATGCAGAATAAAGAAACTATTGGTCTTAGGCTTCAAAAAAGTGCATCAGCCATTACCCAGCAGCAACTCTGCTAAAAACGCTACTACAGAGTATCATTGTACATCACTTACAAACTCACTGATCATAAGTACTTCTGATATACAATAATATATCAGAAAAGTTTTCAGATATTAACTACTTATAGGACTAACCTCTTCAAAACACTCCTAATAAGCTCTTTTCTGAAAAAAAAATCAGCAATGGCATTAAGAAGAGAGTCCTGAATCCTTACCCTCATAAATACAAGCAGGAGTTCCCAGTCCATGCTTTACCAGTAAAATCAATGCAGCTTGCACCTTGTGCCCTTCATGGCCTTCTCAGATACAGGCAGGTGATGACTCAGAGTTTATTGCTTATTTCCTCCTTTACCTGTTTCCTGAGAAAGCCACAGCTCTCCATAGCACAATGCAAATCAATCTCATGATTAAAACCAGTCCCCCAGCCCAGTAATAATGGCATGTATGTTATGTTAGCGAAATTTGTAAGCATTGTGGGTTACTCAGCAAGACTGTTTGCATGTCCTGTTACTGGGCTTGTACCCACCACATGACAAAGAATATCTGAATTTTCATCAAATTTCAGGTATGTCTCACCCCTTGGAGAGAAGCCATATCTTGTGATCCTCAGTTGCCTCTGCAGGAAGCTCTGTGGCTTCTTCTACCTGAAATGTTAGACATCACTAAGGCTGTAGGGACAAATGAACTTCTGTATAGAAGTATAGAATTCATGCCTTAGTTTCAGTCGCTATGTCTGCATCAGAGTTCACCTTTCATATTTCATAATTTCTAGTAATGGATAATGACTGAAAGCCACAGGCTTTGGTTACCAGTTCATTGATGACTGTAGCCATTAAAAATGTATCTTTCATTTCTCCTCTATCTACAATTTCCTATTTGAGTAGTAGGCTGAAGATCTTTATACTAAAATTTCTGTTCCCTCTATCATTTTTTAACAGATTGTGATCAAACTCACTATTTACTTCATCTTTTAAGAGCTAAATAAAATGAAATTCATTGATTATTTTTGATACTGTTTTTCAGCCCTTAAATTAGACTTTTACTTCTTGTCTGTACAACTTCCAGTATAGTAGGTCTCTAAGTCTTTTGATTCCCCTACTGCAAAGTGAATGGAGGAAGGGTATATGAGACATCCTGAGCATTTGCAATACCCTGATATGACCAAAAGCGGGCATATTTCTGCTGTGAGTGTTTTTTGTCATGAGGCATCTTGATTAATAAAATAGAATAACAAAGGAAAAGTCTAGAGGACAAATATCATATGGACTACAATAGTACCACAGATAATTTTTAGCATGTCATTGTGAGCAGAACATAAAGGTGCTGGGAAAGGGAAGGAAGATTAAGGGACAGAAGGCCTTTCTCTCTTGCCTCTCCCTCTTACTGCTCTAAGCACTCATAGCAGACAGATTTTTTTTTTCTATATAAAATTCTGAAATTGAAAACTGCATTGACTGCAATTCCCATAGTATGCAGCTTCCAGGATAATGGGCTGAACATTTTCCTCCTTTGTTTATTTAATGAGAATACTTATCTTTCATTTTCCATACTGAAGCAGGTGTTGGGTTTATCTTTCAACTCCTGCAGAGGACACACGAGCAGGACAGTAATGGAGTTACTATGAGGTGACAGCATCATTCACCCATTACTATGTCTCATTCTTCAGTTATTGCAATGTAGTCACAGAACACCCCTCAAAGTTAGAGATACAGTTGCAGACAAAGGTCAAAGCGAGATAATTTACAATCCAGCAGTTTATTTGTTCCTTCTAGTTATGAGAGAAAAAAAAAATGCTCACACTTACCCTACTTTCTTCAGGAGCAACACTGAACAAGCACCAACAGACCTCAGCTTATATAGGGAACTTATGACCCTCCAAGTCCTGCCAGATTCGTATGTGCATAAATTAAAGCTTTATGAGTCGATCCAAAGCCAGATGAAACTACTTATTTCTGTTGATTTCAATCAATTGGGAATTAAGACTTACCTCAAGAGAGCTCTAAATCACTAAGATAACATTAGCTACTACCTCTCTTTTTTCACCTCGGTATTGTGTTGTGAAAAGTGCTCAGTCTCTTAAACAATGACATCATGTTTATTCAAACCAAGGAACAGGCCTTGTACTAAGTGGAAAGCCTAGGGAAAGGTGCATCTTCTGTTCTGTATAAAATACATTCCAGTGGCAATTAGTGCCTTAAGTGGATATTGTCTTAACAAAATTTAAGATCAAAGTCCATCAAGATAGAAAATATAGATGGACAATGACCAGACTTAAAGATTTTTTATTTTGGTTGTATAAAGCATGCTGTGCAAGTCCAGGATCTAGAACATGTACAATTTACAATCATCATCATCTTGAAATACATAAACGCAAGTCTCTCTAGGCCATGGCCATACTGAAGCATGCTCAAGGGCACTCTCCCACGCACGCCGCAATGACCCCTTCGAGTGGCAGCTGGAGTGCATAAATAGGCTTTGCTCAGGGCAGAACAGATTGATGAGCTGCTGCTCTACCTATGGGCTATGTCTGAATTTCCTGCAGAAGGGGGCAGCCCCAAAACCTTTATCCATTCTCGTTGCAGGTAATCATTTCCACACATTTGTTCAAACAAACACCAAAGGTCTATGATTCAGTAAGGGGTGGAAGGAGTGGAAGAATGATTCCATAATTCCTAACTATGTTATTATTTTGCTAGTCTTTGAACTTCTGCAAATAAATTGGACTCCAGGAATAATTCTAGGAAACAGCAATACATTATGTTCTAAATACATTTTCGCGTGTTTGGATATGGAGAGAGAATTTGAATAATACTGTGTAACAACTCTAGTGTTTTCAGCCACGTCTATGCAGAGTGATCTAGTTGAAAACAAATGGAAATAAGCAGAGTTAAAGCACATCTACTGTGAGCAGTGGTGTGTTTATGCTATCCTCACACATACCAAACAAGCAAGTTTACCTGCTTTTTTATTTGCTGTTTACCCTTTTGCAGCATGTACTCTACAACTCCTTAACATGTATTGGCATGTCTGACCCCTGTGTGAAAGACGAAAAGGATTCCTTGCTTCACTCTATGTGTGCCAGGCATTAGACACACACAAAGCAAAGCAGTAAATTATTCTTCTGATTTGGTAATGCTCCCTCCCGACTTGAGAATACTTCTGCTCCTTTTCTACTTGTTTTACAAAGGAAAAGAAAGTAAACAGAGAAAGGAACAATGAACAGAGATCTGTATGTACATGGCTTTGTTTGGCTTCAAACAGGATTTTTTTTTTCTTATCTTTAAGAATTAGGATATGAAGTGCAGAACGAAGGACTGCGCAAATAAGATAGAAAGAGCAATACCCAATTTTCTCCTGGCCTAACTCTCTAAAGCAGACAGTACCTTCCATTTGCAAATTCCTGGTCCAGCTGAAGTGGAATTTTTAGTTACAGTTATTTTATTTCATAGTGGCCAGTCTAAAACACCTGCCACCAAGTTGACAGAAATATTCACAACTGGAATGAAATTAAATTTGTTCAAGCAGATATAGTACTACAGAGCACTTCATCACCTGAAGGAACACAATCAGATGACAAAATCTTCATGTAGTGACTCGAAAGTGGCACTTGAATAACTCATTTTTGCAACCCAAATATACTTCTCTAATGGACACTTCTAAAATATATTTTTGCTTTGAACTGATTTGTTTGACCTTACTGCAAGCTTGCTGACTCGGAACAGCGGGGTGACTCCCAAGTGAGTACACCTGCATGGCCAATTAACCCCACACTCCTGAGCCAGGCTCGGCACATGGAGATCCACCTGGGGTGGAAACAGGCAGTTACAAAAACCCAGACATTACTGAAAGGAGGTGAAGCTTGAGATGGGGCTGAAACAAGTTTCTAAAAACTGTTTAAGTGGATGAAAGAGCAAAAGTTATAAAAAGCTAAGTTTTTTAGATTGTCAGGGTTGAGAAAGCTGCTTGAAAGGGTTAAAAACTGAAATTGCAGTAACTTAATTTTACAAATAAAAGTCTATTAACCTAAGTTGCAAAGGAGCTAGTTTAAAATAATAAATAAAAGATAAATACATATGTAAAAAAGGTCATGGAAAATGCTTACTGTGTGAGTCAGCCAAATTTTGCTGTCGCACAGAGAAGTACAAACTCATATTAACCTCATAAAAGAAGCTATTCATTTATGAAACATGTTTTATTTGTTGTTCATTTACTAAAGCTGCCTCAGGTTTTTATACAAATACAAATAAACTGTCCTGGTTTACTAACATAATGTGGAGAAGTAGGTAAACCTTTAAATGAAAGCTTTAAAAGGCTGAAAAAGCAAACCAATACTTTAAATATAAATTAACTCTGGTTAGAGGGAGCTGATGTTTCAATGTCAGGAATTCAGCATGAGAAAAGAAATGTTTTCGTATATTACTGGAAGAAAACCCCAGCTGCAGAAATGGTGCTGTTTGTTTCATTTTCTAAAGAAGAGCTAGAAACCTCCTAAGGAGAAAAAAAAAAAACAAAACAACAACCCAAATCCATAGTTTGTATTGTATACAGTTTCAAAAAAGCTAGGACGTATCACTACCCCTGCCAGAGCCACAGAGGGTCTGTGTGGACGAGTGTGTGCAGGCTGATGCGTTTTGTGCAGGTTCTGATCCAGGCTGTTGAAGTGCAAATCATCTGCTCTTCAGAATGTGCACCAGGGCTCTGCCTCAGCTGTTATTGGGGAACCAGGAGAGAGGTGTAATTTTTTTCATGGAACTCTTATATTAACCGTGGAAATGGTACCAACTTGCTAAGCCTCCTTTATTCAAAGAGGTTGCAGTTTTAGGAAGGGTATGGCAGCATCCAGCTTTGTCCAAGATGTTGGTTATTTAGGAGACAGTACTGGGACAGAAGAGTACTATTGCTGTTACAAAATTTAAATTGAACCAAAGTTAGATCATACTACTGGTATCTGAGTTACAGAAATATTAGAAAGTAAAAGAAGTAAAATAAGAACTTTCAAAACAAGATATTTCGCAGTCGCAGGAGATGCTCTAACAAATCCCTTTGGATAGCATAGCAAAAAGTTGTACTGCTAATTCCTTACTTGTCATAATAAGAAATTTTGTATGTATTTAAGACTAGATTCTAACACCTAAGGAAAGATGCAGTGTCCCCCTAAACTAAATTCATAATCTTAGTTTTTAGTGTGTATAATCCAGGCTCATTTTGCACAGCATATTCATGGATTTAGTACGTACATGGTTGGTGACAGTGTTCACAAACAATATTTTTTCATGCCTTGATCCATCCTAAGTAAATTAAATTAAGGGGAAAATATATGATCTTTCAATTAAAAATTAAATTATGATCATGGTAATATTAAAATAGAACACATTAATGCTGCTTAGACAACTCTAATTTTGACTGCTTCTAATTTTCAAGTGCTTGACTTAATTTATAATTATTATTATTAACTCACTGTTAATCATTTTACTTCAATTTTAACATGCATGTGAAGTATAACATTTGCATGAAACTTCCTGCATTCACAAAAAGAAAATCTGCTGGATAAAAACAGATTTTAACAATATGGAAGTATAGTTATGGTTTACACTCATGCAAGGGGTCATCAGCAATACCAGACCTTTAGATCTACTTTCTTAAGCCTTTGCTAGTTAAGTTCAAAGAGGAAGAGAAAACCACAGAAGGCTATTTTTTCCAGCTTGAACCACCTACTTTGACAGCGCATTTCACAGGTGTTTGCAGAGCATCTGTAAACCTCAGCACTCATCTGCTGGGTCCTACAGCGCAGTTTGGGGAGCGAGGCATCTTTACTTGCTACATTCTGCTGCTGGTTCCTGTAGTATTATTCCTTCATTCATATCCCGTAAGATGCCCCTGCCTGCAGCCTGTCCCGTCAAGCCCTTCCAACTGCCTCTGCTGCTGGCTCTGCTCTGTTTCTCATTCCTTTGTGTTCAAGTCAGGTTGCCTTCTGCGTCTTATTTTCACTGCCTGGGCATCGTTAGTTGGGAGACAAAGTACAGCCAGCCTTTGGCCTGGCACTGCCAGGGCCTCAGCTCCTTGCTCAGAGCTGGGGATTCTTCAGATGCCTTCACCGCCAACCTCCAGCAGAGCATCTTCGAACAGGCAGATCTGTACAAGAGCAACAGTGGTTATTCCCTGAGGCTGCGATGACAGAGAGTCCCTTTACTGAACCTTGCTTTAAAATATGGAAGGCAACGTTTCAACAACATGACTATAAGAATTTAGTAAGGGCAAGGCAAAATCTTTCCCCCTAAGTGGATCTCTGAAATTAATTACCTCTTATTCAGCATCTCTTCTTTCTAGAACTTTCATGTCTACTGTGTACAGAAGGAACTCTGTGGGAAAAGTGTTTTGTCACTGAGGTGAATCGATCGGCTGGAGCCTATTGCACCTGATGTTTTTCATGATCCCTTAGCACATTCTGCATCTGTCATCGGAAAATTCCTTCAAAAGAATTAAGCCCACTCTGGCTTTATTCATTTGGTTTTCTTCCTGTTATAGGAAAAAATATGTATGACAAACTTCCTTGGTATGATCTTGTACTTTAGACACAACAAGCTTTTTTCTGTTAGGAAGTTTTCTTTCCCACTTGCTATGAAGTCAGCCTTTTGGCATTCTTGTAGCATTTTCTTTTTTTGCTTCACCTAAAGTTAAGTCAGAGATAATTTTCTTTGCTTACAGATCTTGTTAAATTTTGCTATTAAGGTTTTTGTCTTTGATGCCACAAAATGTATTTGTGATGCATTTACTTCATGAGTCTTTATTTATTTCAGCTTAACATTAAAGTTCTCTTTAATCTCTGCAGAAGCCACATTAGTTCAGCTCAACAGTTTGTGCTAGCCTATTATCCCACCACTAGCAGCAAAAACTTGGGGAAGACTAAAACAGGGCAAGCCTTTAGTCATGCTTTCCTAGACTACCTTCTCATCAACCAAGAGTATTTTGAACATTAAATTATTTCCAATTCAACTACAATTTACTTGCTTATTTTGATACATACAACTGGAAATATATGTTCTACTAAAATTATTTTCAGGAGCAAAATTTAACTTAGTTCCCTTTCTTTTATTTTAGATGCCCTTTTTGCATGAGGAAGATGCCACAAAGAGACATAGTCACCATTGAATTCAGACCAAGATGGCATAAGGGTAAAAGCTGAATGCTTGTATCTTTTCACACTGTGAACTGAAATTAATCTTTTAATGCCTTATCATTCTATAGTGCACTTTGGATTGAATTAGTAATGACATTAGAGCTGTCCATACAGTGCAAGCTTTAAGTCCAGTGTAAAAGAGAAGTTGAATATAATGAAAGTAGAAACAACAAAAGAATAAGAGTGTCTAAGAGGCTCCCTTTTCATATTGTCATGTGTAGTAATGATTCAAGAAAAGTAATGAAGAGAATGACGCAGCAAAAAGACCAGTGGGTATTTTGGTTAGTTTCTAGTACAACTAAGGAAACCACAAAACCACATCACTCTCTAGTCTGCTCAACCGGTTATAGCAGTTTCTAGAAGCGTAAACCACAAGAATAAAGCTTTAGCTTATTCTCAGGAATTAACCTAGATTGCTTTCAGAACATTGTTGATATTTAAAAGTAACATCTCGATGCCTGGGTGTGACGTGAAGCAAGCCATACAAGCACTGGTTCGGTGTATGCCTCATCAACTGTAAGAACTTAATTCTGACTATGTGCCACTTCTTCCAGGAGGAGTAAAATGACTTCTGATTCCTGCAAGAATCAACACAGCTCCTAGACATATTTTATGTCATGCTACAAAGGGAAAAGACAGTTATCAGTGCATCTAAATAATCAAGTATTATTTTCATGTATCAGCTGTTTCACAAAATAAAGAATTAATAACATAAATGGAGAAAAATGGTTGTTCTCTGTTCTTGGCAGCTCTTAAGTGACTCTGTGTAGCTAGGCCTGATGACTGCTGTTTGTTGTCTACTAATTTTGTTTTCTTTGCTTAAAAGGTATACCATGACCTTATGCCTACGCATAAAAAAAAAAGCAAATCCTACCTATTTAGAAGATTAGCCCTACACCAGTACTGGCCACACAGACAGTCCCTCCACCATCAGCTATATTGGCTTCTGGATATGCAAGATCAGAGTTGTGTAAACAGCTGCAGCACAGCCAAGAATTCAAGAGCATAGCTGGAAATGTTTTCTGCTTCTAAAAATGTCTGAACCTTGCAAGTATAATTAAACCTTTCTGTAAATGGAAAGCCAAAGAATGGCATTTTTCTTTGACGTAGATCATAGTCAAACAGCTCCTAGTTGTAAGTATAGCAGTACATTAAATCTGTAACTGCAGTCTTTACTCTGTAAATAACCTAGAAGCACCTCTGTGTTTGACATCTGTTACAAAATGAATGACTGGTTAGCGTTCTTCCTACTGCAAATCCTGTCAGTTCTTCTTTTTCCACCTACCTAAAACGTAAAGATTATCTAGAAGTTAGCTAGTAGGTTATTGTATACAGTGATCTGTTGACCAAATACCTGTCAGGAACTGAGATTTATTTTCTCCATCTATGAATCTTTTAATAACATAATGAGTAGAGCAATATTTTTTTGTGTGGTCATGATTCAGCAAAGAAAAAAAGAAAGAAAACCGATGTTGTTTAGGATAACCAAAGCCAGAAAGACACCAGATAATACCAGAATGATCTAATAATGACAGGTGACTAATACTGAAATATCTAGGTCTTTCAACTTTTCCTAAAGATCAGTACAAATATGATACAGCACAATAATTCAGTTCTGAGATTTCTTTGTTTGTTTAGCAAGAGGTTGCCTGAAATGGTGGCAATCTGCAAAATGTCTGTGACCTGTTCAAAAATGTGCTCAAAGCTAGTCCTCCATTTGGGTATGTTTCCTAGGGAAACAGATAGAGCTACACAATCACAATTGCCCCTTAAACTGTTTCCTTTTAATTACTGCTTAGTAAAAAATATTTTTGAAGTCTTCTGTTAATCATCACTGTAGTAGATGATAGCTTAATATATTCATTGTTCAGAAAGCAAACATTTAAATTATTACATCAGAGCTTTGTAGGGTACAATTGAACAAAGTGTGTTAATCCTTCTTCTCATCCCCTACAGAAGCAATCAAGTAGTCTTCTGTTGACAAAACAACATCTTCCAAAAAACAAAGGCAATTTTAGAAGACTGAAGAATAGCTTTCCTGGTCTAAGTGTCTGACTATAAATTATAATTGAGTGCTATATGGTCAGCTAAAAAAGGAAAAAAATTCCCTTTACTATTTTCTGAGCAATTTTCTGGGCAATTTTTAATAAAGAAAGAGGTCTTAGGGAGCTCTCTTTATAGGATGTTCTAATTGAGTATTAAAATCTACCATATAGAATGTAATCTGTGGAACTGTTTTTGCGAAGTACCTTTACACTACTGATGTTAGTGGTTATTGCTAAACGTTTAATATTGCAGTTAGTATATTATTTAAAATGACATCTAAAAATCACCAAGGAAAAACATTAATACTAATAATTGCCCCAAAAATACTCATAAAAATTGTCCTTGAAATGTTGACGTTCACAAAACTGAAATTAGGCTTACTGCCAAGGACTTTGTTTTTGAATTGTGGAGAACTTACAGAGTATTCTTATGAACAAGATATAAGCCCTTTTGACCTTGTGAATGTAGAAGGTAGTTTTTTGAGGAGGGGGTGGCTTGTTTTTCTTTTTAATCAAACAGAATTGACGATTTTGTAAGCAGATGAGCCCATTTCTGAGCTTCCTTGTTAGAAACAGTTCTGGAACTCTGTGACGTGGGATGCTATTCAAGAAACATGTGATAGGCATTTAGCTTTCTAAAATGTGCAGCATGTGAGATGAACCAAGGCGAAGTAATTGCAATGCTTCCCAGGCCTTTTCATTTGAAGACTTCCAATGCTTGTTGTGGCAAATCTCAGCTTGGCAGCTTTCCACCTCTACTGAATTAACTGCCTCATCTCTCTTCATTGGACATGCTTCCTTCCCTTTATTTCTACTTCAAACCTGGCTGTGAAGCTCCCCAGATTTACTTTCTTTATCCTGTTGCTTATGCTATTTGCATTCATAGGTCCGTACTATTTATGTTCATAGGTCACTATTGTAGATACGCCTTTGGAAACTTTAGCATGTCTTTCTTTAGACGGCATGGTGCTAGCCATCTAGGTGGCTTTTCTATGGTGGGAAGGTACCCAAATGCAAATTTACTGGTGCATCTGTGTCCTCCTGCTGTGGCGAAACACCTGCTGGTGGAGGCACCCTGGGCTGTTGCACCTGGCTCTCAGCATGGCAGAATTGTGTGTGCTCCCCTGGTCTCAGGGGACTCTGGTGTCTTGCCTCACTTCCCACAGCTCTATCTGCTACTTCTTTGTAGAAGGGGAACCACAGAGGGTAGCTGACCCATGGCCACGGGATGTACACGCTCTCCTTTCCTCAGGATATCAGCAAACATTGTTTTTCCTCATCTCTATCTCTTTACAGGCTGTTCTCAGTTTCTCTGCTCAGGGACATGATTGCAGCAAAATTTGTGCAGATGTGAGAGAATTTAGCTGGTGCAGCAAGTCTGCAGACCTCAGCAAAATAACTGAAAACATATTGTTCCCATTTTGTCACCACTCCTGTGAATTTTTTTAAGTTTGTTAGAATTCCCCCTCCCTGCATTTTTTCTTAATTGGGGTCTTTTTTGACACCTACAGTTATGCTCTTTTCTGCCATACAGTTACTGATGCTCCACCATTTACCTAAAATAGTGTGTGAAGTTCCTTCCATAATTTCTGATTGTTTTTTAAAGCTTACTCTCATTATCTTCATCAGGTGATCCTTTGTCTTCATGGCTCACTCCTAGAATAATTTCCCTGGCACAGCCATTTATTTAGCATATCCATTTTAGTGCTCAGATAAATCTATTTAAATGTTAATAAGCCTCTGTCCTCCTACCACCCAACTCAGACTCACATAGTCTGTTTTTCAGTGCCAATGGGTGTCTCAAAAGAAATTAACCCATTGACTTAAGATAATACAAAATTAAATTACTGACTTGGTTATTCTTCATGCTCCATAAAAAGAATGAAGAAATCTCTCTTTCATGTTCAGTATCTTTGCATCCCATCAGCATTATTCAGCCTCCTGGAGCTGTTTGGAAAAGAGATTGTGTCTATTGCATCCTACTCAGATGTAAAGATATTTAATTTAATTCAATCTCCCTCATCAAGTTTCAGCTGCACTAAAGATTTCTTTTTGCATGGCTGTGCATTGCATAATGCTTACCAAGCTTCTTGTGCAGCTCAGCAGAGTTATTGCATAGCCATCATGGAATGAGTTGGAATTCTATTTCTCATCTCCTGGGACAATTTATTGCATGACATGGGAGAGTTTCTAGTCTCAGTTATACTAAAATCAGTTATAACGCTGTGGATATTTACCAGCACAAGATCAGATCCTGACTCATTCTTTTGTATTTTGTGCTTTTTTCCTCCTCATTTCCTTTTCATTATGAAACTTTCTGACATTGTCATAAATTGGTTATAAAATGATATATTTTTGCTAATGCGTTTTATATTAGGAAACTTCTGTGCAAAGCAAAGTTAGTTCTTATATAATGGGGCACGCATACTTTTGTTCTATGTGTTTGAATGCCCACGTTGTTAGCCACAAAAGCCTGGCTAAATCTAAGTTAAATTGTAGACATCTTAAATTCCTTTTTAATTATTAACACAAATAATTGATCCTAAAACCCACTACCCCAAAAGCAGCATGCTGTAACAAGTCACTCCGGTTTTGGGGGGCATAGCATTTGCTTCCCCTTTACAAAATCACAAAATCACAGAATAACCAGGTTGGAAGAGACCCACTGGATCTTCGAGTCCAACCATTCCCACCAGTCCCTAAATCATGCCCCTAAGTACCTCATCCACCCTCACCTTAAACACCTCCAGGGACGGCGACTCAACCACCTCCCTGGGCAGACCGTTCCAATGCCTAACCACCCTCTCCGTGAAGAATTTTTTCCTAATCTCAAGTCTAAATCTCCCCTGGCGGAGCTTGAGGCCATTCCCTCTCGTCCTGTCCCCTGTCACTTGGGAGAAGAGGCCAGCTCCCTACTCTCCACAACCTCCCTTCAGGTAGTTGTAGAGAGTAATAAGGTCTCCCCTCAGCCTCCTCTTCTCCAGGCTAAACAACCCCAGCTCTCCCAGTCGCTCCTCATAAGATTTGTTCTCCAGCCCCTTCACCAGCTTTGTTGCTCTTCTCTGGACTCGCTCCAGAGCCACAACATCCTTCTTGTGGTGAGGGGCCCAGAACTGAACACAGGATTCGAGGTGCGGTCTCACCAGTGCCGAGTACTGTATGTTATGCATGACTTGGCAGCGAAAAAAAGGAACTGCAAATGAGTGCTTTTTCAACAACTCCTAGAAAATATATTTTAATGTAAGAACATCGATCATGCAACTTACTGCTTGTTTGGGAACATAAATTTTACTTTGTCCCAAAGAGTAGGATAAGTTGACTCAAGAATCCAAGGGTGCAAGTCACTGAGAGAAACATTTTCAACATTTTGGTCAACAAATCCAGCTCCCAGGCATTCTGAGACTCTTTAAAACTTCTCCTTCCCAAGGTATTCGCCAGGCCTTCCTATCAATTAAGTCCTGCCACCTCTTACTTTGAAAACTTGTTTGTCATATTATAAGTGAATACATTTTTAAGAAGTTTTCTGAACATGTTTTCTTTTCCCTTGCCAGTTAGCAACAGAATAGAATTAGAATTGAATTATCTCAGTTGTGAGATTTTTCACCTTGTACTTTAACCTAGCCTTTTAATGGAGGAAACTATTAGTGGCAAGCTTATTAATGGAATACATGGAATAATCCATCTCCACCCCCCAGTTTCCAAGAATTGTGCAGTTTTGTTTTCCAAAATAAAAAGTGGCTGCAGCAATTCACATTCTTTTTTCTCTTCCACACATAGAGAAGCCTGAAAACAACTGAAGCCCAACCTTCCCAAACTGGACCAAATATTGCTCTCATTTACACCCTAAAAATCAACATGAACAAAGCAGGAAGCAGAAAACAACCTACCGACTAATCATTCTAACTGACTAATCTGTTTGCTCTAGTTACTATATCCACCCATTTTCCTTATTTTTCATTTGCTTCCACTTTGTATCAAATTAATGACATGAACACAACAAGTCTACCTACCATATCCAGGCTTTACAGCCTCAGCTCATCTTCCCAGTTCTTTTCATGCAAAACATCACAAAACAGTTAGAACAGACCATTACATTTAGCCTGCAATTCACTTGGAACCCCTGATGTGTCTGGCTAAATCAGTGAACAGCTGTAAAATTATATTTTTCAATAGGAGGGGGGTACTTCGTAAAGATAGCAGGGGAGAGAGATGAATAATATTCTCCAAGGGATAAATACAGGTCTCCCAAATCATCGAAGAGTAATGTTATCCTAGAGGGAATAATCTCATGGTGCTCTATTTAGCAGAATATCGTTCTGAAGTCTTGTGGAACATATAATTTTACTGCTACAATACTTAGATTAGGGAGCAAATTTTTCTTTCTCAGAAATGACAAAGGGCTGCCATTTTAATGCAATGCTGCAATGCTCAAGTTACTCTAAGAGCCCCTGGGTCTCGACAGCTTGGGGAGTAGTACAGCCAGGCTCCCAGGCACCAGTGAGAATATGATTCTTGTCGATGCCAGCAGGCAAAGTAGAAAGAAATAGCAATATGTGCTGAAAATTGAAAGACTCCCTTGAAAAGCAGGATCCTTGTTCAGGCTGGTCAGATGTTTGCTGCAAAACCGTTCTTCGGTGGCAGACTACTCTCATAAGTGGGGGTTTTTTTTATTTCTAAAATATATGTCTTATCTTTGGAAAACTGACTTTTGACTATTAAAAAAAAGGTTCCCTTACAGACGTAGGAGGTATGTAAAACTGAAAATGGTCCAAAATTTTCTCTGTGAAAATAAAGGCCTTTTTTGTTCATGCCTAGTCCTCGCCTCACTTATGACTCCACAGTTATTAACAAACAGCAACCTTTGTTAGAAATTTGTTCTGGTTGAAAATATGTCATGAGAACCTGCCTGAAAGCAGAAACTATCTAATAAATATTTTCCTTCTCATTTTTTAATTGTTTTATTATTTTATCAATTTGCAGTGAAGTTCTCATTTATTGAGCAAAATTTTGAAACATTGAGGAAATATTGAATAAATAGTTTTTGTTACTTGGAAACAGATCATGAGCTTTGCATCTTTATCTATGCCAGCATCAGTTCCCCACAACAACAACAAAGAAATCATTCACTAGCTTCTATTTTTATTCCACTGTTTTTATTTGTTATACATTCCCTTACAGCACCTCCAAGCCCCACGGCAAGTAAACAGAGAATAAAGAGATAATCCCTGCCTCAGGGTTTGTGATCTTCACAGGACTTTGCAGGCTGAAGCAAACAAGCTCTTCCACACTCTGCACCTTTGAGGTCCAAGCCAGCTTTAGGCTAAGAGGGAGCAGCATCATTAACTCAGGTCAGTAAGTGCTGCTGAAAGGCAGTTTGTGCTCCTGCTACCTGCACCCTTCTTGCTGCACCTTTCAGGTGCACTCATAGCTCTCCATGAGAAACAATACAGGCATATAATATGAGCCATTAGGCAAATTATATATAAAGACAGTTGATAAACAAGGAAAGAAGAGAGAATAAGGCAGCCTTGATAACCCGGCTACCATCCAGTTTCCGTAGGTGCTAGAGTTACAGTTGAGTTCAAAGAAGCCATTTCCGAAAACAAGACAATTTTTTTGTGGGTGCCTACAGGAAGGTCTCACACTGTGTTGAGAAGCACAAGACCGTTTGACTCACATGCCTGGTTAAATCAGACATATGAATGTTTTGCCTAACCAGAATGCTACAAAACAGCCAAAGCAGACCTTCTGTTTTTCTGCAATTCACTTCAGTTTGGTTGTATATGTTACAGACGGGAAGTATTTATTCAACATTTGAGAAATGAACAGATCTGGACTTAGGTAAAATATCTAGTTGTGGGGGGAAAGTTGCATGTTTGGGTTGCTCCACAAAAATCTAAAGGGGTTGGTTTAGGGGGTGTGGTTGTTGTGGGTTTGTGGTTTTTTTTCTCCCAGGCAAACCTCCTGTGGTCGTCAATGAGAATTTTTGGATAAAAAGATTTACAACCTAACCCTGTTAGGTTGTAAAAATGATGCAAATGGTTCTGTTATGCTATCCATAGCATCTTAGTATGTTTCAAGTAGCATACTTTGGGAAGGAAGGAGTACAAAAGTTATCTATCTATATATTTGTAAATATGAAACAAATTAAATTTGTATAGAAATATTTATCATATGCATTTGATTGACAGAAAGCAAAGGTATTTATTTCAAGTTTTATATTAAATTATTTTAAGGCACTACAGTACATACAGGGACTTATTTTCAGACTTAGAAGTTTCAATGTAACGTTATTAAACCATCCCCTGTCTCAGTCTCTCCATATTCTCATTCCCCTCCAGTTACGAAACCACAACAGAAATTTCGCAATCTAGTGTGAGTTTGCTTGACTTCTCTGGCTGCAATTGGTGAAGAAGTAGAAACAGCATCTGATCTGCAATGTGCTGTGGGCAATATCTATTTGAATCTTCCATGATACTGACACCAATAAAAGGACCGAGCACTGACACCACTGTCTTACGACTAGTAAGCCTTTTGAACCTCAAAACAGAGGGAAGATTTTCTTTGCTACTCTGAAAAACTGGATTCATACATTTGTGCCATTCTGTAGTCAAGAAAATGGGGCTGAGACGTGTGAGGACAAGCTAAAGGCACAAAAATAAAGCAGCTCACAAGACTTGTTCTGCAGATATCATGCAAAGGGCACCTAGCACTTCTGGTATGATGTACTTTTAGAATGGTAGTACTACTACAATGTCAATGTAAGCCCATTACTACTTGTAACATAGCTGCAATTGGATGCCAAGTTTACAGTTAACAGCTTACAGTGTTAATTTAGTGGGAAACTATTCAAAGGGTTCATAGACTTTAAGACTTGAGGGACACAAAGAAGTCACATATCACATCCCCTCTCCTAAACAGGATCAGTTCTGCCTAAACTCTTATGAGAGGCTTTTGTTACAAGTTCTTAAAAAGCATCGAACAGTGAAGGTGCCACAGTCTCTCTAGGCAATATTCCATGCTCCATGATCTGTATCTGTTGGAAAGCTTTCCAAGGCATGCAATCTAAGTCTCCCTTACTGTTTTAAGCATGCTACCATATCTACTAAGAAAAGGGAAAGAAATAAAGAGTGTATTGCTTTCCTTAAGCTAGCAAACTATTGTACACTTGAAAACAATTATTAAGTCTTTCTTCAGGCTGCCCTCACAAGAATTAACAACCCATTTCAGACTGCTTTTTTAATTCAAAAAAACCCCCAAGGTTTTAATGTGAGGAATCAAAACGTATCCTATCTTGGAAAATATTTATGAAGAATAAGGTATGTGACCAGC
Source organism: Clamator glandarius (assembly GCA_033459285.1). Lineage (NCBI taxonomy): Eukaryota > Metazoa > Chordata > Aves > Cuculiformes > Cuculidae > Clamator > Clamator glandarius. Next base: position 3,101,657 of record JAUNZM010000121.1, on the reverse strand, counting down.
AAGAAATACAGTATCAGACTAAAATACAACAGTAAAAAAATTCAGTACTCTGCATGAAATAAGGAGCTATGCTAATGCATACTAACACAAAATGAGTTTAGTCAAGCCTTCCTTTGAGCAGTTTGAAAATACTCATCGCTATATGGAAATACATGTAAATTCTATATGCAAATTCTTTTATTAGAAAGGCTCGGTTTTCTATCCTATAATTGGCTTTGGCCACCAGCAACATTCTAACAATGAATTTCATCTCCTTTTATAGCACATCTGCTAGAAGTGGATGACAGTCAATTGGCGGAACTAATATCCCAAGCACTGGCACAAAATCAATTTTTTTTTTCCCCTGGATTTCATTCATTTCCTGCTTGTGAAATCACAGCCTCCCAAAAGTGGTATCAGTTCATATTGGCCCTCAGAACAGAGCGGTATTACAGTAGTTTAAGAAGATAAAGGTATTCAAGTGAACTAATAGGATTTGTTATAAAAGGAATGAACAGATTACTTAGTACAATCTGAGAATTTTCTTCTCTTTGAATAAGGATGTATCTGCTCATGTACACCTCTCCACAAAACTCAAATGCAAAACCTGCATTTGAAAGAAAAAGATTTTTCAAGGATAGGATGGAGAAGTCAATGTATATTCCCACCCCTGAGAAAACACCTGAAACTAATCAAGCCCTGCAACATTCTGGCTGCAATGGCAACTTCCTCTATATGCTAGGTATTCTAAAAGGCATAGAAATTATTTCTAAGTCTGATGAGACAAAGGGCAGCAAAAATAACAAAGATACTGAGCTGGCCAAATAATCTGCCTACTTACAGCCTTGTGGAGAAAGTTCAGCCCCAAGCTGCCTGGATTTTCTTACCAAGGAAATCCAGTGCAGTGCGGAGACTCTTCTGTTCCCTCACAGCTCCAAGCCCTGCTATTCCCTGTTCCCTGGCACACTGAGGTAAAGTATTTTTGTGTTGCCTTGACCCAGGTGTTTCAGACAGACCCAGACAAATGCCAAGTCACCTGTACTGGCAGTTTATCTCAGACAAGACAAGGAATTCCCAGGTATCTCCATTATCATTAAAGGCCACATCACTCTGGTCGTTCCTGTCTCCCTCTCCAGCTCCTAAGAGAGTACCGTGTTGGGCAACAAGCGTGAGGCAGTTGTTTAATGGATCTTGTCCTCTAAGCCAGATGAGAACAGTACTAAATGCTTTGAGGCTATTTGAGAATACTTTTTTTTTTCCTTAACAGAATTTGCCTAACAAGACAGAATTTCACAAACATTGACATTATAATATTTAAGAAAACAGCGATTGAATAAAAGCTGAGGATCAAACTTGTATCTGTGCAAACATCTAGAAATATTTCAGTTTTCTTTCTTTTCTGCAGATAAAATTGGAGGCTGCTTGTTCAACATGCAGGTAAAAGTTTATGTGAGTTTTTGTGTTTTTCTTTTTTTTCTTTTATTTATGAGAATGTGGTTTATATGAGGGATGCAAGGCTACATAACATTGTGTGGCAAAATATGAATGTAAATAGAGCCTAGGTTTTCTTGGAGACATACAGCTAGAAGCAATGATTGCAAAATGGTCACTTCAAAAGTATTAACTTCATAATAAATTCGGCACATACAGTATGTAGTTCTACTCATTATTTCTCTATGTATTATAGTATTTATGTAAAAATCTAAATTTAAAAAACATCTGACATAATGAACAACGAAAACAGAAAAAAATAACTGCTTTTTTTGTTTAAAAATGGTCCAGTATTTCCTTACTATTTTTTTTTACTGAGGGTAATATCCACAGATATCACTGTTGCTCTTGAATTAGACTATGCTACATTGACAGTTTATAAATAATGTTGCTTTATTTCTCTGTAGAATAAGGTGTTAATCTCCTTGTTGGACTCTGAGGTGTGATAAAGAATCCCTCATTTCTTCAACTTCTGCATTATGTAAACAGTTGTTACTGGCATAGCAATGCAGTTTATTGGAAGGTAACATAATCCTCTATTAATATTTGGTTTGCTCCTGTTAACACCAAACTAAACAAGTTTGCAAGTTTGGTCTTTGATGAATCTATATGCCCTGAAAGACTGGAGCCACAGATGTAGAGGCCACCCCGGAGGCTTTACAACAGGCTCTAAGTGGTGCTTTCCCTTCCCCATCATCTGACTGAGATCATGGGCTAGTATATGCAAGGTCTTACTCAATGTCAATTGGACTGTCAAAATCTAGCTTTTTCTTCTGACATCTGTGCTCAGATTACAGGTATTTTTTCCACATTTGAACCAGTACTAGAAATTAAATAATACCATGTCACTCAAGTATGCTAATTTTTATGTGAATTCGGATATTCAGATGAAAATATTCCAAGATTAACTACTTCTGTAATAAACCTATGACAAAATTCTAGCTGTATTATCTGTAATAGTTGATCAAATACCTGTAGTATGCTTGGGAAGTATGGCTTGGCCTGACTTTTGGATGTTCTAATAACACTTGAGCTGAACTGAGTTGCAGACACACTAACCCAAACAAGTGTAATATGGTATGAAGATGACCTCACATTGTGGTCTAGACAGACTAACAAAATGACTGCCTAACAGAAAGAAGCCTCCAGAATAGGATAATATACAGATTTTGGTGAAGATAAACAATGAAGCTATGTGGTATGTAATAAATTTACACAATAAATTCAGGTCTGTTCCACAGATTGTTAGTTTTCATTGAGATGTGATGAGGACACTTTGATGGCCGCACCTGCTGGATAAACTTAGGCTCATTACTATACAAACCTTGAATCTGCTCCATTGTCCAAAACCCAATAAGCACAAGGCAGATATAACTATTGACTTTAAATCTAGTTTGTGTTCAGGTGGCTTCCTTTGCAGGGATATTTTCCAAAAGTGTTTTTTTTCTTTAAGCAGCAATATCATGAATAAAAATAACTGCCATGGGAAGACAGCATTATTTTTTCCTTTGGATGATAAAAGTTTTTCTTAACAATTAATCATCAAAAAAATCAGCTCATTCTGGATCAAAAGTTTCTTACTTTGTGTCTCTAGTTCAATTAATTTTGAAGTAAGGAGAAAAGTGTTTTCTGATTAGTTTTATCCTGGTGCCTGGCTCAGGGCCTGAAGCACGAGAAGTAACCCAGAGAGAGGTGAGGTTTGTGGGCAGATTACAAGGTGCAGAAAATGTAGCAAAGGCCATGGTTCTCATTTATCATAGTTTTTTTCACATGAACATAACCATGACAAATGGGTGACTAAGTATTTTTGCACTGTTTTGAAGGAGTCTTGAGTCACAGCATCTTATTTAAAACAGGAAATTACTTAAAGAATTCCTTCTTTTAATGTAGGCAGGTTACGTAAATCTCCATTAAAGTACAAAAGAATCTCTGTGATGTAACACTATACTAACTTTTATGACTATAAGCTTTTATTGCCTGGGAATAAAACCAAGTCTCACCAAGTGATATCAAATAAAGGCTTTATATCTCACTATTATAGTAATGAAACAAACTTTAAGAGAATGCTTTACAACTCTTGCACTCCCGCCCTGTACTTTTTCTAAATTTCCCTATACTACAGAAAAGAGTGGTCAAATTTCTCCCTAATGTCTATGATTCTGGTTCCAGTGTCAGCAGAGCCATGCTTATTCCCATCATCTGAGATGAGTGTGGAGGAAACGATCTACATCAAGCAGAGCCAGCAAAATACTTCTGCCTCAGTTTGCAGAATATGAAATCTTTGTGGCCATTACACCGCTACACGGGGAGGCCGAATCTACAGAGTCTAATTTTAGTAAAGTTAACTTGCTCATATTTTGTATGTCTGTAAGGTTAATGTGAATTGAATGTTAAATAGATCAGTGTAGTTTATTAGTAGAGCACGGCATATTGCCATTTATTTCAATTCAACTTCTTTTCCACATCATACACTTTTTGTGTATTTTATACATGATTGAAAAATATTATTTTGGGAATGGTTTTCAAGTGGTTTGCTGTGTTTATGGAACTGATTCCTGTACTCTTCCTGAAAATCTTGGTAGTTAGGCCCTTGGGTGCAAAGTGCCCATGAGAGAGAAAAAAAGATCAAGTAAATGAGAGTAAAGCAACCCAGAAATTACTCTGCATGAGTTTCATTCATTTAGAATTCTAACTTTAGGCTGTACTGGAGAGTCTTTTAGGTGAGAAAAAGAAATGCTGAAAAATATCACTACGAAAAAAACTATTTATCAAACAAAGAAAAAGTAGAAACTTTATTGAGCTTTTAATACTGCAGACCAGAATTTTTTCTGGTCTACATCTGCGGCAGAAGTAATTTTGGAAAGAAACTTAGGAGCTAGGGAGCAAGAAATATTTTCTTACAATTTCTGATATTAAGAAATTGGTAGCTGCTTAAACATGCTCAGTGGTTTGGAATGTCAGCCAGCGTGTCAGCCAGTGCACTGAGGAATTATTTGGTGGAAAAGTTCACAGCCAAAATCCCCCAGTGCACATCTGTGCTTTCAAACCAGGCCTTCCAAAGGCATGCGAGGTTGTTGTGTGACCTGGAAATGACACATGTAAGCATACAAGGACTTGCTTTTTGCTGCTATGTCCAAAGTCTCACTAGGATAACAGTCTTTGGCAAGATGGGATTACAAACACAGCATAATTTACTTTGCCAGGAGGCTTTTCCACGAGACTCTGAGCTCCATCTCTCCAGTGTTTGGTATGTGAATACACACCTAGAGCTATAGGTACAACAAATATATCAGAGCTAGGTTGTGCTTCAAGGAAAATATTCTGTCAATTTTTCTGTCCTTTCTGTTATGTCTTGCGATGTTTTGCCGTACTCATCTTCTCTCCCCATAAGACTTCCATGTGAGCAGCTCTGTGGTTTTATTTGCATGTTTAAACCAAGTTGCTGTAATCAGCTTTTCCGTAACCTAAACTGCAGTTATGACCATATTAAAGTACAATTTTTCAGGCTCAGCCTGTAACTCTGCTATTAGAGGTTTAAACCTCAGTGTGGAGAAAACCTGTAATGAAAGTGAAGTTCTTTTTCATTTCCTTTGATTTAGTGTGGCTACACTTGAGCGTCACCCAGTTTTGCTTCTGGCGCTGTGACATAGGAGACCTGCCTTTTGAGCACCAGTGGAAGGCTGTAGACTTGCCAGCTCGATGTCGTAGATGGTATAACAGTGATGGTAAACCACTGCCCCAGTGCTGGCTTGGAGGCAAAGATACACAAAGTGAGCGTGTGGTGTGGTTGTTAAGGACTCTACTTTTAGAGTAGTTAATTTTAGAGGGAAGATGGGTTCACAATTATTTCAGTGTACTTCAAATTAGTCCCTGAGATGTTCTTGTTGCAACTGTTAATCAAAATATTAAGGATCATGGTGTAAGGTGGTACTAAATGCAGGAACAGAATCTTTTGAGAGCAGTAACTTGCTTTATAGCACTAGCAATGCTACATTACTACTTAAATATACAAGAACAAATGTTTTATCCCTTATACGGGTACATCCCCATTGACATTTGCTGTAAGAATAACAGTAAGAATCAAGTAGGAGAGATGTTTTTAACAGTGTCTTTCTAAAGCACATTTAGTTGAGCATCCCTCGGTTTAGTACTTACCTCTTAAAGGTATTTCCTATGTTAAAAAGTCAGTGTGGATTAGCCTGTCATCCTTCTTTTCCAAAAATAAGCAGCACAAATTCAGCTAGCAGCCAGGAATCATATTCTGAAATAGCTCCAGCTGTGACACCTAGGAAATTAGCCGGCCTGGTTTAAGCTCTTGTGAAAAGTACAAACTTCAGCTTACCAATAAAAGGAACAGACACTTTGTTTATCTTCCCAGGGAATATTGATACACATCTCAGATACATCTAACTGAATCAATATACCATCAAAGTAAATCTCATTGTAGGAGCTGCTGAAACAGTGACAATCCACCAGTTGATAATGATGTCCTAAAAGCTGTTCTAAAAGTGACACTTGAAGGTGAAGGTCTGCCAGCAATTTTTAAGTTAAATCAGATTTTTGAGCAGGCAGCTGGCAGGTCTTTCTCTAATGCAGGTGAAGTTAATGGCTTCTAGTCACCAGGTCTTATTTTGTCAGTCGTCTTGGAGTAGCACAGAACTTGGAGATTGTTTCTGGTAGATCACCCGCTTGCTTCGATTTGAGGAATTCAGGTAGTGGGCTTTTCCACTTGCTTTAGATGTTATGGTAGGAAAGATTTCAGTCATAAGTCTGCTATTTCTTGATACATCTGGACAATGTATTATTGGATTCAAAAACTAAATTAATAAGAGAGGGATGGTGGGGGGCAGAGGTTCCATTAAAGTGAAATGCAGTTTTTTTCTATTTTTCTAAAAAATAGAAATAAAATCAGTTTCTGTTAATGCAAAATATTTTCTTAAGCCTGAGTGTTTCACTTTACAGTTATTTTGTCCTCTAAAATATTTTTAAGTGAGAACTTCATTTTAAAAATAAAAAGTGAATGTTTTTATTTGGAATTTTTAAAATAAGGTCTAAATTGACTTATTTCTACCCTTAAAGCTTTTTTACAGGTTCACAGGTTGAGAAAATAATTATTTTTTTGTCTGAAAACATTGGTGTGAATTTATTTTTTGCATAAAACACCTCTTTAATGCCTTTCCCTCACATTTCCAATATAACTGCAGATACATCTAGTAGTAGGGGACTGATTCTTAATTTCTGTCCATATAAGACTTGTGAAATGCACATTTCTTAATACGGTGCAAGGAATCATCATGGAAATTGTCCTGACAGGTATTAGACTAAAATTATTTTCTCTTTTGTTCTGTAATGTACACCATGTACCTAAATTCTATATCCTGTTTTATCTCCTCCTTTTGTTTTCATTTTATTTGACACAATTATCATTCAGACTTACCTATTAAAAAAATAACTGAATTTTTGAAGCTCAGTTTATTTCATATTTTTCTCCTGGGCTTGTAACTGATTATATTTTAATGTGCTCTAAACCTAGATGACGTCAAGCAATACTTGGACTGGCAGAATGTCGAAATACTGCCTTACTTATTTGAAATTGTTGATAATTGAAGGAAATAGCTCACCTATGTGTAAGATCATTCTCCTTTTTCCTTTTTCTAATGTATCTACTACTTCATGATTGAAGATATGCAGTTAGAATGTGTCTGGTTTGCTTTCCAACTGAATTGGTTTAGCTTTATGTTGTAATTTAAACTCCAGTCTCTGTATACTTGTGTCATTGCTTATATATAGTTGTAGTTTTATAAAAAGACTAGGGAAACTGAATATTAAAGTTAAGACACCTTATAAGAACTTAATTTTAAAGGATTTAAGGTTATCTCGTAACTCAAAAATATATTCATAAGTGTGTTCTCTATACATAAACAGGCGTAACTGTGATATAGACAGAGATGCATGGTGCTACATAATTTTTTTTCAAAGTTATCATAGTCTTGCATGGACAGGATTAATTTCTCGTGATTTTTCTAGCATTCCTGATTGTAATTCAGGTCAAGGATTGTACTTTTATTGTATAGAAACACTTTGGGTTTTGTGTAAAACTGCTTGGTTGGACAGAAACTAGTACACCAGGATAGGAAATTGTGCTGTGAACACCAGAATTAAAGCAGCCAGTTACCCTCCCAATATGTGTCTCTTGGTTGACTGGCTTTGGCTTTAAAAAAGATGCAACTTCAAAATAAGGCTTTTCTTGTGAGAAATATATTCATCAAGTTTACGCCTTGTATGACTTAGATGGGGGTTCTCTAGTGGCTTATAAGGGGTGATCTCTTGCTGTAACCTTTTCCTTGATTGATCTTGCAGTGCCCAGCTGCCTATTTTTACAAAGCTGGCAGGAACATAATTATTGTTTAAAACTCTTAGCCTGTGTCAAATCTGGTCGAACCAGCTGGCTGGTTTTCAAAAGTCCTTGCAGAGTGGGAGATGCTCAAGAAGCACACAGAGACAGTATGACAGGATGAGCTTTCTTACATTGGAAATGAGTAAAATTAACAACAGCCACAAACTTTATTCCTGAAAATCCTGTAAATTCTATAAAGCTGTGTCAAAACAACTCCAGTTACTAGGCTGAAAAATGTAGTGATGGACTTCTCTGTTCCAACATCTTTCAGTGGGATGCTGTTATTAAGCCTCTCCGCCTCCTTGTCATGCCAAAATCTGCTTATTGTACTTGAGAAACCCAGCTGGGTCTTGAACCACTACCACACACAATTCTACAGCAGGGGCATTTCTTTCTTCTCCTGTTCTTTTTCTTTCATGAATTTGCCAATGTGGCAAATGGCTTTGATGCTTTGGACACTGCAGGAATGGTGCTTGTAAGGTGAGGAAAGTCTCGATTGTCTTCTCTTCAGCCCTCCTGGCAATAAAGTCTTCTTCCTTTTAATGTAAATTTGAAATTCAACTGCCAATATTTTACCTTGACACTTAGAAGATTCCAGAAACAAAAGAGATATTTCCAATTTTAGGTCTAACATGTCTTGCAATGTAAGGAAACCTACTTAGTTTGCAAAGACCATTAGTAGCATTTGCTGGCAAGCTAGCTGCAGTCAATGAAGATTTCAGTGATGTTCCACCAACCTTCACTTAACATTTGTGGTTCTGTGGCCAGAATATGTGGTCAGGGTATAAATTCACAGCATTTCTGGGGAGCAGCATCCTGGGTGGGCTGTAAAAGGGAGTGATGAAACTAATCACTAATTAAATTAGTCTTTCAGTAGACAGCCGTGTCCCTGAAGGATCTGTCTCTTAGGGTACAAGCAATGAAGAAAATTGTGATTTATGAAAGTTAGCCCAGCAAGACTGATGTGTTGTTTGCTAGGGTGGCCCTTCCCTGGAGTTTTGCATGACAGACGTGTTTGGGGATGAGAGAGGGCAGTCTTCCTTTGCCAGAGCTGCTCTTTTTCTAAAATTCCACTTCATATCCAACATTTGAAGTTTGCTGTGGCATAGTTACTGCAATGAGAGAAAACCAGGCAAGAATAGGAATTGAGTCTTGATTATTGATGCTTCATTAATAGTACTGCTCAGTATGATACTTTCCTAACTAAATTTGCTTGCGACAGTATGGGTTCTTTACTTAATTGCACTAAAAATCTCATTCAGGTTTGTAGTAATAGTTATTTTTTTTTCTTGATCAATGTGCTAGCTATAGGATACATATTTCATATTAGGCCTGTAAAATACATCATCCTCCAGTAAGCGCAGATCTATTCAAAGGGCTTTTTCTTTATACCTTGGCTCAGCTGACCATGGAATGGGAGAATGGGTGAGGCTCACAGGTGGCAATAGCAAGAGAAGCCAAAAATAAAGCTGCAGAATTACAGCATTGCTGTTAGCCATTTCAACTTAAGCTACTGTATTTTTACCAGCTGCTTCTTGAATAGGCTGGGGAGCAGTCTGAGGAAAGAGAAACAAAACCTGGACCAGGCACTAACTTATCCAGAATACTGTGGCTCCAGTTCTAGAAATTAAAATAAATATTGAACATATATATGTTTATAATCATCCAGCATGGCAAAGACAGTCACAATGGTGTCTCAGGCTTTCTCTGTAGCACTGCTGGCATGCTGCTGTAATTGCCACATTATCCAGCACAATTTGAATGGAACTGAGTCAAATTTATTTAGCTCCTGTCTTTAGAGCATTTCTTCACCCACAGCCCTTGTAGTCTGTAAGGTGCTGCTGTGCAAATGTAATGTTCTACACAAAAATGCAAGCTGTTAGGGGAATCAGATTCCCAAATCTTCCCTATTTTACTATTATATACTGTAACTCCGAGACTAGTGGTGGTCCAGTTTTTTATTGTCATTTTCTTCTATGATACCTTAATAGCTTTATTTCAGACGATGCTGTATGGCAGCCTGGCTGGTTCAGCCCTTAAGCCTTAGAAGTGTCCTTCATAGATTTGACCATATTTAGACCTTGAGCTTTTTTCTTGCAAATTTTTGTCCATATCTGCCCACAGACATTGCTGTACTGCCTTTAGCAAATTACTTGTGTCCTTATCCACTCTGAAAATTTTTCTCCAAATTGATCAAACGCTATTAACCATTAGATACCATTTTGGACTTCAGTTCTGTTTTATTTTTGTGAAGAATTGCTACAACGTAATGAGTTTAAAATGCTACTTAATTATTTTAGTTTTGTATTTAACATATGTACAGTCTTCTAAAATTACAGATCACTTTCTTAATTTTAATGGTAGACGTGACAAAATGGCCCACCAAACTTTCATAAGATTGTTGCTTGAATTATACTAAGACTGAAGTAATTCCGGAACATTTTAATTACTCCTAAATGATAGAAAAATATTTTCTTAAAATACAACTTTAAAAATCTACAGAAATAGTTGTAGAATTCTGAATGGTTAATTATTCCTTCTATTCCTGGCTTTTTGCAAAAGTATAAAAAAATCCCACTGACTTGTTCTACTTAAAACTGCTGATGTTACTCACACGATAAAATTGAAACATGGATAAAGCAAATAAGTTTTCAAAAGTAAAAGTTCAGAGACTTAAGTTTCCCAATGAATGCTGGAGACATGGCTGTGTCTCACACAGGTTCCTTCACCTCAGCTGATCATCAGCTCTAACACTGTTGAACTGTTACACCAGCCACTGAGCTCTCCTTGCCATGGGAGGCACTTAGCCCTTCTCAGCTGTGTTTTGCCCAGGGAGTTGCAGGGATCAGTAAAGCAGCAATGGAGCAAGAGAAAGCTTTACCATCTTGCCCCCAGCCAAAGCATTGCTTGCTCAAGTTTTTTTTTAATTTCTAAAAGGCCTAATACCAAAATTTTCATGAGTTAATTAAAGTGCGTTAATTGAGCGATGATGAGTCTCAAACTTGTTTGATATAGAACATGTACTTAACGGTTTCATATGCTCATCTTGAATGAACAGCAGCATTTGAATTCATCAATATCAATAAATATTAACCCAGATGCCTAAATATATGCCACATTTTCGCTACATTAATCATTCAGCTGAAGTCTAACAGGGTGGCTGTGCCTACAAGCTGAAAGAATATAAACCATTTAAGAAATGTCAGTTTATCTAAGCTTCTCTATTTACATTTTTATTGGATCTTTCTTACAGGATAATTTCACTCCAATAACAGAATAACACTCCCATCCAGACCTCCTGAGAGTCTTTTCGCTTGCTCAGATCTGGTTTAGACACTCTTTTTAAATACTCATTGGGAATGCCTGCTGTTTCTCTGTCAACATTGCCCCCAAACCATAAGCACAGGCGTGTGTGAAAAGAATTTTGAAAACAGTTAAGCCAAGAGAAGAATAGTTACAGAAATACTGTAGTATTCAGAAGATGCTTAATCACTGTTTGATGACCATTGAAATGTGTTCCTCTTGTGCATAGATGCCTCTGTCAGCATAGAATATAGAAATAAATTGTATTTCAGTGGCAGTTCCAACAACTGGGTTTGTAGAAGTGCCCTCAACTTTTACTTTTTCTTGGATACTTTCCTCTTTGTCGTCATTAGATTCACGTAATAATATACTGCAACATTGATTCCCTTTTTCCCCCAAGAAGACTTTGAGCTGCCAAAGTTCCCCTTAAATCCCTGATTTCAGTACAGGAGGGGGGATGATGTGATTGAGAGTGGCTCCGCAGAGAAGGACTTGTGGGTGCTGATTGATGAGAAGCTTGACACAAGCTGGCAGTGTGCATTCGCAGCCCAGAAGGCCAACTGTATCCTCGGCTGCTTCAAAAGAAGTGTGGCCAGCAGGTCGAGGGAGGGGATTCTGCCCCTCTGTTCCTCTCCTGTGAGACCTCATCTGGAGTATTGTGTCCAGTTCTGGAATTCCCAACATAAGAAGGATATGGAGCTGTTGGAATGGGTCCAGAGGAGGCTACAAGGATGGTCCGAGGGCTGGAGCACCTCCCGTACAAGGACAGGCTGAGAGAGTTGGGCTTGTTCACCCTCAAGAAGAGAAGGCTCCAAGGAGACCTTATAGCACCCTTCTAGTACCTGAAGGGGCTAAAAGAAAGCTGGGGAGGGGCTGTTTACAAAGGCTTCTAGTGATAGGATGAGGGGCAATGGGTATAAACTGGAGAGGGGTAGATTTAGACTAGACATAAGGAGGAATTTCTTCACCATGAGAGTGGTGAGGCCCTGGCACAGGCTGCCCAGGGAAGCTGTGGCTGCCCCATCCCTGGAGGTGTCCAAGGCCAGGCTGGATGGGCCCTGGGCAGCCTGATCTGCTGAGAGGGGTCCCTGTTCATTGCAGGGGGGTTGGAACTGGATGATCTTTAAGGTCCCTTCCATCCCAAAGTATTCTATGATTCTAAAACCTCAGTTTTTGTAATAAGCTTAGATGATGAAACGTAGATGCTACTTGCTCAGTGCAAACCAGTTGCTTACTCACCATTGTTTCACCATGTTTCAAGGAAAACACCAGACTGGATGTGTAAGATACTGTTCCCAGGTTTTATTGCAGCTGTTTACTGTGATGAAATCATAAACTACATCACCTTCCTAGAGTTCTTGCTCAGAGTCCAAAGGTCTTTACCTTGAATTCTGTGATCTTTTAAATCATTGTTTCAGTAAGCAATTCTATTATTTCTTTCACATCAATTCACCTAGAACACAATTCAGAGTCTTCCCTCACCAGAAACAAATCGACCCTGATAAATGTTGTCCTTCCTAAGCATCACAGCTAGCCAAAATAACCTATATGTTTTCCTTCTTAGGATGGGAAATTGTAAGGAAATAAGAGTCCTTTGATGCAATTGAGCCTGTTTTCAAGATCTGTAATTGCAATTCTTGCTTTCTCAAGCATGCGAGGATTCAAAACACAAGAGTATCTTCCTGCTTCAGCCTCTCTTAGCCAGAACCCAGTACAAAGGCCTCTGACTTCCCTGGGCAGCTTCAGAGCTGCTTTGGGCTTTGTTGTGACGTTGTTCCTGAGCTCTGCCTTTGTTTTCTTTGAAGCGTCTCCTACATACTGCCAAGCTCCCCAAGCAGCGTGCAGAACGTTCTCTGCCCACAGTGTTCAAACTGCTGAGCAACCTTGGATCTACCTTTGCTTTGTGAAAGAAACATTTGTTTAGTTTCTCTTGCAGCCCTGTTTATTGAAAGGTGGTGGTCGAGTCCTGCAGTTTCACACCCCCCCCAAACACTACACAAAGTACCGTCTCAAGAGGATGTGAGAGAAAGATCATAGCTACTTGTTGTAGACAGAACCTGCGTGTTCTCAAGATAAGAAGCATTTGGTGCTTGTACAGTGAAACTATCTGTATTAAAATGTTATTCAAAATGGTGTTTCCAAGTGTATCTAAGCCTGCTAGTGACAGGTCTTGGTGAAACGCCATCGTCCCTGTGATGCTTGAAAACAGAAGAAAGTCAACAATTTTGTCCTTGTTTCATAGTAGGAAAAAAGGTATTAGAAAAACGTATCAGTAAGGTGATTTTCTTTTTATTGCAAAAGGCAAATTTGAAACTGTATCATAGAATTTGACTCAACACATGAAATATTCCAAGCACAGAGATTCCCAGTTAAACCAAAGTCTGAGACAACACATAAATTTCACCATTGATTTAAGTAATAAACCAGCAAAACAATTATTTTCAAAGAGTTGGGTATTTAGACTTATAAATAGCTGTTACACACTTTGGTCACAACAGTTGTGAAATAATTGGTGACTACCAATGTTTTTTAAACGCCCTCCTAATTATTTTATGTGATGTTTATATATGCTCTGTGGAAGTGGATATGCTAGGAACTAGACAGACATACAGACTCTGTTTAACTGATGAATGGGCTGAAGCCTGCAGCAATGAAGGAGATACAGACCTCGTAGTTTTCTCTAAGCACATTCTTTTAATCAGCATGCCATACAGAAGTCAAATTAATAAAGTACTACTGGCCTCTCTCATTCAGGCAGATCTGTATACAGCTTTTGGATTTCTGAGCTTCAGACAAAAAGAATGGGTTTGGTTTTGTCTGTTCCACACTCTTGTCACTGTTTTCAGTCATATCTCAGATTCTCTTGTTCCCAGGCTCTTTTTTTCCCGCCTGGCCTTCACATACATTCAAGATTCGTCATCCTGCACATCTAGCTCGAAACACGGTCTTTTTAAAATAGTTTTTATTCTACTGTGCTTGGTACCAGCTTCATGCTTTATCTCAGTCCCAATTAATCTTCCATATACTTGGCCTTGATCCCACAAAGCCTATGCTTTTCTTTCGACTAACGAATGAGAGAACTGACATACACAATATATACCAGTGGATAAACGCTGCTTGCAGAACCGCAGTTATTGGAGCCGACCGGCATTGTTTCCTCCACCTCAGGGAGCCACAGGGATTCCCAGCACGGGTGGCAAGTGGGGAACACGGCCAGCCGGCCGGATCATCCCACGGGGAGATGTCCATGGAAGTGTCTGTGACTGGACTTTTATATATTATATATACATATTATGTATTTTATATAGAAAGGTATATATATTATATATATTAAATACTCCCTATATAAAGGTATATATTATGTACTACACGTATAAAGTTGTATATATATATGTAACGTAATGTACTCTCTATATAAAGGTATATATGATATATATAATGTGTAATTTTTAGAAAGTACATCATACATATTATATACACACATCTATGTATTATATGTATAAAGGTGTATATATATCATATAGAATATACTCTCTATATAATAGTATATATAGTGTAATTTATAGAGACTACATCATATATATATATACACACACCTATGCATTGTATGTGTAAAGATGTATGTATATTACATATAATATACTCTCTATATAAAGGTACATATTATATATATAAAATGTATAATACATATAAAGTTATGTATTACACATATAAATGTGAGTATAAGATATATATATAATACACTATATAAAGGAATATTTTATAAATATGATGCATAGTGTATTTTATGTATTATGTATTAAAAGGTGTATGTGTTTTATATATATAAAGGGTGTTTTATATATATAAAGGTGCATATATATAATGTATTTTATCTATAGCGGTATCTATACGTTATAAATACCACGTACAGTAGATGAAAGGGTATATTTATTCTATATACAAGGTCCAGGCGAAGCGTTTAAGAGGCTGGGGGTCGCGGCGCGTGCTGGTCCCGTCGCCCGATCGCTCCGGTCACGGGCCCCGCGCGCGCCCCCCCCGCCCAATCGCTGGGAGGCCCGCGGGCGCGCGCGCCGCTCCTGCCTTTGTGTGCGAGGCGGGAGCGCGCAGGGCGGGCGGTTTGGGGCGCGGGAGGGAGGGGTGCGGGGCGGTGGCGAAGGGAGCGGCGGCGGCGGCGGCGGAGGAGGAGGAGGAGGGTAACTATGGCGTGGCGGCCGCCGCGAGAGCGCTGAGGGGAAGGAGCTCGGCGGGACCCCCCCCCCCCCCCTCCCCCCCCTCAACGCCCCCAGCCCCAGGTAGGCTGAGCTCGGAAAGTTTGGGGCGCGGCTCGGCCGGGGGGGCCGCCGCGGGGCCGCCGAACCTCGCGGCTTCCGGGCGGCGTCGAGACCCGGTGCGTGAGGAGGGTCCGGCCCGGGCCCGGCCGTCCTCGCGCGCGGGCGGCGGGAACGGGCGGGACGCGCCCCCGCCCGGGCCCGGGCGCCCGGGGGCTGGAGGGGGGCGCAGCCCCGGAAGGGCGGGCGGCGAGGGGAGAGGGCGCCCGCCCCGCATCCCCCGGTGGGGCCGCCGGGTCCGCGCGTCCCGGCGCGCACAATGGGTTCTGCCCCGCGGGGAGGCGGCGGGCAGCGTACCCCCGCGCCGAGTTTGGGGCTCGCGTCGCTCTCCGGGGAGGCCCCAGGGTTAACGAGACCTCTCTGTCTCTCCGCAGATGGCTCTCTGGACTCCACCGGCCGCGCTGGGGATAACGCCCGCCGGGGCCATTTGCGCATTTTGATTCCTTTCTCTTCCCTGCGCTCCATTTCAGAGCGAGCGGGGAGGCTGGCCGAGGGAAAGGCGGCTGTTTGGATCTTCTGCGGAATCTGCTCGGCTGGTGTTGGGAGGTGGAAGCTTTGTGCCTGGGATTCATCCTTCGCGCTCTTCAGGAGTCGAGAGAACTTTCTCTCTGACAATGATGAAAACCGAAGGCAAAGGGGAAAGGACTTTAAGAAGTGCTTCTCCGCACCGAAATGCCTATAAATCAGATTTCCATGCTATCAAATGCTCTTTTGATGGCGTAAACAATCCGGAAAATGTTTCCAACAAAACAGGCTTGCATCAGAAGCTGGACACATCGTCCAGTGGAGGGGGGAATGACCCCCACCCTCGAGGCAGAGCTGCCACTTATGGCAATAGAGTACACAAAATCAAAAATATGTTTCTGCAAATGGGAGGCTCTTCCGCACCTTCTAGTGAAAGCAGTCCACCTGCTGAGACCAAATTAATCAGCCGGGCCACAGCAGCAGAGCATGGATCTTCTCCAGGTAGCCCATCTTACCTCATTGTCCAAAAAAATAATCTTCTTAATTCAAGTACCAGCCCCTGCAGCAGTCCTGTGGATTCATTGTCTGTGCCTTCTGCTGCTGACAAGGTTATCCGTACCAACGATGAGGCAGACTTGGACAAAGTTGCCCTGGCAGAAAAATTTTCAGAGACCAGGAAGCTGTTTGAGAGAAATATCAAACAACGGAGCTCGGTGGACAGGTACATCCCCAGCAAATGTGAAAGAAGTGAGGATAAGAGGAGACGTAGTTCAGCTTCTGATTGCAGCAATGTGGTAGACCACTTTAGTTCTAATACAGAAGTCAGTCTTCCAGCTGCGCTGGAGAAAGCTGAAAATCAAGATAATGAGGAGTTGAAGCAGCAGCATCTCAGTAGTGGTTCCAAATCCTTCCTGAATGCAGGGCCCATTTCTAGGAGGCTGGAAAGCTTTCTAGGTGACAGTGATACTGAAGAATCCAAAGAAATTTCCAAAAGCGATGGCTCTCTGAATCAGGACCTTTTGAGAGGCTCCCATGGTTTGGAATCATCTGCTGTTGCTGAAGGATGTTCGGAAAAGGCTATGTCCACCAAAGTGCCTGTGATCCTCAGAGATGAGTTGAGCGAGGAGCTTGGAAAAGACAAAAGAGAGCAGCTGGTACCTGAGCGAAGCCTGTGGGATATGGGCAGTATGCCTGGTCAGGAGGCTCAGTGGAGATCAGATAATGTTGCCTCCCGGGTTTCCATCACAGAGGGAACTTGCGCAGAGCTGGTTGCACAAGATGAAACCTCAGGGCATGAAAAAGAAGGTTTGGAGAAGAACCATGTTCCTCAAGAGGATCAGCTGCTCAGATGTCAAGTACAGGAAGGGAAGGAGAGCGACTGTTCCTTGAAAGTGGTAGAAGAGTTTACAGAAGGCAGTGAAACCAGTTGGGAAGGAGAAAGAAATGGGATGTCTGTGAGAGATGGTTCAGTTACACGAGTTCAGGATGTTCTAGAGCAGCAAGAGGATACTGAAGAAGGGGAGCAGGTGGTGGAAAATCAGAGCAAGAACTTAAGTGCTTTCGGAATAGAGAATGCAGCTTTTGATGATGACAGGGATGCAGAGCCAGAAAATCAAGGACCTGAAGGCAAAGAAATTGTAGAGGGAGAGGAGGAGGAGGAGGAGTACATGTATGACAGTGAATATGAGGAGCTTCCTGGACTTTCTGAAGAGGAAGATCCTGAGCCAGACCGAAAAGTCAAGTTCTCAACAGCTCCTATCAAGGTAAGTACATTTGATTTTTTTTTTATTTTTAAAATTTTTAATTATTCTGCACTCAAAACCACTCAGGAAATACATTTTTGTGGCCCTTAACAAGTTTTAAGCTTATGACCTTTATTCAGACCTGAAGAAGAGAAAAGTTATAACTTTTTGGTCAGAAAATGTATAAGTTAGTCATAAGTGATTTCTGAATCACAGCAGATTCATAAAATGGTGAAAGACATGAGATTTTACTTATTGGACGTTTGCAGGAACTCTAAACTTTTAGCAGTAGGTAGAAATGCATGATCTTTAATACTTGCCTTCATTGGTTTAAAATTGAGGCATTGCATTAGGAAGGATTTCTTAAGTTTTTGTACAAAAATTTAAAAACCAAATGAACGAACAAAAAAACCTATAGCAAACCTTTGGGTTCAACTTCAGACTTGTTTTCAGAATTAAATGAGAGAAAATATCAAATGGCTGCCTTCTATTATTTAAGATTTTAGAATTCTCTCTAGCAATAACCATATATTTACGTTGTGTTTTTTTTTATACTGGCTTGGTGAACAAGCAGTAGGAATGTTAACACGAGCATTTTGGAGTTGCAAAGTGGAAGTTACAGGGCAGACTGGGTAATGAAGAGTAGTTTAAGTTACAACACTAACAAATTAAGATTATGTAGGTGTCTAATCTTCCCTCACTGAAAAAAAATGCAAAATAATTAATTCTACAGCTCAAACAGTGTTTACCTGTAGTCTTGTTGCAGGCTTAAGTTATTCTAGTACCTCTTAAAGTTTTGGAGGAGAACTGGGAGATGAGGACCAAGATGGAATGGGAAATTATTTAGGCCTTCTTAAGCATGTTTCTCTTCTTTTACTGTTGTGTGTATGAAAAATATCGTCTTAAATAAATAGTTTTCACACTTTTTTTGTGCAGGGTCAGAAGGACTCACTTTTACTGATCAGAGCGATGTAAAAATTGTGCTGACTCCCGTATTTCCTGCAGCGGAGAGCTGTAATTTCCAAGTTTGCTGAACACACCCCAGTGCTGTACCCCAGAAATTTTTTTGGGTGTGGCAAAATAAATGAGTTCTGTTGTGTGTGGGTTTTTTATAGTCTCTCCATAGACAGGCTGACTTTATATGGCTTTCTTGTAGTTGATAATGCTTTAGTGGTGACCTGGAGCAGTGAAGGGGAGAGTGCCACTGTTGGAAACTGCATAATGAGCTTAGTGAGGGTCGTGAGGGAGCCTGAGGGGCATCAGTCCATTTCTCCTTGCATTTGTGCACTGACTGAGGGAAGTGCCATGTAGACTTTACTATAAATTCGTGATTGTTGAGTAGTTTCCTGCTGCAGGCAGGGTTTTACCCGTCACTGTTGAAATCCTACTGAAGCAGTGGCTGTGACAGACTTTTCCCATCTTATGTGTTATGTCTGTGCTAGACTTGGTTGAAAGCATTAGCAGGTATCTCTGTGCTGACTGTGGTGGAAGCTGTCATGTAGACAAAACCGAGTTTTTAGTGACTAGCACTGTTCAGTTGAAAAAGTGACTGAAAGTCACAGGAACCAACTGGTACCAGATTATTGATTACATGACCAAGGAGTTAGTAGCAACTGTAGGCAGTATTCTGTTAAAAACAGTTGTTACTGTAATGTCCCACTTAGATTAGCAGAATAAACCGTACTTAATGGCAGTATGGTCAGTGAACTTTGTTTTTAAGGCCCTAAATTTGAAGTTTGTGATGCTTACTTTCCTTTATATTTTTTCAATGAAACTTGACTGTATCTTTCCGATATTGGGTATAGAGATCTCTTTCTGGATGTAATTTTCAATAGCTTCTTCCCCTCTGTTCCTCATGCCCAAGCAATGATTTCTTTCCCCTTGTCTCACTTTTTGTTTCGTGTTTTCTATGATACTTGGTGAGAATGAGTCCTGGTATATAATTTTCAGCTTTTGTGCTCTGAAAAATGAGGAATTCCAGCTTTTTTTGCACTTCCCTAAAATCTTTTTTAGTAATGTACCTTTAAAATCGCATTAAGTTTTTAGAAAATTCTGCTTTTACCTCAGAAGGAAATCTTTCTTGTTTGACTTTATGCATAGATTTTATTGCATGTTAAATTAGAAGAGAAAAAAAGAATGCTAGGTGGTAGCAAAAGATGATTTTTGACCCCACCACAGCTTAGAGCGGTGTCATAGTGAGAAATGCATCCTAGTAGCCTCTTTTCAGCTTCATTTAGACTAGTAGGTTTGAAATGTGAATGCCTTTTCAGGCATCCATAGCCACTAGCGGAGGGAGTCTGTATTTCTCCTCCTCTTTACAGGCTCCTGAGAGAGGCCAGGATGGCCTTGGAGTTCTTGCTGTTTCCCTTGTGCACCTCTCTAGTGATTATGGGGAAGCCGTCTTGATCTTTTGCTGTTGCTGTTTAGCAGGTGTCTGATAGAGTTGGAGAATTCAAAACATTCAGAAGGTATTTGGCCAAGAAAAAGCACGTTCTCAGATCACCACGGTTCTGCAGTCGATGGAGCTCTGACCGTTGTGCTTGATATACCCAAAAGGGAGAGTGGATATCTGTGTAGGTAATGGATATAACGTACAAACGTAAAAGCTGTTTATGCAGCAACATCAAACAGAACTTGATTAGTATCTCTGTAGCAGAGTTTCTGGTCAGTTGCGAAATTGGCAAGACTTTTCAGTAAAAGGAGTCTGTGGAGCTCCCAGGGGATGTGTGAGGTAGCTAACACTGTCAGCACTGCATCTGACCCATGCTAGAGACCTGTAATTGTTGACATCTGTAGCAGGGCTTAACATAATTTGATCTGATAATTTCAGGAAAGATGGAACATAATTACGCAAACACACTATTGTTTTGAGTTGCCCTGTGCCTGTGAAAATAAGATGTCAAAATAAATGTTTCAATTTTGTGGATGCTGGTGATGAATGATGTCGGGGAAGACTGCTTGCTTGCTTGCCATGCGTGACCTGACTCTACCTCCTGCTGCTGTTTGGTCTCTGCTGACCTTCAGGGACATTATATCTCCATTGCCTGTTTTTCCTACAGTAGTGAAGAGAGCGATACTGTACAGTTATTAGCAGAACTTAACAGGCTGGCTTTGTGTTATGGCACGTGAGTTATTTTTAGTCTCTTGTTGCCACATATGAAGCCCGTAAGGAATGTAAAGCACACTCAGCTGTCCAAAGTATTTGCAAGGGAACTGAATTTGTCTTTGTCTTGAAGTTTTCTGAATAAACTGCGTAAACAATCAGCATTATAGGGAAAATAACGTCAGATAACTGTGCTGTCATCCCTTTATATTTCACTTTGCTTTTGTAATGTAGAGATTAAACTCACTTTCAATGAAGTTATTACTTTGAAAGGCTTTAATTAATGTAAATGTAATGACTGAGTACTGTGTGACACTTGTAATTTTGAAACTTTCCAATGGGAAAACAAATGCCTGTTTCCAATTCGATTTCTTGAGACATTTTTACTTCTGACTGTGTTAAACCTTGTCCTCGAAACCTTTAATAGCACTGTGACTAACTTCTGCAATGATTTACGATGCTTAGCAATTCTGTAGCTCAGGTAGACTGGAAAGATAATACTGCTGCTATTTCCATTAGTAAGTCTGTTTCATTAGCAGTATTACCCAGTGTATGTTGCATAGGAGTGTCTGTTCCCAGCTCTTTGTGAATATTGCTTGAAGATTAAGTCAAGAACACAGTTTAAAGAAAAAGCCTTTATGAAGGTTTAGTTTTTTGTTTACTTTTATATTTGGCACAGTTGAGCAGAAGTTCAAACTTACTTCGTAAATAAGGAAACTGAAAGCAGTTTCATAGCTTTGTGTGTTGTCCTAACCAGCCAAGTATCAGCTGCCTCTGACAGAATATGGAAGTCTTTCATGTTGCCAATTGTCTTGCACATCGGAACAGAGGTTTTTATGTGTAGCTGGAACACAAACATTAATGTTGTCCAGGCTGGCATACTCTTCAGTTGTCTTAGTACAGAACTGCTTACTGTGGAAGTTAATGAAGCAGTAAATGAACGTACACTTCAGTTAGATTTCCCATGTAACAACGTATCTGTAGAGGCTTATCACTTCTAGAGACACACAATTTTTATAGGTCAGAGTGTAGTCTTCTAAACACTATTTTAACAGAATGTTGCAGAGTAGTGGTTCAGCTTTGTACATCCTCTAATTTTATTTGAACTGTAACTTCTGTACTTAGAACATCATACATGGAAAGGGATACAAAATGCACTAACGGGTGGAAGGTACATGAACCTGGATTTTCTTCAGTTATAAAAGAATTGATGACTGCATAAATGGTCAATTGTTTGTTAGCCATTGGTCAAGCACTTTAGTAAAATACTTCTGTGACATTAGGAAAGCAAGTATGTGACATGGGTATAGGTTGATCTAGGCAGACTGATTCGATTTGAGAGTAGATTTAAACAGAATTGACTTATATGTGGAAAGTCATCTGCTTTAATTGACATAAGTGTCACAGAATCACAGAATGACCAGGTTGGAAGAGACCCACTGGATCGTCGAGTCCAACCATTCCCACCATTCCCTAAATCATGCTCCTAAGCACCTCATCTACCCTCACCTTAAACACCTCCAGGGACGGCGACTCAACCACCTGCCTTGGCAGACTGTTCCAATCCCTAACCACCCTCTCTGTGAAGAACTTCTTCCTAATCTCAAGCCTAAATCTCCCGTGGTGGAGCTTGAGGCCATTCCCTCTTGTCCTGTCCCCTGTCACTTGGGAGAAGAGGCCAGCTCCCTCCTCTCCACAACCTCCCTTCAGGTAGTTGTAGAGAGTAATAAGGTCTCCCCTCAGCCTCCTCTTCTCCAGGCTAAACAACCCCAGCTCTCTTAGCCGCTCCTCGTAAGATTTGTTCTCTGGCCCCTTCACCAGCTTTGTTGCTCTTCTCTGGACTCGCTCCAGAGCCTCAACATCCTTCTTGTGGTGAGGGGCCCAGAACTGAACACAGGACTCGAGGTGCGGTCTCACCAGTGCCGAGTACAGAGGGAGAATAACCTCCCTGGACCTGCTGGTCACGCCGTTCCTGATACAAGCCAGGATGCCATTGGCCTTTTTGGCCACCTGGGCACACTGCTGGCTCATGTTCAGTCGGTTGTCAACCAACACTCCCAGGTCCTTCTCCTCCTGGCAGCTTTCCAGCCAGGCTTCTCCTAGTCTGTACCTCTGCTTAGGGTTGTTGTGCCCCAAGTGCAGGACCCGGCATTTGGCCTTGTTAAACCTCATGCCGTTGGTCTCTGCCCAGCAGTCCAGCCTGTTCAGGTCCCTTTGCAGAGCCTCCCGACCCTCCAGCACATCGACACTTCCTCCCAGCTTGGTGTCATCTGCAAACTTGCTTAGGGAGGACTCAATGCCTTCATCCAGGTCGTTGATAAAGACATTAAACAGGACTGGACCCAGCTCTGAGCCCTGGGGAACCCCACTTGTAACTGGCCTCCAGCTGGATTTAACTCCATTTACCACCACTCTCTGGGCCCGGTCATTCAACCAGTTTTTCACCCAGGAGAGTGTGCGCCTGTCCAGGCCAGAGGCCGACAGTTTCTGAAGCAGAATGCTGTGAGAAACTGTATCAAAGGCTTTACTGAAGTCATTCCATCTTTGTTTGGGATCTCTTACAATGACTTGTTGTTGTTCTTGTAACTCACAGATTTCACTTGTTTGAAGCTCTGTTTATCCCTTGCATCAATATTATGTTTGTAACTTATCATAAAAACTCTTCTTCATATTTTTGTCTCAAAAGTCTCCACAGTACTTTTCAGTGACACTATAGTAAAGTAACCCTGGTGTATTCTGCCTGCATCTGAGTGTGGTATTTCCTGTTGGTTAACTTAGCGGTATGAGATGGTAAAAACATGGATATTAACTAGAGGAAGAAGGTACATATTTTTACAAACATGAAAGTTTTGTTGGTTGTTTTGGGTGTGGTTTTTTTTGAGGAAATACAATCTTTAAACATTTACTGAAATTACAGTTTTTGTAAAAGTTAAACGTTTCTGA
Organism: Clamator glandarius; assembly: GCA_033459285.1. Taxonomy (NCBI): domain Eukaryota; kingdom Metazoa; phylum Chordata; class Aves; order Cuculiformes; family Cuculidae; genus Clamator; species Clamator glandarius. The sequence goes on along the minus strand of JAUNZM010000121.1, from coordinate 3,077,903 downwards.
AGCTTAAATGCATTTAATTCTGCATATGGAGTTACCTGGATTTAGAGTGTCCAATGTCCAGTATTTCTGGTCCTTGTTATGTTTTGTTTCCATCGTGTTTGTTTAGCTTTCTGTAAAGAAGCACATACAACTCAAACTTTCTTTGGCATTTGTTTCCTATCATGTGTATTCCATTTTGAGTTTTAGGAAATATTTGACGTGTGAGTTTTACAATGGTAGATAGATTTGGCATTTCAAGAGTCTTTGGGTGAGGTCCAGTGCCAGGGTATGGGGCTGTAGAGCAGAAATCTAACTTGGAACAGAAGGAGCAAACGATGTCTTTTTATGTCCTGGCTCATTACTGGAGCATCTCAGTTCTTTACATGAGTATCTCAATATATTTCTAACTGAATTATTCCCTGGATGCAGTTGTATCACATAATAGCTGCCCTGTTTGATGTACTTGATGATGCTATAAAACTATAGACAAATAAGAGAATGCTGAAGTTATGGATGCCAGGTAAGGTAACTATCACTGTCTGTCCTCACTCCTTTTTCAGTCCCTCCAACTTATAACTTCCAAGCAGTTTGACAGGGAGGAAAGAGGTAATTTAAAGGTATTCTTGAGATACTGCGTAGTTTGGAGAAAATCAGCACTTGTATCAGAGTTGCAGATTCATGCCCTCACTGGTGGTAGAGCTGCCGCTTTTATTTAAGTTACTTGTTATAACTAATGCATATCCAGCCTGTGCTGTGTTTTGCTCTGAGAGCGACAGTGGGGAGGGAGGAAAGGGGATAAAGAGTGTCTAATAAGAAGCATTTAGTGTTTCATGGGAGGTGTAATCAAAAGAAACACTGAGGTGGTGATGGAGGTCAGCAAAGATAAGCAGATTTATAGGAGACAAATTCATTAACTGGACAGTTAAGCTGCTGAAAAAGTCAGCATTTTTTTGATATGTTTGCTGTTATAAGTACTGCAGTGTACTTGACTTGGACTGACAAGGAGTGAACAGGCAGTAGCTGAAACTTTTTCGTAGTTTACCTGAGAGATGGAAAAAATGAGTTGTTCCTTTTCATATCATTCTAACATAAAAGAGAAGGGGAACACTCAGAAGGACATCAGTAAAAAGAAGTACACCTCCGTTATCTGAGTACATACGTTGTATTATTGAGATCAAAAGATGCAGTGTAGTAGAGTTGTTTTTACAAGGTTCTTAAAATAAAGCATTATTCCAAAAGGGAACGTGGAAATTCTTTAAATTTATTTTTCAATCGTTTTCCTCCCTTACTCTCTGATGTGTCTCGGAATAATGAGATGATCCTCCATTTCAGAGCTGGGGTATTGATCGTCGCTAGGAACGATATTAGTGCAGGTTAGTTGATTGAGTTGATCTGGTATGGCAGGGTTATTTTGTTATTGTTTCTTCTTATGGCCTTTAGAAAACAGCCAGGTAGACTATTTTTTCCCCACTGTTATTCTTTTGAAGTTCCTCTTACCAGTTTACTTGCAATTTAGATTTAGTCAGGTCAAGAATTTTGTGTTGGTGTATTTATTTAACATTCACAGATCTAATTCTTCTAGATTGCCAGACTTAAATTGGTGGTACCAAGACTGTTGGGCAAGATCTTTTGGAGATGCCCCCCTTTTATGTAGTAATGTGAGTACGTTTTGTGTCTGCTGGTCATATCCTATTTATTTGGAGTCTTTCAGTCTCTTCGGCAGTCAGAGAGCAATGCCACCCCAGCTGAGATGGTGGAGTAGAACCAGGTCTCGCAGAGCTCCGCTTTCATGGAGGGACAACATGGATCATTTCTGGGCATCTGCTCTGAATGTTTGAAATGAAATAAAACTGTGTAATGAATCTGAATGGATGCTTTTCTCTGTCTTCAGAATTCCTTTCACTGGTATTTTAAATTAAATACCTGAAAGTAAAAGAGCATTTCTTCTTCTAAGTAGGTAGCATAACCTGACTGAAGCAGATCCCATGCTCTATTTCCTACTCTTTTACTAGGTCCACTGCTTTGGCTACTCTAATGAAATACAGAACTAGAGAATAAATTTTACTGGTTTTATTGAGAGTTAAGTAGAGAATAGTGAGACTGGGAAAGAACTGGTTTATTTATGATGAAATTACCTATATGAAATTGTCTGCACTGTAGATCTGAAGCAAGATTGCACTTACATCTTTACTTAAACTGATTTGATTTACTTGAACTGATTTTGATTGAAGTCACGCATCGCTATAGGATCAGGTGAAGAGGGTGCACGTTCTGCTGGTCTGCCTGTTTGGTAACAGAAAACACTGCATTGAGTGTAGTTGCTTATAATATTAACCTGTTTAACAGTTACCAACTGTTTTGAATGCTTTATGGAGATGAATAAAAGTGTAAGTGTTTAAAAAGAAACAGCAGTAAGCAGGGTGTTTCTGTTTGCTTATGAAAGGCTTTGATGGCATGAATTGGCATAAATCAGGTGTAGTCACATTTCACTTAAAATATAACAAGTAGCGATAATAAAATGCTAACTGTGGAGCTTTCAGAAACAAAGGGAAGAGTGAGTAATGGTAACAAGATGTCTACTTTAACTGAAGAGGGAGATTGTGAAAGTAAACTCTGAAGTGTACTTCATACTTGAGTCCTACTTCAGTGCAGTTGTTTCAGATGATTATTTGCGTTTGCCTAGGCACTTAACGTTTTGCTGAGCATTGCGAGGCAGTTGGTTTGAAAGCTGAAACCGTCAGATAATTTCCCCTGGGCTGTAACTTGTGTTTTGAATGTTTGGCCTTACTGTGTGTCAGTAAACTTGCATGTTCAAAGTGAAGAGTTGTGTTTCGGAAGAACCATGAACCGAGTGATGTGGTTGCTGTTAGGTGTGGTGTGACGCGCTGCTGTTGGGAACACTGCAGTGCCTCTCCCCGGTGAGCGTTACTCCACGCATGAGGATTTGAAAGTGATATTGGTGTTGCTTCCATTCCAATGAGTTGTGAGCCCTGCTGTGCAGGTATTGATTTCTTAACCTTACTATTTAGTTGCTTTTGTAGTGTTCTGGTTTTGATGAGGCACAAACAACTCTAATTTACTAGAAATGAATATGGGAGTGGAGATTTTTGAACTGTGTTTTATGACTCTAGCACTTTCAAACAGATGCATGGTAAAGTAGTGTTTACCCTCTAAGAAAATCAACATTTTGCCAAAATTAACATGTCTCTCAAGTAGTGCTTTTTGCATGCTGCTAAGAGTTTGAATTAAGTGAGGTTATTTGGGTTTGTTTTCTGTGATAATGCTGTTTTCTGTGACAGGCAATATAATGGAGATTTTTAGTTCTGTATGGTAACAGGAACTGAATGGTCAGATATTTTAGACAGTAGGCTGCATGCATTGGGGTTTTTATGTGTGCTAATCTTGATGATGTCAACATTAGCATCTTCATAGAAGGAGGTGAACTTCATTTTGCATTCAAAAAGTGATTCATTTTCCTGGTATGAGGAATGAAATTTGTTCTGTCTCCAATTAAATAATATCTGCTGTCCAATAAACATTAATGTATTTGAAATTTTTCAGTTATTTCTTAATAGTTTAATTTAAATAGTCCTTAAAAATTCAGCCCTCCGACCAAACTTTTTTGGACTCAAATTACTGGTTTTCATTCTAGAGAAAAGAGGTCTTGGGTGTAAAAAGAAATTCTCTTTTTTCAGATAGCAGGGTTTTTCATAATTTATTAGCTTGACTTGATCCAGAAGTTATTTAATCTTAGGTTAACCTTCTATGGTAAAAGGCTTGTAAAATTCACATGGTTTCCACAGTAAAATTCATCTGGTTTCTCCTGTGTTGAGACAATAACTTGTGTTTGCTAAAGCATATTTTCTAAAAATATCACTTGCACACTAATATTTTTACTATCTCTGGCTAGCAGTGGCTTCTAAATAGTAAGATTAGAATTTCTTTTGTCCCTAATGCGTTTGATTCAGTGACTAAACCCCATCAGACATGGTGCAGGGATGAGCTGTGTTTAGCTTTCTCATCAGTCTTCTAAACTGTGTAACTTATATTATTTATTATCCACTTTTTAACTGTGTTTAATGTTACTTCTGTGGCTTGGCAAGAACAACTTGCTGAGCAATTCTGTGTTTTCCATACTAGTATCAGCAATTTTACTGTTTCCGTCTCATAAAAGATTAATACAATGTTATAAATCCACATGTACACAATAAAAATTTCTGTCTTTTGCCCTTGACTCTTTGGCCATAGTTTTCTCAGTGTGCTCTTGCATTTCTTTTTGTTATTGCAGTGTTTGGCTTCTGGTTATAGATCAGTTTTACTTTTCGTTTATTCTTTGTAAATTCATGTTTTTTCCTCAAAATTCTTTTTCTGAAGTTGGGGGCAGGGTGGGGTCTTCCTATTTTGAAATTAGTCTGTCTTGTTATGGTTTTTATAATGTTGCCTAAGGCCACCTCACATTTGCCTTCTCTCACTTTAAGAGAAAAGTATGAATTCTTTCTCTTTGTGGATTAGACAGAACTTATTACAGACAGTTTTTTTTTAAAAAAGCTAGTGTGCACAAGTATTAGTGGTCTTCATTTGCTTAGATGTGTTTGTGCTTATATTTCATGAATAACAATTATAGATGTCACTGGAATCTAAGCCACTACTAGTTTTAAATTTTATGATCCACTCTTGACAGATGATCCATTCCTTTAGTAAATTTTGAGTCAGAATGGGCAAAATCCATGAGACACTCAAGTACAAGGCTTTTACTTTATAGTTGGAAAAATATTTAATAAATTCTGGAAATTCAGAGAGATTTTGGTGCTGGCAGGCTGAGATGTGCAGCACACTTAATGTTGTTGCTATGGTGCCACTTTGTACCAATTTCCAGTGCAGTATAAATGTTGCATAAAGATCCATTTGCTAATGTAATTTTTCAGTAGGTAGTGACTGCTTGCATCTTCTGCATTGTGAGTTAAACCACTGAGTTACAAAGAATCAAGAGAATACCATTTTGAGTGTCCCTGAAAGTAGCTACTACCATTCTCTCCGTTTGGCCCACCCAGCCTTTTAATACTTAGTGATCTTTAACATTTTAGTCATATCATTAATACTAGTTCAATTAATACTAGATCAAGTTATAATTTCTATACTCATGAACTTCCTTTTTATTAGTAGTTTTAAAATTCTTCTTATTATAACTTCACTATTTATGTAGAGAGATTGATTTTTCTGTTGGGAAGGAAAGAAACAAAAGTACGTTGGTCTTGTTCCAAAGGGAGAATAGTGCTTCATTAAATGTTTCTGCTTCACATTCTATTTATTGATTCGGGGAGGCAGAGAGGGAGATTAATTTGAAGAACTTGGCTGTCTTTTTTCCGATAGTGATAGACTAAGGACATTTGAGAACTCTGGATGGTTTTCTTTGTCTATTTTGTAGATTTTCCTGCAAATGCTATGGAAGTCAGATACTCTAAGTTCAGCCTTTGTTGTCTTTCTGTGTCCATTTGTTGCCCGCTGGTGTCTGTGTGACAGTCCAAAGGAGTTTATTAGTTTATGTACCTTTATGCAAGACTTGGGAACAACAGCTTTTCAGGGAGGTTCTTTTATTAGGGGAAACGTAAGACTTCAGAGAGTTGGTTTCTTCCTTCCCTTTCAGCTAATCCTCCTTACTTACTGGACTGCTGTATGGCCGTGCCATGTTTCTGGAGTAGCTGTTTTGTGGGATTTGGTGAAGAGTTTGTTAAACTGTCCTCCAGTTGTAGTCTGGAGGTGAAGCGGTAAGCTCCCTGGGAAATACTGAGTTGCTTTTTGGTAATCTGTTTCAATAACCATGTGTCTTCGGCTACTGCCGTGCAGAGCTAACACTATGTACTAGTGGATGTAAATTCACTAGGAAAATGTTAATTGCAGCTAATTATAATTAATTCTGTCTTATTGACATGATTGCAGTTATGAGTCTAGGTAGTCTTAGTGGGAAAATGCAGAAGTTGCAAGACCTTATTAGGCCAGTGTAGATGAACAGGAGGTGTTGTATTGTTTTTTCTTTATTTTTTTCCCCCGTAACTTATGAATTTAAATATAATTAATGAACAGTGATAAATAAAACTAACCCTGTTACACGTAGCTCAGTCTTTCTAGATTTTGGTTTTAATTTGTGTTGTTTATTTTTTATTCTTAACAATAAGGAAAATCTGCTGGAGTGATTACTAAAAATAGTAGTGTATGTAACAAGGCATTTCCTTTTCCTGGTGAACTGTGTGATTGCCTTGCAAAATCAGAAAACTACATCTGTTTGAAGCACTGCAATTGGCAGATGGTGTGGGGGGAGGGAAGAAGAGAGGAAGAAGGATCTGGGGGGACGTAGTCCTAAAAAAGAAAGGTAACACTATGGCAAAAAAGGGAGATGACTGATTTCCTTGACTGATTATTTTAAGTATTTGATGTATTTAGAGCACAAAAAGTATTTAAGGAATTGTTTTGAAACTTCTAAAATGTTACTTCTGTGCAAGTTGGAAACTCTGTTACAGCAGCAATATTTATTAAATTGGTGGATATTTTGAAATGGGATCTCTAAAAATACTGCTTACATTTACTTACTAATTTTTCTTTCAATTATATCATGCTTGGAAGGCAGAAGGAAAGCACTAAAAAAAAGTTTTCTGTTACCTTTCTCAGGTTTTCAGTACTTATTCAAATGAAGACTACGATAGACGTAATGAAGAAGTTGATCCTGTGGCAGCCTCAGCTGAGTATGAGCTTGAGAAAAGGGTGGAAAAAATGGAAGTGTTTCCTGTGGAAATTGAAAAAGGTGCAAGTCAAAACTTGAACATTTACAAGAGTTACTATGCATACAAACAAATTTAAACTCTTACCTTCTCTGAATTTTGGTCCTGAATTCTTAAATGTGTGCTCAGGTTTTCATTTGAGGCTAGTTCTTGTTGAATTTAGTGAGCTTTAAGTGGACAGGCCTCTATTAAGTGCAAACTGTCATACTTGAGTGAAGTTAGGAAGGCTGTGTTTACTGAGTGGCAGATCTGCACGAAAATGCACGCAGCTCATAGATTTTGCTGTTCCTTCCTTCCAGATCCCATGAACATTTGAATCTAACACACAGTCATAACTACAGAACAAAAAAGCTTTAAGTGGTATCTAGATAGAAAATATGTTGTCTTTTATTTTTCTAAGTGACTCTTCATATTTTGTGTGGAAGGACTTGAAATGCTTTGAAACAGCTCACTGCTGCTAACTGTTACATCTTGTGTTATGTGGCTAATATTAAATTTTTAATCCATTAGGTGACAGTGGCCTTGGCATCAGTATTATTGGAATGGGAGTTGGTGCTGATCAGGGACTGGAAAAACTAGGTATTTTTGTAAAAACAATAACGGATGGTGGAGCTGCTCAGCGAGATGGACGGTGAGTGTGTCATTGAATCGATTGTGCATTTTATAAACTGAGCCCGATGTTTGTCATCGGATGTGCTAAATACTGTGAATAGAAGTACAAAAGCTGAATGCAGATGAATAAATATTACATTTCTGCTTTATGTTAATTTTGTTAAAAGCTAGATTTTTATTTAATATAGGACATTTTTTGAAAATAAGCATAGATCTGCTTATAGCATATATGAAGAAAGCTTAGTATGTGCCCATGTGTAAAAGTGCCATGAAGTCATATTGACACCCCAGGACACCAATCACTGCAGATAATATAAAAAGTATCAAAACAAATATTGCATAAACTTCACTTGGTAATCTGCATAGTAACTGAGGTTCGGGACATTGTTTTTAAGCAGTGAACCTCTTGGGACTCAATTTCTCATTGTAAATACTAGTGTGTTTTAAGTGATGCTTGTCATGTCAAAAATCTGTCAAGCCAAAATATTTATGTTGAACTGATAGCTAAACATTTATTTATTTTGCAGCATTCAAGTAAATGATCAGATTGTTGAGGTTGATGGCATAAGTCTAGTGGGAGTCACTCAGTTCTTTGCAGCCACTGTATTAAAAAACACAAAAGGCACAGTGAGGTATGTATGTTTGCTGTGAAATAATACTTAATCTTTGTCATTTTTCATTAATGGAGAATACAAAACCAAAATCTGAAAGTTTTACAAAGACATTGTTAAAGGCAACAGTATGGCAGACTGATGTTTTAGATATATCTTAAGCTTCTTACTGCAAGGTATAATTTGGTTTTGTTCTCTAGGTTTCTGATTGGGAGAGAGAAGCCAGGGACTCAGAGTGAAGTAGCCCGCCTCATCAGTGAGACCTTAGAGCGAGAGAGATGTCTGTTTGAGCAGCACTATGTTCATGATGATACAGAGCAGGTAAAACGTCATCTGCTCTTGCATATTCTTAAAAATACATGACTACTGCTACATGCAGTAACTTCTGCAAATACAGTAAATGGTTTTGAATCAAATTGAAGCAAAAAGAGGACAAAATTGGGAAATGGTTAAAAACAGAAAACACAAATTTCTTACGCTACTTTTAGCAAGGTACATGATTATGACTACTTGCTATACTTCCAATTTATCAATAATCCAAATGCTATTTCAAAGTATCGGCTGTGTGTGATTGCTTTGTGTATGGCTTATGTAGCTTTCTTCCATGGAGCTTTGATGGAGGTTTTTGCAAGTCATCTTTAAAACTTATCATAGGTATCAGAAACTAAAAAGTAGTAACTAACTGAGAGAAGTTTTACAACTATTTGGATTCCTTGATTGTGTGTTTTTGTTATTACTGCTACTATAACGCAAGGTGTGTGTCTGTGTGATTTTTTCCCATTTTGTCAGGATGATGACTATGATGATGATGACGATACTTATGAGACACATTTACGTGGAAAATCTGTAGAAGTCTTTGATCTTCCTGAAAACGAAGATATTGATTTACCACTGGACATGGATTCAGCACAGTCTCTTCTTAAATTTAAAGAGGTGTGGTAACAGTATCTTAAATATTCTTTGTAATGCACTGGGGAGTGTCTGACCTTGTAAGATTTTGATATAATCTCTTTTATATCCCCTTCACTGTGGCTTTGAGGTTTTTTCCCCCCTGACATCACTGATAAATCTCTCTGGTGAATGTCCCTTGAAATGTAGGTTTGGAATTTTCTGATCTCAAATTTCCTATACATATTTCTGTTAAATGGTCCTTTGATTTAAATTAAATTTAAAAAAGCCCTTGGAAGCAGGCATTAGAACCCAACAAGAACCATCTCCCTACTTATTGTGATGTTTGAAGCATTACATTAAATAGATACAGTGCTTCTCTTGGTTCTTCTTTGGCCCATTAGACTTTACATTTATTTCCTGCATAGTAAAATGGCTTTAGCTGTGGAGAGGGAGAATGGGGGGACAAGTGGCTCATTCTGGATGGTCTGGAGTGTTGTGGTTAGATATTCTTCAGGAAGATGAGAAACACACATCTAATCTCTTGCGCTGGTGCTGTGGTCTTCTGGAAAATCTCTGCATACATAAAAGCACTTGTTTCTGTAAAGAGGCATGGTTTTGGCTTGGAGATTTTTTTCAGGTGAACCCTTCTGGGTTTTTTTATGTTGTATTTTTTGGAAGTAATTAATTTGTAAAATCAATAGGGCGATCCAGACTGTGAATCCCAACTTCACATAATAATTGGAAAGTTGTGTTCCCTTTTCTCAAGGCTCTTATAGAGGAGCATGTTACTTTATTCACGTTTGTGAAATCTAGTCAGGGATTTAGGTGGTGCAGACTTCAGCATGTAAGGATCTGAATGTCTTTGGAGTTTTTAGTCACTGTCATTTTCACTCTGGAAAAGAAAAATATACTGCAAAGAAACCGGTTTTTACAATGCCATTTGATGCATACAACAGGTTATTTTTGCAAAGGATCAGTGTTTTGGAGACATACCTAAGTTTACTGTCTGGATAGCATTGATGATATCATTGAGGAAGTTGAAATTTCAGGCTATTCATCACATTGATAAGAGAACACCTGAAGTTTTTCTAGGTTAGGAAGCATAGAAGCAGGCTACAGGATCTTTTCATACGTGGAAAGTGAGATACAAGAAATAACAAAATAACTAGTAGTTGTCAAAAAAAGGGTTTTTGCACTCATGTCTGCTGTTTTCTTAAGACGTGTTAACAATAATCATTGCATTTGGCTTTAGATGCATCCTTTGTTTAATAATCCTGTGAAGATTTGTGGTGTAAAGTACAAGGCTTGCTTAATTTTAAAACAAAGCCAGTTACTTGTAAGTTCTGATAAGTCAAAATCTTTAGTTCTGTAAAAATTTTACTTGATTCTGTCTGCCTCTTGTCATCATAAGTGCAGTGCTATGATGACATAGCAGTCATTCTCCTAGCACATTGAAACATTATTTTAACCTTCTTGCTTTTCTTAATGTATAGCAAACTATATGGGATTTTTAACTGTATTATGTGGTCATGTATTGATTTTGTAGCATATAGAATAATGTGGAACTTGTTTGGTTTTAACTTGAGTTCAACTTTTCGTTTAATAAAAGCTCATGATCACTGCTGTAACCAACAAATAATTAAGTTGACTTTATGGCACTATAAAAATGGTTCAAGGAACAAGGGAATTATGGACAAAAAACCAGCATTACAAGTACCATTTTGTGCGTGCTTATCCAATTTGTTGTTTATTTGTTTCAGCTACAATTAAAACATGCAGTAACAATAGCTGAAGTGAATCAACTGAAGGAGAAAGTAAGTTTTCAAAGAATCTTATTACTTGGTGGTGGAATTATTTTTATTTCTGCTACGACTTTTTACCACGAACAGGCTGAATGCAGAAGGCAGCAGTCAGTTTTAGGCCTCATGGTCTGTGTTATGCTGGACAGGCATTTCTAAGCTGAAAAGCTGTGCTTAAACTTAAGTAACAAGACAAACTCAAAAAACAAGTGAAAAAAAACCCCAACCCCAAAATCCCTCCTGTGCCATTATGAAATGAATAAATCAGTATTACTGTTTATATTAGAACTGAATATAGTAGAGTACTGTATGAAACAAGCTCCTAAACAAATAAGAACATTTTCAGAGGTATTGACACTTAAGAGACAATGGTTTATGGATGACTTTCTGTTACCAGAAAGTTATTTTGGTCACCTATTCCCCCTCTTTCCCTAGTCAAATTTCTGACCTGCTTTGTGGGGAGAGGTTTTTTCCCTGCTTTTTTTTTTTGTGAGGAATGGTTCAAATCTTCTGCTTCCCCTGAGAAAAGATTTCCTGTTCTTTTTGCTGCTTTTTACACTGATAGAGATCTGTGCATGGTCTTATTTCTGGAAATATTTATTGTAGGTGAGCAGCTTCTTTTATTCCATTGCCCTTCTGCATTGCTTTGCTCAGAAATGTGTACCCTAGGACAAGTTGCAGCACATCGCTGGGGATGCGTAGCAAGTGGGGAGGGGATAGTGCTTCAAACTGCAATAATTTTGAATACCAGTATCTATTGGCATTTTCCTTGCACTCTGCAAGTGTCCAGAGCTCTAAGTATAGCGAGGCAAGGCAGCCAAAACCTGTGTTCTTATGATACTCTGATTTTGACTTTTGACAGTGCAAGGAGGAGTCCTTGCAATGTCCTTGAAATTTGGCCCAAGTGGGTTGCTAAAAAGCTGTTTAAAAGTGTTGAAAAGTACAACTTACTGCCCCGTGTTTAATTCAAGAAGTTCTTGGTCCTTCCAACATCTTTCTTCCATCAGCAGGTGATCTTTAATGGTTCAAAAGCAGCGATTTCCTCAGTGTAATTGGTGTCCCCTAAAGAAAGCATGGACAAACTAGTCAGCACCCTGCTCGTTTACTCCTCCAAGGCCTGGAGAACTTCCTATGTTACCATTCCCTTTTATAACGTAGCAGCTGCCAAACTGAAGGGATCCCAACACTTTCCTTTGCTGAAGAAATGTTTGATGGTTTTATTCATTACACCTAGGAAAGAAAACCATGGGTATATTATAATTTATTAGGAAGGCCAGAGTCTTATGAAATTCCAGGGAAAAATAACTGGTCTAGTTAGCTTTATTCAACAAACTGTTAGTAACAAAGTAGTAGGAGATAAAGCTTGTCTTGTACAGGTTAAAATTCTGTATCTCCAGTTGCCCTTGAAGGTAATCAAAACAGGCCTCTTGAGAGGTATTAAGGGATGGTGAGATCTTGAACAAGTCAACATAAGCTAACAATAAAGGTCTTATTAATTCTGTCTCTTTAAAAAGAAGCATTACTAGTGAGGAAGTAGTAAAACACTTTTGAGTTTGCATTCTAAACTTGGATTAGCAAGGATTGCAAGAGTTGATAACGATTTCTTTAAAAGTTTAGTGTCTTGTTTTAATATTGCTGATGAGTAATTTTTATTCTTAAACAAGTATAAGCTTTTTTATTTCCTCTTTTAGATCAGATTAATTCTTTAAGTATTAATTAATCTTTTCAGTTAAAAATTGTTGAAGCAGAAAAAAATGAATGGAAACTAAGTCGAGCCCAACTTCAGCAAAACTTAGATGAAAGCAAAGAAAAAATGAAAAAGTTAGAGACCTACTGGTTAGAGGCACAGAGTTTATGCAAAACGGTAAACGAGCATCTTAAAGAAACCCAAGAACAATGTGATGCCCTTGAAAAGAAATACAGCAAGGCCAAGAAATTACTTAAAGATTACCAACAAAAGTAAGTACCTCAAAATACCAGGCCTCTTTCTTGCTTGGATGTTTTATGCGTTATGGTGAAAACTGACAGCAATACCTAGGGTTAGGATTTGCTTGACACTCTCTCTCTGTTTGTCAGAGTTGAGGGAAGCAGTGGGCTATACATGCTGAATCCTTCCATACCTCAGGTCACCAGCTTCTGAAACCGTTCTTATAAAATTTTGCACTTGCATTTGATTCTAAGCTTAGGAAAAATATCTTAATATTTTAGTAACAGCTTTTTAAAACATCTTAGTTGAGAAACTAGAATGCATCTTGTACTCTGGAAGGACTACTTGAAATTTGGGGAGGGGTATTTGGCAATACCTTTTGCTGTTTGTGAAGCCCCCCCTAGTTTTGACCAACTGAAATGTTCCAGATAGGGCAGGCATCAAAAGGATATATAATATAAGCCAGATACGTGTGATTTAGTGTGAGTTAGGAGTTATATCTCATAGGGGGAATAAAAGGAATTCTGAGAAAAATTAAGCATTTGGAATATGAACCTAGCCCATCAAGATGGCAGCATCAAACCAGTACCTTCAGCCTGTTAACAGGCTTGGCGTTTTTAGTATAGGTAATATTGCTTATGAGATACACCTGTTTAAGACTTGAACTCTGTTGTCATGCAGTTGTGTCTGTTTGTTCTACCTCTTTCTTCTTAGCTGAACAAGAGCTAATTGCAGAATACTTGTAGAGGTGTCTTGATAATACAGAACGCAACTGTTGCTTTTGGTAGTTACTGTAAGCGTATAATTCTCTTGTCCCCAATTTCTCCACTTGCTACTTTATTTTTAAAGGCAGCTTGCATGATCTTTTGCTCAATAGTCCCCATCCAGAAATGTCACTTTTCACAGGACATTTGTGCTGTTTCTTTTTAAAGGTCTCCTTTCCCTTCTCCTCCCAAGCTTATCCGCATGGAAGTTTGAAAGTACGTTAAGATAACTGCTAACGTGCTCGTTTCCATTTCCTCACTGTTCAGCGAATTCCCTTTACTCCTTTGAATGTCCCTGAAGCTTTTGCATTTTGCGTACGTGTTCTACACTTGTTTTCTGGTTTTATGTGTTATTCCATCTGACTTGCAGGGAGAAAGCAGCTTTTATTTTTGTTTCCTTCTTGTAATCATTGCTTCTTTTTGTAAAACTCAGCTGTTGCAATTTCTGTAGGGTGAACTAAGTTGAAACTTGAAATGCAATTTGTTTTCCTATAAAGAATTCTACATAGCTTGTGGAAGGAAAATACTGTGTGTCCATGTAACTTTTTTGAAGAGAGGAAGATGTAATGACTGTAGTTGTGCATATATTTAGCACAAGTTGTATATGCAACTTGCTACCTCTACAGGTAGAGTGATGGTTGTAACTTTTGTCATTTTTTGATGTTACGAGGTCAATAAATCAATTATACCTTACAATCTATTTTTTTCCATTTTTTACTGTCAGAATGCTTTTTAGTAAATGCAATTATGTGTGTCTGTTTCATGTATTTTTTCTACTTATCTATATATTTCTGTTTCATATATACATATATATTTCTTTCACCAGAGAAATAGAGTTTCTGAAAAAAGAAGAGGATCATTCAAGGCTACTTGAAGAGAGAGACCAGAAATACGCAGAACAGCTGAAAATATATCAGGAAAAAGTAAAGTAGTATTATATTTTGAAACAAACTCTGCATTCTGGGAGAGTTGTATCTCACTCTGAATTTTAACTCTTGCAGGTTTCTGAGCTTGAAAGTAAACTAAAAGTATATGAGACAATGCCATATATGTTTGGAGGTAGCAGTTTACTGGAAGACAGTTGTCAAAGTTCAAGCCAATATAATGAACGGTCAAAAATAAGAGAAGAAAATGAAAAAGAGTCAGAATCAATAGAAGAAAGACTAAATTCTTCAGATTTGTTAGTTTCTGGTAAGTAGGATCTTCATTTTGCATTTAATAAAGCTTAGAATGAGTTCTATTATATGAGTAGTGGTTTTCTGTTAAAATAAGTTAAGTGTTTACTATTTTTTATTGATCAGGTAAGTGTCTGACCTGAGCTTGTGTGGATATTTTTGTTCAGATCCCTCAACATTTTCAGTATTATATTAATATACTTCTTAAATGCTGTGGGAAAGTGGAGATAGGTGGAGAGATCTGTCTTCACTGTTCCTTAGATTCTCTGTTAGTGAATCCAGTGTTAGTGAAACTAAAACACAGACGTCCATCAGTTAAAATGCCATTGATTTTTATGCTGTGATTTACACAAAAACTTGTTATGATTTTTTTTTTGTCTTGTAATTTTATGCCGAGAATGTTATATAAATATCACAGGGTGTCTCAAATGAGAAGTGTATTTTAAAAAGACTTAGTAGATGCCTATGTACTTTGTAAAGAGTTCTGTCATGGAGAACAGGGATAGGAAAGTACATTTTGGGCACAAATTCTTATCCATTTGAGAATAAAATTAATTTTTTCAAGGACAACACAATTATATCCTGATGGATTATATTTTATTTTTAATTGAAGAAATTGGGTAGAAATATATTTCACATTAATTTGAAACTGCTATCACAATATTGTTAAAATATTGTGGCATTATATAGAACAGGATTTTCATACGGTAATAATTAACAGAGAAATTCTGATTTAACTTCTAAGTATTTTTCAGGACAGTGGGTTGGAGAACTTGCCTATCGTGTTTTGGTTTTTTCTTTTTAAAGAAGCATGTATTTGTTGCAGATTTTGATGCTTTTGTTGGGGATACTCCCAGATTAGACACCAGTGCCCACAAAGCTAAAGCTCAGCTTGCTTTGAAAGTGAAACGCCAGCCACCTTCTCGATCAAAGCTGAAAGAATCTCTTGGAGCCGGACAACAGACTGCAAGTCTACAGGTACCCGTATTGGTAGATAGTAATGCATTCAGGAGCCTAAATGTCTGTTCAGTTTTATCTGTATTTGTAATTGTAAGTGTTGTCCATGCTTCATTTAGACTGTGCCAAAGCATCATATTTTTATGCCATATCAAGTGAAAAGCGCTGTTTGGATTCATACTACATATGTGGTATGTATCGCATGTTCTTTGTGGCATAGTAAGTTAGCAAAGAAGCATGCAAGCTGTAGTAATTCTGCTTGTTGAAAGATTATGATATAGTGACAGTGGTTTGTTGTGAAATGTGGTTGCCTGTGTTACAATTCCTTCATCTGAAACAAATTGGTCAGCAATTTCTTCAAAAACTAAACACTTCTGAAATGCTTCATTATTACATAAATAATCATTTGAGTCCACAAAAAGTATACCAGTAAAATGTGTTGGCACATTTCTGCAAAACAGTTGAAGAATTGAGGTGTGTATAGTTGATATATGAGAGAACATGTCATAAAGGGAGAAGACTAAACTACTTCAGTTAGACTGAAAAGTTGTTGCATTGAATGGGAATGGCCAAGATGTATCAGAACATTTTGATGATTTGGCTAGGGGAAGATGGTTTAGGACGTGCAGAAAGATCTGTGTAGGAGTAGATAAAGGAGAGCCTGTAAAAGCAGCTTCATGTGATTTAGATGGTATCTACAAGTGATGAGAGTTAAACTTCCTCAGTTCTGAAAATTTCATGTGTAGCCTATCCTTACATCAGATAGTAAATATTATATATCATGCTTATCATTAAATAACTTTTTAATTTGTTGAAGGATGAGGATTCAGAAGATACTGTTCTCAACAGAGAACCTTCCACTGTGTGCCTAACAAATACCTTAGAAACAAGTGAAAAATTAATTCTCCCGTGTCTGGATGACATAGAACGAAAGAATGAAAAGCCTGAACAAAGAGAAAGCACAGAAAGTCCTCTAGAGTCAAGTCCTTCTGCTTCCACGCAGTCTTCTCCAGTACACAAATCAAACAATGACAACAGCTCAACCACCACTCATTCACCACCTCCCGAAGACATGGCTCTAAATTCTCCTCAAGGGTATCCCAAGAATGTTAAGCAAAGAGATGCAAAAGGGAAAGGGAAAGAGGCCAAGGGTAAGACTTAAGAATGTATTATTATTTTAATACTTCAGAGTTAAAATATTACAGATTTTAGATAAAAATTAATATTGAACAATAAACTGCTTTGAGGGAAATTAGTTGACTACAAAACTTTTTGTTCTAAAACCATTTGATAACTTGTTGGAAAAGTTTGAAGTTAGCAAAAATGTATGCAAGTTTATTGTATTCTCTTTTTACTTACTGAAATATTTTGATACAGCAGTAGTATGTCTGAAATGCACTCATCTGTCTAAATTTTGTTCATCTGCAACAAGCCAAATTTCTTCAAAAACTAAACATTTCTAAAATAGTTTAAAGCACTAAGTATCTAAAAGGTGCCTACAGAATAAATACTGTTTCAATTAAACTGTTACAGAAAGGAATAGGTCTGAGTCAGTTTGGTAAAAGCTCAAACCTCTAAATCTAGAGAGCCTATGTGATTGCCTTGACATAAGCAAAAGGGGAGCTAAGTTATTGACTGTGGGCGATCATTAAAGGTCGTAACACATTTCTACAGAACACTAAATTGTAAGTGGCAATGTATCAGACAGTTAAGTTTGACTGATTTTTCCCAGTTTCCAGAAAAATTCAATATTGGCTTTGTGCTTCAAGATGTTATCTGGGTGCTTAAACAAGATACGAATTCTGAATGTTATGGGAATACTGCATTAATCATCTTGCCCTCTTTAGGAAATTTCTTACTAGAAAAAGGTTAAAGGTGTTACTATCAACCTAGTCACTACTAATCATCATTAAAGTGATATATTGGACACTTTTTCTTATGAATAATTGAAAAAAGGGATCAGTTAAAAGCAAGTCTCTACTCCAGCCTCTGTTTGGTTTGTTTGGTTTTTTGGGTTTTTTTTTTTAAAATCTTACCGAAACAAGTACCAAATATAAAAGTGATTTTGCTATCTTTTGTACAACTTTTTGTGATGGCTGAAGCACTGGCAGCCAGTCACTGGAGGAGCTAATTAATGCAGCACAACCAAGATGAGGATTAATGTTGGAAGCTCCTTATTTGTAGGCAGAATGATGCTAAATGCTGCTTTCTGCTAGATTGCTGCTTTCTAACTGCACTTAAATGTCTGCCTATTGTTTCATTAAAATAATCCTTTCTACAACCTTCCTATCTGTCCATTTATCAGTCTGTATTTTAACCTATTGTACTGCATTTTACAGATTACCTCATTTGCTGAAGTATTACCTCTGAAGAGAGAGGTGGAAGCAAATGCCAATAATAAAATTAATTCTCCTGATTTTGTATTTACACTTAGAGAACAACTAATCAGTTTAACTGGTAGTTATAATTTATTGCATGTAACATGTTTAGAAAGAGCAGTTAACTAATTATATAAAGTTCTGATGTTGATCAGAAATTAGCAATCAGATATGCGTTAAAAAAAAAAAAAAAAGGGAACCTCCCCAACTATTCAGCAGGAAAACTTTGAGATAACAATTACACATTTCAGGAAGGATTATTAGCGAATGGGGTGATGGGGAGGTGCCCTAAATGTTGTGTAGTAAACATGACTATTGCTTTTTATGATACTTGAAGGCCTTTGTCTACATTACATCATGTCAGGAGTTGTCTTGAAGGCAGAGCTTAAAAACTGCTCTATCTCACAAAAAGCAGGCTGCATCCTGATCTGCAATATGAAACATATTTCAGTTACTTAAAAAAAAAAATCTAGTAGCCTGAGAATTTAAAAGGAAGTCCATTCAGGACTTGCAGTAATCTGTCACAATCCATGAAAATAGCGGTAGTGTAATGCTGAAGTTTGTCGTTTCATTTAACTGAGCAGTTGGAATTAAACATACTCCCTCTGGTGAAAAATGGGATCCTAGCAGGGTGTATTCCAGTTTTGAAAATACCGCAGTCTTAGAGGAGCTTCAAACTCCCAATTGTTTCTTTAGAATATTCAGTTTGTATACTGATCCCAAGAAATTCAGCTTACTAGGATCTGTCTCTTCTCCAGGTGCTGACTATCGTGTTGGTTAGTCATGCCTTCTGGAGCTTGCATACATAGCCTGTGTTCCAAGTAGCTAGCCTGGACTAGCTACTGAACCAGAAAAAACGCAGAAGATGCATCTTAAAATAATTCAAATGTAATAAAAGACAACTAAATGCTGTATTTGCTCAACTACTGCTTTAAAATTGAGTTACTTTCATGTATGTTGTACTGATTATCTAGTTGGTGTATTTTGAAGTTGACATTTTGCAAAAGTAAGGCAATTTTTCTAAACCTGTCTTAAACTGTCTTTTGTTTGTGATTCATTGAAACAAAATACTGTGGTGAGTTTTATCCTTCTGTAGACAGTATAGAATTACTGTTGCCATTTTTGAATGGTACAGCACAGCCAGAACTTCAAGGTGGGAAAATGCCACAGAGAATAACTTGATATGAATTGATATGGCTATAGTATTTTCAGCTAATACCTACATGTGTGGATGGGCATTTTAATGCTGTTACATAGATTTTTTTTAGTACCTTATTTACTTAGAATTATCATCATAAGGACTTGAAACTTGCAAGTGTTTTTAGAATAATATTTTTATTTTCCACCCCTCTATGACAAGCAGAAGAAAAGAAAAACGAAGACAAGACAGTAGAAACAAATGAAGGAACGTCATCAGGGAAGTCCAAGAGGAGATTTCCAGATTTTGGGTAAGATTTTACTTGTGTTCATTTTGAAATAAATGATTTTCAGTGTTATTTTTGAATAATATCATGTTCTCTAGATAAAAAAATGTTGAGGAAATACAGTAATACCACTTAGCAGAGTATTTTTCATATTGAATTTGTAATGTTGTGTCCATGTTTCTAACACATTTTGATTTTACTTATCTCAACCTTTCTTCCACTCAAATAATTTCTCCGGGTTCTTTAGTTTTTATCTGAATACAGAATTTCTCTGAAGTAAATTGCAAAGCCATTTGTAGATTTATGCCAAAATATTTTTGGAACCTAGACTCCAGTGTTACGTCCTGCTGGTATTACAGTTTAAGGTAGATACTCGTCTTGCGGTAATTTATTCTCAGTAGAGGTGTCGTTACATAGGGTTTGGCTATGGTAGCTGCTTACTGAACTGTTCCTTGGAGGCAGGCAGTAGTGATGAGTGGATTTCTGAATTTCATTTTGATGATGAGAGTGGCATAAACCAAAAATGCAAGCTGCACATTACTTGGAAATGCAGTATGGTAACGGAACTCTGGGGATTTGAGAGAAGAGTTGCTATGTTTTACAATAAGCCTTGCTTCTTTGCAGCAAGATATAAAGCTTGTTGAAGCTAGCTAACGTCAAAAACTCAAGACTGGTACTGCAACAAATAAATCATAATATAACATAAAAATAATAATATATTTGAGACACAGATAATGTAGTTGGTGACTTAGCTTGTTACTTTGCTTTGCATATGCACATTTATAGCCATAAAAACTGTGTTCTTCCTCTTGGTTGTATCCACCATATGCCAAGTTTCTTTAGACATTTTGTGTGTTTATTTTGATTATTTGTGGTCTTTGAGAGGTACTTTAATAATTTTCTCATGGTTTTAATTAAAATATTAATAACGTCTTTTTTAATTGCATTCATAATCTGCAAAATCATGTCCTGTGTAACAACATAAATATGGCTTTTTGTAATTGTTGAAATCAATATAAAAATAAGCTTGCTAATTAAAAAAGAAATGTGGCTCTGTGTAAATGTGAACACTTTATGAAAACTGTGTTTTTCTGTTTCAGTGGATTGCGGAAATCTGGGGGCAAGGGCAAGAAACTAGAAAAAGAAAATCTAAGAGGTTCTCTGGATAGCAGGTAGTTGTTTTGTTTTGATTGTTTAATGCATCCATGATGCATTCCTAAGATTTTTAATTTATTAATTTCTTTAAAACTGTCATTGTTGTTTGACTTTAAAGTACATTCAGATATAACAGTGGCAACATTCTGTGAAGGTCAGTATAATGATATGGACATTAATTTCTAATCTCATGAAACAGAAATACATAGAGTAGTATGTAGGAAACAGTAAAGTAGAGTTACATTTTAAAGTGGCTTCATTAACACGTTGTACCCTGTCTTAAATATAGAAACTATATTTTGTTTAGAAAAGTGTATGTTGAATAAATTAATTTAGCAGATTATTTGAAACTGTTAAAAAAATACTGGAAAAGCTCTTAAATTTGTGTTATTTAATAATTCAAATTATTTTGCATGGATATTTAAAGGCAAGTACCAGATTTCATTTTAATTATCAATTGTGCTATGAAACGGGTAAAAATGTGTGGGTTTGAGTTTTTTGTTGTTTTAGGGGAAGGTTGTATTTGGGGTTGGAGAGCAATATTTGTTATTGTTGTTTAAACATAATGTAATCTACTTGTTTCAGAGGGTCCCGAGAACTGTTGGATGATGCTGGCAACAACCTGTCTGCATCAGATTCAGATTCCCCTGTTCCTACTTGCATGCCTTTCTCTTGGTTTGGAGACAGTCACAAAGAGCATCCGATTTCTAGTAGCAGCCTGCACATTACTCAGAGCGGGCAGGACAGTTGTGAACACGGTCAAGAGAAGAACAGAAACAAGGTAAAGATGACTAATTTGTGCTTTGAATATTTAAGTGTTACATCTTGATAAAGTAAAAACATCAGTGCTTTAATGTGTAGAAGCTTGATGGCTCAGACCTTGATCACATCACCTTAACAAATGTGGTTGCAGGGTTTGAGACTTTACAGCCCTCACAACAGAGACCGTGTGAATGTTCCCATTCCCACCGGTTCGGTTTAAGCATAGTAGATACTATTCAGGCTGAAGTAGCATCTAATTGCAGAGTATGTTTCCTCCTTCATTTATAATGCTGAAAGTAATACTAGCTTTTGGATACTATAGTTTTAAAAGCCAAATCTGTTTCCCTATCTGATACAGCCTGATACTTGCAGAAAGTGTACGTAAATAGAGGTCACCTTCCCAGGCAGTTGGGCAACCAGTCCTTACAATACTGGTATGTAGAGGTGGAGAACCAGACAGCTGGATGAAGATAACATCATGTTTTTGATTAAGAATTTAGTGTTGAAAGCCAAGAGACACATCTATATAACACACGCTTCTAGAAAGGTGCTTCTGAGTAACTAGTACTATTCTAATAATGTAAAGCCTTTTAACCAGATCTTGTGAGACTACACAGTTCAGTCTGTAACCAGAAACCTACCATCTCTGTAGTTTAAACTGTTTGAAAGAAGTGGTTGCAAACCCCAAGAACTTTAACCTTCAATATTGCCCTATTTTCTAGCTTTATTCACCTGTTAACAGTATTAGAATTAAAGTTTATGTGAAAGAAATGCTCTTAAACAATGTTTGCGCTATGTGTTTTGTTAAAAACATATTTCAGTGTAAGACTTTTACTAACAGTCTTATTGGCCTGCCTTAATTCTTGTTTCCTTTGGATTTTGTCAGGTTCAAAATAGTAGCTGTTTGAGTTAGCTCATGGGCTAGGCTTATTCTCAAGTTTCACACTTTTTCTTCACTTTGGTTGTCTAAAATATTCTTTCACTTTTTCCTTCTACTCTGTGTTATTAGAGACAAATGAGTTGCAAATCTAGAAGAGAAACTTGGTAGGTTGTAGTATGGGAAGTCACTGGTCTTTTGCATACATGACAGATAACAAGTTGGCTTTCCACATTTCCAGGTGCTTATTGCACTAAAATGCTATTATTGTACATTTTTAAGTTACCTTCTGTTTTCTCAGTGTGAATTTACAGTGGGTATGACAGGATTAAGCTGTCTGCATATATACTTTGTACAAAAAACAGAAAGTGGTTTTAAAATTCTACAGTACCTTACTATTACATAGGAACTTGAGTAGGAACTTCTTAATATTTTAAGTAAACCTACATTATACAGAACAGCGTCCAGCGTGTCAGACCTGTGTATTTACAGCTTCTGCATTGTTTACTTCTGTTGAAGCCTGGAGTGGCCAGAACATTTCTGTAAATAACACAAGGATTTTGGGACTGCAAGATCCGTGTTGAAGGGAATATGCATACGCTTTGGTACAGTTTCTGATTAAATGGGAGGTCAAGGTTGATCTTGTAATAGGCTGTAGCAAAGCTATTGAGATGTTTTCTGTATAAACATTCAGTTCAGCTGAACATTTTAGCTTTCAGTCATTGGTTCAGAGGAAACCTGTTCTTGTCCTCTTCGTTCCTCCTTTCTGTCTGAATCAAATATTTTTTTCTGAGCATAGAAGTCCCACTGCTGGATTTCTACTACAAGCACTCATAATGTGCTTAAGCACCCCTTAATGTGTTTATATAGACATTTTTTGGCAGTCAGAAAGATACAGATATTTCCAGATTGGGTGCTCTCTTCCCTTCCACATTGCCCTGACATAATAACCTTCTCTTCTCATTATTGTATACTTAAAGTGATAATTGACTCAGACTTTCCAGCTGGTTTCTTGCCTGCTGTTGTATTTTTTGTTGCCTACTTACGGTTCAGTATGTAATTGCTACTTGCTGCTCTTTTTGTTAGAGCCAGTTGCAAACCAGCAGTTAGAAGAATACACAAGTCTTCAGCTATACGCCTACTTTGTCAAACAATAGAAAGCTTACCCTGTTAAAGAACAGATTCTCATGTATTAATTGATCCTAAAATCATACTCAGCCTCTCGGAATTCAGGCTGCTTTTACTATGGAATGTTTGTAGTCTTTTATAAAAACAGTGGCTACTCCTCAGAATGGCTTATCTTTTTACATCTTAACCTGCAGTTGTTATTGTCATGCAAACTTAACGATTTCAGCTTTGGCTGGCAAACCTCACTATAAAAAAACCATTAAAATTGAGAAAGAAATGTGCTTGACCACTCATCAGTGAATCTTGTTACGAAAACAACGTAACAGCAGAACAAACTCATCGTCCTAGAATTCAAGGAAAGAATACTCCTTTCTCTTGATGTTCACTCCATAGTATTTTTGTTTTGTGCCTGTAGTATCCCATATGATCAGGTGAAAACATTTCTTAAAGAGCAAGTAAAAGCAGAAACACTAAAATGAGAGCTTGTGTCATATGAGAATCTCTAACTATTCTACGGAGTTGTTCACATTGTGCATAGTTTCTGTAGTTGTGTTTTAATATTGATGGTGTAAGGAATGTAATCATATTTTAACTGTTTTCTGTTTCTGCAAAACTTGCCTCAAAATTGCTACACCTAGAAGGATTTTGTTTTCTTAAAATAATACTGAACTTATAATTTGGCAAAGTAATGAATCAAATTCTTGTTTCTTGTGAAAACTGGAAACACAGAGTTAAAATCCTATGATCTGAGTGTACGCAGACTGTTTAGCCTTACGGGGTTTCTAAGTTACATAGTTCTTAAATTAGTCTCTTAACATAATTTGCAGCTTGATTTAGTCCCATTCTCTGCTACAGTACAAAAACATACATGGCGTTCGTATTTATCATTTTGCCAGTGTTATTTAGCTTCTGCAGATTGTATGTAGTGTTTTGTTTTCATTGCAGGGAAGAACACTGTCTTGTAAACTGTTCGTATCCTAGTGAAGCATATCTATAGAACCTCTTCTATCCAAATTCTGTGTTCTTAGAATCATAGAATCATTAAGGTTGGAAAAGACCTCCAAGATCATTGAGTCCAACCATCAGCCCAGCACCCCCATGCCTACTAAAGCATGTCCCAAAGTGCCATGGTTACATATGCTTTGTGCACCTCCAAGGATCGTGACTCCACCACTTCTCTGGGTAGCCTATTCCAATGCTTCAACAGTCTTTCAGTAAAGAAATTTTTTCTAATATCAAGTCTAAATTTCCCCTGGTGCAGCTTGAGGCCGTTTCCTCTCATCCTATTGCTTGTTACTTGGGAGAAGAGACCAGTACCCACCTCACCACAGCCTCCTTTTAAGTAGTTGTAGAGAACATCAAGGTCTCCCATCAGCCTCTTCAGGTATCAGAAATCTGTAACTGGCTCTAAATCCTTAAAAGGAAATTACTACTACTTCACACTGAGTAGGAGCAGGGAAGAGGGAAAAACAAGAGAGCTGGTGTGGAGATACTTTAGTTTCCTTCATGGTTTTTCTAAGGTCTCATTAAATATTTTGCTCAAATATCATCCTGTCTTTTCTTTTTATGTATATTTTGTTTCTGACTTGTTCTTGATTGCTTTGCAAACATAGAAGGAATAAACTGAGGTGGTTAAAAGAAAACCTCCTAAACAGATTTTCAGTTTCAGTTGAAATTAATTTGAGAATAGGTTGATGGACAAAGTATTTGTTTTTCTTGGTAATACTTTTTACATCTGAAAGACTGAGAAAGTCCCTAAAATATAATGTAATTAATAAAATAATCTACACAGTAAAGAGTACATTATTTTTCAGTCATGCACAGTATCTCATTCCATGAGGAGGCAGCAGGGAAACCGAAGTTGTGGTTTGGGGTTTCTTTTGTTTGTTAGCTTGTGGTGGTGGTTGTTTTTTTTTCCTTGTGGAATTTTTTTTTCTTTTAAGGCTGTAAATGCATATCAGCAATTTAGGGTAAAAGGGAGTACAAAGATGAAGTATCCATCCCCAAAACAAAATCAGAATAATCTAGAAAATTTAGAGTTCAGTTTAAACTGAAACCAGAACACAAATACAGAAGCACTCAATGAAGACAACTGCAAATGCAACTCTCTTATAGGAGCATGTTACTGAACTAAAATGTCTTTAACATCAGTTTAATTTAGGATCTCAGATTATTTATGCATGTAGGGATGTGGTATGGCATCCTTACAAAGTATAATCAGTTGATTAGAGACTTAGAGAAAATAATGGTAAATAATTGCTTACTGTTTGTAGGCTACAGGGGGTAGTGATGAGAAATAAATTTTAGAAAGGCAAAAGTAGGAGACATGCTTTTGGCACAGTTATTTTTCAGTCACTAAAGAAAAATAACTTAGAGGTAGGATCAGAGTTGGAAATGGAGGTAAGCAAATTAGAAAATATTCTGGGAAATACAATAGTGTTCTTCTGAAGGATTTTCTTACCAAACCTGCTCTCCCTAGTTTTCAGGTGTAATGTCTTTTTTTTTCCATTGTCTTCAGCTTGAGTCACAGGCTACTCAGGTGACCTGCCTAAGGGTGTATGAGTACTGGCTGCTAGATAAGTGTGAACTTGGGTCCTACGGGTTTTAAATGCTAAGGCAGGCATACAAATCCAAAAGCTTCCTTTAAACACAAACTAAGTGCAATAACTGAACGTAGACAGTAAATGCTATGATGATTTTACATTCTTTCAATATGACAGTTCTTACATTAGTCATATTTCTAACTTGAATTTTACTACTACATATTTTCCTTTTAAATCAATAGTACTTTATTTATTAAAAGAATAAATTTGTAAATCTTCAATTTCAGAAGAATTCTCTATTTTGAAAATAATCTACTGAAGCTGTCAAACTGCATAATTACTATAAATGTACAATGTCAAACCAGTTTTTGTAAAGTCATCTGAGTAATCGTTTACTTTCAAAAATGTTCAGCTTTATTATAGAGTTTTTACAATATTTAGTATTTTAACTGTAAAGATGATTTTTACATAGCTGGAAAAATGCTTCTGAAGATATTTTACTTATCTAGTATTTCTCATATCAACGTAATTTGAGGCACAGAATTGTGTAATCTACAAATGCAGCTACCTCAGAATTGAATCATAGAATAGTTTGGGTGGGAAGGGACCTCTAAACAACATCTAGACCAACCCCTATGCGATAAACAGGGACATTTTCAATTGGATTGGGTTGCTCAGAGCCCTGTCCGACCTGCCTTTGATTGTTTCCAGGGATGAGGCATCCACCCCCTCTCTGTGAAACCTATTTCAGTGTTTTACCACCCTGTTAAAATGAACAGCGATACCATAGAGCATATTATATCAGAATTTAAATTTTTGGGAAAGCTCTCTACTCATGAACTGATCTGCAAACTGCCAGAAGCTCTTTGCTATTCCAGTTCTAGTGTGCGTCAGGTAAAGACACCCTATTTGTTGCACTGTCTACAACACTGGTTCTGTAGTGTACAACTGTGAAGTCTAAACTTAATTCTCATTTTTAGAAACTTTACAGCCTATGGGGACACTCCAGGGAATCTTAATGACCATAAACATTTAGGACTTTTTTTTCACCCACAGAACAGCACCTTCTGAAGCACAGTCATAGCACTTGTGTAGGTTTCAGTTGAACTCAACATGAATAATTTGTCCAACTGAACCTTAAATTGCTTTTCTCCAAGTGTGGTGTGCCTGATGAAAGAGTAACTGCATTTATTTCCTTGTGTACTTTAACATCATTCCAGGTTAGAACTGATTCTCCACACAAGTTGCTGTTATTGGAGATATTGCTTTAAATTTGTTGTTGTGCTTTTCAGTTCAGAAGTTTAACAAAAGTAACTCAGATGCTTGATGTAGTGATTGCATTTCATATGTGATCTAAAGATGAGTCATAGTTCTTGGGTTTTTTTATCAAAAATCAAAATTACTAGAATGTCACCTTATGACCTGCTTTTCCAAGGAGTGAGTTAATAAAACATTATTTCCACTTGTTTGCAGAGTAGAATTGTCATAGATGATACATACCATAGCAAGCCAAGTTGTGAACTTTCAGGGTTAGTGGCAGAACCAAATCTGTCAGGTCGTTCACACACTTTAACCTTCTCTTCAAATGAGGTGAGTTTCAAAGTGTGTATATGTGTCTTGTTGATGTTGTTGTTCACACTACAGCATGTTTAATAGAAACAGATTTGTGTAATGTGAAACTAGATGGTTAGTTCCATATTCTAGTGTTGAAGAGCACTGTAAAAAATCCTAAGCTGTTACTGAACTAAGGATATTGACTAGTAGATGCTGTGTTAGCCTTTGTGTTCTGATCTTAAGAAACAGAATGGACTCTCTCCGATCAAATTGCCATTTTTAATTTTAAATATAACACCTTTCTGTTCCATTAATTTAAAGCAACTTCCTGGGTGAATGAAAGCTGCAGTATTTTTTACATTGGTTTCACATCAATGCTGATGTATCTTACCATAAAATTGAATCTAAAATTTAAAAAAAAAAAAATCAAAAAACCCCAAAAAAACAAAACCAAAAAAACCCAAACCAGCAATGTAGTGCTTATGATATGAAGTTAGAAACTTGATACCTGAAAGTCAGTGTTCATTCCCTTGGAGAACTAACTCCTATGCCTACAGGTGAAACCTGTGAGTCTGCACTGTGGTAACATTCCAAGATAATGTCTTGTTCAATGTTTGACTGATTGACGTCTTTATAAATAAAATCCTTTCTAGACCAGCAGACATCATTAAAAGCTGAACACAATCATCTTCCATATATGAGTTAGAGGACTATCTAAACCTATAGTAATAACATTTGAAGAAAAAAATTAAATTTGGTTTGTCAGTCTGCAGGTTTGTTATTAGTTCTCTTAAACCTGACTGGTGGAAATCTTAAAATATTCCAGTAGTATGTAGAAAGTCAGAACAGCCTTACAAACAATGCTGAAACTAGGAAATCACTAACAAAAATATGAGGTGTCAAAAATCATATAATTAGTTTACAGGTTTCAGTAATGGATTGATTTCTTGTGGATTTTTATCAGTGATGACAGTCATTAGTCTAATGAAAGGCAGAGGAACTCCAGTAATATGTGCTCCCCAGCAGTTTTTAAGTGGAGTGGTTTGTGAAGGCAGAACAGAATCACAGAATCACAGAATGACCAGGTTGGAAGAGACCCACTGGATCGTCGAGTCCAACCATTCCCACCAATCCCTAAATCATACTCCTAAGCACCTCATCCACCCGAACCTTAAACACCTCCAGGGAGGGTGACTCAACCACCTCCCTGGGCAGACCGTTCCAATGCCTAAACACCCTCTCTGTGAAGAATTTCTTCCTAATCTCAAGCCTAAATCTCCCCTGGCGGAGCTTGAGGCCATTCCCTCTCGGAGCTTGAGGCCATTACCTCTCGTCCTGTCCCCTGTCACTTGGGAGAAGAGGCCAGCTCCCTCCTCTCCACAACCTCCCTTCAGGTAGTTGTAGAGAGCAATAAGGTCTCCCCTCAGCCTCCTCTTCTCCAGGCTGAACACCCCCAGTTCTCTCAGCCACTCCTCATAAGGCCTGTTCTCCAGCCCCTTCACCAGCTTTGTTGCTCTTCTCTGGACTCGCTCCAGAGCCTCAGCATCCTTCTTGTGGTGAGGGGCCCAGAACTGAACACAGTACTCGAGGTGCGGTCTCACCAGTGCCGAGTACAGGGGGAGAATAACCTCCCTGGACCTGCTGGTCACACCGTTCCTGATACAAGCCAAGATGCCATTGGCCTTTTTGGCCACCTGGGCACACTGCTGGCTCATGTTCAGTCGGTTGTCAACCAACACCCTCAGGTCCTTCTCCTCCTGGCAGCTTTCCAGCCAGGTTTCTCCTAGTGAACGTGTTTCTGAAACTTTGAAGCAGTATACAAATCATAAGATTTTAGCAAAGCTAAATACCTTGTTGAATACTTTCCTGTGATCACTGTTAGCTTCCAGTAAACTGCTGGTTCTAAAGCTCAGACAGAACTTGTCAGTTACTAACTGTGCATGTGTAAAGTCATGAGTAAGACTATTCTTGTTATTGATGAGTTGGATTGTAATGCTGTCAGTAGTTCCTATATTGCTTATGTGTATAAGCAATGAAAGTTTTGTACCTTTTCAGTAATTATATTGATTATCAGGGTCTGTTCTGAGGATAATGATGAACACTGAGCTGGTTTCCCTTTTGGACAGGCAGTTATGTGTGAAGAAAAACAGGAGGTTCTATTCTTGGGTTTGTTTTTTTTTTTAATTAGTAGTACAGTACATTGAAGTCTAGGAAAAAGAAAGTAACCAATCTTGTAGCAATTTTGGATATTCCAAATCCTCAACTTAAGCTTTTCACAAGTAGAATTTGTCTCTGGTGCTCATCTTTGGATGGGTTCATAAGTAGCCGGCAGGGATCATGCTGGGCAGTGTACCAACCCCTGCTTTCAGTGGAATGGTCTATGCATGCTGCCTTATGGATCCTGAGAAGACTAGAGATGGAAGCACCTTTGAAATCCAGACAGGAGCAGCACTGAAGAGTCTATGTCTGCTGAGCAGGTACTCTCAGGCACTTTGCAAAGTGACTACTTGATGAGAGTTAGGTTGTTAGCAGTCAGCTAGTTTAGGGCAAAGGCACCTCCACACACAGCGGTTTTAATCTGTTAAATGGTGTGTCCTGGGGTTTGTGTTTTTATCTTTAAGGCCTTCAGTATTTCTGTGCTTCCTCTCTGAATCACCTGCATTTTTATGCAGGAGCATATGATTTTCTCATGTTTCTAGTTCTGCTTTCTGAATTTGCAGCTGATCTTTTGTGTGTCTGCGTGTAGTAGCTGCTTGGGGACTGTAACTCTGATGTACAGAGAGCTTGGGACAGCCCTTTTGCCTCTGGAAGGACAGTAAACAATTGAAAAAAGTATGTAGAGGTGTTTATTGAATGATTCAAAGATCAGTGTTGTTTCCTCTTTTACGCTTTTCACTTTCCTATTCATATTCTGAAAAAAAAATAGGTACAGATGTGCTCTTCTCTTGTAGTGGAAAATTCAGATTATACAGGACTAAGTATCTTCCTGTTCACCTTTACTTCTCTGTGGAGATGATGTCTAAGTGTTGAAAGACAGATCTTGGTTTTAGTATAACTCCTGATTTTAGAGTTATGTCTTCACCAATATGAAGTAGGAGAAGTTTGCTAGCAACTGATAATGCTGAAAGCCTAGACTGGCCTTAGCAGCTCAGTCCATAGGCCAGCAGAGCATTATCTGCTCTTACCCGTGATGTTTGGAGGAACTGGTGCAGCTAGCCCCCCGAGATTCTGTTAGGAGACTGCATTCCCCTGGTAAAAGGAATGAATCTGGGCCTCTTTGACAGTAGTGTCTTCAAGTACTTACACTCTGAGTTTCAACTGCAGTTAAACACTTCACATGTTTCCCAGGGAAAAGAAGATATAGACATATACACACACACACCCCCATCTCCACCCCTACCTCAGCGTTTCTTGCTGCTGATAAACTACACAGGACTGAGGTACAAGTCAAACGTGAAATGTAAAGTTTCCCCTTTTTTGTGTTTACTCATAAACACTTGCTAGTAGAGACAAAAGGTTACTATATATATATAGTATTACAGTATCAAGTAGAGAAGTACTCTTGTCTAAAATTATTTAAAATCAGCCATTTATGAAATTCCTTTAATAATTAATACAATGAATCTTCTCTGTCTGTATGAAGCATATCAAGCTTGATAGCTTGGATAAAAAACTTGCTCTGCCCCAGTTGTCTTGATACAGATGCTGTATAGAGCACATCAAGCAAAACTTCTAGAGCTCTTTGCTGCTGTTTTGTGAAAATTGCTATTCCTTTGCACATCAGGAAAGTGGATGTATTCACATTTGTTATAGCCTCATAAGCATTTTAATTTGGATTAGTTCATTTTCAAAGTTAGTCTCCAGATTGTCCTTATTTATGTCCGTCTTTGATTCATTCTGGAAATCAGATTAAATGTGCTCCAACATTGTTACTGGTGCATTCCAACTGCTAGTGGCTATTGAGTCTGTGTGACCATACAAGCTAGTTGGAAGTGAAAGTCCTTTGAAATGCTTGTAGTATGGATTTGAACCTCGACCCAGACTGTTCTGCTCTACAGTCTTGTTCCTAATTATCTGCATTATCTCCTACTGTAACCACTGTCCATTGTTTCACAGACCAGGAAAGCAAAGCCATTTCTAATTACACATAGTCCTTTGATACATCAGAAATGCAAAATCATATGTTTCACCTCAGACATGTGCTCGATGTTGCACTCTCAGATCCAGCGTACTGTCCGACTGGATCACGTGACAGGCCTGTGTCCCATTATTCAGTCAACTCAGATTTTCCAACGAGGGAGTTGGATTTTGTGAGATTGCTCTGCCTGGAAGCTGTAGTGGTTCACCTGAAACTTTCTATCTCTAGGAGACTTATTTCCATGTTTTCTGTTTACAAGTGACGTGTAAGGCTTGCTGGGAAAAGTTGGCATACGTTTTGCTGTTAGGCAACTGTCTTTGATCAGTACTGGAAGCTGCCTGGTGGAGCAGTCTGCAGGTCGAATGCAGCCCATACGTAGTCATGAGCTAGCAAGAGATTCACTTTGGATAGTTAATAAAATTTAAGGTAACTCTCACATTACCAATTCAGGTATCGCACTAGAATTTCTTCTGTACAGACATTGAGCTGTTTTATGTAGCTTTTCTTTGTGATGAAGTAACAGAGTGCCTTGGGGAAAACAGCCGTACCTTTTTACCCTCACAAGCCAGCTGAAATTGAAGCGGGGAGCTTCAAAATCTCTGAGAGTTCGTAAAGTGCATTTTCAGTGGAAAGCTACAAGTTCTTATGTTTATGAAATGGTCTACTGGGCAGAATCTTTAAAATATTGTCATGGTGTCATTAGATGAAAGAATAAGCAGACTTTTCTTTTTAGAAATTCACCCAATTTACTAAAACTGTACCTGGATCTGCTACCAGATTTACTGGCTACTAGAATTGCTTTTATTCTAGATTTCCTTTGCTTAACAATAATCAATAATGCATTTGAAGTGTTACTTGATTCTTCTTGACACTGTATAAAGCAGTATCTAACGTTAGGATTGAGCTACCTTTAACGAACTAACTCAGGAAGCTTGCTCATTGTTAGGATGCATCAAATTTAAGCTAATGCTTTGTAATATAATTTCCTAAGAGAAAACCATTTATGTTCTTTATTTCTGACTTAGTTTGTGTTGAACGTTGTAGTGTCTTTTTGTTTATAGCAAACTCCTAGACAAACTGACTGTAAACAGTGATCTCAAGAACCTAAGTCCTTTTGGAGACACAGTATATTTAAAAACGCATTTTGCTAATCAAACTCAATTGGCAACTGAAATTCAACAAATAGCCAAGTAAAACATTGCTTACGGTGACTTTTCTCAATTGGTTAGGCATTAGATGATGATTTTACAACAACAGGAAAGCAAAATCAATGGCACAGTAGACCCATTTCGGAATGGACCACCCAGCAAGTATGCCACTGGCTAATGGGAATGAACATGGAGCAGTATATTACAGAGTTCACAGCTATGAACATTGATGGGCAGCAGTTAATGCAGCTCGACAGCGACAAGTTAAAGGTATGTGAATATCCCAAGATATATTTGTAACCGTATAAATTTCATTGCTGATTCAGACATAGTTTTAACCTACAAAGTCTATTTTCTTGTTTTCACAGCCTCTTAAGGGATAATTTTGCTTTTAAAATACTTGGGAGACTGTATAGTTAGATGAGAATTTAGTAATTGATTGTACAACTAAAGACAAGCTGGTTTAACAAGGAAAATACTAAGTATTTCTTCCTTGTTTGCATCTTGAGGAAATCAAAGCAAGCATTATTTCCCCAAAGGGGCTTGATATGTTTTGTCATCAGTCTCGGCATTAAGATCATATCAAAGCAAGATCCAGAATATTCAAAAGCATAGAATTTTAGGATCCAGTTTTCTAAATTGGAAGGCTAAAAATGGGAAGGCTAAAATCCTGTCTGGTGACCTTTTAAATGTTTTTGGTTTTTACTCCTGCTGAAAAAATGTATTCCTAATCTTTGGTTTGGGCCTTTTCTTGCCACTTAACCTCTGGAACCTGCATGGTTCATATTCCTTATAGTGTTAGTAAACTCAGTTTTTCTTTCTCAATAGATTACACTGTCTTTTGGCAAGATATGTGACTAAAATGGGGTTTATTGGTCTATTCTGGCATAAGGCAAATTATAGTTAATGATCAATAGTCAGATCTGAGAGTTTCAGGAAGGAATATGTCTTAACTTCAGTCTCCAAAATATACCTGCATTTTAGAATAGACATGTAACAGTAAATGTCCTGTATTTTGTTAAGTAAATATGTCCTTGGACACAGAGGAAATGCCTAGTACTGGTCTGTCAAAGTACAGTCTCTGTTTGGGGACCTTTGGATGTTGATGCCTAAAGCTTAGCGTACACCTAGAGCCATTTGGAGTCCCACGGAGTCAGAGCAAGTGCTGTCTGAAACTTGGAACTGGGTACTGCCACCTCCTGATCAAAAATCAAAAGTGGACCATTTACATACTGACTGCACTTCTTAATAATGCACTTTAAAACCCTTGGTAATATAAATTAAAGAGTAGTTACTGAATACAAATTCTTCTTGAATGAAAAGAGGTAGAAAAATATTTTGAGACTACTGCTTATTAAGCTATTTTCTGGAAATTCTCAGGTGTCTGTGTTTGTAAACTGCAACAAGGAGCTGTTATTTCACAAGAGTAGGTCCTTGTTTCCTCACTTACCTTGTTACCCAGATGATAATTTACAGTGCTCTTGAGGACTTGGGTCCTTACCTTTCAAATACACAGACTTATCCTGCAGCAAAGTATCACTTTCTCAGGCTGTTCATATACAAGTGCTGTTGGAAAATTTAATCATCAGGTATTTTTCTTTTATTCCCCCTACCAAAGGCTTTGGGAGTTTCCAGTCAAAATGACCGATCAACAATAAAGAAAAAAATAAAGGATATTAGAAAAACACAAGAAAAACTGGAAAAGCAGAAGGAAAAGGTTCAAAAGAAGGAGAGAGAAGTTCGCAAGACTGGCAGAGTGGTAACCACGCTTGAATCGAGCTGCTAAAACGAGCCTGTTTTATTTTAGTGCAGACTTGCTTCATCTTGAGGAAGTTCAGCAGATTTGTATATAATTGTACAATTGAGGGAGGAGGGAAAGTGCAACAGTTTAATGTGGTAGGTGTTTTTAACTTTTTAATTATGGTCCCTCCCCATTACAACCCAATAAAATAAAATGTTTTCAGTATTTTTATTCCTAGTTGACGCCTCCTGTACTAATAGACAATAACTTAACTTTCTGCCTTAAGTAATATTTGTGGTTCAGAGACCTCATACGCCCTTTTCAATGAAATTGATGTTTGTGAAAAGTAGAATACTGTATTTAAATAATTCCAGTATTAGTCAACTAGCATTTGATACAGTTGAATCTGATAGAGGGACAAGAGAAAAATCCTGCCAAAAAAACCAGTCTGTGACAGTCTGTTTATCTGTTGCCACTGAGATGTATAGTAAAAATTAAGTTTTAAGAAAACGGTAATGTCAAATTAATTTAAAAAGATAGCATGTATTTCAAATGTATGGATTATTTTGTTTAAATCCTTGTATTTCTGGGTTTTTCATTCAAATTTCACTGTAGTAGCACGTTGTTTTTTGAATTCTATGTGTTGCAATTCACTAAGGAAATAACAAGAAATATTGAGAAGTTTTTGCAAACTACATAACACTAAGCATAGTATTGAAGTTTTCTGTACACTGCTTGTATGGTGTTGGGACAAGGTTTAAACCTATAAATAAGATCTTTTTTAGCCTATTTTTCCTAAATAATGTATAGTTTTATAGATTTATGCTATGAATAAGATCAACTTGCAATACATGTACTTCTCTTTTCTACCTGCTCCAAGATTTTTGCGGACCAAATTTATATATTTGCTAATTTTAAACTATACTGTTTTTCAAACTTAAAATACTGAGGGAAGAATTGTAGGAAGAAAAAAATCACTGAAGCACTGGTTTCCTGCATTGTATTTAAAAGTTCAACTGTAGACAACAGATTATTTCTCTTTAAAGGAGGATTTGATTCTCAGAATAGTTCAGAACACGGACTGGTGTTTTGTATATTTACATACTCTTTTCTAGAGATACTACAACAGCACTTCCTTTAATTAGATTAGATTATTCCAGAAACATAGACTAGTTTAAATATCAATTCCACCATAGAATGGATTAGAACAAAACTTACATAATTTGTTTATGTGGACCAAGTTCTCCTTTAAATCTATGGACTGTTTTTAATTTTAATTAAATGAATGAACTTCACTGTTGGTGTTTCACAGTTGTGTTTCTCTTCTTTTGTATGAATGTCATGAATTTCAGCAGAAGGACTGTGGGAAATGCTTCTGCACACTGTGCATTTCCAAAATAAAGTTTGAAAATTTTGGCAATAATTACTTACAAAAAGAGGTTCAGTTTTTGAGTTTGTGCATTAAGAAACAATTTATTCAGTCCAGTTTAAATTATTTACTTTGTTTCCAAGTAGCTTTGAGTTTGTATTCTAACCTTGCAGACCCTGAGCCAGAACAGGAATGCTGCTCTGCTGATTAAAGAGAAGGGAATTGGAAGTATGGAATAATCTTGTTCTTAATTATTTCAGTCAAGGGAGGTTATTTGTCAGTTATGTACTTGCAGCTAAAACAGAGGCTATTGATACAACTATGTATCATTTTCCTTCAAGCCTACTGGGCTGACTTGTTTCATCCTGTGAAGAGTTTTTCTCAGGAGACAAGTGGAAATAATGATTTCAAAGGTTTGCTTGTGTGCAGAGCTGCTGTAGTTCAGTGGGGGCCACAGAAGGGTTGATAAACTCCCATGACACCTGAGCATAAGAGCTCTGCTAATCACAGACCACAGCGTTTAATCTGGCAGATGCTCAGGCAGAGGGCCAGCTCCACAGAACTAGTTTAGTACCAAGCCACAAAATCACTCAACTGGAAGTTTAATTTTTAAAATAGTTTTAATGAACAAATGTAGTGATTCTTTCAAAAAATTAAGTTAACACAAACCAAGACTAATTTTACAGTGCAAGATGGAGCTCATCTGCATACAGAAGTATTAATATCAACATTCCATTAGCTGAGCGAGTATGCCAATTTTCTACAGTCATTCACTTTAGCTTAGCCAGTGTGCTAGCACTAACTTCAGTACAATAATCAAGATACTAAATGAAAAATTATCTTTTGAACTTCAATTTAAATCAAAAGTAATCAAAGATCAGTCTTGTGAGAAGAGTTAGACACTGTAAACCAACATACTATTACATTTGTGTTTTCACCATAACCCTTCAAGGAGGTGGTGTGTGAGAACATAGATAGATAAAATGCAATTACACGACAAGTTGTTTGAATAACCAGAATTCAATCACTAGCTAGCTGTGAGCATGAAAGAGGCTTTATTTCCATAATACCACATGAAAAACAGACTTTATAGAAATCAAACTGTGTTAGCTTGCCTTTGGAAACATCTCTTGTAGTACTCGGATATTACTAAAATCAGTTCAATTAACTCAATTAAAGATTTAAAACTTAACATAAAAGCTAGAAGGTTCAGCTTCAGAGTTTTTAAAATCCCTTGCTGTAACTTTTAGCTTCAGTTTAGCAAACCAGATAGCTGCAAACATTCCCTCTTTAGTTTTGTAAAGGCTCTGTTTTACCATGCATGGAATTTCTCACATACCTACATCCTCTTGCAGGGCTGAACGAAAGGACAGCTCTCGATTCACTTGTAGCCATGCAGGCTGAAAGCTGTGCCAGTCACCACCTCACAGCCACGTAAAGAAGGAAAATACAGCTCTTTCAAAGTGCCCACAAGCTTGAGTGGGGCAGGTAACTGCACCATTCCACTGGCAAATAAGCTACATTAGTCATCCCTCAGTGTCAGTTTAACTGCATATACAGCCCATTATATAAGTCACTCCTGTTAAATTGACCTACATGAGCTTGACCAGGGTATAAAACCATTTTCTCATTTTGCAGACCTAGGCTAGGGAGGTGGCATATGTCTGTAATCTGGCTCAGCCACAACAAGCACAGCATGACTTCAGTTTCAAACATGCCAGCTATTCCCTTCATTTGTGGTATCTCACCTGCTGCTCTGTGCTAGCAAAATTTAGGCTTATTCTTTGTGAGAGGGATTACGAGTGTCTGCTGCTGAACAAAAACCCACATAATTAGATGCAATGAATTAACCAAGAAAAGGATTAGTTCATTGTGTTCTTAGCTGCATCACTCCTGAAATGTTCAGGAATGACAGGGATTGAGGTGCAACATAGTTACGTTTGATTTGAACAAAGCTGGCACAATAGGCATTAAGTAAAGTTAAACCTTTATTAAAATAAGGACTTTCTACCTGAAAATTAATACCCGTTCCCCTCTCTCGCTTCCCCAGTACATCTTGACAGTTTGCCTTTGTCTGATAATCACGTTCTGCTTACCTTATATATGTTATGGTGGGACTTCCAGTTACTACATAAGCAAGGCCAGAAGCACATCACAAATACAACTGTTAACTCCACATTTTCTTAAATATTCCTGAGAAGGTAGTTTCCATTGTCAGAGAACGAGAGATGCCCTACTAAGGGCAAATTTTAAAAATCTGTTTACTGAAATAGTTTCCATTCACAGCTGGAACCTGACATACCCCAGAGCCTGGGATCTTACCAGGGCTAGAACACTGATACTGTGTTTTACAATTACCTACAGAAATAAAAGCAAATTCAAGGCAGCACATCGTTACTGTACATGAGCCAACACTCTTTGCTAATTCATAATGATCATGGTAAGGCAAGTTTCTCACATGTATTAAATTACTCACCTGACTGGTTACCAAAGATATGACTGACACTACATACCTGAGATGCATTATATCAGTGCTAGCAGCTACAACTCCTTTTTTTTTTTTTTTTCTTAATCCTACAGACCTAAGTGCGATTTCTACCACTGCAAAAACCCTTGATGTAGGCAAGGTGTACAGGCAGCATATCTAACCTTGCAAAACTAGTCTTCAGCATGCTTAAGATAAAAGAAAGTGCCACGTGAGTGCAAAGGTACAGCAATGAGCTCCTCGGTATTTCTTACACGAGTTTTTCATTAATCTCTAATATTGTGTAATGTAAAAATGCTCGTTAGTTTTTTCAATAGTTCTTCTATTAAAACAATTCTGTAATTATATGAACTAATGCATTTCTCACTCAATACGAAAAAGATTGCATTGGTCCCTATAAAACCCAAAATTACTGCTCCCATGATTTTAGCTACTGAAAGTAGTCATAAATAGAAACTGTAATGAATTAAATGTGACCTTCTCAATTAAAATTTAAAAGTATGTACAGGTTTGGGGGTTTTCTTGGGTTTCAGTTGTTCCTTTTTTTAATTCCAGAAGACAGTAATTACTTTAAACTTCTCGTTACTACACTTAAAATGATCACGTATCAAATATGGCTCGGCCTCTTGGTGTAAAAATCAGGTCTTTTAAACACCCTTTATAGACCTACCTACTTGTTATGAACTGTTGAGGGACAAGCTTAAATACTGCGAAAAGTCGTCATGTCCTTTGGCTCACTGCTTGGCACACACCAGTCATCTGCTTCGTGGTTTGCTTTGTAGTGTTTCCAGGCTGCTTTGTTATATACAGGGAGTCTTTCAATTGATTCTGTTGATAAGGCCTGTAAGTAGAGAAGATGGGAGCTGATGACTCTTTAATCAAAATGATAGTAATAGAACGAGGGGTTAAGGTTAGAGTTGCTGATAAATGTAAAATGGTAAAGTGTTAAAGCGTACCTTTATGTAAATAACAGCATCTGTACCATAGCCTTCTAAGGAATACAGTTTCAGGTCTCCTTGGAAGTACTGCGCATACAGACGCGATATGGGTAACCCATAACCAAATCCAGCCTGATCCAGGAGAAAAAAGGTGCTTTTATTAATTGCATTGACTAGTGGTGGGTTTTTTTGTTTTAACTTAATAGGTGAATAGACAAACTAAGCATGACATCTGACAGTAAGAGGAGGAGTTCAAATGCTAACTATTATGCCACTAGAAATGGAAGAATGCATGGATGATCATGACTGCAAGAAAACTGGTTTATTCCTTTGTCAGACAGCGCTGATAGGTAACACGTAGCCTATTTATTGGTAGCTTTTTCAAAAAAGTTTACACCATTAGAAAAACATGGTACTGAGTCTAATGCCTCATGGAGCTGCTAAGGTTAACACTGAATGTTTACATCAGACACACTTTATCACAGTACATATAAAATGGTCCAAGAAGCAATGTCCATAAATTTGTAGCTTATGCTATCAAGCTGTGTCTACAGTAGCAGGACAAAGCCCTGAAGTGGCAAGTATCATTTTTTTTATCTACTAAACTTTAGAGGTGATCTCTCAACAAAAAGACAACGCTTCTCTGTGAAATCTAGTGTTTAAAGAGTAGCACAGTCATCCAGATGCAGAACACTATTTACATTTTGAAAACACATTTTGAATCATGTAATGTGAAAGTGTAAGTTCAGGAAAGCTCTTCAGAGCTTCTCAGTAAGAGCTAAAGCTGTATTTCTTGTGCATCTATGAAGTTCACACAAGACCAATGTAGAACCTTCATATGCCCAGTCACATCTGTGACCTTCATCCTTGCTGGGAGATGGTACAACTGACTACACAGTACAAATTAAACTATGGACTTGATCTGAAATCATTGCTATAATTATTTTTCCTTTCATTCAGTGGCCACAATAAGAATTCAGTGTCCTATCCTTACTGCAATATATGCAGCCTAGCTAAGTGTTCTGCTTGAGGCAGCTGATCTTTATGTTTGGTAAAGAAAAACAGAATCTTGAACAAATATAAGTAATTCTTAGGATTTTATGCAATTTTAACTAAGATATAACATCCAAATAGTGATACTCATGGTGATCTATAAAATCAGTACTTTAGGGCTTTGGCTAAATGGTTTCTTTTGTAACAATTAAACAAGGTATAGAAGATTTGCATACCAAAGGTGTGGCTCGTGATGTCTCAACTCGTGGACGTGGTGCTGTTGAATACATGTAGTTGAACAGTCTGTCAATTTTCCTCATAGGAACACCTCCCCCACGATCACTCATCTGGAACAAGAAGGGACATGCAGCATTATATCCCTGAATATACTTAAAGAAAGCTTCTCTTGAACAATGATCCAGAGAAAGTTCAGGTAAATTATGGGTTTTCTAAAATTCTCATCTCTCAGCTACAGCAATGTCCAAAGAGAGATGAATCCTTCCCTTCCAGCCCTTATCCAAGCCATCTAAATAAAATACTACTATAACAAGTCTTCATAATCTCTTGGAAGCAAGAAATTTTACTTAAATTGTGCATTGCTTTTATCTTGTTCATAACTCAGTTTTGTCTGAAGGCAGTAGCTGTACCTTTCAGCAAATGGCAGGTTCTGTGCATTTTATCTTTACTCCTCAGGAATACTGCCAGATAAATACATTCCATTAAAAAGGAGTAAGTCAAAAGAGCCGTTTCACTACAGTTTAGTTAGACAGGTGGAAGCCAGTGCTTGCAGTTGGTCTTTGAAATCCAACATGAACGTTGTATGGAAAAAGAAGAAATCACTCTGCAAACTGTACTTCAGGGAGGTTCAATCTGCATGGAATAGACAATGCTCATTTCCCTTTTTTTTCAGTTGTTTTCAGTTGTGTGAAATATATATTTCACTGTCACATACAAAATGCTGATGCTACCATTGTATAAAATGCCATGAATTTTGTACTGATGCAGTACAGGAAGTTCCAGAATGGTCTTGTTACTTACATACTACATTATCACACACAGTCTCTTATTGGAACCAGATCACTGGATAAAGTCTACACAGCCTATCACAGTGAGAAAAAAACCAATCAAAATAATCCAAAAAGTGGGTACCTTCACAGTTAAATCTTCATTTCCCAATGTGACATGTACATGAATTGGAGGATAAATGCATCGATCAGCATGATGCTCCATGGTGGCTCTCATTGCATTCTAAAATTTTCAAACACAACTTAGATTTTGCTCTTACCACTTTGTACATTATCATAAAAAAATAAATTTTGGAAAGTTATTTTTTATCACATATTTTAGAATTAGGCAATTAGAATATTTATTTATTTATGTTTATTCAGAATTGATATTTATACTGTTTTCTAAAATAGACTTCAAATATTTAATTCTTTTAGAACAAACATCTAAATATTTGAATAAACAGTTTAATTTGTAGAATTCTATGTAACATAGTACATGCAATATGACACAAAGATCAAGAAACATCTAGGACTGAACTGCTTGAGGAAAGCTCTAGAATAGTTGTTAAACATTACACCAGACTTGAGGATGTCCCAAATTTTTATATCTTACGCTCACTTCCTTTTATTAATTAATGTCTTTATACATTTTAAGATTTTTTTTGACAAAGGTGTCTATTCAGAAGGTGTCAAATGTGTTCAGTGGCTGGGAAAAGGAACTAAATCCTCCAAAGCTGCTTATTTTCAATGCATTTTTTTTAATGATTGTTGACCATTTTCGTATGTTCCTACAGTCAAACAATGAGAGGTTTACACTTGCAAAACCACACTGCTATCTAGAATTGGTTCAAAAAGTCAAACAAATCAATCTCACTAAACAAAGTTGTATAAACGAATTGTGTAATGGTAAGTGCACAGACCTTGAAAAGTTCGAAAACCATGTGATAGAGATGTGATGGCACATACACCACCTGCATGGGCTGTCCTGGTGACTTAACTGGAAAGAGAGTAAATAATTAAACAGCAAACTATGTATCTTTTATTCATTCCCACAGTAATTAAAACTGTGCACTTGTATTGTTGAGAGAATTTACAAGAGAAAACAAATTTGAACAGAACTTTTCAAAAAGTTTGTGTGTCACACTCAGGATTTTCAAATATACTTGCTGCTTTAGAAATTAATCTTAGGACCCACTGTGGCATCACTGATTAGGGCACATAATTATTGCTTTCGTATACTGATGAGGAGGTTATCATGAAGATAGAAACAGGCTTTTCAGGTGGTGGGAAAACAACAAACTGTGAGGGTAAGATGGAATAAGAGAGGTTCAGACTGGATATAATGAAAATCTTTTTCACCATGATGGTTAAGCACTGAAACAGGTTGCCCAGAAATGTTACACATTCGTAATCCTTGGAGGATTTGTAAGACCACTTCTTGCCCTGCCTTCACCCCCAGATCCTATGCCTAAGGTTTAAATAATCATCTCCCCTCTCAGCTGTCGGCAAGGAACATGCAAAATGACCCAGATCAGATTTAACTCACCTTCACAACTCATTGAGCAAAAGGTCACTCCTTTTATAAAAGCTGAACTATTTGTTCTGGCTTCTGGAGCACAACCCATCAGCACAGAGAATTAGGTAGCATGACTTATGTTTTCTTAAAATTCTTTTTGGTATTGTGCTTTAAAAATGGAGAGGGTTAAACTCTTTAACCTAGATACAGAATGACTGTGGGAAGAAAAGATCTGGAATATGTAGTCAAGGCCACACTTCCTTTGCCTTTAGCGAAAGACTGTGGTTGCACTTTTGACTTTCACTATTACTTGTAGAAGCAATTTTGATTGCTTCTTTTTGTAGGTCTGTCCAAATTTGGCTTTTAGTATCTCAAGAAGAACTCTAAAGAGTAGTGTCAGAAAGGCTTCTTAGCATTCAGCAGGACTCTGAGGTCACTAGCTGACCTCTAAAGACCATACCAACATGGTTATAAACTGGTTTTTTCAAGTTACAGCCAATGCATTCAAATAATTTTTACCACAACTTGAGTTAACAGAGCATGACAGCCCAATAAGCAAGAGAAGTGTTTAATGTAAATCTTTTTTGTGTCACAAGCAAGGTGGAGAGGGTGAGATGCAACAGACAGCATAGGATGAAGACACAAGAAACCTTAGGGAGGGAGGGAGGATGCTAAAATCTGTTATATCAACAGCTATAGCGTCAAAAATGTCTATTTGGTTTCAGTATTCTAAATAAATGGAGGAGTAGGAAGAGAATTCTGCCAGACTTAAATTAATAAATACACACCAAACTATCACAGTAGATATAAAGAACACATTAGCTATATGGAAAGAGGAAAGAGAACGTTCCACCATCAGCTACTTTAGAAGAAGCCACCTTTACATTTGAGAGTGCCTTGTCCCATATTTACTTACCATTCAACTCTTCAAGGATGAGTTCTGGAGAGCTCATGTAATACAAATCACAAAGTCTCTTGGCACTTTCATAGCCATCTATAATTAAAACACAAAGTTACATTTCCCCCTCCATGATTTTTTTTTCTTTACAATTAGAGAAAAAGAAAACCAAGAACTGAAAACACTGGGCATTAGGAGATTTTGTATTTTCTCTCAAAAACTGGGCTTATAGGGAAAAGTGACAAAACTGTATTATAAATGAAACTTTTTGCTCCAGGTAGGAAAGAACTAAACAGCATATGAGATTCAAGATGTGTACTGGCTCTCAGTATAGACATTCATGTAGATTTTCAGGATGCTTGTTCTTATCTTACGAATTTACCTCTAATAACTTCAACAACATTGCAGCTAGGATCAATGCTTCCAATATGTTTTGGATGAGCTGGATTAATTTTCCCACCAAAAAGTAAAGCTGCAAAAAAAAAAGAAAATATCTAGTACACAATATGATTTTATAATTTTAGTTTGTGTCTTCAGTTTTGCTAAATTTTCTCAGAAATGTATAGGCCACCTCTAACTCTTCACCATACTTGAAAGCCTTCTGCTAATAAATACTCTAACAACTGTATTAAGAATGAGTTTATAAATAGCAAGGTAGCAAGGCAAATAGTGTACTACTAAGTAACATTTAAGTACATATTAAGTACTTAAAAATTAAAGGAAAATATAAGGACACCACATCATTTCCACTCCTTTCAACAA
The DNA here is from genome assembly GCA_033459285.1 of Clamator glandarius. Classification (NCBI taxonomy): domain Eukaryota; kingdom Metazoa; phylum Chordata; class Aves; order Cuculiformes; family Cuculidae; genus Clamator; species Clamator glandarius. Next base: position 3,033,599 of record JAUNZM010000121.1, on the reverse strand, counting down.
TGGCACTTACAGTGCTGATTAAGAAGCATTCTAATTGAAATGCGACTCATGTAGAAACGGTCTAAAAAGTACTGCACATTCTGTGAGGTCACTGGATCAATGCCAAAGCTTTCCTTGTACTCTATTACTCCTTGAGCCATGGTAGGAATTACATCATTGTGACGATTCCGGATTTTTATCACAGTATCTGTAAAACTAAAAATTAATAAATTGTTAGTATTTCACTCTAAAGTGCAAGAATCAAGATTTATTACATACAGAAATCTTAAAGGTCTGCCTATGACAGTAAGAAGATGGGTCAGCGTATTGCAAGCGACTAGCATTGAAACAATCACTAATCAACCTTTACTGATTATTTATAAAATTATTTATTACCTTGATTACTGCCAGGAGAAAGAAAACTCTGCCAACCATTTGCATGCAGATCATCCCACGCCTGTCACACGGCAGTTACGGTCAGCCCCGATCAGATGATACAGCATGAAAGTGCTTTGTTTCATGTTTCAGTACACCTTCCTTTCAGGGATGTTACTGAAATTCTTATGTAAAAACTGGAGATAGCTGAAATTTTTCTTAAGCTACTTGTTTTCTTGCCAGTCATTCTACGTAATATTAACCTAATATCGGTATATGTGACAGCACATCCTTACCTATGAATAGCCCCTGAATCTTCTGAACTTTTGTCTTTAAAGTCAAGGATCTCCTGAAGACTCTGGACATACCTTTAAATGAAAGAAAAAATCACAAAGACCAATTCTGCGCAGATCCCTTTGTTTAGCAATTTATATGCTCCCAAGGCTTCTTGTTTACAAATCATTGTATTTGATATATCCCAATAACGTATCCCCTGTGAATTGTATTAAATCCTTTTGAATCTATTTCATCATGTTTTCTTCCAAAATTTCCAGAGCAATGAATTCCACAGCTTAACTAGAACGCATAAAAGATCCTTGTGTTTTCAATGCAGCAGGTGATCATTTATTTGCAGCCCCAGCTAGTTCCTGTTATTTTAAAATCTTCTCAGCTTGTTCATGATTTAAGTATTTCTGCCCTCTCCTTCCTTAGATGTGTATTTTCCAAGCTGAAGAATTCTATTCGGTTTCTCCTCACACAGAAATTGTTCCAACCCCCTGATTATCCCTCCTGTCTTTTCTGTTCAGGATGGAGTGACTAAAACTGCATGCAATTCAGAGGAATAATGGGCTAACAGAGTGGAACAATTATTTTCCTCCCCATTTGTTACTTAGTTCCTAACACTATTTGCCTTTCTTGCTTATTGACTGACATTCAGAAAAATACACCCAGTAGCGTCAAAATTCCTTTTTCCATTGTAAGTAAGCAAGCACACGGGGAGAGGAGGTTCCTATCTGTGCTTTACTTGCATTTGTCCAATTGGAATTAATTTTCCAGTAAATCAATGTCATTTATTATGAGAATTTAAGCATATGTGCTTCATTAAGAATGTTCATCTTCATTGATGGCTCTTGTTATATTCAGTCATCTAATACATCCCACTTATTCACTGGCAGGTTTCCTGTTCTCTTAACTGTGTAAGTCTTTGCAGATAGCCATGTGCCTTTGGCACCTCTTTGTTTTGCTTCCATCTTTCAAAAGTCTGTGCTTATGTTTAAGTTCCCTACGTGAAAGCAAATTTTACTCTTCAAAGGATGTGGGTTTTTTCTATTTTAATAGCCTTGCATTTCTCTTCCTGTTTTAAATATTTTAGCTTTGGGGGCTTCCTACTGCTCTTCCTATTTTCTACACCTTTACTCTCAATCTGCAATAACCTGTCTCTTAAATGGTTTCTACTACGTTTGGCAAGCATTTTGTGCATTAGGCTGCTTCTGTCAATTTTTTCAGACAGCTTCTTCATTACATGCTGTTCTGGTGGATTTCTGTTTTTACCAAATTCTCATACATGATTTTCTGCAATTTTATTTAATGATTTTTAATTCCTTTATGGGTTCCCTAATGTTCCTAAAGGATTTTTTTCTGGTCTGTAAATATAAGTTTCCGATTTATGCCATAGTGGCATATTTACTCAAGTCTTAACAAGAGATGTTCATTTGGATGGGATTCACCCGAGGGTATTGAAGGAACTGGCGGATGTGCTGGCCAAACCCCTTTCCATCATCTTCCAACAGTCCTGGGAGACTGGGGAAGTTCCACTGGACTGGAGGCTGGCTGAGGTTGTGCCCATCTGCAAGAAGGGTCGCAGGGAGGATCCAGGGAACTACAGGCCTGTCACTCTGACCTCAGTGCCAGGGAAAGTCATGGAACAGGTGATCTTGAGCACTATCATACAGCACATGCAAGAGAACCAGGTGATCAGGCCCAGTCAACACGGGTTCACAAAAGGCAGGTCTTGCCAAACTAACCTGATCGCCTTCTATGACCAAGTGACTCGGCTGCTGGACGAGGGAAAGGCTGTGGATGTATCTTCCTGGACCTCAGTAAAGCCTTTGACACAGTTTGTCACAGCATTCTGCTACGGAAACTGTCAGCCTCTGGCCTGGACAGGCACACACTCTCCTGGGTGGAAAACTGGTTGGATGGCCAGGCCCAGAGAGTGGTGGGAAATGGTGTTAAATCCAGCTGGAGGCCAGTGACAAGTGGGGTTCCCCAGGGCTCAGAGCTGGGTCCAGCCCTGTTCAATGTCTTTATCAAGGACCTGGATGAAGGCATCGAGTGCACCCTTAGCAAGTTTGCAGACGACACCATGCTGGGTGGAAGTGTGGATCTGCTGGAGGGTCGGGAGGCTCTGCAAAGGGATCTGAACAGGCTGGACCGCTGGGCAGAGTCCAATGGCATGAGGTTTAACAAGGCCAAATGCCGGGTCCTGCACTTGGGGCACAACAACCCTAAGCAGAGCTACAGACTGGGAGAAGCCTGGCTGGAAAGCTGCCTGGAGGAGAAGGACCTGGGGATGTTGGTTGACAGCGACTGAACATGAGCCAGGAGTGTGCCCAGGTGGCCAAGAAAGCCAGTGGCATCTTGGCTTGTATCAGAAACGGTGTGACCAGCAGGTCCAGGGAGGTTATTCTCCCTCTGTACTCGGCACTGGTGAGACCGCACCTCGAATCCTGTGTTCAGTTCTCTGCCCCTCACCACAAGAAGGATGTTGAGGCTCTGGAGCGAGTCCAGAGAAGAGCAACGAAGCTGGTGAAGGGGCTGGAGAACAGGCCTTATGAGGAACAGCTGAGAGAGCTGGGGGGGTTTAGCCTTGAGAAGAGGAGGCTGAGGGGAGACCTCATTGCTCTCTATAACTACCTGAGGGGAGGTTGTAGAGAGGAGGGTGCTGGCCTCTTCCCCCAAGTGACAGGGGACAGGACAAGAGGGAATGGCCACAAGCTCCACCAGGGGAGATTTAGGCTGGACATTAGGAAAATATTTTTTGTGGAAAGGGTCATTGGGCTGGAACAGGCTGGCCAAGGAGGAGGTTGATTCACCTTCCCTGGAGGTGTTTAAGGCACGGGTGGATGAGGTGCTAAGGGACATGGTTTAGTGTTTCATAGGAATGGTTGGACTCAATGATCCGGTGGGTCTCTTCCAACCTGGTTATTCTATGATTCATGTAATAAGCACGTGAAATGTTTTCTGTAGAAGAGAATGAGTTGTGTATATGCAGAAGGTCAGCTTTAAAGGTATGAAAAGACTGTTCTTACCAGCTCTGCACCAGCTGCACTGAAGGTGTTCTTAGGAGGTTATCTGGAAGCAGGCTTATTTCCTTCATTATATTTGCCAGTCTCACAGGCAACTCTTGTCGCAGAAACATGAATGAAGTCTTTTCACAAGCATTTTCAGATCCTACAACCAAAAGCCAGATCAGAGTGTCATGTAAACAGCATCTGAACTTACTAACCTGTTCATCTCCTGCAGTGAAGTACCTGCCTCAAGCTTGGTGCTTCACAACAGATAACCCTAAAGTTAACTCTGGTATTTTCTGCTCAGTTCATTCATTTGACAAGAGGGAGCTGGGGAAGCAGCTTCATGGAAGGAACATGGCAAATGAGGAAGCTGGGAGTATCTTAAACTGGAAGAATCTTCACCAAACTGAAATGAAGTAATTTAGTTTAATGGATCCCGATGCAGATACGGCATTACCGACACTGATTACAAAATGTCAGTTAATTTAAAAAAGTGGCTAGCTTACAAGGAATTCCTCCTCAGTGACACTTCACAGTATTACACACTGTCTACATATGACCTCTGCCCAGAAACCTTCCATTCTTCTCCCTAGTCAGATTCCATTTCAGGCACAACTGCTGCTGCCCTTTCCCTTTTCTCAGATAGAATTCCATGAACAAGTCAGACTGAAGGTAGCAGAATGTAAAGATAATCTTCAGCGGCCTCATACACTCAGCAAATGACAATCCACAAATTGGTTTTGAATGTGGAGGCTGTACCTTTGCAACCCTGGGTCAAATATGGAAAACCACTAGGGGTAAGCAAGACTTCAATGAATGGGCAAACATTTTTGTTTCCCTGTGTAGCTGTGGTCTATCTATGCAAAGAATGGAAAAGATCCCAACAGAAAATACTGTTACAACCCCAGATATGACTGATGTATATGATCCAAACCTAAACCGACTTGCTTATGGAATATTTCAGTTGCTGGATTGAACACTGGAGGAACTGGAAGTAGATTGTTTTTTAAAGTTAGCATTACGAGATTTTATGATTTCCTCTTTGACTACTCTCGCTCTAGTGAAAGAAGCAAAAAAAACTCCCGAGTGAAAACGCCATCAGGTTATAATGGCTACAGAATGTCTCTCAAATACCATCCCAATCTTGCACTACTCTTTTTTTTCCCCCCTTTGTTATTAGTTTTTACTATTTGCTATTAAATCCTTAAGCAGAGGAGAGAAAAAGCAATCAAACCCCCAAAAGTTTTCAAGATTATTATTACATTATGTTCAGGTACTAACAACTAAAAGGTAGCCGAACTTTTGACACATGGAAATACTGTGCCCTGAAAATAAACACTCGCTTTAATGTAAATATTATTTTACATTATAATAATTGTATTATTATATAAATAATACAGGTCAGAGTAAACTCTGAACTGGCAGATTCTTTGGTTAGAAGCATTGTAGCAACAGAATACACAGCGGGGTTTGCAAATCTGTACAGATCTGTTTGCATCTGTACAAATTCAGAGTTTTAATATCAGATACGATACCAGGAGTTTTAATATTGGATACGTCTTATGGGGAGTGGCTGAGAGAGCTGGAGTTGTTTAGCCTGGAGGAGGCTGAGGGGAGACCCCCCCAGCTTTCTTGTAGCCCTGTCAGGTACTGGAAGGTCGCAAATTTGCGGGTGACACTAAGCTGGGTGGAAGTGTCAATCTGCTGGAGGGAAGGGAGGCTCTGCAAAGGGATCTGAGCAGGATGGATCTCTGGGCTGAGACCAATGGCGTGAGGTCAAATGCCGGGTCCTTCACTTGGGGTACAACAACCCTAAGCAGAGCTACAGACTGGGAGAAGCCTGGCTGGAAAGCTGCCTGGAGAAGGACCTGCGGGTGTTGGTTGACAGCGACTGAACATGAGCCAGCAGTGTGCCCAGGTGGCCAAGAAGGCCAATGGCATCTTGGCTTGTATCAGAAACGGTGTGACCAGCAGGACCAGGGAGGTTATTCTCCCTCTGTACTCGGCACTGGTGAGACCGCACCTCGAATCCTGTATTCAGTTCTGGGCCCCTCACCACAAGAAGGATGTTGAGGCTCTGGAGCGAGTCCAGAGAAAAGCAACGAAGCTGGTGAAGGGGCTGGAGAACAGGCCTTATGAGGAGCGGCTGAGAGAGCTGGGGGTGTTTAGCCTGGAGAAGAGGAGGCTGAGAGGAGACCTCATTGCTCTCTACAACTACCTGAAAGGAGGTTGTAGAGAGGAGGGAGCTGGCCTCTTCTCCCAAGGGACAGGACAAGGGGGAATGTCCTCAAACTGCACATGGGGTCAGGCTGGACATCAGGAGAAAATATTTCACGGAAAGGGTGATTGGGCACTGGAACAGGCTGCCCAGGGAGGTGGTTGATTCACCTTCCCTGGAGGTGTTTAAGGGACGGGTGGACGAGGTGCTGAGGGACATGGTTTAGTGTTTGATAGGAATGGTTGGACTCCATGATCCTGGGGGTCCTTTCCAACCTAGTGATTCTATGATCCTATACATGTTATTGCAGTAGATGAAGTGATGGCAGATAGTTAAAAGAAGCTTTTCTTTGCAAGTCTTCTTACTTACGCAAAGTCTGGGCTTCTAGGATTAGTCCTCAGCTACGTCTCTCTCACAAAAACGTACAAAGCGGTACCCCTAGTCCCACACACACCTTCACGCCCCCGTTTTCGCACAGGAGCGCGCCCGGGGCACAGGAGCAGCCCCCCGGCTCCCCTTTGTCCCCGAGCCGGGGAAGGAGCCTCCTCCCGGAAGGCGGCCGCGCCCTTCGGTGCCCGGAGGAGCGGCGGCCGCGGGACTCACCGAAGTCCAGGAACTGCTTCATGGAGAGCGGCGAGGGGGAGAAGCGCGAGTAGAAGTCCACCTGCTGCGGGACGCCGCCCGCCGGGGCGCAGCGGAGCAGGGCGCGGAGCAGCCGCATGGCCGCGGGGAGGGACCGCCGCGCCGCGGGAGGAGCCGGGCCCGGCCCGCCCCTCCCGCCACCTCCTCCGGCCCCGCCCCCTGCTCCGGCCCGGCCCGCCCCTCCGACCGTGCAGCCTCCTCAGCCCTTCTGCCCCCCGGCTCGGTGTCTGCCCCGCCCCGGCCCCTGCTCAGCCCTCCTCCCGCCCCAGCCCCGCCCCTCCCGGCTGAGCCCCGTTGCCTCCCCTGCACCTCACCCCCTGCTCAGCGCCCCCCCAGCCCCTGCCTCCTTCTCGGCCTCTACCCCCCCCTTCCCCACCCCCAGCCCAGCCCCTGCCCCCACCAGCCCTTCTGCCCTCTTTTTCAGCCCCTGCACCCCGGTTCAGCCCCTGCTACTCCCTTCACGGAATCACAGAATCACCAGGTTGGAGAAAACCCCCAGGATCATCGAGTCCAACCATTCCCATCAATCACTAAACCATGTCCCTCAGCACCTCATCCACCCGTGCCTTAAACACCTCCAAGGAAGGTGAATCAACCACCTCCCTGAGCAGCCTCTGCCAGTGCCCAATGACCCTTTCCACGAAAATTGTTTTCCTAATGTCGAGCCTGAACCCACCCTGGCAGAGCTTGAGGCCATTCCCCCTTGTCCTGTCCCGTGTCACTTGGCAGAAGAGGCCAGCTCCCTCCTCTCTACAACCTCCTTTCAGGTACTTATAGAGAGCAATGAGGTCTCCCCTCAGCCTCCTCTTCTCCAGGCTAAACAACCCCAGCTCTCTCAGCCGCTCCTCATAAGATTTGTTCTCCAGCCCCTTCACCAGCTTCGTTGCTCTTCTCTGGACTCGCTCCAGAGCCTCAACATCCTTCTTGTGGTGAGGGGCCCAGAACTGAACACAGGATTCGAGGTGCGGTCTCACCAGTGCCAAGTACAGAGGGAGAATAACCTCCCTGGACCTGCTGGTCACGCCGTTCCTGATACAAGCCAAGATGCCATTGGCCTTCTTGGCCACCTGGGCACACTGCTGGCTCATGTTCAGTTGCTGTCAACCAGCACCCCCAGGTCCTTCTCCTCCAGGCAGCTTTCCAGCCAGACTTCTCCTAGTCTGTAGCTGCACAGGGTTGTTGTGCCCCAAGTGCAGGACCCGGCATTTGACCTCACGCCACTGGTCTCAGCCCAGCGATCCATCCTGTTCAGATCCTTTGGAGCCTCCCTACCCTCCAGCAGATCGACACTTCCACCCAGCTTAGCGTCACCCACAAATTTGCGACTTTCCAGTACCTGAAGGGACTACAAGAAAGCTGGAGAGGGACTGTTCACAAAGGCTTGTAGTGATAGGATGAGGGGCAGTGGGTCTAAACTGGAGAGGAGCAGATTTAGACTAGATATAGGGAAGAATTTCTTCACCATGAGGGCGGTGAGGCCCTGGCACAGGTCTCCCACAGAAGTTGTGGATACGCCATCCCTGGAAGTATTTAAAAGACGGGTAGATGAAATATTTAGAAATATGATTTAATTGTGGACAGGTACGATTGGACTCAACGATCTCAAAGGTCTTTTCCAACCTAGCGATTCTGTGTTTCTAAGAAAACACCTCTAGGTAAACAAAGAGAGTTTGTTCTGCCCTGAAAACCACGTTTAAAGACTTATCAACAATTCTCTCTCCACAGTTACTTCTGTGACTGCTCATCCTGCATTATTTTCCCTGAGATAAGTGCTCACTGTTTGTATTACTGAGAATGGGCTCCAGCTTACAAAAGTGCAGTGATTTATTTAACCTCTGACAGCCTTTGCCACATTTTCTGGCTGGGGACTGATGTCCAAAGATAACTTCAGGCAGCAGGCCAGTTTTTAAGGCATGCCTGGAAGTTAAAGCATCAGGCATCAAGACAACAACATACAAGCATAAAAGATGAAGCCAATCATTAGAAGTTGCAACAACTTACAAATACCCAATTTACTGCATGTAGGCACTGTTTAAATTAGCGCTGGCTCACAACGGAGAGGCCATTATAACATGGTTTTAAGACCAGCAGTTCCTAAGTAGGAGACACAGGCTATTGCAAACAAGTGGCATGAGCTAGTATTAGGTGAAATAAAACAGAAACTGTCAATAACCTGTACTTGCAGAAGACTTGCAGAGACAGACAAGCTGTTACTTTGTCCTATCAGACACGACTCCCGGGCCAGAACAGAACAAGCCACTCATTTTCTGGCACAAGATGGAGATACAGTCTGATTATAAACCAGATGAAGCAGTCTAATTCCAAACTATTTCTTCATTCTTACATATCATTGGTGCAGTTACTGCTCAGAAAATTGCCTCTGGAGGAAGACCGAACCAATGTTTTCTGTATTTCAATGTAACATTTAAAAAAAAAAAAAAAACAGCTCTTAATTCATTATAACTTCAGCTCTCTAATGGAGCCTCTGAGCAATCCTGGAAGACACCGAACAGATTAACGTGACAGAAATAGCAAGGTGATTTCTACTTTAGCAGAGGCCACTGGGTATCCATCCCTGCTGTCAGGTAACGGAGCAGTCACAGGTACAGGGCATGTTCAAAGTCAGACACTGATCCACATACACATGTTCTGTTAAAATACTGGAGAATATTTCTAATGCTCCTCCTCTTCTCCCCTGCCCCAGTCCCTTCTTAAAACAAGTTTCTCTCACTATGGTCTTCTGGGAGCTTACTCTGATCTGATCCACAGTGACACTATCTGGAGTTCTGATGTGCCAATTTCTGTAAATTCTTACACAAACCAAAGAGGAGAAACGTTTGGGGGGGGGTTGTCTTTTGTCATTTTTCTTATAGTCTTGCTGATTGGTGTTCCTGAAATTATAATATATATGGATCCATGATTTAAATGGGATAGAACAAATCAGACTTCAAGATAATTGAAAACATAGCATTTAGTTTTAACCTAATTACACTGTAATTTTTTTTTTTAATTTAAGGTTTAATAAGATAATTGGAAGCACAGCATTCTTGCAGGGTGTTCCATAGAAAGAGTTCTTGGTTTGTTAAGGGGACGCTATAAATAACCCCTTACTGGAAGTCACCATTCTTGGCTGCTGCAAGTACTAGTGCTTTTTTTCCCCCCCTTTCCTCCAAAATAGGTGCATCGTAGATTAAGAACTTGTTGCCAGATATGGATAGCCATAGACTACCTCCTTTTCTTTCCATGCTTTGCTACGATGGCTGTGCAGTCATCTGCTCCACATATTACGTGTCTCTTTTTGGCTTGTGTGCTTATTCTGCACAAAGGCTTGGTGTTGGTCTTAGTTTTTTTGTCAGTAAATTCAGCCGATTTGCTGCACTACGAGATTTCCTTAGGGTTCTATTGGATTGATGTGTCTTTGGTCTCTTTTTTTTTTTCAGTAGAAATGAAAACAATAATATGGCAACAAAGGTCAAAAATATGGAGTAGCGTCTGTATGAGTCAAACTATACACATACTACACACTTAAGTATTGTACTAGTGTACACAGTATATATACTACTATATCTAGTACTATATGTGCATGGTATTAAAAGCATATATACAACCTTTAATATACTATAGTTGTACTATACTTACTATGATCTGCTACTTCACTGTTCTCCCAGTCTGTATTTTGCCTTCTTGTGGTCAAATGTTTGTGGGTAGTTACATAAATAAGAATAATTCTTTAAGAAGAGCAGGTCGAATCCATATTTTTTATGTGCTCTGAAAGATCTAGCAGGATCTTCTGGTTCTAGTCCTAAAAGCTTCTTGGCTGTGACTACAAACATTAGTGTAGCAAGTATCTTCCTAACACTTCTCTTCAGGCCTTGTTGCATCAAAAAGCCTTTCCTTTCAGCAAAGGCGACCAAAGCCTCCTGTGAGGGTTAACATCTTAAAAATGGAGATAATCCACAGGTTTTCTGTTTCCTCCTTCATATTTTTTACTTTTCTAGGGTCTTTTGTTCAGCTGAAGCTGTACTCTGCAATTGACTGTTGGTATCGAACTTCCACTGCTAAGTACAGAGAGGTAGGCGAAGTTACCGCACCTGGAGTACTGTGTTCAGTTCTGGGCCCCTCACCACAAGAAGGATGTTGAGGCTCTGGAGCGAGTCCAGAGAAGAGCAACGAAGCTGGTGAAGGGGCTGGAGAACAGGCCTTAGGAGGAGTGACTGAGAGAGCTGGGGTTATTCAGCCTGGAGGAGGCTGAGGGGAGACCTTATTACTCTCTACAACTACCTGAAGGGAGGTTGTGGAGAGGAGGGTGCTGGCCTCTTCTCCCAAGTGACAGGGGACAGGACGAGAGGGAATGGCCTCAAGCTCCACCAGGGGAGATTTAGGCTTGAGATTAGGAAAAAGTTCTTCACGGAGAGGGTTGTTAGGCATTGGAATGGTCTGCCAAGGGAGGTGGTTGAGTCACCGTCCCTGGACGTGTTTAAGGTTAGGGTAGATGAGGTGCTTGGGAGCATGATTTAGGGATTGGTGGGAATGGTTGGACTCGACGATCCAGTGGGTCTCTTCCAACCTGGTTATTCTGTGATTCTGTGATTTACTAATATAAGGGGATGCACCCATCTCCCCAGTGACAGAAACACCTGCCTGGCTCTTATTATAAGAAATCACTACTACCAAAACAATGTTTAATTTTAAAAAATTTATTTCACACTTCTATACAAATATCCACAGGTAATTTCTAATTACGGAATGATGTAGCATTGCTAGCTGGTATAAGAAAAGAGTTTGAGATAAGAAGTATGCCAGTGATATGACTTATTTTTCAAGAACTTTCAGTTTAACACTGCTAAGACATTAATGTTCTTAGGCGAGGGCCACAATCTGGTTTTAAATCCAAGGCTATTTGTCAAGCTTCTTAGCCCCTGATTAGCCTGGCTTCTGATGCCGCTGAGCTTTTCAGCAAGTAAGTTATAATTTTAAAAGCTCAAAACCTAGGTAACAGCTAAATACATGTGTAAGGGTTCACAAAATCAGGCTCACAGCATACTAAGATTATTTAGTGGGAAGAAGACAGGACTAATTAATTAATGCATTTTCTAAAATGATAACTTTTTCCATGACCACACCTTCCAAGAAGGTATGTTCAAAAAGTTAGTAGTAAAAATAAGACACTTGACAACCGCCCTCCTAGCAGACTTTCACCCTCTGCGGGGAAAAAAGTACCAAGAGGTTTTTGCATAGTTAAGATTGCTAGCAATCAACACATACTTTTTGAGCAGAATTTTGTTTCACATGGATTAAACAATTGTGAACTATATCTTTATTCTTAAATAGTACCAACGCTTTAGAACATGGGTAAAAAAGTAAACTCTCTAAATAGTTTTATCAGTTATGTTACAATTACTAGATTACCGATAAACATAACATCGTGGTTCTACTTTTAGCAACATTCAGGTATTCAAGAGGATTCAGTAGTCTCAACATGGATCAGCTCAGATCCCTGTAGTTAAGGTACGTTAGGCATTTGCAGCCTCCTTCAAGTGCTGCGTAACAGCTGCAGTAGTCAACACCTTTTGCCGAACAGGAAGTCCTTATGAAGCTGGAAAGTTGTTTCCAGAGACCTCTCTCTCCTTGCACTAAGTATAAAACTGTATCTAAAACCATTACTTTCTGCTTGGTGTCCAGACTCTTAAATAGTTTGAAGTAATATACAAATCATGTTACAAAACCTGATAATTCCTATTACATAAAGTTAAAAGTAGCAGGGAAAAAAACCAAGCCCACACACATTCATGGAATAAATATTTACATTTTTAGAAAGCATTGGCACCTTCAGTGATTTATTAAAATGTAGTGAAATCCGCAGGTCTCATAATTTGAAGTTCAAAACCACAACGGCTTTGAAGGTTCAGTTAAGTCTTTGGCCTAACAGTTAGTCAAAGACAATGATTTGTAACAAAAATAAATACAAAAATGACTAAAACCTATATACAAAAAGTACATCTAATATTCAAGCCTCTCTTAAAAAAAACCTGTGTATATTTGTTGTGAACAAGAATCACACGATCTGATCTTCAGAAATAAAAACCAAACTGAGCAACATGACCCATTGCACATGCAGTTTAAGATGATGCTTTTTGTTAAGCCCTAACTACTGCAGCAGGCAAAGTTTATGACTAAAGTTGATTTGCAGGTCTTCAGATTATACTTGAACAAAATGTGTTAAGGCCACTGTGCGTTTATAATGGATTATACATTGAGGGAAGGATGGAGAACCTGTCTTGACCTTAACCACACATCCCTTGCATACTTAGGAAGAAGGTTAGGATCACAGGAAAAGGTCTGTCATAGTGGTTTTGCAGAAAGGACCCCAAATCATTCCAGTTAGATTTGAAGGGATAAAGAGGCAGTCTGGAAATTAAATAATGCAGATTAAAGTCTGTTGAAGCAATTTTAACTGTGCAAACAAAAGCTCTGAGATAAGTAGTAGTATTTACAATCAAATTGTGAATGTCCATAGTATTCATAGGTCTAATTCTGTTGGTATTCCATTAATCAAAACATTAACCTCTATCTGAACTTTAAAGATGAACTTTTCCCTAAGAATAACTTTCATTTTCATTCCATTTTGTGAACCATTGTTTTGTCTCAAGGTCTTTGCATTTTCCATCTTTGATCTGTCGCTCTTCTTTTCGAATTCTTACAGCATGATATCGGGGGACACTGTCTTCGTACCTAGAACGCTGGAAGAACCCGCACTGGGGCAAAAAAGAAAAAGTACAGTTTTTGCTCAAGTGCTGCCAAAGTACTACAATTATAGAGGCAGGAAATTCTTCTTTGCATACATATACAGGTGAGAAAATTGAAAACAAAAAGGGGTAGGCCAAAAGTGTAGCATACGTAGCTGTAAAAACGTGAGCCAGCAGGTGTACGTTAGTTGTTCCACAGGCAGTTGAAGGCAAATGGCATAGTCTGACACTACAGTACCCTAATACATTAGAAATATTCCCTACACTAACTTTCTAAATTTATTTTACAAGTCGTAAGTCTTCTTTATGTAACCGTTCATATAATAAGAGAATTCAACGCTACACATAGTAGTAGGTACAGTTTAGGAAAGCTTGCTTCTCCTGAAACCAAGGTAGGACTGTACTTCACTATCTTCCTACATAGTGACATGATTTAGCTTTAAAAACCTACAGAAAGATTTCCAGGGCCTTCAAGAAAAGATACACTTGGGGCCTTGTTTTTCAAAGCACTATCTCTGCTACAGTCACCTGAACCAACTACACATTGGCAGTATTAAAACATGAATTGTGTCTTTTTTATCCTATGGCAAACTAAGCACAACTTGAAAATTCTATAATACACCGTAACATTAATCTCCCTAAATCAGATCTAGTACAGCTTATTTGTGGCCAAAAAGCCACTGTAAAAATGATTTTAAATTATGAAAAGTGGACTGAATTTAATTTTCAAAGCAAAATGGAGTTAGGGACAGTGTTACAAAACTGATGACTTGTAGACACTCAACTTTACTGATGTCAAGATTAAGGTTAAAAATTATTGTGCCATTCAGCAGTCATTAGATACCGCTGGAAAAAAAAAGATTACAAGTGACAAGGGTCTGCTCACAGTATTTGGGGTGGTGGGGGTTTTGTTTTGGTTTAGGATTTAAAAAAAAAAAATGTAACTTAACATGGAATTGAATTTAAAAAACAAAATACACCCAAGCACAGACCGAATCCTTAGCCACCTCTTAGTTAACGTTTCATTAAACACTGTTTTTACATATTTTAGTCAATTCCTCCCACTCCCTGATCCCAAGCATCATTTATTATCATGTACATGCATGTAGTACTTTAAGTTAAATAAAAGTTGCTAGAAGCATAAATCATCATGCATCTAGTAGCTTCTGCAGAGGTGTTTCTAGAAAAGTGTATCTTAAAACTGAAGGAAAGCAGATGTTTCTCCAGTAAGTAAATTCTCATTATGAGAACGCCTTTCATTATAAGCAACACTCATCTTTCAGCATGCACTAAAGATTAGTAAAGCAAGTTTATCCATTGTCCACATAGTCTCAGCTTTAAATATTAACTTTGCAGCACTGAATACCATCTCTCAAGCCTAGAAACTTACTTGTACACTTAAAACAAATTTTAAAAAAAGACTAAAAACAATTGCAACAGATCAAGATGTTTTCTAAAGAAATAAACAAAAAGCTTTTTACACCAGGGTAAGCACCACTTTTTGTTCACGTGCACCAAAAGCTGAAAAATCTATCAACAGAATGAGCAAGCAAGTACGACAGTTTGAAATCCAGAAGTTAAAAGAACATAAGCAGTAAATGCTTCATAGTTAGCCACCACAACCATAGCATATGCCACAGCTAGAAGTTAAAAAACATCATCAATTACCAATTACAGAAGTAGATCAATACTATGCATCAGAAGTAAGCCTCTCTTTATCAGATGGCTGAGCATGGATCTCAGCCTTGTGATATGCTGCATCGTAATGATCTTTCTTATTTCTCTTGAAGAAACCACACTACAAGGAAGCAAGGTATTTAGTCAATTTTTGTGGACTGGAAGAAGTCAAATCTAATAAAACTGACTTAAATTAACTCTGAACGATCTTCCCATTATCCCTTCACTGGCCTTAAAAAAAACCAAAACAAACCATCAAACCAAGAACTCAGCTATTTCTAGACCTGAGAACTGCTTGGCCTAATTAATAGAATAACCTAAAGGTAGTGAATATTACTTCAGAGGCATTCTGATAAGTTTGCAATGCATTCAGCTTGGTGTTTTTTTGAGAGTTGTTTTTATTTTTTAGAAAAAAGCTGCTATAAAAGTATGTCCACAGCAACTAAAGCTGGCAGTGAAGAGCAGGAAGAAGTCTACACAGAAATCTGTTTGTGGACTAATGGGCAGGATAGACAAAAACACAGGGTAGAATAAACACAAGTACTGCTTTGACCTGGACAACACAAGCATTTTTCTTAAACTAATCCAGTAACTGTCTTTAAAGTAACACACTTGTCCTTCAAAAGATGGCACTGTCATTAGAAGAAACATTTTACATCATGTCTGCATGTTTTGAAAATGTGTGTATTTTCCTGTGCAGCAAGTAAAACACTAGTAGTTATAACCTAACGGCCCACCCAAGGTATTAACACCTCAGGAAGATTTGCAGAAGGTCTGGGCACTTAGTAGAAAACAGGTAAGTTGGAACTATTCCATGAGAAATAACCTGCAGCAAGGAGTAGCTCCTCAAAGCCAATTCCTGTGGCTTCTCCAAAAGAAAGTAAGTGACAGATAGGATATTCTTCTTCCCTCTTCTTTCTTAACCTTCTACTATTCCATAACAACAAATACTAACTGCCTGTGACCGTAAACACTGAGAATAAAAGGACTGTCCTGCTACACTAGGAATTACAATTAGTTGTAAAAACAGGTACTTGATATTTTCTTTTGCCAATTGTTAACCTTTTGTTACACTTTTTTACCCCCTTAGGGTTTCTAAGATAAAAAGCCAATGCTACAGAAACTCACCACCACACTTGGCTACGTATTATTTCTGTACCTTCTGGTTATTTCACTATCAGTTGAAAGGTATTTCTAACAGGAGAACAAAGACCTGCTAAAACATTTGTAGATCGTTCACTTGAAGTGAAGAAGCCCATAGCTGTATTCATCCGTATCAAAGTAACTACAGTCTCTAAATATTTGTCTCAAGTTTTGTCCAAAGCTCAAAATACTGCCCTTTTCATTTTCAGTCTTTCCTTGGAACCATTTTCATTCCAAATGCTGCAAACCTGAGAAACGGCTAAAAGGCATGTATGGTTTGGGCAGTTTTGTTCCAAGCCCCAAATACAAACTAAAGTACTTAATCATTTGTATAATTAGTTTGATGTCTTGTCAGTTGTAAACCAGAAAATGTAAAATAAAATACCGAGATGAATAAAAACTCACCTTCCATAGTAAAAATACCAACAGTGCAAGCATCAGTATTCCAGCAAAAATAGCCACTGAGATGATCCACCAAGGTATTCCTGTATAAAGTGCTACTGGTTTTGCAGGAAACACAGTAACACGCACCTAAAGGAGATAAAATATGTAAAGATGGAAAGAGCGTTTCACAAGCATCCATGTTAATATAAAGCTACAATTTATAGTGCCTTATCTCTTCTAAAAAGATGTCTTCTTTCTCATGTAAAAAATGCTTTTGAAGAAAAAGTTCCTACTGGTATCATTTCAATATGATAGTGATATTTTCCAACGTGACTAAAAGGTACAAATGATCAATAATTCAGTTATCAGTAACTCAGTTAAAAAGCTAAAATTTCAGGTACTTCTGTTTTTAAATGGTTTGAGTTTTTTCCAATCTTTGAGGTAAGCTGGAAACATCACAACCATGATATATGGTTGGCACTGAATGTTGAACCCACCTGAGCAACTTCATTTGAGAGTTTAACATTCTTGGCTGCAGCAGGAACACTGATTGAAGCCCTAACGAGAATGTCCAGGTAGTTCATTTTGGAGTATTCCTGTTCCAAAATAAAACATGGACATTAAACATAGAACAGGAAAGAATTCTGACCTCCCAAAAATGGCAGGCAAGAGGACTTACTTCTAAGAAAGTACTGTTCCACAGTCTGGAACGCAGCACAATAGATGCCTTGCTGTCTAAACCCTTCAAGGGACATTTTATGTCCACACAGTGTGCATTCACCTTGCAGTCCTGCAATTATAAATTTCTATGCGTAAATAAAAATACATCCTCACAAACTGTTTAAACCTTCCCACCCTCCCCACCAAGATTAAAAATTGGATTACATGCATCATATTTAATGCAAGAACCAGAATATGTTCGTACTGGCAGCAACTAGATCACAGAATCACAGAATAACCAGGTTGGAAGAGACCCACCGGATCATCGAGTCCAACCATTCCCACCAATCCCTAAATCATGCCTCTAAGTACCTCATCCACCCTCACCTCGTTGCTCTTCTCTGGACTTGCTCTAGAGCCTCAACATCCTTCTAGTGGTGAGGGGCCCAGAACTGAACACAGTACTCGAGGTGCGGTCTCACCAGTGCCGAGTACAGAGGGAGGATAACCTCCCTGGACCTGCTGGTCACACCGTTTCTGATACAAGCCAAGATGCCATTGGCCTTCTTGGCCACCTGGGCACACTGCTGGTTCACGTTCAGTCGCTGTCAACCAACACCCCCAGGTCCTTCTCCTCCTGGCAGCTTTCCAGCCAGGTTTCTCCTAGTTTGTACCTCTGCTTAGGGTTGTTGTGCCCCAAGTGCAGGACTCGGCATTTGGCCTTGTTAAACTTCATGCCGTTGGTCTCAGCCCAGCAGTCCAGCCTGTTCAGGTCCCTTTGCAGAGCCTCCCGACCCTCCAGCAGATCCACACTTCCTCCCAGCTTGGTGTCATCTGCAAACTTGCTAAGGGAGCACTCGATGCCTTCATCCAGGTCGTTGATAAAGACATTAAACAGGACTGGACCCAGGACTGAGCCCTGGGGAACCCCACTTGTCACTGGCCTCCAGCTGGACTTAACTCCATTTACCACCAAAAGGTAAATGATGATAGATAGATAGATGATACAATAAAGATGCTGTTACTTGTTCATTTTAACGTAGATCACTATGCAGAAAGTCTGTCCTATTTCCCTGTCATGTGTAGATAATCTAAATGGTCAAATTTTAAAAGCATCAATACTTGGATTCAAGATGAAAAGAAAGCAAAAAGATACCTTCTTTCACCCTGCCAAACTCGGAAAAGCCTTCTTACAAGTGCAGGGGGAGGTATCTGATGAGTCTATAGTTGGTGCAAGACACTTACCAAGGTCATATATTTTCTTTCTGAGAATAAAGAAAACGTCTTGCTGTCTGTAATCTGCTTCTCTGCAACCGCACGTTTCTTTCTTGAGTTGTGGGATTCCTAAAAACCAAAGACAACAAACAACAAGAGATTTAGTAGCCCATAGTACTTTATCATAAATGTCTCTTAATTCTGACCCAAATACAAGCAGAGAAATGAGTTCAGTGAGCGTTTTCTTGTTCCAAGATCAGCATATGTGACATCATTATATATCTGTACTTCTCTACGTTTATTCCTAATAGTAGAGTCAGGACAATGATTATGAATTTGAGATACCTAAAGAAGTCAGCTGAATACTTTCTTTAACAGATCAAGGAAGTTTTAGATTTATAAAGTTTTCAATACTATTTCCATTTTTCTTCTATATAAACGGTATTAATATGCTAAAAGAATAAGATTGCTCAACACTCAGTAAATGCATCTGACAAGAATGGCTTTACATGCATGCAGTTTTAATGGTGAAAAGTTAAACCTCTCCCCAATGACCTTAAGATTATATATTAAAAAAAAAAAAACAACCCATGAAAATGAAGGCTCAGGGTTTAGGAAAAATTCTTGCTAGACAGGAACAATGAAGGGCTATGAGACTCTTGCCTGAGAAATTATTTTTATCATTTGTCATAAATAAGAAAATTTAAGTGCAAGCCCTTTCTCTTTGAAAATTATATGGAATTCTCCCAGGCCGGGGAGACACCTACCATTGTTTATTGTTTTCTGTGCAAGAACTCGATCAGATATCAATACCACTGATGAAACATGTTAAAACAAACAGCAATTTCAACCTGTGAGAGCATATGACAACAGCGCTCCTTGCAAAAACAATCACTACAACTTAGCATCTCTCTTATAGCATGTTATGTTTATTAGCTGTTACAAAGTCTCCTAATAAGCATAACCCTTGGCACATTGTTCACGTATGTACATTGTGCTTGTGAGAGACTTAAGACAAAAAACAAAAACAAAAACGGACCCTTCTGGAGGCAAGCTCTTATGCCCTGCTATAATAAGCTACAGCACTTTCATGCTGTACTAATGTATGAACACAAAACAGTAACATACCGCAACACGCAAACTGTTGATTTCATTCTCGGGTTGACAGGAGACTTTTTCCAAGCCTTTGGAATCTATTTTCATCAAATAAAGCAGCCATTTGCCATTACTAATTTCTTTTGGCCATTGGATGTCCAGGGAAGCGGTACCAAATGTTTTCAGTGGTCTGCCCAAGTTAGTTACCTGTTAAAACAAACAAACATTCTTCAAACTGTGAAATTCTTTTAAAAGATATTTTCTTCTAGATCTAAAGTGTTATCAACTTGAGCAATAAAAGCAAAGCATATACTGAAACCAGCACACATGGATGGCACGTAAATAGAGTTTAAGCATATAAGTATTAAAATTCCCCAACTTGAACTTTAAGCTGTCGATTTTTAGAAATCTGTCTTCATGTGAAACAAAACCAACTCCAATTTAGAGTTAACCAATCATTCAGTTACATAATTCAGGCAAGCTGCCAGTTTATGAGGAACTTTGACACAGAAAGATAACTGGCCCTTGCCCTTATAAGTCTGTAAGTTGTTTCTCAACCTATTTTTTGCTTTCTTAATTGTAACTGTTCGTGATAGAAAGTTCAAGATAGCAATGTTTTTGCTGATAAATTGAGATTTTACAGAACCAAAGGAATCTCTCTTACATCTTCTCCTTGATTTATTAATTAGGCAAAGGACCAAAAGAGTGAAATAGATCTGCACATTCCAAGCAGCTCCAGCAGTGCCTTCTTGTGCCTACTCAGTCCTGCACCCAGACACTTACTGTCTGTGCGCATCAGCTAACACCTGGGCAAGCCACAAGGTTCTGGGTTTACGTTCTTTTCCCTACCTGCATAGAGTTTTATGCTGTACAACTGAACATGCATGAACTGCTCTGAGAAAAGAGTACAGCCAGCCTCAGGCCACTTCCTCAGAATATGACTGTAAAACGTCAAGGCCTAAAGAAGCTCTAGACTGCACTCAGAATGCATGTTCCGCTCAGGCAATTGCGATTTTGGGACAAGAAAAGCCAATTTTAAATCCAGTAAATTTTCCAAGTATTCTTATCCATAAACAGAGAAGCTGTTCATTTGATAAAAAGCAACTGTTGGCATTTATATAAACTACTCACTCTGAATTCATACTCTATGAGGTTTCCAATATGATCTTCAGATTTCATAGCACTCTCGCCAACAATGTTACCTCCAAAATATACCTGAGAAGGCTTAGCAACTCTGTTCAGGTGGAGGTGGGAAAAGAGAAAATTCAGATTTTAATCAAGTCTGCAGCAAAACTGTCATCCCCAGCCACCCTCCATTTGTTGTGCTATCAACACTTACCCAGAGAGTGATAAAAGCAATTCTAGAACCACTTTAGCACTAGCTGTAACTGGAGTCGAATTAACTTGCGTACTTGTTCTATAATGAAAAAGAAGTAATGGTGTTCATTTCACAAATTTAGCAGTTTTCATGTTACTACTAAATTGATTCAGTGAATTGAACAAACTAATTAAAAATGTTTACAACTGTACATAAAAACATATTGCTCACACACAAAGAAAACTTACGTTTCCAGCTTTAGATTAATGTCCAAGTCTGTTGTATCAACATTAACTTTGGTGGTACTCAAGATCAGATAAAAGGTTACCTGGATAAGAAAGAACATCCATGAAAAAAGTGAACATTTTATAAAATGTATTAATTTATGCAGTATTGTAGAAGCGCCCACCAAGGTCTACAGTTAAAAAGACGGATCTCACTCAAATTTCCAATTATGACACACAAACTTTGGGTGACTGCAGTCA
Source organism: Clamator glandarius (assembly GCA_033459285.1). NCBI lineage: Eukaryota > Metazoa > Chordata > Aves > Cuculiformes > Cuculidae > Clamator > Clamator glandarius. The sequence continues at coordinate 3,012,369 of JAUNZM010000121.1, read as the reverse complement.
AGAATAAGATTTTATAACTCGAGTAAAATAGGTGCAACTTACATTGGAATTTCTTTTGAAAGGATTTCCAAGTTCACACTCTGCTTGAGAACCATTTTGGTTAGCACCACATGTCAGCTGTTTTTCCTGATCAAACAGAACAGATTTAAAAGTAAAAATATGCTAACAATATTAAAAAAAATGGAATGTCTTTACTCTTAGAAGTACTTACAGGATAACCCCTCATCTCCCTGAATGCAGAATACGTCAGACTGTCTGGAAAAGTTGCAATTAACTTAGCTTCATATGCATCTTCACCATCTTTTTGTGGATGTTTTGGATCAGATGGATTGTTTGTCACTGTTATTTCCAGGGCAATATCTTTTTGATCTTTCAGCACAAGGACTGGCATGCCATTTTCACTACAGAAAGAAAGCATATAGACTTGTGTGCAGTATGAAAACAAATATCTACCAAAGTTTGCTTCTTACTATGGCTAACCCAAATATCATTCCCGCTGTTACGCAAGAATTACTGTTAAGACCATAAACACATGAATGGTTGCAGGTTTTTTCCCCAGAGCAGTATTTTGTCTCTGAAAGCAGCCAGCAGTTAAGAGGATGTAACGGATGGATACACTCCTCTAGCACTTCCATCAGGCTTATTTTTAATAGCAATGAATTTTCTCTGAATAAATCTATGGACCTATTTTTTTCTTGTACAAAGTATACATGCTTTTGGCTTCCAAGTCAGATTGTGGCGCTCTCTTCTAAAGGTGACTTGACTGTTGACATTAAGTAAATGTGCTTCCTTTTGTTTGCTTTACAGCTCCACTGGCCCCAGGGAGAAGAGATGCATCAGATGCCAGGTGTATGTTATGGTGAAATGATTTCTTTGTTCACTTCTCTGCAAGTGTTTGTCTTAGGCTACTAGACTATAGTATAGCATTTGTCATACTCACAATCAAATTTCATGTCAAAAATAATTAACAGTAGCACAAACAATGAACTAGTGCAAGGCTGGTTTAGAATCTAGTTTCTCCAGGAGATAGAAACATTTTTCCCTAACTTTTAGCCCACACCTGCACAGCTGTGGCCACTTCATATCCATCTGACTCTGTACCACCTCTCCTTCTAAAGCTCATCCCCACGCCCCCACCATCCTCACCCTGTTGGATCAGTACTACTACACAAGACTCTGTTTGCCTGACTAACAGAACAAAACTTCTCCATTTCCCAAAACCCTCTCCAGAAAGTTCTTTTAAGCACTTTTTAATAATTTGAATTGTAGCAATGCATTAATCGATGCTTACATTGGTAAATAACTAAACCTGTCTTCATTTCCTTCTCTAGTGCAAAACCGGTACTGAAGTTTCAGGTTGCTGTGACATTCATTGTCTTCTCCACATCCTTCTTTTAAGAACTCCACCTAAATAAAACCAAAGCACTTTTACTGCATGCTGCATGGTACTAGCTTAAAGCAAGATTTCTGACACACGCTGCTTAAAGCATCTACAGGGACTCAGAGACACTTTCCCAGATAAGAGTCAAGATCTTAACCTGACTCTTAACTTCTTGGCTGTCAAAAGAGTTTTTCTTTGTTAGAGACAGCCCTGGATGCTGATAACTTATAACTTTAAATGTGACTAAAAGGCAGAGTTCAATAAACCTAAGTTAGGATGTTTTTTCTCACTAGGTATACTCCACAGTGCTCAGATCTAAGGAACTGAAATATTTTACCCAAGATATTCCTGCTTTTGTACATCACTGCTGCAGAGCTCTAATACTGTTACAGCATCCTAGCCACAGAAGAATTAGACTGTGCATTACTTTGTGATGTGGGACAAGTGTTCACAGCAGAAGATAAAGGATTTCCATTTTTAATCTAAAGTGTATTTCCTCCTAAATTGTTGGGGAGAAAAAGCTATACCAACCTTCACTTTTGTTGCAGAAGAGACACAGGATCTAGCTCATAACAAAACATAAAATTTAAGCCAAGCAGTACAAGGCCAGTGCCACCCCAGCTATTTCCTTTGGCCATAACTTAGCTTTCTGCAGCCTTTACAATTCAGTGACTTACCAAAGTGAGATTTATGGGAAAACGTGTTATCAAAGGCTTACTTTTGTGGTCTTTGTTTCAGATTCATTTGAATTTAAAATTGGTATAAGATCCGGAAGTGCTCTCTCTTTTCTTGTGGACAGCGAGCTAGACTCCAGGCCAGCAATTTTAACACTGACTGATACTGGAATGGGGCGTAGCTTATCTTTGATTTTTTCCTGTTAAAATATTTGAAGTGGCGTGGTTAACATACAGTGCAGAAAAGAAAAAAACCAAACACAAGTACTATTTTTTATATACATTTTAGAACAAGCAGTAAAGCAAAATCCTTTCAGCTACATTGTGCAGTATTAAAACTAGTCACTATATAAAACCCCAGCATTTTCTAAAAGTGTTCAAGAACACAAGCAGCCTAGCCTAGCCTACTGCCTTTTCTTTCTGGCTTCCAACCTGATGATTTCTCTTACCATTAAGAATTTCTAGGAACAACAGATGGCAACTCAGATAAGTGAAATTCAAGCTACATCAGTAAAATAGCTCACTTTCTTGTTATCGCATAAGCTCAAGCTCTTTAATTTGCTGTAGTCAAAAGCAGCTTTGGAAGCTGGCTCATTACTGCTGAGCCACAGTTCAAGAGTTTGTTCAGCTGCTAGAGCAAGGCCACCTTCACAAGCCAGTGTAGCAGCCAAGTCAGAGAGCAGATATTGAGATTCCTTGTCCTGCCCATTCATCCCCTCTTGAAAACCATGGGTTAATTCTTCTCTTGGCCAGTCAACACTTAAGTTCTAGACCAATTACTTGTGCTAGAAACAGCTCTCAGTTTTTGGCATTTATTCCCTCTCTATTGTTCTAAATTAGTTCTACCGACCTTCACAGCATGCTGCAGGGGCTACAACTTTTATTCATACTTTGTAAGAAAGGCAGCAGGAGGAAGCAGAACATATGCATGGAATAGTCAGGTACTAAGTAACTACAGCTGTTTTCTAGTTTTGAAGCTTTATATTGCATGTGACTTAAGTTACGTACAAAGGTAGCATGAGGTTGAAAAAAGAGCATGCTTTTGGTTTAGATGCATCTAAATATAATAAAAATAAAATACTCTGCCTTACCTGCAGTACAAGCTTGGTTGTCACACACTCTTTTGAGTTCTGTCCCCTCAGAGTTGTACTTGCACTGAACTGATCAGATAGGTGGTCTTTAAAGCGTACCCTAGATGGGAGACCTAACTGCCTCCTCTCATTTTCTGCTTCAAATGTATAGTTGATCTCTATATGAAGAAATAAAGTAGGTCACTATAAAAAAGAACTTTAATTTTTACAGGTATGATCTTACAGCATCATTCTAGGAGACTGTTTCAGCCAGTGCTGGACTTCAAAAACTCTTTCAGTTATTTACAAAACTTTCTCCATTTGTCAGTTCTGTCCCTCTCCAGTTGAGGGCCAGGTACCCTCTGTGTGTATCTAAAGGAAACTTCTAGACCAAATCCTTTTATTCTAAAAGAACCTCACTACTTTACAGGCATGCAGTGCTGGCTGGAGGAGCTGTAATTGCTGCTGTGGAGCCAGTAGAGGGCTGAGATACAAAATTTCGTAAATACCCGGACTAGTCTGTCCTTGATTTGTGTTTTGTCTCAAACGGCACCTAAGCAACCAGCAGGATTTTGAGGTCAAGGTACACTGGTAATTTTAACACTGAAAGCAGAAGTGTGACTACAGCTTTCTAGTTGTATGTCGAGCCATATTTTGACAGCTCTTTGGCATCTTTTACTCATCTCTGTATCTGTCAAGCTATCAAATGGCGTAAGGCTGGGAACAGCACCTAGCGTGCCAAGCCTCAGAGGCCTGCAGACAAGCACACGAGCTGCCCAAGAGCTGGACTAGGACCTTACTCAAAGCTCATCCTATGGATTTTACAAGTAACTGAGAAACTCAACAAAAGAGCAGAAGAAGGTTTGGGCTTGAAATTCTTCTCATGTCTTAAAATTCTGCAGTTTTCTGAGGTGTAGTAACAGCAGCATTGAAAGTTGAGAAAAGTCAGGAGACAGGAGAAACTAATACTGTACATTTTTAACTATACCTGTAGCACAGTCTTCCAGGCTCTTATTAACACAGAGATTTTTTATTTCAGTAACTGGTCTCCACAGAAACATTTTTATTTACACAAAACGTTTTATAGCATAAGTCTCCCAAAGAAATAATGGTTGCTAATGATACATAAAATCACAGAATCATCAAATCATAGAATAGCTTGAGTTAAAGATCATCCAATTCCAACCCCTCTGCCATGAACAGGGACACCACCCACTAGACCAGGCTGCCCAAGGACCCATCTGACCTGGCCTTGAACACCTCCAGGGATGGGGCAGCCACAGCTTCCCTGGGCAACCTGTGCCAGGGCCTCACCACTCTCATGGTGAAGAAATTCCTCCTTCTAGTCTAAATCTGCCCCTCTTCAGTTTATAGCCATTGCCCCTTGTCCTATCACCATACGCCTTTGTAAACAGTCCCTCCCCAGCTCTCTTGTAGGTCTCAAAATGGGCTTTTAAAACTACTTTCTAAAGCAGCAACCTAGAAAGGCAAAATGCTTTTGGTCAGCATGGCAGCTCTTTACTCGCTGGCAGTTACATTACCAAGAAAGCCTCAGTTCAGCCTGTCATCCACAGAACTTCCTGACCTACCTGCATGCCTCCAAATACATGTTATTCTACATACAGACAGTGCGACAGCTGATTGACCTCAGAAATGAGTCACATTGTAAAATCTGACAGTTGCAGCCTGCGATGTGTCACTAAATCTGAGCACTGTTTCTCCATGATACACTCCAAAGGAAAAACAAAACAAGAACCACGTGACAAACATGGGATATCTTTATCTCCAAAACTTACTTATTCTTGGATTTAAATCACTGGGGTTTGCAGTGTACTGAAAACATGCTTTCACATCCATCCTGTAAAAAGTAAGAAAAATTAATTTTAACTTATAAATAAGGCATGATCCAAGAGACTGAAAAGTTTTAATAGTCCATTCACTGACATTTTCAGTCTTACGATAGTTGTTTTCATGCTAGAACAGCCATTTGCTGCTTACTTAACTGAATTGCAAAGCAAGAAACTAAGGTTTATAAGCCATCAGGAAAAAAATTTGGGGTGTTTGCCCTTACATCTTTATACATGAGAAAGTTTTTCAAGTCACGATTCTTGCATTAAAATTCTTAAGTGGCAAAGTGACATTCATTTTCAAAAACAGTCGTTAAAAACATATTCCACACCTGATCTTTAGCATCGTAATCATTGCAGGAAGTCAAAATAATCACATGTAGACAGATTTGCTTAAGCTGCATGGCTGTCACATTCCTTCACTTTATCATCACGACGGATTGCATGAATTTTGACAACAAAAAACTCAATACACAAAAGCTTCCGATACAATAATTTTTTCAAATATTTACCATATTTCACTGGGGTCCTCAGGGCTCTTTTTCTTTAGATCAATTCTGTCAGGCTGTACAGTAATGCTTTTTCTAATGCTTATCACAGGCCGAGATCTTCATTTGGGGGAAAAACAGAGGATGAAAAGAATGAGTAGAAGAAGGAAACGTTTCTGTTAAGATTAATGAAATAATTTGTGTGAATCCCAGATGCCCTCTATTCCTGCAGTGATTTGCAACAAAGACACTCCAAGAAACACAGTTTGGCACTGATAATGTTTAAAACTAAAAGAAAACTACTTAAGACTAAGCAAACCAAGTCACAAAAAACTACTACAGTTTTATTAAGTGCCTGACAGAGGAGCAGGGTGCATTAATGTGATGTTGTGGTTGTCATTTTATACATATATAAAAACCAGACAATTCAAAGTGATGGCTCCTGGCCCAAAGGTAATTCAGCACCTGTGAACAACTGTAAGTACTAAAGCTCATTCAGATGAGTGTTCACAACAGCTGTAACATGGAGCCTGGGTGGCCGTGGGAAACGATGTTTTCATTTACTGACTCCTCTGCACATAGGCTGTAACCATAATTCAGCCTGACAACTTTTCCTTTCTCTTCTTTTTTTTGGAGGGTACAAGAAGAGACAGTTCACACGAACAAATGAATGACTTCATCCCACTCTTTTGGAAGCATCTAAGGGTTGTTTAAAACAGCCAGAAAGCCACCTCCTCCTTTTCCAGCATATTTATTTTAACTGGGGCACCCCTTTCACTGTTTGTCACTATAAAGGCTATTATTCTCACCTTTAAAGAGTTTTGTACCACCCTTAGAAGCAAATGATAAAAGCTTCTTTTGAGTAAGCAGAACACTTCAACCAACTTCCATTCTACCTACCCTGTCTGTTCTCTTCCATAAGCAACAGGAGTTGGTTTTGCTGGGTGCTGTTTCAGTGCATTTAAGAACACTGCAATACGATACACCTTAGAGATGGGATCATCAAAAAAATGGCAGGAAAGGATGTTCTGCCTGACAGGGAGAGTTGTTTGCATCCCTGAAACTGAGGTAACCAGTTTTGGAGTTTCTGTGCTTTTGCCTTTGGGACCTGACAGCAATCACCAGAGACCTGCACTTGATGCAGGATTCACAGCTCTGAAGACGAGACAGTCCTCTTCCTGCTCACTACCAGTGGTGCAACTTAACAGTACATTAAACTAGGGAAAAACAGAGGGCCATAAAAGACCATGACCTCCTTCCTAAATTACAGCATTTGTTATAGAAATCCAGAAGGATCCTATCTGCAGGGCTTCCTGACAGCTGTTTCACAGACCCACTGCAACCTCAGCAAGACCGTATGCTTCACTGCTTCTGGATCCTCAGCTACAAAAGAAGGGGGTTGGTTTGGTTTGTTCTGTCTTCAATAAAGCAAGATTAGATTTATATAACAGCAGCAAACAAAAGCTCTACTGAACGTATCCGTTAACTTCTTTCTTAAGGCAAAAGAATTACCTATGTCCCTTGATTCCATCAAAGGACACTGGCATTCAGGGCAAAGCCAGGGTACAGACATACTGCACACACCAGCGCTTCACAGTAACCGTCTGCATTCACCACCTTACCCTGTATTAATAGTAAGGCAGCTGCTCATTGAGAAGGGAGTGATAAGAGTAACAAACCAATTTATGGCCTCCACCCCCATGAGAATTTCCAACTTGTAGGAGAAAAATATGCTTCAGGCCAAACAGCTTTTTATTGCTCCTAAGTAGGTTGTTTTTAAAAAAACTAAAACCAAACCCGTGGTGTAATTACTTACAGCTCTGTATACGGTACCTGAACACAGAGACAGAATCTGAAAGGGAACCAACAGCAATATCAGGGTAGGAATTTTTATCCAGGTCCATGTTTCCAGCAATAGAGTAACCAAAGAAATTGGTGCCTGTTTTTTCACCATCAAGAATCTAAAGAGCAAACAGATTGAGGGAATTCAGACATTTAAAAGCTGTAAAGTGAAATAAGTAACAAGTGAACATCACTGTGCTATGGCTACAAAAGAAAAAAAGAGAACCAAAGCAAAGTGAGAAGTGATACAAGGACATGGGACTCCATGTTCAGATAAGTGGCACTGAAGTACCAAGGTGATCTGTTTTTCTTCCAAGAAGTTACTCTGGAACAGCAGCGAGTGCCAAAATGACTGGTTTGCACAGAAATGCTGCCTATCTTCTCTTTACTTATAGTATTTATGCAGTGTAGGTACTTGAAAAAGTATTCTAGAAAGTATTATAACAGAATTCTAGGAAGCATCATCAAGTTCCACTCTCACCTTACAGACTGAACATCTTCAGGAAAAAAAAATCAAACATTCTTCATTAAAAATAAAGCAAAATACCAGTAGTGAAAGAGAAAGTTAAGAAACTAGTTATTTTCAAATCCCTGAATTTCTCTCAAAACCAGAAGACACTTACATGCCTTTTCTTTCTCTACATATTACTGGTGCCAGAGGACTGTTCCAGAAAGAAAAATGTGTATTAAAATAAAGAATTCCTCATCTTTCTGGTCAGCAGCAATCCTTGGAGAGTCTTGTGACTTCTCTGCATACTCACCACCCCATTAATAGTAATGGAAAGGGAGAAGATGGATACCCCTGTCCTTCCTTTAATTTTGTGCAAGACTACTTATATATAGTAAGGTTATTTCATTACCTGTGCTGGTTTTGTGTTTATTCCATTCTTGGATCCATGATAAATGTACACTTTGCCGAAACCATCGTATGGGGCCCCTACTGCAATATCTGTTGAAAATAAATCGCAACATCTAAAATCAATCTTACTTTTATTACACCTTGCAATCCTGATACAGGAGAATGTTCTAACTCTGGCATTAGCAAGAGTCACGCATTTTTACCATAATCATTTTTTCACTCACCTGGATATCCGTCTTGATTAACATCCCCAATGTTTTCAACTGCAAGACCAAACATGGAGTCAGCAGTTCCATTTAAGCGAATAGGTTTTACTCCTTCCCATTTGCCTTGACGGTTAATGTAGACGTACACGGCACCACCAATATCTCCACTTCTGTCAAAATACTGCGGGGCTCCAACAACAACGTCTTGCCACCTTAGGAGTAAAAAAAAAAAATCCAAATAAAAATACAGACTTTTAGAGAAAAATTGAAAATAACTTATCAGACTGTAGTCTCCAGGTCAGCCAGCCAAAGTGCTACTGAACAATAATTAAAAAGTACATTGAGCTGTTTCATTACCAACAGCTCCACTGATACTACTAGGTGATTATATTTCCTTTGAGACGTACAAGGATCTCTTAAGGCCTGCTTTGGGCACAGAATCCTAGACTTACAGAATTGTTTAGGCTGGAAAAGACATTTAAGATCTTTGACTCCAACCATCAGCCCAACACTGCCAAGACCACCATTAAACCCTGTTCTTAAGTGCCACATCTACACATCTTTTAAATACCTCCAGGGGTGGTGACTCAATCATTTCCCTATGAGATTTGTTTCTTCCTTGTTTTGTTACACTAATTGTTTAAATATGAATAAACTCTCTTTTATCATTAGAAAAGTAGACTGGTTCCTGACTGGTTCTCTGAGATAGTCGCCATTTCCTCCAGCAAAACATGGAAGATGGGATTTGGCATTCCTTATATTTCTAATGTGAAATACCAAAGCAGAATTAAACAATATTGCCATCCTTCACTACACAGGCAGCAGGAGTTAATCAAGGCCATACCCATCATTGTTGAGATCCACCACAGCAACATCGTAGCCAAAAGAAGAGGCCAGCCCCTCTCCTTCAAACATGTGCTCCAATGAAAGTGCTCTCTGATTTTTCTCTTTTTTCAGTAAAACAACTGCTCCACTGTGGTTGGCTCTTGGGGCACCAGATACAAAAGTCATCTCATCTTGGGAGACAATTCCTTTACCGGAGTCCAAAGAGAAACCTTTAGCAGAGAAAGGAATAATATATAAGCAATCTAATGGTTTGTATTGTTAACAGGAACAATAAATTCCCCTACTATATTTAAGTGGTATATTGACTAGAAGTTTTGTCTAAACTAGAACATGATATGCTGGAATTCTCCATTTCTATTTGGACTGGTGGATGCGCATTTGCACTCTTCCACACATTAAAGTATTTCCCAAAAAAAACATATTGTTTCATTTCTCATTCAGATCTACTTTTCATGGACACCAAATACAAGATAATTTTTAAACACAGCGGCTTAGATATGACCACACCTTACCACTTGAATATAGCTCAAGTATTTCACCTCTGGCAAAATCATTATGAAACTTCCTAAGTACAAGTCAGTATCACTCTGCTGTAAACATGCAAGATGTACTGTACAAGCACAGTATCGTATATGAAAGATGTCCATGGTATTTGAGAATCACCTTACACAGTAATGGTGAAATTGGCAATTTAAATTTTTATTTAAAGCAGCCCTAAAGGACGTGTTCAAAGGAATTTAGTCTTATGTATTCTTTATAAAAGTCAGTGCATTTTAAAAAGACTAAAAGCCTGAGTTAAAAGAATATACTGCACATGCCAATGTATCCAGTAAAGGCCAAAGTAGAAAAATACATGTGTTGAAAGGAAGAAAGTTACCAGCCAGCAGATAGAAATCTCCCTTCTGAAACACTTCACCACTACTATGAAAATTCTCAATTACAGCAATCCAAAATGAGACAGCTTCAGAAAAATAGAGTCCCATCTGGGATGAGAGGGTTTGGAGAAATGCATGACAAATCAGTTTCTCTGAAGCCACGTTATTTTGCAAGCTACTCTTCATCTGAATCCCTGCTTTCACATGCTTTTACTTGCAATGTATTTGAGATGAGGAGGAATGAAGGGGAGAGGATCATGTCAAAGGTCTGGAGACTATTTCTGACCAGATGCTGCCACCTCAAGTGGTCACAGACCTAAGTAGCTATTCATCATTACATCCACCGATTTGTTCACCTGTATGCCAGGAGGCAAGGTTTTGTATACAAACTGATCTGGATGAGTATCAGATACAGCTGTCAAAAATAGAAGACCTGTAAACACGAGTAAAGATTGAAGAGAAAAAAACAGTCATTAAGCAACGCAACTATGACCACGTTTGTTTACTGTCTAAACAGAGGGAACAGCAATATCAGTGAACAGCAGGCTTGCCTGGAGGCAGTTTTGACTGTGACAAATCAAGGTCAGCATTTACATTTAGGAGATAAATGCATTTGTTATGGAACTGCAAAAAGTCAGTATTACTCTGTTCACAGCAAAAGGCACTTCCACAGCACCCTTCTCCTTCCCAACTCTCATCTCACCAGAAGAGGCTGTCATCTTGTCTTTCTAACACCTTTCATTTTATTTACCCAGCAATTACTGCTCATTTTTAATGGAAGCTTATGTTCTATTTCTTCTAACAGATATACGTAGCTTTAAGTCAGCTCTTTTCTTGACTTGCTTTTACTTTTTTTATTAAAAATGCCTTTCCCATCTGTTCTGTTTTCCAACACTCTCACAGGAATTCCAGTTTCAAGTTACCAAAATTGTATTTGTTGCATGCACCAAAGCAGCAGATCAATACATGAGAAAACCTGCACTAGGACAGAAAGGTTCTTGACATTTTACAGTCTTCCAAAAATGCAGCACAGCCCTTTTTCTGCACCAGTGTATCACATTGGTGTACAGTAACTGGCCTAAGGATGTATTTCTGCTTTTGTGTGCACTAAGTGCAAGAGACATTCTGCAACATACAAACACACTTAAAATATAAACATTGCTTATACTACAATATTTTAACAGCCTGTAAAAACAACACTGGTGGTTTAAACATTTGAAGAATAAAAAAAATTGCACTTACCTACCAGGGGAGAGAAACAGCAATCTTAACAGTTACACCCAAAAACTCAAAATTCTGATAAACCCTCTGGTACCACATGGCAGAGACCTTGTAACTAAAGACTGGATATCCATACACCATACTTAACATCAGAGCAATTATAATCGCTCCCTGAGAATCTATAAGGCTTCATCCCAACTCTTAAATCTCATTACATTAGCAGCTCTTCCCATGTACCACAGCAGAGTATCACCTTACACTTAAAACTTGCCCATAAACATACAGGGAGATGCAAATTATCCAAAACAGTTAATTTCTTACAGGGTCTACAAAAGAGGGATTTTGTCCCCCTTTTTGTATCACTGCATCAGGCTGGGATCACAAATGTTTAAGAAGCCTAAAGAGATTTACTGCAGGTACTTAATCCTACCTAAGTAACTGTTCGCTGGAACAGGAACTAGATTCTTATCTTGGCGGCTCTCATCACCAACTTCATAAGGCCCATCATCAAAGATACCCAGATCATAAAATGTTTGATTCTTTTGCTCTGCACGAACAACCCCTGAAGAAATGAAATGATAAAATAAAAGCAAATGAATGGTAAGGAAGATAAACAACAGATACGTGATTCCAAACTAGCACTAATTACAATGAATGAGATAGTGACCACTGGTTAAATGAAAAAAACACAGAATAGCACACCTGGTGAAAGAGTTTTCAAAAGGCAATGAATTTCTAAGTTCTGTCTGTGTACTGGACTCTCATGCTGGTTTACAGAGAGACCAAGCAATGATCTGGAAAACATGGAATACTAAGAAAATACTCAACTAAAACATGGCACCAACTTGGTCAGGAACCACCCTCATCCCAGGGTTCTTAACCTTGTAAAGCCTTTCTTGAAAGGGAGGTAAGCACATAGGAAGGAAAAAAAAAAAGTTATTGTCAAGCTATGACAAACACTGGTGATATATTTAGAAAACTATACTTAAGGGGAAAAGAGCTATTGTTCAATAAAATGTGCACTTCCCTTTTATCAAGAGGCATATTTAACATTTTGGCAAGTACAAATGTGCTTTTCCATGATACAAAGGAGTACACTCACGATGGGCACGCTGTCAGAATACCTCCCCGCAATTAAAGTACAACAGCATCTGAACTCAATACGCTGCTTCAGCTTGGTCAGATTTTGTTGACAGACACATGGAAGATTAAGTGTTCGCTAAAGTACAGCTTGTGCCAGGGCTTAACTCAAAGTTTTGCACGGTTCATATAGCAGGCACAGGTGTATGAGGGGAAAAAAAATTAATGGTTTGAGGATCAGATGTTCTAAAGAGGGAAGCATTTACAGCTGTTGGTGTGATGAAGTTGAGATGGGAAAAATCACTTTAAGAAAAAGAGACAAGGCTGGCCATTCAGATGCTTCTCAATATACAAACGGAGAAAATCTATGGGTTTTTCCCTTAATTTTTTAATATCTCCTAGATCATACAGAGTGCTTGGCTCTTAGTCAGACACATTATCCATGGACGTTTTACATGGATATCCATGGATTTAGATATGAATACACACAGTATTGCTCTGTTCAGTTATCTTCCTGCAACCCTCTACTATTTAATTTGGGAAGTACTACTTTCTACAGACTTCACAAAGAATAAAGCGGAGAACACTGTAGTGGAGAACACAGATCTCAGTGCAGCCATCTAACATTCATGCAAATACAGGAAAAAACAGGTTGGTTAAATAACTTTAAAATAATTTAGCACTTTGTTTCAGCATGGAAGTCTCAAAGCAAAGACTCATAAGATGAAGACTAAGAAAGGGGAGCCTTGTGGTACATATGTGCAAAGTTCTATTATCCATTCATAAGTATTCCCTCAAAGATATTTAAAGGAACTTCAGTAAATGCTTGTGATACAGGAGCATAGCATTCTGTGAAAACAGGGTAAAATCACTAGATCCCTACTACCCCCTCCCCCCTCAACAAAAAAACCCAACTAAAACTTAGGACACAACCCTTGTGAGCAATCTCAGGAAATGGGTAGCAGGAAGGAAGCCAGGTCGTACCTTTCCAATTGTAAGTGCCTGGGGCACCAAACACAATATAATGATAGTCTCTAGTAAATGTAGCAGCAACACCTTGCTGACAGGAACCAAACTTCTCATGGCCTCTTAAACGACCATCACAAAAACTCCACACTCCATTATCCATATCATCCTTAATAGTGAGATCCTGGCTCAGTACATAGCACCTTCCAATGATATCCCGGGTTTCCTGCACAGTGTTTACATACTGCCTTTTCTCATAGCGATGTGCACAAGTCTGCAAGATAGAAGAAATAAGCAGTGATGCTTCTGTATGCTTGTATGCAAGTCGTCAAAGAAGGCTGGTCTCCTTCAGCACTATTTCATGCTAACAACACTGTAAGTCAGTCACCTTGTAGACAGATTCATGTTGCAGCGCAGAGGGAGTCCACTGTTCCCTATGGGCAATGTTTGGGAAAAGCTAGGCATCTACAGATACAAGTCAGAGCTTCATGGGCAAGGAGGGCCACGGGGTTAAATCCCTCCTCTTCGTGGGATTTAGGGTTTTCAGTCCTAAAGCCTCCTCTCATATCTAATCCCTCTCATGAGGTGAGGAGAGAATCACACTGTCTCTCATAAAGAAGTGTCTGCATTTCCCACGGCTGTCAGAGTTAAATGACTTACATGCTCGTGCAGGACATGAGGAGCTGGTTCAAGGACCACCTATCTGTCAAAGGCTATTCAGAACTCGCTCCTTCCAGAAAAGGGCTGCAAAGCAGCAGCTGAACACTCTTCCAGTGAAGGGGGCGGAAGTTATTCCTACTTCCTGTGTTGGATGTTCCACTTACGGGATAACTGTCACTGGGACAAAGCAGCAGCACTGACCACTGGGTTAAGTGGTGTAACCTCCAAACCATAGTTATAAGAGATGGAGCAGTCAAAACTCTTTGTCAACAGTGGGGTTTGGGTTTTTTTTGCAGACCTAGATAAAAAGCACAAGCCAGCCAGATTTCTCAGCTGACAGACCCTTCCTATGGTTCCTATCCAGGCTTAAATATTAAGTAAATGCTCAGCTGCTCCACACTTGGAGCACTGCAGTACTGTCCTACTGCACAGTGACCTTCAGGCTGCTCACACCCCATCTAATAAGTGCATTTTCCACTAACCACTCACCAAGAAAGTTCCATCTCAGAAAATACAAGACAGCATTAGTTGATGATTAATTATTCAATGAGGAGGACTCTTTCCATCTGCTCTTATCCGCTTTGGGTTCTGAGGCAGATTGAAGCAAGTCATTACTGCCTCTATATCTTTAAGTAACTCCAGAGTTACATCCTGAAGTTGCCTGCCTCCAGTTTTGGAAGCAGTGACATTAACCTGCAAGAATATAATCAGATGGGGAAGCTTCACCCCACAATGATTTTATGATGTAGCTGGTATCTTGCAGCACCACGAGAGGCTTTTAACTGAGAAAGAGCTTAAAAGTAACATTCTCTGTTAACTCCTGAAAGCTTTTTTCTATGTATTGCATAAAAAAGTATCTCTGTATTGTATAAAATAAAGAATACCTAGTAGTCCTACTGCACTGCAACATCCACATTAATTCACAGAAGCAACTCACCCAAAGACCCTGAAGAAAGTTAAAGTGAGGCTGACCATCATTGAAAACAAGCTGATGATATCCTGTGACTTTTACAGCCTTCTCACACTATTTTACCCCATTTCTGTAGCCTGTGATATTTAAAAGAAACAATGTATATATCACAAAAAATAAGTGGACACCCGGATAATGGACTGTCCACCTTTGATTGTTAAAGGTTATAAAGAAAGGCTAATTCACAGTTAGAAAAACATTTTAAAACTTTTACAATCTCGAGTGTCTTACTTTGCTATGAGAAGTTTAAGTCCTTACAAAAAAAGTCACAGGATTAAACCTAAGAAAATTAACTTTCTGAAAGCTGCACAGAGATGCAGACCATTCTGAACATTCACCACACAGTCAAAATGTTATTTTAGTTAGTCCTTCAGACTTACCACCACATTTCCTCCTGGCCCCTGACTTTGGACAGTTACACCCATCCACTGATCTTCTTTACTCTCTATGCTCGGGTCCGCTGCAGAGTATCAGAATACAGCTTCAAATATTCAAATATTAAGGGTTAACCGTTCTGCTCCACCCCCCTACCCCTCTTTTTTTTCATCTTTTCGGGTTTTTTCCCCAGTCCCACACAGGATAGGCACTTCAATCAGTACATGAGACAGTCTGCAGATGGCAGTGTCTGTACACCGTATCACTGACAACACCCACGGAAGTTAAACACTTCCAGCACATTACAGTCACATAATTTACAAGAGTAAGAATGACCGAATCTACCAATATGTAAGCATCTCATGCTATCTTAGAAATTAAGCTACAACCTATTCTGATGCAAAAAAAGTTACGCATATATCCATAGAAGCAACTGCCCAATACACTGCCTCTTCAAAGGACCATATCAAATCAGAAAAAGAGACAACTGTTTCAATCCAAAACAAAAGTGCTCAAGAACTTACTCTCCTCATCAAATACGACACGTGTGCAACGTGTATTTGGAGATGCAATGTCACAGCTGTACAACCCTCCTGTTCTGTTGGCTTGCTGGGCTGGAAAGGCCTTTTCCCGAGGAGCTCCAACCAGCAATCTGCAGAGAGAAATAATGTCAAGAAAGCGGTAAAGGAAATATTAGAAAAGAACAAAGCAACAGCATCAGGAAGTGTTTTCACCATGTTGATAGAGATTTGACATACAGATATCTGAAGATGGATGAAAAGCTACATCACAGTACTCTTCCTTACAAAATGAATAAAAATGGAGGGGCTATAAAGCAGCAATAGTTCTGTAATTATCTGACCTGCAAACCAGTGAATACGTTGTTATTACTGCTATTATCGTTGCAATGCTCACCAAGAGTGGTTGATAAAACATTTTAAAAAAGCAGATGTCTGGCAGTTTTACAAAAACCCTCCTTCTGTCAGGAAGTCAAGTGGGGTGGGTTTTGCCTTACTAGAAATTGTTGGTAAGGATATGAAAAGTATCATTACTAGAATGACTACAAGCCCCCAAAATAGTGAATACAAATGCTTTCAGGCTGTCTTCTACTTTTACACCAGCCCCATGCCACTGTTCAGTTGAATTTTAAGCACCTTGATATCTGCAACCCATGAAGCAAAGCGAGATCCTTCCTAGCCCAAGCAAGTGTTCATTGAACTATTCCAGGCTTTGTGCAAACATACTCTTTCCCTCTTTACTCCTTTGGGTGGACACCCTATTTTAAAGTTGAATATGTTTTTCTCCAACAAATCTTCACTAAGAACAGGCCATTCTTACAAAAGACTGACTTCTCCTACAAAATGTCACTCTCGTGAGCTCTCGTTGGACACTGTTCTCATAACCAAATGCAAAGTTTCTTATTTTAAAAACTAATTAAAGCAATTTTTTTTCCTGTATAACAACTGTCTCCCATGAGTATTATCAAAAAAATCACCAGCAGCCATATTTACTTGCAAAATACGGGGTTTCATTCAAAAAAATTCTTACACTATGTTTCTTTCGTCACACACACACACAAAGCACAGCTGCCCCTCAAGCAGCTAATTGAAACTAGTAATGACCAGAAATGTCATGCTCAGATGAAAAAATGAGCGTGCAGACGGATGCTGAACCAGATTCCATGTGCTTCCTGACCCTGGTACAAAACATTTGAGAGAAGAGATCCAAAGTCACTGTTGATGAGAGCAAAGCTGGTACTACAGCTGGATCCACAAGGCTCAAAGAGGACTCGGAGCCTCTTTAAAGCTGCAGCTGTAGTTTTGCTCAATAGTAAAGCTTTTCTGCATGCTTTACAGCAGCAGTGGGACAAGGCACACTGCTGTACCCTCAGAATGCTTTTCTTACTAAAAACAAGATTCACTTTTATTCATATGTAATCATTAAGACTGAATCAGTTACTACCAATACACAAATTCTGCTATTAAGAAAGCATTCTTTCAATGTCACTGATGAGACACAAAATGGAACTGATATAATTATGAACAAACACTTTTTTAACAATAAAGATGTAATTTTCTGTTTTAAACAGCCAATTTTTCACCACTTTTATAGAAATAAATTCTCACACCATCCATAGTTTGCCTTCACAACGGTAACCCCTGAATGGTGAAACTTTCAGGTAAAACATTTGCCTTTGGCTGACATATATGAAATCAGGACATACAGTGTGGGTGGGTTTTGGTTTAAGTGTTTCCTTCTTTTCCCCCTACATATGTCTGGCATCTTTTTCGAAGTGTTTTGCAGAAACACAGCAGTCATCACAAGAGTATGTAATCTAAACAACCATGCTTTTAGAAAGGCCATTAATAGCTTCATTTTCTAATTTTGGCTGTAGTGCATTTAACTCTAATCTCTTAAGAGTAACTCTTTGGCAAAGCATCTGTTTCTGAGCAGTTCCTATGCAGGAATAGATATTTTTCCTCAGTTCCGTTATCCCCTAGGGAAAGACAGATAAGAATTTTTTTTTTAATTAATTAACAATTGATTTCCCAATGTATAGGAATCTTTATTATTTCTGCTCCTTCATTCAAAGCTTGGGGGTAAAATGATGTACTGAATTTCACATAAGATAAATTTGATCAGAAACCTTTTGTTTCAACACCGTGAACACAATAAAACCTACTGGAATTGAAATACCTAATTTGGTTTAATTTACCCATTTGCATAATTCTGACAGTGGTGGTGGTAGATCAAGAAAATAACAACTCTCTTCTTTACCATAAGCTAGCTAGACTTTATCCTCTCCCTAGCTAAATGGTACCTTTTGCAATATAGCATGATGAGATCACAATCCTGATGATAATTCAGCCAGAGGCATCAGGGAATAAACAGCACAGTCAGCAGAAGACAAGTGGAAAGATGTGCCACCTGACATAATGTGCCCCTAACGTTCAGTAACATCTCAAACAGACAACTGCCAAGATCAATAGATAACACAATTGTCCAGCCTTTCTGAAAAAAAAAGTGTCAATCCAACATGATCTCAAAGGAAACAAGCAACCTTAAGTTTTTTTCCAGTGCACATATACCCTGTCCAAATCTTGCCTAAGTTATTTTCCACTGCAAACGAAATATTTCAAAGCAGACTTATTTAAAACCCTCCAGACTTCAAAGAGCTTCTGTCAGGAATCTTGTGACTGACCAGTCTTCAAGGCCCTCAAACAAAAAATCTTGAATCCTGTTAGGTACATCACTGCAAGTCGTTATTCAAAACACAGTTCAACAGCTGCACACACTATGAACAGACACTTGCAAAGGATTAGATCAGTTCAGATAAATACTACGGCAAATAGTAAAATGCTTTTTTCAAGTAGCAGCTAGAGACATATTAAAAAGTGGAGCAACTCCACACTTCTTTACTACTTATTTGCCCCAAAGACCACAAGAGAGAACCGTAAACCTACACTTGCAGGTTCTGCAAAACAGGTTGCTAAGGAAGACAGGTTACTAAAGATGATGATTATCCACATTATTAGGAATGTAAGTAAGATAGTCACATGCACCTAATCTTTGGCCGAATAAATCAAGCAAAGCATAAAAATCTGTTGTCAAGCACATTGTGACTTGTGATCAGCAAAGCCTACTGTTCAAAAGGTATATCTGAAAATGAGAATTCTGCAATAAAGGCCAAATTAGTTCACTTAAAAGAAGTGTGCATGAAACTAAGGAAGTATAACATGGGCCACGCACCAGTGTGAATTTAAGCATGACCACAGCAGTCCGAATGAATCAGCCTTTACACTGAGCTGCGCTACATGCTCAGTAGAGTCTTTCCAGACCAATGACACATTCCAGTCATTACTGTATGGCTACTTATTTGGCTGTGCTTTAATAAAATAATTTTAATCAACTTTGAGCTCATTATGTCAAAAAGGGGTGGGCTTTTGCTGCAGCTATGCATGTTCCAGTTTAGTTTTCCCAGTAGCAAGCAAAACCTCCTTCTGCAAAAGAAAAGATGTAAGGGGGGGAAGTGAAGAGGTGCTGCTCTCCTAGCTATCGCTATCTTCTTATATCAGATGAAACATTGAGATTAAAACCAAAGAACTTCCTCTGCAAACCAAGACTGACAAGAACAAGTTCTTCATTTCCCTCCATCCATGATCACAGTATGATTCATTTTATTCACTGGGACTTCTCCCTGAAGGTGTACCAGGGCTACAATGCTTCCAATTCAAGTCCAAATGCTCAAAGTCAAGCTGCAGAATCCATATCTGGACACCAAAGTAACATCTCAACTGTCGAGACCACAGAGTCAAAGACAAAAACCGCAAAGATTTCAACATACGAGTATTTTACTGATTTTCTACCCCATGCCAAGTTCACCTTATTACTATGCAGAGAATAGAAGCTCAACCATATAACACACTGAACATAAACATGTCTTAGCATCAGCCCCTGTTGGAGTCTTAGCTTTTTATGATTTTAGTTGTTAACTACTTAGAACCTCATGTTTACCATGGGCTAAAAGTCAGACAGAAAAAAAAAATTATGACTCCTTACGTAAATTACAGAATCAGAGGCTTCATACTACTTGAATTCTGATTTTCACCATTCATCTTGCTTAAATATACCCTACAAAGCGATTAGGTTTCCCCTAAGCAAATCAGACTGCAAAAGGTATTAAATGAACTTCTATTAATAGTTCATTACACTTCTATAGACTAAAAGAAGTGTCTATCAAGTGATAATGTTGGAGAAAAAAAAATTGGAATTCTCTCATATCCTGGCACAAAGCTACAATGCTCTTTAGCTCCAGTTACACCTCATAATTATAACACGTGCCTTCCAATTTTAAACTAAAATTCTACTTTCAAAACAAATAAATCACTCCTGTTGCTCTATTGGCTAGAATTAGACTAATTATTGTTTTCTCTTAATTACTTCTTGGAGATACTCAATAGTGACTGAAGTGCCACTGCCAATTATGAGCACCTGCTGGCCTCCAGGGACAAGTTTACTCCCTTGCAACTCTGAACTCATGGCCAAACCTGAGATGATCCTATAGGATTAAGAGCTCCAGGACTAGCATGTAATGCCAGCTAATTGATCTCACTGAGATGCAATTTTGGCTCAGGTGGGTGGTGCCTGCATTGCACAGACACCAGTGACACCGGCTGTAGCTGCATGCGCGAGGTGCAGCCACAACATGCAACAGGGACAGGCACAAGCCCCCCTCTCCAGAGAGGGACCAGTGTAGCCCCACATTGCTTCGTGTGACCCTAAGGCACACCTACACCCACCCTGCCTCACTGCAAGACTACATGGCACCTTAACAGGGCAGCTGACGCAAGAAATCCTTTCATCAGGTACACTGAGCACTATTTGAAGCCTCAGAAAAGGCATCAAGACATCTTACTTGGTCTAGAACTGTACCAGACCTCTGGATAACTGCCTTACAAACTCACACATTTCCAAAAAGTGAAAGGAGATTGAAATTCTCTGCCCCTAGTCAGACAGGAATCAGGTCTCAATTTGTCAACTGCTGCTGACCAGTATTCAGCAGGAACAGTTAAGTGAACATCAAGAAGAAAGGCTGTAATATAATTTAATCTGAAATAGCCCCGACAAGTTATCCAAAGCAAAATACACCAGAAACAGCCTTCTACTTTAACAGATATTACAAAATATTAAGCAGCAGAGTGCAGATTTTAAATCCCTGCTTTCACTGGTGATGATGAGAAGTTTAGTAAGTGGCTGTGGCTCCTTCTCAGCTAATAAAAAAAACCTGTGAGAACTGGGTGTACTTTCTGTTCACAGCTGTCCGAGTTCCCTCCAGTACTGCTCATGAAACTACCATGGTTGCTTCCAAAAGGAAAGCTGCAGTTAAGATGAGAAAACCGTATCAAAAGAAATCCTGAAAACCTCCAAACTCCTGGAAGCATTCCCTCATTCCAAGGTGAAATTCTTTTCCTTGCTTATAGCCTGGAATTGTCTAAGACAATGTATGGTTTTCACAACATACTTCAGAGGAGAAAAACTATCAGCCATTCATCACAGTTCTATTTTAGAATAAACACTTCCTCCAAAGAAATCAAGTCAAAGAAGGGATGATATCTTCAACATCTTTTGAAAGCAAATCTTGTTTCATCAAAAGAGGGTTCTACCAAATAAATTACACTTTTATTTAAACAAATACAAAAAACCACTACAGTCTGAATTGAGCTCAGATACTCTGCTATCTCCCCAAGCTTTCTTCATTCTTTAAATTTTCCCTTTCCCATGGTATCTTCTACCCCAAACAAGGCACCATCTAAAAAGTAACAGCAACGCTTCAATAATGCCAACTCTGAGCTTTAACAGACTGGAGTAGAAACCACTGAAAGTGTTTCCTGGGTAACAAAGCATTAGCCATTGCCACATACAGGCAGAACACAATAGTCAGTGGTGTAAGTAATTTCCAATTCTGCAATCTTCATTGAGCACAAATGTCCAATTTAAGGTTGCTGTTCTCAGATAACAATGCTACTGCTGCAGACTTTGTACTTCATTGTGTTTTCCAACAAACTCTGTACCCACAAGGGGGGCAAATTTGGAAAGTAATAAAGCTAAACACTATGAAACTTCTTACATCTCTGCCTAGACAGATAGATTCCTGCATCCTTTTCCTCTCATATCCCTAGTACCTGCTTGCAGAGTTTCACTGAATTGAACAAAATGAAGAAATTAGAGTAACTACTACTACTAACTCATATTTAGATTAGTCACAGACACCAGCTGTCTATCAAATGTTTAAATCCTTCAGGCAGACACCACCGATGTCCATGTGGACACCTAGAGCCCTCCCAGTAGAGCTGTATTTTCAGCCCTCTGCTCTGGCTTGGATTCAATAGCTTTTAAATTTGACGAAAGGGGAGGATGGGAGCATCCTAACCCCCGCAATATTTCAACATAACTAAAGCTGGTCAATGGCACAGATGCAGTGTTTGAATACTGGTGGCAGCACCTCTGCTTTGTGCCTGGATCTGGCTTCTCGCAACAGAAACACGTCACAGGACAGGAGCACCACAGAATAATTAGCACAGAGAGATCATCCTTCCATATGCTTGGGCTGCTAAAAGGAACTGGAGATGAACCATGAGATTGAGTCTCTCCAAAACAACCCTCTCCCCCAAAATACAGCCAGTAACTGTGTCAGCAGTGAACTTGTTTGTGATGCTTTTTACAGAGATACCCATCACTGCCAGCCTGTTATTAACAACTATTTTAAGTGGCCAGTGATTCTCCTAATCAGTAACTGTAGAGCAGCATTTTCCAACTGCCAGTACAAAGTCATGACCAACTACACCATTAATCTCTGTTGCCTGGAGGCTTGGCACTTGAAGGACTGAGATTTTCATTGTATTCATTCAGCCTTTTTTAGGAAGCAGACTATGTTAGGCTGGGAAAAGAAGCCAAAAGCAGCATAAAGACTGAGGCAAGCTACTACAAAGCAAAACTGGATCTACAAAGATACCTGTTGTTCTGGAAATGCCACTTATTATTGACTTTCTAAAAGTCACATAGAAAAAAATAAACCCTTTCCCCTCACAATCCAGAGTCCAGAAAGCATATATTTGAAATACATTTTGCAGATCTTATTTTCACGAAAGCATTTTTCTTACAAGAAATGGTATGGTCTACTGTGAGGTCATGTTTCAAAATACAGTTTTCCACTACAACTACCAGTCTCTGGCTCTAACAAGGAGATAACTCTCATTTTTCATATTGTCAAATAGCAAGGGAAACCTATATAATACCTACAGTTTTCATTTGTCCCTTACAAGCTTCCTTCAGATTTAAAAGAATGAACATGACCTGTACCAGGAACAGACCCAAGCATGAAGTGGTACTGTAAAACATGTATTAAACATTTTTATAATTAAATCTATGATAAGCTTATGAAAGAAATAACATTAGAGATTTTCACTTAGATTTTTATAACACAGCAGTGCCTGTTACTGCATAAAATCCTCTTATAACACATGGGGTTTAACTCCAAAAGTGACAAGCGCACCTTTTCAAGGATTAAACCAAAAGAGTGCCTTGTCCGTCCCTGCCATCCACACACTGTGATCTCAATCTTGAGCCAACAGCCCCACGCACCAGGGCCCTGGCCCATTGACTCGCCAGTACTGGCCCAGCTCCTACGGTAAAGCAGGCCAGCAGCTGCCATCACTATATAAGGCAGTCAGTTGGTACTGTGAGCAACGTTTTGTGGACATGCTCGCTCTACAGACTCAAGTGCATGATGGAAATTGGGAATTACTGTCTCCTGTACCTGCTGCTGGACATTGATGCCACAGAAAACCTCTGAGTACAGATCTAAACTACTCTGTATCTGCAGGGCTTCTCTTTGTACTCCCTACACATGGCATCTCCCTTTAAACTTCATGAAAGGGGTATCACATCATCTACCAGGTAGAAAACTAACATTGAACTAATCAAAATATGGGAACAGTTTCTCAGACGCTCCCCTCCCCCTATTTTTTCCCAAAAAGCTATCTGAAAGTGCAGTGCTCCCAGCCAGTATTTGAAGGCACTGCTTGTTAGAAAGGCAACAACCCCAACTGTTCATCAACACACCAAAAGCCACTTTAGAAAAACCTGCAGGAGCTTTAATACAGTGCAGGACAAATATTTGGGTTGAAATGTCATTCCTCTATTTCATCCACTGAACGAAGTACATCAGATTCATTTATGACCATAATTAAGCCATTAAGAGGCACGGAAGAAGCACAATAAAAGACATTTCACATGATAATCAATGGGCGATATAATACGCTACAGCTACTAACCCCAGAACCCTGCAGTGTTTGAAGAGTAACTGCACCCCTAGCCAACTCAAGCTGTGGTTCCTTTACCCATACATGTAATTATGAAACCTCCACTGTTCCTTCTCTTCCAGACTTACTATCTTCTCCTTCTGAAATGCAGGGGGAAAACTCAAGACAGGTAGGAACCTCTTGTACGAGATATACAACCACAGAAATGGTAATATGCAACTCCTCACTGCCTTAACCAAAGTAGTTCACATGCAGCTAAGCCATACCAACCAGAGCCCCAGCGGGAAGCTCACCCACAGTAGTCTAACACCAGCACCTTGAGCTAAGCTGTGCCCTGCAGGAGCAGGCTTAAGAGCTCTGCGTGTGTAGAAAAGGCATTATGTACCCTCCCGATACATAATCCCTAATAAACGTTTCCAAGAACAAGTACAGCAAACACACACTTCAACAGCAACACTAAAATACAGATTTCAATTTATGTCGTCAGCCTTAAAACCATCACAGCCCTCCGTTAAATGCATGTAACAGGATCCACAGTTTGGGAAAGGCTTTTCTTCAAGCCATGAACTTAATCATAAAAGCAGATGTGCCACTGAGTACATGTGCTGACACGGAGTCCACGCACTCCTTCAAATTAACTGAAAGCACAGGCATTCAGATCACTGGGAAGAATGTCACTCCAATAAAGTATTTTCACAGGAGAACCAACATGTACAAATGTACATGCTGAAGGGACACTTAAGGACCTCCTTTTTATGTTCCATAGTGAAACACTGATGAAATGGATCAAAAGAAATAAATCACATATTCACAAGAAAACCTTCTCCATATACATATTTGCAGAAGGAGCAGCAATTATATTTTACTGTGAGTAGGAATGCACAAATTCAGCTTACAAAACCCAAGAACAAGATTTTTCTGTTTGCAAAGTAGCTTATATTTGAGACTAGGCCAAGAAACCCACTGCATTCTCTTCCGCTATGTTCTGCTCCCCCTCCACATGCACACGTTAAATTTTCACTTGCCTCCCTTCACAAATACTTTTTCTTTTCCATCTTTCATCACTCCTCACATTCTCACTAGACTAAATTATTTCTTTTCAAGCATTTTTAACACGTTGTGTTCCTGTAAGCTGCAAGTTGTGCAAATAGAATTGCAGCTATTACTACAACTGGATCTGACCTGTCAACAACAAAGGATTCTGTCAGTACATCCAGGAATATAGTTTCACTTAGAAGACAGATGAAGCCTACGTCTTCAAGCAATATTCTGGGGCCACATTTCAGAATTATCAAACAACAACATACATCAAACAACACCACATTTTTAGTAGCAGCTACAAGAGATGGCTATATAAGAAAAAATATATATACCAAATTTATTTTAGCATCTTTCGCCAAGCAAATAACATGACTTTCACTTATAGTTTGTTTCACTCTACATGGACCATTTAACACAAGTCATGATCCCTTTTCACACACTCTGACAGACATAGCTAAGGTCTAAGAACGAGCAGATCTAACCACTACACAGCTTGAGCAGCATCGAAGGCAGAGTGCAACAAGGCTAATCAATCTTTAAAACTCCCATACAACAGTAATGTGAGAAGAAGGAAGCAGAAAATTCACCTACAACAGTGATAATGGGCTTGATATCACAACAGCTGGTGGCCACTTTTGAGCACTTCCAGGATAAACATGCATTTCCCTCAGACCTTTGACCCGTACATGTGCTGCTGAGCAAACAACCTCGGGCACTACAGGGGCGAGCCGTTCCCAGCATATCTGCAATCTTGTTTTCCGTTGTTTCTTGAAGTCATTTTATAGATGTACTTTTGAGGAGGGTATCAATACCCGCTGAAGCAAGTAGAAGCTAAGAACATAACCTCCACTTGAAAAACTGTCATCTTCACTGAAAAGGAAACAGTGCACAGTCTGTCATTCCTACAGACACCATCAGCAAACTCAATTAACGATGCTGAGCATTCCCTCTTTGCTGTTCCTTGTTACTCAAAGATCTCGAAAATCTTGAAAACAGCAAACAAATGCCAAGAAAAATACAGCTGAAAAGTAACCTAGAAGCTTGGGAACCGAAAGCGAAATCCACAGCACGAATTGTACATGAGTATTTTTTTATGTTGTAGATGGCACCTGGATAGGGAGCATCTCATGAACCCCTCTCGCTTCTGTTCTTCATCCTGCACGTTTTCTACCTTCCAAACAGCCAAAATATCCTCACGCACATTAGAACAACTGCTTAAAGGAAATCAATATTAGGAAATGACATATTTTTAGATGCCGTTCTGTAGGAGGAAATAAGAACAGCCAACGCTCCAACAGAGCCAAAACCAGTCAAGTCCATAATAGAAAATGCTCCAAAAATCACAATGCAAGAACCAACATTTCTTACCTTTTACTATTACCTTGATACACAATCTAATCTCAGTTACTTGATAAGAGAAAACACCTGGCTTGCTCGCTCCAAAGCAATAGCAAGCAAATCCTCAAAACAGTTGTAGAAGACGTGATACTCTCAATACCTTAAACTCAAGGAAAGTGCATCTTACTAAGAAAACAGTACATGTGATGCTAAAATTGGGAAGGAAACTTTATTAACCTGTGATTCAGTTCACTTGTTTTTAATGTACCGAATAATTGCCTTACAAATGGAAGTGAGACTTTCTCCACTCCCTCCATTCACATTTGCTTTTCTAGGCCATACTTTTCTGCCATTATCTTCAAAGCCGCAACTTGCTTACATATATCTCAATCAATAATACCCAATTATAAAAAATGAATTATTCAATATTTTTCAAACCATTTTGTACACTTCTTTCTTCAAATACTCCTGTGTCTTTTACTGTACCTACCCTCACTAAATACCACTATGAGATATTAATTTTCTCACAAACATTTCACAGCACAGACCAAAATCTACTCCTTCAATAATATGGATTTTTGCTTACCTGCTTTTCAACAGTCATTTGCTAGACGACTTAATCTGTATCTTGTCCTTCCCACAGACTATGCCCCCAAAGTGTGGCATTTTTATAGTTACAGCCTGAATGATTCATCCAGCCCCAAGCTGGTTCTAGTTTCCCCTGTGAAAAACTTACCAGATTGCATTCCTTACAAAACTGACAGTTGCTTTGGCACGCACAGAAAGGGGTTTGGATAGAGTTTAACAGAGGAGAAAAGAATGGCCCATGCAATTCACTGCTGTAATGTGCCAGGCAACCCAACATGCTAATCTGGGAAATGTTCTGTTTCATTTTGTGGAGAATCCAGATAACAACAAATTAGATCAGTAACACATTCTTCTCTGCTTGTTATCCTTTAAGAAAAAACGTTTGTGAGAAGCCGATCTACTTGTCCTGCCTATGCATGATTTGTAAATAACAAAGAAAACCTTAACATTAGCAGCATTAGCAACTTATACTACACAGAAAACTGCACTCAACTCAGCAAGCATTGTAACAATGATTTTGTGCTCCTCTTCATTCCTGTTTTATGAAATGGTAGAAATGGTACCAGCATAAATTCCATTCAGTTTTTTGGATGGAAAAGCCTGCAACTGCAAAAGATTTATTAAAAGGCAGTCAATAGTAAAGAGACTTCTCAGAAACTCAAGTTTAATTAAATAAACACTCTTAATTTGACAGTGATCTACAAGGATGTACGTGCCCTGTACAGTTACAGATCATTCTATCAAATAGTCCAGGTGAAGACTAATAGGATTAGCCAGTATTTCTGAAGAAGATGGAGCACAGATTATTCTTTCTTGTCATGGCACAGGACACTTGTTTGTTTTTTTTTAAATAAGACCTAGTAGAAAAGGGATTAATTAGAACTCTCTACACAGATTAATGGTATTTTTAACATTAGACAAGGGAGTACAGTGGGAGGTGTCCCTACCTATGGCAGTGAGGTTGGAACTAGATGATCTCTAAGGTCCCTTCCAACCCAAACAATTCTATGATGAAGAAAGATTCATACCTGATGGTAGCATTGACTTATGGTCTACTCTTTAAGTATATGCCAGCCTCTAGAGTCATCTTCATCGTCAAGGCAGCCAGCACAAGAGTGAAATTTATACCGGAAACTATACCATGTCTCCCAGTAACAAGTGACACAGCTGCACATCATTACCAGTACATCTCACCTCTCTGTGCACACCTGTTTGAAAGCTCTTTGCTGCCCTCAAGACCTCAGAAAATTTGGAAAATGATAACAGAAACCAAAGGAAAACTGTGTCCTCAAATGAAACCTCTAAATTTTAACGCACCAGCTCATACATAACAATACAGTGCTCCCTTTAATGTCTCTGTTGCAAAAGGACTCCTGGCACATCTGTCCCAAATCCTGTTACTTAGGAACAGAGCAGCGCACAGAAAGCAGACTTTATGTTGTACATGCTATGTACTTCAGATACTTGAATGGTTCACTCTACACCCCTGCATCTTGAACAATATTCTGCCTCCCTTGCTTTCTGTAGCTGATGGGGTTTGTCCTTGCCTGTATTGGGTTATTTTGTTCCACTTAAGACTATTTCAATCCTGCAAGTTTTAGAGGATGCAAGATGAAGCTCCTGACCTGTTTCTGAGACATGCCTAATACTGTGGCTGCAATAGTGCTCACTGGGCTGGCATTTGCTGTGTTCATCAGGGTTGACTTACATCCTAATATTATTTAATAAGAACTACCTGGTATAAATTCTATCCTTTCAGAAAGAGAAAAACAGACTAGGACTAGAGGAACTTAAAGCAATTTTAGTTAATTGAGCCAACATTTATATTTTAATGCTCTTGGAATGGCTTGGCAGGTCCATGGTTTACACAGAGTAGCAGCTTATAGAACACCCATCTCCTTCCAAACACAGAGCCAGAAGAGAGGGGAATTTGTGAATTTCCATTCAACATCTATTGAGACATTTAAAAAGAAGCCAAAATGCTTGTAAACCTGTCATCAGCTCTACTCTGTAAATGTCATGCTCTAGCAACCCCACCAAAGACAAGACACCACTTACATTAGAGGCTGATTCATTGATCAGGCTCAGCATAAGGAAAAACAAAAAGCTATGACACCAAGGAGCCGTACTGGGTACAAGCATCTTCCAGTAAGAGCATAACAATTTTATGAGCTGTAATTGAAGTTGATAGCCTAGGCTGTCTCTCAAAGCTGGAATCTGCACACAAGGTCATTTATTGTCACTGCTGACAAAACGCATATGCCACAGTCTTTGTTCATGGGAGGCTGCCACTAGCACAGCAACTAACGCTGTTAATTCTTAATAAGACCAGCATAAGAAAAATAACACACCTACCACAGCATTACCTAAGATTCGTATGCACTTACAGATAACCATATTAAAAAAAAAAAAAAAAGTTATCCGAAAAGTAAACAACCTTTTGAAAAACAAGTTTCTCAAGGGGATGGAGGCCTGGGATAAGAGGTTTGCCACTTACCATTTGGGAAGGCTAGCTTTATGCCACGAATGTCTGCCACACCAGTTAACGCTGCAGCGAAGCTGAACTTGTGAACTGGCACAGCTAACGACAAAGGACTGCACTGTAGCATTTCCTGGCACAGCCTTTTAAGAGCCACCTGGGTTAAAGTGTGCTGGTAGAAGTACATTTTTGCTGTGTGACCTGTGACTTCACTAGTGCCTTGAAGAGTCTGTTCTTTATCTACGTTAACGGAAGTGGTTATACTAGTGCAGCTTCCTAGTGTGTATCAGCCCAATGAATTATTTCATCCTCCTTGCCTTTAATAGAGTTCTTCAGAAGCAAGTGCATGATTCTTTTCATTTGAGGAAAACAAAGCAGGAGGAGATGTAAAAAAGATGTTGACCTCCTCTTTTCCACCTGCAAGAATGAGAGTCAGATAGTGATGATTACATGATAGCCTCTGCTCTTTTGCATATGACCTGTAAACCTGTCAGCTATGTCTCTGCCCAGGCAATCCACAGCACAACTCAAACTTCACACTGGGGAAAAAGAAAAAGCTTGCATTCTAGAGTTTGACTTCACCTGTTGGTATTCCACATTCTTCCCCCTTATGCAATATAAATTTATCTTCTCACTTCTTTCACCCATGATATTAGTATGATGGACCTTCTTTTTAAATATCTTTCCCTTACCACTACACAAAAAATCTTAAACAACTACACCCTTCTCCTTCCCAATATCATTTCATCCTGACCTTTGCCACAGGACATCTACCCCAAACACAGATAACTCCTTTACTATCCCAAAATTAAGAAAGTAATCAAGCATGCTAAGCAGGTTATCCAAGAACAGCTTGAATAGACAAAACCAGAGAGACACTCAAAAAAAAAAAAGTGCAACAAGACAGTAAGGACAGCCTTTAAAAAAAAAAAAAAGGGAAAATTAATATTTTTTCAATTGACAGAAGTGCTGAAGATCAGCATTATTAAAGCATTTCAGTCCTGAAGATATCAACATGTACTGTTATTACCGTCCACCTGAAGCCTGAACTACACTACAAAACCTCTGCAAGCAGAAATTGCCATTTTCCACTGCAGACCAGCATAATCCAGCTCTTTTGTTGCCGGAGCAAAGTATCTACAAGCATAAGCTCTCAGCCAACACAGAAGTACTGGCTAAATGCCACTGAGGATGCACTGCAGCAGTACAGCAATGTCAGCAGCCTTGCTGACCAAAGGAAACTTTGTTATGCATTAATACAACAGCTCACAGCAGAGATATGCACCATCAGCAAAACCTGTCACAAGTAAAAATTTCAGCAAGATACTGCAGTTTTTAGGACTTTATGGCTGCTCAGTGCAGTCTTGACAAAGTCCATATCCACAGCTTTGAACCACACAGGTTTTCAGCTGATGAGATGCTCCTGAACATTGATTACTACAACCACATCCTTTGTTGCCTTAAACAATAAAAAGCCTACATGAATTCGGCTCCATACTTCTACTGAAAATAATATCAGAATTACTTGCAAGCAAATTTACAGACACATTTAAGTATTCTTGGGGCTTGTGTTATGTTTGCCTAAATCATTTTGAGCAAAAACTGGAACAGGCCTGACAGACATCTTACACATAATACATATAACTTTTATATATATTCCATATATATATAGAATCACACATATGTGACTACACTCACTATATATACAGCCGTTACTATTAATAGTAACATATTTATAATAGACAATAGCTAATATATATATAGCACATGTATTCACCATTTACAGATGTTAGATACATTCATTCTCCATTCACAGGCCTGCTTAAACTTTAACCACATTACTCCTGTAGCTATGCTGCCCCTGTGTCTCAGGCCCCTCCAAGTTACAAACCTTCCAGTCCCCAGATGAAACATGCTGCTCCTGTGCCACCACTCCCTCAAAGAATAAGAACTCCCTTATTTTCATCACACTGACGGATTAAAACCAGAACAACCATACACAGGGCAACCAGCCCAGCTCTCTTAGAGCTCCATTAGCCTTTTCTGCTAGGTGGTTCACTGTGCTTGATAATGAACCAGAACTGTACACAGAAATTCACATTAAGATTGCATTTGGCTGCCTTTCATACCCACATGACATTAGCAGTCCACTTCCAGTCACTGTGAATTAACAACATTTTTCTCCTCTCCTACTGACAAACCTTCCAACTTTTCTCACCCAAAGGTATTCACAAAGACACAAAATCCTGTTACCAGTCCATAGTCTTACACTAAATACGTAAACCGTTGGGAGTTAAGTAATTCCTCGTTAGCAAACACTGCATGAGTAGCTAACAGTAATGAATTAAAAGATTGCCATTCAAATCTAACATACAATCCACAGTATCCTGTGACTAAGAGAAAAAGTGATCAAAAGCAAACACCATGTTTAATTAAAGGCTATTTCAGCTGTAACTTAATTTGTCACACTTCCTAGACATTTTTCACCCTCATCTTCACAGAGGATTTTCATAATACTTAAGACTGAATTACTTGCTGTGAGGAAAGGGAACCATTTCACTCAAAGACCACTTAAGTGAGGCAAGAGAAATATTGCACATCATTTAGCTTGTTTTACCAAGCCTTGCTCCAGGCCACAGACTAAACTAGCCCTTGAACACAATTAAGGTATTTCACCTTCTCTCATTTGTTTGTTTTTCCAAGGACTGACTGATCTTGCACATCTCTGTTACAACCTGTTTCTAATTTTGTACAACTAGATGGGCAAGGGGGTGCTGGGTTTGGCAGGTTGTTTTTGGAATGGGGCTCCCTGCTGGATGAGAACCTAAGTGTCACTTAATTTTAATTAAGTTCCAGTGACAGAAGCGTTGTTTGTGTATTTTTGACAACTACTTAACAGTGTTCAAACTTAAACTGTAAGTGAGCTTTGAAATCAGCACCTGCTTGTGAAGAAAGGGTAAAATAAACACTTCTATCTGACTAAGGGATAGCTGCACATAAAACCACTTTTGCAGCAGAGACAGGCACAGACCAAAACGCAGTTAGGAACTCAGAGGTATTCCACTGCTACTGAGATCTACTAAAATCCCTGCTGTTACAGAAAATCAGCAGCACACAGGCACTGGACATACTTGTTTCTAAGTAGGAGACCTCAGTATGACCTCCATTCCCATAAATGTCTACCTTCACCAAGTACTCAGACAGCAGATACCTTTTGTTCCACCTATAAAGAGACCAGTTATTTAGAAACTGTACATGTGTTTTGTGGAACAGGCCACACAAACTGCTCAGAATTAGTTCAACTTTGCATATTTTTATCTCGTATAAATATACAGCTTATCATGGAAGGCTTCATTTCACATTCCCCCACCAAAACTCCCACCTGTTTAATGAGACAGAACTTACAAAAAGTGAGTTAAACACATCTCTGTCCCTCACAAAAGACAGCTACAGTTTGCGATGTTTAATGTCTTCTTCTCTTACAGCAACCACCCTCTTACAAACGTAAAAATGATGCTCAAAATGACCATAATACGCCTGTGCGATGTAAAAGGCTTCATTCCAAGAGTACTAGCCAGTAGCTACCCAGAGTAGGATTCAAATTCTTTATGCTAAAACTCAGGAATAGATTTTAAAAATGACCAAGATGTCTCATGCTCAGAATTACACATCATCATAGAAGGCATTTTCACTAGTCTGGCTTTGTCTCTGTCAGAGACCCTTGCTTCTCATGAAAGCCTGGATTCAGAAAGCCATGTCAAGGCAGATAGCATCTGGCTGTGCTCCTTCCCCAGATCTGGATTGCCTGAGGAAGCAGTTACTATACATACAATACAGAATTAATCATCTCTGAAGCATTTCAGCCAAATATTACACACTAGCTTGAATACTGTGACTACTCTTGTGCTTCTACTGACTTCTAAGTAATTGGCTTCTTGTCTGCATACCCCCACACGCTCATTCTGCCAGTACTGATAATACAATGGGAAACTAACAAGCTTCAGGAATTGCTTTCTCAGTAA
Organism: Clamator glandarius; assembly: GCA_033459285.1. Taxonomy (NCBI): domain Eukaryota; kingdom Metazoa; phylum Chordata; class Aves; order Cuculiformes; family Cuculidae; genus Clamator; species Clamator glandarius. The sequence goes on along the minus strand of JAUNZM010000121.1, from coordinate 2,978,719 downwards.
AACTAAAAGTAATCCTGTCAAAACATAAGATAAAGGCATCTGAAAAGGAGCTCACAAATTTGTATTTCATCCTTCAGGACATTGCTTGCTCGATGGAAGCCGGATCGTGGGTATTTATTTATGCTCTTTCATGCACTGTAATTTCTATGAAATCACACAGAACACAGGTGTGGCCAAAACGGGCCCACAGCAGTTTTCCGTAAGTTTACCAGCTAACTGAAAAAAGGATACAGCTTCTTTCCAGCTTCCTTCCCTCATTAACTCTATTCAGATTATGGGAACATTTTCCCTTGAATTAAAATTAAGTATTAGATTTAATTAAACTAGGACGAGGGGCAATGGGTATAAACTGGAGAGGGGCAGACTTAGAGTAGACATAAGGAGGAATTTCTTCACCGTAAGAGTGCTGAGGCCCTGGCACACGTCGCCCAGGGAAGCTGCCCCATCCCTGGAGGTGTTCAAGGCCAGGCTGGATGGGCCTTTCAGCAGCCTGGTCTGGTGGGAGGTGTCTCTGGGGGATTGGAACTGGATGATCATAGAATAGTTTGGGTTGGAAGAGAGCATAAAGATCATCCAGTTCCACTCCTCCTCCCCACCTCCACGGGCAGGGACACCTCGCACCAGAACAGGCTGCCCAAAGCCCCATCCAGCCTGGCCTCGAACACTTCCAGGTACGAGGATGATCTTTCAGGTCCCTTCCAGCCCATCCCCTGACCCTGTTTGACCACGCATTTAACACCAACCTCTGACACCAGCGCGGCTCCATGCAGCGCCGCGGGGCAGGGCGGGGTCGGGCACCGCTCAGATACGAGGTACAAAGGAGCCCCGCTTCGCTTCGCTTCCCCGACCCCCCAAATGGCGCTCCCAGCTCTCACCCACGCGCCGCCGCCCCGGACCCCTCGCCGCCCCGGTGCCCGCGGTCGCACTCACAGCCGCCGCTCCCGCGGGTGCAGCTGTCGGTGCATGGCCAGCGAGAAGCCGAAGAGGCTGCCCGGCTCGCCGCGCCGGGAGATCGCGTTGTCGGCGTCCAGGTTGAAGGCGCGGGCGAGCCCCGGCAGGAAGGGCAGGTAGAGGAGGAGCGCGGCCGCCATCTGCTCCCGCTGCCCGCGCGCCCCGCGCTGCCCGCGCGCCGCCGCCCCGCCCCGCCCCGCCATGAGCGGGGGGCGCGGCCGCAGGTGGGGCGGGCAGAGCCGCGGGGGGGACCGGGGCCGCCCCCAACCCGCAGGTACCAAGTGCCTGACGGCCGGGCCGGGCCGGGCAATGGGAGGGGAAGAAAGGAGAGTGGGGGAAAGGAGAGGGAAGAGTGGGGGGGAAAGGAGAGGGAAGAGTGGGGGGGAAAGGAGAGGGAAGAGTGGGGGAAAAGGAGAGGGAAGAGTGGGGGGGAAAGGAGAGGGAAGAGTGGGGGGGAAAGGAGAGGGAAGAGTGGGGGGGAAAGGAGAGGGAAGAGTGGGGGAAAAGGAGAGGGAAGAGTGGGGGGGAAAGGAGAGGGAAGAGTGGGGGGGAAAGGAGAGGGAAGAGTGGGGGGGAAAGGAGAGGGAAGAGTGGGGGGAAAGGAGAGGAAAGAGGGGGGGAAAGGAGAGGGAAGAGTGGGGGAAAAGGAGAGGGAAGAGTGGGGGGGAAAGGAGAGGGAAGAGTGGGGGGGGAAAGGAGAGGGAAGAGGGGGGGAAAGGAGAGGGAAGAGTGGGGGGAAAGGAGAGGGAAGAGTGGGGGGGAAAGGAGAGGGAAGAGTGGGGGGAAAGGAGAGGGAAGAGTGGGGGGAAAGGAGAGGGAAGAGTGAGGGAAAAGGAGAGGGAAGAGTGGGGGGGAAAGGAGAGGGAAGAGTGGGGGGGAAAGGAGAGGGAAGAGTGGGGGGGAAAGGAGAGGAAAGAGGGGGGAAAGGAGAGGGAAGAGTGGGGGAAAAGGAGAGGGAAGAGTGGGGGAAAAGGAGAGGGAAGAGTGGGGGAAAAGGAGAGGGAAGAGTGGGGGGGAAAGGAGAGGGAAGAGTGGGGGGGAAAGGAGAGGAAAGAGTGGGGGGGAAAGGAGAGGAAAGAGGGGGGAAAGGAGAGGGAAGAGTGGGGGGAAAGGAGAGGGAAGAGTGGGGGGGAAAGGAGAGGAAAGAGGGGGGGGAAAGGAGAGGGAAGAGTGGGGGGAAAGGAGAGGGAAGAGTGGGGGGAAAGGAGAGGAAAGAGAGGGGGGAAAGGAGAGGAAAGAGGGGGGGAAAGGAGAGGAAAGAGGGGGGAAAGGAGAGGAAAGAGGGGGGAAGGAGAGGAAAGGGGGGGAAAGGAGAGGAAAGAGAGGGGGGGAAGGAGAGGAAAGAGGGGGGGAAAGGAGAGGAAAGAGGGGGGAAAGGAGAGGAAAGAGGGGGGGAAGGAGAGGAAAGAGTGGGGGGAAAGGAGAGGAAAGAGAGGGGGGAAAGGAGAGGAAAGAGTGGGGGGAAGGAGAGGAAAGAGGGGGGGAAGGAGAGGAAAGAGTGGGGGGGAAAGGAGAGGGAAGAGTGGGGGGGAAAGGAGAGGAAAGAGGGGGGAAGGAGAGGAAAGAGTGGGAGGGAAAGGAGAGGAAAGAGTGGGGGAAGGAGAGGAAAGAGAGGGGGGGAAAGGAGAGGAAAGAGAGGGGGGAAAGGAGAGGAAAGAGGGGGGGAAAGGAGAGGAAAGAGTGGGGGGGAAAGGAGAGGAAAGAGGGGGGGAAGGAGAGGAAAGAGGGGGGGGAAAGGAGAGGAAAGAGAGGGGGGAAAGGAGAGGAAAGAGTGGGGGGGAAAGGAGAGGAAAGAGTGGGGGGGAAAGGAGAGGAAAGAGTGGGGGGAAAGGAGAGGAAAGAGGGGGGGGAAAGGAGAGGAAAGAGGGGGGGGAAAGGAGAGGAAAGAGTGGGGGGGAAAGGAGAGGAAAGAGGGGGGGAAAGGAGAGGAAAGAGGAGGGGAAAGGAGAGGAAAGAGGGGGGGAAAGGAGAGGAAAGAGGGGGGGAAAGGAGAGAGGAAAGAGTGGGGGGGAAAGGAGAGGAAAGAGTGGGGGGAAAGGAGAGGAAAGAAGGGGGGAAGAGAGGAAAGAGTGGGGGAAGGAGAGGAAAATGGGGAAAGGAGAGGAAAGGGAGGGAAAGGAGAGAAGAGAGGGGGAAAGGAGAGGAAAGAGGGGGGGAAAGGAGAGGAAAGAGAGGGGGGAAAGGAGAGGAAAGAGGGGGGGAAAGGAGAGGAAAGAGTGGGGGAAAGGAGAGGAAAGAGTGGGGGGAAAGGAGAGGAAGAGTGGGGGGAAAGGAGAGGAAAGGGGGGGGGAAAGGAGAGGAAGGGAGGGGGGAAGGAGAGGAAAGAGGAGGGGGAAAGGAGAGGAAAGAGAGGGGAAAGGAGAGGAAAGAGGGGAAAGGAGAGGAAGGAGAGGGGGGGAAAGGAGAGGAAAGAGAGGGGGGAAAGGAGAGGAAGGTGGGGGAAAGGAGAGGAAGAGAGGGGAAAGGAGAGGAAAGAGAGGGGAAAGGAGAGGAAGGAGAGGGGGGGAAAGGAGAGGAAAGAGGGGGGGAAAGGAGAGGAAGAGAGGGGGAAAGGAGAGGAAGTGGGAAAGGAGAGGAAAGAGGGGAAAGGAGAGGAAAGAGAGGGGAAAGGAGAGGAAGGAGAGGGGGGAAAGGAGGAAAGAGAGGGGGGAAAGGAGAGGAAAGGGGGGGGAAAGGAGAGGAAAGGGGGGAAGGAGAGGAAGGGAGGGAAAGGAGAGGAAAGAGAGGAAAGGAGAGGAAAGAGAGGGGGGAAAGGAGAGGAAAGAGAGGGGGGGAAAGGAGAGGAAAGAGGGGGGAAGGAGAAGGAAAGAGGGGGGAAAGGAGAGGAAAGGGGGGGGAAGGAGAGGAAACGGGAGGGAAAGGAGAGGAAAGAGAGGGGGGGAAAGGAGAGGAAAGAGGGGGGGAAAGGAGAGGAAAGAGGGGGGAAAAGGAGAGGAAAGAGAGGGGAAAGGAGAGAAAGAGGGGGGAAAGGAGAGGAAAGGGGGGGAAGGAGAGGAAAGGGAGGGAAAGGAGAGGAAAGAGAGGGGGGGAAAGGAGAGGAAAAAGGGAGGGGGAAGGAGAGGAAAGGGGGGGAGAAGGAGTGGAGTAAAAGAGAAAGGAGGGGTGAAAAGAAAGGTGGGGGCGTAGGAAAAGAAGGGGGGGAGGAGGGTAGGAAAAGAGTGAAAAAAAGGGGGAGGAAAAGGAACCCAGCAGAGGAAAAGGACCCAGCATATGCACACTGTTTTTTTTTATCTCTTGAGCAGACTCTTCAGGCACCATAAAGACAGAGACTCAAAACTTAATGCAAGTTGACTTTAAACTTCATTCCTCCAACACCTCATATGTCTGAACGGATCTGAGAATTTCTTACCCTTACCTTTTAATTGTTTGAAAACAATATGTGGGTTTGGATCCCAGATCGTTTTATCTTATGCTTTCAACCATGACTCCCAAAAGGACATTTGCAAGGAAGGTTTCAGTCTGCTTGTAACACAGAATTGGTTTAGTGCTGTGATTTAGGGAAATGGATGCAAGGTTTTAAAACCTCATAAGTGTCAAGCAGCATGACAATACTCTGTTCTTTTCAACTGATATCCAAGACAGGAAGAGAAGAGAAGCTTCTCTTCTCACACAAGAGATTCTAGAAAATAAGTGAGAAAAGAGCACTCAAACATGTTGATACTCTGAAATAACTCTTTCTGGAACAATACTCTGCTCCGATGGAGTTAATCCAGGCTAGTTTTTCCAGAGTAATTATTCCAGAATAACTCAGTGTATAGACAAGCCTTTGGCTCAAATCCAAAACACCCTTGATCAAAAGCAAGGAGAAAATGTATCAGAATTGTGTATCTAATGTGAAAACAAAACGTGTTGTTAAATTACTCTTCAAGATATTTATTGCTAGTAGAGTCTTCCTCTGCTTGCTCTTCATGCCCAACTCATTCGAAGTCTTAATGCAGCATTCAATCACTCCACCACAGTCACCGCTACAGCAGAAAACTGTACTGGCCTACAGTTTCACTAAAGGATCCATAGGAGGGGAGGGTCCCAGACTAATTACAAGTAAACTTAATACAATCCACACATCTCACTGTAATTACTAAAGATTTCCAAATAAGTCTTTTGAAATAGCATTGAGATGTGTACCAAAGTCTTAGCAGTTTTCTCTTCAGGACAATTTAAATCTGCATGCTTATAATACTTTCATGGTAACTATAGTTACTTTTCAAGTAATGCTTGTACCCGATAACTTGTGTTAGGAGTCCTGGAATACTATCATCCAGAGCCATCTGAATGATACTGGCACGTTTCTCCCTCCACTCAGCACTGCCTGGGCATGTTGTACCTATTTGTTGTTATCCACAGAGGCTGCTCAAGGGAGACAAGAGTTTTCTCATCTCTAGATGCAGTAACAAGCATTCCATGACATAGTTATATTAAAACCTGTCTCCGGTGACCACAGCAGGAACAACAAAAATAGACCATATACAGGGTGGAGCAGAACAGCACACAAACAGCTTAGTTACCTTGGATGGTCTCTCATAATTTTGTACTATTTTCATTTGCTCTAGATGAGCAGAGGGGAAAAAGGTTGGTGGTTTTGTGTTGGTTTCTTTTTTTTTTTTCTTTTTTTTAAGTAAAGCCTGTTTCCTTCCTTTGCTCTTCCTTCAAAACAAACATACTGTGGATTATCTATAACCAACACGTACTTCAGGAATTCCTCTTTTGCACCATCCCTGTATAAAGGGGGATCAAGATTAGGTATGATGACCAATTAAACATGAGCACTCCGCTATGCATAATAACAGGGCGATTCTAAGAAAGGCAACAGCCTGATCAAAGCTGTCTCTCTTTTTTGTAACAGAGGCTCTGCTATTGCTGAGTTTTCAAGCTGTCTGCTTGTTAATGGTGTGTTGATACTCAGCCAAAGGACTACAAGGTGTTCGCCGGCTGTGTCTACATACTGGGCAAGCCTCAGTGCCAGCAATACCTTCCTCTTCCACACAACTATGTAGTTAATTACAAAGGAAAGAAAAAAATCTGGAAAACAGAAGAGGTAGGATGGAAAAGCTAGAACATGACAAGACATTTTAGGGTTTCTGTAGAAGGAAGGCAAGACAGGATGCTTTACATTTCTGAACTTGTATCATTTATATGAACAAAACATACTACACAATGAAATATACAGCTTGTGAGATAGTCAGCTATGCAGCTCTAATGCAGCACATCTAATAGTCCTGAAAATGCAAAATATATAAACATCCCCTTCCCCTTTCTTTTAAAAGAGGGCTTGATTTTTCAACTGATGCAATTCCAGGTGAAAAAAATACACAGGCCAAAAAAGTCACTGGGCAAGTTCTAGAATTATGAGAGTTTCAGTTCAGAAACATAAGCTAGTTTAAGTGTTGGTAGCCTGGATCAACCTTCTGGGTGGTTTCTCCTGAATGTAACACACATACCATTTTTAGAACTGCATGGTCTCCAAATTATTTACATTTGTTGAATAGATGCATCACAACAGCTGCAAGAAATAGTTTAATTTTTATACTGCCAGGCTATCAGACTCTTTTGCTAATATAACCTCTATGACTATTCTTAGTTCTCTGTTAACAATGATGTTGGGAATAAAATGGCAGCACAGGAGATAAAGGTGCTTACAGTGGTACAGGAGACAAACTGCTCAGTGCAATGTAAGCAAAATGTTTCACTCGCCAGTGTTATGATAGTTAATATTTACACACTTGGTATTCTGAATTGCACAGAACTGACCCTTGTTGTATTCACATCATTTATAACTAACTGAAGAATGTCTTAATGTCCCTTTCTTTACTGTCTTTTTCTGAAGGATTCCCAAGATGCAGCTTTTTTACTTGCTGGTATATTTAAATCAAAATAACTACAGTTCCAGAGGAAGATGTTGCTATGCCATTATATTTTTTTTTCTCTTTGATGCCTAGAACAACTACAGACATCATTCTGCCATTCTTTACTCACTTGCAAAGTAAAAATATTTTACCTCTGTAGGCAAATTGTTTAGAATTTGACATGATCTTCCAAGTTTAAAGTCTGTGCTCTTAATATTTATTGTCATGGCTTTAACTTAATGTTTCTCTGTAATATACAAAGTATTACACAAATAAATATACTAATTGAAAGAAATACTCAGTCCAGAGCCAGAATTCTGGCTAGAACTGCAAGTAGTCTTATATAGCAGTTCCTTAAGTCTTTTACAATGAGAGAGTATTTTTCCAGCCATGTTGTCAGGTACATTCCTTAAGTAGTTTCAGAATGACCAGCCTGGACTGTTTGGAGAGTAAACATCTTTGTAAACATACTTGGAGGCACTTCATGAGCGTAGCTAGGCAGAGATCAGAGAAATGCTGGTGACAAATGGGAGCTAAACACCCACAGTCTGGGTTGCTGTGGAAGGAATTAAGTATGTTCCTTCAAAAGTACTCATAACTAAGGTATAAACTGCAGTCAGTTTGAACAGACGTTTGTGTTCCAATTCATTGGCCAAATAAATCGCCATGCAAGATCCCCTTCCCAGTAAGGGCAGCTAAAGCTTACACATCCTGGGCTACTTTGCAGCCCTATTTTATAGCACTTTCAGCAAGACACAGATTCCCAGGTCTCTTACATCACCACATGTGAAACCTGTGGCACAGGCTGCATCCTGGATCTGTCTATGCCACACATGCTCCTTGATCTGCAACACTGTCCCACACGTGCAACCTTGCTTGTCTCGTACCGTTGTTCACCAGGGCAGAGAGGCACAACCCAATACCAGATGCAAACTTCAGAGCAATTTCAACCAGCCTGTCATCAGCATCTGTCTATGTGTACATCTCCCAGAAAATTTGGGCCAAAGCAGTCAACCATTTCTTATAGGCTAGCAGAGGAGATAAAAAAAGTAAGCAAGGAAGGTGCTGGCTTGGAGCCAGGGAGGAAGAGAGAAGGTTTACAAGCAAGATATCCATAGGATCTCCCTGGAAGCTCTTCTCAAGAAGCAAGATGAGCAAGATGAACCATCATAAGATACGTTATAACCCCATTAAAGAGCCATAAATAGTCATTGCTCAGTACAAAACACTTGTTCTCCTGGCTCACGCAGGCTCTGACTAAGGAGTCTTTGGCCATCACCCAAAGCACAACTCCACACAACCTTGACAGCACAAAGAGCTGCACTGGGTGCTGGACACAAAGGAGCTGGTCCTGGAACAAAGTCTACAAAGCAGAAGACCAGGAATTACAGTCACTTGAGGAATCTGGTCTCTAGGTCACTCTCTAGCTTATTTTAACAGCATAGTGCAGCTGAGACCCCCAGCTTCCCTCACAGCAAACTAGTGAAACCAGCTGCTTGGTCATTGCCACACTTCTAACACCTGCTTCCCCCATCAGGCCCTAGATCAGACCCAGCTGTGAGGGCAACAGCTGGCTGTTTGGCTTCCATAGAGGAGGTAAAGCTCAGTCAGAGTTTGCACAGAGGTTTCCAGTGCTTGACAAGAACCATGCAAAGTTAAAAACAAACCAACACCTCAAAACCCAAGCTAGTCTATCTCATCGGTCTGGGATCCTGATCAGAAATCTGACTTCTTTTTCTTAAACTAGATTTAAGTTTTTTGATATTCACTGTCTATAACAATTTTACAGTTTTGGTACTACAGCTACCTCATTCACATGTGCCAACAAAACAATGTTTGCCAGTGATCCAACAGGACCTATGTTCAAGATATTTAAACATGGCTTTCAGATCACTGCAGACAAAGCCAGCAGAAGCTGTTTCTCTAGTTAAGGTCTAAAGCTAGCAGCCTCAGAAAGATGATTCCTCTGCTTTCTTTACTTTTCTTTGCCTATAGGAGTGATTTCTTTTTACTTTTTAAAAACAAAAATAAATCTAATGAATATATTCACTTTTTGCTTTAGATAAACATCCTGATTTCTGAAGGACAGACTGAACAGAATCAAGCATCACAATCATCTTTATACTTCATTTGGATCACCACATAAAACTTCTTCTTTGTGAAAAATATCTAGTTTTAATTAATCTGCCTTTTAAATCAATCCATAATGAACAAATCCAGTCTTTTGTTATAGTGACTCTCACTTGCTAACTTGCCCTCTAACAATGATTAAAACATTATTATGTCAAGGCTGTAAAAAAATAGTCCTATATAAAGTCTGCAAAGGCCTAGTCCACTCTGGATTTGAGGTACTGTCTGAATGGAAATCAGGTTGTTCTCTCTCCCTGCTTTGCCTGGATATGAATAGCAGTTACATGGAAGCTAAGGACCTGCTGTAGTTCTAATAAGCTCCCTGCAGAACAACGCAGCCATTAGCTTCTGGAGCTTCATAAAGTATTATACAGAAACAAGGGATTCTTCTGTCTTCATGCCAATCTACCTGTATTGCTATTTTACATGCAAAAACTATCAGATATTTTCACTTTCTCATTTAGTCCAACAAATTAAGAAACTCAACAAATTAAGAAAATACATTATCCAAGGAAGATTTTAGTAAAACACCACTTCTTTGTCCAACCACTAACCATTTACATCCACCAAAGCAAAAACACTGAGTATTGTCTACATATGCAGTATTTTCCAATTAACTGCTTCTGTTTAATTATTAAACTACTACATTAATTTTCACAGGAAGTAGATTTTTTTTTTAATTCCAGAATAAGACTGCTCACACATGAGTTAATCAGGAACAATTTCATGTTTAAACAAGCAAGACAGAACTACTCACACAAAAAAAATTTAGTTTCTCTGCAATTCCAGTTTTATTCAATGAAAAGATTCATTGCATGACGCTGCCATGACCAGGCAGGCTTAGTGAGTGGATTGCAAATCTAATCAGTTTGGCAAAGGGTTTTATGGAAGCTGCTACGCTAGCTTCGCTGACTTCAAGTAATTTGTTGCAATCAACTAAAATCTGGGGGTAGGAGTGAAATTCATTCATTTATTCTGAACATGCAAATTTTTAATGTTGTATTGGAAATGTTTGAAATGCGAAGTTTTGAAATTTTTATTCAGCTTTCTATCATTGTGTATTCAGTTTTCTCACTATTTTTCCCCAGAAAAATATTTAAAGACTATGAGTTTAAAGACTCTCTGTTCCACTGCAAACTTCAACAAACGAGTTTTGCCACTCTTTCCTGTAACCTCTGGAGCCATCTGCCTGTTGTTGGAAGGAACCGTTTTGTCTGGATTTGTGGAAATAAAGCTACCAGATCCACCAGATGTGCAGTATCTAGAAAAGAAGTCTGAGCAGATGAGTGTTCTGCAGACAATAAAAATCAATCAACAGATGTTACAAGCACTTGCTGACCAACTGCACATGGCAGGGCAATCAACACGCAGTAGGATCAAGTCATGGTACAAGCCTGTGCCTGTTAGCAGTGACCGCAAGCCCTTCAGATCCTGTGTTCCTGAGGCTGCACACCAAGCTTATTGCAGCCTCAGGATGCCAAAATGACGGCTGCTTTGAGAAGGAAGAATTAGGGTATCAATCTTACAGGGAAAGTTTGTATCACTGAGCAATCTGTTTGGTGTCAGAAAAAGATATTATTGCAGGAGACAATCGGTTTGCAGATATACAAACCATTAACCATAGCCAGCACACAGAAGCATGAATATGGATAAACATTTAAGTCAATTAAGAAGCCTTGCCTAGATGTGTAGGTAACAGACTAGCCCTATCTAGAAGCCAAAGCATTGTGGTGAAGTAAGAACATAAAAATACTAAATTGTAGATAGTAAAATTTGAAGTACATTTGGAATAGTAGCCCTATAGCATTATGTAGTCTTAATATCAAATTGCGACATTGCCCAGCAGCAGTTCTACTTCTTCTCAACAGATCTGTTGTACATGCTTAGTATTGATGGGTACAGAACCTTATCTCACCTTTGTTTTCATTGTAACAGAAGGCATATTTGTGATTTAATTCAATTTGAACAGCAGCTTTTTGCTAAAGTTTATGATAGGGAACGCTGCATATTTTCAGTGTATTCATTTTGTTATTTTGTAATTCTTGCTGTATGTACACAATCCTAAACTGATTTGCTACTTTCAAACACAGTGTCTTGCTCCCTATCTATAACACATGTAGTCTGTTGCTCTTTGATGTACAAAGGAGAAAAAGTGACAGGTCATTGTCCACGGGAAAGGTTATTTTAAGACACATTTGATTTGTAAAGCACCTGAGTTCTTTCATCTTTTTTTTTTTTTTTTTTGATAACGTTGCACAATGTATTGAAATAGCTTGGGTATCTAAAAGCAGTCTGGCCAGGGCAAGATATATTTATCTTCGCAGATGCCACGGTGAGCTTGCATTCCAGTACGTCAAGCTAGGCTATTGTAGGTATGTTAAGTATCTCCACGCTACCACAGACCTGTCCTCTGTGAATCCCTCAGAAGCTTTTCCTTGTACTGCTGGCCAAAGGTGCCTTTTCCTAAGGCATGTGGTAATGCACTGTCAGCTGCAGGTTGCCGGTGTGCCCTAGATGGTATGGGACAGTGCTCTGCACAGGAACAGCAGCTCTGACAAGGGTGCCACCTTTCTTGCCGCATTTCCTGACATTCTTCTTTATCCAATGCTTCCTCATCCTTTCTGGAACATCTGAGTAATCTTTATTCCTGCAGAATTTGTGCAACTTGGCCTTGCATGCAATGCTGATAACACATCTGCAAACTTCTGTTTTAAAGGCACTATAAATCAGGGTGGGACGGGGAATCTGAGTATCAAGTCTCTTTATTATTCTGGCATCACAAAACATAATACTTTCAGTTCTTAGTACAATAACTTAGTTTTTACTCTGGTTATCATCAGGTTAATATCTAGTCAGAGCTTGCTTTCTTTTTTCATTATTAGTAAGTCAACAGCAGCTTTCAGCCTCTTGCAAGACAAGTTTCAACAAAGCTGCAGCATGATTTTTTCTGTGATTAGTAAATCAAGGGTAGAACATACGCCTGCACACATCCTCCACAATCAATTCACAAGAGAAGGAAGATATTAGCAATCCCTGTTGCACTATTCTTTACTTTTATCCCAAAGATCAAAATCCATTGAGAAACAGGGCATGGCTTGTGAAGAAACTAAGAGAAGATTCCTTGATTAAGCCCTGAAAGAGAGAGACTGCATTACCTTTACCCCAAATCACCTTCCACAGGGATTTTTCAAATTGTGGAGGTGTTTGAAAGGTAGCTGCAGCTGGGAAGGTCTTGTTAGTAGCAACACAACTTCACTGGCAACACAACTCCAGAGATGAAACGGCAGGAGGCACAACAATGTTTTAGGGAATCACAGGTGGACTCAGTCTTCTCCAGATCTTGAAATCTGTTAAGTACAAAGTTAGAGTTGTGATTTATTGAAGGGATGGGGCAAATACTCACTTTTTTAATAGACCAATACTGAGGAAAAGTCTCAATAAAACCTTGGTAGAGTTTCACCCACTGCAACTCCCCTTCTTTCACAACAATTGTAATTATAACATTATCATTTTAATTTTATTAAATAATAGACATTGACTCAGAAAAAAGTTCAGCTAACCCAATATCCTGCCCAACAGTTGTCAGTGGCGGTCTCCTGAAAAACTGTGTAATAGACTGCTTTTACACTTTTCTGCTGATACCCTGCAGATGACATTGTTTGTTCACAGGTTCATTCACACCACTGTATTTATTGACAGTCCCTAATTGAGCTCATCTAATTTATATTTATAATTATACTATTGGTCTCTACAGCAACTGTGGAAACCAGACACACGATTAAACTGTGCACTGTGTGAAAAGGGACTTTATGCTTCATACTCCACTGCCCAGTAACTTTACTGCCCACTGTATTATATGATCATAAGTGAATGAGAATTCCTCAGTCATCTTATTCATGATTTTATAAGCTTCTGACATACCCCACTTCAATCATCTGTTTTCACACAGAAGACTCCTTGTCCAATTCATATCTTAAATAGAAATCATTATATGTTTCTAAACACTTTGGGCATTCTTTGTACTTTTATCATTTCATCAGATGCTTTTTAAGACAGAATTGTCAGAACACCACACAACATTCAAGATGCAGCAAAGAGATGGACTTGCAGCAGTAGCATAATTATATACTCTGTTTCATATGTTTTTTCATTCATAATTCCTAATTTTCTAGTTCTTTTTTTTGACAGCTACTAAGCACTAAGATGACAGCCAACTTATTACAGGAGTAAAAGATCACAAGTGGAACAAATTAGTTCGGAGTCCATTTTGTTAGCTCAAGCATATTGCTTTGCACAGTAAGCACTTTCATCTTGCTATTTTATTTCTCAGTCATTTATATCACACATCTTTTCTTTAGAGCCAGCTCTAGTTTTGACGAGCAAATAATCTTATAGAGGCAGCAAACACTATCTCCCTATATATTCACGTCTCCTTTGGGGACTTTAAACATGGCAAACAGCATACATCCTTTTGGGTTCTCTCTCTCTGAAAAATATCTATTCCTCCCATTTGCTTCTTTTTCTTCAGTCAGCTCTTAATCTACAAAAGTTTCTTCTTTTTATTGCATACCAGTTGAAGTTCTCAAGGTCTCAAAGCAACTGGAAAACCCAAGGAGGCTGTGACAACTGACTCATCTTTTGATCTGCAGGTTCTTTGCCTGCCTGAAAGAATTCCAAGAAGTGTGATGTCCCTTCGCAAACTATATTTTCCGTGTATCCACTAGTGCTGTTCTCATTACAATTTCCATCACGTTACTGGCTTAGAAGGCAGATTAGTTTCTGTAATTCTCCCAAGGACCCTATTTCAAATTGTTCTCAAACATGCTCCCCTTTGTTCCTCTGGTACCATGATGGCAAATGACAGTTAAAACTCTGTTTAGGGAGAGTTCAGCAATTTCCTACATCCCCTCCTTCAAATCTCAAGAACAGTAAATCAATATAGAAATCACAATTAAGAAAATACTGAATCAACTGATGATGCACTAAGCAAGGATAAACACAGACAGAATCTTTATTTCTGTGCTCATAATCACGTATTAATGTGCTGTTGGAACATGTGCAATTGCAAAATCAGAGCCAAAAACCAGCAGGCTGCTATCTGTTTGTTATCCTTGGTCTTATCAAGTTGTGACCTCAGGAACCGAAGAAGCATCATGAACCCAGAAGGCCCCTCAGGTTACAAATACCTCCTCCTCCCCTCACCCTCCAAATCACCAGCCAGCCTGCAAGTCTCCCTAGTATAAAAATAACAAATGCACCTACTCTTTCAAAGCAGGCTGTTGGTAGCAACTACCTCCTTGTTACAATTCAATTGGCAACATCAAAATCCTCTTAGAAAGCAAGAATCCATGAAAATCCCTTGAATTTTCTTGGGCCTCTGCTCATCTTCCAGAAATTACATCAGCAATACCAGTTTTCTGAATTCTCCATAGTTTTTCATAGCTCTGCGCTACTATTTTATCATATCCCGTTTCATGATAAGAAATTGGGCTACCCCTGTGCACTCGTTATTCAGATAGCAACTCAGAAGAAAAGCACTTCTTATATATTTTATGATAAATCATGTCTCTTTCATGTCAAACAAGCTGCACAACTACAGGAAGCCAACACCTAAATATTTGTGTGCCCTGTCTCCACATGCCTTCATTAGAGAGACATAACCTCGGGTGTTATTTATATGAATGCACATTCATAGCTATAAAATTCTTGGCAGTTCCACATCATCATACTTACAAACTGTGCAGATGACTGCAGACTTGATTGAGCAATAACCTTCCAGTGGATCAGCCTCTGTCACCACAACAGAAGGGGGTTCTCAGCACAGATTGTTAATCTCTACATAAAAAGGTAGGGGTCTATTTTTTTCCTGAGACTAAGCAGGTATTTCCAGGCACTTAACAGCTCAAGTTCCACTGTGTTGTTATCTAGTCAAGATACTTCTCATTCTAATCCTCACTATTCAACACAGCATTTTATCATAATCCACAGCATTCAGAAACTGCATCCAGAATGAACCTGAACTTTAAGCAGATTTCCACTTACTTGCAACATACTGCTTTTGCACACACTGCATATTTGACACTTGTAAACTTTAAAGCACTCAAAAATACATTCTCAGGAATGGAAGTTAATTGTTCAAAGGTATAAAAATAACTTTATTTTAAAATATGTTGCTCAGAAATGTAGTTTTTCACAGTAGAAATACTGAATATTTTTTCCACTATCTACTAGTGGAAATAAAAGCAGAATGGATTTTTCAGATCTAAAGAGAGGATGCTTATATGTTTCTAAGAAATAATAACAAAGATGAGCTAGAGGAAACATGGAGTACTTTAAAAAGCACTTTTTGCACTAGTTGCTGCAAATAATTTATTTTCCTAAAAACTGCATTTCTAGAGCTTCCAAAAAAATAAGACTTCTTTTATTAAACGAGAAAATACAACTACTACCTTTTTCTAAAACCCATTTCAAGATTTGCATTTATCAAAATCAGAAAAGGCACTTTTGGAAAGAATGAAACACTGGTAGTGACAGCACTATGGTGACAGGGTTTTTTTGATCAGAAGCTGTTTCCCCTCCGTCCCCTGCTTCCCTTTTCCTCATCTTTAAAGCAGTAACTTTTGTGATTCTTGTGATAAAACTTAATTTCTTTACTACTTTATTTTTTTATACTCATTCATATTACTTAGCTTGAACAATGAGGGAACAGTTGGAAAAAGAAATGAACAATTTGGTGATACTTAGGCCCTACTCCTAAGATGCACATATGATAATGTTATTATGTGAGTACTTCCAATAATTGTAAAGGAAGTAATGATTGGAATATAATTAGGCATATGAATAAATACATGGAAAACAGAGGGTCTAGTCAGCTGCTAAATATAGGAATTTACTCACCTTCTAATTTAAAACAAACATGTTCAAAATGAGATCTGCAGAGTGCTCAAACAAGGCCTGTGGAAGCCAGAAAACTGAATTCTGGGCAACATATTCCAATAACTTCCTTTTCAGAGAAGTTGTTTTACATGCTGAATGATGCGAATGCCTTCTCAACACCTGCCTGATATCCATCGTATCTTTTGAGCAGTACAAACACATTAACACAGAAAACATACAGCTGTATCCCCTCCCTCTCACAGCTCTTTCCAAAAATACAACCATCTGGTGCAAAACCTTGCAAAGCGGGTGCCCAGTGTCACCGCATGTGTACACCCCAGCCAGCACAACATTGCCACTCTGCTACCATCTTTTGTGTAACTACGCTCCAGAAATGCGGGACACAGCCTGTGACCAGAGTGATGAGCAGTAAAACAGAAATTAGGGCTTTTCAGTTGGGACTTCGGTTTATGCCACTATTTTTCTTTTACCCACACACAGATGTATTTTTATCTTTATTTCCTTAATATCCACCATTATTCTTCAGACACATGCAAGGCTCAGAATGATCACTGAACAGAGTGGAGCACTGATCCTTTGATATTTGAACTATGCAGGCTCCTTCTCAGAGCAGAAGAGTGCAGGAACCATATATGCTTATCACCTAAGGATGAGAGAGGCCCTGGTTCTACACTGTCTCATTGCACCTGCACATACTTATGCCTCTAAAAATGTACTGTAAAATTATGTCAAACAAACTGTCATTCCAAACAGACATCACAATGTACCCCCTTCAAATGTTTACCTGTTAGTGATGACACATTATTTTAAGATTAAAACAGCTGCTTATACTTATCCATTATGGAACCACTCCTTGATCAGATCCCAATTCATCCTTCTGCCTCTCTAATTTGAGCCTACTGACTTCTGCTGTCTGACTGATTTTGAATTTACAGAAGCACAACATTTTTGCATTTTTAGTTGCCAACTGATCTCTGCAGAAGAATGTCTGAATGACTGTCCTTTGGTTTCCACAACGTTATTTGAAAGTTACGTTAATGCATTTAAAGAGCTCTTAAAAGTATCTGCCTTGCACTTAGAAGGAAAAGCTAGGACGTAATACATTATTAAAAAAAATCTACTGTGAAAAAAAATTATCTGTGTTTGTTGTTTCCTTACTTTGCTATCCTGAACACAGAGGAATACTATGAACACATCAAATGACACTATACAACAGGAACCTTTTCAGAAATTACATCTCATCCTTGCTTTTACTCTAAGGAGCATTATTTCACCTGCAGCTAGAACAAGAGCTCTAACAAAATCTTTTTATAATTCTGCAAGGTTATTTGTTTCACTTGAGAAGTTCAGTTGTAGGAACAATTCCTTTGAGGTGATTTTTCTAACACGCCTTAAAGCAATATCTTGAAAGTAATTGGCTGTCATCAGCCTGCACATGAGCAACTCCTGCAACTTGTTACATTTGCATTAATTTCTGCTTTTCACAGAATCACAGAATAACCAGGTTGGAAGAGACCCACAGGATCATCGAGTCCAACCATTCCTATCAAACACTAAACCATGCCCTTCAGCACCTCGACCACCCGTGCCTTAAACACCTCCAGGGAAGGTGAATCAACCACCTCCCTGGGCAGCCTGTTCACAGACCCTTTCTGTGAAAAAAATTTTTCTAATGCCCAGCCTAAATCTCCCCTGACAGAGCTTCAGGCTGTTCCCTCTGTCCCCTGTCACTTGGGAGAAGAGGCCAGCACCCTCCTCTCCACAACCTCCCCTCAGGTAGTTGTAGAGAGCAATGAGGTCTCCTCTCAGCCTCCTCTTCTCCAGGCTGAACAACCCCAGCTCTCTCAGCTGCTCCTCATAAGGCCTGTTCTCCAGCCCCTTCACCAGCTTCGTTGCTCTTCTCTGGACTCGCCCCAGAGCCTCAACATCCTTCTTGTGGTGAGGGGCCCAGAACTGAACACAGGATTCGAGGAGCGGTCTCACCAGTGCCGAGTACAGAGGGAGAATAACCTCCCTGGACCTGCTGGTCACGCCATTTCTGATACAAGCCAAGATGCCATTGGCCTTCTTGGCCACCTGGGCACACTGCTGGCTTTTGCCTTTTACGCTATAACTGTACAAATGTAAGTCTCCCAAGAGTATTTTAAAAGTTATTTCTATTTACAAGTTATTTTGAATAAAATGTTCAAAAGTACATAGAGTTTTCCCTAACAGGTTATGAAGTCAAAAACTGACCCTTAGATGGAAGCTTTACATTTCTTCAAGTTAGCTTTCCACTGAAAGCACGATTTTCTCCCTAGAATCCATCCTCGAATCCACTATGAGAGATCAACCTGTTACACCATTGCTTAATAAACCCTAACAACTTGGTAAAAATACAAACAACTTGAAATAATAAAAATGTTAATTCAAACTTATTTTATCCTAGGGGGCTCAAATCTATATATGAACATCATTATTCAACAATACCAATAACACAGATTAGTCTAGTGTCAAGCTATGATGAAATCTTAGTCATATTGGGTCAACCTCAGATTGACACACTCATATTTCAACTACAAACTGTGGCAGATACTTACCTACACAAATGTGTCTTTCTTGCCCACTGCAGAATTGTGCTGAGCTATCTATGTTAGATCAAGAGCAGTCAATCTGTCTGTGCAGCACTGTCCCTATGCCAAACACTGTATGTCACCTTCCTCCTTAGCAAGGGTGATGAGACAGATACTAGAGGAGAACTAAAAAAGTTGTGTGTAGTGCCCAGCATCTCACCTCTGTATTAAACGCTGGGGTATTTCAGCTAAGAGATACAGCATGTAGAATCTTCAGGTTCTCCATGGTGACACCGGTGGCACTGTAGAAGACACCTACCTCTGCTCCAGCCTTCTTCCTAAAAAGGAAACAAGACATGGAGAAAGATTTTTTTTCCACTCCACCAAATAATGTACCCTATCATGAACCACAGAAACACAACTTACTCAAAAAAGGAACAAATTTTGCTTTATCTTCTAGCAAGCAGCAACAGTCTCTTCTTTCTACTAGATCTGACGTTCCAGAGCTTTGCTTATGGCCATATTAAAATGCATAGACAGTTTTGCCTTCACAGTCCTCGTCTTTCTGGGAGAATGGGTTGTTATTATCTTGCCCTGCTTTCCTCCTCACTATTCTGATAACTCAGCTTTTTAGGTGGTAGTTGCAGGTATTTGGCAAGTTTTACCATCTTTACCTATAGCCTTATATTGCTTTCATCTCCTATTTAAGTTTAGAATAGTCTAGAAAAAACAATTAAACTAAAGACTCGGTTTCAGGATGGTACACAGGGCTCTAGTTCTACAATATTTCTGTCCTCTGAGTTTACCCTTTAGGCAATTTTGTAAGGTTTGAATTTCATATGCAGAGCAGAAACAAATGAAATGTCATGATGCATCTGATTTCTAAGTGACATCATATAAATGATGAGAAGAATTACTAGAAAGAAAAAATTGTTTCAGTAGTATTATGAACTAATTTCCACCTTTTTATAGAAATAGTGGTGGGTTTTGAATGAAAATGTGTGAAAAACGTGCAGTATTCTTGTGATGGATATGACATTTCAGTGATCTAATTTTTAAAGAAACTAAGTAAATTAAATGTAGAGAGAGCAAACCTAAAGGAAACTTCATAGAGGTACAATTTGAAAAGGAGAGCTCTACAATTTACTTTGAAAAGAAATCCATTATTGTACAATCTTCAGGCCACTTTCCCTACAATTTTCTGTTTGAATGAGAACTCGCTATGCTACAGTATTGTTTGAGAATGTATCTACTCCATGCTAGAAAAGTAAGCAAAAGTAAACTGAAAGTATTGATTTGTCACAGCCTCCCGATCTCAGCAATACATATCAAGAGACACCCATGATTCCAGACCCAAAGCTCTTTTCATGATTTTCAACAGAACATTTCAGGTCTGTGTGGGTTTTTTTCCCCCTTCATTGCTTATTTCCTGAAATTCCTGATGTTGAATGCGGTTTCTTACCTAGCCTGCACAATGGTATGGAGCGTGCAAAAAATTAGGCTGGAAGTGTCTGATAAAGATCATCTCTGGCAAAGAAGTGAGACCACGCCGTCCTTAAGACAGTACACAGGACTTTGTTATGGAATGGCTCAAGTAGCGCCATGTAAAAGCTTTTAAAAATTGTTCTTAGGGCACAACGAGAAAGTCTGGGATATTTATTTTAATCTTATTCTGCATTTTAGCCTCAGAAATATCGGAGTGGCAGATTTCCTGGTGACAGCAGAGGGACTTGTCAGGAAGTTCTAGGTATTTGCTGGGTCAAAATTTTGCTTAAATTATGTATTTCTTTTCACCCCCAGAAGTTAATTTTAATGCACTGGAACTAATTTCCCTTCTGTTTGTTCTTAGACTATTAATATTTAAAACTCTGAAAACTGCAAATATAAGTTAAACAAAACACACGAACAGCCCACCAGTCCGTGAACAAGCAGCTTAGGCCACTTCATACCTTCTCTGCATAAGCACAATTGAAAAATGAACACTATCTATGCTTGTCCAAGAAATAAATTAAGCGGGATGGATGACAGTTATAACACCTGCTGGCACTCAGTGGAGAAGTGAGAGGGGAGATAAGTGCAGCCTCTCCTCCTCTCCATGCTGCTTAGTCAGCATCCATTTACAGCCATCACCCACTAATCACAGGCAGTTCCCACACTATCCTTTTGCCACAGCAGACTGAGAAGACAAGAAGGTTTTCAGGTGTTTTCACCCCTCCTGTTTACAGCCTTGACCAATCCGTGCCCCATGTCACATGAGAAACCTCCTCCCCGGTCTTCATGCTCCCACACGAACACTCCTTCCCAAAGGGGACCACCAGCTCTTGTTTTTTCCCTCTTTCACTTTTGTAATTACTGGGGGGTGATGGGTCACTTCTTTTGCTAGTGCCATGGAAGATTTTCCTCCTTAGCTGTGCCTCTCCGGAGCAGCAGATAGGCTGGGGACCCTCCTGCAGCTGCTCAAC
The DNA here is from genome assembly GCA_033459285.1 of Clamator glandarius. Taxonomy (NCBI): domain Eukaryota; kingdom Metazoa; phylum Chordata; class Aves; order Cuculiformes; family Cuculidae; genus Clamator; species Clamator glandarius. The sequence goes on along the minus strand of JAUNZM010000121.1, from coordinate 2,957,884 downwards.
ACCTCTCACCCCGAGTGGTCTGGTACCAGGAGGAAAGCGGGGACCTGCTCCATGTTGCTGCAGGTACAGAAGTTCCCCTGATAACTGTACTGCTCAGGCAGCACCAAATTTCTCTCAGTGCTCCCTAGCACCATCAGCATGTACCAGCAGCAAGTTGCTGGTCACCCCTATCCTGTACCTCTGGGTCATGGTGCCCAGTGCTTGCTTTTCCTCCCAAACAAGAGCAATGCATGTGGAAAATAAAATGCCTGGTGCTCTGCTCTAGTGCCAGTGGGAGATACGAAGGAGGCACCTCTGGGGCTGTTGACGCCGGGGCTGTTCGCCTCCAAATAGGAGGCACCAGGAGAGCAGTGGGACAGGAACCGGTTCAAAGACCAGCTTCGCGGTCTGCAAAGTCAGGGCAGGAGTAGGGATGAGGGAAAAGGAAACCAGCTCAGGCAAGACCAAGCAGCCTGAAAAATCAAAGCCAATTAACAGCTGCTGTTTCTCAGTTCCTCCTCCCCATTGCTGAGGCCCTGCTTGTGGGTAAGAGGTGACAGCAGTTTCTCCTGAGCAGAGGAACAGCCCCTGTCTGACCCCCCAGCAATGCCAGCTGGAAAGCTGAGGGGAGGGGGGCACAGAAACCCACAGGAATCCGTGCTCCGGCTGGGACCCCACAGCTGCCACACCAACAGGTGGGAAAGGCATTCAGGCAATCCCTGACGGCTCTGGGGCTGCACTGGTGAACTGCACTGCACGGCACCAGCCAGCTATAAATAAATGCAGGAGGGAAACCAAATGACCCTGCTTTGACGTCTTTAAAAGCCCAAACTCAGCCTCCAAATAGGTCCATTTCTAGCTGTCCATATGCCCCTTGATTCCAGTGCAGGAGCTCCCCCATCCAGGCATACAATTCCTGCTGATTTAGCAAGCTTGGTGTTACAGCCACAGCAAGATATGGGATTAGGCAGTCTAAGAATTTAACAAAGTGAATTTTCAGCTGTTCAGCCATCGTGTAACACATGAAAAGAACTGCAATTGCACGCCAGTACCTTACCCACTAACACACCGCTTACATTTTTGAATCTGTCTGTCCTCCAGTCCTACTCAATAAATACAACTCCACCTCTAATACTTGCTGACCCCCTTTTTCTGCATTACAGAAGTCCCTGACCTGTTGACTTACAAAGTACAAGACAACAAACCTCCTCCCTGAGTCTGCACAGACCACCTCTGAGGTCAGGGAGGGTTTGCATAGACTCAGCAGTCTGGCTGCAAGAACCTGCACATAACCACCAACACCACGGTAGTTAGGCACTAAACATGCAACTAAGGCATGGGTTCTTGAAAACCACCAGGCAGATAACCAAACCCCTCAACATCAGAAGGATTTAGGGGAAAAGGCTCTATTGTTTGTCAAACAGAAAATCAACATTCTGAAAACTGATGGCATTTTCCTGTTTTCTGCAGCATAAGCAGAGTTTCAAGTCTTTTCATGAAAGTCTGTAATATTTTTTTTTTGCCACCTTATTAGATATTTTGGGGCCTCAATTACATCAAATATTCCATATAGAATATCTTGTTAAGGGATAAAAATTTTATAAAAGTCCAGTGCATCCCATTGCTACATGGAGGTAAACTCTCGCAAACCAAACACAAGGCTGTTACTGGGATGTATTTCCACCTGATGCAAGAAAAATTCTTAAAAACGTCTACAGGGAGACGAATCAGTCTTTGTAACTGCTTCACTCTTTAGAGGTTTGGAGTTGCCTTGTTTCCTTTCAAGTGCCCAAAACCTCCAGAGGGGAAGCAGTTGTTTCCTGCATACTGAAATGCTTTGTCATTTACCCAAAAAAACTGCCTGAAATAGTTGCTAACATTTGGTTTTCCCTCCTCTCCAAAGAAAGATGTAAAGATGTAAAAGAAGTTGGTTTTTCTTTTGCATCCTCTCTCCATACTCTCATTCTTCTTTGACATTGATCAATCTACTTTTGGCAGCCAACACTGCCTTGAACAGCAGAAAGGGACATGTCTTGAATTTCCAATTAATTTTCCTACTGTGAAGTCGTTTCCTCCTCCCTGCCACTGCTTTTAGAAGGATATGTTTATGGGTCCTTCCAGGAGTGCAGAACAGCCTTCTTACTGAGTGGCTGCAGCTACAAAAACGCAAATGCCACTGGCAGGAAACTTGTGCCGCAGGAACCATATTGTGGGAGCTCCAGCACGGTATCAAGGGGCGATGCAACAGGGACATTTAAGAAAATGGTCAGAGTTGATCTCTTCTTAGCAATCATTAATCTCCAAGAGTGGTGCATTAGCAGATGTATCTGGGGTTTGTAGGATCAAGGATATGACGGAAAACGTCAGTAAATTTTTTTCTTAACTCCCAAGGACACTGTTTGAAGAACCTATTTTCAAAGAGGATGGAGAAGCTGTCTCTCCCCATAGTAACCCCATCCCACCCTTGTTTTGTCCTCACTAGTGTTTTTTGGTGTTGATATTAGGGATGCTGCTCCATTTAAATACCTTTGCTAGTACCATGTGGCAAAGCAGAAACAGCCCTCAGAGCTTCAGAGAATAAATAGCCTGAAGAAAGTGGAGCAACCAGGCACCTACTGGTGTCATGATGCACCACTGAAGCACCCAGGCACCACTTTTTCACAGTTCTAAGATCTCACCTGAAGTACCCTGCTTTTTATTCCTCTACTTTTTTCTCTATGGTCTCATTCTCTGCAACGCTCACCTGGCTGCAACCATCCCTCATACTAAAATAAAAGAAAATAATAGAGCCACAACATCTGACCAGCAGGCAGCCACTTGGCCATGCAAACACACAAATTTCTTGGCAGAGCCTGGATTCTAGCACGCAGCTTTACTAGCACAGAAAGGAATTGTAATAACTTTATAAACTGAGATTTTCCAACAGCTATCAGGAACTGCTGGCTGACAAAGACAGCAGCACTTCTTGTGGTGGCCACATATAGCACCATTACCAAGGCTGGGGTGACATCAGTACACTAATGGTTATAATGAGTTTGCAGCAGCACAGACTGTCACACATGGATGAGCATTCAATTATTCACTCTGTGGTTAACATGCAGTGAAAGCAAAGGCTATAGCCATGCAGGCCTCCGCAACTCTCATTTCATAATGTGCTATTAAATCTCCCTCAAATAATGATGGCTTTGTCCCATGGGCTGGGGCAGTGCGGGAGGTGGCCCGTGCTACTTTGCAAAGCCCAGGGAAATCCAGCTCAGGCTCCCACCCGCTGATATGGGGCACCACCGCCTGCCCCAGACAGGCCCTGAACTGGTGACTTCAAGAGGAAAATATTCCTGCTGTATTCCCTGCCTGCAATACCCTCATAGCCTTATGGACCAGATGCAGTTACTGTAGTTCAGCAGCCTCAGATATAAAGAAATCACACCCGAAGCCCTTAATTTTTATTTTCTTTTAAAGAACTGGTTTGAGGGATTGACATTTTTATCACACAGATGTAGAAGACATTTTGTAATGGAACAAAACTATATCTGGTATTCTTGCCACAACCTGTGGAGCTTCATTTAAAAGTCAGTTCAAGGAAACTCGCAGTTATCTGCTCAGGGGGATGGTTTAGTGGTCGATAGAATGATTGGACTCAATGATCCTGGAGGTCTTTTCCAACCTATTGATTCTGTGAATCTGTGAAACATACCATCAGCGATAGCTCTGGTTCCTTGTGAAAATGGGTCCTTAGAAAAAAATGTTATTTTCAAGGGTCCTTATGTGTCTGAATCAGAGAATCATAGAATGGTTTGGGTTGGAAGGGACCTCAAAGATCATCTAATTCCACCCCCCCTGTCATGGGCAGAGACACCTCCCAGCAGAGCAGGCTGCTGAAAGCCCCATCCAACCTGGTCTCAAACACCTCCAGGGATGGGGCAGCCACAGCTTTCCTGGGTAACCTGTGCCAGCGCCTCACCACCCTCATCATGAAGAAATCCTCCTTATGTCTAGTCTAAGTCTGCCCTCCTCTGATTTAAGCCATTGCCCCAGTCCTATCACAACATGCCCTCCTAAAAAGTACCCCCCTAGTTTTCTTGTGTCCCCCTTCAGGTACAGGAAGGTTGCTATAAGGTGTCCTCAGAGCCTTCTCTTCTCCAGGCTGAACAACCCCAACTCCCTCAGCCTGTCCTCATTAGAGAAGGTGCTAGAGCCCCCTGACCATCCTTGTTGCCATTCTCTGGACCCGTTCCAACAGTTTCATATCCTTCTTATGGTGAGGATTCCAGAACTGGACACAATACTCCAGATGAAGTCTCACAAGAGAGGAATAGAGGTCTCACCTCCTTCAACCTGCCAACTACACATCTTTTGATGCAGCCCAGGATACAATTGGCCTTCTGGGCTGTGAGCCCACACTGACGGCTCACGTCAAGCTTCTCATCAATCAGCACTTCCATGTCCTTCTCCTTAGGGCAGCCCTCAATCCTATCATCCTCCATCCTGTATTGAAACCGTGGATTGCCGCGACCCTGGTGTACGACCTTGCACTTGGCCCTGTTGAACCTCATGATGTTCACCCAGACCCACTTCTCCAGCCTGTCCAGGTCCCTCTGGATGACATCCCGCCCTTCCGGTGTGATAACTGCACCACTCAGCTTGGTGTCATGTGCAAACTTGCTGAGGGTGCTCTCGATCTCGCTGTCGATATCATTGATGAAGATATTAAACAGCACAGGTCCCAGTACGGACCCCTGAAGGACACCACTTGTCAAGAGCTTCTGATTGGGACAACACCCACATTTGCAAAGTCATATGGAAAAGCAAAACAAAAAGGGGACACAGGGGTGACACGCATGACAATCCAAACTACAATCAGCAGCCTCCCCAGTTTCAGCATGAAAAGAAGAAAAAAAAAGAATTAGGCGTCTGCATAAATACATTTTGAATTTGCTGATGAATGATGAGTCTTTCACAGCTTTGCAGATAATTTGAAGTAATAATATTGTCACAATGGCTGTAGAACAAATTTGTGACTAAACAGTTAAAAAACCATACATGCCTGCAAAGGACCAAATAGTAACCGTTTAGGGAATGGATTCCTTGGAACTGAGCATTCATAATCCAGTGCCTGCTGTGCATTCACTCCCTTCAATGGCTATGGTAATTAGGCTGTCTCATGGTATTGTGACCTACAATCTATCTATCCGGACACACCAGGGGAGCTCTGGGTACTAAATCTACTAATTTCACATTTAGAAAGACCCAGGCTTTACAACAATCCTGAATTGACATGCAGAGCATTCAGATAATTTTAAACACTTGAATCATTGTCCTCAGATGTAAAAAGACCAGGGCTTCCTTCAAGCATGCATTGTGCAAATTCCCTGGGTGTGTCACATTACACTGAAGGGATGTTTGCTGAAATGCAACTGGGCCATGGAAGTGGCAGCTGATTAAGTGAAAAATAAGGAGTCTTGGGCACAATGACCTTTATAAACTACGCACAAAATTTAAGATGAGATTAACAGATTTTTTTTCAGTCAGATTTGTCCATGCTGATAGAAATTAGGGTAGTAAACCAGAATATACACTTAGTTTCTTGCATAAGTTCCAACCTTCTTATGAAATTTTACTCAATGATCTAGCTTCTGGCTTTAGCAATAGACTATCACTTGATCCAATCCTAAGAAACACTTTCGACAAAGCTACAGTCTAGTAATATCACCATGTTAAACAGTTCCTCATTGCCTTAGTATTTGCAGTCAGTGCTGGACAACTTAATAGTGTGGTCTCACTCTATTCATACATTATAACTGAATGAGAAATCATATGGAAACTTAACAAACGCGTTTTCAGTTTAGGGCAGAGCATCAACCCAGATCAGACATATAACCCACCATCTATTTCTGTATGAGAGATTTTGGGGCTCTTCTTACGATGTCCTTTACTCAAATGTAATTGAAGAGTCCTTCCTTAGAGACAGGTCATTACAAGCAAATATTCCGTATGTTTCTGGATGGTTACAGGTCTCTCTGGAGAGCTTTGCAACAGCTTCTCTTTCGGACATTGCTAACCCCACCTTCACAGCTTTTCATAGGTGAACCGCAGCCTGGGGACTAGAAAGGGGAGGGAGAAGTACACATTTGTCTTTTGCTCTGCCAGAGATGGAAACAAAGAAGAGGGCAGACACCTAAAGAGAGAAATGTCAAACTGCCTCAGCAAGATTTGCCACATCTTCCAGAGACCTTATTAATGCAATAAATTCATTTTTGGGAGGGTTAAAGAAATTCAAATCACAGCCACAGTGAATTCTTAAAATTGCATCCTGTGAGTTAGATTGAATACAAAGTGTGTACAGGTTCTCCACTGAGAAAACTGAATGCATTTATCTTTTTAATTGAATCTAGCTATATAAAATGATCCTGTTAAGTAGATTAGAAATCTTATGTACTGAGCCCCCATGGGGTTTGCTTTTAATATTTGTGCATTCAATTACTGTTTTTGAAAAGAACGAATTACTCATCGCAACCCTAATGCTATATTTATTGAGGATTTAGGCCTATTTTAAGATTAGACCTGATTTAATTGTACCAAACGATCACCAATGCTGGAGTCAGACTGCTGAAACTCATTATCATATATCTGCCTGATAACTGCGTTCTGCAAACCTGTGAAGAAGAAAAGGAGAATATTTCCTCTTGTTACTGCTGGAATAAATTAGTGGATGTCTGGGGAGACTGAAAAGCAGTTTTCCCCATATGCTTCAGTAAAATATTTATTCTTTATGGGAAAAAGTTGAACATGAAAACTGTTCTACTAAAAAAAATACGTATGACAGAGGGAAAATTCTCCTACATATTTCACAGGTTATAAATAACTATAATAGTAAGAAGAGTTTGCAACAGTCTACATTATGGACAAGGAGCTCACATTAATTGCTGCACACTGCACGCATTAGGAAGAGGTGAATAGTCAGTCACTCCTATCTTTTCCTTGCAAGAGATTCACTGGCACCGACTAGATCTGCAGAAGGAAGGACTCTAGTGCTTAAGCCAGATCTGCAAAGATCTACCAGGCAGTGCCCACCACACAGAGGGCAGAGAACAGCCCTCTCCTCTCACCAGGCTGTCCTTCAGCTTCATCAGCAGTTTCTTCACAATCACAGTGCTCCACTCAGGATTTGCAAGAGGAGGAGGTAACTTTATAAGACTAAAGGAAATGTGTTCAAAGAACCTCTGGATTTTGTATTCCACTGTCATTATTTCTGCATTTATGCTTTAAATGTCAACAGCAAATCACATCTAAAAGCTTTCTTTCCAAATCACTCATTATCAATTTTCTTTGTTTAACCATTAGGTAAGTAAGCACATGTATGGACATCTATTTATACTGCTTCCAGCCTGCCTCTTCCTCAGTCACATTACAATTCCTAGGGAGATTACCATCACGGTTTTTTGGGAAAGCCTTCTCAAGCATCAAGTTATAGCTCTTAGAGAAATCCTAGCCTTGACCTTGTTCCAGGTGAAAGGTACTGCAGAACTTCGGCATAGTCGCATGTGGTTCTAACTCTGGAGCTTTGCAGATTATATAATTTGTCTAATGAAGCTGAAGTGTTACCTTAAATCGTCAAGAGATTAAAAAACAAGGACAGCAGCTGAAAGGACAGGAAAAGATAGTTTCTAGGAAAACATTTGCTTTTGTAAGTCAGTAAAATGGTGCTGTAAACCTGCACTGTATTTCTCACAGGAAAAAAAAATAGAATGTAGTTACTAAGAGTCTGGCTGTGTTTCCTACATAAAGGACCATTACCTGTAAAATCAGTGTCTTGCATAGATAAGAGCAGGAAATTAGCAATAGTCTCCATAGTTGTCAATGCAAGGCAATATAAGCTTTCATAATACAGAATAAAATCTCATATAAAATAAAAGCCTTAGACCCTGGGGGAATAAAAAAAATAAAAAAATAAAAAAAAGGAGAAAAAAAGGCATCCATAAATACATAGCTATAGGCATTCTGGACCGATTCTATCAGGAGTGAGTAATGAAGCAAAATAGCCAGGTTCAGACTTCCCTTGCGACAACTATAATACTGTTCTGCATCAATTTAAATCAGTCTCAGAAAACACCACACCCTAAGCTTCCAATTTAGACTGGTGGGTTTGTTTTCTTGTTTTCCCAAGGAACAGTGCACTGTACTTGCACTTAAATTCTATAAAAAAAACAAGCAGGCATTATTTCATTTACAGCATATACACAGCATTATGCAGAGTACCTTAAAAATAATAATAAAAGGCATATAATATATCCTTTTGTCCCTAATATAATATACCATGGAACTTTCCAGTTTAATCACATAAATATGGCATTTTTCAGAACATTTTTGTAATGTAGATCAAAGATGTAAATTTGGTTTGGGGAAAAAAAAAGAAATAAACTGACTTTGAGGTGCTAATTTCTACCTTACACAGAATAGGTGATACCAGAGACTCCATTACAAGGTGGTTGTTATCAAGAAAGAAGTATTCTAAAAACGTGAGGCCTCAAATTGTTGGGTTTGATTTTGAAATAGACAATCTGTCTGAAATCCTAGCCAGATACTGAAATGGAGCTGAAAAACTTTGCCTTTAGGATTTATCTTATATGCAAAATATATGTTTATTGTGGAATAGTTCTGTAAGGTATACATGAGTCATTGTTAACCACACAGTTTCCCAGATAAACACAACTGCTGTGTTTATAATGAAAATTAATTCAGTTATGTAGATAACTCTGTTCATAAAACATCTGACAGAATGGAAGAGGTATTTGACAAGACCTGACTGGTACTTCTCTAATCTTTCAGGTACTTTTGCTTGTGAAAGGAAAAGCAATGAAAAGTAGATGCAGAAAGAGAAAACTGCTCAGAAAAAATCCTTTCCCCAGAAAGCTGGGTGGAGTTGCAGGGATCAGCAAGGGAAATTAGGCAAAAAAAACCCTGGCTTACTCCTGTGATCAGATCACCATGTAGCTCAAGCTGGACCCGGTGCTGTTACTTCTATACAAATTAAGGACTAGTCTCACCCTTGTTTGACAAATTCTGTTTGACATAACAGAGCCAAATCACACAGGTGTGCATTTCCAAGTGTTTCTCATATATTGTCTTTATGTAATTATTTATTCATCTCATTCAATAAGGCTCTAGGAGTTAAGGGCAATTGCTGCCATTCCTCGAAGCTCTTTTAAAAATCTACCTTGTATTTTCCTCTATACACACACTGAACAATATCATGATTCTCTAAGAAAATAATGTCTTGCACACCAGAAGTTGCCACCTGAGCCTCTCTGCACTCTAAAGGAGCACAATGTACAAATCAGGAAAAGAAATGCAAATTAGAATGTGTTCCTCTAGTCCCTTAACTTTAACAATTAACTGGATTTTTAAGGAAAAGTTTGAAGGAAAAGCATGTAGCTAACAAAGCGTCAAGACAAAGAATGGTGTTGCTGCCAATGACCTGGACTGTCTTTTACTGCTCAGTAAGCTAATTATATTAGAAAAAAAACAGAACAGAGGAAATTAGAAGGCATGTTGATGTTTTTATTCCTTGCAAATCAAAACAGTAGCCAGCATGATATAGGAAAACCCCTTCAGGTTATATACACTGAGAAAGCTCTTGTATATAACATAGAAGCAAAGCCAAACAAACGTTCTGACTACATTTTGGTTTTTAATAGCTGAAGGCTATACCTACTGTGGCTGTGCCTTCACGTATTACATATACTGTGTAAAGCAGAAACCCACCTTTCATGTCAGATCCTAAAAGAATATTAAACGTAGAAGTGCAGTTGAAGTGAAGAACAGAAATTGCCTCCTGGAGCCTGTGTTTGATAACCTTGGAATAGATAACAATACTCTTCTGCAATATGCAATCTTTTGGATGAGTTTCAAGAAGCCTTTTGGAAGGAGGTATTTTCTGAATTTGTACCACAAAGCTGCTGGTTAGCAGTCATGGTTTCTGGTAAAAAGTTATTTGCCAGTTAATATCCCAAAATACATGACTTTTGGAGCTTTACAAGAATTATGCAAACTCTACAGAAATTGTTTTGGGCTTACAAGACACCTAAGCTGGCAGCTAAGAGAGCTACTGCTAAAGAGCCCCCAGGGGATAGTGGGGCTCCTGAAAAGCTGCATAGTGTAACGTGTCTAGACATTGCATGCTACCCATCCCTACCTGTATCCCGTTCTTGTGGTGTGAGCATGAAACCATTCCTCTAACAGACACACCCACACCATGGTATTCTTTTGCTAAAGTCTGGTGTAAAAGATGGAAAATAATCTAGACAAGAAATTAATTTTAAATTAGAAAATATTTAGATTAGAAAAGTGTAACCCTTTGGGGATGGAGGAAAACCAACAAACGGCCTTTTCAGTTTAGCGGCATGATTCCAACCTACTAATCCCATTTCTTTACTGTATTTACAGAAAAAAACTACCTCCCGATGGCTTAGGCAGCCTGGACTACTCTACAGGATGCAGTGACCTGACCAGAGATCCTTATGCATTCAAGGCTATGCTTGCCTGCCACAGCTAATACAATATCATGGCAAATAATTTAATTATATGAAGACCAGGAAATTCTGAAAGTGGCAGCTCCAATTCTCATGCATAGCACATCTCAGGCACAAAGTCAGCTTCAAGGACTACACATGCAGGAGGAGATTTACTGCTGCAAACCTGTGTATCTGTAGCATCAACACAGCAATACACAATACTCAGCAACACAGCAATACACAATACTCAATACACAAACTTTCAGGTATGTAAAACACAATAGAAACGTCTCAATTTCTTGACACAAGCAGAAAAGCAGAGAACTGTTTTAGCTGCTGTAAGTTGCCTTCAGCAGCAGCAGCAGGCTAGCTGGGACGGCATCCGTGCTTCCCTTCGCTTTGCCACCCTATGAGACTCCCTTGTGACCCTCCTCAGCTCTGCTGGACCCTCCGGCTCCTCCATGCCCTCAAGTGAACTCAGTGCAGCCTGGTGAGCAAGGTGTGCAGATTATTTTTAATTACAAAAACTGCACGTAATCAACCTGTTTTGCTTATTGTAGGAAAAAAAATCTTTCTGATGAATGTAGCCCCTGCCAAGTGTCGCACTGAAAGCAGTTGGCATGTATTACAGACAACACCAATCTGTAGATGGAGCAGGGACAACGCAGAAGATTTTTTTTTTTTTTAGTTTGCAGGTGTTTAGTTGTACAGTGCTAGGGAAAGAGCACTTTATCAAGCAACTACTCCCTAAAATCATCTTCTGCTGAAACAATGCTGCTCTAGCTGCTTTGTGAAATGCTGCTCTCCTCCCTTCCCCCACTCCCACAACCTTTTCCCAGCTCATGAGGGCTCTGTTTGCAATGCTGCACAAAAGGATTAGTTGTTTCAACTTTTCTGCTTTCCCATTTCCAAACAGCTTCAATCCCGTTTCTTTTGACCGATGTCCCTCAACAATGTTTTACACCCTTCATTTCCTCCTCCCTCCCAAAAAAGCAACTGAGCAGTTTGGCTTGAGAGCAGTATAGAATCAAATCAGAGTAGTGAAAATACACGTTAGCTTTAAATGCTGCTGCTGTAGTCCTGCATCTCAACTGAACAAGCATTTTCTGCACTTTAACCTCTAGACACTGCGACACAGGAGAATGTGCATTAATGAGCTAAGAAACAACAGGTTTTAACACCATTACTCTTTTCCTAGATTTACCACTGACATATTCTGTGTTTTCAGACAAATCATTCAGTTTCTACCTAAGTAATCACATTTTGGACAGTGGCTTGTATATATATACACTAGAGAAATTTCAAAGGAAATGTATTTTTTTTAAAAAAAAAAAAGAAATGCCATATTTTTAAACGACTTGTGCTACAACCATATTTAATAGAAAGCCATCACAAGACTTTTGGTGCCATGACTCACTGGAATAAAAGCATTTGGGTTTGTACTACGCTATAATGGCCCTGCAAGAACTGTCAGGATTTATCACATCAAAAATCTACGCACTAAAAAAACGAGTGGTTGCCCAAAAAGGGTCTAGTACTTTAGAGACATTAGAATCTATTTTGTTAATAACACGTATTCATTCACTTGGGTTTTGTAGCTTAGCTTGGTCATATTGCAATATTGCTCTCCAAGCATTCTCTCCAAGATGCTTTTGTTGTGGCACGTCAAGGGCAGATCCACAAATAACAATAAGTGTTCAGGAGCAGCCAGATGAGAGAGGCTCAGGTGCCAGGAGCCCCATCGAGCCCCAAAGCCAGTGTGACATCCAGCGCTGCAGGAAGTTATTCACAGTGCATCAATGTTTCGTTGAATGTTTTGTGTACAACGTGTTTTAGTAGCAAGTTCTGAGCATGAAATCATGCAGCATCCTGAGCTCTGAAGAATTGTTAACTGGCCACAGGGTGTTAACTGACAACAGAGCTGTCAGCTGACAACACTGTGAGGTTGTACAAGATGCCAGCAAAAGACAGCTGAGAAGTGCTTACCAATCTGTACAATTCCCAGAGATGAGGCCACGTGCAAAGGTGTTTGCATCACAGGAGCCAGCATAGCGTAGTAAATGCTTTTGGTAAACATTTATCAGAGCAAGATCTTTCTCCCTGACATTCCAGTATCTGGTTTTAATTCCACACAGCCCTAGCTGAGGAAAAAAATTAAAGATGCATCCTTTAATAGCCTCTATATGTTCTCTCTTAAAGGCCAAGATACACAGAATCTTGAGTGAAAAACAACTATCTTGATGAATAATTAAACCATCCCTTACTTCCAGCAACTAAAAAAAAAAACTGTGTGACTGTTTCTTTAAAGTAGAAAGTCAGCTTCTGGTTTACAAAAAGATTTAAGCTCGGTCTTTCAATGGGAGTTTATACTGCGAAGAGAAATAAAACTCAAAACAACCCAACCAACAGTTAGAGAACAAGAAGATTTCTGCCCTCTGAAACTATACAGGAATTACTGTATACAACATTACATGACTTGTATGTAGAACTGTGACCTTATTAATTGCATCAACCACAAAGACTGTCAAGACAGAGTTTCCAAATATTTCAAAGCAAATCAACTTGCCATTGTCACATGTCACATTGTCACATGTGCCTTGAAGTTATAAACCTAGAACCAAGGTGCGCTACAAGACAAATTATTCACATAAGAAGGCTAAGTGAAGAACTTCTAAGTAAAGGCAATGTTCTGAATCAGCTGAAGCACAAATAGCGAAACACCAAACATGGTTGGTTCTAAGTAGAGTGCAAAACTGTTGATCTGTCTAAAGCAGTGAGAGATGGACGGATTGCTGGGGAGCAGAGGAACAGAAAGCACACATTTCTATTGAACACTTTCAAACTAAAGGTATTGTACATTTTTCTAAGCTTTCAGGCTCTACAGGACTCTGTGGTATTGAAGCCACAGAAGATCCACTCTGTTATGCTACGACGTTGGTTTTCTATCCTGTTGTGTATGTTGGCACATAACATTAGCAAGAATTCACATTGATATCAAACCAAGACCAAAGCTTTTTTGCAAGGAAGATGAATTACTATGAGAAACAAGAAAAAGTTCAGTTGCATGCAGATCTCCCATGACATGCTTGTCAGATTGTAACATCAGAGGGAGAGAAAGATACTCAAGCATTGATTTTTTCTTGGGGATATTCTCAAAGAAGAGGCAACATCTTAGGCCCCTTGAGATTCAAGAAAGATTTCACCATTAATTTCAAAGATTCAAGACCTCAGATTCTTAGAAGTAGTAGTTTCTTCTGCGTCCAGTAAAGAAAAAAAATTACACATCCGATCCTTATTACATAAAAAACTGTTTTATACCACACTAGCAGTGTACACGCTACGGTTATTTAAAATGTTTAGTCCTGAAGTAGTGCCCAACCAGCAGAGGAGTCAGATCCAAGTGAATCTATTTTTACTAAAAGTATACTTTTTTATGAAAATAAAATCTACTACTCTTCTGCATTGGAAGATATCAGCTATGTGACTGTCAGAGTCAACTCTCATTTATCTGCATGTTAACAACCTACCTTTTCAACTGGGTATAGGTTATCAATGGGTTGTCCTGAGATTAACATCTAGCCTTGGATCATCAGCTGTCTATTGAAATGAAGGTGATCATTGCAGAATATAAGTGAAATCCACAACTGGTAAACATACACCAGATAGATTGACTGAGAGGCCCCATCTAGGCATATTACATACATCAATATTTTGGCAGTGCTGCTGCTATGTATTTGGGTTTTTTCACAACATTTTTGCTGAGTTTGTTTTAAAGCTAACAACTTTCTAGTACAACATCTGCTTCCCTAAAGCACTGAGGCCACTAAAAGAAACACCTGACAAGGTGGCCTATAGAAGAAAGGTGACGCAGGTAACATTCGGCTTAAGAAGAGCACTGCAGACAGTCAAAGATCTGTCTTACTAATCTAAAACTGCAGCAGGGTTTGGGTGCACATCTGAGCTCTGTGACAGTTCTCAATTATCTATGTGCTCAGATAATGAAAACTAACAGCAACAACAGCAAAATCAGTCCTCCAACGTCTGAACAAGTTAATAAAATTTTCCTCAAGGTCGTATTGCTTTCCTTCTGCCCCTGCCAGTCCTTGGAGGAAAAACAAAAGAGGAGGAGTGTGAAAGAATTTCAAAAGAACTCAAGTTCAAATTTCATTTCAAAGATTTACGTCACTGCTTATCACTCTCTCTGAATCTTTCTTTGACTTTAAATCCTTGGGTATTTTAAAATAAGGCCACTTACCACTTGTCTCTACAGAAAAGATGGGAATAATTTGTTTGGCAGTTTGTGAAATAGGCTGTGCTGTAAATGAAGTGATGCACATCCTGCGATTTATCTCAAGGTTATGTTCAATGTCACCATCAAGCAGATTATTTGACTCATGTTCATTTGAGTATTATTTCCCAATGTGGTGCTGAAAGTTTACTAACTGCATTTGTGAAACACTATATTGTCCTAGTCCACCAATTAATGAAGTATGATTTTTCCCCTACAATATTAATTAATGACATTACATTTTCAATTAAACTAATGATATAACAGCACAATGCCCCAGAGGACCTGATCCAGGACAATAATTTCTGGGGTTTTGTTTTGCCTCTCCCCATCCATGCCTTCTTTACTGCAACAGGAGGGAAGTGTATATAGGAATGGTGAGAAAATAGTTACTATCTTCCCACTTGGCTTGGTTTCCAGCTTCAGCTATGAATAAAATGCCAGCCTTTTTATGTCCATGTAAACATTAAAATAGACTTCTAACTCTGAATGAGATTCCAAGGGACAAAATATGCAAAATGGAATTTCAGAGAAAGAAACTGAAAGTCTGTATCCAAAGCAAGTCCTGGCCCTGCTAAGCCAACAAGTGCCTGGTGAGAAGATTTAGGGGTAGAGTCCTACAGGGAATGAAGCTTGGTAATTAGCCATGCTGGAAAATGACTCAGCTGACCAGTGAATCATCTAAGCAGGAAAAGAGAAAGCTAAAGTACAGATAAAGTTTTTTATCAGAGAAGTCCGGTGGGAGTCTTCGACCTTGATCAAAAAGCCTGGCAATTTGCTGATTGTGAGTTTGTAAATACTCATAAGATAAAATACTTCAGCAAACAGGAGAATATTTTTTAAGGCAGTTTTCACCTATTCAAAGGAATCAAAACTCAACTCCTTCTAGTTGGTACAAGACAGCACTGAGATGCAACTTTACTGCTGAGCAATTTTGTGCCTTCTAATATGCTAAATTGTGCACACTGAGTGTGTGTGTTGCAGCCTCCCTGGACTCACCTGGCAGCAGTTTCCCAAACTTTTCACTGTCATTGTACCAAGCCAATGCTTCAGTGCACCTCCAGGGAAAGGTCTGAAACGTGAACTTGGATTACAATACCTTTAGCAGTTGTTTAAATTTACTCATTTCCTTAACTACAAGTGATGTCCAACCCAAAGTGTTGCAAGAATAGTGGATGTGTATAGAGGCATGATATATGCAGGAATAACATAGGCTCGAGCCCAGCTGAAGCTTTTCATACAAGCATACCCCAAGATTTGCCAGTCACTTGAAAGAGGTCACCTGTTCATAAATCCACCAGCATCCAGGCACAGACAAGTTTTCTACTGTGAGTTCCAGGTAAGCAGTGTTCTGATTAAGGATCTTGGCCATTTAATAAGAACGCTGGGCACATGGCTATCTCATGAAGTTTAGTCTGTTAGTGTCATGGCTAAGTTAAAGGAAGTTTAAACAAGAAAGCAGGTAAAGTCCACAGGCTTGCTTCATGACTCAGATTACACTCAAAGGGAAAAAAAAAGAATGTAAGTCTTAGAAGTTCCATGGAGTGACCTTAGCCCTGAGAAAGCTCAAGAGTACTGAGGATACTGAAACAGAGAACTCCATGACAGTAGTTCTGTCTATCATGGTTTCTTGTAATAACTGAGGAAGACAGATTTTGCAAACGTTTCAAGCTCCTGGCTAGGTGCTTTAGCTAACATGAGTCCCCAGAGGGCTGCGCAGAAAGGCAGGACTTCTCTGACAGAGAAAGGGTGCAATGAGGCACAGAGCCAATCCTGTGATCATGTAACGTGCAACCAGACCATGAAGATCCACTCCCGTGAGGAGCGATGAAGTGGAACAGGATTCAGAAAGTTCCTTTGAAAAGCCACTCTTCAAATACAGGAAAACAAGCAACAGCAGCCTTGGGAACTGTAGGAGCATGCGACAGACCTAGCAATGCACTGATCTGGGATATGTCTTTCAAGAGGTGCATTATGAGGGATGTGACAAAAAGAACGCTCTTAAAATGTACAGGTTTTTAAGCCTTGTGATCTGAAAGGCTGAGTCACATACTCCAAGTGCCAGAGGTTGGCAACGTTTCATGAATAGGCAACTAAGCAAACTATAAAGTCTTGCAGGACTTCTATACTTTCCAGATATGAATGATATGAACTTCTACAATAATAAAAAAGGACCTAAGCTACAGTCAAATTTTCACAAGCACGTAGAAAAAGACACTGAAATACAATTTGCTTAATGTTACTTACCACCATATAATTTCCTTTATGCAACACTGATTCATCATTGTGTTCTTAATTTTTTTATGAAGATCAAAGGAAAAAAAACCCCAAGACTTTAGTCTTACTACCAAAAGAAATATGCTCCTGCTTGCAAAGATCTATCACTAAGCACCATCCTACAGACTAAATGATTTTTTTGTTGTTGTTTTAAGAGATTACTTTGAATTTAAGAGACTACTCTTTGTTTGCAATGAGCTAGAGCAGAACATCCAACATATTTAAAAGCTGAAGTGTATCCTTTTTCCTTCCTTAGACATACGTATACAGAACTTTGAGGGGAATAAACATACACCCTATTGCTCCCTACAGAAAGAACTGTGAAAAGGGATTAATTGTTAATAAGGATAAAATTGAAAAGACAACACCTGCTCAAAAAGAGTCTCTGGGGGAGATTTACTGCTTCAGAAATATATGATGGGAATAACTTAAGACAGACAATGGCTAGTCATGAGAAAAGCTGATTGATTATACCTTGTTCGCAACCACTGGTTTTCATTACTGACATAAATCAAGGCAAGGTGACAGCACAGCTAATCTTGAAAGACAATAAAAACATCACTAAGAGAAACTGGCAGTTACATTGAGCAGAGAACGTTGTCTCCAGAAATACCAGATGCCTTTAAGAAAATAAAGTATGTTTTGCTAAGCAATACCTGAAAAGTTTTTACAGCCACATGGAACTTGATCGTCATTTAACAGTTGAGCAACAGAGGTCCTTAATGTTTAATTAGACACTCATTCAAACCCACATTTATTTAAAAAGCGTAAAATGAAGTGATTTTGCTGCAAGGTGAGTGTGTGAAATGGAAAGAGTTTATTCATATAAGGCTAGAAGCTATGAATGAAGCAATGGTTTTACCATAAAAAGCATTTGCTGCTAAACAAGGAGCTACTGTGGAACATGAAGTCCAGACTAGCTGGTTTAACAAAATGGCCCTTTGATTTGAAAACTAATTCTGCACCACACTTATGGAAAGTCATTTTGCTCTTGTTTTGATTTGTGGTCACTAGTCCTCAAGTGTATGAGGATGGCATCCGTCTATCAGGCATAGCACATATGCCAATAATGCTTAGACAATGGCTGAAAAAACTCTGATTTGATTTGTCTGGGAAACCATGGACTTCTCAATTATTCCTTTTATTTATACAATAGCCCTCTCTATATTAAAAATATCACAACTTCCTCCCCCTCCAAGCAGTCATGTGCTCTTCATACAAACACAGAAAAAGTTTTGCAGATAATATGATTAAGTAGCTGCTGAAGCCAACAAGCCTATTTCCTCGAGCACAAACACTGTTACTTGTAATGTGCAAGCCAACCCTCAAACCGAGTGCCTGGTTTTCCTGAAATCCCTCATGCTGCAGTTGTACTCATCCATCACCTTTACCTCCAACACCAGCTGTCCGGCTGGTGAATGAGGAGGCAACCAACCAGTCTAAGCTTGTGGAAGGCAAATGGGTGCCTGAAGCAGGTGTCAGCAAAGTACAACCAAACCCCTGAGACAGGCTGGGGAAGGGTGTCTCTCCCTATGAAACCAGCCTTGCCTGCTAAGGCACAAGCCAATGGCCACGCGCAGCCCCTTCGGCTCACAGCCATGGCTTCCCTTCAAAGGGTGCGTTTAGGTGCTCCTCCAACTTCCCACCACACAGACAGGGAGGAGAGACCTCTGGGCATTTGCCAAGCAAAGTCCCCTCATCCATCAGGTCTCCTTGTCCTTGTTTTCCCCACAGAGAGGAGACATACGAGTCTTTTGAGCGCTCTTGCCCACAGGGCAGCTCAGTGCTGCACGACTGCAGACATGCAGAAATTGGCACAATTTCATTTGGATAGAAAGCAAAGAGAAACTCCGTGGATCGTCCAAAACAGTACCAGATAGAGACCAGTGTGCATTTTGCAGTCCCTAATGAGCATAATTTCATTAGGCATGCAAGACCTAATAAGCACAAAAAGGAAATAACCAGGCTCTGCCATAACAGGAAACACACCAGAGTCCTGCTTAAACTGGAGCTGGCTGGGAAGGGAGCTATTGTCACGAGCTCCGTGTTTCAGATGCTGTGAGATTGCCAGCCACCTCGAGCAAGCATGGCATATTGGCATAGAACAAAGAAACAAGAGGACTGATTTGCTTATTTCAAGGGAAGCAGCTGAGAAACAGTCCAAATCCTAAAGGGGCATCCTACAATGTTGTTGTTCCATTGAAGTCGACATAAATAGTAACACGGCTTCATTTACAAATAAGTATAAAGACACAAGCATGCATTTCTCTAGATGCACCTGTTTTAAATCTGGCATGGAACACACATACCTTGCTGAAGGTGTTGTAACCTAATTTTTATGGGATACATCCTTACCCTCATTTTCTCTTCTTTTACGGTCTCCTATGAAACTACTACACTGCAGAAAGACCACAAATTTGCTTTGACATTTGTGGTGTTGGTTTTGGGGTGGTGGTTATTTTTTTAAAGTTTCGAGAATGGAACTGGGGATTCATGATTCTTTTTACTGTCAGTTTGTAAATCCATCTACAAATTATGAATGGCAGTGACTTGGTCCTATGTACAGGCAAATTAAACAGACTTGTTCTTCACAGATTTCCAAGTGGCACTGGCATTCTTCATCTGCACTGGACATGTTCTGTTCTAGGAAAGCACTTTCCAGAACACTTCTTTTCCTGCTAGTGTAGTTTCAGTTCCCTGATCCCCGATATCCTGGAAACTTGTGTGTTTCACAGCAGGCAGCTCTGTCTGGCTTTAAGCTGAAACTTCTGGGCACCCTGCCCACACCAGCTCCTCTTTCCTCTAGCTCCTTGGGAACTGACCTATTTCCCTTCACTGGCAGGACATCGCTGTGAGGCTACGAAACTCCCAACTGCAAAAAATCTGAGGCATCCCTTAAAGGAAAGGTAGTTAAATGTGTTTTTAAGAGAAGGCACAGGTAGCACAGCACTAACTACACAGTTGCTAAACCTCCCCTATCATTTACCCTGCCTCATGGCTCTTGTTTCCTATTCTAACTACATGTCTTTACGTTAGAGAAATACATTGATTTATATTTTATATACTATTTAAGTAAAAAAACCCAAAACACTAATGCACAAGCATATCTGAGCACATAAAACCATAAAACAACTGTGATATTTCCCAGCATGAGCTAGTGGGGATGTGCGAATTTTCAAGTAGAAACAAACTAGTAAAAATGAAATTGTGCCTCCTGAGAGCTGGTGTTGCTCCCTGGCAGTCAGCAGAAAGGACACCTTTTACAGTTTAGAGATCATGCCGGTTCCATCATTTGGATCTGAAAACTTACTGTGCAGACTATTAGACATGCAGGGAAGTCCAGATGTAGATACTTATTTCTTTCATGTTCCCAGTGTGAAATAGCAAGGCTTGGTGTATCAGAGCTGCATACAGAAGGCTCATTATGTAAGTCACAACTATAATATTAAACTGAATAGAATGATAACTTAATTCAAGAAATCTAATTGCTGCTGTGCAGGAAATTCATTTTCTAACAATACACAGCAAAAGCTGTCTCAATCGCTAAACAAAAATCCACCCCCTTATAATTTTCTTTCATTTTCAATTTTATAAAAATGGCCTTAACTCCTCCTATAGACATCAGCAGTTAACTAGTCTATCAATCACCAGAATCATTTACCACACCTGCTGTCTCCATTGTTATTCCTTAAATAAAAACATAAGTACAGGAAAACATGTACTGACTAGAAT
The DNA here is from genome assembly GCA_033459285.1 of Clamator glandarius. NCBI lineage: Eukaryota > Metazoa > Chordata > Aves > Cuculiformes > Cuculidae > Clamator > Clamator glandarius. Next base: position 2,937,097 of record JAUNZM010000121.1, on the reverse strand, counting down.
CTACCTGGTGCACATTAAAAAAAAATTAAAGCAAAAAATTATTTACATGTCTAGAATGAAATACCTTTGGAAAACTGCCAATGAAAATTATTCCATCAGAGAATAAAGAAAACTTTAAAAATTTACAAATCTAATCTGTTAATTCTGTAGCAAATAAAAATAATCTGAATGCAACATTTATCTGAAAATAAAAATCCAGCTCTTAACAACCCTTTACATTCATTATGATCAAAACACCTTGCCAAGGAGATCAGCATCATTTTTCTTACTGTAGAGATGGCAAAACCTGAAAGAACTTGGCAATATCAGAAATCTGCAGATCAGTAGAAAAGCTAGGAAAGAAATGCATAGCTCCCATATCCAGTGCAGAGCTTTGATTTTAGACTTAACCTTTGGAACAATACAGTACAAATCAAAGAACAATTCCTAAATAATCTATAATAACATTGAACATTGAACCCAGACCTTTATATTCTCAAGTTCAATATTTTACTGTTCTCACCCTTTAAAAATCAGTCCCACAAAGAAGAATCGTCTAAGACAAGGAAGGAAAATATAGGAGTATTAAACAATTTTTATACCAGTGTGCAAGTAAGTGCCCTTTCCAGATTCCAATCCCAAATGAAAAGAAACATGACAATCATTAATCAATTATGCTCCTCTCTTCATCTGTAGGTTTAATACTTCCTTATAGATATGTCACTGTGGACCAGATTCAGCTGAGAAATGTGATAATTAACACACAAATCCCTGACAAAGCATGGTGGGTTTCTATTTCTTTATGGTAATAAGACAGAAATTTTCTATGCAGGTGAACTTGTAATTCTTCTGGTGCCTCAGACAGGAGTTGGGAGTCTGCAGACCACAGCAGCGTTATCTCCAGATGATTTAAACAGAACTTGAAATAGAAGTGGGCATGCCCTCCTGTATATGTGGAATAAAAGCTAGCACAGGAAAGAAGGCTGCATCTCATTTAGGATTTGGAGGATATGCTTGTCAGACAATATCCAAAACAACCCTTGTTTTAGACCTCACTGGGTGACATAACTACAAAATTAGGTTTTTGATTTGCAATCTTTTCATACAGGGACCTCTACGGCCCTGTGCAGTAGAGCACACGAAGGCTTCGAGGCTGGCGTGCTCGCAGCAACAACCATGGTGGCAGCATCCCACACTGCAACGAGCTGAGCATCACAGGCTCCCATGGGGACTGTTGTACAGGTCCCTGCTTTCTAGTAGCACATGCAAGCAAAACCAGCATTTGGCGTTTTGTCCTCAATGGGCTGCACAGCACCTGATCTCTAGTTCACGGTCGTAGTAGAAGATCGTGCAGAGAAACCACACGCACAGTACTTTTAATGTCAATGACATCCCAGCTTACGAGTCAACACATAAAATAGGCTCTTTCAGAACATCTCAAACCTAGCTTTTCTTGAAGGAAATCCTAATTGTATAACTACATACAAAATCATATTTTCAAAGTGTATCATGTATTTCCCATTAAAAATCCTAACTTCCAGATTACATCATCATTAATACTTTACCTCAAGGCATAATCAATGGGATGGATGATTCCCCTCCCATGAAAGATGCAGTATATAAATATCCCAGAAAACACTTATTCAACCAGTATCAGCTTCCTAAGAGCAGCATGTATTGCAAATGGGTTCACTTTAGCAATTTAATACAATGCAATAAATGTAACACTTCAGAACATCTCAATTTTCATCGCATTTACCTCCTTAGGGTTCACATGCGGCCAAAACCAATTCCACTGCTCTGGTGATTAGATCTAAGTTGTGCAGAAAGTCTTTTCTGGTCGGGGTCTTGGAAACTTCATTGAACTACTTTATACTTTGCCATAAATATCACAGCAACAGCACCACTGGCACTGTCTGGAGATAGGTAATGTGAAGGTGCTTAACTCTACATGATTCTTTAGAAATAATGCACTATAACTGGATATAGCACCAGCTCCATTTCCCTGTACCTCTTTAGTCACTAATGGTAGCATGTAAGACCAAAGGATTGCACATACCATTAACTGAAAAGGAACAGGTTATGGGAATGTGTCAGTTCCGCTGGAAGATGCACAAAGGCAGCTGGATTTAGACACATTTTCTCTACATACCAGTGAAGGCTCTTATTCAAAAAACAAATCGATGTATCACTTCCTGACCCTGCTGCTGGGCAGAATATCCTGCTACAGGGTGGAGCATTAAATTGTTCAAGAAAAGCACTGGCTGCCAGCCAGTGGAAATTTCACGTTTTATGGATCACGATTCTATTCTACCATGATTCATCAGCGTCAACAGCCACTGTGTGATGTGTATATGCGGCATGTACCACAGGACATACTTTCTACAGCAGTAAAATTTGCCTATGAAATATTTTGTCCTTTCTAATGCATTTAGCCTAGGCTTAGCTGGTGACAATAGGAGAGTCTACAGCAGCCTACAGCTGTTTCAAGGGTGGGTATGAAGACAAAGGAGATAAACTCTCCCCTTAGTAAAAAATAGTGTAATAGAAGACAACAAATTGCAACCAGAAATTGAGGTCTTGGAGATTCAGGCTGGATATTTTGGGAGGGGTGTGGGGTAGGAGGATATCTCCAGCAGGAGGCCAGACTGGAAGAGGTTAAATTGTCATCTTAGGAGGTTTTCAGAATACAGCTAGACAAAACTAGAGCTAGCCTGATGGCAATCCTTCTACACAGAGAGGAATGCTGGACTACCTGTCCTTTCCAGCCAACATCCCTATGACTCCATAATTTTATGTATTCTCAGTCACTGTTTCTGTTTAGTTTGACTCTCCAGCCTGAATTAGAAAGTCATTTCTATCTTGAAAATCCAGACGTGTTTGGACACCTGCAAATGATACAAAATACTGTAGTGTACATCCTCAGAGTACAACATACTGGCCAATAAATACAAAATCAGGGTCTCTGGTGTTAATCTGCAAAGTTTCCAAAACTTTGAACCAGATTAATCAAAATAAATGAGGTGCTGAAATACAGATTATAGGCATAATGGAAAAAGACACAAGCTTTTATGATGATCAGCCTGAACCTATGAAATTAATTTCCTTCGACCAACCTTACAGCCAACCTCATTACATTTGCTCCATATTACAAGTTCGATTCTTCTCACCTTCCCTAATATATACATGCATTTAAAGAGGAAAAATCACTCTCGATGTGACACCTTCCCTGACATGTTTTCCACACTGACGAGGAAGCTCAAGAAGAGAAAAAAACGTGTATGTCACTAGCACATAGAAGGTACTCTGATATTCTAATAAAGAACATAATATTAGCATATAGCTTTAACATAGGTTCTCGGTTTTCTTTATATTTAAAATTTAGATTAACTCCTCTTTTATTATGCATTTGGTCATTCTCCAGGCATGGATGAGGAGATGGGTTAGGAACCCCAACTATAGTATATCTAGTTTTGTATTTATGCGCATATGCAATTTCATATTCTTTGTAACCCAGTAATCTTATAACTATGTGCCATTGAATGTGCTTTCTACTGCTGAATGGATGTTCTTCAAATGCACGAAGACAGGCAGGCGCTATGCTGTTCTGACTAAAGTCAACAGGAGTTGCCAATTGACTTAATTTGAAGCCAGATTAGGACTTTGGTGAAAAGCTTACATATAGAGAACTATGTACTGTAAAAATGTAATCCTTTAGGGAAAAAAAGTCATTTATAAAAAAATCTTCCAGTGAATAAAGAAAATGCACACTATTGACTTAGGTAACCATTTAACAAGGTTGACAGCTGAAAGTAAATAATTCTTGGGCAAAGTTTCTAGGATGAAAGGCTTGACCTTCGCTTGAATCTAAGAGCAGCGAGCTGACTGACCTTACGATACTGTGGTTTCATTTCAGGAGCTGCCTCTCCAGCCCCCCCTCCCCCTTCTTTTTTCTGAATTGCATGAATATTTCATGACTAACTGCACATACCGTGGCAGACAAAGAGCTAATAGATTAGTAATTTGACCTGCTATTTATCTGAGGTGCCCCAAACACGCAATGAAAGAGACTCTGATTTTCCTTTAGAACAATCATGAAATAGAATATGGTTGATTCTAGAAACTTTATCTTTACTTTAGCTGAGCTAATTGCAGCTGGTGGAAGAGGCAAAGGGTATAATAAGAATTCATATGTGGGAATGAAAAGAAATCAGTGAACGATACAGTCAGACATGATAGAGCAGTCTATCTTAATCACTGCAGTAAAACACTAAACTTAACTGCATTACCTAGAAACCTTTTTATACTGCTTCTGCTAAACTTCAGCAAAGGATTAAAAGAAAACCCAAACAAGAACACACCACAAACACTGAAAGAATGAGTGACATCACCTTTGTAGCGTAGAAGTGTAAGAGGGATCTTCAGTTGCACTGTTTTCTTTCCCAGATTGTGAATGTCAGTTAAGATTGATAGAGAGATCTCTTAAATTACATGTCAAAGTTGCCTGTAAAGCAGTTCTTGGAAATCATCTCTAAAGATCAAATGGCCATTGAGGGATCTTGCCATTGAAAAACATGAAGCTGTTAGACAAAGCAAAGTGGTTTGGGATACTGGGCATAAAAATGGAGACTTCACTCATCCTTTTCTTTCCTGCTCTAAAAACAAGAACCACTGAGGAAGGCAAGTGTAGTAGTAGATTAGCATGGAAGGAAAAAACTCGGAAGCCAATGTTATGCATTAAAAACATACACAAATTCATACAAGTACACTCTGAAGCAGAAGGGAACATTTAACGGAGTCGTAAACTTCTTTTTAAATATATTAAGTAAAATCAGTGTATTACCCCATTGTGTTGCTGGCATCCAACTTAAAAATTAATTAACAAGTTCAAATTACTAGAAATTGTGATAAGGAGTGGCTGGAAAATGTTGCATTGCAATATTCAGAGATGCATTTGTGCATCAGCACAGAGCAAGGGTTGATAAGGCACTCAATAGCTCTAGGTACCTATTTTCTGCCCAGTGTGACACATTCTGAGATTGTGAAAGATGCACTTGAGCCTGTTAGTCTCAGAACTGCTGCATGCCCTGATTGTTACATTGCACCATTTTAACTGAGGTAAGGAAATGTGTCAGGCATCCCACATGTCAAATGTATGCAGCTACGGAACACTTGAAGCTCTGAATTTGGTGAATCTAGTCCACACCCACTTTGAGAGTTGATTTTCTGGATATTATTGAAAAAAAATAATAGCACTATTTGTCACCTTCAAATGACTTTTCATAACACCAGCGATCAGTTCATGGTCTGGAAGCCATCTACAGTTCCAGGGACAATTAAGCTCAGGTCTTGTTCCTCTTTTTCCTCCACCACTTCTGTCTACATTGGGTTTCTTTTGCAAAGGAATATTTGCATATTTGCTAAATACACTCCTGGTAAACTGTGCAATAAAAAAGTTCTTTCATGATCTTCCAATGGAAATAATCTTAAAGTGTCTTAAACGGGAAGCATGGCTTCCCAGATACTGCTGTTAAGGAGATGGACAGGATTCAAGAAGGAATTAAATCTACTGAGAAAGCAAATCTACATTACTAGACTTTGCTCTCAAGCACCTATATATCAGCCTAGGCAAGAAAGCAGCTGATGATAGTCATGACAAGTAATAATTCTGACATGGTTTGCCTAGTATTTAAATTGTAGTAAAAAAAAAAAAAAAAAAGAAAAAAAAGGCAGATACAGCTAAAAGGACCTGGGAATCCGAAACCGTTTTGCTTCCTACAGGAGGAAGCTGAGATCAGGCAGTGTAGGAGGAAGCACACAGTTCTGAAACTTTCTTCAAATGTGTATGGGAAAGAAATAGTAGGAGGCAGAGAGAAAAGCTGCCAGACTAGGGAGCGTGCTGGCTCTATCAGACAGGCTCTGGGAATCAAGCAGTTTTGCTTTATGTCTCTTGCCTTGCTTATTTCCTGAACCTGTACAAGTCATTTCATTTCTCTTTCTCTTCTTATTCTCTGAAATTGGTGTCATACCTTCTCCTGTGTCTTTCAAAGACACAGCAGAGTGAAAGCTGGAAGGAAGGAAGCCAAGGAAAGAAAGAAGTCAGACTCAGCAGATTTGTGGCATGAGGAAAGGTAAAGCCATTTATTCCTATGCCACAGTGACGTGATCCTGCAGCTGGCTGGAGCAGGAGGCAGCCAGCTCACAGGCACTAACATGCCAGATGCCTCACCAAACCCATCTGAAATTAAAACACTGCCATGATTAATGAACAACTCCAAACACCGCATAAAATACCTAGGGGGGGTGTAATAATGAAAACCAGGATTAAGGACAACCCCTATTCTCAAACTGTCACAAAACCAATCCACTATAAAATATATATCTTGGATTAGAAGAGTGGTAATTTTTTTTTCCCTTTGGGCATTAGAGTGTTTAGTCAAAATAACATAAGATTTCTTCTGGAGCAAATAATCTCCTTGGATGCAGCAAGATGACAGCATTGTGGGTCACAATTAGAAAACCTACAAGATATTCTGATCAAAACCAGATCATACAGCCTTTTCCGTGGCTAACACCAGCAGCCTGACACCTCAGAAGCCTTTGGTGCTCAGCATGCTGCGGGTGGCTGCCATAAATCAAGCAGCAGTTCAGCTTTCACCACTGCCATCTCACCTTTGCCAGCGACTCCTTTCCTTCTCACAAAAGCTACTAACTTCCACAGTATCTGCAAGGAAACATCTGAGTAAACAGGTCTCTCTTGAGCCCCTCAAACATTCTAATGTTTGGCACTTTATCCCTCAAGTATTTTTACCACTGTCTATGCTACACCTGCTGGTATGGTCTGCACTACAGGAACACATCATCAAGCCAGATTCATTTTAGTGGTCACGAAAATATCAAAGTGTATGTACTGTCAAACTCCCAGAGAACAATGCTCCTGAAAAAACAAACATATAGGCTATTCAAATCCATTTCTTAGCTAAGTCATCCCCATTAAAATCTGGGACAGCAAGGGGTTTGTGTCGCAGCAAGTCACAAGAAAGTTTCTACATTGTCTCAATATATGAGCACATTTAAACTGCAGCTGAAATACCTGTTCACAGTAGCATTGTTTAATTATATAAATGAACCTACATTGGATTATAGCAGTGGTAGCCATAACAGTAACACCATGGTAAGTAGTAATTAGTACAAACACTTCCAGAGTCCCCTTTAGCTGTCAGCTTCAAAATATTCTACAGATGGGGGTAACAATCTCCTTTGCAAGGAAGAAAACCGAGGTGCTGCAGTATAATATTGTTTGTTCAACAAGGAGCAACTGTAGGTTTTGAACATTTCACTGTTACTCCCCAACTTTCTTATTTTGTCTAATGGGCCAAATTGTTGGGAAGATTGATGGTGCTTCCAGCCTTAGTAGCTTCAAAACGTCATGAAGAGGCATTCAATACCTCAGACCTCAGGACTGGCTGAAGCATAACTCCTGCTGATGGGAGGACTTTAAAGAGGTGTGTAATAAGTCAGCCATGTATCAAAGAACAGGCTCTACTCTTCGGTTCTCAGCCGTCAAGCAGTAAACAAAGATTAATGGCAAAACACTTTCCTTGGGCATGCTTCCAATTCCTGCTCCAAAGAGCCTGGAAAACTGCTAAGAGCAGCTCAAGTGTAGAGTGCTATGTGTACTCCAGCAGTGACCTAGCTGTATGCTTGCCTTTGATCACTCTCACTTCTATCGTTCTGCAAATACGATTGCATCAACCTGCCTTTTATCTTCTTCTATTTAATCTGCCCTAATGTGTCTGCAACATAGCAGAAGCAAAATTGTAGCCTACGCGTGGATTCTAGATCACCTTGAAATACTGCTCCAAAAGCGTTAGCACTGATTTCCAAAAGCAGATCTTGATGATACAGTCAGGCAGCAACAAACAGACATGGGAGACATTTTTAAGCAAATAAATTTCGCAGCTCAGTTTCAGTGCAGAGATTTAGTAGAAGGCAGAAGGACCCTAGTTGGCACCCTTTATCCCATCTCTCAGATACATCCAAGCACTGGTACTATTCATGTTTTACTTTCTGGTAAGAGGGCTGTCTATGGCAGTGCAACAGAGGAGCAGGAGGAGATGAACAGTGCAGAGGGTAAGAAGAAACACTAAAACATTTCCTGCAGTTGTAGCAGACCACCAGCAACTCTTCTCTCAGAGCATCTGTACTTCAAGCAGCAACGTTCATTTCCACTATGTTAGTCACACAGGGAAGGAACGGGGCAATGAAGACATACACTTAATGCAAATAAATAAATGCAAGACATTTGTATCAATCCGGAGAGAAGCAGAATTGCAGTTTGACTCAGATGTGCAAGGACAGAAAGTTTTACATTGTTGAGATTTTTCTTTGAGGTTGTAGATCATTGTCAAAATTATCTCAGGCTGGTCCACAGTACCCAGCATTGCTGCAGAGCTCAAGAGCTCTGACAAAGCTCAAGACAAAGTTATCTTGAGAATCAGCTGGATTGCGAAATGTCACAAAGAACAGTGTTTTTTAGACCTTGACCTCTCAGCACAAGTACATAGCAAATGTGCAAGCCTGTAAATACACACAGTTAAAAAAATACCAAATAAAATATATGGTTACATATACTTCCCTCCCTGCAAGAAAATAGTGAAAGAGTATATGGCACATATTAGCTAGATCACCTCATTTACTACTGCAGGATGATGGGACACAGCAGCAATGAACATACAGTAAGAGTCTATACAATGGAAGAGACAACTCAAATAATTATTTTAGCATTTTACAGCATTCAGAATAGCATCTGGTTACACAGATAGCAATGTTCAACTTTTCCAGCAGATGGTCTCCACTATGATAGTACTAGGGAACACATCATTTTCCTAGCAGTCATAATGCATATTTTCCCCATTCATTCCCACACAGAGTTGTGATCTGAAAATATCAGCCTTTTAAGTAGCACAATGAGATATTTTTTTTAATACATAGAGAAAGCAAAAAAGGACAAGATTGAAATTCTATTTCCTGCAAATTTATCATGCAGTTACATTCACCCTTTCAGAAATGCAGCCTTAGCACTCAGCAGAGGTGCTTAGTGTCAAGGAAAGGTTTACGAAGCCATGTCTCATCATGTATCACACCCTTGTTCCTTCTGACAAATCACGGCATCTTTATGACACCCTTTCAGAAGGGCATCCTCAATTCCCTTTAGTAATTTCCTACCTTACATTCAAAAATGTCCCCCAAGGACAGTCTGATGTTGAGTATGAAGAACATAACAAAATCATTAGTTATGATATTCGCACCTATACTTCCATCTGAAATCCGCTTCCTTTTAGATGCATGTCATTTAAAACTCCACTTCTCTACATTAAAAGTGTACACGAGATATGTACTGATGTTGAAGAACAAAGTACCTCATTAGCTCTCTGAGCACAGTGCACTGCAGTTTGTCATTATCCAATGCATTACTTGCAAGCCACTGCGCGGGGATATGATAATCTCTGAGTCTGCATTGCAGAGAAATGTTATTGACATCCAAGCAATACCAGAGACAGGGTACTGCCCAAAATTATGTCATTGGCATCTCCTTTAATAGTAGGGGTGGAAGGTAAATCAAACAAACAAAAAAGCACTGGGGAAGTGGAGGAATATTGAGTTAATTTATTGCTAAAAGCCATTTATGAGACACCTCTCTGCCTCACCTAGGGCCTCAACCCAACATATAGTGCGTCCTAGGGTGATTCATGCACCAACATGTGGCAATGTGAATTTCTCACTGTTAACAGGCAGTTCAACAAAAGAGCAATTGTAAGAGAAAAAAGAAGTTGTTATTGTAGTTTATAAAGCATTTTAATATGAATTTTGTTCAACTATGATTGTTCTAGAAATGGTAAAATTTTTATCTGCCGCACAAGAAGAGTTTCTGAAATGCCTATGGAGTCTTTGTACATAACTGCAAAGTGATGTCAATAACTGCAGCACCAATCAGGACAATCCTCAGCACTGCAGTGGCAATAAGATTTCTTGCGGATGAGCTGAGAGTGGGCTGACTCCAGAGAGCCCTACAGCATTGCAGTCTAATTCCTCCTCAAGCCCTGCCTGCTCCTGTGAACTGGAATAGACACTCTCTGCAGGGGTCCTTCTACCCGTGCCACGTCACCCTGTAAAATATGGGAACACGCAAAGCTATTCTGCTATACATCAGTTGTCTAGGAGTTGGCATATAGAGGAATCTGCCACAGGAATTCAACAACTGGACATCCTGGGTAACCTTGAATAAGCTACATTCTCCTGTCCCTCAGGTGTCAATCAGGATAGCACATCTTCCACTTGTAGGTGTGCTAAGGGGCATTAGTGCTCCCAATAGAAAGATACTGACAGCTCCACACGGCCAACCACAAATACAGGACAGCACAGATATCATGGCAGTACCACAGAATACCCTAGTCCTGCATGCACAACACAGTACTTATTTGTAAACTGCCCTTCTTTTAAACACTACTATGATTATTTATCAGTCCAGTATAATTCTTGTTTGTTTATTCTGCCACTTTCTTCTGTGCTCCAGAAGCTTCTGAATATAATCAAGCCACAAACATGTTTTGCTTTGGTTAAAATTTTGTTTAATAATTGTTTACTGACTAACTGTATACAAAACTAATCTCACATACTCACAGACATGTATACACAAAGAAAACACTTAAAACTTCAGGTTTTTTTTAAAAAAAAAGACTGTTCATTTAGTAAATGTTGTAAGTAAAATCATTGCAAGAGAAACCCAACCATCACAAGCACAGAGATGCAGAAAAAATGCTTTTCTGGCACAGAGAACACCCACTTTTGAACCAGATTTCCTACCAACAGGAGGGTTCAAACAACGTGTTTTTCCTCACACATTCTATTTGTGAAATCTTCAGGCATCTGGAAGTTCTGGGCATTGAGTAGGAAGGACAATCTATAATGTGCTACATGGTGAGTCAGGCGGGCAGAGATAACAAACAAATCCTGCTTCCCAGAAAGTCTTCCCCACATCTTGTGCCTCAAAGCTGGCAAGGAGGGCTCACAGCCCAGCATGACAAGTACAGGAGGCTGAGGACAAGCTGCCTTTGGGCTGGATGTTACTGGTGTCACAGACTGACAGACAAGCTTGTCAAGACATAATTAATTCTCCTGAAGCTCGAATCATTCACTACGTGAAAGAAAAGGGATGGTTTTAGGATTTTTTTTCAAGCATCCTGCTGCCATAACAATTCTTCCCTCTCTTTGTTTTTGGGGGCTAACAAAGGTCAGTCCCCCTCCTGAGTGCTGTAGGTAGCTTGCTCTTTGCTAGTTGAAGTTAATGCCATTTCTATAGCCTCCTGTGACCACAAGATTTCTCCCCTTGCTCTTTTATGACACTAAGGGCACAGGAAGAGGACTTCCTAACAATGAGCCAGAAAAAGTTACAAACTGGAGACAAACAGCAAATCAAACTCTGATCTCCCTTCCCCTGCCCACCTTTTGCCTTTTAATTCTTCTTTAATTAGTAAGCACAGTCAAAATAGACCTTTTCCTTATTTAAATTTGCTTGTTTCCTTTTTTCTGGCAGAAAATATATGTCCTTCCTTCAGGAGAACCAACTTCACTCTTCTATAAATAAAATCCACTTGGGTAGATGGAAGTTTCTTTGAGAAGTTTCTTAACACAGCTAATTTAAAAAAAACGGAAGACTAGAAGATCCCAAAGCAAAACTTTTTTTTGCCTCATGAAGGCATCTAGGAGCAAAGACGTTTATTTGGAACATTTAGGGAACGTGAAGCCACTTGTTATTTTATGTGAAGCACAGTAGTTGACAAGCTTAGTGTAAAACCTATCAGTATTCTAGCAAAGCAAAGATAAATTTGCTAAAGTGCACATTAACCAAACATTGTCCTTTTCTAAATAAATGATCACATACAAAAATATATCACCTATTGCTGTGCTATGTAGGCAGGTTTCAATTTACAGATCCTCGGTTATAGAAAAGAAAGAGTATAGATGGCTCTTGTCAGCACTATAGAAGGGTTTGGCAGAAGACTCAAAGAGATAGAAAAGCTGCTAAGGATGAGCTGAACATACTGGTAGCCCTTCATACCATATCTGAATTGTGAACTACAATTGTGAATTACTTCTTAAATTGTAAAAAAGTTCTTAAATTTCACAGAAATGCTTAGTATCTTGCAATTTTAACTGTATAGCCTTGATTTTAAAGTATGACTTTATGTTTCACAGGGACAAAACAGAACTGTCAATTTCCAATAACAATTGTGCACAAAAAATACTTTAATACTATCTATATACACGCCTCTTTATGCTTTGTAGGAAGGAAGAGGTGGGTGAAATGTGACCATCCCAAACTCTGCTCAGAAGCAGCAAAAGCTAAACAATTGCACTTGTACATTAAAAAAAAATAAATAAATCAGTATTGGGCACACAGAACAGGCATACACAGAGAAACAAAAAGAAAATGAATGTCCCTCAGTCTATGGACTGATGATAGGTTTGCTGTTCTTGTTTTTTCTCCCCTGTGAATTATGTCTCTCAGGAGGTGACATCCATTTAAGGGACAATGAACCGTTATTTATATAAATGTCCATCAAGGAAACTCTCTAAACAATTGCAAATATTGACCAACATGCAGCAGATTAATTTGGCTTCACTGTCATCGGGATATGGTGTAGACAGCTATTGTGGAGTGGCAGATCTTTTATATTCACACTTGACACATCACAACTGAACATGGAATTTCCATCAACAACAAAAGCAGTGTTTAATAGTCACTTTTTCTTCCCTGACAGACATATGCCTTCCTAATAATTTAAAGACAAACAGGAATTTTTTTTCTACCAAATAGTAACAGGGTCTTTTTTGTCATAATACTAGACAGTACCTATGTAAGCAGTACAATCCCACGCTAACAAAAAGTTCCTGCTTTCTCTCCACAGGGAATATCTCCAGCAATCCTGAAACACAAATCTGTGTTCAGCTACAATCATCAAAACATGAGGGGAAATCAAGGTCTATGACTTGCAGTAGCATTTTCCATGGTTGCAAGAGTTACTTCAGTGTGGGGCCTGTTTGTTTTTATTAATACAGAAAGCCCTTGAATTCAACTGCAGAGCAATTACAACACTCTCAAATCTAAGCTAAGAAAGTGTCTGATGACAACCCTTGAAACAGGGCAAGATAGCACTGAGGGGACTATATTGCATCCTACTGCTGCCTCAAAGTTAAAGATCACAAACACTATCTCCTCACCTTCACAGCCTCCGTTATGGTACTGTAGCTTTACAATCCTGCAACAAACAGACATTTCTCAGACTCACTGCAAGACATTCATTCCCACAACACAGGCAGAACAGCAGTATTTCAAAAGAATGCAGCAGAACAACTACTGCCCAGTTTTCAGAAACATCAAGTAGGTACAGTGTCTTTGATCTCCATACAGTTTTGGATGCTCAACACCTGAAAATTAGACCATGAGAGGAGCTCAGAAAACAAAACCAGATCAACATTTCGTCTTGCTCCAGCTTAGCCACACCCTTTTTTGGTTTAGTAGTTTTAACATTATGCTCTTAATTGGCATCATACTCATATTCCTATCTGAGATTTAAAGGAAGAGAGTGTGTGTGTGTGTACTTTAGTGTTAAACAGGAGGATGTAGCAGCAGGAAACCAATCATCAAAACATTTTTCCTTTGTAGTGCATTTTAATTTGTTGTCAGGATTTGATTTTGAACAACGTTCAGAGCTGTAAATCCTTGCTTTATTCTACTTACTTCACCTTTTCAAGTCCTCCAGCAGGAGAGAATGAAAGTTGTGGTGAAGCAGGATAATTAGAGATTTATACTGTAACTGTTAAAAGCACTAAGCACAAAGACAATACTAAGAGAAGCCGCCTGAAGCTTTTTTGGCTGTGGGAAGTGGCGTTACCAAGGTAATTACTTTCAAACTGTCCAGCAAGACTGGGGAACTCTGTACCAAGAGGGATGTGTAAGCCAAAGCATACTTCCTGAAAAGGAGAACACAGGCATTCAACTGATGATTTGTAGGACTTCCTTGTTTTGTCTTAAATAAGGATTTCTATCTTGCTGAAAGTTGGAAAGCTGAGCTCATTGTGAACATTTAAGATCCTTCCCTGTCATATCCTGGATCTTGCAGTTGATTTGAAAATCAGATGGAGGTAAAGGAAAGTAACTTGAGAATCACTGAGGTACTAACCAAGTTAGATGAAAACAGGTTGGGTATGGCCTATGTATGTATGAATCCTCGGAGGTCAAAGTGTGAGGAACCGCGATTTTCCCACATTTCAGCTAAATAACTTACAGTACTTGTGCTTTCCTGCCGTGGCCCCTTACAGCAGCCCCTTAGATGCCAGTGCTATTGTGTGCTGCAGGAACATAGCTCATCACTCAGCTGCACTGCCCCCCCCCCATGAGAAGGATGTGAGCCTGACAGCTACTGCACTCAACTCAGGGGTTGCTCTTTTAATTCTGAAGATTCACAGGGAAGCATCCAGTCTTCACCAAGACAGCAGTTGTTCCACTAATCTAAGGCCTCACTGTGCTAATTGCTGCATGAACACGTCACAACAGAGCCATCTCCTGCCCCACACTACCTAGCTGTTATATTGTCCCGTTATGCAAAGTGGACAAAACAACATGCGTCATTTGCAGATGGAAGGAGGTGACACGAAAGGAAGGGTGACAGCAACAACAAAAGGACAGATGAAGGTTTCCTGACAAGCAGCAGAAGAAGAAGGGCACACTGTTGCACTGGTGGCCCTGTGCTTTTCACATGGTGACATGGCATGACCCCTGCCTGCTGGGGCATGTGCATCTGAACTCAGCAAGGTGGACATCAGACCCTAGAAATTACTCTGCTGCTCCAGCATCCCAATGACACAGATTCCTGAAAAGGAGCAGAAAGAGTTTGCAGCACATGGTGTTAATGTGCCTCCTCTTTGTTGAGCTTTCCACTTTCAGATAACTATCATGCTCGTTATCCCAAGGTACAAAAACAAACAAAAAGACAGCAGAGAGAAAACGCAGTCTCATTTTAGATGATGTTTAGACTTGTCCATTTTATATGAATCAAACTATGTCACAAAATTATCTAGGAACTACTTAGAAGTTTTCAGTTCACTATCAAAATTTGTCATGAGATCCCATTTGCACGGAGCCTATGGATACAATTACATAAAGGTGAAAGGACTTGCAGTATTTTTCCTCCTATTGCCCTGTATTCAAAGCTAGAAGTAACTGCCTTTATGTACATGATTTTAACTGTATTTCCATGCTCAGGCTGCACAGGACATTTGTCACAATATGTATTTTCTCAAGTCTATGTATTCTAGCCTCAATCTATCAATCAATCCTTTACCTCAACACTAGAAAGCATCTAGTAAAAATCTAGTCAGAATTTTCTCATCATAACCAAATGTGAACCCCTATGAAAGAAAGGAAGCATATATGAGACCTAAGAAGCCTTTGTTAAGGACATAGAACTTGTCATGACCTGTCTCTTCCTAAATTTATACAGCACCTCAAATTATCTCAACTGACACTATATCCAATTCTGCATCAAGGGATAATCCTACACTTCCAGCAGTTATTTATTTACTTCAGTTCTTTAGAAGTTTACATTGTAAGAAAACTCACGATAATGTGATAAAGTCTTAAAGGTATTTACAAGACAACTGAATGCCTTCTATTCAAACCTTTAAAATTCTGTTGGTTATTTTGGTTTGGGATAAAGGGGTTGTTTTTTAGTAGGAATGAATATTGAACACAGCTCTTTTTCATACTTAAAGAGTCCAAGTCTATCACATTTCAAGCACAGCAGAGATAAGATAGGCTGTAAAGTTGTGAGTGGTCTTCATTCCTTATTGACAACCATCTTGAAAAATGGTAATCCTTTAACCTTGCAACATCATTTTTCAGAGAGCTGCTTAAATAAATAGTCTGTTTTGGTCAATGGTAATTATAGTTGCAGACCTCAAAGTAACCTTTTGTGTGCACGTTCTGCCTTGCACACAATGCCAATTAAATTCTTGACTGTCATTCCTTAGGTTCATCTAAAATCACATTCTCTTGAAAGATAAAATATTGCCAATACAATTTACAATATATCTCTTCAAACTGCAATACCCAACTAAGATTTATTTCTTCCAGGTCAAGAATGGTTGAAAAAAAACCAAAAAATATATAACTTAATACCTTTAAAACAGAGGAAACACAGATTTAAGGCGTACAGGATTTGGGGTTTTTTTTCCTTCCCTTCATAGAGGGGTTGTTTGGGTTAGAGTGGGGTGGGTTTTTGTTGTTTGGGAGGTCTGAGTGGATTTGGGTTTTTTCGGCTGGTTTGTTTTCAGTATCCTGCCATTTATCTTTGTATGCAGCTAGTTCTTCCCTTGTTGCTCTTATGTTAAGCTAAATCTTTCTGAGGTTCAGAAAAGCACTGATCTTTCAAATATACAGGATAAACACTGTCTCGGGTCATATAATGCCTCTTTATATTGTCATCAGTGTTGTTAAATACAGTAACAACTTTTTAGGAAAAACTAATTTGCAAATTTGCACCAAAAACAAACTGAAAAACTTACTTATGCGAGGAAGTTGCTGAAGAGTAACCCAGAGCATCAGCTCACAGAGCATCAGTTTACAGACTTCTGCTTTCCCATGCAGGATAACCTAGAAAGTTACTCTCTGCTTTTTTCTTCCCTATTAGTTTTACATCAGTGAAGCAGTGGAGGCTGAGAATATTTATTCCAGCTGTTTCTAATAGGAAATCAAAGTAAGGCCCACTTTTCCTAACAATTCCACTTGACAGTGATTTGAGTACCAACTTCAAACCTCTTATTGAAAGTATTTGTTCTTTACTCTTTAATAACATAATTCTTCAAAGATAAAGCAGTTTTTAAATAGTTTGTAGTTAACTTTGTTAGATTCTGCTAGACTGTTAGAGATTTTAATACCATTACATTTCAACCCCATTCCCTACTATGCACAAAGAAATACAATACTTCACAGAAGACAAACTTGTGAGTCAAGACAGGAGTCATAGCAAAGGGAGCATCATTTCAGAGCACAGCCCTTCCCTCAATATGTCATCAGAAACATTGAGCACACTTACCAGTTTCATCCAGATTTTCTTTTGGTTTCATTTTAACTTGTTACTGCTGGCCTAACATAAAAAAAAAAATCCTTTCTACATCCCTCTCCAGTAATGGCCTTTGTCTAGTTGATTCTCTGTTGCTGTTTCCAATTAGGATAATTACATAGCATAACTTTTGTCAGCCTAGATCATATTTCATCCAGAATACCTGTATGCATATTTTTTTACCTCAATTCATTACTGAAACTTTATATTTTAAGAATTCTAAAAACTATTAAGTAGCACAATATCACATAACCCTGGTTTAGGGGATCATGGCTTAGTGAATGAGAAATTTGTTAATTAAATTTATGGTGGTGATCAAAAACAACAGTGTAAAACCTCAAAAATTTAAAATGCAAATACAGAAGAGCTAACTGAATTAAACTAACAGGTATTCGACTGTTAGCCAAATGTGAGCAAGATTGTGAACATGAAGTATTTTTTTCTATTGTTGAACCCATCTTGAATGCTTTAGCATTTTTTAGCACCTTTATTTATCTTTAACACAGAAAACTACTATCAAGTGGATCTCCAAAACTTCCTGAAGTGCAGAGATGACACCACACTACCCATACTATTTGTCTTTGGCTCATTTGTCTTTGGGAAAGACCAGACACTCACTCATGGTGGATATAAGTATAGAGAGTTCATCAAATAATGGGAGGGCATTTTCTGTTCACTTTTGCTCTACTAAAATCTATCAATCCCTATTGATTTCCTTTGCTGAAAGAATTTGAAAATCACAATGTAAAGTTTCTGCTAAACAAACATTTCTTTGTTTTGCTACATGCTGTTTTTTTCCAATAAAATAATGGGCAAACATAGGCAACTATAGAACTTGTAAATTCAGACTTTTGTTTTCCATCATATGGCAATTTTCATTGTCCAAGCTTGACTTTGAAAGATACAGCATATTTGTAGAAGTGCTATAGGTATCAAAGATACAGTCTATCCACTGAAAAATATTTAGGCCTCGTCATTAATCAA
This sequence comes from Clamator glandarius, assembly GCA_033459285.1. NCBI lineage: Eukaryota > Metazoa > Chordata > Aves > Cuculiformes > Cuculidae > Clamator > Clamator glandarius. The sequence continues at coordinate 2,918,948 of JAUNZM010000121.1, read as the reverse complement.
AATATCCTACTAGTGCCAAAATTCTGCAGAAATTGGTATTTTTAATTTTACAGCCCTTTGTAGTTTGAAATACATAACTGTATGCCTACATGTATGAGAGTAAATCACCTCTCATTCAGGTTAAGTATTATGTGATTAAAATAAAGCATGCCTTCCAACTTCCAACATGAGACAAGTTATCATAAAATCATAGAATCACCAGGTTGGAAAAGACCCATCGCATCATCAAGTCCAACCATTCCTATCAAATACTAAACCATGCCCCTCAGCATCTTGTCCACTCGTCCCTTAAACACCTCCAGGGGAGGTGACTCAACCACCTCCCTGGGCAGCTTGTTCCAGTGCCCAATGACCCTTTCTGTGAAAATTTTTTTCCTAATGTTCAACTGCATTTATATTTCATGTAGTAGTTAAATTTACGTATATTTCAATTGAATTAATATGAATAAATCTGCAAGCCAGAGTAATCTCTTATTCATAACCACACTAGTTTTAAAGGTATTCGAGAGAACAATTTCCCATGTATTCATAGCAATCTCCTAACATTGTTGAGAAAAGCTGACATCAATGGCATCACTTCCCAGGCTGCATCACCACCCATACGACCACAACAATAAGGATCACCTTCAGCCATATGATCATTATGAAGCCCCAGGTGAGAGCAAACTAACAAGCATTGTCCCAAAAGCGGAGAGGTGGGATGGGGGCAGGAGTCACTACAGCCTCTGCAGTGACTACCAGGTTCACTCCATCTCTCCTGCCCAACTCTGTCCAGCACAGGACAAAGACTCTCAGATTCAACCCATGCAACAGCGACTGGAACATGCACTATGCCAATTTTAGAAACTGGTGGTTTAGCACAAACATGGAAACATCACAGAGAGGAGATGAATTTTGTATTAGAGTGGTCAATGTGCTCACAAACCAGAATGGAGTGGCAGTGACAAAGAGGCCATTGCTCTAGAAGTCCTCACACTTTCTGGTTCCTTCCCAGTTCCTCAAAGAATGTATAGGTTTGACCTATAAATGACTTGACCACGAGGTTCTCAAGATTACACATTTAGAAGCTAAGTGCGTATTTGTCTACAAGGGGTAAAACATCCCATCGTGATTACTGCTAAACCAACATACTCTTCCATGAGCCACTGGATATGCAATGCCTGATTTCCTATAGAAATGTCCTAAATTTCTTAACCCACTTATCCCTGAGCACTCTCAGCACTCTGTTCAGCCCGACAGGTGACATATGGGCCATAATGTTTTCACAGCTACATGTGTGACAGCAGGCAAAGCGGGACACTACCAGGATGCATGTGCTCATTGACCAGCTGGCTGATGTCCGACAGAGCCACTAGGAGCCAAGATGTAGCTGCCTTTTCACAACAGGGAGCATTAATCGGGCTGTTCTCTTTTACTCAACTGTTGATTTTCATTAAATTTGTAGGAACTTAAATATATTTGAAGTATCTCATTGTCTGTTAAATTTTGCAGCCAATAGGTTCAAGAGTTACAGCAGACTAACAGGAAGAAAAAGAGAAAGTATTTTATAGAGAGGGAGAGAGTAATACCTGTTAATCGTGCCACTGTTCAACCACAAATTCTGCATCTAATCGCACGTTGCTATCCTGCCATGTTGACCACTCATTTGGCTACAGCTCTTTGACGCCCCAGCGTCACCTGCACTGAACAGCAGTAATGCAGGAACAACGTTGTGTCCGATTGTTGAGGGTTTTGGGGAACAGTTGTCAGCATTTCAATTTCTGAATCTTCCTCGACTTGACATAGGATAGCCTGAGCTGCCAGTACTGGAAGCTTCTTTCTTGCCGCCATCCATCAAGGTGGACATACTTTTAGAAAGAAACATTCTAGCATTTAAGCCTGTAGAAAACACAACCCCAGATTCATGCCTACTACACAGCAGGTATTTCCATAATATAAAATGATGTTTCTAATATTTCCAGTAAAAGCAGTAAAATTTCCAGTAAAAGCATAAATTTCCAGGATTGTATGAATAAGGGTTATTCTCTGGGGCTGATAATAAACAAAAGAAGGGCTCACAAAACTCATGGGGTTCATATCTGCTGACACATGTAACTAATTTTTTTTGTTATTCAAATGTATAACATAACCAAATGCAATTGCTTGACTACCTCTAACAACCTGGACAACTGCAAATAAACTAAAAGTGCAGTTTCATAAACAAATCCGTATGACGATATATCTGAGATGCTGTAGCAATGGCAGATTTGCATAGTATTGTTTACAGGAGTAAAGACTGCAGAATGTCTGCATGATTGCTTAGAAATTACTGGGTCCAAACTGACTTCAGAACAGGTGTGACTCTAGTAGCCTCAACATACAGAAGACCAGAATCTCCCACCTCAAGGACGAAGACAGTACTCCTAGCTATTGCTTCTTTAAAGCCTAGCCTGGGGTTACGGTAGTTCCATGAAAACATCAGCTCACTGCTTGGCCACCACCAATACCCTACTAAGTTATTAACAACAGAATACTGAGCAAAAGTAAATAACGTTATGCTGCTGAATAAATCCATACTTTTTCCAGACCTTAAGCACAGTTCAGACTAGTCCCCTTATTTCAGCAAGTGAAAGGTTCAGAAGAGACAACAGGGAAGAATAGAAGTATAGATCAGCTGGGCAGGTTATGATCCTTCAGCCTGGGAAACTGATGGCTTCAGGAGCTGCTACCAAAAAAAATGGAAATAAGGAAGGAGAGGGCAGAGAACTCTGTTCTTGGGTTCTTCTGATGTTGGAGACAGGGCGCAGCAAATGAAGCCACTGGGAGCCATTTCAGAATAAACATGCATGGCATTTCCTCACACAACTGCCCAAACTGTGGTGATCTGAGTCAAGCTGAGACCTGAAGACATTTAAATAGACCTGATGTGGTGTGGAGGAGCAAACATACACTTGGAAAGAAGCCTGCCTCAGGCTGCTAGGTAGACAAAGCACATCAAGCTCAGGAAACTATCCTGCCCTGTCCAGGTCTGTTGCTTTTGCTGAAGTAGCTAGAAAATGTTATTAATAGAAAGTGCCCTAAACCAGTTACGAAGACCTGTCCTAGCAATGGTCTCAGTGCTCACAAAAAGCTGAAAACACATAGAAAAAAACCTACCAGCCAGCCACTTAAAGTCCTGAAAAGCCAAGCCAGGTATAGTAATAACATTTTCCAAGGACCATGTTGGGTCAACATGCTGCCAGCTAAAATGGGCTACCAGCCTTGAAAAAATAGTTAATCATTTCAGTTTTCAGAAAGTCATAATGATACAACTCCACACACAGACATCATTTACTAACTGATCAGGTCAGATTTGCCACTCTGTTGTTGCAGAGCAAAGCTAGAGCAATTCTGCTGTAGTCTTGGAAAGTGTGAAACAAAGCAGTAAAGCAGAGAAGCAGCCCTGGCAACTATTATTTTGAAGGCACAGATTAAAACATAGTCCAGGAGGTACTACAGTATTTCTATTTGTAACTGACAGAATGGAAAACTAAATACTCACACTCATCAACGTATCTCCCATCTCAACAATTTCCAGCCAAAAAAACATCATAGCATCACTCAGCCAGAGTCCCTTCTGGTTTAGCATTATCATTCACTGTGCACAGAGCCAGGCTGATGTGGAGTGTATCACCAAGATAATTCTTTACACTACAACTCGAGTTCATAAAAATAATTTTATTGGTTTACATTAAGTTTTGTATAACCCTTCCTCCGTGATCTGTTGCAGAAACAGAGAGCAGATGTTTCATCCTTCCAGCTGTAGGTTGTTTGCTCTCTATGATAAAAATCACAAGGTTTCTTTTAGGCAAAAACCATGAAGCCTTATTAAAAAAGCTTGTCACTACTCTAAACCCAGTGAATAACTTTTCTGTATATATTTGATATAGACTCCTCACATTCATGAGGTAAAAATGTCACCAGACACAGCAAACACATGAGCCAACAAATCTGCATCATAAACTTATAAATGGAAATGACTTAATCCTTGACAACCTATTGAGATCCTTTCGGGAAAAGCAGAGAGCGCCAGGTGTGTTCAGCACTTGCATGGGAGAAGTTCCAGGTTTATGTGCCACCATCTGGGCAAGGCCCACTTCTGCTACACTACATTCATTACTCACAGCATGATGAATATCACAGCAGCTGTGATGTCTGCACAACAGCCAGTAAAAAAAATATGAGAAGTAAAAAAAGGGCTATTATTGCAGTAAGTCATTAGAATGAGAATTTTATCAACTTTAAATGATGTATGTGACACTCAAAAATGTATCAGCTGTTATACTGAAACTCCTCCTGCAAGCTACAATGCCTGCCATGCAGCTGATGTCTTCGGAATGTAAAGTAAAATTTCACACTGGAACATTTCATCTTCAGTGGAAGCAGATTACTGCTGTGTCTTCCAATAACAATATCAGCTAATGTAGCATGATAGCCTTCATAGGAAATAAGATCTTACCTTTGAAATTAGAAGTATTCAAAAGGCAGCGTTCACAACTGACAGGAGGTTATTTGATTCTTATCAAGACCAATAAGGAAGTTCTTGGTCTATAGAGAAATACAATACAGCATAATATGGCATTTCAGACCCCTGTGCAGATAAAGTGCAAGCTCACATTGGCTGAGGGAAAGAAAAAAAGCTTTTTGTCTGATTTTGAAGGTCTCCTAAAGCCACAAAACTGATTTCTAATTGCTAAAGCATTTCTAACACCATCAGTACTGTACACTAGCCATAAGATAACAACTTGTCCATTCAGTCTTACCATCACAGGAAGAAATGGTCTAGGCCTCCAAAATCTATTTCCTAGCAACAAACTACAGCTGCACGGTATAAGCTGCTGCATGTTAGGGAAATTAATCCTTCCCTCCTTAACTACCAGAACCAACCATTGGTGCTTGTTATGCAGCCAGCTTGTTATGCAGCAAGCATTCCCTTGTTTCTTCACAAGCAACTACCATGTAAGCCTTAAATGCTCGTTTGAGGAAAGAGATACAGCTTGTGTTTAGAGCAACTGAGAGTGGCTGCAGAAACAAGCTCAGCTTCTGCAACCACACTGCAAACGGACACACAGCCACATGCACCACGTCCAAAAGTTTCAAACAAGAGAAGATATGCACAGGAAGCTCTACAAGAGGTTTACCTCACATACATTACCAACAATCAGAAGAGGACTAATAACAGCCTAACAAACCTGTAACAGACAACAGCCATTACTGTCAGAGATCTGTTAGCCATCTCTCCAGGTATGGTTAAAGCTCAGGGGTACACAGATGTCCTGGACATTTCAAGGTCATTAGTACTATCTCATCTTCACTACCTGTCAACACTTGAGGTGTTCAGAATTAGCCGCAATGTCTGAAGAGAGAATTGCTTGGCCCATAGATGGTGCTAACAGAAGGTGTGCAAAACTCCTGTCCCTGCTATTTCATGTTGAGCAGTAAGTTCCTTGTCACTTGGCCTTTCCTTAAGGCTGAACATTGGTCTGATGGACTAAGCACGGCAGGAGATGGTGAATATTCTCCTTTCAGAAAAAAATGGAGTGTTCTTTAGTGTGAAAGACCAGGCTGCTGGATCTGAGCTTCCTCAGCACAGCACCTGCTCAGTTTGATGCATGCAATAACCAGCTACCAAGCTGGCTGCTAAATTCTGCAGTCACCATGCCTGCTTCTGCAGAGCAAGTGTTGCTTCTTAGCTAAGCAAGACTACCCTTTCTTATGGAAAACTACTTTCTTTCCAATTCATGATATTTGGAGACATGTCAGCATTTTTGGTAATGCCAGTGTTAATTAACATGCTTATTTTTCTTGGCATTGTGTTCAAAGGACTACTTGAGCCTCGCGAAACAATCGGCTGCCTCTGTTAAAATCATATTGAAATCCAAAGCGCCAGAGAATCTACAAGTTCTTTAATAAGTAGTAGTATGAAAAGAAGAGGGTAAGAAGAAATTGTAACTATTAATGAAACTAAATAAAAAAAAGAATTTGTGCAATATGTTAAAAAAATATAAAATTCTTCTAAAGCCTTTCCCATAGATGCTAAAATGAGAGATATGCCTCAAAAGATCACAAAAAAGTTCTACTTCTTCCTTAGCCTGTGAGATACGGGTAGGTTCACTATAAGAACATAAACAATATTTAAAGTAACCTATAACATCGAAAGGAACATGCATAAAAAAACCCAAACCAAATACCTCTGTACATATAAAAAGACATAGGAAAATGGGGCAAAACATAAAAAACATAGGATCCACAAGGGACGTTGTAGGGAACGTGCCGCCAGTGGTCCTCTCAGTCAACAAAATGGGCCCAGCACACGGGTTTTAACTCAGTGCCTTAAGTGCCATCTAGTCCTGGCAGGGGCCGAGATAATGCTGGTGGAGAAGAGCAAGGCCATCCCTCTGGACGGCTTTAGGGACTGTCCTGCCTCCCATCCTTTCCATCTCCCATCATTTAGGTGCAAAGGGGGACGGAACCTGTGACCTGAGGGACGCCAGCTCAGGCTCCACCCCCTGGGCCACCGACTCCTGGGGAGGCGGCCACGCGCACAGCGTCCACTTGAGCCTTCCCGCTGCGGGGCACCGCGTAAGCACTGTGGGAAGGAGAGAGCGGAACAAGAGGACGTGAGCCCTTCCGACTCCAGATGGCGACACTTAAAGAAGCAAAGTCGAGGCTCTGCCCTGACAGAGTAACCCTCAGTGGGGTCAGGCTGACGTTCCAAAAACATGGGATCCATTGGGGGCATTATAGGGAGGGTGCCGCCGATGGTCCTCTCGGTCACCGAAGGGGCCCGACGCACGGGTTTTGAACTCAGTGCCTTTAGTACCATCCGCTCAGGCTCCGTCCTCCTTCGCCACCGGATCCCCCCCGGTGGAGAGGGCGGCACAGGGGCCCCTAAAGCCCTCCTGCTGACCGGCCCATCGCCCCAGAGAGGGAAAGAAAACAAGACCCCCGGGAGGGGCCGAGCTGATGCTGGAGGCGAAAAGCAAGGCCATCCCTCTGGATGGCTTTTGGGACTGTCCTGCCTCCCATCCTTTCCGTCTCAAATCATTTAGGTGGAAGCGGGGACAGAACCTGTAACCTCGGGGGCCCCGGCTCAGGCTCCACCCCCTGGGCCACCGACTCCTGGAGAGGCGGCCACGCGCACAGCGGCCACTTGAGCCTTCCCGCTGCGGGGCACCGCGTAAGCACTGTGGGAAGGGGAAAGCGGAGCAAAAGGACGTGAGCCCTTCCGACTCCGGATGGCGACACTTAAAGAAGCAAAGTTGAGGCTCTGCCCTGACTGCCCGTGCAGCGTCACCCTCAGTGGAGTCCGGCTGACGCTCAAAAAAAATGGAATCAATTGGGGGTGTTGTACGCTATGTGCCGCCTATGTCCTCTCGGTCACCGAAAGGGGCCCTGTGCACAGGTTTTGAACTCAGTGCCTCTAGTACCATCCGCTCAGGCTCGATCATCCTTAGCCACTGGATCCCCCAGGAGGAGAGGAGGTCAGAGGGGCCCCTAAAGCCCTCCCGCTGATGGGCCCGTCCCCCGGTGGAGAAGGAAGGAAAACAAGAGTCCCGGGAGGGGCCGAGCAGACACTGGTGGAGAAGAGCAAGGCCATCCCTCTGGATGGCTTTAGAGACTGTCCTGCTGCCAATCCTTTCCGTCTCCATCGTTTAGGTGGAAGGGGGACGGAACCTGTGACCTGAGGGGCCCCGGCTCAGGCTCCACCCCCTGGGCCACCGACTCCTGGAGAGGCGGCCACGCGCACAGCAGCCACTTGAGCCTTCCCGCTGCGGGGCACCGCGTAAGCACTGTGGGAAGGAGAGAGCGGAACAAGAGGACGAGAGCCCTCCCATCTCCGGATGGCGACACCTAAAGAAGCAAAGTTTAGGCTCTGCCCTGACTGCCCGTGCAGCGTCACCCTCAGTGGAGTCAGGCTGACGCTCAAGAAACATCGGATCCATTTTGTGCATTTTAGGGGAAGGAAAGCAGAAGTCCCAGGAGTGGCCGAGGTGATGCTGGCGGAGAAAAGCAAGGCCATCCCTCTGGTTGACTTTAGGGATGCATCCTGCTTCTCGTCCTTTTGGTTTCTTACGGAATGGGACCATCCCAGTTCTCCCTCGGGAAATTTAATTGTACTTAAGCCTTTAATACTGCTTATTCAGGGGCATCCAGCAGCAGGACAGTGAGTTTTGTGGTGGGGTGGACGTTTGAGGCCGTAGTTATCTTCCTTGAACTGGGAAAATCCTGAGGAAACCCAGGCAGGAGCGGGGTGGGCGTCGCTGGCCTCCTCACTTCTGGCAAAGGCCAGTCCCGCGCAGGGCCTGACTGGAGGGGTGGTCCCGCGGGGGATTTCAAGGGTCCCTTGCAAGCCCCACGACCCGGAGCACGGTGAAGAGGATCATAGCAAAGAGGTGCGGGGCCTGTTATTGTCATGAGGCCATTTGAGCGGCAGTTTGAGCCGTCAGGGCACAGAGTGGGGCTAGAGACTAGCCAGAATGCGCTGCGCACGGGGTTTGAACTCAGTGCCTTTAGTACCCACCATTTTCTGAACTACCACTGTAATACTAGCTTCTAACTATAAGCACTTCGTCTGCATTCCTATCTCTGGCTGTTTTAGGGTAATTCTTTATACTATGTTCATGGTATGGAATTCATTCCATGATATTTCAGAATTCCAAGTTATTATATACTTCTTAAATGTTTATAAACCACTCATTCTTTCCCATTTATGAGTCAACCGAATATTCCTGTTTTTATTTAATTGTAATCTGTCTTTTATCTATGAATCTCTCAATTCCTTTTTTTCTTGCATGTGTAACTGCAGTGGAGTATACAAAATCTGTTTTCATTATGGGAGTATAATATGAAATTCAGTACAGGGCACTTTACTGTCAGCTACACGTTAATACAATATCATTTTTAATAAATTCAGTATGTTTTACAAGAAAAAAATAGAAAATATTTCACTATATTTAAGCAATTATTTTAAGTTTATATCCTAGAAAGCACCAATTGTATTGCGTAGTGCAAGTGACCACTAAAGCTCTTTCTTATTCATATTTCTGACTCATTGAAAAAACTCTGATTAAAGTGCAGACACACATAAAGAAAAGTTTTATGTGCAACCTCAGGTGACTCTCTTTGCATATTTATTAGGCTATAAGTCCATAATTACATTATCGGAGCATTGTTTTCCCTGTGACACTCCTTCATTTATTATTTGAGCATTCAGTATTTATTTTTATCCTCTCCAATAAGCCAGTAACTGATGCTTTTGTCACTCACTGTGCCTAAACTACTGAACCCGAAATATACAGGAAAATTTAATTCTGATGTTTCCTTCACTCTGCATTTATCATATGTTCTTTTAACATAATTTATTCATATATTATTTCCTAACTTTTAAAATAAAATCTGAATTCCTTTATATGGAACTAATACAAGCCACACTCAGAATAACAATTCCCCTTGAATCTGTGCACATAAGTTTTCATCCTCAGATCAAAGAGAAAATACCTGTCCAAAAGAGTCACAGAATCACAGAATAACCAGGTTGGAAGAGACCCACTGGATCGTCGAGTCCAACCATTCCCACCAATCCCTAAATCATGCTCCTAAGCACCTCATCTACCCTCACCTTAAACACCTCCAGGGACGGTGACTCAACCACCTCCCTTGGCAGACCGTTCCAATGCCTAACCATCCTCTCCGTAAAGAACTTTTTCCTAATCTCAAGCCTAAATCTCCCCTGGCGGAGCTTGAGGCCATTCCCTCTCGTCCTGTCCCTTGTCACTTGGGAGAAGAGGCCAGCACCCTCCTCTCCACAACCTCCCTTCAGGTAGTTGTAGAGAGTAATAAGGTCTCCCCTCAGCCTCCTCTTCTCCAGGCTGAACAACCCCAGCTCTCTCAGCTGCTCCTCATAAGATTTGTTCTCCAGCCCCTTCACCAGCTTTGTTGCTCTTCTCTGGACTCGCTCCAGAGCCTCAACATCCTTCTTGTGGTGAGGGGCCCAGAACTAAACACAGTACTTGAGGTGCGGTCTCACCAGTGCCGAGTACAGAGGGAGAATAACCTCCCTGGACCTGCTGGTTACGCCGTTCCTGATACAAGCCAAGATGCCATTGGCCTTTTTGGCCACCTGGGCACACTGTTGGCTCATGTTCAGTCGGTTGTCAACCAGCACCCCCAGGTCCTTCTCCTCCTGGCAGCTTTCCAGCCAGGTTTCTCCTAGTTTGTACCTCTGCTTAGGGTTGTTGTGCCCCAAGTGCAGGACCCGGCATTTGGCCTTGTTAAACCTCATGCCGTTGGTCTCAGCCCATCAGTCCAGCCTGTTCAGGTCCCTTTGCAGAGCCTCCCGACCCTCCAGCACATCAACGCTTCCTCCCAGCTTGGTGTCATCTGCAAACTTGCTAAGGGAGGACTCAATGCCTTCATCCAGGTCGTTGATAAAGACATTAAACAGGACTGGACCCAGGACTGAGCCCTGGGGAACCCCACTTGTAACTGGCCTCCAGCTGGATTTAACTCCATTTACCACCAGATTAAAAGATTAAAAACCACCTTAATTTCAAGCAATACAAGCTGCTCTATTATTAACACTTAAGGATACATGTTGCATATTGCACGCTTGTATTTTGCACACTTCAAAAAGTAGTACTGCGTTTCTTGTGCTTCATGACCAAAACCAAACAACCAAAAGCAAAGCACGTGACATAATAAGCAACAATTAACATGCACCTGGATCATATTTGTTGTTAAGAACAAAGCACTCCCAAAATTATTCTTGGTAGAGCTAAAAAATTTACTTGTTCTTGGTCAGAAAAGTAGATACATTTGACCTCACTTTCAAAGAAATACATAATTTTTATTTTTAATTATCTTATTTAAGATATTTCATTGTTAAGAAATCATGTCCTACAATAATCACAGAATAATCAGGTTAGAAGAGACCCACCAGATCATCAAGTCCAACCATTCCTATCAAACACTAAACCATGCCCCTCAGCATCTCGCCCACCCGTGCCTTAAACACCTCCAGGGAAGGTGACTCAACCACCTTCCTGGGCAGCCTCTGCCAGTGCCCAATGACCCTTGCTGTGAATTTTTTTTTTGTAATGCTCAGCCTAAATCTCCCCTGGTGGAGCTTGAGGACATTCCCCCTTGTCCTGTCCCCTGTCACTTGGGAGAAGAGGCCAGCACCCTCCTCTCCACAACCTCCCCTCAGGTAGTTGTAGAGAGCAATGAGGTCTCCTCTCAGCCTCCTCTTCTCCAGGCTAAACAACCCCAGCTCTCTCAGCCGCTCCTCATAAGGCCTGTTCTCCAGCCCCTTCACCAGCTTCGTTGCTCTTCTCTGGACTCGCTCCAGAGCCTCAACATCCTTCTTGAGGGGCCCAGAACTGAACACAGGATTTTAGGTGCGGTCTCACCAGTGCCAAGTACAGAGGGAGAATAACCTCCCTGGACCTGCTGGTCACACTGTTTCTGATACAAGCCAAGATGCCACTGGCCTTCTTGGCCACCTGGGCACACTGCTGGCTCATGTTCAGTCTCTGTCAACCAGCACCCCCAGGTCCTTCTCCTCCAGGCAGCTTTCTAGACATCTCCTAGTCTGTAGCACTGCACAGGGTTGTTGTGCCCCAAGTGCAGGACCTGGCACTTGGCCTTGTTAAACCTCATGCCATTGGACTCTGCCCAGCGGTCCAGCCTGTTCAGATCCCTAATATACTGTACTATTAAAGTGCAAAACTCAAAGCTTTATATCAAGGACTCCCAAATTTTATAATGCTTATATTCATGGAAGACATTCACCGTTCTCATACATTATATCCTCTCCTAAGGTTCATACTGTCATATATTCATACTGTCATATAATTGTCTCACAAAATATCAAGATATTTTGGCTATGAGAACCAGCAAGGAAGGGCAGGAGTCTGAAGGAACTACTGCCAGTTCTCTAGGTTCAGATGACATAAATGTGACAAACAAAACAACATTATCCTTAGTGAAAAAACAAGCTCTCGTTTCATTCCAGGAAAAACTCAAGCTATTCTAAATTTCTGCCACATTCACCTAGGACAGCAACTCCTTGTCCTGCACTGCTCTCCCAGCCTACATGCCTAACTGTGGGTGAGATGGACTCCTGACACAGAGACCAAAGCCAAAGTGCAGATGCTGACTCTTTTCTCCACTCAAAAGAGGCAATCAGCTTTGGGTGGGTATACCAAACAGTCTCCTCAGTAACTACCCCAAGGTGATCCAGGACTTGGAGGTGTTACCGCAGCAGGTAGGAACCAGCTGTGTTTAGACAGGTGTGACAGCAGGCTATTGGTTCATCAGCTGCGCCTAGACCCCTCACTGCAGGGCTGCAGCAGTGCTATGCAATGTGGGGCAACAAGAGTTCACATAGAAGAGTCAAACTGGCAGGTATAGTAATACTGCTATTCCCAAACCAGGAAGGTTGTTATTTCAGAAGAGAAAGAAAGGCAGGTGACTCAGAAACTAAATAAAAACAACAGAGAATTTAAATTGTGACTGAAGTATAAGTTAGAAGCAAAAGCAGTTTAAGGAAAGGATTCCTTAAACTAATTTTGCTGCTAAAATCTAAGTTTGGCAGAAATGCTGCAATTAATTTTTTATAGTATTGTTGTCGTCCCTGTAGGAGCTACACCGATACCAGATTATTTTATGCTGAGGGCATCAGGTTTCCTTACAGTGGGCCCACTCCTCCTTCAAGCCATTGCCACTGGGGGATAGTAACGTAGAGAGAGCAGCAGTTGTCTCTCTCCTCTGCAGAGCCGGCCAGAAGACTTTCTCCTTCCCAGAGAGGAGGGGGCAACTGGCAATTGCTAAGAGCCTCACAAACTAATTAAGGATGGGCTTCCCTGTCTAAACTCTACAGGTACAAGCTACATTTTGCAGCAAGTCAAGTATTCTCATTTCATTCCAGGGCAAGATCAAAGTCTGTGGAAAGTGGGCATCAGACCTCAGATGCCACAGGGCTGAGGCAGCTGACTGAGTAACAAGTTGTGCAGCAAGTAACTCACTGCTTTCATCAAACAAATGGTAAAAGTTGAGAGAGACAAATTGTTCTCCTTGTTATGAAACAGGCTCCGTATGACAAATGTTCACAGGACTTCACTCCAGCTTTTCTTTTGATAAGACTGCAAAGGCATGTTTCATTCAACACAGACAGGCTTGTGTCATTTATGAACAACAGGAAAACACTGAAGCAAACAAGATTTTACCTATAAACTTCCCAATAACTGCTTCCATTCCTTCAGAATCCTGTCTTTCCCTTCTGAATCAAAGTACAGGGCAACGAGACAATGTGTGCTTTATGACTTTCTCTCAGTATTTGACCACCACTTCCTTCTCTGGACCACAAAAGAAGCCCAAGTGCAAATTTTACTTAACCTTAAATAATAATTTTTTTTTAAATCTCTTATTTTATAGAAGTGTTTTTCTGGAACTGCTATTAGGAACTAAAGGTATCAAAGCTAAGTGAGGCACTCAAATTTTTCAGGAGTAAAAGCAGATCATGGAATCATAGAACAGTTTGGGTTGGAAGGGACCTTAAAGATCATCCAGTTCCAACCCCTCTGTGATGGGCAGAGACATTCCACTAGACCAGTCTGCCCAAGGCCCTATCTGACTCGGCCTCTCTCTGTATCCAAAACATTTTTGTAAATGTTCAAAATATGTACAAACATCCTTGTTCTTATAAGAGAGTGGCACTCTGTTTCCAGGAGTTTATTGATGAAGTGGCTGTAACTGCTATGATACAGGCATTGTGGGTCCTTTAGGGTTCTTCACCCTAACGAGTCAAACTATGATTTCACAACTATGAAGCAGAGATAGTAACAGCTGGCTTCCTCACAGCTGAGAAAATATAGGGCATCACTGATATAGGATATATCCTACACACAGGATTTTGTGTTATCCCTAATAATGCTTATGCTCACCGATAAACAGCTGCTTTATGACTACCTTATGTCAGCTGACTCTTGACCCTACATCTCTTGCATAGAGAACCTTCTGAAGTGAAGTCAAATTGTTGGTACACTTCAACAGTTATTTAGCTTTGCTAAGTTGTGCACAGGAAGCTAATTTTATGACGGAATACAGACCTGAGGGCTGTCTTTCTGCAGCCCCTGCCACCACTGCCCGTATTAACAGAAATACAATTTGCCCCTCATCTTCCAGAGATGACCAAGGGACATGATGGCAGTTTGTACAAGAGAAGCTGCATAGGTAATGACTATTTGGTCTCTCATAAATGGTTTCACTCACTACTACTAGATGTCATCAGGGGACAGAATTTAAACAAACAAAAAGGCTTTTTTAATGTAAAGAATTTTTTAATTTCTCAGCTTTTAAGCTTCCATGGTATCCTGCGTCAACAGTATAAATGATTTCAAAAAGTAATTAGACATGTTCTTGGATGGTAAGTCAGTCAGTGGCTAGTGACTAGTACAGTTCACCTGGGACCTTTCAGCTGCTGACTGCTTCAGACTGGACAACATAGAAGGGACTGTGTGAACCTCATGAGGTTCAACATGGCCAAGTGCAAGGTTACTACATCTGGGTCAGGGCAATCCCCAATTTCAATACAGGATGAGGGATGATGTGATTCAGAGCAGCACTGCGGAGAAGGACTTGCAGGTGCTGGTTGATGAGAAGCTTGACATGAGCCGGCAACGTGCACTCACAGCCCAGAAGGCAAAACATATCCTGGGCTACATCAAAAGAAGTGTGGCCAGCAGGCTGAGGGTGATTCTGCCCCTCAATTCCTCTCATGAGGTCTCATCTGGAGTATTGTGTCCAGTTCTGGAATCCTCAGCCTAAAAAGGATATGGAACTGTTCAAACAGGTCCAGAGGGGGGCTACAAAGATGATCAGAGGGCTGGAGCACCTCTGCTATTAGGACAGGCTGAGAGAGTTGGGGTTGTTCAGCCCGGAGAAGAGAAGGCTCTGAGGAAACCTTATAGAGACCTTCCAGTACCCAAAGGGGTTACAGGAAAGCAGGGGAGGAACAATTCACAAAGGCTTGAAGCGATAGGACTAGGGACAAAGGGTATAAACCGGAGAGGGGCAGATCTAGACTAGACATACGGAAGAATTTCTCCACTATGAGGGGGGTGAGGCCCTGGCACAGGTTGCCCAGGGAAGCTGCCCCATCCCTGGAGGTGCTCAAGGCCAGGCTGGATGGGCCAGGCTGGTGGGAGGGGTCCCTGCCCATGGAGGGGGTTGGAACTGGATGATCTTTGGGGTCCCTTCCAACCCAAACTATTCTATGATTCTATCCTGTATCCACACAGTGTATATAAGAAGTACCTTTTGAGAGCAATTTTTTAAAAATTCTGTGCCTTTAGCATGAAGAAAACAGATATTAAATTGTTGACAGAGATAGCCAGTTATTTCCCTACTAACAGCTCTACCAAGAACCAAGGCCATATTCGTTGCTTGCATTTAATTTGCAAGTTCACAAATAGTACCAGGCCACACAACTAAAGGAACAGAGAACACAGGGCTCCCTACAAATATCAGTCTCGGACTATTCTCAGTGCTGAGCTGTGGAATCATGGAAACTGCATTAAATATAGAAGGCAAGGAACAAAAGCTGAGCTGCCCAGGAAAAGAGAATGTTTGATAGCTCCCTTAGGCTGAGGGAACAGAAGCTGGTTCCCAGTGTTCTTGTCCAGTCACTATCCTTAAGTCATCTTTTAGATTGAATCAGATTAAGTGGCTGCAAAAATCTATCTGTTACATTGCATAGGCTGCTTCTGAACAACATTTTGCTTTTGGAGAGCTGAGGCAAAGAAAAACAAACTGGCTTTTTTCAGACCATACTAAGTATTTGCCTAACTCGGCTGCAAAACTGACAATCATTTCATGTACTCAGATCCCCATGTGGCCTTAGCCACAAAATTATTATTCTGATATAATGGAGAAACAGTATTCACTGCTGTTCAGTAGGATGAATCCTATGCTATCACTACTAAATGTAGCTATCTTAATATTATGAATTTTTATTTATTAAAAGGAAAAATAAAAAACAATAAAACCCCAGAAAACAGAACGAGATGCTTAACATTATAAAGGAACAGTCTTTCAATGTAATTCAGAGTATGAATACTGGGGAAATGCAATTAATGTTAATATTGAAGATCAGAACAATGTGCTTGTATTAGACACACTTTCATTTTTAAGCAAGTGTAAGTACACGAGAATATATTACCAAAATAGATTCTGTTAGATATCACAGCAAGTAGATTGGACTGAGTTCATACCATGTAGAGATTTAAAGAAGTACTTTTCTTCCTCTTTCCAAACTATTCTCTACATCCAAAAGTAAACAGACATGAAAGCCACCTCTTACCCAGCTGGTGTTTTATCACTATTATTGTTGTTTCAGTTTCCATCTTACGACTATGCAGCAGTTTTCTTTCAGTCTCAAAAAGCTTTTATCACTGGTCAGCAATACTGTTCTTTTAATAATTAACTAAATAAATTAGCACCATATTCACAGATGAATGTTCTGGAACAAGACACTATCACAAAGCTTTATTTTAAACTATGAGAGCAAATAGTTACTCACAGCTTAGGTGAACACTGGTTGAGTCCAGTACGGTCTTTTTTTTAAAAAAAAACCAACACTAAAACTTAAGAAACTTTAATCAGCTTAAAAATCTGTCTTCCAGGGAAGAGGCAGCAAGAGATTAAAGCATACATAAAAATCCACATAACAATTCTAAGGGTAATAATCTAATATACGCTCCATCATCTTAAGAGCAGCTTATTGCTACACACATCCATCAACATAGATTCTAAATGAGACCAGCCTGCATTAAAATGAGATCCACCAAGCAACTTGTGAAAACAAAATAAATGGAGATGGCTATTTGATATGAAATTTCTGATAAACTACTGAAAAAAAATCAAGAAAAGAGGCAATGCAGCTATATGAATCTGTTGATGTAACTTTATTCATCAATAAACATTTACTGATGGCCTACACTTCCTTGCATCTGTCCAGCACCAAGCACAATGTGACCAGAATCCCTAACTGATTTCTAGGGATCAGGATAATGCAACTTTTAAAAATTAAGTTATTACAAAGAGAAGTGACTTTTCTTGTTGTGGAGATTTTATATTTCAGTCTTCAAAACATAAAATAAAGCCTTGCTGGGAATACCTGAATTTCATCTGCCAGTTGCTCGTGGACAACATAGTAATTATCTGAGCCTTCTTTTAGCTGCAGCCCTCATACTGCTGTGTTTCACACCACCCTACTGCTTCTGTTTCTTATTGTTTAATCCAGTATGGTGTCAGAATGTGGATAAAAACTCTCAAATTCTCAAAGACCAATTTAGCCTTGTTCAACTGGTCTTATATATCTAGAGGCGGTACATTCCAGTGCCAACAGCTTGCAGGTTGTTCTGTCTGGAATAAGATAAAAAATTAGCAATCTTCCTTCCTATCGTTAAGCACATCCAACCTTCACGTCTTGTCTTTCCTTAATCCTGGTACGGAGCTGGAAGCTTAAGTTTAAACCAGAACTCTGTCACCCATTTTAATTCCATACACACTGCATGCAGTTCTGCACAGATGGGCCAGATGCTTCAACTATCCAGCAGAAGTTATCACTTGGCAACCACCCCGCCTTCACACGCTGCCACAGCCCAGGAGCGCACCACAGCAGGTGCTTCCCAGCTCCTCCCCAGCCTTCTAGGGCTCCAGAGACACACTGCTCGGAGTACACAGCCTTGCAGCCACATGCAGCCCAAGTGAGATGTTTTGGCAGCTACAGACACTAAGTGTTAATTCAATGCCTTTTTCTCTCCTCTTCAAGAACAGTTCCAGGATGGGGCACTTTTCTCCTTGCCAGTGCTTATACTGCTGGAGCAAAAAGGTGGCAGCCTCTCTCTGGACTGGTTATCATTGCCATATACTCAACTCTGTCCTCTGATGTGCTTCACACATTGTCCTCTGATCTGTCCTGAGTAAAAGCTAATTTATACCTTCAGTATAATGGCTTTTGTGTCTTCTGCTACTCTGGAATATATTACATGCAGCTGATGCAGAAGTTCAGCAAGTCACTGCTTGCCATCATCTTGTAAAAAAGAAGCAGGGATGAGAAAGAAGTCATTTACATTTTTACAGAACTCATTTTGTTTCCAGACCTTCCAGAGTCCACAACACTCACCTTCCTGTTAAATACTTCTTTCCTGTATGCCTCTGGGACCAACCCAGGGAAGGGTAAAAATACCAGAGATGAAAGAGATGTGGCATTTCAGATGCAGAAAAACACTTCTGAGTATTAAAACATCTTCCCTGTTTAGAAAGAGCCTCTACTTTCCTTACTGAAAGAAAAATCCATCCTCAGTTCTATCACTCCAGAGATACAAGAGGGCATAAAGAGTAGGATTTAAAGAGCCTAGCACTGAAATCTTCAAAACCACCCTTACATCTCAAACCTGTGTTCGCAAGTCACAGGAAAAACATGGGGGAGGAGAGGGTAAAATCCACCTTTTCCTGCCTTCCGCTCAAAAATTTTGCAACACATTTCTCGAACCTAACTCCTGTGTCCTGTGCCATGCAATTAATTGCCTCACTCTGCTTAAGGACAGGCCTTAAGGTTTACATAACACCATGTGTGCTAATCACATACAAAAATGTGCTACTTACGGGCACCTTACACTGTCATTTCACTATTAAGCCACAGTACTGCATGCACAGTTTACCACAAGAAGACTTAACACCAGCATGTGAAGGGGTCAACACACCAGAGTGGAGAGTGACCAGGGCAGCAGGACCATCTCTTAGACACAGTGTCAGCCTTTGTCAGCCTAATGCGATCGCTAACCTGAGAGGTTAGTGTGCAAGGACAAACTTGACCAGGAGAGGAACAGAAAATAGCTGGATTACCTAACATCCTCACATAATTTAGCTTCCTTTAGGGGTTTATTAAAGCTTTCTCAGGATGCCCTGGAGCCATTAGTGCAGCCTCAGGTATCAACAGAGGCCCAACTGTGGGTCCTGGGGAGAGTTTAGGGGTGAAAACAAGGCTGCAGCGAACTTGAGAGACCTCAAACATTCCTGGGTTTTGCGCTCCAGTACACAAGAAGCACAACATGAAGTAAAAATGAGCCACATAAAGCCAGAGGAGTAGATGGGCTAATTGAGACTGCTTGCCTCCCATGCGAGGGCGAACAGTAGTGATGCTGGGAGTGTTATTCATCACCACAGACGGTCCAGGCTGAGCACCTGGGCCATGTCCTGGGGTCCACCTGCCTTCCCCACCCTGTGCAAGAATGCCTCAGCACTGGCTCATTACTGATTCAGATGATCAGGCTGACTTTACGATTGCTTGTGCAGATTCGTCCTCTGTAGCACAAACACACCGCTGCCACACCTGCAGGATCCCTGCCAGCTTCGGGAGATGGGGAAGTGCCTTCATATTGTTAAACAGTGGAAAATTAAAACGGAAAAGAAACGTCACCTCCAGTGTCTTCATCATTCCAACACTCCACCCACGCAGCAGACTAGCGGGGCTCAGCAACACAAGTTACTGAGTTTTAAGAGCAACAGGCACACTTCTTCCTGCAGAGCATATTCTGCCTGCTCTTGGTTTCCAGTGGCCCATCTCACTTTTCCTGTTCTAGGGGACACGGGCACGGCATGCCGACTGCTGGTTTTACATACTGAGTGCTAATGAGGACTCTGTATACCACAACAAACTTTTTTAAATGTCCATCATGTGCAAAGCCACTCCTAACCAGTAAACAGACCAGATCTTTACCAGACAGCTCCATGGGCCTCCTGTATTCCTGAACAAAATTGCCAGTTACTGCAACAGAGCAGCCAGTTTCCACAAGAAGTTTGAACCCCCCGGCCTTGCTATTCATTTCCACAAGTCCGCACAAGCCAGTGTAACTAAGGATAAGCACACATAGCTGCCCAGCAACACAAGCTTCAAGCCAAATTTAAGAGGCTGCAGGCTCCTTACTTTAATAAAGCACCTTAACTTTTTAATGCTGTGTTGTCAGGCACTGTGGTGTGCTGCTTAAATCTTAGTTAAATAATAACAAAAACATGAATAGTTTCACTCTTCAGACTGAACACAGCAAGATACAGAATGTACAGAAGTGCTCTGACTGACAACAGTAAGTTATTGATCCAGCTCTTTGAACCCAAAAGAACGTCTGCCACTAATTGAAATAAATCCCTGATTACTGAACTATTAGAGGTCTATCACTATCAGGACTGTCAGAGACAGTCAGCTCTGGACCAGGTAACTGCAATATCCCAGAAAGTCTTTCAGTCATTTCCTGGTAAATATTCTCTGCCTACGGACCATGTAGGAAGATACCAAATCTCAACAGGAAGCCTAGCTGTGCTGACATGCTCCTTTTTTAGTAATGGAAAAGTGTATCATTTCCAAATAGAGAATCTTCGGCAGTGATCTCAAAGAAAACAAGTTTTATCAATATTTTTGTTATTCTTTTACATGGTAGCATGTAAGACACCATCCCCTGATTAACATGTGACTCCCTAACTTTCCTATTCTACACTAGTCCTAGATCCTCCTTACTATAGCTCATCACATATTTTGTCAGCTTTGTTCGTTAAGTAAGTTAGTAGCTAGGCTAAGTGTCAGATAGTGATCAAGACGGATAATCTAATGGTTGCCTTTGTTTTTTATTCTTAAAAAAGAATGGGGGAAAAACAGTCACTGAACTGGCTAAAGCAGATTTCACACGCAGCTCTTCCAGCCTCTGAGACCTTCAAATGATTTCAGTATTTGCCTCCACAGTTACATCTTTGTGTATAGCACAGATATCCTGGAACTCTCCCACGCAACTTCATGTGAGTCCAGGCACTAGTATGTGGGACAAGACAGAACCTGCCAGTGGTTATGTCTGAGAGGCAAGAGCGAACTCGAATGAGTCTGTCCTGGAGTCAGCTCCAGCGTGTTCTAAGCCCCTGCCAGTGCAATACACTCAGCTCCTGTTTGCATGACAGTGCCTCACCCACTACTCCTGGGCAGCACTCTGAGCAACCAGCAGGGCATTCGTCTCCTGGAAAAAGTCTCTGAACGGCACGAAGGGCGTTCATCTAAACTAGATACAGATGAGGAGGAAGGCAAAGAAGTGCTGCAACAACTAGATGTCTGTGCTTCCGTCAGGGTTGGTAAGCATTATCACAGCCAAAAGCACATAACTGTTGCCGTTAAACAAGAAAGAAAGCACTGTAAGTAGTTTGAAAGCTGTGCTCCAGGAAACCATAAGCTTATTAGATCCATAGTTCAGATCATCAATTGTGGTGGAGTATTTTAAAAGCAAAGCTAATAAACGTCAGTCATTTCATAGAATCATAGAATAGTTTGGGTTGGAAGGGAGCTTAAAGATCATCTAATTCCACCCCCCACTCCAATATGGGCAGGGACATCCCACTAGATCAGGTTACCCAAGGCCCCATCCAATTTCCTTATTAGTAGGAAGGGGGTGACGTGTTAGCAAACATGTAAAAGAGCAGCCTTGGTAACAAGGCAATGCAGGTATTTCCTTTTCTTTCACAGACTAGGGAAAAAGGTTAGAGGTCCCAGGCTGGCCCTACTCCACCAACCAGAGTAACCCCAAAATTACTGGGGAAGCTGTGGCATTTCCAATAGATACTTTGTACTCCCAAAACTACAGTGATGTTCCTGAATGGTCAGTGATACCCTCAAACGTCCAACAACCTAGCCCATCAACAGGGACGGCAGTCATACATAGTAATCACAAGAAACCACTAAAGACTCTACTACCTAATTCACATACCAAGGAAAAAAACAAATGTCTTCTAAAAATTAAACAAGGGAACCATTCTTAAGGAATACATATATCCAGCATTTCCCATCCTCACCCAGAGGACAGCATCACAGAATCACTAGGTTGGAAGAGACCTCCAGGATCATCAAGTCCAACTGTTCCCATGAACCACTTAACCACGTCCCTGAGCACCTCATCCACCCATCTTTTAAACACCTCCAGGGATGGTGACTCAACCACCTGCCTGGGCAGCCTGTTCCAGTGCCCAATGACCCTTTCTGTGAAAATTTTTTTCTGATGTCCAGCCTGAACCTCCCCTGCTGCAGCTTGAGGCCATTCCCTCTTG
Source organism: Clamator glandarius (assembly GCA_033459285.1). Classification (NCBI taxonomy): domain Eukaryota; kingdom Metazoa; phylum Chordata; class Aves; order Cuculiformes; family Cuculidae; genus Clamator; species Clamator glandarius. The sequence goes on along the minus strand of JAUNZM010000121.1, from coordinate 2,896,787 downwards.
TCCTGTCCCCTGTCACTTGGGAGAAGAGACCAGCACTTGCCCTTGAGATACAGGTAATTTCAAGTTAGTCAAATCTCTAATTAATCCACTGTGCAGAGCTTATCAACTCAAGTGTTTTTTCTAGGCACAATATTGAGAGCTACAACAAAGGTGTCCAAGTTTCATTATACTTATAACACAGGTCAGCATTGCTGGCCCTGAGTTTTTGTAATCCCATGTTTCTGCTTCTCATTCTTTCCCAAGAGCTTGCCTATCCAACAGTTCTGGCTTGACAAACAGCCCTCTCCTCTCTGCCTAACACATCACAGGGGAGCTTAGATTACCCACCACTTATCTTGTCTTGAGGTACATCTTCCCTCCCACCAAAAAGCTCTGTTTAAACAAAAACAATCAGGCCTTATTCAGTTAATAAAAGCTGGTTTGAGACAAATATACATTGTACAACGCAGATTGTTGCATTCTTGCAATATAAGCCACTTCTCTGATTTTTCTGTGCTCCATCCTTATGTGGGATGTTTAGTACAATGGCCTCATTGTAATCGCACAACTTTAGCCTTGTGTTGGAAAAATATGAAGAGAGTTTCCAGAACTGCAGAAAGATCAAAGGTTGAAGCCAGGCACTAATGACCTAATAGGCAGGGGTCTAAAAGTCAGCAAATCCCCTGACTCTGGAGGACAGCTCTTGGTACACTTGCTGCTCTTTTTGAATTACTGCTGTCTTTCTGTTTCTTCTCAGCTGCCATTTCACATTTTTGTAGCAGATCTACAGATTCTCTTATTTGCTTTAAGTGTAAAATCAGGATCCTAGGACTTCATGGCTTACCACTCATTGCTCTTTTGCTGCAGTGACCTCACCTGAGGCCTGCAGGAGCCTTCTGAAAGGCAACGTGAAACTGTGTCATTTCCACCAACAGCAGCTGTGGTTGCCTGACACTGCTACCAGCACCTGTCAGCCTTAGAAGCAAGCTTATAGACCGCTGAGTACTGCTTGGCGTTTGAATAGTGACAACAAAAAAACCCACAACACAGTCGTAGTGACTAAACAAAGAAACAAATGCCCAGAAATGTCTCTTGTACAGCTAAACTGAAGTGCTCATACAAATCATAACTACATACATGCCACCACTGTCTATTTTTAAGCTGTACAGGAAATAGTAAGCTATTGTTTTCTGCTGCATAGCTTTCCCTATAATATTACAATGCTAACCTTCTCTGCCTAGATGTTAACGTTCACTGATAATAAGAACTGTGGGGTAGAAGATGAAGCTGTCATAGACCCTGGTTGTTCTCAGGGTAGCATCAAAGTGTTTGAATGACCTCATCTCTAAGTTTCCTGAATGCTCCAAACTATTTTGTAAAACAGAGGCCTGATTTTCCAGACAGAATAAAGTGTTTTGGGGAAATTACTAGTTTTATAGCTGAAGTCATTAATCGTTTCATTGTTGCTTTAAATCAAGTCACCATTTTATCTAGATATATAGACATATGTTGTAAAGTCTTCGATTCTATTGCCATAACTAAGATGTATTTGCAGATATCTGTGCCACAGACTAGGAGAAGTCTGTCTAGAAAGCTGCCAGGAGGAGAAGGACCTGGGGGCGTTGGTTGACAGCCGACTGAACATGAGCCAGCAGTGTGCCCAGGTGGCCAAGAAGGCCAATGGCATCTCGACTTGTATCAGAAACGGCGTGACCAGCAGGTCCAGGGAGGTTATTCTCCCTCTGTACTCGGCACTGGTGAGACCGCACCTCGAGTCCTGTGTTCAGTTCTGGGCCCCTCACCACAAGAAGGATGTTGTGGCTCTGGAGCGAGTCCAGAGAAGAGCAACGAAGCTGGTGAAGGGGCTGGAGAACAGGCCTTATGAGGAGCGACTGGGAGAGCTGGGGTTGTTCAGCCTGGAGAAGAGGAGGCTGAGGGGAGACCTCATTGCTCTCTACAACTACCTGAGGGGAGGTTGTGGAGAGGAGGGTGCTGGCCTCTTCTCCCAAGTGACAGGGGACAGGACGAGAGGGAATGGCCTCAAGCTCTGCCAGGCGAGATTTAGGCTGGACATTATGAAAAAAATTTTTCACAGCAAGGGTCATTGGGCACTGGAACAGGCTGCCCAGGGAGGGGGTTGATTCACCTTCCCTGGAGGTGTTTAAGGCACGGGTGGATGAGGCACTGAGGGACATGGTTTAGTGTTTGATAGGAATGGTTGGACTCGATGATCTGTTGGGTCTTTTCCAACCTGGTTATTCTGTGAAATGCTGATATGCATGATAAAAAGAGGCAAAGTGCTATATATCTGTATAACAGAGAAGACTACATCTAATTTTATAAAAGGAACCTTTTTGAATTAAAATATTTGTTAAAAAAATCACTCTCAAATCATGATCAAGCACACTTTGGAGATGTAAATACAGATGTATTAGACAGCTGGAAGCATCAGATAAGAAGGGTAAAACTTCTTCTGAGGAATTTGACAGATGTATCCCAGATAGCTGAAGAACAAGTTTGGAAAGTTTCTGCTCCTCGTTGTGACTGATGCTTAGTAAAAATTGGCAGTATCTTAACAGAGCAAGTATTAGTGAAAGTACTTGGGCATAACAGCTAGGATAATATTTACACCAAGGAACATGCAGCCATTCCCTCACACGCACAATCTCAATCTCTCTGATGACTCAGCCAGTACTTAGCACTTCAGCTATGGTAAGTTGCGTATAATCTTGTTGCACAATGGTGTAGCCTGTTATTTCTGTAAGTCTTCTCCTCTCAGAAGTTTTATACAACCATGAAGCAGTGTTGTGGTAAGCATGCTGGCAGCAATACAAAGATCTCACTGATGTGAAAGCCAAAGCCTTTATTATAAGCTGGGTGGTCAGGCTGCCAAGTAATGCTATGCATTAATAAACACTGTTCCCCTGTGCATGATCTTTAAAACTAATACAGTGTTTGATGGAGCAATACATAATAATAATAGATAAGGCTTGAATGAAGTAATCCATAAATTGATAATTATGTTCTGCTACCCGAGGAAAAGATTCTACTGAAATGTAATTATTTACAATATTCAATGCTACAGATACAAAACAAGTAGGACTGTTAGCACCTATTAAGTGAAAACTATTTTCAAATCAGATGGGGTCCAGATCTTTACGTAGGAACACATTTGGTAGGGATCATACTGGATATCCGTGACAGCGCATTGTTCTTGTTTTAATTTTCCCATACCTCAGAAGAAGTCATGGAATGATGAGGCTAGTGGAGTTCAGCCACATCTCACACAATTTTGCAGAAAACCACCAAGGGGGAGAAAAAGACTAGGAAGAGTCTTCACAACTGTCACAAAGCAAGTAGTTTCTTCATCTCCTTTCATTCATCATTAATGTCGCCTCAGCACACAAGTCTCACTGGCTTTGTACCGCTTGCCCCCATAGACCCAAGGGTCCTGCCAGGGTGGACCCTGGAGCAGCTGGAGACCCCACTGGGGACCAGGGAGCCCTACTCTGAAGATGTAAACGTGATGTGTAAATAGATCAACAAAAACATTTAACTTCACAATTTCTGTATTCAATACGTTATATAAGAGCAGATATGAAAACCTGGCTGAGAATGTAAGTTGCAGACCTTTACACTATGTTCAGGATGATTTTCCAAAGTCTCACTCTCACAAATGGCTGGATGCTGGAACTTTAAAAACACCCCAAGAACTTGGAAGGTTTTCAACTCAAGTACTTTTCAAGCTCAGGTACGAGTTTAGAAAATAGGCCAGTAGAGGAAGATTTTTAAGGTAACATTTATGAATCTACAGTGCAGCCAAGTGGACACGTTTAGAATGTGCTCATCTATTATTCAGCTTGTCACAACAGTGATTTTTGTGCAAGAGATACTGCCATGCTCCAGTGGCAGAGAGTAAATACAAACACACCAGACATATTTGGTTACAATGTGGTTTTGAAATTTCAGTTTCATGCAGAAGACAGCCCAGACCTTGCTCTCCTCATTGTAAGAAGAGTGCAAATACCTGATGCAAACAGAGAATTAGCCAGGGATGCTTCCCTTCATGAATGCTGTGTGCAGATTAAGTCCAAACACTACCTTCACACAACCTCCTGAAGGAAATGCATTAAATCTGCAAGATGGTTGCAATTTCCTCTGCACGATGTGCAGATAGGCTGAGATTTCCTGGTACTGCACTTATTTCCTACCATGTATCAGAAATATCCTGATAAAGCTGCTTAGCAAAATAGTAAAACTATTTTTCACATTTTCATGGTTTCATGGAGACTGTTGTGGTTTACACTGACTCCTATTTCAATCATCTGTTTCAATAATGCATAATGGGAGGGCGTAAGGATACAAGAGTATAACCACTGTTATTGCAAGAGATTTTTCTGCCAGCTTTCATAAGTATACAGCTGCACTTTTTACCTTCAAATACCATCACCAGGAAGAAAGCCCAAGTTCCCAGAACCTCCTGCTAAAACTGTTGATGCAAACTCCATATTTGTGTATGTGGACAAACTGAGTATTGTTATATAACATTGTGCGATTAAGTAACAGATATGATGTACACATGTTTTTAAAATGTCATGTTATATTAAACTGCTTCCTTAACAACTGTCATGAGAATGTGGGCCACCTTTACAGTGAAAAAAAGAAACAAATAACAGGATAAGGAAGAATGGGTACAGCAATGAGAGAATTTAGGCTTAACACAACTTCAAGAGATGATCCATCCCTGACTTCCTGGCTTAACAACAGACACTACCCTTGTGTCAAAAATAGCATTATCAACTCCAACAGGTGAACTGCTGTCAAAAAAAAAAAAAAAAAAAGCATGAGAGGGAACAAGAAAACAGCTAGTTGTCAAGACATGTCAGCTGAAAAAAGGGAAGGTACAATTTATTTACCTCTCTATAATATGCTTATGTAACTGTTGGGTAGCACATCATGCAAACAGGACAGAAGCTGGCACAGCAGCTTATTTACTTACATTTGCTATCAGTTCACTGAGCAAATCCCCAATGGTAACACATTTGTTGAAACCTGGTATTTCTTTGAAGAACTGCTAATTACAATACAAAGTTATTATTAAGTCTCTGCAGAGCTTTAAGAAATGTAAATAGTTAACTAGATCATGTAAATAGGGAATCAACAAAACATGTTTTTGTTGTAAGGACAAATACTGTTTCAAACTGTGAAGTTATCTCTATCCTATCCTCCCTAGAAGAGTAAGGACACTTTCAGAATTCAAAAATATTAAGTGTCTTCTTCACACTTAACAAAACCAAAACTCAGTAACAGTAAAGCAAGATCTGATTCAGCTTAATAGTGTTTATGCTTTATGCAATTAAACACAAATTTCTGGGCTACAAAACACACTGTTTCCCCACCCTGCTTGAGTTATTACATTGCTCTCTTCTTGATATTTGTTCTCCAGAGCCAGATAATTTTCACACTCAACAGCTCTTCCCCTCTCCAGCTCCCCAACCACTGATATAATAACAGAATTTAACATTTACAGGTACACTAGTTGAGTACCAGCGGGCAGCCACAGCTAGTTACCAGTTAGATGAATGCTTCCTGTCATTTTACCTTCCCAGAGTTTGCCAGGAAAGAGCTGGCTTCATCACTGGATGAATGAAAGGTGAAACACAGAATTGCCTTCTCAGCTGGGGAGGCAGAGTCTCCCTGCCAACACAGCTGTTGACAGGCTGGCAGGCTGTGGAAATGTGCCATCTCCTGGGAGAAAGCTTTTCCTGTAACTATAATTATGAAGCCACACCTTACTATCTGTCTTTGCTCCTGGACCAGCTAACATAGAGGTCAATAACCTGAACAGTCAATGTCTCCCACTCCAATTTTCTCTCCCCAAATCAAAGTGGCACACATCTCTTCTGGTTGGAGACTGAAAAACCCAAATCCCCATTTCCACAGCAAGCTGGGAGCTGCTATACTCCAGCCACAGCACCACTGCATTCCTCTGCCACACAGAGACACACACCTAGCTGAAAGAGGGAATGAGGAAAGGGGAGAATTCATAACCTCTGGGCAGCTGGCTCTCTCACTGAAAAAGTTGCACTAATTATTCCTCGTTCTAGAAGGGTATGCATGTGCCAAGAAGAAAAAAGGAAGCCACTAGCGAAGGAGACCAAAAAAAGTATTATGAAGCAAGCATGCAACAAGTATACTGCACAGCCTATGTCCGAAGGGCAATTATTCTTCCAATATGTGCTGCCCCACATTTGTTCAAGACCAACTATTTACAGCTCTTCATTTACAGCACAAAAGCCCCTGCTTGTAAGATGGCCTTTATCTTTGCTGCAGTGCACTTAACGCTGTTACTCTTCCAGCACTAAGATCCATACAAGAGGATTCTAGACTAGCAGCACTGCAGACACCTTACAAAACCTGACCACTCCGGGTTCAATAGCCCATCCATCACCTTCCCAGCTCACAGTTACCCTGCACGTACTGTACTGCAACTCCAGCATTTCAGTTCCTGAAGCACTGTAAAAGTTTTATCTACCTGGTGATCAGCCCTCATCACAGCTTCACATCAGTCAATATAAGAGCTGAAAGACTAGGTCTGAACCAAGATTTACAGTTTCTGGAGACAGAAGAGTCCGTTGTTTTGAACAGTACTAGCCCCACTAACAACTCCATTAGTGGTTTTCACGCAAAGCTACCTCTGATGTCAATGAGCCTCCTGACTAAGCAGGCAGTGGTAACAGTAGTTCAAATCTGTGCTGGTGGGAATCTTGCATATACTAAAGTAGATGATAGTATATGCCTCCTTTATAAAAATCCTCTCACACAGGCCAAGAAAACCACAGACAAAAAAAAGCTAAATTCTATTTCTATGTAAAATGCCCATAAGGCATGGCTTGTTGGAAAAGAGGAAACATTTGTCTCCCCCAGAGCCCTCCTCTCAATAATAAAAGCATATACAATCATACAGACTTGGGTAGCACGTGCTCATGGATAAGAACAGACTGAGTTTATATGTTAATTAAGTGCTGCCCTCCAAGCTTACTTCTAGGGTAGTGCTTCTTAAGAAAGTAAGTTCACATTCACCAGCACCCAAGCAAATACCTTTAAGGTGAAATGCCAGTCATTTGTTGTTTGCAGCATAATTACTGTAGTTATTTAGACAAGTCTGGTCTACCGAGCTATTTAAAACAGGATAGACAATCCAAGCCTGAAAGCTACCAGATATAAACAAGACTGCAGAACACTGCCAGTATCACAGTATTCAAATAGGTAAGAAAAGGCAAGTGCGCTAATGCTACAAAAACATGATTCTTGGCTCCTGCACTGCAGAAAGGACAATCAAAATCAACAAGCTGCTCAGGGAAGAGGAGGTTCTTCAGGCTTTTGCAGAAAGCTGAATGGCCACGTGCATTTTAAAAAAAAGTATGAATATGGACATACATCTGCCTGTACGCAGCACACAAAGCCTCACTGGATGGATTTCCAGGCACAACAGGCACCCTCTTGTTCCTCATCTCATATAATATCAGATTTCAAAACATAGGCTGTGATTTTCAGATGTGCTGAAAATAAGAAGCAGCTGGAAATAGTTGCTGTAGCTATAAAGAATTCCTAAGGAAAACTTTGCTGCCTCAGCCTACGTATAACAGCTTGCTCTTGGATTCAGGTGCCTGTTTTCACATAAAGTTTCAGCCTTAACACAGAGCTCCTTATGCTTTATACTTTTCCCTGCATATATCCTTGTGCAGCACCAGCCACAGCCTGGTCGATCACATATGGTACATACAGAGCTTTGAGACAGGTATCTTATACCCAGAAGCTAGGGTGTATGTTTTATCATTGCAGCTATTTGCTGCACCAGCTTCCTGCATGGATACTTTTTTTTTTCCCAGAATGCTTCCCTGCCGTTTAAATTAAACCACTTCCACAGGAGGTTACCCTAATAGTCCAAAACCATCACTTTTATTAGCACACCTTAGTTTATTCAAAGCCATCAGCCTTGTTCAGGCAGCCCTTAGGTAGGTATGCCCCCTCATTTACTTAGTCAACAGGCAAACCAACAGCAGCAGGCTTTTAAAAGCGGGCAGCAAATTACCTTTCTGAATAAATTCTCATTCTAATTTGAGCGACCAAATTGCACTCACATGGAAATTCACTTAAAAAAAATAATCAAGTCTTGTCTGTTCTCCATCTGTGGAAGTTAAAGAACATCAAGCAAGCAAGTGAAGCAAAGCATTCTCAATTTTCAATTCTCCTTCTATCAGAGAAGATGTTAATTGGTTGCCCTGTCAATTAATAAGCATTGGGAATAGGAAAATGAGTGCTATTCCTCCACCATATGAAGTATCACACTTAAGAAATGTGACAAGATTTGTACTCTGGGATAAATGGCCTCTCTGGATGCATCAACGTGGAACAGTGGGGACATCCTGTGGCCACTTATATTCTTTACACTTAAATGTTCCCATTATTATTGTTAATCCATTTGTTCAACCACTTTTGCAAATTAGACACAAAGTCACTTAATGTAAGAAGGCCTGAAGGCAACAGAATTTCCTTAGCTAACTTCACACCTGCCTCTTTATGTAATCCCTTCTTAGCAGTTGCTGTGCTCTACTACAGTTTTCAATATATTCTCTTCTTCTGGGTTATATGGTTTCCAAGTCAAAAACCAAAAACAAATAACATTGGAGAAAGAACAAGGAGTTTGAGCTGGTCTAGGTTGCAACACCAACCCCTGACAACCATACATACAAGTAAAAAGTGACATTCTAATTTAATTTATTTAGATTTATAGCAGTGTTCATAAATGGCATGTAATTCTCGGATCTAGGCATTCTGCCAACAAGAAAAATACTATCAGATGAAATACATGTGTAAAGCACCTGCCAATATTGTAAGCTAAGCAACCACAAGAAAATGAAAGACCATTAACTGTTCTGAATCTGAACACAGCTCCTTTCATACCCTTCCCTCCAAGGCAGAAACAATTTCTGGATAAATCTGTGAGCAGACTCCAAGGCTGAATGCTCCTCACTGCCCAAAATTCCCTCTGTTTACATACTTACACAACAGACTTCAGCTATACAGCTTGAGGAAAAGGACTCCTAGCCAATTCATGAGACAGCTGTGGCTTCACAAGACCCAGATCATCTCAACTCACTCACTTCTGGTCATGTTGATTTTGCCACTTTTAAAAACAAAGAACAAATTAACTTCAAGAGCAATTCTTTTTAGTGGTCTGTATGTGCATATTTTCTCAATACAGGAAAGTAGATTTTCTCTTAAATCTACACCTTCAAGCAATTCCTCACCTGTACTTACACTGCCTACAAAAGCTGGGGATAGCCAGTGCCAAATCCCAGAGCTCATGTCCAAGTGTTCCTGTGAAACTGCTCTGCAGTTTGCATAGCCCATAATTTCAGGCCATTTAGCGTGGCATTCCAGATGGAAATGCAGCCATCTAGGACTTGCCCCAAGTGTGTTGCAGCTGTATAATCCACTTAGGAGGTCTTTTCTTGAGCATATTGTCTTTAAAGCAAAACAAACATCCCGTCCTTCCAAGCAAGACATTCATATTTTCCAGTGGAAACAGACCCTGTTATTTGCCAGTCGGAGGAAGCGTCAGCTCAAGCAACCTGCTGCAGGCAAAACTGCAGCCCACGCCTCAGGCGGTTCACTGGCACTACAGATCAAAACTCATCCCAGCACACTGAGGTCATACGGCATTTCTCAGCTCCAGATACCCTCATCCACTAAATTGAACCCTTAAAATAATCACACTTAAACTAAAATGAAAGCAGTCTAGGTTATCCACTGTGTCAAATAGTTTGCTTAAACTGTACTTAGAGCGCACAGGTAAAGGTTATACAGATATTACAGTCAAGGTCAAAAAAACTGTTCATCACTGTGTGTGCACTATGAGTGCAAATTAGCAAATCAGCCTAAATCTGCTCCCACAAAATACACCTCTCAGCTTCTCCAACACTTGTCATCTACAGCAATATTAGAAATTATGTAATGATTCATCTTGAAAATATTTTTCCTGCATGCTCTTACTAAAGATTTTTTTCCATCTAATATTCATAAACAAAACTCTTTCAACAAAGGTTTACCTGGGGGCTGCACCTGAGGTTGCTCAAATCCACTACAAAGTGGGCTCCGAACCACCTGCTCCAGAGTACGAGCGTAACTGCAGCCACGGCTGCCCAGCCTCCGCCTGATTAACATTCCAGTATAAAGATTAATCTCTAGCTGTTCTACAAATCCCCTTCTACAGAGAAAAAAAAAAAAAAAAAGTACTGTTTTTGTCAGTGCCATTAGCTATGAACCAGCTGGTAAAGAAAAAAATCAACTTGGAAACAGAAGGAGTGAGCAGAACAGGCTGAAGGGCCCTAGTGGAGCTCTGGGTGGGATTTCCCAGTCCCAGAAGAGGCAAGGGCCTGGGGATGCTTCGCTTTATTCCTAGAACCCACGTGCCACACATAGGATTGCTTCTCTACTGCCTTCACGTTCTGCACACAGACCTTCCTTCCCCTCCTCCCCCCATATCTGTAGCAATAATGAGATCCAAGAATGTGCTGATATTAGACACTCACCCCAATGCATCAGGCTGTGCATTTCCTTGCTGTAGTGCAGGGAAACAAATGAGTAACACCTGTAATAAAGAACACCCGACTAATCCACTATTAGAAGTCATAGTTTGTGCTCTAGCCTGCAAAGGTTTCTACTGAAGAAAGGCGCTGAGCTGCCACTGAATCTTCACTAAGAAAGATAATCTGAGTCCAAGACAGCTTAATAAACAACTCTGAAAGGATTTTACACAGTCCATGTCTCCTATCATGCTTGTATAAGCTGTTTACAATAAGGGGCTAAGAAAGGAAACCTCAGGGAGCCACGCAAGGGGGCATATTCTTCCCAGAAGAGTTTTTGATTTTTGGAATGAGGTAATCTGATGCACAGATGGATGAGACAATAAACAGTTTTTGGAGAGGAAAACGATAACAGTGGATTCTGAAACTAAGCACAGCAGGTAGCAAGCTTCCGGATGGGTGTTGAAAAGACTCATACAATTTCCTAAAAGCTGATATGCTTAATCCTCAGAAAAGGAAGATTTAACTGTTACCATTACTCCAGAGTGTGACACCAGATCTCATAGGTACAATGCAAACACAAACTCTCCTCGTGACTTCACGTGGAACATGATTTAAATGATCCTTCTGTTATGAAGACAAACACTCAGGATTATAGATGCATTGTATCACCATAAATCCACTGGAAAGTATTTCCCACAGCCACAAAAATAAACCTGTGCTTGTTAGCATGCCACTGCAGTAGAGACTGCTGTTTGATTACTTCTTTGTAACGTTATCAGAAATAACAGACCCGTTTCTCAAGATTCACCACATTCCCACTGAAATAAGGAAAATGGTTCACGAAGATGTAGATCATATAAAATATAAAATAATATTAACAGCTATAGCAGGTTAAAAAATAATCTCTTAATGCTGAGTGTGATTATCTTCAAGTCAAACTTGAGATAAAACATCATGGAACAACTTGCTCTGTTGATACCTGGGTTAAATCTATACCATGTATAAAGATTGAGGGTGCCAGCCTTTAAGTGCTTTCACATTTTTCTCAGGTGAAGTCTGGTTTAGGAAGAGAATAATAGAAATAATAGTTAATAGAAAAAAAAAAAAAAAACACATATCAGGCAGGAGTTACTGTAGCCATTTCTATGAGTCATATACAACTAGCCTGTTAAAAAAAATAAACAAAATTAATTAATACAAACTGATCAGATGGAGAGATGATGATTTTGAAGACTGAAGGTCCTTTCTTGTATTTGTACACACTGGGTTTAGTATACTTCATAAACAAAATATGTCCACAGTCCTAGCAGCTTGAGGATACTTCTAAAACAAAGAAGTCAGCAACAACAAAAGCCACCTCAATTGCTTTGCAGCCTCTGGCAATAAGTGCTGTACGTTTATATGAACCTCACAATCTAGACTTCTGAACACTGAACTCCTCTTCAATGAGAACGCAAGCATCTTTCACCCATGTGCAACTGAATGACTAATGTCCATGAGATATATACTCTGGGTCACCCAAACATTCCTCCTTGCAGGACATAAATAATAGCACATGATCTATTACACAACAACCAAGCAAGAGTGCTGAGTAGTGATAATAGGTACACAAAACACTCCTCTCCTCCGAGTTTTACTTCATGCTGTGGTCTCCCTGGGTCCTTTCTAATTATCCATCTGGATAACATTCATAATTCTCAAAGGAGAGACAAAAAAAAAAAGTAAATTAAAATTATGAACTTGACAGGAGAACACAAAAACTCATAAACATGGGCCAGCCTAATGCCATTATTTTTTAAACTTCTCACATAGTAAGGCTGATTTAGAGGAGTGTTTTTAAAATATTCACAGTAGCCAGGTTGTCTCTTACCTAGTACAACCCTTCCTCCTTCCTTCCTGATGTCTTCCCTTCCTTTATCATAACCCGTTCACCTTCACATACAAGTTAGGATCACAGAAACATAGGATGGATTGGGTTGGAAGATCATCCAGTCCCAACCCCCCTCCATGGGCAGGGATGACTCCCACCACACCAGGCTGCTCAAGGCCCCACACAACCTGGCCTTGAACACCTCCAGAGAGGGGACATCCAAAACTTCCCTGGGCAACCTGTGCCAGTGCCTCACCACCCTCATCATGAAGAATTTCTTCTTAATGTCCAATATAAATGTTCCCCCTTCCAATTTAAAGCCATTACCCTTACTCCTAGCACTACACAGCCTTGTAAAAAGTTCTTCCTCAGTTTTCTTGTAGCCCCCTTCAGATACTGGAAAGTCTCTATAAGGTCACCCTGGAGACTTCTCTTCTCCAGGCTGAACAACCACAACTCCCTAAGCTCGTCCTTGTAATGGAGGTGCTCCAGCCCTCTGATCATCTTCATGGCCCTCCCCTGGATCTGTTCCAACAGCTCCATATCCTTCTTATACTGAGGTTTCCAGAACAGGTGGGGTCTCATGAGAATGGAGTAGGGGGGAATAATCACCTACCTGGAGCTGCTGACCACTCTTCTTTTGATGCAACCCAGGATACAGTTGAACTTCTGGGCTGGGAGCACACGTTGTCATCTCACGTTGAGTTTCTCATCAACCAGCACCCCCAAGTCCTTCTCTGCAAGGCTGCTCTCAATCACATCATTACCCAGCCTTTACTGAAACTGTGGATTGCCCGACACAGGTGTAGGACCTTACACTTGGCTTTGTTGAACCTCATGATGTTCACACAGGCCCACTTCTCCAGCTTGTCCAGGTCCCTCTGGATGACATCCCATCCTTCTGGCGTGACAACTGCACCACTCAGCCTGGTGTCATCTGCAAACTTGCTGAGGGTTCACTCACTCTTGCTGTCTATCTCATAAATGAAAATATTAAAAAGCACTGGTCCCAATATGGACCCCTGAGGAACATCCCTTATCACAGATCTCTGTCTGGACATCAAGCCCCTAAGCACTACTGTCAGGATTCAGCCATCCAACCAATTCCTTATCTAATGAACCGTCCACCCGTCAAGCCCATAGACCTCTTTAGGGAGCAGGATGTTTTGGGGGACCGTGTTAAAGGCTTTACAGAAGCGCAGACAGATCACACCCATTGGTTTTCCCATGTCCACTGTTGTGGTTACCCCATCATAGAAAGCCACCAGGCTGGTCAGGCAGGATGTGCCCTTGGTGACAGTCATGGTGGTTGTCTTGAATCAGCTCCCCATCCTCCGTGTGCTTTAGCAGAGCTAATAGGAGGATCTGTTCCCTGATCTTCCCTGGCAGAGAGGTGGGGCTGACAGTTCAGTAGTTCCCAGGGTCACCCTTTCTACCCTTTTTAAAACGCTGAAAAATTTGCCTTACTCACAAGCAAAGTTCAGGTAAATAAGAAATACTAAACTCAGATCTACAAGATGGGCTAAGTGAATGTATGCAGAAGTAACTCTCCAGCGGCCACTTCAGTGCAGGCTGTGCCTCCAGACAGGCCAAAAAAAAAAAAAAAGCAAGATCAAAGCCATAAGACTCTTGAGCAGCTACGGTGTGACAACTCACATTTATGAACCCTCCTCTAATTTACAAGGAAACACTTGTGTGACCAAGACTGTTCATATAAACTGAAGTAAACAAAACTATGGCCTTTGCTTGTTGTGTAAATCACCATGCACATGCCCAGGGCTCTGCAGCACTCAAAATTTATTCTAATTTAACAACAAAAAAAAAAAAGTTTTGCCACGTAACAAGACAAATTTCCAAGAAAGCCCTGAGAACGGGATAACACAAGGCGACGTATCCTTTCTCCTCTGTAGGTCTGGGGACTTTCAGAACCGCCTGGCAGGCTCCTCGCCCCGCTCTCCGCTCACATTTCCAGCCACGGACCGAGCGCTCGGACCGGGATGGAACAGGGGGCGGCGGCGACCTCACCCCGCGGGTGTTAGAAACCAGCTTTTTCTGCATTTGAGAGAGACAGCGGTGGGTGAGCCCCGCCGGGTCAGGCGCCGTGCCCTCTCCGGTCCCTCCCGCGGCGGAGGAGCTCCCGGCACGGCCCGTGTCCCCGCGGCTCCCGGCACGTCGCTGCCCTCGGGGCCCCGCCCGGCCCCGCCCGCCCCGTCGGGCACAGACGCCCGGGCTCCAGCCGAGCCCCAAAGCGACCGCAGCGGGGCCGGGGGGGGCTGTGCCGCGGCGGGGGGCCCTGCGGAGCCACCGGCACAGCCAGAACGCGGCCCACCGGCCCCCGCGGGACCGGGACAAGCCCCGAGGGCTCCGCGCGGTTCGCCGGGGGGCGCGCCGGGGCAAGCGGGCAGTGACCGGGCTGCCGACCGCCTCCCACGCCCCTCTGTGTCCCGTTTGCAGCAGTGGGATGCCCGCCCTGCTGCCGCGCAGGAACGCGGCCGCGCAGCCCCCGCAGCCCTCGCAGCCCCGCAAACCCCGCAGCCCTCGCATTCCCGCAGCCCTCTCAGCTCCGCAGCCCCCGCATCCCTCGCAGCCCCGGTCGGAGTGGGGCCCGGCCCCGTTCTCTCGCCCCGCTCTGAGAGAAAGGCGCTCCCCGACGAGCGGCGCGGAGCCGCGGCGGGACAGGCGAGCGACAAAGGACCGAGATATCACCGAGCCCCGCAGCCCTCACCCCGAAGCCCCCGCTCGCCGAGAGCAGTGCGGCCGCCGGCGGAGCCGGAGAAAGGGCGGCGGCGGCCGGTCCCGCGGTCGCGCAGGGGCCGCCCCGCCGCGCCGCCGCGTCCCGCGAAACGCGCGTGTAGCAGCCGGAGCGCCCCCCGCTCCGCAGGGCGTCCCGAGCGCGGTCCCCGGAGCTCCGCACGCCGTTCGCCGTCCTGCCGCGCGGGGTCGCCGCTCCCGGGGCGGGGCGGATCGGGCTTTTCCGCTGGGTCCCGCCGGGCGGCCGCACGCGCCGGGGGGGTCGGACCGCCCCGTTGGACGGCGGGGGAAGGGAGGCGGCGGCGCGAGCGGCACGACGGGCCCGGGCGAGGCTCGGCGGGGCGGCCCGCGCCTGGGCGCGCGCCTCCGCGGCCGCTCGTGCCCGCGCCCTGCGCGCTCCCGCGGTCTGCGGCGCGGCCGGGCGGCCCATTGGCCGTTGCTAGGTGACGTGCGCCGCGCCACGTGACCGCTGTTAAATGCCGGCCCGGCGGCGCGCGGCGCGCAGAGCCCGTCCCGCTGGCGGCGGCGGGAGCGCGGCGGCCCGGCCCCGCGGGCGCGGAGCGGCGAGCATGGTGGCGCGGCCCTGAGCGCCGGGGGCGGGGGGGCGGCGGCCCGTGCCCCGGCGGGCGGGGGCGGCGGGATGACCGGCGTGCTGGAGAGCCTGGTGCCGGACATGCACGCCAGCCAGCTCTCCGCCGGCGGCTACCACCAGCACGGCGCCCTGCACAAGCCGCAGGAGTCCCCCACGCTGCCCGTCTCCACGGCCACCGACAGCAGCTACTACACCAACCGGCAGCACGGCGCGGCGGGCGGGCCGCCCTACGGCCCGGCGGGCTCCTACCCCTACGCGGGCGGCGGCGCCGCCCCCTTCTCCGCCAAAACCGGCTACGACCTGGGCTACGCGGGCGCCTACGGCTCCTACGGGCCCTACGGCGGCAGGGCCTCTCCGGCCGACAACGATTCCGGTACGTCCGAGCGGCTCGGGGGAGCCGGGCGTCCCCTCGGGGCTCGGGGCGGGCCGGGAGAGCGCTCGTCCCCGACGGGACGGGCGGGGCGGCGGGGGCGCCTCTTCTCACCGGGGCCGCCGTTTGTGCCGCAGCAGAGAAGGAAGACTGCGAACCGGAGATCAGGATCGTGAACGGGAAGCCGAAGAAAGTGCGGAAGCCCCGGACCATCTACTCCAGCTTCCAGCTGGCCGCCCTGCAGCGGCGCTTCCAGAAAACCCAGTACCTCGCCCTGCCCGAGAGAGCCGAGCTGGCGGCCTCGCTCGGTCTCACCCAGACGCAGGTAGCGCTCTTGCCCCCGGGGCCCCGGGCGCCTCCCGCCCCGTCGCGGAGCCGCGAGGCCGGGTGCGGGCGTGGGAAGGGGCCCGGCCCCGGGCTGGGAGGCGGGCGAGACGGCCGGGGTCGCTGGGGACGGGGGAAGCCGCTCGTCCCGGCCCCGCCTGACGCCTCTCTCCCCGCAGGTGAAGATCTGGTTCCAGAACCGCCGCTCCAAGTTCAAGAAGATGTGGAAGAGCGGCGAGATCCCGGCGGAGCCGCCCCCGCGCCGCAGCGCGTCGCCGCCGCCCCCCGCCTCGCCCCCGAGCTGGGACTTCGCTCCGCACCCGCGCGCGGCGGGTGGCACCGCCAGCCCCGGCCCCGCCGCCGCCTTTCTCGGCAGCTACTCGTGGTACCCGCCGGCGCCCGGCGGCCCCGCGCCGCTCCCGCACCCCGCGCAGCCTCCGCACCACCACGGCGGCGGCATCTTCTAGGCGCCGCGGAGCCCTAAGCCCGCGGGCACCGAGCCCGGCGGAGAGGAGCCGCCGTGCGCCCCGTCCCGTCTCGTCGCTCGGTCCCGTGGGGCGCGCTCCGCTGCGGAACAGGCACCCGCCTCCCCTCCCTGCGTCCCTCTTCCTCGTCTTTTTCACCGAGCCACGGGTGCCGAACTTGGGTTAACTTTATTTTTTATTTTTTTAAAGTTGATAGGTGCCTTTGCGGATGACCTCACTTCGATATTGGGGACTACGGAAATAAAATGTTAAAAAAAAAAAAAAAACAAACAAAAACACAGATAAATAATTTTTATATGTAGATTTAAAACGAGAGCCTCCCGTGCTTAAGTTATCCTTTTCAGCCGTCAACGAAGCCAGCGGGATAGGGGGGTCCCGGTGCGTCTCTGCCCCCACCCAGGCGATGGGGTCCGGTCCGCGGAGCCTCTCGGAGCGACCCGTGCCCCGACGGGGCGTCCCCGCGGCGATGTCCAGAGTCGTGAAAGAAAACAGAACAAAATAAATAAAAAAAAAAAGGGTATTTTTGGTTATTTATTATGAAAAAAACTTAAACGCTCTTTACTGTTCCTTTTACAACGAGCAGAGATTATTTAAATAAATTATTGTTTCCATGGTGCCCGACGAGTTTCTTTGGGGGTGTGAGAGGCTGAGGGTGCAACGTTCCCCCTTCTCCCTCCATCCCTTTCCCATCTACAATAAAATCTCGCTCCTACTCGTCTCCTCGGCGAGGTCACGAATCGCTCAGCGCTGCCGGCAGCAGCCGGAGCCGCCCCCTCCCTTCCCCCCCCCCCCCCCCACAACCCGCCTGCTGGCGCCAGCGACTTTTCACCCGGGACTGGCTCCTGTCGCCTCCCAGACGGGCCAGAGGGGGCTGTCGCACTGTCCCCGCACCCCCTGGGCTGAGCTCCCTCGGGACGCGCCCCTCCCGCCTGTCCAGGCGGGAGGGGCGCGTCCCGAGGGAGCTCAGCCCGGAGGACTGAACCCCCCACCCCACCCCGCCCCGTGTCTTCGGGACGCGAGAGAAAACCGAGCGCGCACCCGCCTCGTCGGTTTTAGAAGCGCTTCTCGCTGTTAAAGTTCCCCCTCCAACACCCGCCTGCCCCGTCCCTCGGGTCCCCTCCCCACGGCCCCTCCCGGCACCGAGACCCCGGCCCGACGGGGCGGACAACGGGAGCGGAGGGGAGGGGGGGTCACCGCTCAGCCGGGGAGGGGGAGTACCGGGCCGGGGATGGGGAGATCGGTGCCCACACCCGTCGTCGTCGTCGTCCCCCCCCGCGCTTTCCTTCTCCTCTTTCGTTATTTATCGGTATTTCTTTGCCCGGGGCTGACCGCGCGTCCCCTCCGCCCCCTGCGCTTTTCCTCGCGGCTCCCGGAGCTTTTCCAGGCTCGGCGCTCGCAGGGGCTCGGGACGCGGCTCCCGCAGATGCGGGGACGCGCTGCCCCGCACCCTCGGGGACTCCTGCGCGCTGCTCCTCTGCCTCCCCTCGCTTTTTCCCTGCCCCGAGAGCTGCCCCTGCGCCCTCCAGTGCTCCGGGAAGGGCTAGGGGGGAGCTGGAGGGGGGGCTGCCCCCCTCTCCCGGTGCCCGGCCCGGGGGGGCGGCCGCGGCGAGGGGCTCCCTCAGCCTCCCGGAGCACGGGCGGGGCCGCGGGTTTGTGCGGCGGGGAGGCAATTTACTCATTTGCCCCGGTGAAAAAGAAAAAGCACGAGAAATTCAATTAAAGCGGCTCTGGCAAAAGGAGTTATTTGAGGCATGAATGTCTCCCCTAAAGCTGCAGCAATCATGTGGCATTAGGCACTTCCGGAATCCTATAGCCAACTTGAAAAATCCCAGACCCCTTTTTTCCCTAATTTTTGCTCTGATCTGTAATTTTATCCACATTTGCACTAGTTTGAGCATTCTGGCTCTCCCATCTGAAAGCCTGCAATTACTATATAATTCTTCGCAATTTCACATGTCCTAATATGGACTGTAATTTTTGCGCAAGACAATTTCCTGCTATTTCAAGCATCAACATTGTCAAAGTTGTATGTACATAATAAATGGGAATATCAATGCATAGTTTTTAGCATAACATCTTGACTCCTCGATAATTATATCCGTTCGGAGCCTACGCAGAATTAGCCTGAATTGCATGGTAACTGCTGCTGCTTTAAAATTTTTAAAAATTACTCATAATTTTCCCAAAGATTACCAAGATCTCGAGTGCACAATGTCATCAGCGTAATGAAGAGTAAACATTTATGCTAATAATCTGCAATTTTTTTCATCAGCTATAAAGACAGAGGCTATATAGCAGAAAATTTCAGTCATATTCTGCGAGAGCGGAGCTGCAAAAAGGCTGCGGCGCTCGGAGGCAAATGTGCATCTCTGGGGGATCTCAACCCACATTTGCACTCTCAGGATATTATTATTGTGCTCGGCTTTTTTTTTTTTTTTTTTTTTCCTTCCCCCCCCCCTTTTCTTTTTCCCTCCCCGATCCTCTCCCCGTCTCTCTCGCTCTCTCGCTCCTGTAACTTCGGTAGCAAAAAGCCGCGCTCGGTCCTTTGCTTTTGCTGTAAAGCCGAGAGCCGCGTCCGGAGCCCCGAGAGAGGCGAAGGTAAGGGAGGCGCAGGCTCCGTTCCCGCGGGGGGCGCGACGGGGCTGGACTGGGGGGGCACCGGCAGCGGCTCCGCGGCCCCATCGCCCCGCGGAGCGAGGGGAGGGAGCGGGGGAAGCGGCGCAGCGGCTACCGGAGCCGGGACCCCCCCCCCCAACCCCAAACCCCGCGGGCCGGGGCTGCGGGGCGCGCTCGGTCGCGGAGTCGCGGTGTCGCGGTGTCTCGGCTAAGGGAGCTGCGAGGGGAGGGCACCGGGGGGACACGGCGCTGGGACACGGCGGGAGCGGGGCTGCCCGGCCCCCTCTGTCCAAGGAAGGGAGCGAATTCCCGGTGCAAACGGGATCGGGCGCTGATATTTGATTTTTTCCAGTTTCAGGGGCCGCTCTGTGCTCTGCAATTAGATTGACACATGTACAACATCCCCAGACATTCAAAGGGGTTCGCAGGGACACTCCAAAGGGATTTTTTTTTTTTCCTTTTTCTTTTTGGGTGGAAGATATTAAAGAGGTATCTGTTGTTTGGCAATTTTGCTAAGTCTGTCTTCATTACTTCAACATTGTGCATTTGCTAATTTGGAAGCCCCTTCCTATTGACAGCTCTGCTCCATACACCTGCAAGCAATTTGCAGAGCTCCAATATCGGAGAATTGCAGAGATGGCAGCTCGCACCTATTTTATTTTTTTTTTTCTTCGCTTTTCTCAATGCGCAGCAAATTTGGCTTTCAGTGCGTTATCTCTTTTGTTAATGCAAAAAGATTCCCTGGGCGAAAAAATTGCTCATAATTACCAGAGAGATGGGGAAACTGCATTAGAATAAATAAACCTGAAATTACTGTAATTATGTTGTGTTTGATGGGCTCGGCTTGTAATCAAGAAGAGAATACAGTGAAATGATGCTGACCCTCTTGGGTTTGCAGCTGTACGCGCACTTTGGGGTCTTTTTTTGCAGAAAAGAGTCATTTTGATCATCATTAAGCTGTGTGTAACCTATTTCAGAAGTGTTTGAAAATGAGGGGCACTTTCTTTTTTCCCAACAAGGAAAAAATATATCCCAAAATTACATTTTGCCATTTACAGGCTCATCCATAAGGTTGTGTTTGCGGGGCGACGATTGTTAAAGGTGTTATATTCGAAATCAGGCCTTAATCATTGTAATGAGGTATTGTTTCAATATAAGCACCTTCGGATTATTCATAGTTTAATTAATATCCTCATTATGAAAATCTTCGAATCAGATATTTGATGAACTACTTGTCAGCAACAAGGCAGAATTAATTAGGCCTGTATCGAGATTAACATTTTAAAATGTACAATTATAATAGAGTCTAACTCCAGACCGCCTAGCTGAGAGAAAACTAATAATTTCTCTATTTGAGCCGTTAGCGAGACGTTATTGAATTAGGAGAAGCCAATATCTCTGTAAAGCGCTCCGGTCCGGCCAGGGGCGCTGGGTCCCCGCTCCGCAGCCGCGGAAGCTGCGCGGGCCCCGGGCTCCGCGGGGCCGCTCGGCTCCCGCCGCCCCCGCGGCTTCGGGGCGGCAAACACGGAGCTGGGAAGGATCCTCCGGGCCGGGGGCGGCTCCCCGGGGGTAACCGCGGGTGCGCGCACAGGGGAGGCTGCGCCAAGGGGCGCGCGGAGCCGCGCGTCTGGGAGCATCTTGGAGCGTCTTGGCGCGGGGGTCGTCGCCCTCGGGGGCCGCACAGCAGCGCAACCTGCGCGCAGAGCCGAGCCCCGGCTCCCCGCCGCTCCCGGGCACCGGGGGCACCGCCGGCTCTCCCGTCCCGCATCTCCCTGCCGTCCCGCATCTCCCTGCCGTCCCGCATCTCCCTCCCGTCCCGCATCTCCCTCCCGTCCCGCATCTCCCTCCCGTCCCGCATCTCCCTGCCGTCCCGCATCTCCCTCCCGTCCCGCATCTCCCTGCCGTCCCGCATCTCCCTGCCGTCCCGCATCTCCCTGCCGTCCCGCATCTCCCTCCCGTCCCGCATCTCCCTGCTGTCCCGCATCTCGAGCCGCTCTACGAGGCAGGGAGCACGCGTGTCTCTTTATAACATATGTACAAAGATTTGTGTGGGTTTTTTTTTTCCTTTCTTTCCCCAGATACAAAGCAATAAGTTAACATTCTCAATATAAAACTAAACTTTGACATATAGAACACTAAACACAGCCGAGTTCAGTTGATCACATCTTTCGAGTTTCACGAGTAAAATGTCAAGATCTCAGTACACAAAGCATCATGTTTTACAGCCACACGAAACAAAACGGAAATAATAAGAATAAGAATTAAAAAAAAAAAAGAAAAAAAAGAAAAGCTAAATTTGTGCAACATGTTTACAGAACAATAATAATAATAAAGAATAAATTATGTACAGCGAGTAGCTCCTGCACGTCGGGTTTGTGCCTTTCGCCTCCGGGCCGGCTCACGGCTGTGCGGGGCCCGTTCCCCCCCGCCCCGGGGCTCCCGTTCCCCCCCCCGGGGCTCCCGTTCCCGCCCCGGGGCTCCCGTTCCCCCCTCCGCCCCAGCCGAGCGGCAGCTGCCGTGGTCCCGCTCGAGGCCGCGGAACGATGCGCGTTTATTTCCTTCGATAAACAGGCGAGAAATGCGAATCGCTGGGACCGAACCGCTCCGCACGGTATAAAAGTTCTTGTAAAAGTTAAAACCGAGCTCCTTCTTTCGTGGTGATTTATTGGGGGGCTGGGAGGGGACGGGGGCGAGCGGCTGCGGGTTGGTTCGAAGGGAGCTGCGCGCACCCCGCCAACCGCATTGTCCGTTCGTTTCTAGCGCTCTCGTAGCGGTAATTTAAGTCAATAAATAAGCCCCCGTCTTCCCCTTTCAACAACAACAAAAAAAAAATATACAGATGGATAGCGAAAGGTACAGAAAATGTGGCGAGAAAGAAGCTCCGGGAATCGTTCTGCTTCCTTCCCCCTCGCGATTGGAGAGACCGTCGGATCGGGGTAGTAAATAAATGACCTACATTTCAACAGACACAGACAGACAGACAGGACAGAGGAGAAGGTTCCTCCCCCCGGACGTGTTTCTCCGCTTGTCCCGCGGCCGCCGCTCCCCCTGCTCCCGGGCTGTTGTGCGGCGCTCGGGCCGCCCCGGCAGCTGTCGCGGTGGGAACCGGCCCGCATCGCACCTGTCCCCGCGGCACCGACCCGCGTCCCAGCGCCTGATGGGCCACAGACCTCCTGTTTGTTTGTTTGCTTCAGTTTCTTTCGTGTTTTTCCTCTCTCTTTCTTCCCCTTCGTTGTTTTTTTTTTTTATTTTATTTTACTTAATTTCTTCCTTTTTTTTTTTCCTTTTTTTTTTTTTTTTGTCACAATTTTAATTCTTTTCGGAACCGATAGTGCTTACGGCGGGGGGAAAACGGGTTTATCATCACATGAGCTGCGGCTGCTGCATAGCTTCTTGGTGGGCTGAAGGATACCACGACGTGTAGCTGGGGATGTAGGTGCCCGGGGTCCCCGAGGAGGCCTTACCGGGGGCGGAGGGGCTGTTCCACACCGGGGGCACGGGCGGAGAGCTGCCCGAGAGGGCTCTGCCGTTGCTCAGGGCGCCGCTCTCCAGGGCGGCCCCTCCTTGCTTCATCAGCTTCTTGAATTTGGAGCGCTTGTTCTGAAACCAAATCTTCACCTGGAAACGGGGAACGGAACAGGGTTCAGCATCCCTCAGGCCGGCCCAGCGTCCTCCACCCCGGGGTCCGGAGGCCCCCCAGCTTCTCCCTCTGTCCCCCAAACCCGGTAGGACCCCCCCTCCCCGCCCCGTCCGCCCCGTCGAGACGGGCCCCGCTGTCTCGCGTGGGGTGTCCCACGGCGGCCGTGGGGACAAGGAGGGGACACGGGCTCCCCGAGAGCCGTACCTGGGTCTGAGTGAGTCCCAGGGACGCTGCGAGCTCGGCTCTTTCGGGGAGAGCCAGGTACTGGGTTTGCTGGAACCTCCTGTTCAAAGCCTGCAGCTGCAAACTGGAATAAATAGTCCTGGGTTTGCGGATTTTTTTCCCTTTCCCATTAAAGCGAACTTCCCCTCCTTCTACCACAGTGCTTTTCTCCGATTCGGCCCCTACAAACCACAAACGATGCAGAATAAATAATAATAGTAATAGCGGCGACAGCAATAATAGCGGTAACGGCAGCAAGAGTAACAATAACAGCGGCAACATCAACAATAACAATAATGACGAGCGAGGAAAGTGAAGCTCGAGTAACGCTAACAAAGGCTCCGGGCGATTATGGCAGCCCAGGCTTCTTCCCAGAGAAAGTTTGCTATTTTTACAGGCTGCAGTTTAGGTTTAATTACCCTTAATTGCATACATTGTTTATAGCGCTACGCAATAAATAATTACGAAGACTAATACGCGCACATCTGGGTTGATTCCTTTTCCAGCCGGGCATTGTGTGCTCTGGGTACTGCTCCCCTGTGATCCTCAGCCTCTCCTGACTAATATTTTGCAATTTAATTTAATTTTTTTTCCCCGATAGATTTTTTTTTTTTTTTTTGACACGAGCACCCTCCCTCCCTCCTCGCCTTCCCTCCCCCCCTCCCTCCCCCTCCCCAAAGCCGAGTGCACCTACCTGTCTCCTCTAACCGGGTCTGGGTCAGGCTGGAGCTGTTGGGGTAGGACTGCACTGAACTGATGTAGGGGTTGGTCGAGTGGCTGCTGACCGAGTTGACATAGGGGTAGCCCAGCGGTCGGGAGAAGGACGAAGCTGTGCTGTACGAGCTGTCGGGCTGAGAGTGGCCCGCGGAGTGTAAACAGTGCATGGAATAGTGTCCGTGGGACATGGGAGAAGGAGACATTTGCTGGCTGGGCGGCCCAAACTCCATAAAGACAGCCTTCCCCGAGACGGGGCTATTTAGACTCTCTGGCATGGTGGTCATGGTCATTTCTTGTCGCTTGGTCTGTGTGTGTGTTCTCTCTTCAGCTTGCCTTTTTGGGGTCTGTTGTGTTTCTCAGGACAGGAAAGAACCCAATTTAAGCGGAACAGGGTTTTTCACTTTCCATTCATAAGAAAATGGAGTTTGTCTCTTTGAAAAGTCTAAGCATGATGCTGTAGATCTACACAAACTCGCCTAAAAGCTTTGACTCAGCCAAGCCTATGAATATTCATGAGCCGCCGGCGCTGATTGGTTCTCCGTCTCGCATAATCGCTCGGGATTGGTCCGAGGCGCCCGCGGCTCCGCGGACCCCGGCGAGCGCCGAGAGCCGGGCGGGCAGCGCCTCCCCGGCCGCGGCCCCGACGGCACCGGCCGCGGCCTCCGCTCCGCCGCCCCGCGCCGCGCAAGGGCCCGCGGCCGCGCAGCCCTGGCCGGGGGGGCTCGGGGGGTCCGGGGGGGGGGCGCTGCTCGCCGCTCCGCGACCCGCGGGACCGGGGAAGCGCGGGCGCGCAGGGGCTTTCCGCGTTCTCCTAAGTGGGTGAACCCTGTGAAACGAAAATCGCCTCAAACGGCGCGTTTGAGCTCGAAATGAAACTTCCGCGTGCGTGAGCGGTAAACGAGGTGGGACTCGGGAGATCCTCCCCAGAAAGCCCGGCGATGAGTCCCAAATTGCTTTGTTAGATAATTAGAAAGTGTTGATAATTATTTCTTTCATAATTCGGCGGTGTGGCTGTAACAGGAAAATGATCTTGTGAAAGTTCACACGTGCAGATGTATTAGTTACTGATTCATTTGATTAAATGCTAGTCTCAAGTGCTCTGATCCACAGCTGAAGGCGGCCCCATTAGCATAACACTGATGTTTAATTTTCATACGCATAATTAGCCATATATTTAACACTAATAGCAACATGCAGCCTTCCAGCATTAAACAGCCTGGGATTTGATCTGGCCTGGGCTGAACTTTCCCGGTTACACCTCGGCTGCCGAGGGTGCGCAGTGAGCGCGGCACCGCGGCGAGGGCATCGAGCGCGTTTTGGCAAAGGGAGAACACCGATAACAGGAACATTCAAAACAAACCGCGGCGCTGATGTCGTGAGCGGTATCACCGCCGGTTCGCCTTCCCCCGACGCCGCCGGCGGCACCCCCGCCTGGGGCACCCCCGGCAATGGGGCTGCGGGGGCTGGGGCAGCCCCGGCAATGGGGCTGGGGGCTGGGGGACCCCCGGCAATGGGGCTGGGGGGGCTGGGACAGCCCCGGCAATGGGGCTGGGGGACCCCCGGCAATGGGGCTGGGGGGCTGCGAGGGTTCGGGCTCCGCTCGGCCGGGCAGCGGCGGCCCCGGAGCACCCGACTAAGGACCGAGCAAAGCTGGCGGGACCGAATCCCTCTGCTCCTGGACTTTTTTTTTTTCTCATTAGTGGCGCAGTCGGTTTTAATTGCCCATTTCCTAAAGCCTCTTTTACTTCCTCCCCCTCCTTTTTTTTTTTTTTTTTTTTTTGTTTTGGGTTTGTTTCGCTCGTGATGCGCAAAGTTCCTTTTCACGCCCCCGGCGCGGCTCGGGGCGGGACGGGGCAGTGTCCCCGCACTCACCCCGCCGGCACCCGGCTCTGACCCCGAGGCGGCTCCGCGCTCCAGCCCGAGGAGGGACGGAGCGCCCGAAGGCTCCGCCGCCTCCATCCCGGCGGCTCTGCCGTGGCGCGGGCGGTCCCGGGGCGACCCGGGGTCCCGCCGAAGCCCCCGCGGCCCCCGGGGCCGAGCAGCGATCGCCCCGTCGGGGCTCTCGTCGCGCTCGGCCGGTAGCGCCTCCTGCGCGAAGGGCTCGTGCGAGGCGCTGGGCTCGGCGTCTCGTTAGGCTCTTTTATGATTAAGATTGCAAACGCGCGCCGGTAGAGCCCGCGGCCCGGTCCGAGTTCCAGGGAGATTTCGGAGTGGCGGACGGGAGCTGCCGGCAGCCCGCGGACACCGGGCGGGGGGTCCCCCGCTCCCCCGCGCCGCTCCGCGGTGAGCGCGGGCCGGGAGGCGGAGGGGCAGGGCACGGGGGGGCCCTTCCCGAGGCTCCCGAGGCCGTCGGTTCCCCCGGGAGCGTCCCCGGGAGGCGCGGGGGTCCCCGTTTCACCTCCCTCTGTTTGTAAACTCTTTGGCTGCATCGACGGGTTTTGCAGGTTTTATGGCCCTTCCAAGCTCCTCTCCGGGGGGGACGGAGCTGCGGGGTTAGCCGTGTTCTGGAGGGGTGTCTTGGCTTTTTAAAAGATGCTATTAGAAACTATTAGGAGCTGACAGCTCGCTGTACTCGAATCAAAACAAAGAGTAGAGTAAAACTGTAAGAAAGCGGCTTACTCCTGCCCTGGACCTTTGCGGGAGCCGGTGCTGAGCAGCCCCGGTCACCTGCACGCACAACCGGCCGGCACTCGGCGCGGAACCGCATCTGCTGCCTTTCGGGGTTATTGGTACCAAACCCGCATCACCGCTGCCGCGGGGCTGGGCCTCTTCTGGATGTTACTTCTTTTATCTCCAAGGCTACCCCGCATTTCACAGGACCAGGTCCTTCTCCGGGAACCTCCAAGACAGGGCAGGCTCGACGGGGCGGCCAGCAAGCAGCTAATTCCAACCCAAAGCCTCTGCCCCTGGCAGGCCCGGGACAGGAGGGCAGCAAGCAGGAACCCGCAGCTCACGAGGACCATCAGCTCCAGACTCCGGGCAGGAGCTGGGGCTCATCTTCCAGACCACAAACTCCTCTGTCTCTGTTAAACGCTTAAATTGCAGAGCGCCTCGCCCTTAACTAACGTGGGCACCGCAGAGCAGTGATTACCCCAAACCGGCTAATTCTTCAAGCAGGGCAATTATTGATCTTTAGAGAAGCCCACTTCGCATCTAATTTTTAATCACTTTTTTGTGCTGTGTAAAGAAAAATTAGCCGAGGCAGGAAGAGGGAGAGATGGGATGGCTACAGGGAAGAGGCTGCAGTCTCTGCCTGCCACCCTCTGGAAACATTTTTCCATCGTAGTAAAAGTTACAGCCTGGGAAACAGCACTGTGCTAATTGCAGTGAGGACAAATTGACTGCATACCTCAGCTATAAAGGGAAAATGCTACGTTCCTCTGTCCTTTCAGCTGCACTGAGACTGTGTCATCCGATACGTGTTTGTCCCACATCGGATTTGGGAGAGAGGGGCTCTCTGACCCTTACCCCAAATAACCCAAACCCTTTGCACTTGTAGGCTGTGCATGATGACTTCAAAGGTCACAATCAAGCCAAAGAACTTTTTATTAAATACTCACCAGGTAACACACAGAAAGGACTATGTCCACAGCTGATTTCTCAATCTGTTTTCTCTGTCCCCTGAAGTGGGTTACACAGCACCCATTCCCCACAGAAATTACAGAAACTTCCTCTCTGTCCCAAGTGAAACTGGAAATCTCAGAAGCAGCGCGAGTCTCTCCACCTTGCTCATTCTTCAGGCTTCTTCCACCACTTTAGAGAGGATTTCTGCTCCCTCTGAGGTAATCACAATGGTATGTTCAAACTGCGCTGATCTGAAATGCACATTTAGCAGTTAGTTATTGGGGGGTAAACGCAGCCACCATGCCCGTAAAACTCACCCCCTTCCCCCCCAACCCCGCTGTCAGTGATCAAGGAAGGCTGAAAAATAAAATCAGGCACCTTTTACTGTCTACAGAAATCGCAGTCCATTTATCCTTCAGAATCTTAAATTCGGGAGATCCTTCCATTATTATTGGCTCTGCAACAAGAGAAACAAAACATTGCCTAAAATTAGCGGAGCTGCTGTGAGGATGCGAAGGAGGAAAGGCAGGAGTGGGGGTCCCACTGGCAGCTCCCCCTCTGCACGGTGGAGGTGAACGGAGGAGGAAAGATGGAGTATCAAGGTAGGAAGATGGAGTATCTGGGTAGGAAGATGGAATATCAAGGGAGGAAGATGGAATATCCAAGTAAGAAGTTGCCCATTTCTCTTTTGTAAAAGCGGGGAATTGTAATCAAGCTTTAATTAGGACCCCGTGGGTAATAACCAAAGCGCCAACCACACTTACAAACGGCAGATAGCTTTAAATATTCGAATTGTTTTTGAACAATTTCCTCATTTCCCTCTAATTGCCGCGCCATTGAGCCGGGCGGTGAGGACGAGGGCTTCCCCCGAGCTCTGGCCGGCTGTTTGTCCCGGTTCCCGGCGGGCAGCAAGGGACAGCGGGGACACCGGAGCCACCGAGCCCCGCGACCGGCCAAAACCACGCGCCGGATTTGCGATTCGCTGCGGTTTTTAATAAACATTTCGTTTCCTAAACCTTATCGTTCCGAAGCTACTTGATCCCATCGGTTCCCCGAGGCTCTTTTGAAGTCGGTATTTTAAGCTGCTGGCGGAGCGGTCGGTGTCACCGACGCCCCCCCCCCTCCCCCCCCCCCCCGCCCCCTACCCCGGTGCGGGTCCGGGACGCCCCGCGAGCGCCTTCTCCCAGCAAACCCCGCAGAGCCACTCACCTATCGTGAACGCCATTCCCTCTGCCATTAACAAATCGCTGTCATTGGCTACAAAAGAAAACAAAACGGCGTTTAGGGCTGTCGGGGCCCCTTTTCCCCTCGGCCCGGCGAACGCCTGCAGCGATCGGTTTAAGCCCCGCAGGTGCCGCTCCCGCCGCCCGCCCCGACGGCGGCTCCGGCTCCGCGGCCCCGAGCGCTTCGGCAGCGATTTGCCTTCGCCCCGCGGGCTCTGGGGGTGCGGGACGGGAGAGCTGCCCCTCCGGCCCCCTTCAGCCAGCGATGCGTCCCGAAAAACAACCCGCGCGGCTTCCAGAGGACGAGGCCGGGGCTGCCCTCCGGCTCGCTGGCGTGGAAATCGCCCCCCACGGGCAGCCCCGTCGAGGGCAGCAGCCGCGGGGCTGTGCCCGCTCCCTCCGAGCGCGGGGGCCGCTCACCGTGGTGCCACACCTCGGGGTGCCCGTGGAAGTACGAGCCGATGCCGTGGCCCACGAAGAAGGGGCAGACCTGGAAGCCTCCCTGCTGCGCCACGGAGCTGCGGGGCAAAGAGGACACGGTGAGGGAGCGCGACCCGACCGACACCTCCGCTAGCCGCCCCCAGCCCCAGCCTCGGCCCCTGCCACCCCGCTGGTACCGGCAGTGGCATCACTCAGATCCTGCAAGCGCTCGCCCCTACCCCAGTGCTGGTTTGCCACTTTGCGCCGCTCCAAAAGACAGCAACCACCAATGAGCCGTTGTTAGGTTTCAGAGTTAACAGGCCTGTTGGCAGAGGCTGGTAGCTCCTGCGACAGCCCTGCTGTGTGAGCGCGCCATCTCCCTTTCCAGGAGCTCACCAGGAACTCATTTTGACACGGGACAGCTAAATGACAGCCCAGTTGTGCAGCCGGGGCCCCGGCACATCACCGCCTGCTCTGGGCTTTCTGCAGAAGAGGGTCCTGCAGCCGAAGGGGACAGTTAAGAGCCTTACTTATTCCTTTTCAAAATACTGCAAGCGTTCTATACCAAAATATATTGGTCATGCCAATTAACAGCATATTTCTAAAGAACCCATCACAACAGCAGTGACACCAAATCATAACAGTTATAGCAATTCAGTTCTGCTTGGGAGATGTGTCCTATTCTTTGTGGCCTGCTCCAGGGAGGGGCGACTCCAGCAGCTGCCTGCAGGAACACAGCCCAGCACCCACCCTCATCCATGTCGGGAAAGCAAAGTCCTATCTCAGACCCTAAAATCTGGAAGACCTGGAGATCCATGGAGTGTCCTTCGGCTGCTGGGCCTCCCCATGCCTGCAGGCTTTGCTTTCGGTCCCTCAAGCAGTATTGGCGGGAGTGACTCGAGGCAGCTCACCAGGAGGGCTGGCCACATCCACAACACAAATGTGTGGAGATTTGGGGGCCTGGGAGTGGATTAGAAATGACAAGGAAGCTGCCCCCACCCCTGTGTATCATCCCCAAGCTAATTCTAAAAGCAAACAGGAGCAAGACAGAAAGGCACTTAGCCTGAAAGAGTTCACCTTTCAGCTTCATCTGTTTGTTTTCATCAAGGCAGGCACTTATAAACTTCAGGTTTGCTTATATTTAGACCCTAACAAATGCTTTCTCAGAGCTGGACGCAGTGGGGAAGTTGAGAAACTCAAGTGTGTAAGCGCTCACAGAAATGAAAGCACGTTAAACCCCACGGGGAGGCCCTTGTTCAGGTGTAAAGCGGCCTCACCTTGCTGTAATCCCTTTACACACCAGGCTCCCCAGTCCCTGCAGTGCTGCCTCCAGGGCCCGTGGGTCACTGTCCCAGAACTTAAAGCCACTAAAATTGAGGGACATGGTGCTCCACCAGAGCAAAACAGTGACAAGAGGGAAGAGTCAGGTCAACAGTTCATAACGCTGCAGTGCTCAGACCTTAAGAGCACATTTTAACAGGATTTGTGTATAAGCTTTTACCTGCCCATTGCCCTGACAGAAAAATTAATCACATTTCTTTCATTAACTCTGGAGAAGAACTGAACTTTGAAGTCTGGCTGTCTCCAAACTCCTTAGCACTGGCAGAAGGGATAACTAATAAGGCTAGAAGTTGGGCTCCACTCGGTTGTATTCAAAATACAGAGTTGTACTTCATACGTCATCTATGTGGAAAAAAAAATCATGAAGGTTTATGCAGTGATAAGTCCTGCTAGTGATGGAAAAGACTTTCTCTACTGCCTTTCTAACATACTACCCACTCTGGGTCAGAGACTTGGCACCCTGGCTATGATGAAGCTGAAGGCCAAGGAAGAAGCACAGGGAATGCTGAGGAGTTAGAAAGCTGTATTACTCAGAAACATATACAAAATGAAATGAAAGATCTCTTGTGACAAGCCCAGATCCATGCAGATAATGATTCCCATACGGGTGAAGCAATTCTCTGAAGAGAGATGGGAGCTGTCCATGCAACATGTGATAAGCTTTTCTTGCACCTTCTTCTGCAACTCTTTTTGCAGAGGCACGAACAACCCCACTCAGCTTTGCTGATGTCCTGGCATGGTATCCCTGCCCACTGAAAGAACACAGTCATTTTTTGAGATGTTTTGCATTATTACAGGATTTTCATCCCCTAGACCTCCACCTTCTGTAGCGAGGTGGAAAGCTGTTCTTCGAGCACCACAGCCACATCCTCTCTCGCGAGCAGGGGAAGCTCCTCTCCCCCAGCACTCAGCTGGCACTGCGGTGGGTGGCAGCAGCAGCTGCGTGTTGGGCACAGGGTGAAGGAGAGCCAGGGCACACAGAAGGCTGTGTTGAGACAGTATCCCATCCTCATGGGGTGAAAGAATTTAAATAGTAAATCCTGCGACTTTCTTGCCAAATAGCTTGAAAACAACTCCGTTGGCATGAGTACCTCAGTGGTTACCGTCTGTGATCAAAATAGGGGATCTTTGAGCTCACAGGGCTTTGACATCTGCACTGACAGATGCCTGTGCCTCTTCTCCTCCTCCCCTTAATGTCTACAGACAGAGCTTGAGTATTCTTTACATAAAATGTAATGTGGCCAATGAACCTGAAGTGACACAGAGAAAACCTGCAGAGAAAATAAGCTGCAAATATAAAACACAGCCATGTTCAATCTGTGTTTACTATTTGCATGTGCTTCAGAAGCATCTTATGGGGAATTTCACTCCACAACTACTATCTTTACTTTGGAGTATTTAAAATATACTAGTGACCTCTTACATCCTTGTGGGGTTACAGTAAAATATTCAGCTTTCATAAAAATACAAAGCTACTAACCCTAGCTAAAACTTGCAAAGTTAATCCTGTACACGTACACGTTGGCTGTAAATGCTGGCTGGAAGGACTCAAGAAGAGGGAATGGAACTGCTGATCTTGGTCAGCCTATCTAGACTCCAGAACTCCCTGGCTGTGGAATCTAGCTAAACAATCAGGATGTCATGGAGTAGGGCATTTTTTGCCCAAGTTTGCCATTTGCTGCTGACAACAGCTCAGAGGTTGGTCTTGCTGTCTCATTTCCCAACTCAGAATCTGTCAGCGGTGGCCCTTCTTTCCAGCCTTTCCTGGATGGTAAGATTGCAATCCCAGCTCCATGCACTGCTCCATGTGGACAGGCAATGTAAGATAAGCGGATGGAGAATTCCTAAATGCAAACAGGAGAGCAGTGATGGCATGAGGCTGGAGTCAGCACGGCTGAGCCGGACTGCCTGGCATCTGCTGTGGGAAAGGAGAGCTGCGTGCCTGGGTGGATGTGCCAGTCTGCCAGTTCCTCTTGGCCACGGAGCTGTCCCTCGCCAAGTCTTACACTTCCAGAGCAAAGGCTGGGGTAGCAGAGCTATGCTGCACTGACAGCATCAGGAGAAAAAAAAACAGATTCTTCAAAATAATTTCAGTGTTAAAAATATTAATTGACAACATTTATCCTCATATATTTTATTCTTTGAGCCATGTTGTATGCTTGGGCAGAGGTGAATTGGGAAGGATTAAAAGCCTAATCATTTAATGAGCCCAATACTTGATTTTATGTTTTGCTGCCATATGTTCCAGCCTAGTGGCTGTAGAGTCAAGTACTTGCAGGCTGCTCCTCTTTTGCTGATGACACAGCCAAGCAAAGTGTCTGGTGTCAGGATGGACCAGCTCAGCAGGTAAAGGAACATCACTGAGGGTTAGGCTGTCCACCTAAAGCCACAGGCGGAGCCTCTCACGTAGCGGTATCTGGGAGTGGGCAGAGACAGGAGAGCTGGGTGCCAGTTCCCTGCTGAGCATCCTCTTCCTATGCCAGACAACAGCTAATTCTCCTAAAGGAGGGATGTGTGGGGACACACATTGCCGTCCTGTCAGCAGCCCAACAGGGAAAATGCCATGAAGCAGCAACTGGCAGGACCAACTCTCTCCAAAGCTCTTCCTGATACTCTGGAGCCTCCCCTGAAAGGAGTTTTTGGGTGAATGGGATAAATCCCTCCCACAAAGAAGCTGGAAAGAATTTCCTTGGGGGCTTGGCCCTGTGCAGACAGCCTCTAGGAGTGTCTACAGGACAACAAGCATCCCAGCTCCAGAGGAAAAGCCATCTATTCAGTTTTTGGACTGGAACTCTCATTTTTTGTGGGGGAGAACTCGCACCTCAAACCCTGCATTTTATTTTCTTTTGTACCAAATTCTGTTGCTCTTTCCTCCAGGCAGGTCTGGTCTGGTATTCTAAGCCCTCACTGAAACGAACTGAAACAAATCCCATTTTCGGCACTGATAGGAATTGGCTCTCTTGGTGGCACGAGGAAAGACAAGACGGCACAGGTCACTCACTACTCAGGCTGAACACCCTGGTGAACTGATTCCCAGCTAGGGACACTTCCCCCAAAGCGCCAGCTTCTCTCCCCAGGGATGAAACTTCCTCCACAACAGCCTGGTAGAGCAGCATGATATCAGTGGCTGAAGTTGCTAAAGAAACCTGTCTTCCATTTCTGGGCAGTGAACACGCTTGGAAAATGCTGAAAGCAATAACAGACCTGTGATAACTCTTTTCTTACTTAGGGATCTATATGAATGCACCTTTTTTTTAATTTTTTGTTAGCAAAATAAAAGCATATTTGCATTTTTCAAAAAATTCTTGAAAACAGCATCAGTCCACACCAGATTTGCTTATGATAAAAATCTCTGTTTTGAATAGTACCATATTATATAATTTGAGAAATTACAAAATTCTACTGGGAAAATATTAAAGTATTTTCATCTTAAATAGAAATCCTAGACTGAGGGAATGCACAAGTTCAGGGATTCCCTATAATGACAATAAATGTTGAGGTATAATTAGTAATATTTTTGAAAGCCAACACTTGTTTTTTGAAAGAAAGGTACATTTTAGTTTCAAACTGGAACACAAATTACTGTATTTTTCTTACAATAGTGCTGAACTTTTATTTGAGGTTCTCTGTTTCTGAAAGCAGACATGATGGATTGAAATAAAAGATAATTTATTGCAATGCTTACTTTCAAGTGCAGAGAGAAGCAGTGTAATTGTAATTTACAGTAGCTGTCAAGGAAAATCTATCACAGATGACATTAAAATGACTTATTTTGCCTGAGCCACTTATTGTTTAAATGTGCATAATCTGATAGAAACAGATTTTTTTTTAATCTGCTTTATATTGTTCTAAATTAATATCAAAACATATACTTATGAGTTAAACATTTAAAACCATTTATTAATACTTTCATCACTACTATTTTTTCCTAGGAGTTGGAAATTGTTTTTTTTAACCATATCACATCTATATTTTTTACCTTTCTATCCTTACAACACCTCCATGCCCCTAAACTCCCGATCTAAAAAGTAGATTTCAAACTAGAATCGTTTTTGTATGAAAGAAAAGTGTCAGAAATGGCAGAAGAAAAAGGAACACGGGGTCCAATTCTGTTTCCACTGGAGCTGACCAATGGTTTTGTCACCACCTTCAATCAGAACAGGTGGCAAAGATTCAAATCTTTCTAAGCAAAGTAACTCAGAAATCCATGCAATTTTTTATTTGCAACTTGTAGCCGATGGGAGAAGGAACTGCTACCCATGAAATACTGCCAGCTATCGAGCTTCCATAACAAAGACTATGTTAGACCACTGAGCACAAACTTACCTCTGCAATATAATTATTCCTAAACCTACTGTAGAAAAGAAATATTCTGATTATTTGTGCCTAAGATATGTTCAGCATACCGCTTGAGCACTTTTATAGGAACATTGATGAAATAAACCTAGACACATTTCCATTCTGATGCACCTAAAGGTTTTCAGCTTGTAGGTGGTTGTTCTCAGGTATTTATGATATCTAAATCTCCTGAAACTAAAGATTTTGACGTAGGTGTGTATTATTTATGTCTGTCTGCATGCGAATGTCGAATGATGAATAACCAGAAACACAGTTTCACCAAACCAAGGCAATCTTTCAGTAGAGGCAGTGTTAAAGTAGTTCTAAACAAATCAGCACATTTAAATCATTGACATGATAAAATCTTGAGAAATAAACTTAATGACCTGCTGTTTCATATGTAGTTTTGAACACCTACTAGCTCTGATTAATCTGCTTTTCAAAGGAGGTGCTGACTATAAATTTACACTTTGCAAGTAAACTGACCTCTGTAGCAACACAGCAAAAATCCAATGTCACATTAATTCAATTCTGTTCTTTTTCCTCTCCATCTCTCATTTTTTTGTATTTTTTTTTTTAATACAGCTAGAATTAATGTAGTGAATCTGTAATGAAATGCATTATCCTGCATGGAGATTTATCAAATTTTCCAACTGAATGCCATGCTTTCCTAGCACTAGCTGGAGTTCACCTGCATGTTGGTGTGGCGTGTGGCTCTTTTTTGTAAAGAGTTAAGTTGAACACAAAAAAAGGGAACAAAGGTCAGCACCCAGACGCCACTTGAATGTGAGATTTTTCTTTTTATTCCCCTTGATGTATACTAGGCTCTGTGTTATTAGTCTTAATGATGGAAAATTGTAGTGTTGATACAAATCTTTTTTTCAAAGTAGTAGGCGGGAGCTCCATTTGTTAGTAAGTTTTTTTGTGACTAAAAGCCACGGACAGTACATTTATGTAGCAGTAAAAGGCCTAGATGCTCTTTCCATAGCAGAGCTAATTATTCCTACTGTGACCTTACTGATCTACCCTGTTCCTAGTACATCTCATCTGCACGCCTGTTCCTCTGTGTAGATGGTGTCAGAGAATATGAAAAACCCTATAATGAAACCATTTTCATGATGGAGAAAGGCTACTGGAGTTGCACTTGCTACAAAGAGGCTCAATTATATGAGTAATTGTGATAATTTTCTACATTCATAGCCTTCAATGGGGAAAAAAGAATGAGAGCCACAAAGGAAAATTACTTTAACAAGAAAGTACAGAGAGTAAAAATGGAAGAAGAGACAAAAAGGGGGAAAAAATAACCAGAAAAAAAGTTTAAAAAATAGATCTGGAGGGAGGAATAGCAAGACAGGGAGAACAACAGAAATGCTCAAAAAGCCTATGTGCAGCTGTGTTGCACAATTAAATTGAATTTTTTTTTCTGCAGTTGATGAATGTGACTACTGCAAATGTGCCTCTGTAGTTAGCTATCATTTGTTGTTCCGTGACAGGAAAAGGATAATTACCTCTCAGAGAGAATCAAAGGCTGACATGCCCTTTAGACACAGCCATGAATGCAGAGCTCGATAGAATGCTTGAATAAGAATCCAGTGTTCTGTGCCCCCTTCTACTCAAGAATAAATTTTGTTAAAATGCAAGAGCACCACCAGTAAATTTGTTGAACCCTAGGTGTTCAAAAATATGAGGTGCATCTATCGACTCATCCCATTTGCAAAAATAAAACTACATTTTGAATTCACTTCTATTATATTCATGGACAGTAAGATAGCGAGATATGCATTAAATTTCTTTTCCCAGTAGGGGTCTGATTCAACATTTCCTATGAAAGAACAGAAAGACACTATCCTTTTTCTCCAGGCTAGTTAGCCTATAATTTAAAACTGTCAAAAACACAATTTTATACAAAGTCTTCAATAAAAGCTTCTCAGATATAACCCAAAGAGGTTTTACTAAAGTTTGATTCAGACTCCGTTACAATATTTTTAAAGCTATAAATACATTTAACTGATATTTTGCCGTTCTCTTTTTTTTTTCCTTAAAGTATTTGAAGGTTTACAAAGAAAAAAAGCAGCATCCTTTCAAGGTGACTAAGCCTTGCAGCTTTTAAATAATCAGAATATATTCAATAGCAAGGTAGGACCATTAATAGCTCAGTGAAGTATCGCTTAATGAAATGTATACGATATATGTCTATTTTTTTGGTAAACATTTTAAAATGATCCATAGGTACCTTCAAAAAACTAAGCCGTATTTTTATTCACAACTGCCAGCATCAGAAGACTCATGACTGCATTTATGTGAAGGCTAGAAGACATGCAAAATAGAGAAAAATGTCTGAATGTGAGCTCTTTTTTTCCCTGTGATGTTAGCATGAACTGCTTTTTGTAAGATCAGAAGCTCTCAATTTAAATTTTTTTGTACTTTTTAAACAAAGAGATTTATTTATGTTGACTAATTCCTTTGTAACATCCGTTATTTCTATACAATGAAAACAACGGTTTCTAACCTTCTTACATCATTTGCCAGGTGTGGTGTAGTTTCACATAAAAATAAGAAATAAACAAAAACGCAGCACAAATTACATCTGTTAATTTAAATCCACCTTATGAATATCTTTGACTCTTTCTACAGTTATCTTTGCTGACCCTAGCGTAATCCACTTAAAAAAAAAAAAAAATCTCTTACCAAAGGAACAACATTATAGCTTGGCAGTTCACATACTGGTATCAGACTGAAATGATGGTTTTGAATCATAAAACATGTCATCAGCTTTATACCAAACCACCAATAACCTTTGTCCCACTTGCCAGCCCTCCCTTTACTTGTCAATATAAGGCTTACCTGATTGTGTTTCCAATTACAGAGAAGGGAGCCCCTGGTCTGCAAGCTGCAATTGCTTCATCTCTACATTTCCTGGCAACCTCCACTAACTTTTGACCAGATTTATCCACATTGCCCACCAAAAAGGTTTCCGAAGTGTCACCATGGTAGCCATTGTAATATACCTAAACGTATGCAGAAATGTAAAGACATTTTCTTGTTTTGCATTCAGAAACAGATTGTCTCCTTAATTA
The DNA here is from genome assembly GCA_033459285.1 of Clamator glandarius. Taxonomy (NCBI): domain Eukaryota; kingdom Metazoa; phylum Chordata; class Aves; order Cuculiformes; family Cuculidae; genus Clamator; species Clamator glandarius. The sequence continues at coordinate 2,858,663 of JAUNZM010000121.1, read as the reverse complement.
AATCCATTCTTTGTAAGATCAAGCTATGTACTGCAACAGACAGACCACGGCTAAGCTGTATTTGTGAGAACAAGACGAGAAAAGCAAAATATCGTTGAGTAAAAAAAAAAAAAAAAAAGACTGCAAGGTGTGCAAGAAATGCAACAGTTGTGCACCGCTGCCCAGCAGTGCACCAGATAACAGGATTGCTCAACCACAAACCATAAAGCTAAGGGGGCTGTATGTGAAAAGATAGGTGGGAGTCACACATGAAGGGGCTGTGGGGGCTGTTGGGCGCCCACCCTGGGGCCAGGACCTGCTTGCACCCTCAGGGGCAGCGCACTGAGCCCTGGTGTTGGCCTGACCCGTTGGCAGCGGGCGAGGAGACGTGCTCCTCTGCAGACAGCGTGCTCTGGTTTTGAGGCGATGCTGTGCACAGCTGGTTTGGAGGTATAGCCGGCTACAAGCATCCAGAGGGAGCCGCACAGAAAGCAGAGGCCAAATCCACCGCCAGCTACTGCACATTTTCTTTAACCTCATTTTTAAACTACAATGTTACATTAACATTGGACTTTACTTCTGATTTCTAGTGATGAACATTGAAAGAGAATAAATGTGCTGTTCTGGCATTGAAATTTTCACGTTCTGAAAACGTAGCACCCTGTTGAATTAATTGTGTGTGGAGATTTTTTTTTCGTTTGACATTTCATAGGTTTTAGATCTCAGGTCTCCAGACATTCTCTGCCAGGCACAGGGAACTCTGGCTCTGCACTATGCAGCTCTGCACTAAGCCATTAAAATGAGGTTTGCAGCTTAGCAGTATGGCAGGCAGGAACATAATTGTAAGACCAAGCCAAATTTCCTTACAAAAAGACAAATTAAAATGGTGCACAGTTTTGATCTTCTAAAACATTTTTTCTTCCCCAAACAGCGGGCAACTATCCTTCTCTGACTAATAACTCACCATGCTTGAAGCACTGAACTTTTGCCACTGGTGAACTATTTGTGAAAAACAGACTCACATTCTTTGTGGTCAATTCCAAACTGAAAAAAAAAAATGTCAGCTACAGACAGTTTCTCCCAAGGCCAGGTTCGTTCAGGCCAAGATGTGAAGAAAACACAGGCAGTTTGGAACAAGGGATATTTTAAAGAACAGTGAGTGCCAGCAAGAGCCCAACTGTATTGCCACTGCTCCAGCAGAGAGCGGCTGCAATCTCCTGCTCTACATCTTCTTCTGCCAATCCACACTGCCAATAAATCTTTTTTTTTTTTTTTTTAAATTTAATGCCCATCAGACAGCTTTTAATCTAGCTAGTTCATATTTAAACTGAACTAGATTCCTTTTAGCTGTAGCAAGTATAACACAGCAAACCCCAGCATTAAACATCATCATCCTGGAAAAGCAAATATAGATTTAAAACATAGGAGAGCTTAAGAATAATAATATTTTCTGCAGCCCATCAACTGCAGTTATGTATTTTTGATGCTAATAACCTACAACCACAGCAACTGTTACCACGCTAATTCTTTAGAAGTCAATGAAAGAACCAAGTTGTAAGAAACGTTAACCTAGTAATGGCAGGCTGAAAATTGCACTATGCTGAGCATTCAGTGAGAGATAATGCTTTTGTTTCTACACTAAAATAAATTATAAAGGTCACATGATCCAAGCCAATAAAATTTGTATTTAATCTATGAAATTCCACCACCTTAATTGTGCAAAAAATAGATTTTTTTCTTCAAATAATTTTTACAGTGCGACGTATACACTTAACAACCAGAATATTATTTAATAATTTTATAGGATGTGTACTTAATTACAAACAATTTGTTATGAAATACTTAGTTCAATTTTTATTTTGTCCACCAGTGAGATATCCCAGTTTTGCTCATTAAAGATAAGCTAAAATATAAATAGGAACACTGCAAAGTAACATCCTTTCCTTAGATACTTCAGAACTGAGCAGTTATCAAACAGCACAGTTTAGTGTTAAATGATAAAAAAATCTTTAAAGATAATCAGCAATTCCTGTCCTTGCAAGAACATCCACATTTACAAAACCATCAAGGTTTCTTTTATTTTGAGGGTAAACAGAAAACAAATAAAAGTGTATCTACAAAAAGATCATTAACATTTAGTCAGACACTATTCATAAAGCAGAGTGGACAAAATACACACACCACATTAATATAAAGATGTTTGTGTTAGTTTATCATGGAAAGTATCTGTGACATGAACATTTCATTATGTTTTTTTAAATCTAAGGAGTCACTATTATCCTGATAGATAAAATGAAACACCCCAAATGCAAAATACAAAGAAACAAAATGTTAAATTTTACACCATAGCAAATGGATTTAGTCTAATAAAATGAGACAAGCTATGCCAGGTCACCAAAGCAAAAATTTAACCCAAAAAATACTTAAAAAATGATACATTGCACTGTGTAAACCTGAATTCTACAATTGGAAAGTATGGAGATGGGGAAGAATTTAGTGAGATTTAGAAAAACCTAACAGACTCAGTTCTGGATCACACACAAGTATACCAAGGGAAAAAGGTCACCGACCCTCATTTAAATAGAAAAAATATTTTAGAAAGCTTGAAAAGCTTGAACCTCCTGCTCAGAGGTAGGTCTGCTGCAGATTTCTTCACTTCTGCCAGTATGAAATTCGGGCCCATGGAAATTAAGATCAAGTTACGAAGGGTTTCTTTAATGACTAAAAAAGCTTTTCCTTATGGGATGTTACTCCTTTGCATGTGACATGCTACTGCAAAATAATGCTAGGATACAAAAGACATCTGTGTTCATATTAGAATTAAACTTCACTTTCGGAAAATAAAAACATATACAGTAAAAAGAAAAAAGCTTCTGCAAGAGATGAATTTTTTTTTCCTAAATAAGAGAAGAATTAGCTTTCCAGTTTCCGTACTTTATTGCTCCTAAGAAAATCCAGCCAGTGTTTATTTAAATAGCTATAATTGACCATTCTCTGGAAATATTAAGTCACGGTTATATCACACTATTTCTGTTTCTGTGCAAAAGGTTCAGGGCTTTTATACCAGAAATGGAACACAACACTACCTTTGGGGATTTTAATAAATGTAGGGAACACTGCTAGCAAAAGAGTTGCTGTCCAAATAGACTGACATACACAGGCCAATGTAGCCTCTAATGACAGAGTAAGATAATGACAGGCCCCACTCAAAATCAGCAGGAAGAGGAAGATCAATCTTGGCAGAGTGAAGGAAAAATGCTGGCTTTCTTCATGTTAGCTCATCTCATACATATCTATCTTCAGCTGCTGCCCAGTACTGTGGTGCTCTGCATTAACTACACAGTGGATCAATAACAATTACACCTTCTCAAAAACATGACACATAGCAGGATTGGGTTGACATTTCACTTAGGCCAACATTGATCTCAGTGCATCTGATTCCAGTCCTAAATTCAAGTCAGGCCTGGGTCTAGCTGGAATAAACACACAGTTAAAAACAAAAAAAGAAACCAGCTGCCTGTGCCTTGGCTCAGAAGTAAACAGCACATCCATCTGTGCATCCCCCATCTCCAATCCACTATTCTTCCTGTTGCTACTAGTGATTCTAAACTTGATCAAAGACTATTTTTTTTATATGAATTACTCACCGTGACATCAATGTTGATAATATCTCCATCCTGAAGAGGTCGACTGAAACATAAACACCAACAACAAAAAAATGGAGACAGACAGTTCCCAACAAAGGAAATATAAGAATAAACACCTAATGACACATACATAAAAAATCAGGGGTAGATATTTTGTGATGGAGAAAGGCAGAGGCAAACAGAATAACCATTTTTAATGTTCAGCTCTCACTACTTGGAGAACAAGTGCAGCTGAATATAAAATAATGAGAAACAACTACCAGAAAAACATATCAACACCTGAAAAATCTAGCATTATTTTTATTCTTTTTCTCTCACTGGGGTTCATATTTTACTTTGTGAGTAGCTGAATGTACTGCAAATACAAAAACCCCACATAAATTCAAATCTATTTATTTCTTACCCTATACTTATTTTGCTGGAGGAAAAAAATATCAGCTTGTACTGGGTTTTTTTTCCACATACTAAACTCTACAGGCATTATGCTATTTTTTTTTAAGTATCTGGACAAACAGTATAATATTTTTTTTCTACTTCACATACATTTTTGTAACATCTATCAGCACAGTGTGCTAACACGATATGTATCTGCAATAGGTTTACAGATGACATTTAGTCAAGCTGAAGTATGTTCAATATTAAACACAATTTATTAATTTCAGTTTGACATTTTCATTTCTGGTGGTAAAATGTATATTACTGGGGAAATACCTGTCAGGAATACCATGACATACCACGTTGTTTACAGAAGTACAAACAGATTTTGGAAAACCTCCATAGCCTAGAGGTGACGGATAGGCATTCTGTCTGATTATTTCATGATGAACAATGGAATCTATTTCTTCAGTTGTCATGCCAACCTAAAATATCAAACATAACATCCAGTTAAAAAAGCAAAGATAGTTTCTCCTATTTAGTGAAGGTGATTGCAGCCAGGAGTTTCAATGAAATCCTGGGTGTTTCAAATACGTTGCTTTGATATAAAACACTAAACTGTCTGACATACTTTATTGATATATTGGATCTTTTTTTTTAAAAGAGAAAAAGCTTTTAAAATAGAGCATGCAGTGGAAACAAGCACCTAAAGGTTCCTAGAAAACCTAAAATACTGTCTACTTCCTTGCTGTTCTTTTTTCCACATTTGCTTTCTCAAAGACACCAGTTTTCCATGGCATCTTGTTTAAGTGGCTGTTGTAGAAATGTCTGATTTCAATGTTTTCACTCTTTTAAAATAGAACATTATTTTCCCTTTTTATTTGTAAAAGAAAGGATCTTAATTCTTGTAGCCTCCCATTACACTTATCATGATGTACTTGTATATTTTATGAAATCATTTCCCAAGTATTCTTTAATTTTATTATTTAAATATTTGGCTTCATATTTTACTTAGAGTTGCCATAACCTGGGTGATCACAGTGAATCTGCAAGTGCTTACTCATCATTTTTAGAAATCTTAATTTTTATGCTTGACATTTTCTAGATTAATCTTTTTCTCACGATTTTACATATTAAAAAAAAAACCCTCTTATAAACCATTCAGCCATTTTCTGAGTATCCATGAAGTGGAAAACACACATGCTTAAAATAACATTCTTCTCACTTCTCTTTTAAATTGTCTTTGTCTCTGGAATGGTTCGAGTTGAAATTTGGTAGGGAAACCTCCCTCATTGACAAGAAGTGCCTCTGAGGCTTCCTGTGCAAATTGATTTTGATTTGAATGAGTTTTGAGCCTCTGAGAATAATACTTTGTACACATATAGAATCACAGAATAACCAGGTTGGAAGAGACCCACTGGATCATCGAGTCCAACCATTCCTATCAAAATATGCTACAGTGGCTGTGATTTTGGAGGATTTTTTAGTAACACGTGGAATATAGGTAGGCTGTCATGCAGGAGGCATACTTGTCCATATATTGAAATATTCAGTGATCACACACGGTGAATACAACACAGTGCGCTTGTGTACTCTGCTGAGGATAAAACCAGACCTATTTTCTCAGCTTGCACATTGTTCAGCATGAAAACGTGGCTGAGCAGATGAACAGCGATGAATCCACTCAATGCCAGGATTTTGGGGTTACTCTGCAACACCCCAGCTGTGCAGTAGCTGTTCCAGCCTCTGTGCTGGGATGGTAGCCGCAGTCCTGGCATGCCATCTGTATTGGATACTGCAGTCATTGGTTCTGGATAAATACAAGTTTGTTGCTTATACTTGCCATATACTTATACTTGCCATATACTTATACTTGCCATATACTTATACTATATCATCTTCAGCCTACAGACTGGGTGCTGTCTGCCACGGCTCTTCTCAAGGAATTTGATGAGGCTTTTGGACACTAAGCAGACAGATATGTGCTGCATGATAGGCTTATACGCTGTGAAAAGTTCTGGTTTTAATAGTACCTGATGGAGATTTACCCTCTGAGCAATGTTAGAGAGGGACCTACATGAACCTCATCCCTTATTTGGGATGGGGCAATGTGACAGTATCTAAATACTTCCGTGTCATAGAACTTGCTGGTTTATTCCCAAACCTTTCCCTCAGCCTGAGTAAATGTTATCGTATATAGTACCATGTTTTATTTTTAAGTCCCATGGCAATATCAGAACCACACTTGGCCCGAATTTCATCCCTCTGCATCTTTGCATTGCAATGCATCTTTGTTATACTGGGGAAGTTACTGCCATTAGCTAGAGCACAGGTGAGAGCTGGTTCAGAGGGCTGCAAGCAAGGCAGGCCCAGCAAGACAACAGGAACAGGTGGAGGGATGAGGCTCTTCAGAGAAAATAAGAATGTAGAGTTTACATTATGAGAACAGCCTAAAAGAGCTTGGTTTGTTTTGTCTGGTGCACTGAAAGCTGTAATAGCTCTATTACTGCATGAAGGGGACAGACTCAAGAAAAGGCAGGAAGCTTTTTAAATTAAAGAGCCATGTTGGCACAAGAGCAAATGGGTATAAACTGGCTACACACAGCATCAGGCTGGAAAACAGAAGATGCTCCCTATCAATGAGGGAGGGGTTTGGAGCATCATCCTAGTCAGGGGAGTCTTAGCCAAACACTCACTGGTGCAAAATGGAGCTTACTCCTTGCCTGCGACTGACCTGGACAGCGGTCTTGGCACTGCAACTCTAAGGGCCACCTCCTCCCAGTCCACAGCCCCTGGTCACATCATTCTTACCTCATATGCTTATTGTTAAAAAATGTTCATTACGTGTACGTAGCAGTTTGCTATTATGTATGATTTGGCGCATACTGTGAACTATATCATAAGCTACACTGTGCTGCATACAGATGAATTTCACATGATAGCAACCAAAGAGTATTAATGAAAAACTGCTCTCATTCATCATCCACATTGCATCCTGATCCATTAGAAACGTGCATATGCCCTTAAATTTACATGAGTAAGTCTTACTGAACTAGAAAATAACTGCACATAAAGAAGTTAAACAGGCAAGCATATGTCAGACTAAAGCTTGAGGCAGTTCTGTTACTGGCCACCCCATCTCCAGAATTAAACATCTGAGAAAGCGTGATGATAGCTGAAAGAAAAATACATGGTAAACTGATAATTTTTTCCCCTTTTAAGTCAATGTCATTGACCTACAGTCCCCATCTATCTCTGCATCTCACAGCCACTCAACCCATTTTACACTATCCAGTGTGCTATTATATGAAATATCAAGCCAAGGCTAAAAAAGCACTCCTTCATCTGCAAAACCTTGTATCAGGCTCCTCCCAGTGCATTTTAACTTGGGAGGCATCCCAAAAGTATACTGTAGAAACATCACTGGAAACCATGAGGCTTCATTATCAATGCATCTGGAAAAATGTGTGGAATTTGGCAGCTGTTTTTTCCAACAGTAGCTCTATGACTTGTGTCGCGTCAGACCCCATGGGACAGTGAGGGGCTGAACGATGGACAGAAATGGAGGGGGCAGCCCAGTCCTCCAGACTTGCACACAGGCAGAGCCAGAAAGCAGGACGTATAATGAAGATGGGCCATGAAATGAAAGGGAAAAAAATGTAGTGTGGGCCTTATGAGAAATTCATGTGATTTGCACAGTCCAAACAGAAGGAGATTACAGACATGTGACATGTTACACTAGAGGCAGCAACTCACTCTAAGTACTACACAGGTTCAAAATACAGAAATAATTTAACAGGTGTATCATGGACTGAACAAATGTTAGTAAATCCTTCTATTTTTTCAGAATCTAACTTAAAGTTGGGTGCACATTAAGGGAAAGTAAAAAACAAACAAACAAAAAAAGAGTTGAAAAAAACCCCAAATAAGTGAAAGCATAAAAGACATCCAAGCTGTTATGAGATTTCTGTAATTGTTACCTTTAAGGACTTTCCAGTCAGAAGCAGGACACGACGGGCCAATTGACAAGCTTGACGAAGTCCTTGAATCTGATCTTCATTCTTAATTTCTATGTCGTCTCCCCAGTCTGGTACAATGCCTGTCGTCACATAGTCTGGCTTCTTTATGTGCTTGCAGAAAAAGGATTGAAAATGAAGATCAGAAAACTGAGCATGACAATGGGATCATTTTCTCAGATACTGCCTCCTGCTTCATGGCAGCTTGCCCTTTCTGTCGTAGTATCGACCTTCCTAAGCCATCAGGGCAAACCCTCAAGGCTGCCTCAGTATTTCTTCCACTGCCCTTTTGAACTTAACATTGCCTGTTCCTACTGACTTATACAGTCTGTTAACCTTCCAGTGCTGAAACCCCAGATATTGCAGCCGACTTCCAGCACAGACAGTCGCAAGTTTTAAAAGTGTGAGAGACTTAAAACCTCTTTACTTTGTTTTGCAAAGACGCATGTTTTCTACAAAAGGCATCTAAGCACTGGAACTGACGAGACAAACATATCGAATTAGGCACAAAAATAAAACTGATAAAATCTTTAGTTTCTTGCTCATAAAAAAGTCTGTTAACTTCCATGAGATTGTTTTTTGACTAAGATTTTAATTTATTTTAACTTAGAGTTTTCACTTACTAATCTGGTTCGTGTGCTGCCTACCTACAATACTATGCAAGGGTATCCCAATTTGCTGTGTCAATGAAAGTGTATTAGACTTGTTTTTTTCACACAGAAAGTTCTTAGCCCTTGTACAGAGGTAAAATTTTACTTCTCATTTTTTTCAAATCACAATAATTTATTGACAAGTGCACGAACACAACAAACTAGTAGTACTGGTAGCATCTTGCACATAGATGGAAATGCACTTTCTCTTGGAGGACCATGGGCCGTTTCACCGGGAAAGGAAAAGTTCCCCCACCACAGCCAGGTTGATTCTTTGCCATGTCAGCCAAGGGCAAGTTTTGCACTGACTTAACAAAATACAGAAGCAACTGGCAGGCAAAAAACCAAAGTTGGCATTTGGACTGTACACAACAAGACCATTCAACATCAGAGAGCAGGAGTAAAGAGCAGCACAACCAATTAACTCAAGTGGGACTTTAAATAGGGAGATTACTGTTACTCCTACAGGTATTTCATTTCTACTCTGGTGGAACTAACTTTAGTGGATTCAAGTCAACAGAATTTCAGATATACATTTTGTTCAAATTAATGGTATATCAACCCTAGTAACATCCTATTGCCAGTAGTTCAATACTTAATTTAGAAGAAAAGAAAGCGTTTTCTATATTAGCAACTCCATACACAGCAGCACCCTTGCTTTCCCCTTGGAGGACACTTATCTAGTAAGTGCTGAGACCTGACCCTGCTGACCTGTAAGATCTGTTAAGGGAGAAGCCCAAAGCAGCGAACATACAAGTCTATGCATATGTTTTCACAACAACATCTTGAAAACAGACTCATACTATTTCAATGTGATTTTTTAAATACTCTGTACAAAGGAATAACTTTGCCCTGAAGTTTTCAGAGTTGGAAAATTGGACTGATTTTTAGACAGTTTGAGAATTCTGAGATCTGTGAAGACAACTTTGCAGTATGATAATATGTTTTTCCCTTTTTATCCTAAAAGAAGCATCTAAATACAGAAAAAAGCTTCCAAGTTCTACAGTTTTCAAACCTTTGAAATACATAAAGCATGTAACCATATGTTCTCCCTGCACACAGAGCTTCCACAGCCTCTTAGGTGTAAGAGCCCAACATACAGCAACTTTATCTGCTTTTCTGTCTATCACCTTTTCAGTATTTCTGGCCCGTGGAAATACTCTATATTTTGCATAAGTTATCTATAATTATCTAAAATTATAATCTATAATCAATATATTATTGATTCATATAATCAAATGAAAAAAAAAAGCAACATGTACTCATACACATCCTGAAAAGCACTGTTTAGAGAGGGTACCTTGGTTTTCTTTTGGCTAAAGGGAAGATAATAAACTGTTAATCTGTAGGCTGTAATTAAACAGGAAAAAAAAAAAAAGAAAACCAAGGGGAAAAAAGAAAGAGAAAGGGGGGAAAAAAGTAAACCAGAAATGGAACACATGTTAAAATTACATGAAAAAGTCCTTCTGGCTCTAAAGTTAATAAAAATAAAAGTATATGTTGCAAGGCAAAAGCTACTCAGGAACAATAAAGATGAGTTTAGAACGTGCAGTGGGGTCATAGGGCAGCTAACAGCAGGTATTGTAGGCTTGCTTCCTAAATCAGACGTAACCAATTAACAAAACTTTCAGTAAAATATAAATATTGTTATAATTAGAATGCTTAAGATTCATACAGAAAATTACTCAGATGATCAAAAATGATTCCTACTGACTTTTCATAGGACCATCTGTAATTGTCCAAAGCAAGAATCTGGACCCAGAAGTGTTAAGTGCTGACAGATGATTACAATATTTCATGTTTATACAACCAGAACTAAACAAGTCCCAGGTTTAAACTCTCTAAAAAGTACATATGCCACAGTGTTTAACATGCTAGGTAGCTGAAAAATACTCCCACCAGCACTCCTATTTCAAATATCAGAGCAAGCTGCAGGATGCTGATCCAAACCCCAGCTGTTGGACAATGAATACACTTGATCATACCTGCAGTTGAACTCTATATTAAATGAAGAACAGATTAGATAACAGAAATTGCAGTACCTTAGGAACTGGGTGAGCTGGAGAAACCACGGCTGGCCAAACTATACTATAAGCAGTATTTCTTTGCCCCTGAAAGAAGAAGGATCTTTGCTGCTGATTGTTTGGCTGCCTGTGCAGGTGGATACGATTGCACCAAGAAAAGATTACATGGTAGCCAGTCACAGGACCTGTTAACAGATAAGTTAAAAATGGTTAATGTCTTTTTCTACTACCACATCACAAAATGCAGACTACAGAAAAAGAAGCGCATCACGTACAACAGATAGAACTTATGCAGTAGGCAAGAGTAGTTCAAACTGTTCAAATCTTCTACTGTTAAAGAAAGAACATTAACACCAAGAAGCAATCAGAACAAAAAACTCCCCAAACAATACGTTGAAGCTTTATAAACTACCAGATCTATTTTTATTCGATGCATTATAAAGTGGTGTGGGTAAATTCTTCAAGGCTTACAGCCAGAAGCAACGCTCCAACTGGCCCCTGCTTGCAGCAATTTGCACGGCTAGAAGCTGCACTGTTCAAGGCAATGGGAAACGGCAAATAAAGGACAACAGCAAGAAAAGAGGAGAGGAAAAAAAAAGATTTAAGGCTGATTTCAGGCAATATTTTCACCTGCATTTTTGCTGAACTGGTCACAGAGTCGAGCATAACCAAGTTATTATTGCTCTTGTAATTTGTACCAAGACACAAGGATTTGTCCTGCCAGGCAAGGCAACAGAATCAACTTCAAGAGATATTTTTAATCCTGAACAAAGTCAACGGACTGGATTAAAATTTGTCATTCACTTGGAATATTCTAATCAGATTTCCATTTAATTCACATAGGAATTTGGGACAGCAATTCATCAGAGTACTCATTGCACAAACTTAGTTGTTGGGCAATGACACAACTTGCCTCTCTTAAGAAAAAAGGGCAAAATAAGGGCATTGAGGTCCAAAGGTTTTCAGAGACACCAAACCCAAAATAATGCATAACAAAAGACAATGCTAGCATCAACACCAGGAAATGTACTAAATTCAAAAGGTTTATCAACACTGGCCAATTAAATTGCAAGTACATGTGGTGCATACTTCCATGACTCAAACACTCTACAATCTAAAGAGAGGGATTTTGTGAAACTTAACTTTCACATCATAGTGAATCTGCTTCTGAAAAATATCATAAGTATACAAACACAAGAGCAGTCTTTTGTGGCAAATAACCCATACGAATAACTACTTTTTAATAAAAAGAAAGTGTTTTCATTTAAACAGAACTAAACATATTTATATCACAGAATTAAGGAATTAATCTACTGCATATTTGGTAACTACGTAAGTTTTTTTTCAGAAGAAATGTTTCCTCTATACTTGCATTTTTTGTATTGTACCTTCCTTCAGATTCATTTAGCATGTCCAGATGCAGAAATTATCCTTCCACATGCACACAATAGACCGCCCTTTTACAGCATTTCATGATATCCAGAAGATTCGAGTTACACACTCTTTTTTGAGCCTCAAGCCCCTGAATGAACAAAACAATTGCATGCGGTTTGCTTTAGAAGTGTTCTCAACTGTCTCTTTGCACACTGATCACTGCTATGTTTAGTGACCAGTACCTGAATTTGTACAAGACCCGAAAAGCTGCAGAAACTTTTACTCAATGTGAGCAAATTTTTACTGTTTTTTTTAAGTTGTTTATAAGTAATTAGGCAGAGTTGCAGACTAAGGCTCAGAGTAAGCTCTCAGTATAACCCAGGTACCCCAATGGAAGTTGCCTCCTTCAAGTGACTCCATGGAAGTGGAGCTGCCCATTTAACAGAGAGTGGATTGGTTTGGTGATGTTTTAATTATCACTTAATCAACAACCTCATAATCTACTGCCTCCGCAGGGCCTCCTTCACAAGAAAAAATCATCGTCCAATTAAAAAAAAAAAATCTGGGCCATCTAACCTGCATAACATGTAAGTACACCCAACAAACCCATCCTACAAACTCCCTGGCTTGTTTGCACCCATTTCTGGAAGCACAAAATCTGCCCAAGCAGCAACAATTGGGTCATCAGAAGAAGCAATCAGCCTGCCAGCATAAGCCGAGATAGCTCTCTCAGAGTACAGTGGAAGTATCTTGCTCTAAGTGCAGCTGAAGGTACTATAAAAATATTGAAAACCAACATTCACTGATGCGCTCAGCTAAAGTCCACGTGGACAGCAATACATGAACATGTATTTCAAATGCTCCCCTTGATGCATAGCATGCTGCCCAGGCACCGAGTTTACTGTGCAAAAGTCTAACTGGGGAAGGAAAGGTGCAACTGTGCTTGTCGATTATTGAACAATAAAACTCAAAATGTCCCAAATACATGCTCTTAAATACATTAAACCAGTTTATATTCATGGGTGCATGCCTATCGACTATCTCACATTCAGAAAGGACACCTTTTATTTGGAATAAAATATTTACCTCTGTTCTCCCAAAGATACACTGTAAGTGTTGTCACAAGATAACAGGATAATAAGGTACTGTAGTCTGTTGTTATTCTACTAACTACTCATTATAAACCAGACACATACAAAAATATCTACTTCCTGAACAGGTGAAATACGACAACCAAATAAATATCACTATACTATAACACGCATCCTAAAACATATCACAAGTATTATAAACATAGGACAATTAAACCTTTATTTGAAATGTAAAAAATCACAACGGAAAACATTCTCTTACAAAGTAAAAATAAATTAAAATAAAGTGGCATTAAAATATAATGAGGTTACTGTTTTACAATGAAAATCTGGACTGCGTCCACACACTTCCTTCCTTAAGAAAGCCTTCTTAATGTCTCCACAGCACCTTTTATTTTTTAAGCTCCCATATTCACTGCTAATTTGATACAGCAACATCATCAATCACCGGAGACAGGAACAAGTCTGGCTCTGATATTCCCTCCTCCCCATCCCTTACATCTATCAAAGCTTTTCTCGGTGCCTTATTTACTGCTGCAACACTGGCACTCAAGCACATCCTTTTTTGTTAGGCTTTCTGCATATATTAGTTACTACAACATAGTTCATAAGTGTGGGATTTGTGCAGCTCCCAGTGGCAACTGCAGCAATGGGAGCAAGCCCAGAGGCTGAAGCTGGGCAGCGTGCAAAGGTGACTCTTGATATGCTGCTTCTCTCCCCAAACGATAAGGCTGCGTCACTTGCCACGAGTAACAGAATACTGACTATCAGCTGCCATGAGGAAAATTATTACCAGCGTTACTCAAATCACATCAGCGGATACGATGCGCTGAGCACCAAAAATTACAGTCAGCTGCTCCTCTGACTCGACAGTGAATCACACTGTGCAATCCGTACGTACGCGTGTCCTGCCAGAGCCGCTGGATTCCTCAGCAGAGCTTCCACACCTTCATTTCTATTAATAATATAAATATGCACTGTGAGCTTTTGTGAATTACCACATGAATTTATCTTGTGTGAAAGTTACATTTTCTTTTTCTTTTAAACGAGTCAGCCAAAGGGGCTGAAAACAGAATTCAAGTATGATGATGGGTGGGAGCATTTTAAGTGACTGATTTTGCAGCACAATGTGCCTCATATTTATTAGCCTTTTACTCTAGGTCTATTTTAATTGTTATCTGTTCATGCATCCTACACCATATAATGAAATGCTCCCATTTCACTAACAGCGCAGAGAGTTTTTGATGTGTATCTCTATTAATGACCCTTAATTAAGTTGATTTTAGTCATTTAGACATGATTTTCCTCTGGTCAAGAAGTATTTTTAAAGGGAGATACTGCAAATGAACTCTCACATAAGCTGTTTCCTAGTGCTTCTTGTTTAAGTGTTACAACAATTTACAAGCTGTTTTCAATGAATGAGGTGTGGGGTGGCCATCTAAAAAAAACGCTCATGCACATGATTCATCAAATGTAATTGTTAACAACCTTTTTTTTTTTTATTATTTATTTAAGAAAGTTTTCTCATTTCCAAGCAATCAGTAAATGCTACCAAAGTAAAAACTTCATGACAGTTCTATGAAACAATGAATATGAGGGTACATCTTAAAAAGAGCCAAGAAATAAAATTAACATATTTTGAAGTAATTTAGTCATAGTATAAACAGAAGCACAGTACTAAAATTATTTAGGATTACTAGAATTAACATCCAACTGATGTAGGAAATAAAATCAACTTGCTTTTGATCAAGTAAATCTTACTTAATATATATAAACAATTAAGGACAAAAGTGTTGTTCAGGGAACTGATTTCAAAATAAGTGATTTAATTTTTTTTTGACTTGAAAAAAGAATGACCATGAAAATTTTCTCAGTATATATGCATTTGGGGGTAAAACACTAGAGATCTGTAATTTGTCTTGTCAGGTAATTTTAATGTTATATCACAATTTTGCTTCTTTCAGCAAATATTCATTTTGCTGAATCTTCAGAGGAATAAAGTTTAAAATGAGGTACTAAAAATCACTGTGAGTAATAATTTGTGGAATTCAATCAATGTGACCAGGTAAGAATACATAGCTTTTCACTGTTGTTTACCAAATATTCCCATTTTTCAATCCAAAGCAATGGTTTGAAAGACCTGTACTTGTAATTACAATTCTGCCTAATAAAACACTGACTTTCTAATCCCTTTAAAGATTACAGCTTCAAAAATAAAATGTGAAAGATTAAAGGTTCTCTCCCACTCTGTGTAACCTGTGTAGCAGAAGAACAGCTCACATTTCACAGGCAATAACCTGTGCATTTGCTTAAAAAAAAAGGGGAAAAAAAAAAAGAACAACATAGGGAAATGCCTGAGGCAGTAGTTGAAACTGATTGGGCAAAGTAGAGGGACAAGAGCCCTTGAAATTAAACAAAAGCAAATTCATTCTGTTGACAGATGTTGATTACATCAAAGCCACTAAAAAACTTTTCTTTTCTTTTTTCCTTTTTTGCAACTAATACCTCTGTGTTTCCTGTAGGTTGAGGATGTAACGCATCTTAATCAACAAAACCCAACATATAATAATTTTTAAATTTGGTAAAAATATATTGTAGCAAGGTCTTAAAAACAGATTTCTCCAAACAAGAGTGTATTCAGATGGTCATGTCTGCATACCCGTGCTGGTCACGGCATCATCAGCCCCTTACTTCCAGGGGTTAACTGCTCTGGCAGCCAAATAAAATACAGAGAGAGCTGTGTAATTATGGAGACAGTCAAAGGGCAGACTCTATTTTGAAATCTATTTGCACAGACAAGGTCTTCCAATTTTGCTTACAGGAAACAAGCTGGTAAAGGGGTTCTCCTCTCCAGATGCTTTCCACACTTTTTTCCCACATCAGGAAATCATGGACATGGACACCATGCAGCTCTGTTTCCTGCATTGCAGGACTCTGTCATTACAAGAAGAGCATATCCATGCTCGTGAGAAATATTTCCTCCTAATTGCCCATATTAGGGGAAAGCAAACCCCACGAGGACTACTGAAAATGCAACTATGAGCAATTTGTAAACAGGACACAGCCACAGCTGTCATGATGGTACTGGAAAAGAAAAAACAGGAATGAAAGGGTAAAAACACTCTGATCTTAATAGCATGATTGGGGAAATGAAATATTCATCAAGATAAATGTGACTTCAGTTACAACAGCAACACATTGGTGAAAACCTCAACGGCATGCCCACCACTGTACCTGGATAAACCCAAACACAGACCAGCATCTTGCAAACGTCACATTCTAATTGACATTGTTTTATTTAATTATTGAAATTAATGGGAAATTAACCACAGAAGTTGTTGAGTTAATGAAGGCATTAACAGAATTGCTGTTATTGTTGTTCTCATATGAGCCAATAAAGCAAGGCAATGACCAAATGCCAATTGACTCCAAAGAAGCAGAGTCAGCCCCTCTGCTAACCACTGAGACTCCTCAACAACACTGAAGAAAAGTCTAGTTTGGCTCTCAGGACCAGTTATGCTCCCTGCTGATTAAAATTTTGCCCTTACTTCATGGAGGGTAGAAAACCCAGGAATTTGTTTGCTATATGCTAATAAAAATTACTTTTCTAATCAGTTGTAAATTTATAAACTATATAAAAACATGTTCTTGTTTAGCTTTACTTACTATGACTTAGCACACTAAAACAATGAATCAGTGCCTTCTGGAATAGTGCTGTTCTTTTAATTCATTATTCAGTCAAACTCAGGGCCAACGAAATAGCTGTTCTGCAAGTTGGTAAACTGGGAAACCACAGAGGATCAGAACCTCTTCTATTTACAGGAAGGATGGCAGCCTAAGGGTACTTCATCCCAATAATAACAACATTCAAGTAATGGTGCCCAGGTCATGACAAGCCATGACCCTCCCCATAGCTCCTGCAGAAAGCTGGCTCGGTGCCACCTTTTATCAGCAGCAACCGACAGCGCAACTTTAACAAACAAGAAGAAAAGGAAAAATTAATTTTATATCCTTAAAAATCCCTTTGACCAATCGAGGAGTCAACTACACATAAACACAAAGAGGCACATCAAGCCAGTATAAGAAATAAATTCATTGACTGAGTAAAATTCTCTTTCCCATTTTATTCTAGGATTTAAAAAACATAGCATAAAACCTAACAATACATTAATTATATTCATTCACGTAAAAGGAAATTAATTGTCTATTTCAGAAAACAGGACTGAGCTGTACAGGTTTAACTTTGGGAACAGGGCACTGTAGTTCTCTAACAGAACCTTCCATCCTACTGTTATTCCTACTACATTTTCTCTCTCTGATAAAATAACACAAGTAGAAAGTAAAAAGAAAGTGTTGCCTAAAGCAGTATCACAGCAAAATGAAATAAGTCAGGTACAAAAACTGGACAAAGCAATATTAATAGTTTCACACACAGTTAATATCAGGGGAATTTAGGCTCCAGATCACAGCATCTGGCAAGTTTCAACTTCTATGAGAAACACTCCTCTTATGTTACTGCATTCCTCTATTGAGTAAATTAATTTATCATAAAGTGAATAGATTAGAATGAGAAACATATCTCCACAGGCTTGCATATTTAAATACACTTTCAATCACTTTCTATCTACTTTTAGTTTTTTTAAAAGATCAGAGAGGAATTACTTTTGCTTGAAAGACTGGTGATTGTACTCACTATTTTGGTTTTGTAGGGAAGTAACAACTGTTGGAACAAGTTACTCGGTTTAAAAAATAGCAGTTGTTTCAGATCGAAATAATAAGCTATTCAAATAATCCTTACACACGCACACAATACCGAATCTTGTTGTTAATATGCACCCACCCACAGCTTTAACATCCATTGAATCCTACCGGGATAAAATCTTTTCAGGTGCTCTGTGAAACAACTGTTTCTCAACTGGCATGGTTACGTCCTATATACACGCCTAACACAGTATTACACGTTAAAAATAAATCCCACTTTAACCTCTTAAATTTCCACCTGAAACGGAAAAAATATGCCTGAATCACCACAAAAAACATTTCCCACAGAAACCCTGCCAGTGGGTGAGCAAGACTGCTGAAATAGGAGCAATCTCTGCACAGAAAATTAAGGAGTGCTCCTTAACGTCATATCAGGATTTTCTGTGTAGCTTGAGACACAGGAAGAGAACAGGCAGTTTGAGTCTTTTCCCCACACAAAATCTAAGACCCATTGCAATAATTACTTTCAATACACCTGCAGCCGGATCTCTAAGGATACAAGGTATTCCTGAACAGTAAGCCAGTCTCATGTCAAAATTGAAAAAAAGTGTACACTGCTAGCAATTTGCAAATGAATACCTTAATAAAATAAGATTACATTACTACTCACTTGGTAAAAATGACAGCTAGCAGTGTTTCTTGTCTTGTATTAAATGTTAATTACTTATATTGTCCTGTTTTCAGATGAAAACACGAGTTACGTTAGGTCAGTGAGTCTTTACTGAGAAAACACATACATGTCCTGAGCTAGAGTGAATAGTGTAAGGCTGAGGAATTACATCCTATAACCCAGACTTCAAAATATATGAGCAGGTAAGTGTTAGAGACTACAGCTGTTTCTACTAGGATATTGTGGTGGTGGTGAAAACAAGCTCTTTTTTTTTTTTTCAAGAAGATGATCTGCACAAGGAAGATGTTGCAGTCAAGGGCTTGCTGCAGATAACTTCTAGTATTCTTATTAAAACATTTCTTTTAAAACCTGTCAGTCTAGCACATACTAATAGCACATACTAATGTATGTGCTATTAATGCATAACTTGAAAGCTTATTTATAAATATATGACATTTGAGTCACTGAACAAATTATAATGACAGGATTATGGATCAAATTTGGAAGAGTATGGTACAATGTTTGGGAGCTGGTGTAATATTGTGGGGTTTTTTAAATACCTTTTGCTTATCTCCTTGCTTAACATTTACAAAGACCTCTTTCTTATCATTAAAGTCCCTGTTTATCAAACAGCGATACAGGAAGAAGCTGTTTACATTTTCAGAAGTACCAACATACATCACTTATGACAAAAAAAACAAGCACTCCATAAGAAATTCTCAATCACTGCCAATCACATGCACTAAAATATACATAAACCAAAGCACGTGGTGTGAACTATATTAGGTTCAAACTGAACATAGAATTACAACTATAATAAACAAAACCCAAATAATTACAAGTGACTCATAGGCCTATTTACACATCTCACCAAACTGCTGGAAAGATAGGTAACCATAGAAACCTGACAGCCTAAATTCAGTACTTTAAAATTTGTATTTAGTTTAAAATGCTGAAAATTATGTTTCTATTTGACAAAATCCATATTTTTAGAGGCTTCAGTTTAAGCTTTAGTACTTAAATAAATGCTTAAAATATTTCATGTCTTGATTACTTTTAGATTTGATTTTACCCAAGTAAAGATTACAGTTTACCCTTTGTAATATAAAATGTTAATGCTGCAAATCAATATTTCTAACATTTCTTTAAGGACCGTAATTAAATAATGATATAAAGCAAACACTCCTGTACTTACTGTTAAATGTTTTGCATATAGACTTTTCCAAGCTGCACGCTAACAAAAAAAAAAAGATTACTCAAATTAACTGTTAAAGCTGAAATGCTAATAGCCTTTTCAACTTATAGTTCTTTTTCACCGACAATTACAATCTGCATGGCTTAAAATTTAATACTATGATTAGTACTAATGTCCTATATTTTACTTCATAATCTAAATGAGTAAAATAGTATTTTTGTAGTTCACTGGCTCTTATACTTAAGCTGTAATGTTCAGTGTGTATTTCATTATGCAGATGAGCAATGGATGTTGTCTAACATGATTTAAATGGGTCAACAGTATTTTCCTATTCACATTAATCATCCAGACAGCCACAAAAAAAAAAGGGGGGAGGTTAAAAAAAGCCTTGAAAACTAACCTAGGAAATCTCTTTTTATCAGCGACTCTTCCCATTAGTCAAAGCACAGCAAACCCCTGCTGCAGGAGCGGAGCAAAGCGGAGAGCCAAGGCTGGTGCTGGTGCTGTGGCTGGTGCTCAGCTCCCACGGCAGCCGGGCCGGCAGCGGGCAGTGCTGCCCACGGCCCTGTGCCAAGAATGATTCTCGTCCCACAAAGTTCAATGGGAGCTGTGTGTTGACAAACTGAGCAAATTTGAATCGGCAAAATTCGTTCTTGGCAGAGGGACATGCGACTGTGCTGAATGCAAAGGCGTGCTGCCTGCTGACGCCGCGCTGGCAGCCGGGCTGCTCCTGCCTAAATACGCTTGTTGGAAAACTCCCACTGAAGTCAAAGGACACTGGATCAGGCCAGTCATTTATAAAGCACATTAAAATTAAGGGCTCTATTCTCAAGCCATGTAACCATCATCTACGGCCCATTTAATATACAGTATATCACAAATAAAACGGTAATTTATAAATAACAGTGCTTGTGTGGAAAGGGAAGCTGCTCTAATAAACACCAAAGGGAAAGAACAGAAGTACAAAACATGCAGAAAATAACAGGAAGTTGAGGTGCCAAATATTCAGAATCACTTATGCAGTGAACATAAAACTTGGATTAAAAAAAAGGTGGTGATCGCGATTCCTTCAAACATGGAAGTATTGCTGCGGTACAAAATCTCTGTAAAGGCAGAGGTAACAGAGTGCAAACAGGGCTGGCAGAGCTTGCTTGAGACACCCCACACTGTTCATATCACAGGGCAGGTCCTGCTGGGCAACACAGGGAAGGTCCAGGCTTCTCAGAGAAAGGATGCATGAGCTGTGAGGCCATGGACAGGCAGACAGCAGGACTCCTTACCTCCTCCCTTAACTGCTGCTCGACAGCGGCTTTACCAGCGACCAGTCTTTGCATCCATCCTTGTTTAGAGACACTAATATCAGCACAACCATTGACAATTCCATTTATTTTCTAGTAACAAATTTTAAACCTTAAAACTTCGGCTGTGGCTTCTGTTGGAAGTAGCTGTTACTTACTAAATAGGTATCAGTGATACAGCATGCAACACACTTTCCCAGAATCGATACTGGCCACTCACTTACTATCACAATCTAAATTTCTGATTTTGAGATATGAAAACCAGTAACATGGCTTGAGCACTGGCCACTGGCTTTCTCTGACAGCCTTTGCTATGCTTCCTTTTCCAATCCACAGATGTAAATGAAGGGCAGTAGGAACTGAGCTTCAGCTTTTAAAGTAATCTAATTGACATATGGCAAAGTAGCAGGTTTCCAACTATTCAGACCTCACAAGACTTCATTTCAGCTTTTCTCTGCACAGATAGTAAGTCTAGAAGAAGCAATAAATATTTTGCTTTCCACAACATGAAGATGATCTCACTTGCTAGCCAAATATCACAGGCACTTTTTTCAGAGGAGACTTAGCTGCTTTGTCTGCGAGGCTGGGCAGCAATCCATTAAATTCTTCATGGAGATATCCCACTTAAACAATTACTAATTCGCAAACTTAACTGAGAATTTTTAGATTGTCTTGCACTATTCATCAAACACCCACCTCAGCTCTCTTTTTTTTCTTGTTGTTGCTGCTGCAAGATTGTGGTTTAAACACACAGATTTGCAATAGTATTGCTCACTGGAGAGACACAGCAGTGTGGGGGCAACCTGAGCCCACAGCTGGATCTCCCAGTTACTCTGACAGGAGCCAGTTGCTTGCAAGTGAGGATAAGTTTCAGCCAGAACACAGCTGGAGCTTTGGTTAGATAGAAAGAGCTCTGGAGGCAGAACTGATGCAAGAGACAACATCTGTAAAGATATAAATTGCATAAAAAGAAGAATTTTTGCAAAGGCTTCCCATTCAATTTGACACAAAAAGAGGGCATTTTTACTTCTAAGCAGCATTTAACATGAGTGGAAAAGAAGGCTGCACAGCTGCTTGCGTGTCATGCAAGACACAGGCTCATATTGCATTCCTCATGGGAAGGACTGAAAAAACAAATAAAAACGGGCTAGTAGTAAAGCCATGCATCTGTCAAGAAGCACACATTGATGCTATTAAGAAAGCTCAGTGATCCTGGCAGCCCCTGCTAAATCTGATAGTGCAGATCCATCTTGACAGTGCTTTACCAAACCTGTGTATCTGCATAGACGTCTCTATTTTTCTGGTGATTCCAGCTGCAAAGGCACTACTTTTCTACTTTAAAAGTCAGGTCAGTGAAGTTGTTCATTAAACCTCTATACAGATGTGATTCATGATGCACTATAAATTATTCTGATGATTATAAAGTAGAGCTGGACAGAGAAAGTATAAAACCCTCAGCTCTGGAGCGAGCACTGGTGGTGCTCCCACAACTTTCTGCAGAAGCACAGCTGCAGAATCAGGCACCTTCTGCTTTCAACTTCATATCTTTGGCCTGTCTCTTGGAAGACTTCAGTCCATCATCTGGATAAATTCTAAGTGAGAAGCTTTGCTGCTAAAATATATGAAAGATGTGATAACAGAAGATATATGTTACAAAATTGTAGCTGAGAAATATACAGGAGGAGGTCTCAACTCCTTTTGACCCTAATGTCATTCCCAAATCAGCAAAATCAGTTAATTATGTGCTAAGAATCCTGCTGCATATTTTAATAATGGAAATGGTTAAGTCCATTTAAACCCACGCATGTGACCTACTGCAAACTGATGTAACTGTGAATTTGAAGACCCTCGCCATGACTTTATAAATGTCAAGGCTCCAGATTTAAATTCACTGTGCAGACAGCTGCAGCAAAGTTGACTCTGACTTGGCTGCTGATGCTGCAGAGGCACATTTAGCAGAAGCGATGTGCCTGTGCCTCCGCTGTGCCTGCTCACAGTGCAGTGGTTGGCCGTCCTTCATCATCACTGGTCACATCAGAGGGGACACGAGAGAATTGATGCCTTTACTCCAGCCACCTCAGCAGATTATTATTTTCAGCTGGGTGAACTTCCAGCTGGCAACCTCCCACCAACCCCTCTGCAACATCCAGGTAGGTCCTACAGCTGGGATACTGTTGCAGCAAAAGCTGCCAAGGTTTCTCTACCAGCTACCTTATTCCATAACTGATTTTGTGAAGCAGTTTTTACAAGAGAGTCACGCGGACAAAATAGACTTCAAATGAACAAAAGCTGGACCATGTTTATCAAGCAGGTGTTGGAAATGGCCACTTCTCCTGTAGTCTTTGGGTTGCACTGCAATTAAACGTTTTGCCACCAGATATGTATTAGCTAAGGAGAGTACTCTACAACCCGAACCTGACAGACAATGTGACAATACCACTCAAAAAACCACTGGGACACAATTATAACAGTAATTCTTGCTGGTACAACTTGATCTTTTAGAGGAACTAATTTAAGCACTCCCAGGAGAGAACTATTCTCCTGAGCTGACTTTCTCCTGAATTAGTAGGGTCTGCCAGAGCATGAACAAATCCTTTTAAATGCAGCAAGTCCTACCATTTTATTTATTCCTTTAAAGAACACCCATTTCCTTCAAGTCACTGTCATGAGCCATAAGAAGTATGTTAATAATCATCAGTGCAGAACAACCAGCAATTGTTGTTGGTTTGGGAAGTGAGACCTGCCTCGTCACCACACTGGGGTTAGTTAAAAAAGCATATAGTAATGAAATTAAGACTCATCACTGCCTGTCATTTCATCCACAATGCAAGAGTGTGAATTGATTCTCAGACCTGCACAAATCACCGTGGGAAACAACTTATTCCAGTGTCAAACCAGGACATCTTTGCAAGACAACTATCTATCCAGCAGAGAAGGACTTCAACTCAACAACTCTAGACAAGTTTACAAGCACATTCAAGAGCTATGCACCCAAGCAGATCTGCGGTGACCACACCATCTAGTACATAAATCACCTCATTTTTATGACTTGTGGAAGGAGGTTAGAAGCTTACTGTTGCTTTTCTCCAACTCCATCTTCATCTGTGTCTATCAGAAAATCTAAGACTGAAAAGCTGGAATTTATGTGAGAAACAAACAATTTCTTTGCCATTTTCTTTCAATGTTATGCCACATCTGCTGCCTCTCATAATTTTATAAACACATAGGGCAGGACCTAATTTAGGTTTATATAAAACTAAACATGATACAGATAGTTAGAGAAGTGTAAACTTTCCTTTAGAGAGCACCTGATATGCCATTAGTATTAATGTATAAATATAGATGCTGTTCATTACTGCAGTAGTCCTTTAGTTCAAAATAAGCTTGATCTTACATTGAAACATAGTTTTAAACAGGTATTTTAACCATAAATAAATAACTGAAAGTAAATAGTTTTAAAACATGAAAGTTGGAGACTTTATACAGCTGGTTAGAGTGGCTGGTTATTTATCATCTAAATTCGAAAGAGAACAGTGCGACTGCCAAGAACACTCATGAACGTTTTCTCAGGCTGCACACTACAGAGTATTCCTGCCAAAAGCCCTCTGAGGAGCTCTGAAGAGCCCTTTATTCCCCTTTTTATTCCCCTTTATTCCCCATGCAGCAAGGCAGTTTGTTGAACACTTGGTTTCTAACATTTTCCTCTTTGTTCAGAAATTAAGAAGTAAGCGGAAAGACATCTACCGATTAGGAAAGGACGATGCCTATAAAAGGAGAGCTCCCCAGGGAACTGGTCATTTAACAAGATAAACAAACAAACTTTCTATACTTTGTTTCCATGACATAAAACATTTCCAGACTGTTTTCCATGCAAATAATGTTTTTAATATGAACTAGCTCAAAGAAAGTAAAAAAAAAAAATATTAATTCGAGCTTCCCCTACCCAGGAGCATCTGCAGTAACCACTTCCAAGGAACAGCTGGTAATCATATGGTTACAGCCCTTTGCCAATGAACAGTTCACCTTATAAATACTACCTTAAATTATTTCTCCTAAATCCTTCTAAAAATATAGCAAAATAATACAATAACTAAGACAAAACAGAGAATTCTGATACTGGTGAGACTGCACCTCGAATCCTGTGTTCAGTTCTGGGCCCCTCACCACAAGAAGGATGTTGAGGCTCTGGAGCGAGTCCAGAGAAGAGCAACGAAGCTGGTGAAGGGGCTGGAGAACAGGCCTTATGAGGAGCGGCTGAGAGAGCTGGGGGTGTTTAGCCTGGAGAAGAGGAGGCTGAGAGGAGACCTCATTGCTCTCTACAACTACCTGAAAGGAGGTTGTGGAGAGGAGGGAGCTGGGCTCTTCTCCCAAGTGACAGGGGACAGGACAAGAGGGAATGGCCTCAAGCTCCGCCAGGGGAGGTTCAGGCTTGACATAAGGAAAAAATTCTTCCCTGAAAGGGTCATTGGGCAATGGAACAGGCTGTCCAGGGAGGTGGTTGACTCGCCTTCCCTGGAGGTATTTAAGGTGTGGGTGGATGAGATACTGAGGGGCATGGTTTAGAGATTGGTGGGAATGGTTGGACTCGATGATCCAGTGGGTCTCTTCCAACCTGGTGATTTTATGATTCTACGATAAACATAGCCCCATACTATTCCTGCCTGAATTGCATCCAGTCAACTACAAGACCTTACTCTGTGACAGATAATTTTTCGTGCTTACTCTCTCACATTTTACTCCTACAATTAAACATGCACTATTATGGTTATGTGTCACACCTTATAAAGTGAATGAGACTACACTTAAGTAATTGTGAATCTTTTTAAGACGGGGCATTTGTTTCTTTCACATCTCTAACCTGATACAGTAAACCAAGATCAGGGTCAAAGTATTTTATATATATTTATATCGTGCAGGAGAAGCCGGGGTGCAGGAATGACCAAAATGAGGGATGAGTAGACAAAGAGCTGATGAAACTTGTGCAACACGGCAAGAGCTGTTAAGCAGAAGCAGCGCAAAGAACAAGAGCTTTGGTGATGATTGCGCAGACTGACGGAAAGGTCAGGGAGAGAAAAGTTACCACAGTCCAGACAGAAACGTAAGAAGGCAGGAAGGCAGGAAGCAATGGCAAAACAGGAGAAGTTAGAAGTTCTGGGAATGTGGCAAACAAAACCCAAGACACACAGAGAGGGTAAGAAGTGACTGATTGAAAAGAAACCCTTACTATATAATAGCCTGGTTTTGAATGTTAAGAAATGGTTCCTCTTAAATAATAGTCTAGAGTCTGTTTTCACTCTAGATAACACCATTGGACCAATGATGTGATCTGAACTTCTGAATACAACACACTAGTGACTTTTCTTAAATGGAAGCTAGAACTTGACTTCATACAGTGCCTTTCATACTTAGTGTGTAAGAAATTGCTTTAAATACTGGCAGGCAAACAGCCATTACGCACTCAAGAGCTCATACATAATAATACTTAGCATTTTTATAGTGCTTTTCATACTCGAAGTGCTTTACAAACAACTCATTAATTTCAGCCAAGGCACCTGCAAGGTATATAAATATCTGCATTGTAGGCGTAGAAAGACACAAAGTTCAGTGGCTTATGCAACGCCATGCACACCACCAGCCTCAAAATCCCCTGGCTCTTAGTCCCATAAAGGACCTGAGCCCCACTTTGTGTTGATATCATGCCTTCTCTTCAGCTACATGGCTGCAAGAGAACTTGTCTTATTGCAAGAACGGCAGCAGACTAGCAGGTGAGCTCCCAAGAACTGCTAGGTCTCACCAGGACCACTGACCCCAGGAAGCAGGATGTCCACAAGACACACATCATAGGTTCTCACACTGATTCACCACCAAGCAGCGAGCCAAGGAAGCCTCTGGACTCGTAAAGCCCTTTGCCTCTCTCCCCTGTTTATTCTGCAAACTGCTACACAGTCTCCAGGGCAGGAGACTCCTACTATACCCACAACAGAAACCTGAAGCCTGTGGCCTTGGAGTGTGGCCACAATACAAGAAAACAACTTAAGCTTCACTTCTCAGGAGTTCTCTATCAAAAATTCAGAGTGAACTTTGTCTAGCAAGAACAATAACTTGCTCCCTCACTGGTGACTGGAAAAAAATTCTTAATGTGATGATACCAGGATCATACATTTACATTAACATTTTTCGAGGTTTAAAAAGACCTGATATTATTATTTTTCTTTTTTTAAACCTCAGAAGTGTCAAACCTGGAGCAGAAAAGAAGCCGGGAAGACATGAACTGTAATACAATACCTGTACTGTGATGCAGCAGACCTGGTATTCTCTTGCACAGAGAAAAAAAAAAATTTAGTAATGATATTTTCATTTCAGATGTTTGTTAGATTTAAATAAGTAAATCTGAGAATCTTTATTTGATTAATCTTCACATTGCAGACCTAGAGCTTTACATGTTCTTGAGCCACTGTAGTTACTTCCAGGGTAAACAGCTCGTGTTTGTAAGAACAATTCAGTCAGATAAACTCTTAAAATAACAGAAAAGTAAAAAACAGTTGAAGGCAATTTCTTCCACACTTTTACTTAAGATATCAGGGAAAAAAGTCTCTCTACAAGTAGTGGCATAACATATTACTGAGGTAAATGTAAGCAGTAAAAGACAAATGAACAATGGCAAACCTGTATGTAGCTAAAAGAGTAATTGACATGTTCTGCCTGCCTGTCCAGTCCAGCTGTACATAAAACCTAGAATAGGAGGAAAGAAGCAGCTTCTAATTACTCTTCCCCATCTTACTTTTTTTAAACTCACAAACGAAAAAAACCCCAAAATACACCAAGATCACACAATCCTAAGCAACATGAAGAAACAGCTCCTGATCATTAATTGGTAACCACGTTTCCCACATTTAGAAGAATTTTAACATAACGATTGCATTTACTTTGAAGTGGGCTCATGCCTGACTGCCAAGTTCATGCTTTATAAAAAAAATGTCAAATTTGAAATTTACAACTCCTGACAAAAATAAAGCATATTAGGGCAAACTGAAAATAAAACATATAGGAAATGTAATTAAATTTAATTAGATTGAACACTCACTCTGCAAGCATAATAAAATTCTAAAATTTTCAGAATAAAAATATCACCATGTAGCTAAAATTGTATACAATGTTTATATAATGCAGCTTTTCTAATGTAATTAAACAGATTAAAGAGAAGCATACAGGCACTAAATCAAAATATGTAACTGTATCCACTAAATCTGGAAGCATAAAAATGATTATGTAATACAACCCCTCCCCCAACATGATAATACTGTGCTGCAACAGGTTTTGTTATTTTCTTTAACAACTTGCCACTTTATTGGTAAGCAGCAATCAAGAGATGCCAGAGTAACTTCTTTTGCTGCCTGTGCTCTTGCTCTTCCCTGCTTCTGTTTTCAGTCTGAGTCCAAAAAGAATCTTTTTTCCTAATTATTAACAAAGGAAAACCAGATTTTACCATGGTGAGATACACCTCTCAGTAGTACAAATCAATACTACGTAAAAACAACAAAGAAAGTAATAAAAGTAGGAGGCGAGGCTTGAACAGTTTTCTTTCAATTCCCTTGGGAATTGTAGTACTAAAAGGTCTTGGATTCCCACACAGAGGGATCATAGTCATCAGTTACAGCAGCTCCTCTGGGCCTAAGTCCAGGTAGACTGCTTGTCTAAACTTGATGAAATATAGGCGCCATCAGGTAACAGTAGTGGTCAGGGAGACTCCAGAAATGTGTAACTAAAAACTGAAAAATGAAATTAAAACACTGCTCTAGCTGAACAGCCTCTTTCTACAGGATGCAATAACTGTAAGGCAGAGAGCGTACACCATTCAGACCACTCCATGCATACTTTCTCTTGTTTTTTCACATAACTAATATGAAAGTTACACTAGGCACAAATGTATATTTTAACAAACACTGATTTTAAATAAAAATATCTAAGAAAGAAACAACTGCAACAAATACACACAGCTTGATCAGGCACAATGCCAAAAAAAATAAAAAGAGCAATTGCCCTGTTACCTGCTCCCCCTTCCACTTCATTACTTCAAAACATTTTCAAATTAAATTTTAATGCTAATAAATATTGCTAGATTGACAGCAGTGGGATGTAGTGTCTAGAAACACTGCAAGCTATCGAGGGTTGGCACATCACCACGTCAAACTATTAAAGAGAAGAAGAGGCAGCGTGTCTGTCTTGACAGAGGAGCATTTCCAAGTGCTATAGGAATGTACTTGTTTGGCACTGGGGGAGAAGGAAGAGGGAATGAATCAAAGAGGGAAAATTATACAATTCCAGGTCGAGAAGATCACTGTAACTAGGGGTCCTACAGGTACTGTTAGCACAGAGAAGGGCTTTAACAGACTGCACGTGTGAACGAGCACCACTTTGAAATCCTGGTTTGTAATAAACCACCACCTCAAACTCTCCCCCTAACAATACAGAGAAAACCACACAAGATACGAGGTGCAGTATGTCAGACCGGCTCGGTTCAGTTCCCCCTCCAGAACTGGAGAACACCCACAACACACAGTGTCCAAACTTCACAATAATGTCATATGTCATGTTATCTAAATGTAGGAAGTCACTACACCTATGTCCACTGTTAAACTGTGTGTTAGCCTGATAGCACAGCAGCAGCCTCTAGGCCCCGTTTCATTCTGTCAATGCCGCATGGCCATGAGACCCTCCACAAATTACTCCCTGCGCGATACAGTTTCTCCATCCATCAGCTAGTGCTTACGATTTCAGTCCCTTTTGTCTGCTGTAGCTACCTGTGCTGTGAGCTCTCGGAGGCAAAAATGTTATGCTGTATGCTCATAGGGCAACTGACACTGTGGTCTTGGTTAGAGGAGCTGTGTGCTCTAAAATATAATTCATAATTTGAGGTCCAGAAATTCTTTAGGGATGATTCAGTCCCTCATTCTTTCTCTTCAAATGCTATATACCACAGTAAACAAGCCCAGAGGCCACCAGAGACCTGTGATATACTCTACGACTACTCCTGATGATTTAAAGTAGTGGAAGATGCAAGAACCAAGAAGCCAGAGACTTCACTTGCAGCTTGATCCTGTACATAGGCTTGGCAGGGTCATCTTCTGATGTAGATTTTAAGACTCTGAATCATTCTTTAGTTTAATCCCTAAAGATTAGAAAGTGGTATCTTTTATTTCTCTGATTTGCTGACCAGCACCACACCCATGGGCACCTTCCCACAAAGCAGCAAAGACTTTTTATGTATGGAAATGAATGGCTACATGAGTAGACATAAGTCAGTAAAGCTGTTGATGTGGCAGCAGCTTGAAGTTTCAGCAGCTAGCTGCCAGCTAAAAACACTCGGGTGATGCCTAACATCACTTACACAGATCCCTTAAATGTAACTGCACATGAAAACACTTCTGCTTTATAAGTTGCTCTCCCTCCTGCATCAAACTGAATCACGGAGCTGCCAAACCGAGCACAGCCTCCACTACAGGGGCTGTTGATCTACTAGATCAACAAGTTGGATCCAACTCATGCCACAGCTGGATATCAGCGAAAGGTTTTCCTTTGTTTAAAGGCAAACTTAGCTAATGCTGATTGGGAAACGTAAGGTCACTGAGAAACCACAGCCTTCAAATCCACCCACAGCCAGAAGTGATAGATCTTGTCAGAACAAAGGGGCTATGTGCTGCCAACAATACATTACCTCTCAACTGAAAGAAGAAAACAATTAAACACTTTATTGAAAGGGGAATATTTTTTCTCTCGTGCCTCAAACCATGAAAGTGAATGTCTCCTCCAGAGTTACTCATTGCTGCATTGTTGAAATGGGAATAATTCCTTGTCTGCCTGATTATTTTCAAGACAGGGATGAAACTACCTTAGGATCAATTGAAAAATGTTAAAAGTGTACTACAATCAAATGGTTTGAACTTCCACTGGGTGTCATCTGCAGCTGATAGTGCTAATGTTAAATTCTGGAGACATGAGTCTGTCTACAAATTAATGGAAAATATGAATTAATATTTTCTTCTAGCTAATTGCCCAGCTCACATATTGCACAGTGCAGCCAAGCACCATTTGATACTGAAAACTCTAATGAAAGTTTTCAATCACTTTTTCTCATCAGCCAAAAAAAAAAAAAAAAATCAGAATTACAGGACATGCATTTCATTATCATTCTGAAATACCAGGAAACGTGTAAACAAGTCTCCCCAAAACTGTTCTCTGTATGTGCTAAGGTTAATTTAAAAAAAACCCAGCATTAGTTTACAAGTATTGAAAGTTACCACAAGTGAAGATTAATTTTTCCAGCTGTAAATTTTTAAATTTCTTTTTAGCAGTGATGAAGATGTGGATGAAGAGATACTTTTGGCATTTGAACATTAATAGTGCTAGGATTTTAATGATTAAATACACTTACCAAAGGGTAAGCTACAACATTTTTTAAAAGAAATATAACTCCTATTTCAAAATGCATCATCAAAAATATGGAAACAGGCTGATTCAGTAGCACATGGCAGTTAAAAAATCTGGTACGCATGCTTTGATTTCAACAAAAAAAAAGAGAAAATTACCTTATTTTGAATTCTTCTTTCGCTTCCTCTTAAAAATATTGAAAAGTTTGCAGATCATGAGCATTATTAAGGGCTGGATAATAACAAAATGATACGGACCCTGTGTACCAGAAATACTGCTTAGTAAAAGATTCAGTAAAGCTTTTATGGATAACTCAAGAGACAAAAGACTTGTATGAGACAGTCATTACCACTCCATCTTCTAACGCAAATTCACTCAATTTCTTAAGTATGATCATGTTTTATGTCAACTTCTATTCCAATGCAGGAGTGGAAAAAGAGGTCTCCATTTGGTTAGAATGCACAAACAGCTTAAATATTGATAATGATAAGGATAAACTCCAAATTAAGTTTAAGGTAACGGAAATTACATGTCCTTAAAATACAACTCAGAACCTTATTTTTCACAGGGGTGTCCCCTGCTTCCACAAGGAACAGTAAGCACCCTTAACTGCATTCATGAAACAAAGCTGACTGCAGCTGTTTGATGAATTCTGGATAATGAATAAATATTTAATGAATAAAAGTAAGAGAAACATCTAAGAGATGTATTGCACACTCTCAGTTTACAACGACTTAACTTTAAAACTCTGGACAGTAATATGCCAGAAAGACTATTACAGAAAACTCATTCATAGTTAGAATTAGGGAAGAAAGACCAGAAATGAGGTGTATCAGTATTTAACACAGTAAGTATCTCAGTTTACAAAGGAAGTCTTCTCAACAATTATTTTCCTGGGGCTTAAAGTCCTGAAACGTCATTACAAGAAATGAGGGGCTTCTACTCCATAGTAATTTACTCACCTAAATGAATAAATCAGTAAGAGACTATGATGCCTTAAACCATCTAAGTTTTATTTGTAAACATGCAGTTCTTTCATGTCTTATAGTTTATTTTATTACCAATGAAGTAGCACAGGTGCAATTACTTCAATAACAGAAACTGTCACAGTTTACATTTACAAGACAATGAATCACTATATAATCTGTACTATTTGTAACTACAAACCATGACATGACGCACTGATTTGATACGTCCGTGTTCTGGATGCTTCTTAGTTGTATTTTACAAAACAGTAAATGCAATTCACACTTCAATGCATCACCTGTAAAATCCTTTTCAAATACTCTTCAGGTAAGGGTGGCAGCTAAAATGCCGCTCAACCCACTGCAAGGCCACTCTGAAGTGCAGTGTTTGAGCACGCAGAATTTCACAAAGCTTTGTGCAAGCCACTCACTCTTACAAAGTTGTGTCCCTTCACCTTGGGCTGACAGTGCTGTAATTCTGACACTAGCAAGGAGAGAATACTGAAATGATTTCCCAATATGCCTTCTGAAAAGGCACAAACTGTCTTTTTACCTTCCTACAACGTTTCATTCAACTTATTTTCCTTTTTCAAATATAATAAAGATTTTTTTAGGCTAGCAGAAGTCCTTCTAATAGCTGGAGGAAATATTTAACCAGTATACAAACTTCCAAGATCTCTGCTGTTCAAACACACTTAGTTGAAACAGTTTCATAATAAATAAAAATTTCCTTTCATTATTTATAAAAACATAACTTCAGAAATATGAAAAAATATCACAAAAGAAGCTATAAAAAGTAATTTTCATTCAATTTAGACAGAATAGGTTCCCTCAGGTGAACAGAAATCTAATTTAAATCACTTCTGTCTTACAGCATTTGCAAATTAAATTATACTGAACTATCCAATTCAGAGAAAATTGAATTTAGTTTAATCAGTCTTGTCTGAACTATGACAGGTTTACTTTTGCAACTTCTGGGAATGCATATCCACTAGGGAAGCTGAACAAGGTTTGATGCCTGGGGTGTACAAAGGCTTAACAAATTTACACGGTTTGGCTCTCTTAGCTGGATGACAGACATCAGGTTCCTAGGTGTGGAGGGGGCTGGAGGCAGCGGTAGGGCATGGACACACAACCAAAACTATATCCAGAGCAAAAAGGTGTCAGGCATGGAACAAACAAAGTAAATAATGAAGAGCAGTATGAGGCTGCACACTAAATTTCAATTCATTTGAGATACAAAAAAAAAAAAGTTATTGTTTGCATAGTATTATATATTAAATGCTGTGATTCCCTTCTACATGCTCCTATGCATATGAAAGAGTGAAGGTTTTGATAGCTGTTAGAAATGAAACAAATAAGATACTCTGAAGGCCAAATGTTGCAGTTCTTCCCAGAGTTCATCTGGTGCTCAGGTTCAAAGGGTTCAGTCAAACTGAAATTTCCTTATGGATATGAGCCTTCACAATATTAAAAAAAAAAAAAAGTGGCACTTCGCACTGCAAAATTCAGGATTAACTCTGAAGAAAAGGCCTTTACATTTTCCAGTGTTTTTCAAGAATGTTGGATAGAAGGAAAAATAAAAGTACAGCTGAAGATCAAGATCAATAACATGAGAAAAGGGATTGAAATCTCATTATGTCAGCTATACAGCACTGCAACGTTATGCTTTAGCTAAAAGCACACAGCATTCATTTCAATGTTTAAGTTAAAATCCATGTAGGATCAGTGAGGGCATAAAAGATTCCACTGTTGCATGTATGCAAGGACAAACGGCCGACGCCTTGTTATACCCGTGATATTAGCAGCAAGCACAGAGCAAACGGCCGGTATTCTCACGCTTGCTAGCTTGTTGAGACCTTGGAATCCAAGACCCGTGAGTTAATAAGAAAAGAATGCATTAGATGGAAAACATGAAGACAAGGGGCACATCAGTGGTAAATAGTCAGTTGCGCTCTATCACTGTAGCTGTGGGATTCTTAGAAGTGGAAATTCACTGGGGTAGATGCTGACTGGGTGGAGAAACAGTATATAAGGCTTTGCATCCACTCAATAAAGTGATCTCGTTTGTCACCTCAGAATAGGGTCCATGCCTCAATTGCTACAGATTGGTCTAACTCCTGTGTACAAACCTTGGAGCCAGAGGAGCAAAATGAGGCTCCCATGGTCCAAGAGGAGGTGGTCAGAGCCCTGCTAGCACGACTAGACACCCACAAGTCTATGGGGCCGGATGGGATTCACCCGAGGGTATTGAAGGAGCTGGCGGATGTGCTGGCCAAACCCCTTTCCATCATCTTCCAACAGTCCTGGGAGACTGGGGAAGTTGCACTGGACTGGAGGCTGGCTGAGGTTGTGCCCATCTACAAGAAGGGTCGCAGGGAGGATCCAGGGAACTACAGGCCTGTCAGTCTGACCTCAGTGCCAGGGAAAGTCATGGAACAGGTGATCTTGAGTGCTATCATGAAGCACATGCAAGAGAACCGGGTGATCAGGCCCAGTCAACACGGGTTCACAAAAGGCAGGTCTTGCCAAACTAACCTGATTGCCTTCTATGACCAAGTGACTCGGATGCTGGACGAAGGAAAGGCTGTGGATGTATCTTTCTGGACCTCAGTAAAGCCTTTGACACAGTTTCTCACAGCATTCTGCTACGGAAACTGTCGGCCTCTGGCCTGGACAGGCGCACACTCTCCTGGGTGGAAAACTGGTTGGATGGCCGGGCCCAGAGAGTGGTGGGAAATGGTGTTAAATCCAGCTGGAGGCCAGTGACAAGTGGGGTTCCCCAGGGCTCAGTGCTGGGTCCAGCCCTGTTCAATGTCTTTATCAACGACCTGGATGAAGGCATCGAGTGCTCCCTTAGCAAGTTTGCAGATGACACTGAGCTGGGTGGAAGTGTGGATCTGCTGGAGGGTAGGGAGGCTCTGCAAAGGGATCTGGACAGGCTGGACCACTGGGCAGAGTCCAATGGCATGAGGTTTAACATGGCCAAGTGCTGGGTCCTGCACTTGGGGCACAACAACCCTGTGCAGTGCTACAGACTGGGAGAAGTCTGTCTAGAAAGCTGCCTGGAGGAGAAGGACCTGGGGGTGTTGGTTGACAGCTGACTGAACATGAGCCAGCAGTGTGCCCAGGTGGCCAAGAAGGCCAGTGGCATCTTGGCTTGTATCAGAAACGGTGTGACCAGCAGGTCCAGGGAGGTTATTCTCCCTCTGTACTCGGCACTGGTGAGACCGCACCTCGAGTACTGTGTTCAGTTCTGGGCCCC
The DNA here is from genome assembly GCA_033459285.1 of Clamator glandarius. Classification (NCBI taxonomy): domain Eukaryota; kingdom Metazoa; phylum Chordata; class Aves; order Cuculiformes; family Cuculidae; genus Clamator; species Clamator glandarius. The sequence continues at coordinate 2,822,985 of JAUNZM010000121.1, read as the reverse complement.
TCACCACAAGAAGGAGGTGGAAAGGGTCTTTGGGCACTGGCAGAGGCTGCCCAGGGAGGTGGTTGAGTCACCTTCCCTGGAGGTGTTTAAGGCACGGGTGGATGAGGTGCTAAGGGGCATGGTTTAGTGTTTGATAGGAATTGTTGGACTCGATGATCCATTGGGTCTCTTCCAACCTGGTTATTCTATGATTCTATGATTCTATTACTACACAGAGTACTTAGCAGTCTTAAAAAAGAAACAACCTAATCATACAAGTTTTTCACCAAGATCATTGTGAGATGTTTTCTTCTGTTCACACATTTAAGATGTTACAGAGTGGTGTGCCAGAAAGAAACACTCCCAGAGTGGTGTGCCCCAAGAGCATCCGATACTATTTAATGTGAGACAGTGAAACACCAAGGGGAAGGAATAAGAGGTAAATAACACGATGACAGTAACATCACACGCTTTTGCAGCAAAGGACAGCATTTTGTACAACTATTCTTATGCGTAAACAAAATAATAAGACACATGGGAGTGACTGACCTGTAACAGGTCACGAGGTAGAAGCGGTGCTTTTAGGAGGACCTTGGAGTAAGAGGGACTCAACAAGCCATTGCGCACCCTGGAGTGCCAACTCCTGTAAAGTTCTGTGACAGAACGGGTTGGTCGAGGGAACACGCATACTTCCTCCAGGTTACTTTTGCTGTCAAGCACTGAAATGATCACAGCAAAACCAGCGCAGGGACTCATGCCATGAAGGCCTCAGGACTCCCCACCACCCCTGCTGCTGTGGGTGCTGACTGGGTTCAATGAGCGTGGAGCTGGCAAACTTAAAACGCCAGCAAATAAACTCTCTAAAACTGATTTTTGAGTTGATGGCAATTGATGGCCAGTATCGCCATCAATTGCATGCGGGCAGACCAGAGCTGGCAGCAGGATGTACTCCGCATTTACAGGCACGTCTATAAGTTTTCCGAGAAATCGTTATGCATATTGTATAACCCTCCGAGGTCTAACTGTAATGTTATTATGAACTTCACGACAGTCAAAACTCTCGCTGATTCGGGGTTGGCTCCAGCTCCGCCTGACGGTGCCTCAGCGACACGGAGCACTGCAAACAGAGAGGGTGACAGGACAAGCCCCTTTCCCCCGGGCGCTCCGATGTGGCGAAGCCACCCCTCACCTTCTCCCCCACCCCCGGGATATTTAGCTCCTCGACGTCGAAGCGATCCCTGGCCCCGCGGCGGCGCCTCCCCACCCCTCGCACTCACCCCCGCCCCGCAGCACGCCGGCAGCCCTGGGCGCCGCCATCTTGACCACGTGGGGTGGGGTCACGTGGGGCGCGGGGACTGGTGGGGGAGTTCGAAATGGGGGCCGCGCGTGCCGGGGAGGGCGACGGGGCTGGGGGGTTGTGAGGAGCTGGGGCTGGGGCTGTGTAGCCTGGAGAACAGGAGCCTGAGAGAGAACTTATCTCTGTCTACGATTGCAGAGAGTTCGGTGCTGGTCTCTTCTCCCAAGTGACGGGACGACGGGGAATGGCCTCAAGTCGCATCAAGGGGAGTTCACGTTGGACATTAGGAAGAATTTCTCCACCCAAAGGGTTGTCGGACACTGGAACGAGCTGCAAGGGAGGTGGTGGAGTCACCCCTGGAGGTGTCTAAAAGATAGGTAGAGGAACTGCTCAGGGATATGATATAGTTAGTAGTAGACAGGTACGGTTGGACTGGATGATCTCAAATGTCTTTTCCAACCTAACAATTCTATGATTCCGTGATTCTATGACATTTGCTCGCCAGCTGTACACCGGAGAGAGATGTGGCAGAGACAGCGACTCCCAAACTGGGGCTCAAGTCTCAGAACAGTTGTGACCATGCTCTGCTGAAAGGGCTGGAGCTCTCACGGAGAGCAGTGAGGCCCTGGCCCAGGTTGCCCAGGGAAGCTGTGGCTGCCCCATCCCCGGAGGTGTTCAGGGCCAGGCTGGATGGGCCTTGGGCAGCCTGGGCTGGTGGGAGGGGTCCCTGCCCATGGCGGGGAGGTTGGAACTAGGTGATTCTTAAGGTTCCTTCCAACCCAAACTATTCTATAATTCTGTGATTCTATGAGCTACATCATAATTGCTTTCTGTTTTATTTTTTTAAATAAAACTTTTTTTTTTGTGAATCAAAAGATTAACTACTCATTATGAAGTAGGTTTTGACTGTTACATTTGTTGCAAAGGCCTTTGCAGAATTTGAAGAATAAACCTTGAATCCTAAACTTCAAATATTTTTCTAGCTATACTCATTAATTCATCTGCACAGCCAAACTTTGTGCACTTAGAAAAGATCTAAAAGAGCAAACTTCTCGGTAGAGCAGCATCTTGCCAACCTCTCTGTGGTACAAGTATCACCTTTCATCAAAGAAACATCACACAGTGTTGGTGTGGTAGGTTTCCTTTGCAGTCAAATAAAAACCAAACTAAACTTCAAATGTCCTTTTACCATTTTCATCTCCCACTTTTTTGTTTCCTTGCCTGCATTGGCCTGCCTGTATGAACTCTTTTTTTTAAAAGCACATTTTGCAGTTTTGAAATTATGTCCTCACAGCTAGTCAGAGTTTGTGAAATACTGTTAGAGGATGTAAATCCAACAGCTGGCAGGCAAATATGCTTGAAGGAATCAAGTCACTAATGAAAAAATGAACACAATAGATTAGGTAATGGTTGCAAGAATAGAGGGAAGAACCCAAAACGTGGAAGTCATACATGCATCCTTTCTGATATCCTCACACACATGTAATGACCATTCTAACCTTAAGCAAGCATGTGCATACACACTGGTAACCTGTGGGAAAAGTACGCAAATTCTCAAATAAGGACTAAGGCTGTTGTATATCTCCAGATATATTTATCTCCTGGGAGGGCCATTAGTAATTTTTAACTTCACATGCACAAATTTTACAATTTTCTTAATAACAATAGACTTCAAGGCCAAGACAGATGGGAATGCTGATGTCATTTACCCCCCTGTACTCTGGAGAAGCCCAAAAAATGTATGAACTTAAAAGTTACACTGCAAGTTGTTCTGCCTTTAAGGAGCAAATTCCAAACATTATCTGATTTAAAAAAAAAAAAAAAAAGTGCTGTGATCCTCTCAGTGGTCCTCTATAGGCAGTGCTAGCAAAAGATCAGCTGCCGCAGTGTGATAGGCAGCCTGTCAGAGAGCTTATATCCAGACTGCATAGTAGTTTAAAGATCAATACAGTACTTTGCACTGCCTCCAAAAAATAAAACAATCCACTTCTCATAGCCACATTCTGCACCAATTGACATGTTTCATCATTGTTACTCAGTGAGAGGAGAATGCTAGGATATTAACAGTAGAATAATAGAGCTAGAAATAAGTTAAGAAATAGCATTACTATAAGCTGCCCAGTTACACCCTGGGAGCCTGCTGCTCACTGGTGAGAGCTATGCATCCATCTCATCTGCAGGGCAGAAATGCACGTCTTCACTTTGTTCCTAATTCTACAATATAGTAGAATTCAGGGATTTGGATCTCATCAGGCATCATTTTATCTCCCTCCTTTTACTAAGAAATGTAGATAACAGATATAAGTTTGTTAAGAGTTTATACGAGCAAAATGAGGATGAGTAATTCAGGAAAGGAGAGATACACTGTATTCTAATACAGCAAACCTGAAAAAACATACTCTGCCGTGCTCAAGTTCTGTCACCAAATGAAATGTCACCCTTTCTGCATGTATATAATTATTCAGTGGAGCTTTGCCCTATGTATACATGAAATCTTATTTAGAGCAATCTAGAAATATGGTTCTAGTTCAAGTACAGTGACTGAATACTTCTGGGATTAGGCTTAGACTTTCCTATCTAAGATTGTCTTAAAAGATGATTTAGTTCCACAACAATTTTTTTTATGAGGTTGATGCTGTTTGAGTCCTGCTCTAATCACAAATGGGTGGGGATTTCTTTCAGTATTTGTGTTCATCTGATCCATGGTGAGAGAGTTCAGAGTCCAGAACTTTCTAAAAACCAAAACCTCCTACATCAGTGATGTAGAATATGTATAATCAGACAAAGCTACACTGAACTGTCACACCACAACTCTAGGGAAAGTAAAACAACATGCTGGTGGTCCCTATCACATTGAACCCATGCCAGACAAAGATTTTATCTTTTCCATGAAACTCTGAAAGTTTTAAAATTATGAACACTGCATACAGTAGTAAGGAAGGCTTAACTGGAAGACTGACAAGCACCTAAAAATAGCTGCTATTGAACATGGAACACCTCCCTTATTGCTGTATCATTTAGAAACAAAAAAGGAGATGTCAAGCTCTTCCCATTCATCTAGATTTCTGTTACATTTTATCACTTCAGCTCACACTGTGCAACAACTGTAAATGGAGCACATATTTCTTATATGAGGAATGTTTACAGCGTTACATGTTCTCTATTTGCTAAAGAAAGAAGGTAGTGCTACTCTCGGAATAAAATGCCACACAGTACTATTCCTGCTATATAGATTTTTCGTAACAGCTAAGAGGGAATTCTGAAACGCTCTTCCCAAGGCTTTGTCTTCATCATGCCACTATCTGAGATTCCTTCCATTTGGGTCAGAGCCTTACATCTGAAATGAGCTTGGAAGGAGGACTCCCGCCCCCTTTCTCTTTGCTTCTCTAGTCCGGAGAATTAAAAATATTTTGAACATGGAAATCTGGAAATTGTCAGATGAATAATCCTTTCTACATTAGTTTTTACCTTTATAGGTCTAAAAGGAAGAACAGATGCAGAGTCTGCAATCTTGTTTCTTGCAATGCCTGTTACTGAAGGTTTTAGCTCGAGGAACAAAGAACACAGTAAGCGTGTATTTCAACGAGTAGTTCCAAGTATTTGCATTATTTTTCATTTTACATAGTAAAAAAAGACTTGAGTGATGGGGAGGCAAGCCCATTCCTGCAATTTTCCCTCCACAGATAGCATGTCCTGCCTGAGCAGAGCTTGCACCTATTTGTATTGCTTTGTGTAATAGCCTTCTATATCTACTGGTTGCATGAAATTTTTAGTTTCACATTCCAATTACTGCCACTGGTGTGGTTAATAACCTTTTGTAAAAGAAACATTTTAATAGGACTCAAGATTCAATTGAAATCTTTCTGATCATTGGAGAAAGATCTAGTGGTGTAAAATGGCTGGAATTACTGATGACATAGGGAAAAATTGTCCCCCATGACTTGAAATTGATTTTTTTGAGAAAACTGAAATATCTGCAACAGATACTTGCTTATGAGATACAGATTTTAATATTTTACCATGCTGTCTTTTTGTCAACTTCAAGTCCAAATTATCCTAGCAAGCAATGTTTCACAAAGCAGTAGCATTAGATAATAATATTTTTCAATTTGAAAACTGAGATTCCAAGCTTCTAGGTGATAGACTTACAAATATAACAGGTATTTCTAGCTCTAACAGTTTGATACTGATGAAATCGGGTCAGAACTGACACTGGGAGAAAAGGTAAAATGGCAAAATATGCAACATAAGATTTTCAAGCCTTCTAGTGCCTGACAGTCATACAATATGATAAAGGAAAAGTACAAAGAGGAAAAAAGTCTAAGTGAGAGACAAAAAGATATAGAGAAAATAATCTATATAAGCAGACATAAATCCTTCATATAGACCTTATGGGCTGCCTACCCTTCTGCTGACATTGCAGAGAGAGAGACAATAGGTCAGTCTTGAATTGCCTGAACTGCCACATAGCAGCTTTGTGTGTTTGTTCATAGGAGGCACAGACATTTACTGCCCAGGATACTGCTTCGGCTAAACCCCAGGGCACTGTGTGAGTATATCCCATACCCTATCATGTGCCACCCCTTTGAGAAAAATCAAACAGTACAACAGACTGTTAAAAATGACACTGAAGGCAGTGGTTAGTAGGAATTTCAAACATCGGGATATACATTTAGCAAAAGCCAGCTGGTTAGTCAACATTAGGGGACCCACCAATCAAGTTGGCCGTGCCCAGTCAAAACTTTTATGTACTGTAGAAGGGGATGAAGACCCTGTGGTGCATGTAAAACATATGCTGGACAAAACAGCCTGTTAATTCATTGGTTTGTATATTCTTTATTAATACTTGTATTCTTAAATGGGACAACAAAGGAAGAACATGTAAGTGTCGTCTTCTCAACCCTCAATTTTTACTTAACTTCCTGACTGTCCTCCCCATCACCACTGGGACAAAGGGGAGCAAGTGAGCAGCTGCATGATAACTGCTAGCTGAGGCTAAACCACAACACAGCTTCAACTACTGAATTCCTATGCTCCTTACATCCAGAGATGAAGAGTTGTTACTAGGGCTCAGTGTTCATTTGTTAGCTCACAAATCCAAAAAACAGGATCCTCCCAGTGTTTAATTGCAATTCTTTGTAGACAGCTGTTATCAGTTCAGTAGTCCTCTCTCAGCATGAAGAGGCCAGACAATACTATTAATAGCTATGCTGTTTTCTATACCAAACTGTTAAGTGTTTGTTCAAAATACAGGAGGAAGTCCTGTTCTAAATTACATTAATGCACAAATATAAACAGGAGTTACACAAAATTTAAACCTTTATAAACAGCATTTATTTCATAAAAATAGCTTGCTGAACTGCTGGAGTTGCTGCGAGGTGTACTCCAGAGACAAGAATCCTGCAGCTCACATGTAGGTGAAAAATATTTTTTATCCTGTTGGATACCATGGAACGAAATATCCCGGCAAGCAAATCAGGAAGCTAGGAGTTTCTCTAGTCATATCCACTGAAAACTGAGTATTCAGTCAACTTTACCATCAATACTTAGTGTCTAAAATGTTAGTCCAAACAGACTTGTCCCCAAAGCCTATCAAACTAACCTGGCACATACTCCCAAGCAGCTTGTTCTCCAGCTGTTATACAAGAGATTATTGCCTCTTTCTGTCTGCCATGGGAAAGGATAGTCCAGACACTTCTTAGACCACTTCAGGCAAAGTCAGCAGGGCTAGCTTAATTTGCTGATGAAGGTAGTTTCAGATAAGTGGCTTAATTAACTGTAATGGATTAGGGAATACTCACACGGTCTTTTCCAGCAGCAGTGATGCAGAAGCTGTAATCTGCTGCAGGATGGAAGGATTCAAAGTTCTAGATCTCCAAGAGGCTGTTTATTCACAGCTTTAGTGTCAAGAATTAGTAACAAGATAGTTCCTGGAAGTCAGGTGATAAGCACTGCTGCCCACAGGCACATCCCAACAGCTTAGGATGTTCCCAGCCCATACTGGAATGAGAAGCCATGCTCAGCCTAAAACTAACTCCCCTCTCTCAACAGTGTCAACAGAAAAAGGAAAATATATTGTTAGGTTATGAAAACATTAATCTGCCCCAATAACTGTGTGAGAGAAGCATAATTGTTTGTCCTTCTGGGTCAGTAGCTTCTTTCAATAGCCATCCCACACCACCAACGAAATATGGCAACCTTCCTTATCTCTAGCATCAAGCCTCCTTGTCATGACACTTCAGACCTTTTTGGACATTCCTGTAACCTGGGGGTGACAGCAGACAAACCTCCTTTTCCATCCCACATCAGGTATCAGCAGGATGAAAAACAAATATACCAGACTCTTCTGCCTCTTTATGCTCCCTCCCCACTCCAGCCTCAAGAAAACTGACTTATGAAAAGGGAAACATTCACTCTCTCTAAGCAGGCAAACAACCTGTAAGGCAGTGTTTTTACTTGCTAATCCTAGTTCTTAAAAGGCTTAAGCTTCTTCCTGTGCAGCTTCAGCCTCAGTAATGCAAATGCTCAAGCAGTGTAAGTTTAGGCTTCCCCAGAAGCACAAGAAGCGATGTGGACCTCGACGTAGAAACTGAATTAAAGCATAGTTCTTCAGTTCGGCTTTCCCCCCTTCTTGCTTAGCACCAGCACCTGAACAGGTTCAATAAGAAACGAAATCCAAGAAAACCCACCCCAGCCCCCCAGATCCCATAACTTACCTTCAGGCTTACTACTACAATCTGGAGAGATATTTTTAAAGTTATTATTAATAACAGACTCTGATACTACGGTAGATGAATGACATATCATACAGACAAGATAGCCTAGCCAGGAGAATTTAAGTTTCTTAAAATAAATTTAATAGAAAATAGAAAACAAATCCACAATAGGTTTAGGTTTTAAACATTTGGAAAACATGATACTGCACGCCCTATCAAGACATTAATAGACAACTGTCAATCTACAGACTCCAGTTTTGAGAGACGGACTATGAAACATGGCTAATAATTTTCATTGGTCCTTATTCAGACTAAGCCCTCTTGAATATAGGCCAAGACAAATCAGTTCTTAGATCTGGACTACAAGAAAAGACAGCGTAATTTATTCCTTTGAGGAAGGAAAGACAGCATATTTAAGAACCTACGTCAAATCTGAGAGGTAACCAATAGAATAGACAACAAACTATATAAAGGCACTTGTTTCCTACAGATTTGTTTCTTACACTAACTACAATGGAAGTGCTTTAGAGAGTCCTTACAGTGTTTTGGCCATTTCCCCAAGTGAGAGATATTTTCCTGAAATCAAACCTGCAAACTTGGAGGGCTGAAAAAGAACACGCTCAAAGCCTTTTAGAGGCTTAACCATAATGGGTCTGAAAGCTTATGGGAGCAGGATCCACTTTTAAGAAAGGCTAAGTAGCCTGTACTTCGGAAGCGCATCAGCCAGACCACAGGACCAGTCTTGTGACCTGCTCATCAAATGCCATTAAACTAAAGACTGCATAGGCCCTACACAGTACAACAGATCCAAATACAACAGCCTGAGGAGGATCAAAGTAGGAGAAATTTGAGAGAAGCAAGGGTTGTAGTCCTTCAGTTTATGTACTGGCTTGCTATTTGGAGTAAGTTTTGAGGCAAAACATAAGGGTAAAAGAAAATTAATACAATTGAAGTGATACTGTATTTGAGAATCTACATTGTTTATTTCAGCAATAAGTGCCCCCAAACCTAAAGTACAACATTTAAAAAATCTACAACACAAAAATAGAAAATATTCAAAATGCACAGAAACACAAGTCACCTTTAATGTGATTAAAACGTCACATGAGATCTTTTGCAGTTAAGTGGCAATTAAGCATGTGCTTTACAACACTGTATAGAAATATGCAAGTTTCCTGTACAGGCAGGGTCCTCATGCTTGTGCAAGTCGTTCCAGGACTCTTCGGTAATCTGAAACAAGTTGCTGGAAGCTCTCTTCTAATTGTTCACGTTGCATGTTTAGGTCTATTTGGTTCAACTGATTTGTCAGCTCCTCTGGTCTTAGACATCTTCTCATCTTGGCAAGTTCTCGCTGCTTTTTCTAAGCAAACAAAAAAACCAGCAGTTTGAACACAACCAATAATGATCAAGAATATGGTGTTTCATTATATTTATTCAATTTCAGTATCTAGCTCTTTAAGATGTCCCTAATCCTAAGAAAAGCAGTAACAGTGTTTGGTTAAGACATCTTGTATGTTAAAACTTCATTGTTACCACTGAACCAAAAGTTTCCAAGTTTTTCCTTAACCAAACAGATTAGATCTATTAGTATTTCTGCTGCTGAAGGTGTGTAGTATAAAAAAAAATAAACTAGGAAATTAACCAGGATATTCAGTTCTATGCTGGCACAACAGCCACATGGTAACTTCTTCATAATAGACTATAAAAAATTAATTGAAAGCCTTCTGTATATAGAAAACATCTCCTGACTTGTTACAAATTACACAAAAGTTATCAGGAATTAACAGTAACAGCATTGAAATGCAGTTGAGATGGTTTACAACTATAAACATCTGTACAAGCAAAACTGTTCAAACAAAGCTATCATTAGAGTATGCAGTAGCATTCCAAGTCTTTCATTAAAATTTATTCCCCCTTCTCCAAATAACTAAGTTAGCTTAATTGCTGTTCCGAAAAGTTTTCGTAAACAGCACCATGACTAAGGTTTATTGAAAACATTTAAAGTGAGTGCTTGAGTAAGCTGTTTACTAAGTAGAACCACCATAACCAAGATGGCTATATTTCAGAACAGAACACTTAAAATCAGGGAAAGAGTGTTGACTGCTTTATGGTTTCTTTTCAATTCTCAAAAACCGAAAAATTTAAAAAAGCATTATTTTGAAGTAGCATCCATTATCAATGGGCTTATTGCATGCAAAGACTGCAGTGAAAACAACTGCTAGAAGCACTAGAATTGAAGCTCCTTAAGGAATTTTGGATTTCCCCTATAGGACTACAGCACTGTGCGAATGAATTGAGACTATGTAACAGTCCTGTCAGCTTTAAAAAAAGCCACAGCCTTGTCTGTAGTGGACACTGCGTAGCACTTGGCAAATGACGCAGGACACGCATGCAAGAGAATACTACCTGTTTTGATTATGGTCCTGCCACTCAGCATGACATAGTATTAACTGCACATCAGGCAAGTATTTAACACAGTGCTGGATTCTCTCTAAATCCAGAAGGAGTACAATTGAAGATTTCCTACTTTGGTATAACAGGGTAAGTACTATTTAGGAAAGTTTGCAAGCTAGTTGAGGTTCTTCTCACACTTCGTGAAACCTCTCCACCAACAGGGTTTTGGTTTGCTTAGCAAGTATTTAACTGAAGACAGTAGCTAACATGCCAGTTAGAGACAAACTTAGATTAATTTGTGGCCTTTTGACTGTTACTACAAAGACTGATACTATTAGCAACTAGGATTTTTTTTTTTTTTAATCTGCATCTCAGAAGGTCAGTTTATGCAACACAAAGCAGCTACAAAGACCTTGACAAGCATACTTAACAAGAAGTAAGAAAATGACTCTGCACTAAGTTTAGCACTTGCTTAAACTTTACTGCTGAAATTGTTTATATTCCACTGCATGGAGTTCTGTGTTGACATAGCTGGATTACTCCTAGAAAGCTGTTGAGACCTAGTTAACAAGCAGAACAGGAATTTAAACTATACCTGGTGTGCAGTGTAAACTTATTAGAGCATTTACTTCTCTTGAAATTTACAGCTTTTCCATTTAAGATATTTTTAACCTTTTCAAGAAATTCTTCCCCTTCACCTCCCAAGCCTACCTGGCCATAATGCCACTTGTAGATAGATAAGAGATAAGCTTAGTAGTAACTTCCTGATGGAATTGGCTAGGAAACAGCAGAAGCCAAACAGGATCTCCAGCACTGCTATACTTGAATGTTCTCTGCATCTGTATACATATCAGTTGAACACTGCTTGACTTAATAGTAGTTGATTGGCAACATAATTGGCATCAGCTACATTTATGGAAATGAAAGTAACATCAAGTATAATTAGCCTTGAAATAAGCATTAAATGATACTTAAGTCATATACACCTTGTAGGGGCCAATCAGTCTTCTTTTAATGTCCAACCGATAGCTTCTGGACTGTTCTGCATCACCCATATCTGTTGCACGCAATCGGAGAATTTCATAAACTCGTCTTGTGTGTTGCTAGTGTACAGGAAGGAGAAAAAACCAAGTCTGAAAAAAGAGGTCACTCAGTAGAACTCAAAGCAGAGAAATACTGAAATAATAGAATAGGTCATCAGCTTATTGGAAGACAGTCAGAGGCACAGACAAAACCTCTGCCAAATCTATCCTTCCATCTTGGTGGGTTAAATGAATAAACATACTCATTTTTCCTTCAAAAGCATTTTCTCCCATGAGATCAAATACTGGCTACAAAGTGTTACACCAGCTGTAGAAGTACTTCAAGGACTTGAAGAAGGGCAAAATAATCATGCTGCTACTATATTACTATTAATTGTTGCATCTGTATGAAAACAGAATTTAAGATAGAGCATTCTTTTGCTGAGCAACACAACAAAAACAGGATGGGTTTTTTGCCGCTCTTAGCACATGTTTAGATATTGTATAAAAACCCAAACCAACTTATCCTCTCAGGCTGAAGGTTTTGGACACCGAAGGCTGCAGATGTAGTTCATTTATACAAGCAATACCATTTTCATGAACACACCCCCATTCCTCAAGTATCAAAGTCTTCATTAAATCGCATTCAAATGTATTTTTTAATTAAGCAACTCTGCCTTTTTCACTACCACACTCACTAATGAGTTTAATCATCCTGAGATTACCAGCAAATTTAACTGTTCAGTTGAAATGTTTAGTTCTCCAAGCGTTTAGAGCTGCCTTACTAGCAGTTGCTCACAGCTTTAGCATTCTGCATTCCCCAAAAAGCACTTATTTGTACAAAATTATTTGGAAGAAATGGAAGCAGTGTCAAATTCTATTATATCAACAGAATTAGTAGGCAAAAAAAGCATTAATTACGACCATGAGCTAGGCAACTCTCTTTCAGATATATCCTAAAAATCTGTTGAAATAAGTCAGCATGTGCAAACTCCAGGTCTCCACCTCCATGTTTAAACTGTTATTCTGCTAGCTTTATAAGAATATGTCCAACTACAACTGTTCTGATTTAGTACCTTATTTATTTTAAGTTTTTGTTGAGCTTCCACCACCATTTCTTGACTGAAACCCTGCATTAACTTTCCTGGGGAAAAGCAAAGTAAGTCTTGACACAGCTTTACGAGAACAAAGTCTCTGAGCTTCACATAGTTTTCAGATGGATCTTCAGCTAGAAAGAGAAAAGTACATAGTTAACGTAGGCATTATTTGTTTCCTCATCTCTGGTATGTAATTACAAAGAACTATAGAAAAAAGCAGATAAAGTGTTAACCACTATAAACAGCTGTGCCTAACCATAAATACTGCCATCAAAGTTTCAGATATTAGACAGTAAACACTAAAGAGATTACTGAAAGAAACTTCTATTTTGTATATGTAGTACTGTACAGTTATATATACACATTTCTAATAGACTGACAATATAAATTTAATCCAATTTAACTCCTTGGGAAAAGAAAATTACTCTATGTATAAAACCTCTTTTCTTGTATGTTCCATGTTTTCTAAATTTCAGAGTGGTAGAACTACTACAGCACAAACTTATGTGTAAAAAAAAAAAAAAATCAACCTGGTGAAAGTATCCTACTGTATCCAACTAAGAAAAACCTGAAAACATGTATTTACCATCAGTGCAAGTCTTTGTTAGCAAGGAAGACAGGGAGAGGTACAATGACCGAAAGGTCAAGCATATCCAAAATGAAAAGAATGAAGCCCTGATCACAATTTCAAGTTACTTTTATTTTACTTAAAATGGCAGCATAACTATCAAAACTGGTGCTTTAGACAAAACAAAATTGAAAACTAGCTTTGGTGAACATCGACATGGTCCCATGTGCAAATTTTTTCTCACTGATGAACTACACAGAAGGAAAATGTTTACAATGCTATGAACATACTTCTTTCTTCCTCCTTTAAGTAGATACTTATTTCCTCCTTTCAGAGAGGCTAAAGGCTTTACTTCACAATTTTAGATGCTACATAACTAAATGTTCTGGCCATATCAACACTGACCAGCTTGATTTTCCCCTCAACAAGGACAATAAATATTTGTTCAAGCCTTTATTTTTTAAAACTTAAATGCCACATAGAATGTTGCAAGTTTTCTCCTGTTTTATTCCATAAAGAAATTAAAGCATAATTTCTTTATTCCATAAAGAAATTTTAGTCCACATTCACTGTTTGCTACAACCCTGCGTTTAAGGCACTGATCCATGAATATCACATGATTTACACAGTGCCATGTTAAGACCTTGTTTATCCTCAGCTATAAAAGCTATGTAAAGCCTTGTACTACTAAGAAAAATAAATTCTTGATTTGAAGCGGATTACTTTATGTTGGAGTTCTCCTGCAGCAATGCATTATGAAAGCGTTCAATTGTATTTTAATTAGAAGGGGTGGGTTACTTCTAACTAAGAAGAGGTTCAAGATACCATCTAGAACTGAATAGTCAAGTTTGAGTTGCACTCCTTCCTGCACTGGACTCTAAACCACAGGACAGGTGTCATGTTTGTAACTTTATTATGCAAGTATGCCTCTTCCCCCTCTCAGCTCCATTTCCTCAATAATTTATTTTTTAAGCATTTGTGCCTACATTTAATTAAATGGGTACATGTTCCTGCAGCAGAAATTGTCTACAGATTTTTACTGTCTAAATTTTGGCTTGCACACTAAATTAATATACTATTTTAGCTTGTGTCTCCCCCTGCAACTTAAAGTTCTGGCTAACAGGAGTGAGTTGAACAAGGAATTTGACAAAGCTTGATCTCTTGGCAAACTCAGCTGTGTATCGCACAATAAAGTGGCTAATTAGCTGGTAATCCATTCATGCTAGGGATTGAATTTCCCTGGTGTGCTGTTATCGAAGTAAAGGATTTAAGGAGCTACATTATATACACAGTTCTGTAAACCAGGGCACTATTAATCCTAAACTGAAGCGAAATCTTCAGAAAGGCCATTTAATTCTGACAAATGAACATGGAAGTTACTTTCCAGGCTAACAACCTGTGATCACTACAAGTTGCTTATTAAACAGGTGAACTGAGTCAAAAATTTGACACAAACCTGTTATATCAAGTACTGTAGGAGAAGACATATAGTATCTATGAACTGTTTCAAGAAGCTGAGCACCATGGCCTTCTCCTTGGAATGGTGGCAAGATCAGCATCTGGCTACAGACAAAGGAATGTATTTTCAGCTCAAATGTATGCATTGGCAAACATTATAACGTAAAGGCTTAAAAAAGAAACTATTTAATTTTAAAGTATGTGTAACAATCTTCATGTTAAAACACAATTTTTAAGTAAGTCTTAAAATGGCTAAATATTCAAAATTTGAGATTCCCTCCACTTCAAGGAGGGAACAATGATATAAATCAGTGCATAGCCAGTGAATAATGGGGATTTTTTTAAACAAATCAACACCATTATAAACAAGTATTGGGAACTTCAGCAGCTCCCTCTTCTGAAATAAAAGGCAAGGCACGAGTTACGCCGCCAATTACCTTACACGTGGCCGGGTTTTGTCTGGGTACACATAGTAATTATAGACTGTCATGTAGCCTACAGTCGCAAAGAGTGTAGCTCCATCCTTATTATACTTCTCAAATCTGCAGATAAAACAGAAAGCCAAGCAGGTCAATTACAGTCGCGCTCCCATGCAGTGTCCATTTTCTTTTCCATTCTCCAACTGAATTTTCAGTGTCAGCAAGCTACTCTGTGAGGGCCCAATGGGTACACCTGCTATGTTCTGAATGTACAATTCACTTAATTGGTGTGCAGCAACTTGGATAAATCAGGCCTCTTTACAGCACTTCAGTGCACTTGCCTATTATAAAGATGAATAGGTAGCAAGTAAAAGAAAACACAGGCAAAGCTCATTTTACTGTTTAAGCCTACATTCAGGGCTCTAACGGACAACAGCATTTAATTCAGCTCTATTCTCAAGGTTTCCCAAAGCATAATGGAGGAAAACTCAAGCCTCATAAACAATGGTCTTTCTTTCCTGGGAAAAATATCATTATACTGCTCCAATAATTGGCCAGCCACAATTAAAATGCAGGCTTTGTGGAGGTAATAAGGTCCACTGTTGCTTTAGAACTGTACTTACACTAGAAAGTAGTTCCATCTTTCATCATCTACATCAATAAAGCTAGCAGTTTCAATAAACCACATCAAGAACGTCTGAAGCCTTTCATGATATTCTCGAAAGCCTGGACATGTCATGTCAGCCTAGGGAAAAAGCCAGGAGAAGTCAGGTGAAACCTATCACAGATATAAGAGGAAAAAAATATGCAAACCCCAATTAAATCTTCCAATACAAAAAAAGCATGTCTATAATTGTTAAAGTGGTAAAATAATGAAGTATTTATATACTACAGCTGAAAGATTACTGAAAGGGCATCACTGTCAAATTAACTTTAAAACTGCTTAAAAGTAGAAGTTTCACTTATTTTTCATACCTTATATATCTGATATGTTATATCTTCACCAGCTTCCTCATTATGGACAGAATATGTGTGTAGCAGCATTCCAAAGGGCTTGAAGTTGACCTCCTTCTCCAGTAAGGACACAAAGTCATCTGTGTTTGTGCAAAAGCCAGGAGGAATGATTTCTCTAATTTTACTTTCAACATCATCTGCCTGGAGATTATAAAACGGGGCAGGATCAATGGCAGATTAGAAAAAGACAGCACCAATGTCACTATTGTTCTATAATAAACAAATACAGAAGAAAAGCTATGACCTAGGAATAATTTACAAAAAGGAAAATAAAGACAAAACAAGCATTCCTGTTGTTCAGTAGCGACCTTCGAGCAAGTAAGGAGCTGCACTGGAAAGATCCAGGAAGGTCACAATCCAGCCACTGTAAGCATCAAAGAACTTGTAATTACAGCATAAGTTCATGAACATGTTTACGTTTAGAGATGATTACATTTGTCCAATTAAGTCTTGAGAGTGTTGATTGCTATTCTCAAAGTACAGTGTATTCAGAAGACACGGCAGAATTCAGGTTCCCAAACATGCAACTTATAAGAGGTATTAGGTGATGCAGAACTAAGTGGAGGAAAAGGGACAAAAGAAAAACCCAGTAGCTCCCAAACAGGAAAGTGACAGTCAGCACACTCTTGCATCCTTACATTTCCCTGTTTGAAACACCTACTTATAGGATCAACAGCAAAACACGTTACAAACTCAGAAGACAACACCCCATACTGTAATTAAAGAACATTTTGAAAACAAAATTTGACATAAAATAATAAAAATGCTGTTTAAGGATACCGTTAGCAAATCTGACCCGTAGTCGAACATACTGAGAAAGAAATATTCTGACACCAAAATTAAATTGAGACTAAAATTACTCCTTTCAGATAACCAAAGTGACTATCAGCTGAGCAGACTTCATAATCCTTTTCAGACTCCAAAAAGACCACTTGATTGAATACATTTACTACTTCTTTTTAACCATGAATATTTGATGAAGTTCCACAATAACGTATTACTGCTTCTCACCAGGCAATAAAACTTAATGAATTGGTCTCAACTTAACAAAACCATACTCCTCAATACAACCCCTAAAAGCCTGACATTATATTCAACAAAATGAGCTTACATTCAATTCAAACTTTCCTCTGGACAATGAATCCAGGTTTTCACTTAATGGAGTTTGCCGTGAGTTCAGCTGTAATGTTTGTATTGTATCTATTTCCACAAGGACTGACACAAGAACACTTTGTGTTAACTTACTAAGCAGCTCTTTCACACCGTTTACATGCATGATGGGTATTAGTTCAAAACCAAGACCCTTGCTACTTAGCATTCAAAACAGGGAAATTAAGACGCTTAGCACAAAATACACTACAAAAGGCTAATACAACATGCTACTAATTCCTGTCCTTTCAACCACAGTCCCTTAAGTAGAAGCAATGCACCTGCAAATGAATAGCACTTTATCATTCAGTTACATTTTTAGTGTAGAGAAAGATGGATGCAGTTCAGCACAAACAAGTTTTATGCTTAATGGTTTGGTACTACCAACATTTATATTTATATTTGTAGAGAGTGCTATTAGGCAGTTAAAATATACCTCTACAACACTTGGTGTAAGAACATGTGTACAATCTTTACATCCATTTCATTCTCAAAATGAAGGAGATGCATTTACTGAAACCTTTGCTATTCTTCTGGAAGCAATACTAGTTGAACGTTTTCTTTAGACTTATTTATCTGCATTACACAAAAATCAGTACTTTTTCAATGAATTAATTACAATCAGTCAGTTACTGAAAAAATTATACGTATGGAATACATTTTAGAAATGCCTTTTTTAAAGCTGTGCATGTGCATTCCTTAAATAGATCTTAAGACTGCACTGCTGACAAAGCTGTAGGAAACTGCAACTAAGAATCTCTAGTGACTTTAATTTTATAAAGTTGAAAAAAGCATGTAAAGCCAATGCAGAATTAAAACTACTTCCAAGCATCAGTTCAGTAACTTGGACTATGTGGAAGATATCTAAAAAACTCACTGGTTGTCAGCACAGAAAAAAAAAAAAAATCTTGTTTTCCATAAAATAGGAAGGATTACATAATGAAAACAGAAGCTTAGTAGATAAAGCAGCAGATAATCCTTCTTGGTTCTATATGACTACACATTTTTACCTACCACCTCCTAAAAGTTCTCTCCCCTTGAAATGGGGCCTGACATAAAAGTAACTGAAGAATACAGTTTCTTAAGTTAAGGTTAACAAGATCCCCCTGCCTTACAGAGGAAAGCCCAGAATCTCCTTCTGAGTGGCAGCACAAGTTTAAGTGATCCAATTTTCGGTTATGTCCTGGAGTACAGTAATCTTTAAATAAGCCCTAGCATACAGTCATCTTGAAATATCAACAGCATACAAATGATTTGTTTCATGATATTCGTACTCGCTAAATGAAACATACATTAGACAGTATGCACTTTCCAACTGCTTCTGAGGTGCTCAAAATCCAAGAAATTAGGAAAGTTTGTTTTCTGCCTTTCTCTGTGCATTTCTTTGATATTGGCGAGACATTCATTTCTTTTATGAGAGCAAGGCACTCATCTCTTAACAACTGGCACTGATGCCCACAACAACACACGAATTTCTGTTCAGAAAAGCAATCCAGTTGACTACCACAGCAGTGTTAAACACAGGCAAAGCAACCTACCATAAAGTATGCAAAAGCCTGAAAGAAGCCAGCCAAGCGTTGTTGAGCTTGGGCTTCATAAAAGTACTGCCTGTACTGCGTTACATTCATAATCAGAATCACATAAGGCAATAATCGGGAATTTGGTATAGGCTTGCAGCTAAGCTTGATTTGTAGCAGGAATACTTAAGTGAGCAGCGTCTCTTTGTACATTGCATTTGACACTGGATAACTTCTATAGAGATTACTCTTGTACTAACAGGTAGCTATGACATTTGTATACCACATAGCTGCTGTTTCAAAGGGGCTTAACTTAAAGTAATCATAGAAACGTATTTGAAAGTTGAATTTCTCTAGCAAATATATGTATTAATTCCACTGGGGAGCAATGGAGTCCTCAGTAATATTACTTAAAAAAGGGCACCCAATATTAAAATTACACTTTTTCATTAACTGGTGTAAAGTGTGTGTAATAGACCAGCTGCAAAACTACATACATTTATATACTAAATACTATTTCAGAGGTTAGTGAAATACTTCCCCCATCCCACCATGAAATGCAGATGAAAAGGATACATGAACAGCTGCAAATCTCAAAGTAGAAAGCAATTCTGAGGTCAAAGCTATTAATATTTACTCTAGAAGAAAGCAGTCACTCTTCAGTTATTTGAAAGAATCAACTCCACCCTAGGGATAAATTCTGTCCATTTTTATTAAACAAAGAGCCAATTTCCATTCAAAACATGATCATGCTTTGCTGAGCCATCCCCACTAGCATGGTTTAGATCCATTTTTAGGGAGATGATATTAAGATGCTTAAGTATGAACAGAGTGCTGGCTCTTGATGTTTCAGGATCTTATCTTTCACTTCATATTTGAGAAGATCTTGGGAGGAAAAAAACATAGTGGCATTGGGATGAATTTCATCAATTCCCAGCAGCTGCTCTAGCAATGATGGAGCCAAGCTTAATAACACAAAATAAAACCACCTCCTGTTGGATGGGCTTGTGTAAGTATTTAGATACAAAACCCTAAGCTTGAATTAACCTCACAGAGCATTAAAACTAACTTTTCACTTGTAACCAGTTATGTTAAAGGCAGAAACTGCTGTCCTTTCCTGAACACCATCTATTCACAGCACAAAGACTACCTGTAATGTGTGGCAGATGTTCACGATAGTCATACTAAGATGTAGACTAAGCTAAGAGCAATAAATAAACAGTTAACTCAAAAAAAGTAAAAGTTAATATGCATTTAAACTAAGACCCTCCTGTAATGACAAATTATGTTTTGATCACTGCAAATGCATCCATATCTCAAGGTGGTTAAACTAACACCAAATACAAATGCAGAACAAGATTGATGGCCATCATATCTTTCCTTCCTACATAGGTTTTGATATAGCCAAATGAGCAGCCTATCTGGATGCAGAGCGTTAAAAATACCAAGGGAAGCACAGTATAAGCTACCACATTCTTCCAATGCAGTCAAAGCCTGTAAGTACTCTGAAAAGTACACAGAAGCCTCACTAAAAAGACTCTCCTTTTTGTCACCATCTCAAACACTTAAGCAACTGCAAAAGCAATGCAGCAGAGAAAACAGGGCTTGAAAGAAGCAAGGATTCTGAGCAATCAAAAAAGTTGCAGTGTGCTTAGGGCAACACAGACCTTGCTTACATTCCCCACTGATATCTCCAGAAAAGGAAAGTGGCTTTGTTACCTGTAGAGAAAATAGACTGTGAGTAGAAAAGGTGTTATGGTGTGGATTCCTGTTGCGACAAAATTTTGAAGTTACATTGGTGAAATTTAAGGGTCGCAGGGAGGATTCAGGGAACTACAGGCCTGTCACTCTGACCTCAGTGCCAGGGAAAGTCATGGAATAGGTGATCTTGAGTGCGATCATGAAGCACATGCAAGAGAACCGTGTGATCAGGCCCAGTCAACACGGGTTCACAAAAGGCAGGTCTTGCCAAACTAACCTGATTGCCTTCTATGACAAAGTGACTCGGCTGCTGGACAAGGGAAAGGCTGTGGATGTATCTTCCTGGACCTCAGTAAAGCCTTTGACACAGTTTCTCACAGCATTCTGCTACGGAAACTGTCAGCGTCTGGCCTGGACAGGCGCACACTCTCCTGGGTGGAAAACTGGCTGGATGGCTGGGCCCGGAGAGTGGTGGGAAATGGTGTTAAATCCAGCTGGAGGCCAGTTACAAGTGGGGTTCCCCAGGGCTCAGAGCTGGGTCCAGCCCTGTTCAACGTCTTTATCAATGACCTGGATGAAGGCATCGAATGTTCCCTTAGCAAGTTTGCAGATGACACTAAGCTGGGTGGAAGTGTGGATCTGCTGGAGGGTCGGGAGGCTCTGCAAAGGGATCTGGACAGGCTGGACCAGCTGGGTAGAGTCCAATGGCATGAGGTTTAACATGGCAAATGCCGGGTCCTGCACTTGGGGCACAACAACCCTATGCAGCTACAGACTGGGAGAAGTCTGTCTAGAAAGCTGCCTGGAGGAGAAGGACCTGGGGGTGTTGGTTGTCAGCCGACTGAACATGAGCCAGCAGTGTGCCCAGGTAGCCAAGAAGGCCAGTGGCATCTTGGCTTGTATCAGAAACAGCGTGACCAGCAGGTTGTTCTCCGTCTGTACTCGGCACTGGTGAGACCATTCCTCAAATCCTGTGTTCAGTTCTGGGCCCCTCACCACAAGAAGGATGTTGAGGCTCTGGAGCGAGTCCAGAGAAGAGCAACAAAGCTGGTGAAGGGGCTGGAGAACAGGCCTGATGAGGAGCAGCTGAGAGAGCTGGGGTTGTTTAGCCTGGAGGAGGCTGAGAGGAGACCTCATCGCTCTCTACAACTACCTAAAAGGAGGTTGTAGAGAGGAGGGTTCTGGCCTCTTCTCCCAAGTGACAGGATGAGAGGGAATGGCCTCAAGCTCCACCAGGGGAGATTTAGGCTGGACATTAGGAAAAAAATTTTCATGGAAAGGGTGATTGGGCACTGGAACAGGCTGCCCAGGGAGGTGGTTGATTCACCTTCCCTGGAGGTGTTTAAGGGACGGGTGGACAAGGCGCTGAGGGACATGGTTTAGTGATTGATAGGAATGGTTGGACTTGATGATCCGTTGGGTCTCTTCCAACCTGGTTGTTCTATGATTCTATGAAAGATTGACCTGTTTTATTCCAATACAACTACTACTTTGCCAACAGGCCTTCCCTTTTTCCTAAAAACCTTCTAAAGACTGAAAAGTATGACTGTTCACTAAGATACATTTCCCTAGACTCAAAATTATTCATACACGTGGAAGCACATAGCCTGTTGAACTAAGTACATTCTAATGCAACTTCAGAATGAGGGCAAATCTTTTAAGATTACTTAAACAGAGTAATTCCAATACTTTTTCCTTCAGAAAAGATCTTTCCTTGAAAATATTATTTAGATAAACTCTGATGAATCTGAAGTTAGGAACTTAAAATACAGCTTGAGGTCATAAAGATGTTTAGTTCTGAAAATACCTTCTCTCAGGCAGAGTAATTTATGAAGACTCATCAATAACCATACCAACAGCTCTTTTGGAAATAAGTGAATCAATTTTTTTCTTATTTATACTTCCAACTAAGTAGAACTAGGATGATATTAGGTTCTTTTGATGCATCAGAGACTAACCTGAAGCAGTTCTCCTGAATAACAGTATATGTACTTATACAAGCATTTAACAGTGAAAAACATTAAGAAGGTATTTTATTCCTATTTGTAAGTTCCATATACCTTTCTTCAGCTGGCTGAAAGACTAAATAGCTTAGCTTTTGTGGAGTTATCTCAAAAATATTCTGAGCATATAGGAAGAAGGAGAATAAAAAAAGCTTTGCTGCAAGGGTTCTATAAGCTTGGAAAACCTACAGGCAGAAAGAGAAAAAACCCAACCACAAAACCAAAAAGCCAAATACCGAAACAGAACATTCTGCAGGTAATTGTATTATTGTATTCCATTAAGTAAGACAAAGCATATGATACCTAACCAGAAGTTTTTAATCTAATTTCTGCCTTACTTGTTTTCTCACATTTGCCACTTAAAGACATTGTCAAATATCATACCTCACACTGTTTACCATAACCTCCTTTCCCTTCTTATTGAGTTTTCTTCAATATAAAAAACCACCTTTGCTAGTTCTCCACCTGCAGACAGTTTACATGAATATATAGACTTGCTAAATTGTTGTGGTTTATTTGTGGAATTGGCCTGGGTGTTAGCATCTCATGTTTGACCATAGCTTTTAACACAATTTTGGTGTTACTGCAGCCACAGGAGGAACAATGGAAAACACAGGGAGTTCAAAGCTTTTTTCAGCTTAGCAACAAAGGAAGCTAGTTTTGTTTGCTTTTAACGTATATCACGCTTGGGTGGGCAATTACTGAACCTAGTATTCTTGTCCATATCCCAGATAAACCTTCTCAATAATATTTGAGCAGTTCTGAATCTGTCTTTACCTCCACACAGTCAAACTTTTCATTAACTTTAGACGTATACTTGATGCGGAAGAGCGTTGACAGGTTACCAGCGATATAGTACAAGAGGATCTTCAGTCCCTTGTAGCCAAAGGCAACCTCACTGAGGAAGGAGAAAAGAACCATCAGGAACTCCAAGTTTCACAGCAAAATATTCACATCACAGAGCTTTACTTCAATAAGCTTTGAAGTTCACATTGTCTTTCCCAGTGAAGTATATTAAGCTTCTTAATAGGAAGAGGGAGTCAAACTGGATGTGCACTATCTAGACTAAGACAATATCTTACACTATTTCTGCTAGTTATTTTGCTCCTCTAGTGGAGAAACAGAACATGTTCCTGAACTTAGTAAGGTAGTTTCTGTGCACTTACTGTGACAGCTCAAGAGAAATACTTTAACCAGCTAAGATATTAAACATAAATGCAGTATTAAACACTAACATTTAAATAAATTGATTAATAACTTTTAATAAAATTTACTTTGCAGTGTAGTATATTATTTTTGAATGTTACTATGATTTATACTGTATAAACCACAGACAGATCACAGAATGCCTTGGGTTGAAAGGGATTATGAGATTCACCTACTCCAAAACCCCAGCAGCAAGCAGGGACATCTTCAACTAGATCAGGTTGCTCAGAATCCCGTCCAACATGACCTTGAAAGTTTCAAGGGATGAGGCATCCAGCACCTCACTGGACAACCTGTTCCAGCGTTTCACCACCCTCAGCATAAAAAATTTCTTCCTAATATCTAGTCTAAACCTCGACTGTTTAGTTTAAAAGAGATAACCGGTTGTGGCAAAAAGCATGGTTTTCTTGGACAGTTTCTAGGCACTTATCCTATCTAACAAGAATCAAGGAAACAAAAAAAGGAAAGGTATGGAATACAAAAGTCCTTTACATTTTGGAAATACGAGTTGCCTGAGCTTAAACTCTATACTGAAGTACAGGAAATTTCAAGAAAAAACTGTAGAAAACAGTAACATTCAAAGAAATAGGCTCCTTTTTTTTCCATTACTTTAATATATAGTTAATTTGGTTTTACTGACATTTCCTTTATGGTAGCATATTTATAATTTAAAATTTGAAGTGCCACAACAAGAATTTGTTTGTTAGCGATACTGATAGATCAGAGAGGTCTTGCATCACTGAAAGTATAATTACTGTCAGTGACAACTGTAGTAGATGTGTGATAGAGTAACACATTTTATTACAATTAATGCAGGTGGCTCATCCTGAAGTACTTTGAATGCTTTTTAAAGGAATTAGGAACTGGAAATGAAGAAACATAATTACTTTAGAAATTCCACAAGTGCATCTGTGTGCATTTTCCTTAGTGGTTTGTTTTTTTTTTTTTTTTAAAAAAAAAAGGACAGGTTAATTTCACTCTACTGAAAATATAATACGACCCTATCACTGGGGACACAGTGGCTAGCTTCCCTACAATATAAATGAAGGCCAGCACACTTAAAGAAAAAATACTTTAGTTTAGTTTCTGTATTCTCTGCATGTCTTACTTGTTAAATACAGTTAACATGCAATGATAAACTCACACTGACTGTTCCATAAATTAATCCTTGACTTCTAGATTTTATTCACCAAGAATCCCATGTAGTAGCACAAAATAAAATCAATATACTGTTGATATTGTTTTTAATACACATCACTGTGAACATTATTAGCAAGAATTGATAATTCTTTCTTAATCTTAGAAAAAAGTCATGAACACAACACCTACTTAAACAAGTAATTCTAACTGCAAAATTTCTACCTGAAAAACAGCATATAAAACAACTAGAAGCTCAAACTCCACAAGCCAGACACCAAGGGCACCGTCTAAAAGTCATAAAATTGAAGTCTTATTGTGTCAATTAAAATAGCTTGGGAGAGCAGGATTTCTTGTTTTATAACAATTTGGAAGCAACTTTCTCCTTCCAGACTCTGGATATTTTAACTTACTCGTCTCCAAACACTTGGTGGCTAAACTCTGGATTAAATGTTGTGCTTTCATCCTCCAAATCCTCAGGAAAGCGAACTGAGGAGAAAAAAAGCAGAAAAAGCGAAAAAAAGAGAGCATGACTAAGTCATAACCTTCAGTTTGTTTATCCATGTATACCACACTAGAAGTTCATGCATTCTTCTTCTACAGACAACTTGTTATAAACCTGCGTATGTCAGGCTAGCATACAATCAAAACAAAGACATCTCGTGCCGTTTAGGCACATTATTTGATCTGGCAAGATCAAATCATTACACAGAATGAAACTTAAAAATGGACATAGATGCATGTACTTCATATAAACATCTCCTAAATGTTACCACCTTTAACTTCATTTTGAACACTGAGGACACTGCCCAGCTGGATATTCCCACAGTAAACCAGACAGACCCTGTAATCAGTGTTGCCTTCTCATTCTGCCATTCTCTTGCATGCAGGTGAGAACACTTCACTGTAGTGGGTTTTTCACAGACTGATGAATGGAAAGAAATGTTTATGTGCATTTATGTTCAAAGTTTTGGAGAATCAGCATGGATACACACAAACCAGCTGCACCAATACTACACTGGTACTTGTACCAATCTTACCAATTAGTGATTTCTTTTACCCTTGACTATCTGGTTTTCCTCAAAGCCCACCATTAAACAAGGGCTTTTCTGGTAATTAAAAATATCTGCTATAATGGCATCTACCCAAACTCAGTAACTACTGAAGAAGCCTTTTATTCATGCTTACAGAGTTACAACAGTTGCGCCCCAGTAATTGTGAATGGAGTTATAACTTTTATAACTTATATGATTAGTGGATTAAGCTACAGATTAAAGTATGATTTTCTGGAAAAACATCAGAAAACTGAGATACTTGATTCTGAAACACCATCTGTGTATTTGCCATTTAGAAAATAACCTGAAATTGGGAGGGATATAACTCCAGCTTAGGCATTAAAGTGACAGTTCACCCACATCATTGAGGCATAGCTAGCTCAAGACATTTACACATTTTTAATGTTGAACAAGTAAATATTGCGTTAGCATGAGCATGCAATATTTGAGGAGTCAATATTGCCACTAAATAACTTTTTCAAAACATGTTGAATATTGACCTACAGCATCATTGTGCCTTTACTCCAGTAAAAGAAGAGCTAAAGTCTTTTTTTCTGATAATATTAGAAAAGGATTATTCAGAGAAAAATGCAAATGAAGAGTGTTCCAGTGCCCAGATGAAGAGTTTAGCCTTCTTAAAAGCAAAAGAGAATGGCTACTTTTGTCCGCTCAGGTTTAATTCAGAGTAACTGATTCAAGTCAAAGCAGCAGTGCAGCAAAATCAACAACAAAAAAAAAGATACAAAGAAAAAAAAAAGTGTGATTCTGAATTGTCACCACAGAAAAGATTAGGACCCCAAAGAGGATGGCATACAAGTACTTTTACACACATGTGGGTAACACTTGTTTATGTTTTCTTAGTAGCACCACTTTGGAGCCCCACATCTTTTCTCTTAATATAACTTCTATGTAGAATACCTAAGCTCTCCAAAAGACAAAAGAGAGCTAAATTTATTAGCAGAGATGGGCAATGGGTGACTTAATTAAAAACCCTATAGCAGTCTCCCTAAAGCCTCCTCAGGCTTCTAGACAAAACTCATTTGGGTGTCATATTGCTCATTCTTCTCTTTAGTCTTAGAAAAGTGGGAGAGAAAAATAAAACATTACATCTCGCCATACAACCATTATTTGAAGTAACATTATGAAGTATTTCTCTTCCACTTTGATAACAATTGCTTAATGACTAAAGCATTCTGGTTATGATGACATTTTGGGTCACAAAATGACTACATTTAAAATGCTACTAAACTGTACAGAACAGTGCTAATAGTTCTGAGACGTACTTAACAGATTCATTACTTTTACTTTCTTAATAAATGATGTTATTTGTACCGATTGCTGAAGGGCTGGAGAGATTAAAAAATAGATGGATATGCCTTACTCTCCAAGTTAGTAAGTTCACGATGTAAGCCCACCAAGAGTTCAGAAACTGTGTTTTGGGTGTCCTAGTAAGCCCATTAGCAATGATGAGTGATGCAAAGCTCTCAAAAGATTGATTTTTGTTTCTTTTCAGATTTTAAACAATTTTCATCAAAAAAAAAATCTGTGTAATCCAGATGTTGAGGGGGAAGGCAGCAAAAACCCCAACCCAACATTTTTCAGTGTTCTTTCTTGATTTATTTCCCCCCTCCTTGAAGAAAGAGGAAAGGGACAGATGTTAAAAAAATACATAATTAGATGTCTGTAACTCTACAGAAATTAGTTCTGTGGCTACGGTCAGCATGAAGATGACACATACCAAGGACTGCACCATAACAAAAGGGAACCAAGAACACAATGAATGTTTCAAGGAAACAGGGCAAGATGTAATTCCAATGCACTCTGGTAACACACTAATAAATTGCTGATGACATTACGCAGGTACAAGACAATTTCTACAGCTGTACTTTAACTATAGCAGTCCTAGGAAATTAGATTATGTATTCCTATTCTTATGTTTATGTGTTTACATTAATAAGTAAATAGTAACCCTGGGGTTTCTTAAGAAGGTACTGAAATATTCCAGTATGAAATGCACAGTGTTTAACAACTTACATTACCTAGTTTGAGCTGAATTGCTTCATTTGTATTACACTTGTATTCAGCCAGCTTCTTCTCCATAGGTGTAAGCCCTACAGAAAAAGATTGTTTTAAAAAGAATTAAGATATACACAACCTGTATGCCATTATTATTCAAGGAACATATTTAGAACAAGGTTCTCTAAATCCCCTCAAAAAAACCCACAAAACCATCAAACCACTGAACAAGCAGGTTAAAAAACCTACAATGTGTAAATGGAATAGAGAGATTATTATCTCAAACACTTTTCTGGAAGCAGACATAAGAATTAGAAAACAGAAAACAAGCGTTTCTTTCATTTCTGAGAATGAAAAACTATTTAAGCATTCTAAGTTATTGCCAACAAAACATTTGAAACCTGTAAGTAAGAATATGCTAATACATTTGAGGGTGTTTCATAGAATCATAGAAGCACCAGGTTGGAAAAGACCCTCCGGATCATCGAGTCCAACCATTCCTATCAAACAGTAAACCATGCCCCTCGGTGCCTCGTCTGCCTGTCCCTTAAACACCTTCAAGTGTTTGCACCAAGTAATTTTCAAAAAAAAGGCGTTCACAAACTACAGCAGCACGTATACCAGCAGCAATTACCCAGTTACCACTTCTCTCCTAGAGCAGGAAGGAAATAACAAACAAATTGCACCTAGACTGTTTTTCAAAGCATAACTCAGGGCAGAAAATACGTGTCACTCATCATGGTGCTTTTTAAGTGCTTTATACGTCCAGCCTCGCCATCCTTCCCATCATAAAGTTCTTCCTCTAACTTCAGATAGCAATTTTTAATCAAAAAACAGACTCGGGCTGCCGATTCCTCCCACTCCCTCGGTAAATTCACGGACAGGGAGGCACGCTCCGGCTCGCCACTACTAAACGCGATGACTGCGAGCCCGCGGCCGCCTGCCCAGCGGCCGCACGCCTAGAGCGAGAGGAGGGGCGGCCAGACCCCGTTCCCCACCCCGACACTCACTTCCCGCTCGGGCTCAGGGACTCACCCGCCATTTCCAAGGCGCGGCGGCGGCCGAGTCACCCGGGCAGAACGAATCAACCCGCGCGCCCGCTCGGCGGAAATGAGCGCGGGCACGCGACTTCCGCTTCCGCCCGCCTAAAGGCTGCGGGGAGCCAATCGCTGCGCCGCGCGGCCGCGTGCGTCTCCAGGGGCGTGTCCTTTGCGTAGCCCCGCCCCCGAGCGACGCAGCTGGTGAGGGGGCTGAAGAGCAAGCCTTAGGAGGAGCGGCTAACGGAGTTGGGGTCGTTTAGCCTGGAGAAGACGAGGCTAAGGGGAGACCTTATTGCTCTTTACAACTACCTGAAAGGAAGTTGTGGAGAGGAGGGAGCTGGCCTCTTCTCCCAAGTGACAGGGGACAGGACAAGGAGGGTATGGTCTCAAGCTCCACCAGGGAAGGTTTAGGCTGGGCATTAGAAAAAAATTTGTCATGGAAAGAGTTATTGGGCACTGGAACAGGCTGCCCAGGGAAGGGGTTGAGTCACCTTCCCTGGAGGTGTTTAAGGGATGGGTGGATGAGGCACTGAGGGGCATGGTTTAGTATTTGATAGGAATGGTTGGACTTGATGATCCGGTGGGACTTTTCCAACCTGGTGATTCTATCTTTGAGACCCTTTCCAACCCAAACTATTCTATGATTCTAAGAGTCTGGACATGGTTACCCTGCAAGCAGTGTGCACGTGGACTGGCTGACTGAGACCCTATAGAGGTCAAATGCTCACCAAACAAACAGATTTCCAGCAAAACTGTTTCTGCTGTCAGCTGGCATCAGGCACGTGCAGGGTGTCAACTCCATGTTGTCTTAGGAGGTCTCTGCTGATCATGGGCCAAACCAAGTCCTGCTTTCTAGAGAAAGTTAGTTGCATCAAACCGAGCAGTGTAGCTCATAGTTTTGTGATGCCGGGACAAACTCCGAGGTGCTATGTTGTAGGTTTGTATCTCACCACGCTGCCTGAGGTGTAACAGATGCCATCCTTTTAACAGTGGATAACAACCTTTTACAGTGTTGTGTAATAAGAGAGATCTTGTTAGGCCCTTCAAATAGCACAGCAAGACAAAACATGTATTATTATTATTTAAGCCAGACTTATAAGCCTGAACTGGCTAAACAAGAGTATGGATTTACAGAATCGTGGAATAGTTTGGGTTGGAAGGGACTTTAGGGTCATCCCGTTCTGCCCTCCTCCAGGGGCAGGGACACCTCCTGCCCGGTTTGGCTGCCCGCGGCCCCATCAAATTCCTCCTTCCTCTAGGCCGTGGCCGGCATGGTTTTCGTTTTAAGGTGGGACAGCGTGCCCTGCTGCTAAAGCGCGACCAGAGTCAGTGCCGCCTCTGCCCTGCGAGCCGCGTCTCCAGCGGCTCCGCTCCGGGGAATCGGCTCGCTCTCCGAGGTCTCTCCCGACGCCGCGGGACCCGGCGGAGCGGGCGGGGCCGGGCGCTCGCCCCGGGGCGGCGGCTGCTGCGGCGGCGCGGCGGGGGGGGGGCTCCGCCTCCTCCAGGCCGGGCGCACCATGGCGGTCAAGGTGACTCTCGCCCTCCGCCGCCGAGCGCGGGACGGGACGGGCGGGACCGCTGCCCGCCGGGGCGCGGGCGGAACGGGGAGGAGGCGGCCGGGCCGAGGGGAGCGGCGGCGGAGGGGGTGCGGGTGCGCGGAGGGAGTGCGGATGTAGAGGGGCGGTGGGCGCGCGGAGTGGGGTGCGGAGGGGACGGCGGGTGCACGGAGAGGGCTGTGGGCGCGGAGGGCTGGCAGGTGCGCGGAGGGGCTATGGGTGTGGAGGGGGCTGCGGGTGCGCGGAGGGGAGCGCGGGTGCGGTCGTGGTGCGGGTGCGCGGATCGGGATGCGCGTGCGCGGAGGGGGCTGTGGGTACGCGGAGTAGCCGCGGGTGCGGAGGGGCGGCCGCTGTTCCCGTCGGGGCGCGGGGCCGTGCGAGCGCGCTGGCGAGCGCTAACCTGCGTGTGTTCGCAGGTGCAATCCACCAAAAGGGCGGACCCTGCCGAGCTGCGGAGTATTTTCCTGCAGGTAAAACGCCCCGTCTAACGTTGTCCGGTTGACAGACGCTCGGATTTTACTCATTTCTCGCCCTTTCAGCGGTTTGCCCTGGCATCGCATGCCTGTCGTGCTTGTGGGAGGCTTTGAAGTTCCCTTTGCAGTTGGAGCGTTTGTGCAAAGGGCCATCAGGTGCCCAGCAGAAACTGCTTCTTGCGCAAATCGCAATTAACCGGTTCCAAATTATGATCTTAAATAGTTTTCTGAAGTGTTTTCTAATTTCCAGTAAAGCAAACAGTTATAACCACAACTAAATACTGTTATTTTTTTCAATACGCTTTTGAAAGGTTCTAAAAAATTCTTCCATGGCTGTATGTCTCGTCCTCAGGGTTCATGTGTCTTCCTCTTAGAGGTGGATAGACGGCTGACTGTTTTTAGAACGTAACAGTGGTTTCTTAAAATGGATCTATTTCATAATATTATCCCTTGCAGGGCCTTAGATTTAACATATATAAATAATAGCACGAAGCTTTCTCTACTCCCCTTGGATACAGTGAAGCATGATCCAGTCAGTCTTAAAACTGATAATAAGCTATGAGTCAGGCAGATGGAATAAGAGCAACAGCCATGGCTTAGGTCCATAATTGGGCCAATGATATTTCTAAAATCACCAAATTACCCTTTTCCTTTTCCCTTTATGTTGAGTTTTCACACAGAATATCATGAAGCTTTCCTCTATAGAAAAGGAAATAATGTAATATTAAGTATTAGAGCTAATACTGTAAGTAATAAAATCTATTATTTCATCTTTGACATGTATCTTTTGGCTTACTATATTAGCTAAAGTTTCTACGTATGATGAGTAGACAGGGTTACCTTTTGGCCTGAGAGGGAGAAGTTACATACTGTATTCAGCTTGGACATGTGACTTCCAGTCAGTAGAAGTGCTTTCCTCTGGAAATAAGTAAATTGTTTGAAGTCTTTGATTTTGGTCATACAGGGAAAAGTGGAGAGGAAGAACATCAGTCAACTGGATCTTGAAACTGTCTCTGACAACATGAGTTTTGTTGACCTAGAAAGCAGACAGTCTAATTTTAAAACAGCTTTTTGGTCTTCTCTGTGTCTGTCGTACAGTCTTCAAAGTAACACGCAAATTAAGTCGTGGATTATTTTGTACTCTGAGGAATGAAAAATACAAAAGCTCTCCTGTCTCCTCTTCAGTATCTGAGATTTGCAGTAGGAAAAGACAAACAACACTGACACTTCTGGCATGGAAGGAGAGTTTATATTTCTTTTGGATTATATTTGATTCCAACTGAGTTTGAAATTGTCGCTTTTGTTTGATAAGTAGCAGGCAAACTTAGCTGCAAACTTAAAGAAAAAAAAAAAAGAGAGAACCTATTCTTTCCAAGACTATTTTGCAGAATCTTGTTACAGAATACTGCTAATGTTGCACACACCAGGGGTCAGATATGTTGTGCTCTCTGCAGAGGCTGCCGGCCTGTTCTGAGAGCTTCAGCTAAAGGGCGTGCATTCCTTCCTAAATTTGGCTTCTCTTGGAAATGGATGCAAGGGAAGATTTGACTCTAGGCCTCTTCGTCGTCCACCTTATTCATAGAGAGCATACTTAAGTTTCTTTCTGTTCCTGCGTATCCTCTGCTGTGATACTTATTTTCTGGTCATCCATTTTAGTTGTATCTTGATGGATGCTTGATATATACCCTTCTCTTAGATTTTCTGAAGCTTGCTATGTGGTTATTTTTGATTATTTTAAATTGCTAAAAGTCTTAAGCTTGACTTGCATTAAAAAGATGTGCTATTATTTCTCTGTAATCCTGTAACTGGGAAATGCAGGCATTGAAATTTCATGGTTGTACACCATCAAATAAGTCACCTCTCAGGTGTTGCTGACCACTGATGTCAGTAACAGCCATAAAGAACAAAATAACTTTTTTACTGTTCAGTGAAATTCTATGTAGAACAGAAGTTATTACATTTATTAGTGAGACCTCATTCTTTTTTCTTAGGCAACACACAGTCAGCCTTTTGGGAATAAGTGGAACCTGTACCAGCAAGGTGGAGAAAGAAGCAAAACCGAAGTTCCAATTTTAATACAGAAAACACCACCCCTCCCCCCCCCCCCCCAAAAAAAAAAGTCCTGGATCTCTTATTCGTAGCTTAGCTTAATTAAAATAAAGGAACAATAAAGATGAAGAGTACCCATAGGTCTGTTTTGGTTTGGAACTTATTTCTCTCTCCAGACAAAATAACTAGGATAGAAAACCCCTTTAAATTGGAAACTGAACCATTTTTTAAAAAAAGCATTGTTTCTGAAAGTGTGGCCACACCTACCAGTATATTGTACAAATAGAGTAGAGTTTATCCGTGTTCATGTTATGTGTTTTCATTTAAAAAAAGAAATCTCATGCAAATCCGTGAAGTCCTTACCTGAGACTGTCGATAAATGTAGAGTAAATTCTGTGTTATAAAGTAAAATAATTAAAGACTGAGGAAAAGACACGTGTTAAATTATATTTTAATTCTCATATAAAACTTACAATTGCCTATTTTGTGCTAAAAGATTCCTGACTAAAGTTATATGGTGAAGAGATAACTTGAGGACACATGTGAATACATGCTGAAAGAGAATAGCCCAGCTACTTTGTCAGGCCTTAATTTGTTGGCTTTCGGCCAAGCTCTTTCAAAATACCATGACCTTCTCATATAGAACTCAATGTATCTGTCAGTTAATTATATTTGTCCCAAATTTTTTTTTTGGACAAAATTTCCCACAGAGAGGTTTTATCATATAACAGTTCACTACTTGTAATAAACTCGGATAAACTGATGTCTGAGGACTAGGCAATGATGACGTTTAGATTTTGACTGTCTTTGATATGCACTCTACTGTCATACAGTTGAATTCCGTTATTCTTGAAGATATGCTCAACACTCTGCATGTTTGATAGCCCTTCATACATAGAACTTTATTTGGAGTGCATGTCTTGCAGCAGAATTGTGCTTCAAAATGCATTTTTAGTCACTTGGTTATACAATTGAGAAGAGAATCTTTCTGAGTTGATTCAATGAAGCCACAATTTCATTATCTTGTCATGTTGGCAGCAGTGCTAAATTAAATGATTCCTGTCCACTGCTTTGTGTTCCTATTTTTGTGGAAATAATTTATTTTAGTTTTGCATTAGTTCAATAATCTGATTTACAGTGCAGTCTTACAAACAGCTGTCATCGCAGCTGTAGGGTCAAAGAGGTGCTGAGGTGGGGTGAGTGGCTGATATTGTGGAGGAGCTGAAGGAGATGCTTAAGCAGGCATTGATATTGATGCAAGCTCCTTTACGCTGAAATAGTGTCATGACTGAATTGACTGGGTTGCATATGGCTGAAACAAGCATAAGACGTGAATTATCTCTTTAGTTGTAATAGGGTGTTACACCTTAACAGGTATTGTGCTAGGTCTTAGTGTTAATATTCTGTTTCTAGTGGGCCCCTGGCAGAGTGAGGGCCCATTTTGTTACTCCTTCACATAAAGCTCTGTCAACTGATTCAAGATACTGTAGTATATAGTGGAAAAGTTACAAATTACAGGATGTTTGAATTCACTAGCATAGATTTGCACTGTAGGTCTTGTAGGGGGCAGTGCCTTTTTTTCTGCAGAGGATGCTTATGAAGTAAGTCATCTTTTAATGACAAGAACCTAATAAAAACTGTAGTTTTGTAACTTCATTTTCTTAGAGTGAATACAATTCTATTTTTATATTTAAAGGTCTGTATCTAAATCATTGCATGTACAAGTAGCCTGTACAGCAGAGACTGAATAGAAAGGATGGATTTTCAGCTATTAAATGAGTTGCATTACAGGTTTTGTGAGCAAAAATGTTGAGAAACAAATTCAATCATCAAATTCGATTAGGACACAGTAGTTTAGGGAACCAGAAATCTTTTGTGAGATACTTCCCTGTGTTCCAGGATGCAAACACAGTTTAACTTTGCAACCTGAAAACTTAGGTTTTATTTCTAAGATTACTGACATATCATAAATAACCTACATTGGATTTTTCCTGCAACTCTACTGCCACCTTGAAACAAGATCTGAAGGGTATGAACTTCCACAATACATTTCCCATTTGTTCATCACTTGTGATGCTTTCTACTCCTACCTCCTCATGTTCTTAGTTGAAGATTGGTATTACTCAGCATAACTGGACATTTGAGGGATGGAGTTTACTTTATGCTAACAAGTTCACTTTTAATTTGAAGCTGACCTGTGGGCAAGAACCACTGATTAATGATTTAAGAGAGAAAAGTGATCAGTATGAATATGGATACCCATATGTGGCAGTTGTCTTGGTCTACAAGCAGTTATTTTATGTTTAGTTAATTTTATTAGTACTTAAATTCTATAACTTAAAATTTGCCTGTGGATTTTATTTGACAATTTCTTGTTAATAAAATTAAAACTCAAAATAAAATTAAAACATTTCAGTTGACTCAAATCCTTTTTGCCTGCCTCTGTGAGTTTTTACTTGAAAGAAAAATGCCAAACCCATTAGTTTCAGGATAGAAATTAATGTGAAGATTTATTTCTCAGAAAAAGAGAAAAGAAATAATATATATTTTTCAAACTAATTATAATAATGATTAGGAATCACCAGTTCAGAAGATATCTGCTACTAGAAATAGTAAGAAAATTTGTGTACTGTGTTTTCACAGTGTAGTTGCAAATGGAAAGCTACAGCATGGCTGCAATTTTTATAAATGTGTGCAATTACCTGACAGTTTCTGAAAATATATAATTGTCTTTTTATTAGAAGATATCAGTCATTATGGAACACATCTGTTCTACAGGGATAATCTGATTGTTGGTGGTACGCAACTAGTATAGTAACACTATTAGTTTAATCAAGCCCTTTAATTTCAGAGCAGTTACGTGCAGACAGTTGTGCACTATTTTAAGTGATATTCAGTAAAGATACGAGTTTAGTAATCACTGATAATTAGCATCTAAATGTATTCATTTTTGTTTGGTTGGTTTTTGTTTTTTATTTTTCTCTCTAGTATGCCAGTGTTGAGAAAGATGGCGAGCATTTCATGACCCCGGAAGATTTTGTGCAAAGATATCTAGGACTTTATACAGATCCGCGTTACAATCCTAAAACAGTGCAGCTGTTGGCTGGAGTGGCTGATCAAACAAAGGATGGGTGAGGATTTTGATTTCCATTAGAAGCTTGTAATGCTTTGGTAAATGCCTGACTGAATGAGTTTGGGAATTTAATCTTCTAAAATATATTATTGCTTTTATTACACTTTAAGCTTATTTAGATGATAAGGTTTTTTTGAAGTACAGTAGACTGTAAATTTGTGGTTATTGGGAAAAAATAGTGTTTGACACACATTTTTTAAAATTAGGATTTATTTTTACGGGCTTTTAACAATTACCACAAATGCAGAGGAAGTCGAATCAGTTTAATGTAGTGTGATTACCTTGGAGAAGTTCTTCTCTGTATACTCTTGTCCATGATTAGACACTATGTAGAGACTTTAGTACTTGTAATTAAACATGGAAATAGGAAAAGCTTTCTTATTTCTGTAGTGTGCAATTCAAATCAAATCATTGAGGTATATTTTTAAGTGCTGGTTATTGGGAAAGAGAAACACTAATGACTGAAGGAAAAAGGTGTCTAAACAAGATAAGGTTGCACCAGTAAAGCTTTTCCATTTCTGCTTACAGATGATATTACTTGCTTTTAGACAGTTCTCTGAAACTAACAAATCATTCACTCTGCTGAGGTAGTGTCCTCTGCCTTACTTATCTTCGAAGGAGCCTCTTCTCTTGCTGTCTGTAGGCTTCTAGTTTTGGCGTTGGATTGTAGTAGGAAACACGGACATTGTTAAAGTGAGAAGGTTAAGATGGATCAGAGAAAAGGTCAAGAATGCAGAAAGGAGTGGGAGAGAAGAGAGAAAAAGTTGCTGTTAAAGTAGTATACAAAGCATTTGTGAATATATAGATGTAACTTACTTTCAATTGAAAGCCCATTAATTTCCCTGGATTTGTGAGTCTAAAACTGACCTTCTATATCACTTAAATTTTTTTATTTTGTATTCTGATTTGGAATGTTTTATTAGTTTGCATAATATCTTGAGCAGCTTGCACAGTATCTGTGCTTTACTGATGAAACTGTATATTCTCTATACATTTTACACTAAGTAAATGAATGTAGGATCTCCTGTTTGATGTAATGTTACGTTATGGTTTTTTTTAGAAAGCTGCAGCATTTCCGTAGTACATATGATATAGACATACATTGGATAAATCTAAATACCCTGTCTCTGTATTTGCAAGACATGGCTGCAGTTTGTTGCATTGTTATAGACTGAAGAGGCTATTTTGTTTGCATCTTTTGAAATAATGGTCTAATTGATGATTAGTAAACCAACATGTAGAGTATCTTGTTTCTTTGAAAACTGTTGGTTATCTTCTGTGGTGTGTGTTTCTTCAGAAAATGTCTTATCACAGAATAACCAGGTTGGAAGAGACCCACCGGATCATCGAGTCCAACCATTCCTATCAAACACTAAACCATGTCCCTCAGCACCTCGTCCACCCGTCCCTTAAACACCTCCAGGGAAGGTGAATCAACCACCTCCCTGGACAGCCTGTTCCAGTGCCCAGTGACCCTTTCCGTGAAAATTTTTTTCCTAATGTCCAGCCTAAATCTCCCCTGGCGGAGCTTGAGGCCATTCCCTCTCATCCTGTCCCCTGTCACTTGGGAGAAGAGGCCAGCACCCTGGTCTCTACAACCTCCCCTCAGGTAGTTGTAGAGAGCAATGAGGTCACCTCTCAGCTTCCTCTTCTCCAGGCTAAACAACCCCAGCTCTTTCAGCCGTTACTCATCAGGCCTGTTCTCCAGCCCCTTCACCAGCTTCGTTGCTCTTCTCTGGACTCGCTCCAGAGCCTCAACATCCTTCTTGTGGTGAGGGGCCCAGAACTGAACACAGGATTCAAGGAATGGTCTCACTAGTGCCGAGTACAGGGGGAGAATAACCTCCCTGGGCCTGCTGGTCACGCTGTTTCTGATACAAGCCAAGATGCCACTGGCCTTCTTGGCCACCTGGGCACACTGCTGGCTCATGTTCAGTCGGCTGTCAACCAGCACCCCCAGGTCCTTCTCCTCCAGACAGCTTTCTAGACAGACTTCTCCCAGTCTGTAGCACTGCACAGGGTTGTTGTGCCCCAAGTGCAGGACCCAGCACTTGGCCATGTTAAACCTCATGCCATTGGACTCTGCCCAGCGGTCCAGCCTGTTCAGATCCCTTTGAAGAGCCTCCCGACCCTCCAGCAGATCCACACTTTCACTCATCTTAGTGTCATCTGCAAACTTGCTAAGGGTGCACTCGATGCCTTCATCCAGGTCATTGATAAAGACATTGAACAGGGCTGGACCCAGCACTGAGCCCTGGGGAACCCCACTTGTCACTGGCCTCCAGCTGGATTTAACACCATTTCCCAGCACTCTCTGGGCCCGGCCATCCAACCAGTTTTCCACCCAGGAGAGTGTGCGCCTGTCCAGGCCAGACGCTGACAGTTTCCGTAGCAGAATGCTGTGAGAAACTGTGTCAAAGGCTTTACTGAGGTCCAGGAAGATACATCCACAGCCTTTCCCTCGTCCAGCAGCCGAGTCACTTGGTCATAGAAAGCGATCAGGTTAGTTTGGCAAGACCTGCCTTTTGTGAACCTGTGTTGACTGGGCCTGATCACCCGGTTCTCTTGCATGTGCTTCATGATAGCACTCAAGATCACCTATTCCATGACTTTCCCTGGCACTGAGGTCAGAGTGACAGGCCTGTAGTTCCCTGGATCCTCCCTGTGACCCTTCTTGTAGATGGGCACAACCTCAGCCAGCCTCCAGTCCAGTGCAACTTCCCCAGTCTCCCAGGACTGTTGGAAGATGATGGAAAGGGGTTTGGCCAGCACATCCGCCAGCTCCTTCAATACCCTCGGGTGAATCCCATCTGGCCCCATAGACTTGTGGGTGTCTAGTTGGGCTAGCAGGGCTCTGACCACCTTCTCTTGGACCATGGGAGCCTCATTTTGCTCCTCTGGCTCCGGGGTTTGTTCACAGAGGGAACAACTTTCTTTACAATTAAAGACTGAGGCAAAGAAGGCATTAAGTACCTCAGGGTATTTCTTGCAGTAAGAAATCGATAATTTGTTTTATTGCTACAAGAGAACTTTATGTTGAGGCATCACTTTTTTGTTGCTTTTCCTGTGAATGTGTTTGGCTTGGTTTTTTTTTGTTGTTGTTTTTTTTTGTTTTGTTTTTTTAATCTGGTTAATGTTTGAATTGAGATGGTAAAAGAAAAGTATGTATGATTTATATACTGTATGGGAACAGTGGAAATGGGAATTATTACCATATTGTTTACAATGCAAAATGTTTGTCTCAATACTTGTCTGAAACTTTTTTCCTAAATTTTTCAATCTGTGTTTATCTCTAATATGTGTTTAATGTAAAGAATTTGTTATATCCCCATTATCTGTTCATATTTCAAAGAAATACTCAAAGTGTTATTGGTAACTGTTTGTTAATATTTTTTTTATTTCATTTATGTTTCAGTCTGGCACTTTAGGAAAAAAGAACACTTGGAGCTGTTTGTCTGTAGATGTCTGTTTAAGAAAATGTTTTCCAATTTTTTTCTAATGGTAACTTGATCCTTACTTAACTGTTCCAGAATGCTATTGCCTTCTCCCATTACTAAAGCACAAGACTGCTTTGCTGTAGGGAAACTCTGTAAGGTAGTTCTTAAAACAGAGGACCGCTTACTTTCAAAGTGTTTTTTTTCCTCATTGTTACAAATCTGTGTTCTGAGAAATTACATGTGATGAGCTCTGAATGAGAATTTGGCCTAAACTGCCTTGTCTGATTTCTGTTCAATACAACAGGCTTTCGCTGATGCTGTAAGTATTTCTGTGTCTTTGGCCTGGAGGCACTAGTTTTTAAATTAGGATAAGCATCCTCTGTGAATAATGGACTCTATATGTGTACCAAACCCAGCTTCCCAATTATATGAGTCAATTCACATTAGTTGGTATTGCAGTTTTAAAATCAAAGGGGTTTTTTTTCCGTTCAAACCTTCAAAATTTCACAGCAGTCATTCAGAATTCTTCATTTTAATTGCTTGTTTCTGGATACTCTTTTTATCAGCATATCATTCTTAAAAGTTGGAAGTGTGTTCTTAAGCTAAGTCCTGGAGAAAGAGTTGATGTTTCACAGGATGGAGAGTCACAACAGAGCTATACATAACGTCTAAAGGCTATGCTGTGTGTGGGGAAAAGAGCAAAGAGTTGTAGGAAGAAAGGAAAGATAGAGAAGAACTGTAAACAGATGGCTTGCTTTGTGGGCTTTTGAAGGGTAACAGTACAGAACAAATAAGAGGAAAGGAAATTTTTTAAAATGTTACAGATAAAATGAAAGGTGAGTGATTTGATATTGTTATGGACTCTCTAATGCAGTGGGTTCACTGGGTGATACTTGAAGTAGCGATTGGGTGGGAAGCTCAGTCATTCTGTTTAATGCAGCTTCTGTTATCTCTGCCCTAATGGATAACAGAGTATCACAGGGGAAATCCTTGTTCTTAGGCATTGCAAGTTGAATATATGAAAAGGAAATTGAACATGTCTGTCTCCTTTTGC
Organism: Clamator glandarius; assembly: GCA_033459285.1. Classification (NCBI taxonomy): domain Eukaryota; kingdom Metazoa; phylum Chordata; class Aves; order Cuculiformes; family Cuculidae; genus Clamator; species Clamator glandarius. Next base: position 2,782,495 of record JAUNZM010000121.1, on the reverse strand, counting down.
TGTAGGCACTGTTAAAGTGAGACCTCTGAAGACGGCTTCTTTCAGGTTCAGGCTTCTATGAATGCATTCTACAGAGACCATCACTTGCTTCTGTCAGTTATAAAGCTTCCTGGTTAGGAATTAATTTGTATGTCCAGTTTACGCTTGTATGTGAGCTATATTTGAAAATGTTAGTATTAAATTTAAAATTATTTTCTCTGATACTAAACCCTCGTTTATCAAGGCCATCCTTTGGATGAAATTGACTTTGCATCTAAAGAGCCATTCTCACATCTCTGATTCTTGTGGCTGAAGTGTGATAAACTAGTATCATAATTCTGTATTTGCCATATTTTAATTCCTTTCAAAACCACTGTTTTTTCCTGTACTTTCTGTATAATGCGCACACACAAAAATGTTAGCGTATGTAACTTTTTTTTTGTTTAAAGTATCTCAGTTCTACTCTATATGTGCTTTGACAGTGAAAGACTAGTTAAACTACGGAATAATGTGGCTTTTTCTGTAGGGAACAGAATTTATACATGACTCATTAATTCTAAGCAATGTGCGAAATAATTGCTATGAGCTAATGCTATCCTATGAAGAGCACCAAATTCTAGGAAAATGTACCATCTGCAGCGATATTCTATGTTTTACCAGCATCTACTTTAATAATACTTTTTTTGTTTGGTTAAAAAAATGTAATTTAAATTCTTATTCCCATTGATAATTTGTTTGATGCTAAAATAGATATGCTATTGGTTTTTTCTATAAACTGAGCTCAGGAACTTGTAACTGGAAGGAATATTCTATGTCATCAAGCTAAGTCTCCTAGTTTTACAAGGATGAAGACACACCACAGTTTTAATAAACGGAGTTTGCTCTTAAAGCCTAAGGCTTTTGTGTGCAGTATTCTGGAAAGGCCACAGTATATGCCTGCTCTGAATATCTTTATGGATATGTGATTTTGTCCTTGTGGCAATGTTATCCTTTATCTTCTCATGGTTTAGGACTTATCTTCCTGCAGGTGTTCTTACATACGGATTCCCTTTTTTCTGTTAGGGAGAATAAGCTAACTTCTGCAGAAAAGTTATTTACGGTTATCCTTACAGATAGCTCTGCATACATTCAGATCTGAGCTAATGTATTTTTGGATTTTTATGCAATATTACAGAGATGTTGTGGCAACTCTGTCTAGGGATACTGCTGCTGCTTTCTTTCTTGCACAGAAACAGCTCTCCTAATGCATCCTGAGTTGCATTTTACCATATGGTGACTGTCCTGCGTACAGAGCTCAGTCTTGTGATCTGCTGCTATACACAAATCCTCCCTGCCTTCATCATGCCTGTCTGTATGTCCAGATGTTCTTACAGTTTCCTTCTTTCTCATCCTCCAGTACATGACTTTGTGGTTCATGTTGTATTTGAAGTGTAATATTTTTTCTATATACATAGTAAAGTGTATTTTTTTCCAAACGTGTTTTTTTATAAATGTTATATCCTGTTTTAAGAAAATACGTATGCCGTGTATTATATTTCTATACCTACATTAAACTATCTTTTCTTTCTCATTAGAGATACATATACGAATTAGTAATACAATGACAGCTCTGTAAATCTCTTGGTGGTAGAATATCTGTGGGTTTATGTCTTGATTTTTAAGTGCTGTCTGCTTACATTTGTAATTATAACGTAATAAATTGTAGGTGTTCCCTGAGAATGGATTATACTTTGTTGTTGTTGGATATGAAGAATTCAGTCTTTTTTATACTAGAAGAAACTCAATTGCATAAAGGTTAAGAAACTACTTAAGTGTAACAAATACTTTTTCAGTTCCTAAGGTATAGTCTTAACTTTCTTGTATTGGAGTTTTATTTTAGTAATTGGGTCATACAGTTTTCTACAGCATCAAACACAAAATGTCATTAGTATTGTGAATAATTTTCGAAATCTTTATAACTTTCATATTTTCCTTTGCAGGTTGATTTCCTTTCAAGAATTTTTGGCATTTGAATCTGTTTTGTGTACTCCAGATGCAATATTTATTGTTGCTTTTCAGTTATTTGACAAGAGTGGCAATGGCGAAGTAACATTTGGTAAGAATACCTAAAGAAAAACAATTTAAGAACGTGATTACAGTAGTATAAATCATAATAATCATCACCATTGGTGCATAGAAATGCATATTGTGTGGTGCTGTACTGATTTCCTAAGACTTTGCATGAGTAAAATATTTTTTTTCGTTCAAGTGGTACAAGCTTAAGAAATACACAGAGAAAAAGTATATTTTGCTCTGTCATCTTGAAACAAGATTTTTCATGTTCCTGAAGTAGTTAATACAATGCTGTTTTGTCCATTGTCGTCTTAAGTAAAATTCTATGCCGTGGACTTCTGGAAACCCTTCAGCGATGAGGGCTTTTTAAAATATGTTGTGGAGCTCCACATACCTTTGAAGAATTGTCATTAGATACAGTAAGAGCTCAATATAGGCACAAAGGAGGTGTAATATTTTGAATTCCTAATTTAGTGCTCCTTTTCTTGAGGAGCAAATCTTACTTTAATGTTATGAGTGTAACTTTTGATTAGATCATATATTTGAAATATTAGGAAGAAAATTTTGTTACCTTTTTTCCTCCCTTAATCCCATAAATCAGTAATGGGGCAAAATTCTTTAGGCTAACTATACTGCTTTATGATGTTGCTAAATAACTGTCATTCACATTGCAGTTTAAGGAGGACTAGGTTTTGGTTTTAAAACTTCATATGTTTATGAAAATTAGATAAATCAATGTGAAGAATTTTAATAAAATGGAATGAGAATTAAATGTTATTTCTATCTAAAAGAATAAAGCTCTCAATAAAGAAAATACAAACCATGCTTGGATTTGTAACCGCTTGCCTTTTATGCTATTTCATTCCTTTGAAAACTGTTGCAACTTGTTGAAAAAATAAAAGCAAAGATCTTTTTATGGAAACAAACTACTTGACTCTACAATGTCTGTGAAATTGCATTGTTAACTAAAGGGTCAAATAGTAAGCAATTTGGATATGCAACATCTTGAAAAGAAAATCTTTTAAAAGTTAAGGTGAAGTCAGTAAATGCAGTCATTAGAAAGTTACTGCAATCAATGTGACCATGCTAATGATGGTAGATTTAATAAGCTCACAAAACAGGGATATGTGCTTTATAGCTCTCATGCACATGCTTGAAATAGCTAGTTCTGTAAATGAAGAAGTAATTTCAGCTTGTATACAGATTTCTTAATCAGACTGAGGTTTGTTAGTTTTGTGTTAAAGGCTAAAAGAACAACACAGACTAGAAACTGTAAAGCAGAAAATTGCTCAGTTTTTTCCATATCTTTCTCACTGATTTTTTTTTTTTAAGGCTAAATCCTGAGTAGGAAATGAGGGAATTGAGAATTTACTTTTGGTTTCTTGTTTTTACTACTAGATTGAGTAGTATGTTGTAACATATCAGTGGTACATATTTTCATGCTAGAATTCCCACATTTACTACTGCTTTTTTTGTGCTTTTTTGCTGTTGTTATTTGTAACACGGACTACTTATTTCTGCTTCATAAGCATATTATACAAATTAATGCATATGGGAAAAATGTGAATGATGATATATGACATGTTCAGAATTTGGTAACTGCAGTCCATTTCCAAGTCAGTCTTCTGTCCCACAGAGTCTGTTTTATAAATAAGTCCTGTACTTTTTCATTTTTACACCACATAAATGGAAGGGTACAGAGTTTAGTTTCATGTAAAAACAGGAGAATATATAAAATTAGATATTAAAGTTAAAAGCTATGATAACTTATTAGAAATATACTGAAGTGGGGTACATTTAGACAATTGGCGTGAGAATTGCTATTAGATGAGTCAGCTTTCTTTTAGGATCATGTAGTATGTCCAGTCCACAGATAAACCATGTTGTTTATGGGAGCAAACGTGAGTCAAGATTTTCTAGCTCAGATGCAATGCTCTGTGGATGCGATTGCATAGATTCCAAGGCTAACTCTAGCCAGTAAGTCTTGCCAGAAGTGGCATCGATTTACTGAGGTTTTTCTGCAGTGAGCATCTGGAACGATGGTTGGAGGTGCTGGACAATGGAACACAGAATCAGCTTGGGTCTGTTAGGCCATAACTTGAACCCACCACCAGCCTTGCTTGACATAAGATAATGTCTCAAAAGCATTTGAGGTCGGACTGTATGGCATTTTCAGAAAATATCCTGATCTACTCAAATTTTCAGTTATCTGGAGAAAGTTGAGTATACCTGTTGATTTTAGAGCTGTCCCTGTATTTGAATGCAAGTTGCTCTAGTCAGGTTCACATCTCCTTTTTAGGATTTATTTACTGGCATGGACTTCAACTGTACTTGAGCACTTTAGTTTCTTGCAGTCGTGCTTAGTTTGTCTGCCGCTTCTATCTTCAAAAGTGTAGCTTCCAGTTCTCCAATGAGGAAACTATTAAGTTGTATTACAGAAGAACCTTTGTCTTATAAGTTGAGAAACAGAAGAGGACAAAGGGTTTATGATTTTTTGGAAACTGTTTGATAGAAATACGTGTTGGCTGTGCTATGATGATTATCTCTGAAATATCTTACGTTAATTTGGATTGTTGAAACAGGAAACCTTCTGTCACTTCTATGTAATCTACTTTCTTATTGCTCTGGCGCATTTTTCTGGAAGTTTTGGACATCCAGCAGTCCTGTATGACTGACTGCCATGAACGTGCAGATAGTGCACTGCAATATTGGTGTAGTGGGTCCATTGCAAGAACAAGAAATTTGACCTAATTTGTATGAGGAAGCCAGTCAGCCTATTCAATAGTCTTTATGTTTTACAGCTGCATTGGACTTGCTGCCAGCTTGATGAATAAAAAGCAATAAAATTATTATTTTAATAACCCATTGATACAAGTGACAGTGTAGTTTAAATTACTTATTAATCAGGGAGAAACAGAAAAAAAAGCATTTATCGTCCTTATCAAATGCTAGGACGTCTTCATAAATGATTCCTAGGTGAATATTTTATGGGAAATGCACTGCTGATAAGCCCTTACAATGTTGCTTTAACCATGAAATATTTAAAAGGTAACAGCTAAAGCTAATAAAGAAAAAGTGGTTGGTTTGTTTGGATTTTTCTTTTTTTCATGCATTATCTTTCTTGTTCTCGGTTAGTATCTGTAGCCAGAGAAGACTGACAACCACTTTGCTTTTTTGATCATGGGATGTAACAGATTAAGCTATTTAACGTGAGTGAAATATTTAAAAATGCTGTGTAAAATTAATGCTGTTGTACTAAGGAAGTTTCTTTTTATGGCTATTCTGTGAAGGTCTTTTGACCTGAATTCATGTTGAAGCAAACCTGCATATTAAATCTGCTCAAGCTATGTGGTTTCCTTCGATACTGAAGTAGGTAATCCTTACTGTGATCAAAAGATGAAATCTGTGACTATCACTGAAAGTTCTCTCAGAAATGGGCTGTCTAACTGGAAGTAACGGGATTCTCTGTATCTCTGTGTCTCTGAGGATCCCTTCATCAAACTATACAATAATCTGGGCTGTATCACTTTTAATTGGAATGTACAATTTCAAGGCTTTTTTCAGCCGTTCTTCCTTGCAGAGTCACCACAAAGAACTCCATTCTCTGATAAACCAGACAATTTCAGAAACACATTTTTAGTTAAGTACACGTGCTGGTATGGAAAGAAAGATAGAGCTAGAATAATGAGATTTTGAAACAATCTTACTGCCTTCATATTCATGATTGTTCTGCATCCAGACTTTTTATTTTATTTTAGAGATAATTGGAAAATATTTATGGAGCTGAACACCAGGCTTTTAAAAACATCCTGCAGCTCAACATCTAATTAAAAATATTTTGCAGAATATAATTGCGTCTTCTTTAAAGACACTGGAGGAAGTAAGGGGAATACCTAGTATGCAGCCATGTGAAAATGACCATGTTATTGGTGAACTGAAATAATAAACATCAGTGTAATAGTTTCAGAAGCTGCATATACAGTAATGCTGACATCTTGTCCATCTATTTTATTAAACAAATTTTAATCTGGGAGAGAAAGTTCAGATTTCTCTTCATCAGGACATAGAGTTTGAGAATAGTGGAAGAAGGTGATTGAGAAGGGGTAAAATAAATGTTACAGATCTTTGCCTTTGAGTATTATTTTTCAAGAAACACAGGTCACTCGTAGTACTCATTCCTCCATCATTTCCAAAAGAGTGTTTGGGTTGAAAATGACAGGATTTGGGTTTATCTTGAGAGTTCTGCTCTTTAAAATATTGTTTGCAACCATAAAGGCTGAAAGCCTTTTAAAATGTAAACAAAATATCTCATGGCTACAGATGTGAGGATACAAGAAACCCACCATTTTTTATTGAGTATGCTCTAAACTAGAACGGTTGTTTTTCTTGGCTTCCTGGTTGCCATACTTTAATTGCCTGTTTTCAAGATGTCTTTTGCTTAATGCATGCAGATAATGCAGGAATCATCACTGTATGTTATAACTTCCTTTTGTCCTCATGGGAGGGTTTTGTTGTCTTTGTTTCATTCCTGTTGTATGATTCTTTCAGGTTTAAACCACGTTTTTAAGCACTAGTGAGTTGTGCAGAATGGGAGCCCCTTCTGACTTTTTATTATAATAATATAGTATTAAGTTCAAAACCATAGATGATCAGGAGGGAATGGAAAAGGAGAACTCTGCAATAAAATTTTCTGTATGGACAAATTGTTGTTATGGCTGTCACTAATCTTAACCTTAAACAGAATCACTTGTCCTTTTAAAATGTGATTCGAAATTCAGTGTGACTATTTCTAGTTAAGCTTTCTAACTTTTCCTGCCACTTGTTGTTTTGCTCTCATGTCAGAGTAATTATTGTATTATTTACATTTGGATCACTCTTAATATAATTCTATTGTATCAGGTGCAAACAAAAAATCTTTTTGCCTTTAACTATGATTTTGTAATTTTATGGTTGAAAGTGCAAATACGTAGGATTTGCTGTTAGCAGAAATAGTGAAAAATAGCAACACAGTATACATTAAAATGCATCGTGTGCATTAAGGCTGAAATATGTACAGATGGGACTGTAGATGACTGAGTGGACATTTTATAAAAAAGAAGCCCTGTTAAAACAACAAACCTTTAGCATACTTACCCTAGTACTTAAAACAATCACATTTATTTATTTTGTGTGTCTAACAAGTGTGAGCAATGTTCCATCACTGGTGGGAGGGAGTGGCAAACTGTTAACAGGCTGATCGCACTGGAATTGTGTGAGGTTTCTCCTCTGCATGTTGGTGGGCTAATAAGTCAAAATAAATAATAGGTACTAACTCAAGGCTTACTTGGGGTACTGAGCTCATCCTCACCTTGGGCCATCAACAGGACATCACAGTGTTTATAACTTAAAGTATTCTTCCTCCTTCTGTGAATTCAGTATTGCTTTAAAACTTGTTTTTCTTATATCGTTTTTCTGTGCCTGATAGATAATGATGTTTGATGGAGGTTGAGCCAGCCATGTGTATGCTGCCTGCAGATAGCTGCTACAGGCATCTATAATTTGTTTAAAATGATTGGGTGGGGAAATTCTGAAGCAATCTTGAGAGAATGCATGTCGCCTTGGAGGTAATGTACTACTGCACTAGAGGAGTAGGTTTATTGTTCCTGGGGCTGATGGTAAGTTGGGTATGTTATCAGGCTGCTGACTTGTATGCCTATCTGAGAAGAAAATGCATTGCTGTAAGTCTGGAAAGAAAGTTATCAGCTCAGTAGGAAAGAATTCCACTATGGAAAGGTGAGCAGAGAGTAGGAGAAGACATTAGTAAATGAGCAACGTGTATTGACAGGGACAGTGAATGCATTCTGTAAAATGTCATCCTAAAATGAAAGGGTTTAAAAATAATTTGCTGTTTGCCCCCTGCAGAATAGCTCTGTTGGAAATTTGAAGTACTTGTAGTTTATCTTAATTTAGAAGCATTACTAGGTTTTGACTGAGTCAGATAACAAAAAAAAAAAGCAAACCCCCCCAGCGACTGTACCTTAATATTACCCGTTTTCTTTGTTGTCAGCGCCTTGCTTCTGCTGTGAAAAAAATAAATTAAAAATAAGACATTTGATCATAATTCAAAGTGGTGAAACTGTAGATGATGATCATATTATGTGTAATTTCCAAAATGTGATTGTCCATTTGCTGGTTCTCATCACACAAGTTCTTAGTTGTGGTGATGGCTGTTTCCTTTAATGTCAGAGAATAGCCAACAAAATTGGATTAAAAAGGTATTTTTGATATATTGCAAAGAAAACATCGCTGCTCTTGGGTAGAAGTAGAAAATTTTAGTGCTTATCTAGAGTTATTTGAGAATCCCCAAGTGGCTTTGGAAAATTTCATTTAGAGTTTCAGTGGTTTTAATTAAGTCAGTTATTCACAGCGGGTGCACAGTTTTGCTCCTGTACCCCAAGCGTTTCATAAACCCAACATGGAATTAATTTAGTATTAGATACAACAGCATACCCTTAAACCCAGACTATTGTAATACATGCAGTGTCCATTACCGATGGCAAGTGATTGCCTGTGGAAAAAAATGGATAAGGCTTCTCAGTTTTCAGAGAAGCAGCAGGCTAATCTGAATACTGTTCTGTAGAGTTGGTTAGCCGTTACTGGGATTCTTCAAGCACCAATACACTCGACTATTGAATATAAATTTATTAGTTAATTTATCAGTATTATTTCTATGTGCTGAAGAATCTTGACTTCTGATGTGTTGATGATGACTTGTAAATATTTTTAAGAAGGAAAAATCAGTAGGGTGGGAAACTGATTCTTGGTTGTTTAACTGGAATACAATTAAATGTTTGAATGAGAGTTATGAAAAGACCAGGGGCTTAAGTCTCATTAAAAATAACTGGAATTTTTTTCTATATGAACATGTAGGAATAATTTCTTATAACAAAAAAGTGAGGATTTTTTTAACCTTACTCTAAGTTTAAAAGAAGCAATCATTGGAAATAATTGAAAGTAAAATTTAAAATTCCTGGCTGCTCCAGCATTTTCTTTCCTAAGTTTTTATTAGGAGAACTTGGTGTGTGTTAGAAATCGGTTTTACAGACCTGTTGATAGTCACTAGCTGGCGCACTGTTTGTGCATTAGTGGCCAAGCCAATAGATGCAATTAAACAGACCTGTCCTCTGTTGCATTCACAGTTCAGTGCCACGTGACAAGCTCAGCTCTGAGCTGCACTGATCTGTTCGGGTTTGTAGTACATGACGTCTCTAGGTAGAGTGAACAGAAGCTGCAGTGAACCAGTGGTAGGTGGGGATTTTAGATTTCCTGGTTCCTTGATCTGTAGCGATGATCAATAAATCTACTAGAGACAAAACATTCAGTGGGAGTATGGCAAAGTAAAATAGTTTACCACTATGTTTTTGGTTCTTGGTTTTCTTAACTCATATCTGGCATGGCGGAACCTATGGTTGAGATTGGATTTTTTAACTGTCATCTATATTTGACCTTTAAGTAAGGGCTAAATTACAGTTAAGTCACTTACTAGCCATAATCTGCCCTTTGAATATATAATCTCAAACTAACTATGAAGTAGGTGATCTAGCCAAAGAATCCTGCTTTGTGTGTCCCCATTCTGAGATAGATTTGTTCTGAACATTCCTTTTCCTCACCTCACTGAAAAGATAAAACCATATAGTGATTTGCCTCGATTAGATCTAGAATGAGAATGGCTGTAGAAGTGAAGGAATGGATGAATCAACTAGTCCTTTAGCATAGTGAAAGCAACACATTTACTTCAAGTAAATAGCTCTCAATGGAATTATCAAATGATATTAAAGTTCTTCTCATTGCATTTTATCCCTAAGCAGAATTATTTACACATAAAAGAAGAGGTGTTTCCAGATTAAATATTTTGTACTTTATTCTAAATATAAGCTATATGCCACATTTTATTTTGGTTGTTAGCAGGTTATAGGTTAGTTGATAATTCAATTACTTTGAGGTAGATTTTGGGAAGTGTTCACACAATATGGAGAGGTGTTCAGTTATATTATTTATGTGGCTGGATAATCTGCACAAGAAGCAGGATTGTTTTGCAGCATGACAATGCTGTGTATGAATAATGCATTTTTTTTGCAGATGAGGTTTTTGACTGAATTCAGATAATACATCTGGCACTGAGGTTTCAGTTGTACAGTATACGTACAGAGAATTCCATATTCTGAAATGACAGTTTTTTTCTTTACTTCATTTAAAAGGGGACATCTCTATCTTCACTTATCTTAAAACATTTTAATAACTGAGACTACCAATTATGTTTTATAGGATTTGATTTTTGTGCTAAGGCCTTATCAAAAGCTTTTAATAAGGTGCTTTCTGCTGAGTTAATGATATGTTTTAGATGGCATTTCTTATACCTATCTTCAATAGACATATTCAGACAGTGTGATTGTAATAATCAAGTTTCAATCAAACCATACTTAGTATGACAAATACTGTGTGAGATTATAGTACAGTTATTCGTGCTCTTGATAAAAGGCTTAATTTGACTCCTAGCACAGACAAGGAGCCACTATTGATTTTTATATCAAAATGCAAAATAGCTCTTATTTGTCATATAAGAAGGAAATTGCTTCTTAATTAAAACTAAATAAAACACTCACTCCAAGGTTTTATGCAGTAATACAGAAAAGTATCATGTTGTGTTGCAAATGTGTTCTTACACAGGTCTCTAAAGGTTCAGTTAGCAATTATTCTTAACAAACTAAAACACTTCTTAAACACTGCTTAAAACATCACTTGTTTGTATCCTTCAAGGAATATTTGCAGACTTACTGTACCCCAAAGCTCACTTGTTGTTTTTCCCTCCCCCAAAGCAAACGTCAAAGAAATATTTGAACAAACTCTTATTCATCTTCAAATCCCCTTCAACTGGGACTGTGAGTTCATTCGACTGCATTTTGGACATAACAGGAAGAAGCATCTTAACTATTCAGAGTTCACTCAGTTTCTTCAGGTCAGTTATTAAACTTCTCCCAAAACAGAACTGAAATTCATTCTCACTTCTAATATACTCTAATACCATTAAAAAGTTGATCTTATTCCAGTAGTGATAATCATTACATGATACTAATCCTGACAGTTATGATGAGCTGTTATTTCCCCATCCAAGCTCTGTGAGTAGTGTGTACTCATTGTGCTTTAATACTGTCCTATAAAAGAATGGGACTATATATACTGTTTATAAAATTATCCATTTTACTCGTTGTTGTTAAACTGAATTAAGGTCTACTTTTTCTGTCATAGGTATTTAATAGCAAGACTAACCTCTGCCAGAGAAAGATTGCATCCTTTATATAATCAGTTGTTATTAACCGTATAACTCCCTAGATAAAGGATTTAGCTTCTTTAAAATTTCTCTTACTTTTATAAATGTTATCCTAATACTTTTTTTTGCTCTCACTGGCATGTATGCTATCACGTATATATCGGGAGTTTGGTCTTAAATGCAGCCAGCTTCACAGGAGGCAAATCTGCTTTCCTGGAGTGTTGCTGAAGCACCCTCTAGGGATCAGGCTTGAAAGGCTTTCACTCCTAAAACTGAACTTCATGCTAAGCCAAAAATGTACAGTAAAAACATTATGAATTGAACATTATACTAGAAGGAACTAAAGGAAGACATCAGTTATAAAGGAGAAGGGGACAGTAGGAGAAATGTACGTTGTAATTAACGAGAAAGAGGAATTTTAAGTATTTGTACTGAATTCCATAAATAAACGTGTAGTGATCGCCTCATGATACTACTTACAGTTTTCTGTACAGTAGACCTGAAGAAAAGTAGATTATGCACTTCCAGAGCTGGCCTGTGTTACAAGAGAGTTTTGGACATACTGTCTTAAAAGTAAAGATGTGCTTTAATATAATCTGTAATTATTATCCAGGATAAAAATAGATTATAAAATCATAGAATGGTTTGAGTTGGAAGAGACCTTTAAAGGTCATCTAGTCCAGCCCCCTGCAAAAAGCAAGGACATCTCCAGCCAGATCAAGTTGCTCAGAGCCCCGTCCAACCTGACCTTGAACATTTCCAGGGATGGGGCATCCACCACCACCCTGGACAGCTTCCAGTGTTTCACCACCCTCGCAGTAAAAGATCACGTCCTTATATCTAATATAAATCTACTCTCTTTCATCTTAAAACCATTACCCCTTGTCCTGTAAAAGCAAGTTCTACTAAGAAGTCTGTCCCCATCTTTCTTATAGGCCCCCTTTAAGTACTGAAAGGCCATAATAAGGGTCTCCCTCAAGCCTTCTCCCTGGTGAACAACCCCCTCTCTCTCACACTTCCCTCACAAGAGACATGTTCCGTCCCTCTGATCAATTTTGGGGCCCTCTTGTGGACCTGCTCTAACAGGTCCATGTCTTTCCTGTGCTGAGCTGTAACTAGATGTAGAGTAGATTCTAGATAAACATGTCTAACCAGATAGAATCTGTGGTCTATATCATAAATAGAAATACTGGAGTTTGGCACAGTCCTTCAAGGCTGTGGTATAACTTGTTACTTTCAAGGAATAAACTGTCCTGCATTTGATACTACTTATTTTTAAGTTATCCCAAGCACAAATTTGGGATGCTAGTGCAGAAAAAACCAGACTGCTAGTGAGAAGAATCTTTTTGTTGGGAAGGCAGAACAAAGTGATAAATATCTATTCTGGTTTTATGTTTATTGTTTCAAGATACTGTCATGTAAGATACACCAACCTCTTACTGTTATTGTATAATAAAAGCCCTTCATAGGGAAAAGGTAGCATGGGCTGCAGTAATTTCAGTATGTTTACAAGCTGGATATTGTTGTCCCTCCTTTTAGATCAGGTTGGTTTCCTTTTTTGGTCTAACAGCATTGTGTGGTGTTTGGGACTTGGATCAGAGCAGGCTTGTTGCACCCTGACCTAGAAAACCTTGATCTTGCGGTTATAAGACTTGAGAAGTTACTGTAAAGGTGATATAAGCTAGATAGTTTGCCCTCTTCTTATTGTCTGTTAGAACATGGTTATTATATTAGCTCTTCTTGAGGTGTGAATGACAGCTGAATGTGCTTTATTGTTTGCTTGAATAGGAGGAAACAACTTTTTGGGACATAGAATTTACAAACATCATTGTTATCTTGAGGTTAGTTTACTGTAGTGTGCTTTATATGAAGGTTTTTACAGATTGTATAGTAGTTTTAAATTGCCTGAAATGAGAGACCATTTTTGACATTATGGGAGGTAGCTGTTGGGGGCAATCTAAATCTGTATTATATAATTTTCAGTGTCCTCCTCTTTATTTTCAAGTACTTTTCAATGAGTTAGTTTATAATAACCCAGTAATGTTTCATCTTGGATGTGCAAGAGATCAGCTCACTTTGAGTCTTTAGGATCAATATCAGACATTTCTCTAGCAGTTAAGTATTTAATAAAGCAATAGGTAGCAGACAGAACATGGGTATGCAAATTTTGTTTCTCAAATAATTTAGTGAAGATGCATATATCCTTATGGCTGATTTGAGGCTTTTCCTTGGCAGAAGAATGAATCTATTGTTTTAGTTGAGATGGCCTTTAAGCTTAAACTACAGTTGTGCTGTGGTTTACATGCCCTGACATATTGAGTCATGCTGTAAGGATATTAAGGTAGTCAGAGTTCTGTGAACAGGGAGTTACAGAATTTACTTCTAATGTGCTCTTTCTGAATATTCATTCTAGGAGCTGCAGTCAGAACATGCAAGACAAGCCTTTGCATTAAAGGACAAGAATAAAAGCGGTATGATAACTGGGCTGGACTTCAATGACATCATGGTAACCCTTCGCTCGCATATGCTAACTCCATTCGTGGAAGAAAATTTAGTTTCAGTAAGTGTAAAGAAATGTGCCTTTAATTCAGCTTTTCATAGGTGTAATGATTTAAGATGTTACTGTTTCTCTCCCCCTTTATCAGAGAAATCTCTTTGCCTTTGTGCAAGAGTTTATCACCTTCATAAAAAGGTGGGCAGGGTGAGACATGGCAGCACTCCTTGGCTGCAGTTGGGAAAGTTTGTCAGTTTGGTTTACGTGCTTAAAGTGCTGTTGGAAACAGTTTGCTCACTTTCCAGTACAGCAGGGCAAACTCTACTTGGTACAGAAAGGACATTAGTTTAGGACAAAAGCGTCTAATTATTTGAATATATGACACATCTCAAAAAGTGGAGACTACTTACAGTTTTTTTCCTTTCATATACTCTTACATTCTTTTCTTTTTCAGATGAGAATTTGGAACATCAGTTTGTAAATTCTAGAGGTAGAATGGTTACAGCTGTGATAGTCTGGCAAGATCTGTAGTTAAAGTAATGCCATGAAAGCTATAAGCCAAAAGTATATTAAGAATGAAAGTTATATAAAATATAAAGTGGTATATTTTCTCTTAATATTTTACCTATAAATCTTGCCTAGCCTAACTAATAAAGCATAGCATGTTCTGTAAAATTTATAGTACCTACTAACTTTAGGCTTTGAAATAAATGGTCACTGCTGTATGTGATGCAAGAAGTCAGTGCGCTTATCTAAAGTAGCATTTACGTGCATTTGTCTATTAGAAAAATACTCAGTGACACATTTAACATATCAGATAAATTGAATAATAATCTACTTATATGATTATTTCCTGATTGTTTCCTAATGTTCAGTTTTTACCAGAAGATAGTAACCTGTCTAATAATTCTCCCCTCATGTTTCTATTAAAAATAGCTTAAAATTACAGGAATTAAAAAATATCTTTAATTCTTTCCTTAATTGCCCAAATGAATGTTTCTGTAATTTGTAATAAGATGTTGTAAGAGGGTTTAAGACACTTAATTGCATTAATTTCATTTTTAAAGGTAGCTGGTGGAACTGTTTCGCATCAGGTCAGCTTCTCCTATTTCAATGCATTTAATGCCCTTTTGAATAACATGGATCTTGTTAGGAAGATATACAGTAATATAGCAGGTGCAAGAAAAGATGTTGAAGTCACAAAAGGTAAAGTATATTTCCTCAATTTTATTAATTTTTTGGTTCAGTCCAGTTAGTGGGCAATTTATGATCTGATGTGGCATATGGGTTAAGGCAAATCTGAAGCTGCAATAGTATGCAAGCTGAGGGCTACTGTGAAAGTACTTAGAGGGTGATTTTCAGTTCTCACAGGTTAGTAATGATTTTCAGTTGGCTTATTAAGGAGAAGAATTGGGATTTTGGCAGGAGCCCTGTTGCCCTTATTAGTTTGAATGGATAGCTGCAAGTCAGTATTTAATATTATTGAGGATTTTACTGCTCCGGGAAGGGGATGCACAGTTACTTAGAGATAGAAAATTCCAAGGGAATGCGATAGAATGTAATAGAGATAGAGTAATTTAATCTATGGTCTGTTTCTGTTAGGACATAGTTAATCCCTGTGCATTTGAAAGGTTGTCATGGTTCAGTCTTGCCACAGGCATGTGTTGATGGCTTTTGTAGTAATTTTATGACAGATGTTATCACTGATTTTATTACCTCTGTGGATGGGATCGGCCAGGCCTGTGAATAGTAAAAAGCATACCCAGTTCCTTTGTTTTTCTTCGTTTGTCTTATGTTCGTATGCTCCATGTACCTCTGTCCCTTAAAGAAAGCATGAAACGCTTGTCGTCATCCTCTAAATTGTGCCTACAAATTACCTGACAATGATTTTTGGTACAGATGCATGAATACATCCTGCTTGGATTTGCATTGTGAGAAAAAGCTACTGTGTTTTCACTGCTCAGACCTATTTACTGTAGCTTGGCAATCAGGTCATGAACATGTCTTGTAATTCGGTTAGATGAGCACCTATGCTTGGGGTCATTCAGAGCTACCAGAGAAAGAAATGTGGACATGATGGCAATAAATGAGTCAGTTGCCCTTAAAGCTGTGAATAATGGGCCATTATTCTGTTCTGTTCTCTCTTGCAGAACTTCAGAAGTAAGAATGACAAATTGTGGGTGTGTTTTTATTAACCTTGCTAATATGAGGATTTTTGTTGACTTTGATGAATTCTTACCATAAATCAGTGTTATGTTGAAAAGGCCTGTTTCAAGGCAGATGTTCTCCTAAAGATACCTTTTCTCCTTGCATTGTGAATTTCGTTTCTTGGTGATAGATCTCATTTTTATAATTTTAAATGCCCACAAATAGCTTCAATGAGGAAATTTGACAAATACCACAACTACTTTATTTCTCTTTCCCTTTAAATCCAGAGGAATTTACCCACTCTGCAATCCGTTTTGGGCAAGTTACACCACTGGAAATAGATATTCTCTACCAACTTGCTGATTTGTACAGTGTTACTGGGTAACATAATGATTTTATAATTTTACATTCATTATTTTTCTGGGTTTTTTTTGTGAAAACTGCACAGTCTCATCTTAATTTTAAAAAGTTGTGTTCCATTGTATGTCATTACAGTTCAAGTATTCCATGTAAACTTTTGTGAATGCATGCCATTTGTAAGTGAATTATGTACGTCAAGCACAATTATTGTTGTGTTGTAGGTATACGTATAAAATAGAAAAATACATTACAGTAGTCCCAAAAGGCTACTATATGCTGGTATTGTTCACTTCAAGTATTAATGAAGCTTTGCATGAGTCTTTAATGCACGTGAAACCTTAGGCAGGAATACCTAGAAAGAAATTAATTTGTGTATTATATTTTTTATTACTCATAATCAAGAACTTGGTACTGAATAACCCAAGCTTCCTTTATCTCCACTTGCGAGCTTCAAGAAGAGAATGCCCTTCCAACTCTAAGGATTCTTTATAGCAGTGTAGCAGACTTCTTAGGTGTGCATTCAAGTATGACAGATGTTTGTTTTGAACTCAGAATATATCCTGTTGGGTGTGGCCAGGAATACTGCATTGAATATGTCAGATATTTTGTCTAACAGTAATTTGCTTTTCTCTGTCTTGTTTAAAGGCGCTTAACTTTGGCAGATATTGAGAGAATAGCTCCACTGGCTGAAGGAGCATTACCTTACAACTTGGCAGAACTCCAGAGGCAGGTAGGCAGAAGTGATATATAAAATAGAATTGTTGAAGTTAAGTGGATATTTGCACATACTTGCATATGAAAAATAAGAATAATGCACTTCAAACAAATTCCTAACAAATGAAACCTACTGTGATTATTGTTATAAGGGTAGAAATGGGGCAGACTATTAAGTATGTGTTTAAACAAGATATTAGTGAAGGATGGTCTTTTTAGATATAAGCATGTATAGATACTTGGATTCTGTACTGTGAATACTTATGTTAACTCCTGAAAGGCTTTTCACTTCACTAGGTAATCTAACTCTGTAATTATAAAATTATTTTTAGACAGTAAAAAATATAAATATTAAATGCAAGACTTATAAAATAAATATACATATATATTTTTTAAAGGATTAAATTATTGGCCTAACCATTTTTCTAAAACGATCATTGAATTTTACTGTGCTTATTGGCTGTCTGACCTAGACAGTAGAAGGGGAACTCAAATTTATTGGAACTAATGAAAGAGGTAGAATAGATGAAAAATATTGCAGTAGAATGTTAAGCTCCTATTTCATCAGACTTTAACGTTCATGTTTGCTAGTTTTGCTTTTATCATAGTTTCTTTCCTTGTTAAACTTATAAATGTGTGTAGTACAGATAAGAGTCCCAGGCTTGCTATTTTGGAAGATAATTTTTTTCTTCGTTCACTGGCTGTTGTTACAACAGTGACAAATGCAGATGTTTAGCTTTGTGTTTCGACTTTCCACCACAGTTGCTGGGTACCCTACTTCTCACTTTCAGGAGCAGAGCTTGCAAGTTTGTGTTAAAAATAAGTCTAGATTTTGGGAGCTTATCTTCATAGTATTTTTAGTTCAACATATAATCTGAGAGGTTTTCTTTTGCAAGCAGATCTGTCTAATATTGTGAATTATTTGTGAATTAAATTGTACCTTAACCTTCCTCTTAGATTGAATCTGAAGTAAGGCTAATATTGAAGCTCACAACATAATGGGGCATCTACTGTGTTGCTAACAGAAATATTCTATGCCATCCCATTCTAGATATATTCTAGGGAAAGCCTTTTTTTTCTGGAGCATTTTGTAGGAGACTGCTCTCATGAGAGTGGTTCAGGAGGAATTAATTCAGCTGCTTATAGCTTACAGATAATAATGCACCCAAGAAAATCCTTGAAATGGTTACACAGCAGATTCTGCAAGGAAGACATGGATATGTGGTGAATTCCATGGTTGCACAATCATAAAATACATAGGCCAGTTGCACATCAGTGTTTATTATGCAAAACAAAAAAAATAGCATCTGATCTTAAAAGCTTCTGATATGCAGTCTTTTATTTATTTTTACTGTTAGAAATTAATGAGAAATGACAGTTCCACACAGAGCTGCACATTCGTGAGCAAGCTTTACAAGAAAATACAATTGTGTTCATCTGAACAAATGCATTTTGCTCCAAGGATATCTTCACATCCTCTTTCTCTCTGTAATATACAAATGAAGTAGAATAACTAATTCTTTAGATCCTGTATGAGCATATCCCACAGTTCTGACTAAATATATCTTTGTTTAGTCAGTAGATTAAACACAGTTTGTCATCCTGAAGGTTCCTATCTTCTTAACTTCAATTCTCTCTCTTTCAGTCTGTGTTAAGAGTTTATGGGGTCCCTATCAAGACACTCTGATTCCAAAGTGGGCATAGCCCAGCTTGGGGCAGGTTCTGCTGCCAGCTGCTCACACCTTGCTTGCCATGCAGACAGCTGTGTTGCTTAGGAATTAGCTGCTGAGCAGCTACATCTTACAGCTCAGCGTTTGTGGTAACCCGATGCTGGTGATGAGTTACATTAAAACGCTGCTCCTGAATTGCAGTGATACAGCGACTGATTCCCAATAGCTCACCCATCTGGGATGGTGAGGCAGGAGATGATGCAGCTGGCACTAATAACTTTGTCGGCCATTGCAAGTCACACTGTCTTCCATAAAGTGGAATTCAGGATCTTTCCCCTGTGATGCCAGTGTCAGTACTGCTGCAGGTTGGTCTGAAATACAGTGACAAATTCACCTGTGCCTTGTTCACCACGTGAATGTCCAGTGTTTGTCAGTGAATGAGAGGTCCTAGGAGTCTCTCTGAAATTGAAAGCTTGCATTGAAGCGTTTTACTTCCCAGCTCACTTTTTACACATATTGCAAAGAGGTTCCTTTAAGCAGTTATATCCATTACAAGATCTAGTGTATGTATTGACAGGAAAATCTTGAGTTAGTTCAACTGCTATGAGTGAAAAGTTGTCCTACACAGAATACAGCAAGTCCAAGACCCAGGTCCCAGAATACAGCAAGTCCAAGTCCCACACATTGAGACTTGGACTGTGTTTTGGTCTCCATTATTAGTCTGGAACTCAGGGTCTGATCTGTTCTTATTGTTACTGCTGTGCAGTCCTCAGGTAATTAGGCATGTCTGAGCTAAGGAGATAAGAGTCCAAAACCTACTTAATGGTAACAGCCTTCTGGATTCCTCAAGACAAGAATGATGGAATGGATTGACGCAGAAATGTGTAGACGGTGTTTATCGGTACTAATAAGAAATATTTTTGATGACGTTTCGTAATTACATTCTGAACTGCCAGTTTTGTTTTTAACTGATCTTTGTGGCACTCACCTGTCTGAATAGACAAGATACTAACTTGCTTTGTTTTACACCTCATAATTACCTTTGTAGCTTGATACTGTTACAAATGAACGCATTGATTAAAGTTTCACACGTTGCTAGAACAGCATATACTCATTACACTTTTGGAGTAATATATTGTATTTTCATCCTATTCTACATTCTGTGTGAAGAAAGAACAGCAGAAAGCAAAATCATTTAGTTTTTTTTTGTTTTATGAGGAACAGTATTTTACTGGACCTTATCATAGGTTAACTTTATTGATAGAAGATCCTAGGTTAGCTGTATTGATAAAATTCTTCCCTTTGGAAGAAAGAATATCATCCCAGTGGTGTCCAGCTGTCTCTGGAAAATGAAAACAAGTCTTTTATGGGATTTAAAAGTTCCTTCTTAGAGGAAAATCTAAATTTCTACATAAACTTAGTCTATCTTTGTAGATTTGGTGGAAATGGAAATCAGCCTGCTTTCAACCATGTTTACTTTATTGTCAATTGTTTCATTGTGTAGTAAGATTCTCTTAAAGCCTAGCAGCTGAATATCCTATGAAGATGACAGCTACAGTAATTTTCTGTTTATAAATATTCATGGTTTGAAAGCTATAGCATTAATTACATTCATTTACATATCTATCTGAACACACAAGTAAACTGCAAACTTTGTGGACACTTATTTAATAATATAAATGTACCATTTCCTTCACAAAGAATTTGATTTTTAACATCCAGTGGCGTGTTCATTAAGATTTATGTCTGAATGTAATGACTGGATTTTGATGATAACTCTGGAGCTTAGAAGAAAATGAATAACCTTAAAACAGCTAAAAGGAAGCAGGTGTGCTACACTAAGAGAAAATTTTTGTTGAATGAAGAACCAGTCCTGTTTCTAAGCCTTTTTGGAGCGGTATTGTTGCACGTGTCTTTTATTTACATTAATCAAAAGTGATATCTCTGTATTGATTCTATTTGTTTGTAAAGGCAATATGTTTGATCTATGCTTTTTTTTATGCTGGTCCATGTGTGCAGTTTAGAATTTTGATGCTATCCAGAATTTCTCTGTTCTTCTCTGTTAAGCTGCATTGTTGGGGGAGGGAGTTGTCTCGCGGAAGGAAATGGTGGCAGCCGTATCTTTTTCTTGTGTGGGAAAAATGTATAAAATATAATTGGAAAAAATGTATAAAATATAATTGGTGTTTTTTGTAGTTAGTGATCCTATCTTAATCTCATAGGCTTTTGTCTTATGTTGTGTGCATATGGTACAACTTTATGGAGCAGAGTCAGGTCTTTGTACATCCAATATAATCCAATCACAGTAGCTAACAGTGAGGCACATGCTGTCTTTCTGTGGATATTCCACTTCCCAGAGCTTCAGTAAGCTGAATGTTTGGTGAGTTAGCTGTGAAACATGCATGTGGTAATCTTGGTGGAGAACTCATAATATGCATCAGAGCAAAGGCTCCTATAACAGTCTGAGGTTATATGTTCCTCAAATATATGTTCCAGCTGTGCTGTTAGGAGAACATCTGCTAACAATACAGGGGGCTTCTGAGCAAAATGGGTTTGTGTTTGGGAGATGGGCTTTAGCACCTCCTTTAATATGGAATTTAACAGTCGCTATCTTGGCCACTTACATAACCTAAATAGGTTATACTGCATATTGTAAATTCTTCTCTGATCCCCTTATTCATGGCCCATTTTGCATACTTTATAGTGCAAGTTTATGAACCTTTGCATCTTGTTTACCAGTTACCTTATTTCTGATAACCATCTAATAATATGAATCTGCAAATATTTTCTGCGTAAAACGCTGATAAATTTGTGGTAGCATATGTGGTTGAAGTGAGTGTGGTCATCATTGTGTCTGTAAATTATCAACTGCCTGAAAAAGTCTTGTGGAGAATACTTTGGGGAATAATTGACTTTATCCTTGTTTTGAAGGCATGAAATGTCATCCTTATGCTATGTATTAATATATAGATGATGTTAAAATACATCCCGTGCTGGAAGATGCTGTCTGGGAGATACTGAATTCCTTTTGAGATGTTGGATTATATTTGAGCCAAGAGAAGGTTCCATGCCTTACAAAGTCAAAGGCAACAGAATGGAAAGTAACAAAGTTGATTTGACTTTCTATCTACTTTTTCGTGACCATAGTTATTTCAGTTATAGTAGGAATGTGTAAGGAAGAATATTTTCAGAAAGGAATATTTGAAAAATGTGTTTCATTCATTCACCACAAGGGAGGTTATACAATAATTTCTCTTTTTTTTTTTTCCCCGTAACATAAAGCTACCAATTTTTATCAGATTCTTTCTGTAACATCATCAAAGTCAGTTCACAGACATCTTTGTTTTCCCATGCAATTTTTAAGCATTTTTTTTCCTTTTCTCTTCCTCACAGCAATCTTATGGAGAGTTAGGCAGGCCTATCTGGCTCCAGGTAGCTGAGTCAGCTTACAGGTTCACTTTGGGCTCAGTTGCTGGAGGTGAGTAATATTTCTGGTTTATGTTTTCAAGGTCAGGTTAGTTTAACACTGTGGTGCCAGCCTGCTTGGTCTCACCTAAGGTGCATTTCACATGTGAAGAGTTGGAGGGTGGAAGCACCTTTGATTGAGCCATTTCTCTTGCATTCCTTACCTCTTCTGTTTTAATATCCTTCCACAGTCTGCTGAAACTCTGCTTCAGTAATGTGTTTCCCTACTTGTAATTCAGATTGGTTTTCTTTGTCCTGCGCACCTTGTTTTATGTAGAAGTGCAATCTATTCTCCTTTAGACTTTTTTTGCAGACTTTCAGTATTGTCCTTTTTTCCTTCCAACATATTGGAGATCTTAGAGCTTTGTATTCTTTATGTATAAATAAATGTAGAAAATTATCATAACAATTATATACTACAGCAACAAGGATGTTGCAGAAATAATACTTCAAATGCTTTCTCGCAGCTGTTGGTGCCACTGCAGTATATCCCATAGACCTGGTGAAAACTCGTATGCAAAATCAACGTTCCTCCGGTTCAGTTGTAGGAGAGTTGATGTATAAAAACAGCTTTGACTGCTTTAAAAAAGTTTTACGTTTTGAAGGCTTTTTTGGTCTTTACAGAGGTAAGTGAATAAAAAATACATATGTACTGAGTCAAGGATTTTCTGCTTTTTTTTCCATACCTCAACAGCTAGGTTTCTTATGGGAAAATGAGGAAACCTGATATGTACGATTTTACTTCTGTTTCGTAGAGCTGAATATTTATCTTACCTTTCATCATAAAAATGCTGGGAAACCCTAGGCATATTTTTGTTGTTACTGATTTGCTCCTTGCTGCTTAGGTGGTTTGAAGTCCTGATTTCTGAGGTGTGAATGTCGTGGACGTGGTTATTATCTCAGAGACTGAGGATTGTAACTTTTGGCTGGGGGCAACTATCAGGAGCAGATGGGTATCTGTGGAACAAAGATCCATCTTACTGCAAATGTTTTTTGTTAAAAGAGGAGAAAGACAGTAATTTTGAAATGTACCTGTCAAACTGGATGCCAGATGTTATGCCTTATACTTTTGCAGGTAGTGGGACTTGTTTTATGATTTTATCCTGTGAACAAGAAATTGCATCCTGCTGTTGTATTATGTTGCCCTGTCTTACTTACAAAAAGCAATGGAACTCATAAAAGTTGTAATAAAAGAAAAAAAAGAAAAAAACCCCTCCTCTGAAATACAGGTTAAAAATTCAAAGCAATTTTTTATCGGTTTTATCAGTTAGACTGAAAGCTATTGTATATCTTGTTTTAGCTTGGAAGATTTTGAAAGGGTTTTTTTTTCACATCAGTAAGGTGACTTACATAGAGGGTGCATGCTAGCCAGTTCTTTGAAATTGATATTTAGTTGAATTTTCTATTTTTAATTGTTATTTCACATAACTTAATGAAGTGCATGGTTTTCATAAGGATCAGTAAGGTATTTATGAATTGGCACACTCTTTTTTTAGTCACTTCTATGATGTTCACAGCCTTGTTTTTCTGCTTTGTGATGTGTTCTGTCAATGAAGACGTTGGACAGTGTCATTTAAGGACATATCTAAAAGTTTTTGCATGTGAGAATCTGTGGATTCTGGCTAATGAGTTTTTTGTAATCTTGCAGGATTTTGCTATGCAAGTGAGTAGAAGGAGGGATATGTCAGTGAGAGTGTTAATGAAATAGCTGTAATCTCCCTAAATTAAGTCTTACTGGTAAATTGTTTTTCTTTTGATACTAAATCTTACAAAACCAAACACTCCTTGAGTTACAGTAATGAGAATCTCTACATGGCTATCCTACAGCGCTGTTTTCTTCCTCTTCCTACCCCCCCAACCACATAGGATTGCATCGCAGCTTCTAGAACTGATCATTTCTTATTTTTAGTTTTGTTTTCTAACCTTTCTCAAACATTTTGAAATCAATGATGGTTCCGTTGATGAGTTAAAAGCAATGCTTTACACTTGAGAAAAAAAATGTGCTTGTTAGAAAGAATGTCAGCTTATTGAACTTCTTAATAGTCTGTCTAATAATTGTCTTTAAGATTGTCGAGCATAAGTTCACGTAGTTGTTTTGAAAATGTTACATTTAATGATCAGCATGTTACTGAGGCCTTGGATACAATGACATAGATGATCTGTAGAAGACTGTTAAACTAAACAACAGAAATATTTGTGGATTTGTTACTGGGTTCTTAATATTCCTGAGCTGGATTTTCCTAAATTGTATTGTAATATAGCGGTACAATGTAATTGTTTACCACAGTTTAAAAAGTAGATCTGAATGCATACTGGAAATTTAGTATTTTTAAATAGAACTGACAATTTATAGTCAAAGAAATTGTGACACTTTTGAATCCTAGCATGCAGCTTCAGGACGAATGACGTGTCTTTTGGAGTCCCTCACTAGACCGTGCAGGGTCCCATGTTCTCTGGCACACCAAATGTGTGCACCCAACAAGATCAGCTGCGTAAAAGGAGAGGGGATTGTCTTATGGTGTTTTGTCTGGTAGTTTTGGGTTTTTAAAATGTAGGCACTGCAGAGCTGGATTTTCTTTTCATGGTAGATCAGAGATTCAGGCTGGGAGGGCGGTATTTCTTTTTGTTGTTGTCAACCTTTCTTTGTATTTAATAACTACCTTTCCTCAGCATAGTATGTCTGTAAGTCGCATAGAAAGTACTATATTGGAAGAAAACACTACACTGCATATATTATCTGCTGCACTTTCTACTTAGGTATGTTTGCTCTGAGCTTCCTTTTAAGGAAGTAGTGTAAAAATTTTGCAGTCAAAGTACTTTTGGGAATGTTAAACATCCTTTATGAAGTTTTAGCTATTTTCAGTTAATGGATAGTGGAAAGTTGCATTGATATAGTTTTGTTGCTGTTATCTGATATTAGGTATAATTAGCATGGGGTTTTTTTGTTAGTTAACTAGCAAACACTTTTGACAAATTGATATTCCCTAAACATGGAATGGCATTAGGAATTGACTACTTGTAATAAAAGTAAAGCCTTTTAAGTTTCATAATCTCTATATATGCCAAAACGACAGTGAAGAAAATGGATTTAAAAATAACATACTGCTGTAATCTTGTATGTTAGGAAGTTAAGACTGCCATCTACTGATTTTTTTCTTTAACCTATTAGTTCCTAGAAAAGTGTATGTGCTTTTGTCAAATGGTAGTTCATTTTGATAGCAGCTATTTTCCAGGAGCAAGGAAGGGCCTTTTGAAAATTGCTTTCTGTACACTAATGCTTCCACTTGGTGAGATAAAAGATACTTAATAGTTATAGGGTTTAAAGAAGTTCAGGGTACCATGTTGGACTGAACAAGAGAAAATCCTTCATATCCTTAGTTGACTGGAGCCCTCAGAAAACTCAGGTTAGTGAGTCAAGTAGAAGTAAGCTGATAATTTATCATAGTCATAGGTATGTTTAACCATTACTCTCTTATTTTAAAAATGTAATTGCAAGGTTTACGTGAGAATTATAGTAAGGGGCTAGAAAAATCAAACAAACTTTTATGTCGTAGACATATCCACAGTATATGTTCAGTCCTGACCCTTTTTTCCCTTCTGTGTGCCAATAGCATCAGCCTTGACTTGGTTGTGGAAGGCAGATCGGGTCACCCTTTTCATTACCATTTTCAACAGAAACCTTAATATAAAATTGTATTAGTATGAATATGCAGCGTGCTGCAGTGTCATATAAAAAAATGCCCCCCACCTCACAGGATATCCCATGGGCAGACAGGCATTTCTGTAGAGCTCTTATAAAATACCAGTTTCTGTATTAGGAGGGTAATGTTGCCTTATGATGTCTTTGTTTCTATAGGCTTGTTACCACAGCTGATAGGTGTTGCTCCAGAAAAGGCTATTAAGCTAACTGTACGTATCTTTTTTTTTTTCCCCCGGCATCCTTTTGTTTGTTAACATACACAGGATTGATTTCCTAAAATGTGTGAAAGATGACCACTTACAAGCACTGTGATATGTGTGGTTATGGATGTACTTGATATATGTTAATAAGGAGGAAAAATAACTTAAAATTGTGTGTAATTTATTGTATCTTTATTAGGTTAATGACTTTGTCAGAGACAAATTTACTAAGAGAGATGGTTCCATTCCACTCCCCGCAGAGGTCCTTGCTGGAGGCTGTGTAAGTATCTGTCCTGTATTCCTAGGAAAAATTGATTTTTAGTCACGTGCAGTATAGTTGGAATGACAGTTAATGGGTATGCTTTGTGGATTTGAACAGAACTGGGTTTTTTTTTCCTCCCAGACACAAGAACTTAGAAAAAGTACTTTTTTTCTGCTTGAAAAGCTTTGTGTACTTCTGAGTTGATTTCCCATGGATTTACGTGCTTGAACAACTTCCTTTGGCCCAGTTTCTAACTTTTGGTTGCAGAAGTGATTTTATGTTAAGTTGTTTTTTCTCCCTTTCCATACTTTTCCCCAGGCTGGCATTCGCGGTTAGTTCAGAAAGGTATAGGTAGTCCTTGAGAATGGATTATAGAGATCATGTCTGAGTTTTCTTTGGTGCAGGGAGTGGAGCTAGGACAGTTTAAAAAATTTCTTACTGAAGATTTTAAGAAGGAAAAGAAACATACTCTTCAACTTGGTATATGTAATTTTTTTTTGTTTATAAAAATCTGGAAAACCTGAATGATATAGTCTTATCTTTCAGGTAACAAGTGTGAGGGAATTTTCTGTTTAAATGACTTCATATAAAATGTAATTGCGTTACTCCAGATGCTAACTACATCCATCATCTAAATACCACTCAAAACCAAATTGTGTTTTCGTGGGGATTGAGGGCTGTAATTCAGTGGATTTCTTAGCATTCTGTAAACAGTTTGATATTGATAGATTTTTTTATTGTTATTTGCACAATGGCTAATTTCATTTATGGTATTTCCCAACAGTTGTTAACCCTATAAAATGTTTAAGGCTTGAGTTAGGTTTCTTTTGTAGCTGAGAACACTAATAACTTCCAGTTGAGTAGGCTGACAGGCTGGTATAGAACCTCCTCAGTGTACAACAAAACCTGGGGCAGAAAGGTTGTTGACCTCTGCAAACTTTTAATTCAAAGAAGCAGCCCTGAAGGGAGGCTGCTTATAGTTCTGCCTGATTGAATTTGGCAGCCTGGTACATGCTTGAGTCTTCACCTGTCAGTGTACAAAGTTTATTTTCTGAGAAATGTGAGAAAGCAGCTGTGATGCATAGCTAGCAAAAGACTAACCTTTTTCTGGAAAGCTCAATAACACAGGAAGCACATACAGGTCATTTGTAACAGAAAGGAATAAAATGCAGCAGTGTTTTTCTCTGTGTTGTGCTGAAATTCACAATTAAAATCAAATATCTGATAATCAGCTTTATTATTTTATTCTTTTGTACCAAAATGTAGAATATTACATTCAATCTACGTTAGAGGCTCTTCTACTTCCTGATAGGTACTCCTTTTTCAAAATAACTTTACTCTCTTAGTTTAGTGAACAATCAAAAATTGGGGAGAAATCTGAGTTTCAGATAAGCTTTCAGAAATTTGGATGTTTCTGTGAAGTAGAATAAATTTATAATCCATCCAAACACAACCCTTCCTTCTGGCTGGCTGTCCTAGCTGATGTTCTCACCACTTTTGTCAAGATCAGTATTATCTCATTCAGTCTGGGAGAATTTTAAACAAAGTTGGCCCTTGTAGGGGAGGAGTTGACCACAGTTTAGCAATCTCGGGGTGTTTGTTTCTTTGGAGCCTCCTCTGGATCGTCTCATATCTTACCAGTTGCTGACTTTTCCATCTGTACCGCAGGTTAGTTTAATTTTAGAAGTTAATTTCTTCCTAAATACCAGAATCTTTATTAGCAAGTCTGTAAAGTTTATTCAAAAAATCTGAAAGTTTACTAAAGCAGTAGCAAGATGATATATTAGTGTTTCTCATCCTCAGTCCTTTTCATCCTTGTTGTGACAGCTCTTTCTATGTTGACTTGCTTGGAAACAGTGTTGATCTTTGCCCTTCTGGTGTTCATTGTGTACTGTTTTTCTACAAAATATTATGAGACATAATCAACAGCTACAACAAAGGAAGTGCCACAAGCATGTCTAGTCCATTTCTACGTGCAGCGGCATGCAAGACTTTCTGTTTGAGTGATGCTAACTATCTTATTCATTTTGTCCCTCATTCTATTCCTTCTCTCTCTGTTAGCACGAAATGATGGGATACTGTGCGACTGTTTGGGTTTTTTAAATGCAAAAATTATGTTTAGCATCTGAATTTGGGTAACTTGTTATTTGTGGCTTTTCTTTGACACTTAAACATTTTGCTAATACTCTGTAAATATAGGCTAAATTCAAAACACACTTTTCATCTTGTTGTAACATCAGAAGAAAAAGCATTACTCTTGTATCTAGTTCTCAGCCTTGTACTTATTACTATCTCTGACCATCACTTGCCTGTGTTTAGTGTTGAACCTTCTGATTAACAGGAATAATGCACTTTTTCACCATTTCTGGTATGGAACTAGTAGTGGATGAGCAAGGTGAGCGAGCCTTGTTTTCAGCTGTTTGCAGCAGAGACCTTCCTGCCCTGTGAAGGCAGCTCACCTTCTTGCAAGCCGTACAAAAGCACATTATGCACGCCACAGTCCTCAACCTGGGACAAAAAAAAATGCTTGAGGATGTTTAGGCAGCTTAGGAAAGGCTCCAGCAGACCAAGTGAATTCTCTCTGGATGGTGCTGCCATATCAAAGCCTGCATAAAGCATTACAATCTTCTAAAATCTGCACATGAGTACAGGTGAAACCTTTGACATTAAGACAGAAGTGATTCAAGGGAACCTGTATAGGCTGAATAGCTCTGGAGTGTCTGCAAGAAGTGCTGTACTGTCAGCAGAGGGACTACCTGCAGGCATGCACCTCCTCCAGAAACAGTCACTCCAAGAGACTGCATCTCTTTGGCCAGAGCCTTTCTTATCAAAGCTCCAGTTATTCTCAGCTCCTGTAAGGTTATGGAATATGCCCCTGTTCCCAGTAAAAGGAAATGTCTTCGTTGTAGCTGCTAACGTGAACACGTGCCTATGCAGTGACCTGTTTGTATGGTCAGCTGCCTGTCTGTCTGTCGTCTTTCCTTCCTTACCGCAGGGCAGGGACCTCCCGCAGGCAGCCTGTGCCCTGTGCTCCTTGAAACCTACCTGCTAGCCGCTGGGCAATGTAAATGTCATTGGGAAGTGTAGGGTCTGCTCGGCCTGAGCCCAGCTATTCCCAGCTGCTTCCAAGCTGTAGCTATATTTGAAATCTGCAGAACAGCTCCACGGGGCAGCTCAGTTACAGCGGTCAGGTCATACCTGTCAACGAAAGGGCTCCAGTCCCTGGTAGATGAAACTGATCTCCAATCTTCCTAACCTTCCTGAGAGCATGCTGGTTTGTTAATGATCAACAGCACCATCCACACTTATACAGGGTCAAAGCAAACAATTTCTTTTCCTACCGTTACTGTAATTAATTGAATTACACTTCATTGTAATTCAGTGATTAGCTTGCACTCCCTTCGCGTCTGGATTTTTCAGCTACCATTAGCTTTGAGTCGCAGGGGGACTGAGTGAGGCATCGGCAGTGCTTTCCTTTATCCCAACAGCATCTGAGGAAGCAGAGAGCACACACCTGATATGGACAGTGCTTCTCAGAGGAACTTAACACACGTGACACATGTGAGTACATTGTGAAGGACAAGGAGCTGTAGGGCAAGTACTCATCCTCAGCTGGAAAGCGATGTTGAAGCAGACATCTAATGCCATGTAAATGATTTGTAAGTGCTGTCACAGTAGACAAAGATGCTGTGATTTTAAGGTATAATTCCTATGAGGTTCCTATGAGATAATTCCTATGAGATTCCTATAATTCCTATGAGATTCCTATGAATTCTTCCCATCAATGCAGCATGCATGGTACTTAGCATTTTAAATGAATGATTCCTGTTTCATCAGAAAGATGTTTCCGATTTGTGCTGCAGGGAGGAAGAGGATGTGGGGTGCCAGAGAGGGTCTAAGAACCTTTCTTGGAGGTGTAGGCAATGCATCTGTTGATCGTTAGGGGGTGTTTGCACATGCATATACATATAAATCCAGATTTACCTCCAATTTAAAATCCCTTATATATTTAAACATTAAATGTAAGCTTTAGACTAAATATTTGGCATGTTTATAAAAAGAATTTTCATGTGTATTTATATGTGCATACAAACACACAAACATGTATATAGGCTTGTCAGGCAAATAGGAATGGGCCAAATATTTACTTTAGAAAAAAAATTAAAATCATAACTTTTTATTTAACAAACACAAACCCGTAGAATTATAGCTGTCACTATTTTCCTGTAAAATCTTGATAATACTCTACTTCTTTTAATGTATATCAAACCCATAAAGTAATAAGCAGAGTTAAACTTCACTACTTGACCTTGATTTTGTATGTTTAAAGTTAGGGAGAAAACTACTGTTTAGTAAAAGAGACAGCAAGATTACAGTAGGTGCATGAACAGTGACAGCTTTGCCTTGAGAAAGAAGGGCAAGTTCTTATGATGTCTTTAAACCAGACTGTTTCAAGTAACATCTTATTTTAGCTGCTTATATGGGACATAGTTGCAGTCCAGGATGTGGTGCTTTCAAAAAGGAAGGAAGGAAGGAAGGAAGGGCTTGAAACAGGCCTCTCCCCCTTTGTAGCATATGCCTCTGGGGTGGAATTGGAAAGGGCAAGAGGTCTCATGTTGCAGGGTCATTTGTGTATTTCCTTCAGCCTTTGGCATGTCATGGGGCGTTTGCTGTGGGATCTCAGACTACATCTTTTCTCTCATAACCTTTGCTGTCAGATTTAGTTCCTTTATTTGCTCCTTGTAGAGTTATTTTACATGACATTAAGGTTAAGTAGAAGCTTTTATTACTGGTATTTTTGATGTGTATGAATAACCTCCCTTCAGAAACAAATTTGTCAACCTTTTTTAAAGTGTCTGTTGTAATTTATGTGTGAAGGGAAATTTTTATGGGGGAAAACCTAGATTTAGTGCACCTTCTCCAAAAGAAAGTCAAAGACTGCAATGTATACCACTATGCGTATGTACATGTGCACATGTATTTAATGTAGATGGCTGACAGCTGAAGTAAGATACTTTGAAAAAGAATGATGATGATTGCTAATGATTTACACGAAAGCATGGAGATTTGTATTGCAACCCTGCATGCTGCCAGTTCATTTTTATTTGGGGATACTTTATCTCATTCTCCTGTGCACCTTCTTCTGGGGAGTGCTCTTCCTCTGCTCCCCAGGTAGCTTTCTCCTCCACCTCACGTGCCCTTCAGGATAGTTAGGCAACTGCTTTCTTCAAAAGAAAAAAACAAACAAACAAAATCAACCCATCTATTGATTAAAAAACCCCAACATAATGGGAAAGTGAGTTTTCTTGTGTTAGGTGCTCTGTATTAAAGACAGTGCTTGTCTCATCTGTACTTGTGACACGTCTGAGGACCTAATTCATTCACACAGCTCCAGTGAATTCAGTGCTTCATCCTGTGAATCAAATCACTGCTGTGCTGAAGAATTTGCGGAGCTCCAAGAACAACTGTATGAAAAGTCAGGAGCCGGACAGAAGTACATATTGCTAATAGGGAGCATTAGCTGAGCAGCTTGACAGTTAGAGCTCTTTTTAAGACAGCTGCCCATTGAGAAGTTTGTCAACACTATAAATACTCGTTGTTCAAAATGTTAATGTAATTAAAGAGTTTTCAAATGGCTTTCTACTGATGATATAAGCATATGTT
Source organism: Clamator glandarius (assembly GCA_033459285.1). Lineage (NCBI taxonomy): Eukaryota > Metazoa > Chordata > Aves > Cuculiformes > Cuculidae > Clamator > Clamator glandarius. Next base: position 2,750,480 of record JAUNZM010000121.1, on the reverse strand, counting down.
AGGGTTTTCATTATATCTTATTTTGCTCAATAACTTGATCATCAAGTCATATTTTAATATTAATATTTTCATATATAAGTCTGCATTAACAACATGCAATTTGTAATGCAGTATATATAATTAGTATTACTACTAAATTATTAAAATGTGTTGTGTTTAGAGCCTTCTCTTTTCATCTCTTTATCAGAAGAGGGCTGTTGCTGATTTTAATAGAAGAGTAAGACAGTTGTGCACCTAGGAGAAGAGAATGTTAATTGCAGGAAGATTGAATTTGGGATAGAAAATAGAAATGTTTGCAAATTGGCCTATTTGTGTTTCTGTGGTGGGTGTTAGGCAAATAGGAAGAGCTATTTTGGCTGCTCTGCAGGATGTGCTGGTGTATAACATTAAAAATAAAAAATGAAATTTCACATATATATGTAAACGAAGAATAGGCACTTAATATGCTGGTAGCTGGAATGAATTTTTAGCTTAGAATCTACATTTAAAGTTACTTGACTCTTTTTTGTGGTGCATTGTATTATATAGCAGGAGCAATCTGCTTAATGTTTTTTCTACCATGATTGTTTTAAAAATTATGTAGGGAATTTATAAACATTTGGAATTGGTTTTCTGTTTTTAATCCAATACAAAAAAATCAGTTATTGTTTAACAGAACTTGCCAGATATGAAGTTTGTAAGTTTTATTTGGATTGGAACTTTGCCTGACAGGACAGCCGTTTCATCTTACATGCTTAGGTGTGTATGAACGGGGAAGGAAAAGGTGAGATGAGAAGTAAAGAGAGCCAGAAAAATGGCTTTGGACATGAGTGGTGCCAGGCGACTGAGTAAACTCAGTGCAGTAAGTCCAAAGAACGGAGAAGCTGGGATTGGTTTGGCTGGTCTGGGAGTTCTCATGATCTTCCTGATGGTTGCAATAAATGTCCAGAAAAATGTAGGCTTTGATTTTCTTTCAGAGAGATGAAGAAGTGAGGGAATAAAACAAAGATTATCAATCAAGTCCGATTATTTGAGTGGGAAGCGTTAAAAGCAGCTACTACAGTGGAGATAATTAATCAAAAGAAGAGGTTGATCTCCCACTGTTTGGGTCAAGGTGCTTTAGTAAAGCCATAACAATGATGATTTAAAATGTCAATAATGTCTCAAGTAATAAACTAAGCTTGCAATAAAAGGATGGCAGTGTGCTCGGTAAAGGTTCAGTGAACTATCGGGTGCTTGGTCAGTGAAGAGTTTGATGCTTCATGCTCTGCATACTGTAGATACGCCCCGAGAGCTTGGTCCTTCTCAAAAAGAGCTGCCCAGGTGTGCAATGTTCTTTTGTCTCAAGTCTAGAATAATTCAAGTTATGAACTTGGAAGACATGCTTCAGGGCTGATCTCAAGTTTATTATGTCTGCTGCCGGAGAGAGGAAGATTGTGTTATAGGCAGAAAGGATTAGTATTCATTAGTTTTGAATCAATTAGCAAAGAACACCATGCTTGCTGTCCAGGAGGTGCAGTAGCAGACTATTGATTTTCCTTCACACACATACACACACCCCCCCCACTGTTGCAAAGAGAGTTTATTTCCTGGGCAATTTAGAAGTGAGAAAAAAGCTTTAATTGCAGATGTTCTGCATCTTTTTCCTTCAGTAAAATTTGATGGGATGGATGAATAATAGATCAGCATTAAGAGGGGCTTTTAGATTGTGGAGGAAATTATTTTTAAAGTTGGTTGTTTTCAAGTAGTTGACTGACTGTTAAGGAAGTAGTTTTAATTTTTAAATGGAAAAGGTGGCCTAGGAAGGGGGTGAGGGGGAAGAAAGCTTAGTAAAATTGAGAAGCTTCTCCAGAAGTGAATGGTAGTAACTACAGTAAACCAGGGAAAAATCTAAACATGTCATTTTAATTAGATATACATGTGTCTAAAATGGAACTGTCGGATTCAGTCTCTCTCAAATTTGAAATATAGTGCTTTGAAAGTCCTGGGTTAAGGCACAGAATCAGCTCTGCAACACTATAGCTGGGAAGTATACAAGATAGTCCTCAGTGCTACTAACAGAAAATTTCCTGCATGTAAATCTGCCTAGCTCAGAGAGAGACACAACTCCTCTTTATATCTAGTATATTTTGAAGTGTTGCTTTTCCTATTTAAATTTTATATTTTGTTTCCACTTAGGACAATTAAAGGCTGCTAAACAAAACTCCAAACACCTTTTCTAATAATTTAAAATTGCACCATTAAATGCAAATTTACCTTTTAAACAGCATCACCGCTAAATGCAAATAACATGTCTGCCCACTGGTGATGGATTATTATTGAATAAACATAAAGTCTTCTTTATATGTGCTTGATGCTGTAGTAGCACAAGTCTAATGGTTATTTTAGTTTTGTATTTCGTGTAATATCTATTAAACTTTTAAACACAGCCATGGCTTTTAGAAAGTGTTGTCAAGGAGAGAAGCAGAGGCAAACTGAATCCACCTCTGTGGAATATAAACCTATAAATGTAAAAGAAAAAATTTCATACAAAACCATGATTTCTTATTTGGGGCTTTTAACTTCCAGACAGGTGCTTTATTAAATCTCTGTCATACATTTTTACATGAGAATATCAGCTGGGGCAGTGAGAAGTGAAGGCACTCAGCACCTTGTAGAAGTCAACCTGTCACCACATGCTCTAGTAATGCAATTTACTTTTTTCTTCTTCGGGTTTGCAGGCAGGAGCTTCCCAGGTCATTTTCACTAATCCTCTGGAGATTGTAAAGATTCGGTTGCAGGTAGCAGGAGAAATTACTACAGGACCTAGAGTCAGCGCCCTCTCTGTTCTAAAAGACTTAGGCCTTCTTGGTCTTTATAAGGTATGTGTTTCTGCTTTGAGTGGCTTCAGTGTTTTATATGTTAAACTTTTATACTGTTGAAACAAAAACTGTTAAAAACAAAGAAATGTTTTGAATTTAAAACCAATCTCTTCCTGCAGGGCAGCTCCACAGTGGAAAACTGAAGAAAACCCACTTCTATATTAATGGCAGTGGGATACAAAAAAATACTCCCCTGTTCTATCCTTTGGGCTTTTATACCAAGCTACAGGGAGTCCTGTATTGCAGACCTGCTGCCTTCTGGCACTGATAATTTCATTTGGTGGGGTTTTGTGAAAAGTTTCTTTAGCTTTCCCTGTGCGTTTTTCTTACCTTTTTTCTGAATCTCTGTTGTCTCTATTGTTATCTTTGCAGCAGGATATTCTCTTTGTCTTAATAATTTGATGGCAGTGAAACAGTAGTGGAGTTTAGTAGGATTCAGATTTTTAAGAAGTTAAGTGGTGGGATTTGTCAATAACAAATACCACTGAAAAAAAGCCCATACTGAACTGCAGCAAAATGCCAGTCAACAGATTCCTTCCCTGCAGGTACACTTACTACCATCATTACAGATCAGATGTAATGGAGCAGAAGCTATTAGTTTTCTTAAACAAGGAAAAGTATTTCTTCCTGTATCTTCTCTCAGTGCAAAGGGTGATGCGTAAATGCAGCAGCTGCATTTGCTCTGCACTTACAAGACATTTTTTTAGGTGCTTTGTCCATAGACCTGCAATAATACTATAAAAATGTGCAAATTTACTTTTAGACATGAAGCTTCTGTTTTGAATTCAGTAGATGAGATTCACAACCGTTACATTGCCTAAAGATCACAGATGTTCTGCTACATGGGACAAAATTACCGATTGTATTTGCAGAAGTTAAACAATCGAGCTTACTAAAAATTCTGCTATTCTTGAGAATTGCATTATCATTTGTGAATAACTGTAAGAACTCATTTTAGGGCATAAAGTATCTGCATGAAGAGTGCTGAAGGAATGAGTTTCTCTTTATCAGGTCTCCTGCCTAAGCCATGTGGCGTGTGCTCTCTGTTAATGCAGCTGTTGGGTTGGGAGTATCCCGGGTGGATATTTAGGCAACGGAGGTGGTTTAGTACTATGATTTGTGCTTTCAGGGAACACAAATGAGATTTTTGTACATGTAAATGCTTTTTTGAGCTTTGTAGAGAAGGAAACTGATGACAGAAGTTACTAAAAGACAAGTATTAGATATGTTTTATTATTACTATTCTGTTTTTACAGCATGCAGTTTTCTGTTGAGGAAAATTATTTAATGCCAGTTTGTGGCCAGGAGCTACTCCATGCAGTGTCATTGTACCCCACTAGTTTTGTCTCCTTGTCTTCCCCGTACCACACGACTCCTATTTTATGTCTGTTTCCCTCTTTTTGCTGACCTTCCAGTGCAGCTTCTTCAGTCAACCAGATGACGATCAGTGGAGATTGGTATGAGGTCTTACGAGTTCTCCCTGATCTTTCAGTAGTGCTTTTGTGTTTGGTAAAGAAAATGGCACGCAAGGACGTGTCTTGCTGCTTCCGTGGTTGTGTTGTCAGCAAGACGTAAGGGCAGACTTATGTCACTCTTTTCATCGCACTTGGACACAACATATGTGAAAGGTATTTATCCCAGGTACTGACGTCAGGATTGATGTCACGTATTGCTTACCAAAATTAGACGTGAACCTTGAATCTTCCTCATGCTAGAAACTTACTTTAGATGTGCCCTGTTCTTTTCTCAAGTTCAGCCCTACCTGAGACATTCTGTTTTCTGTGTTATTTACTGGATAGATCAAGAGAGTTGGTACTTCCTGGGCTCACTCGTGCTGCTTGCTGGATATCAGTTTTAACCTTATTTACAAAGTTTATTTGTATTATGTTTCTCTTCTGTGTTACAGGGGGCCAAAGCCTGTTTCCTCAGAGACATTCCCTTTTCTGCAATCTACTTTCCTGTTTATGCTCATAGTAAACTGATGCTTGCTGATGAAAATGGTCACGTGGGAGGGCTTAATCTCCTTCTGGCTGGAGCCATTGCAGGTAATTTTGCAGAATATTTTCTAGAAGTAGGGTTTTTTTCTTTCAGCAAGTAATATTTAATATTCATTCAGTAGCCTCACATAAAAGAAGGATACTGTACCATTGTATCTGATTTAATTTAAATTTGATCACTATTATCCTTAGTGGGAGGTGATGTAATTTTGATGAGAGCTAATTACATTTGCATAATGTGGATAAACAGCGTAATGCAACTCAGCAACTTGTAGTCAAATTTGATCTGTCTGTCTCAATGGGGTTTGACTTGTTACTGTGCTCTCAGAGTTGAAGGCTAATTTGAATCTTTGATGAACATAAAATGAGGTACCATAAGAGCTAAGAAGAAAAATTACTTATGTAGTTCTGGATTCCTGAATAACCGCGAAGAAACTTTGTTCAAATCTAATTGCTAAAAATAGAGCATTAGTTTGTAAAGAAGATGAAGTATCATACTCTGAAGTTTAAGATATTTTAAAGGCTTCTCAAAGATGTTTATTATAAAGAAAATATACAGCTATCATAAAATATTGTTCTTACTAAAAGACAAGTAATATAAAAATACTAGATATAGGAACTGTAGAGGTGGATATTTAAAAATATCGATTGAGATGGCCAGATTCTGCACTGGTGAGTATGAGAGCACTAGGATGGAAACCAGGTATCTGCAGCCTGTCAGTCCTGAAGGATTCACTGTTGGAATCTGTGCAGTTTAGAAACATTGTTGGGCTGAAGAGACCTTTTGTTACTTGTTACAGCTGTAAGGAATCACTTACAAGGATGGGCCATAGTCATCTGTGTGTGAAGAGTAGTTTTCCATATGGGACTTGATACAGAGCTTAGCTCCACCTGCTCTGTGCCAGTTGGTGTGTCCCTCAGGCCAGAGGGACAGGAGAGACCAGCTAGGAAACTAGTAACTGATCTGTAGCCCTGTTTATTCTCACTTAGTGTGGAGTTGTCTGAAATAAGAAATTATTTAGCTTACTGTACTCATAGAAGTACATATAAATACTATTATTTGACTTGTATCTCGTATAAAGATTTAACAGGTTTTATTTATAGAAGGCAAACTTCACAGCTTCTCTTTGTGTGTTTGATGTAGTGTTTCTGGGTCACTCATACTAAGTGATGAACCCTATTAAAAATGTGTGTAAGTCTTGTAGGTGCGGTTTTGTGGCTTGTACAGGAATCTGCTTTTCCAAATTGCAAATTTCAAATTCCTGATTGCTTGATCTGTTCCTATTATGCATGCGCAGCAGGGAAGAACACAGTCTTGAACGCATTTGCCTGTAAGGGGAAATCTGCATATGGTTGTTGTTAGCATGCGCTTGTAGGCTTAAATACATCGTTTCTGTTTTCCTTTAAAAACTCGTGAATTGATCAGCAACATTTTTGCGAGTTTATGATCACCTGTGCAAATCAGTGAGTTAAACTTTGAATTCAATGCTAAACAATAGAAGTTCAACAGAAGTCAAAATCAATTCAAAATTCAAAGTCAGAGGGTGGTTCCTCTAAGAAGCTGAAATTTTTACAGTATTCAGAAGTATTCAGAAATGGCTCAGATACAGTTCAATACCGTGGAGTACTTTTCTGAAAACTTTCTCCTTTCCCTTGACTAGAAAGCTGAGAGTGGTGCCTTGGAAGTGGAGATTTGTTCTTCCCTCACTGTTGGCTAATACCATGCTGTTGGTAGTAAGCAGACTTGTAAAACACCTTCCTTGTCCTCAGTCTTTTTATAGCTTGCCTACTGAAGTAAGCGGCATGTACTCTCCTACAGAACAGTCCAAGCAGCAGTACAGATGTATTTCTGCAGAACAGCTGGTTTAAGTAGTAATTTTCTTATTAACATCTTTAACAAATGGATTTGTAGGATTCAAGTTCCCAAACTGATCCTCTATGTAACTTGCAAAATATGTTGTAGTGTATTAGCAAATGCCGTAAGGTTGCACAGCCAATTTGTCGTAGGTATCTCTTATTACATATATACATCTGTGAATTTAAAAATTACTCTTATCTATTTGAAACTACTGTTAATGACAGACCAATAGAAGATGTCAAGAGCGTTAGTTTTTTATTAGTATTTATTTTCTTTACTATCAGCTATAACCTTTAAATTTAAAAGAAATTCAAAAGGATTGTACCAAACCCAATAGGTTGCTAGTGTCAAGCGTAAGAACTTGCTCTTTTTGTAAAGTCTAATTCTTGCAAAAAATATTAAAGTTTGCCATTGTATTTTTCGGTTAGAAGTGTTCCAACTTTTACAAGATTCTTTGTGCAAATTAAATGTGGTTTTCTTCTAAAAGGTGTGCCTGCTGCTTCTTTGGTAACCCCTGCTGATGTCATCAAGACAAGACTGCAAGTGGCAGCTCGCGCTGGTCAGACAACATACAGCGGAGTTATTGACTGCTTTAGAAAGATTCTAAGGGAAGAAGGCGCTTCAGCTTTTTGGAAGGGAGCTGGAGGTGAGAAATGCGCTCTGTATATTAAGGTGGACCCTTAGTCTGCAAATTAGCACTTGCTTTGTTAAATACTGCTCTAATTTGAGTCCTTATGAGGTCTGATTCTGAAAAATATAATGTCTTGTTAAAAATGTTTACCTTCTATCCTGAGAAATGCGAGTCTTTGACACTATGCTTTGTAATACTTAACAGCTCGTGTGTTCAGATCTTCACCCCAGTTTGGCGTTACTTTGGTCACCTATGAACTTCTGCAGAGATGGTTTTATGTTGATTTTGGAGGCCTGTAAGTCAAATATTTGCTTTATAGCTTGCATGAAACCCCTGCCAAGTTAAAAAAAAAAAAAAATCTTACTTTCTTTTCATGCATGGGACCACTTAAACTCAGTGACTTTGAGCACCTATACCTAAAATTGCAGATCCCCTCATCCTTACATAACTGAGAGAAACTTGCATGCTACTTCTAAACAGACAGAAATAAAGAATCATTTCATATTTATTTTAATACACTACCTAAAATTTGTATTCCCATTGCAGCAATTGTCCATTTTACCCATGTCACAGGAAATGAAAAGAATTTACAAAGCTATCAGTAAAAATGTAACTCGAGTTTTGGCCTTGGTTTCACATGAAGTAGTGGTCTGAACTCAGAACTTCACTTGGCTGTAGAAGTGAATTAATTACGGTCAGCTTTAATGGTCTTCCATACTCAGACAAAAGCCTAAGTATTTAGTCTAGATTTCATCGTTATCCAGGCTTAAGAAAACACTTTAAATAAAGGAAAACCTTTTTTCTTTTTTCAAACAGCAAACCTTCTGGATCAGAACCTGCCCCAAAAACTCGAATTTCAGATCTGCCTCCTGCTAACCCTGAGCACATTGGTGGATACAGACTTGCTACAGCTACCTTTGCTGGTATAGAAAATAAATTTGGTTTATATCTTCCAAAGTTTCGATCTCCTGGCATCACCTCAGCTCAAGCAAAAAGTAGCGGCTAATCCTGAAAAGATGTTTCAACCTAACAAAGCGATGCAGTGAAAAAAGGTCACAAGCATAGTACTGTATTTTTGCCAGTCAGCCGCATGTTGTTCTAGCTGAACTGAGCTTGCAAATCTCATTACTCCTTTCTAATATTAATGCATACCTGCATTTATTTGTTTATTTGCACACAAGGAACTGATTGAAGCTGTGGTTCTATGCCTTGTTCTAACCAGTGGCATGAATGTGTAGCTTAGACTTTGCCTTGCACAGCTTGCATTTAGTGTTACTGTACATATTGTACATCTTTGTACAGAGACATCGCAACATCTCCACCCGTACATTTATATTATGATATTGCAATTCAAAATAGCTTGAAATGTACAGAATGTTTTGAAAGTGTTTTGTTAACAATCATGTGACAATAAAATATTTAAAAACACCTCAGTCAGTTCATCTCTTCGTATTTACAGAAATCTTGTCGAGTACGATTTTATTTTTTTCCCTCCACAGATTATGGATCATATATTAAAATGTAACAATTAGAGACACCCATTTAATGAACGTACAGCACAGGACCTGGCCTCTGAAGGAAAGCATTTCACTGCTGGTTACAGCATGTGCTGGCTTGTGGGTGTAAGAGAACACAGTTATTAGAGGAGCATGTGCAGTACTTTATTTTGCAGGACTACTTTCCAACAAGGAATCCCCTCAAAATACACAGCAGTGCTGAATATGTAACAGACCTTACCTCTACGGTAGCATATTTAAAACAAAATGAGATATTTACCAGTTAGTAGCAGACTCCATAATTACTGGATTTATTGCTCCAAGTGCTTTTTCTCCAAATGGAAATAGTTTTATAACAAAAAGGGAAGGCGTTCTCCTTATTGCTAGATTGTTTTACAGTTGAAAGGTTAGGTTATTCTGGAAAAAAATACCTTTATAGTTTTGTATGCAAAACTGATTTTTTAGATTTCCAGGTGAGTGTGATGCTAAGCAGGAAGAGAGGAGGAAGGAAACGGTTGATCTGTTTCTGGCTTAATCGCTGCCAGAAGTTTATCTGGGGTAATTTTTACATGCTGAAACTGTTAGAGGAAAGAGGGAAGTCTAGATTTCTATCATCTAACGATAAGTAGTTATAATATCCATACCCCACAAAGAGTTGGGCGGCTTTGCAGCTTTGCTTACTCGAGTATTAAAGTCTCCAGTCTTTAGTTCTGCGTGTTTCTTCTGGGATTAAGCATCCTTGAGTACAGTGTACCACAGTGACAGAATGCAACTTCAGGTTCTGTACTAAAAAAATTTTACCCATTAACAGAAATTCTAACTGTTCTGTTAAAAAGCCATTGAGAGGTTGTTTTAATAAAAATGTTAAAAAACAATGAAAACATCTTTCTTTAACTTAATTGGAAAATTAGTAGCAAGGCTGTAGTTAACAGAACACAAACCATCATGCTATAGGAGTTAAGTTAAATTCTACATCCTTCTCTGCTGGAAAAGAAAAATTTGACAACAGCAGCCTTTTTCTTTTTGGCTGATTGCTATGGTACAAGGTGGGGGTTGGAGTTAGAAACCCACTCTATCCTAGGTGTAATAAAATGAAAGCAGCAGCTCCCAGGAACTTTCTACTGTCAAACTGCTAAAGGGACACAGAGTAGAAGTTAGGGCAGCTGACAAATGCTCATCTAATTTTTATTTATGAATCAGTTTAACCGTCTAATGCACAAACTCAAACAAAGAGCTTGGTATTAAATATGTATTTAATTAATTCAGGTCCAATTATCAAGTAGGTTTGTAACTACAGACAAATTTTTATTCACATATATTACCCACTACCAGAGTCTGAGGCTTGTCTATATATAAACAATGAAACGTACTTGGAACACACATGCATATCCTTGGGAAAGTTGAATAGTTCAACTTAAAAAATGCTTCAAAGCTTTACTACCTAATGAAAGCTAGTCTGTGTAATATAGAAAGGTTAGTTTAGAAACAGAATTTTTACTTTTCAGTGATAGATACTGTTACAAAGTGGAAATTCCAGAAGGCCAACAGCAAATTTACACCACCTTAGTGTTTCAGCAAAAGGAATTACTTGCAAATTCAGAGTTAACTGTATTAAAAGTTACATAAATCCAAGAATGTGCTCGTAGTTTATATATAAAAAGTGACACTGCAAGATCTGATCTTCAGTCATCTTAATACAGTTTCAAAGTCCATAGCTGAATCCATATATTCTTCCCTTAAGCTATTATTTGAACTGACATGCTTACACTGTTAAGAACTGCGTCAAATCATTCGCAAGTCTAGCACTGCAGCCTAGTTTTGAAGATCTATGCTGGTATGCGAGTTGCAGCTTCCTCTTCTGCATCAGCTCTGTTAGCATTTATTTCTGCCAGCGTTCGACCAAATCGAGTCCACTCATCACTGCGAGGAACGGCAATTTGCTGTTGACAAAGAGAATGTTATTTAAACCTACTGATAAATAAAAACTGAGCTCGTTTTGAACAGCAGAGTGCTTCTTCAGTAATGAGAAAAGGTTCTGGTAGAAAAGCTTACCTTACTTAGTGTAACTTATTTAAAATAGTCTGAACATCAAAAGTTCTAAACAATAAAAGAAGGAGAATTTGAGAATCCTGTATACAAGTATGTGATGCTACTATTGAAAGCCTGCATGATGTCTCTCAGACTCCCTCTCAAAAGGGAATATTAATGCTGTGTCCTCATCCAATCAATTAGTTACATACTACAGCAGCACACGTACTTGCAACAGATTCCCTGTGGGAATGAAGCCAAGACTGCTTTGTTGCAAAACTTTTTGCCTGGTACTTCTCAGGCTATGGTCAGAACTCACGTGTGCCGCAGTTACAAGCCAGATAAAATCTCTACAAACAAATCCACTGATTCTTTCATCTTTTTTTCCACACCAGCCTTATGACAGTGTTTTTACTTTCTGATTTGCTGCCACCTGGCATGCTAAAAAGTACTCTAGAATACCTGAAATAAGACACAAAGGTGACATTAATTTGAAAATAAAAATTAAACCCTATTCCTTTAATCACATGGGAAAAAAGTTAAAAGTTACTAAATAAAAGTCAAAGAAACTTGAGTGTTTTGTAATGCACTTTGAACAGTACACAGTATGCTTACCTCTCCCACATCATATATAACTATTTGTCCTTCTGAGTCACCTACAGCAATCTCTCTCCCAGAATGCGTCCATCTCACACGGTTCAGAGCAGGATTGCCCTCCACAGTAATGCTTGCAGTTGGCACCTATATCCATGTAAAATACATTGTTAAAAATGCATGATGATTCCATAAGCTACAGATCAAAACACACACCCGGTCCCTCAGCATTGTATCAATAGAATTGCCAAACGGTTCAGCTGAGGCAGAGTAAGTAGATCTCAAAGACGCTCAGCAACCTTAAACTATCACCAGTGACAGGACCTAAAGATTATCTTCCGTCCCCTGCCCAAATGTCCCCTATCAAGAAGCACACGTGTACTCAATCATGAGATAGAAGGCACAGACCCACATTCAGTCAGGCAGCACAGAGGGGCCCTGGGATCTCAAGGAAGGACAGAGATGAAATCAGCTGCTCTGACAGGTCAAGTCCTGCCCAAAAGCCAAAACCAGGTAATTCCAATTTGACGCCATAGGCTGGTATATGCTCCTATAGACTGCTCTTTCTCCTATACGCAGTTTTAAGAAGATGAAATTAAGGTACTGAATATCTGTCTGGATTTTCCCCTCACCTACCTCCAACAAGTTTAAGTCTTGGAAAAGGTTTATACTATAATCAGGTTTATAACTCTCACCAGAAAACCCAAACATTCAATTCTCCAGGTTTAGAAACAAATGACAATGTCCCTGCAGTATAACTACAACAACAGGAACACCAGTGGTGTGTGGATAACAGGTCTGTCCATACTGTTCAGCTATAGGCTGCCAAGGCTGTATTAAGGGAGGTCTATAATCACCTTCACAACATGTATCAGTGTTACACAGATCAACATCTTGCGCTCTTGTTATGGTTAAACCAATTTAATTATCACTGTTATTCATTACAAGGAGTCATTTGAGTTACAACCCTGTAATCAAAGAATGATATCTGTTATGCAGAAACTACTGGAACTACAGACAAAGAACAACAACAAAAAAACCCCAAAATGCTATGGCAAATTCTTTTTTTTTTTTTTTTAACTCAAGTGCATGCTTTTCCAGCTGCATTCGACTGCTAGCCTGACTGCCTCACCTCAGTATCGTTGTTGAGATTCCACAGGTCAAGCCTGCCCATGCCATCCACACACGCAAACAGGGCAGGGTGAGTTGGAGACCACATCACATCATAAACATAATCAGAGTTGTCTTCAAAGGAGTAGAGAGGTTTGTTATTCTGAAAAAAGAAAACACAATACCCAAAATCTGCACTTCAAAATTCTTGGGCTAACAGGTAAGGCAAAATACAGAACACATTTCCAACAGGATTATCAGTAGTAGCTAAAAAGTGATTCCCATTTTGAGTGACTTAAAAAAAAAAAAAAAAAAAAAAAAGCCTCTGCAAAAAAGCAGCCAAAAAATTAATGGTACTATTAAAGACATGCAGCCTTTTTGCTGGCTGCTGCTACAAAACAATCAGTGGCAAGCCAATATTGTAAGGGATTGTAAATTTAATGCATTAAGAATCTTGTATATCAAGCCGAGGATAATTGAGTGACAGCGCTTCAGACTATTACAGAGTGACTTGAGCTCTGCTTCACATTCCTCAGGTCATCAAACTAACAGGAAAAGAGACAATTCTGGCAATGGGAATGATATACACATCAATTGTGAGCCTCCTGATGTTTAATGGACATCAGATTTGGTGCTGTCCCTTCCTCCACAAAATTGTAGCAAAACATTTGCCTTATGCATAATACAAAGTAACTGATTTTACAACATGATTTACATTGATTACATTGTAAACACAGATAACAAAGGGCAAAAGGATGAACAGAATGGATGAGAAGTATACAAATGATGTACAATCTGAGAGCAAAGCTTTAATTTGTTAACTACAGTTCTGTTCATCATCTGTCTCCTCTCTGCAGGACTGCTGCTAGGAACCTAGAGCACTTCACTCGATTTGACTTCAGTTTACTGAGGTTCAATGAGCTTACATTATAGCACCATCTTGTGTCAAGGACTATGAAGAAAATCACTGAACTATCCATTTCAGTTACCTTAGTTGTCCAAAGCTTTACTGTCCAGTCAAAAGAAGAGGTGACAAAAAGATGTGAGAAGTCTACAGGTCCAACTGCTGCATGGCAGTTGATACCCGTGATTGGTCCCTGGTGTCCTTCAAACATCTCACTGATTCCAGCTTTGCTGTTTTAGAATATATAACCAAGGTTAATTTAACTGGAAACCATACATCTGCAGAGACAGCACTGAAATGCAATTTAAATACAGCCACAAGAAGATTTTGCTGCTTTGTATCGATGTTGCCCCACTGCAAAAGACTTCATCACAACAGGATGGCAGAAGACCAGACTTAAATATGGATCTTACCTTCAACATCTATTTTCTGCAAACCTGAAGTGCTAAAGTACACTGCAGGGAAAACAGACTTGTTCAGCAGGTACCAGTCCACACATTTAACTGCACTGTTCTCCAAGCAACAGCTAAAACTTCCATTCATATAAAGAACAAGATCCAGTCCTCAGGAATGAGCATAAAACTCCCACTGGCTTAAGAGAAGGTGCATGCACCTTATGGACCCAGGGTTCAGACATAAACCAGTAACAATATATCTGTAATAGTCTCTATCAGATGAAAAGGAGGGGGGAAGGGAAGATGGGAAGGATGTTACACAAAAGTGATACAATTTGGGGTATTTTGGAACCAGAAAGCTGTGCCGCAAGGGTGATGTGTATTTGAAATGAAACTTGGGCACTCAATTATATTTAAGAAAGCAATTGATAAGATACAGTCAGACAATTTCAAACTAGATTGAACAGCAGGAGAAAAGCCAGCCAATTTAAGATTGGTGCGTGATGTTACTGTACAATTAGCTACAGAACTGATACAAAGTTTGGAATGTTCTGCTACAACTCAAATGAATAAAAACAGTGACCCTCTCTGCTCCCATCAACAACTCCGAATCACTGAAGTCAGCATAGTACCATTTGGATATTCCAACTTCTTCTGCTTTTAATGAAGCTCTTACTTTTTCCTGAGTATGCACTGGAATTAATATACTGCTATTTAGAACTCCTTCCAGATAAAGGAGTAAACAGGCACTATAAATATTTTTAGGACTGTAAAGTATGTAGGGGCTTATCCTTTCACTATTTTTATTTCCTTTGAATAATAAAAGTTTGTATTCACCTGCCATGACGGCACGCAGTGTACACTGAGCCTTCTTCACTGCCAACGACAAAGTTGTTGACATCTCCAGCAGGGAAGGACATGCAAGTAACAGCCACGGCCTTGGACTGTTTGTGAACCAGCTCCATACTATCCTGTAGTGAAAACAGCAGCAACTTACTTCTAAAGAAAACTGAAATATCTATGAAGTCATTTAGACTTGAAGAGTAAGTACATTTTTGTATTTTACTTGTATAGAATTAGGCAGGAATATGAAAGTTATTTCCTGTTAAAATTGTGTTCACCACTAAAACAAGTACAACAAAAAAACCACAAAGGGATCAACAGACAATATTTGACTCCAAGAGCGTGGAAATATTTTATCAAAGACTTGCCAAGTTACCTTAGGTATAGTTCAGTCTGCCAGAAAAATGTTTATTAATGCTTTGTAAAAACTTAATGAACCTAAAGAACGGTCATCTGGAATAGATACTATATGTATGTAAAGTTTTCTTACCTGTGGTTGGGAAAGCATGTCCAGGCTCCACGAGCATATTTTTCCATCAGTTGAGATACTAATCAAATTATGAGCATTCTGGGTCCCAACAACATTTACACAGTACACTGGGTGCTAAGAAATGTAAGATACTATCAGAAAAAGGAATTTCCACATAATCAATTCTAGTATAATTACTACACAGTAAAATACACAACTTCACCGTTTAATGAAGCATAAATGACTGACCACAGTATGGTACAAGGAATACTCCTCTATAAAACCGATACTTGTTTTTCTGATACTTTGATTTTTATGAATAGCTTTGCTTTTGGTGATAGCATCGGCAAAATACAGAAATAAACATTTAAGCATTATTAACGAAGTGCACTGGAAAGTTTCCTACATCTCAACAGGGAACAATCCTTGAAGGTATTTCAGTTCCTACCGTGTGAGCAGCCGCCGAAAGCGGAGTTCTCTGCACTGGCGTTCTCTTATTGCTGCGATTATCCCACAGCACTATTTGGCCTGAGTATGTGCCACCAACCACCAAATTGGGATGGAATTTTGCAAATGTAGCTGACATCACTGCTGACTGAAAGGCAAAACACACACAACAACATACACAAAAACCTATCATTGAATGACAAGATGTCTCAAACTAAAGAAATGGGGCCAAACATCACAGTAAGCTTTTTGCCTAGATTTATTTGACACAGTATTTTACTGTGCAATTACTTAAGAATTCAAACTCTTTGTGAGCCCCCGACAGCCTTTTACTTTTAATTTGTATTCACAGAACGAAGTTTTCCTCCTCTTTTCTTTCAGATGTATGCATTTGCAATTCTTCCTATCAGTTTGTTAGCAAGGGAAGTTCCAGTAGTGCACAAGACTTCAATAATGTTTTGCCACATTTTGTGGTCATTTTCTCGGAAAGTGTGTAAATCTATTTTGATGCAATAAAGTTACTTTTGTAATCTGGTCTTTGACAGTAATCTGACAACATGAGATTGAATAAAAAATTAACTACGTAATTTTTCAGAATCATAGCATTTTGAAAATAAAGTGGCTTACCCAGGTTTGGCATAATGAAAGAGATTTGCACGTTTTTATCTTTCAGAAAGCTATGCAAAAACTTCTACCTGCCCTTTTCTTGATGCATGTGTTTCTAATTTTCATCCTTGCCCCTTCTCCTCAGGCCGTCCTCATTTTATCCAGTAAACTAAGCTTTACTAGTATACAATCCCAGTCAATCCCCTTACATATACACCTGCTTTGTGGTTCAACCATGACATGAGAAAGTTTTTTGTTTTTTAAACAAAAATAAGAAAATGAGTTCTCAAATGTTTAAGACTGAGTTCTAAACTGCATCAGATCTTCTAAAACAGAATAATGTTTCTAAACTGAAATCTCTAGCTATCAACATCTGTTTGCAAATACACAGAGTTAAAGCGAGTGCCAGCCCAATGAAATCATTATGTTGACAAGCATAAGGAAGGTACTTGTCCAAGTTCATCCACATAAAATCTTTAGCCTCCTGAGACAGGATCATACCTGGCAGTGAAAGACATACTCTGGGGTAGTTTTCTTGTATTTCATATTCCACACAAGGGCCACCCCGTCAGGCTCATGAGGTGCATCCTCATTGTTGTTGTAAGAAGCTACAAGTAATTCTGGGTACTGTAAAATAAGTGAAAGAGACTCAATGTAAGTAAGATGACTAGCTAATAATCCAGACAATCCTAGAATCTGTTTTCTTTCATGGAAATAATATTAAAAGAACCAACAGAACCCTAAACCCACCTTACATTATATATAAATAAGAAATTAGCAGTTAGAACTGTAACTGTTTCAACTTCAGCTCATAAACCACCATTAACATACATGTTAGAGGCTAATTCTTTCATAACCTGCTTTCAATGTAAAACCCAGTATTTTTAAGTCAGCTTTTTTAGGGAAGCTAACACTTATCTCCATGAAGTAGTCCATAAATTAGAAACAAATATGCCAAGACTTTCTTCAGAAGATAAATGTTTAGCTGCTTTTCATTAAAGATTAACAGCTCTATTTACTTTTTGAACATTACAGAGCACATAAGGAACGCATTTAGAAATACAGGCTGCATTAACTATGTTCATACAAGGCTCAAACACACAGAGCCAAAAGCATTTGAATAAATAACTCCTTAGTGTAAGCATTATTTTTTACCTGAGATGACCAGTCCAAACAACTAACGACACGGTGCTTTGACCAACGTTCATCAAAAAACTGCCTATTTAAGGACAGTTTTGCTCCTGCTTGAATCTCTCTATAAAGGCAATTAAGAGAAATTAATCTTAGATCACTTTTTCAATTACAAGTATTGCACATTCTCAATAAAGTACTCCACATTCACGTTACCCTTCTTTGTCTTCCAAGTCTCTTCCACTGTAGTCAAAGAAAATGTTGATTTGCTCAGAAAGGGCTCTTTCAACAATCCTTGTAGAGTGGTCAAAGAAACTTAAAAATTCTTCAGAATGCAAAATTTGTTGTTTCTCCTCTTCAGTAAGTTCATGAGGGGCAGCTGGAAAAGAAGTATACATATATCCTCTGGACTGCATACTTTCACCAATTCTTTCCAAGAAAGAAAAACTGAATATTATGATATTGGAAAACTTGTTTCCTAACATCCATAGATTTTAAATAATTTTGTTAGCCAATTGCCAAACTGTAAATCAAATTAATTTAAATTTAATGTAAAGAAAACAAGCAAAAAAAAAAAAGTTACTGATGCCTTTCTTTAAGGCAGGCTCAGAATGTCTAGGTGAACTGTACCTTCCTCCTCCTCCTCTTTTTTTAATGTTTTTTCTTCCTCAGGTTCAACTAAAGGTTTTGGTGCAACCACGTCATCTTCATCTTCCTCATCTAAGGAGAAACATTACGGTGAGGCTGTCAATATTTTTAAAGAGGAACAGTAACATTCCATATAAATCTCAAATAAGCTATGCAAAATGGTATAATTTAGCGCAAAATGGTTATATTTGTAAAGGCAGTCCCCAGGATAACCTTGTCTCATACCAAAGGATAATTGGAACTCTGCCTACACCTAGATTTTAGTTGCATTAAATTATGTAGTTGTATAAACTGAAATACGATGCCTAAGAAATTTTAAAGAATCCATAGTGGAAATCTCTCTTGCAAGAATTTATATTTCCACACAAAACCATATGGCGGATGCATGTTTCGCGTAACATACTGACACATTAATGCTGCAGAATAAAGAAAAATCAAACGTCTAAAATAGTCTACAGAGCAGCTGCTTACTCGTGATCTGAAACCATCAGAGTCTAATGGGTCTTCACATGGCACGAAGATGGCTTACATTAGCTTTCAGGTTGCTATTCTGAGAGGCAAATTTTGCTAAAGATAATAGCAGAGACATTACATTTTTTCTGTCATTCTAAATGCAAGTCTCATTATCTGTATCATGTTTGGCAATGAGAACTTTACAGCAAAATGTGTTTTCCCTAATTGCAATGAATATCATAAAATGTTAATGTTCAGGAATACTGACAAGGTTTACAATACTTTCTGCATTTTTACATTTTATACTTTGGATACTGTAAACCAGAAAATATCTTGAAATCAATGTTGTGGAATATGCGTTTCCTGGCTTTTCTTCATCCACTGTCTAGAATAAGCTTCTGAAAAGACTATTTTTATTGGTTAAACAGCTACGTCATCTGTTTATAAAGGACTGGCAGCAGGAGTCTGCTGCATGCCTCATCACAAGTAATGAGACAGTATTCAACAATGACCAGGCCTGTTTGTTGCAGCCATCTCCCTGACCCATGTTCAAAGTTACCTAACAAAAAAAAAAAAAAAAAAAGTAAAAAAAAAAAAAGAAAATCCACATGCACGCACACACACACAAAAAAAAAAAGGAAAGAAAGAAAAAAAAAGCATGGTCAGGGGATGGGAACCAGCTGCCAAGCCACGGTCCCAGCAGCCAGGCCAGCTGACTAGATAGCAACAACCAGATGGTACTGCTAGGTTTGTCTCTCTGCTATGAGGTGGCAATGGGATGGCACAACATTTTTCTGCCTGACTGCTTCCAATCATGTCTTTCCCCAATGGCAAGCCTGTGCAATTACCAGCACTCCAGGAGGTCTACAGACAAGCCTTTACCCTGCAAACAAAATACAGCTTGTAGGCCATACCAGCTGCCAAACCACACACATAGTGATAGGTTTAAAGAGGTCTGAAAATCTTTCTAACTCCATAGTATAGGCAATAAAAATATAACTGTACCTGCAGGAAAGAAAGCTTTAAATGACACTGTATAATGCACACAATAATACAAACTCCAACTTAATCAAAATGATAATGACGTATGCCAATCCTACATTACTTGAAATTGAGCGATTTTTATGTTCTGACAAGTTTACAGAACTAGGATAAATGGCATGAATGATTTCAATATATGCTCATACTTTTGAACCAAATGGTGAAGGTTAAAATCTTTCCTTTCAAGGGCCTCAATCAGCCACAAAGGAAAACAGTAATCACTGTCTTTTCAGCCAGCCCAACCGCATTTGTCAGCCCTTTCTCTGTCAATGCAGCCAGAGCAATCAACCTGCCAAACATTCAGAATGGAAAAACAATCTGAAAATACAGGGTATAATGCACCTGCCAGTGAAAATGGCCATTTCAAGAAAAGCTAGTGATCTCAGTGACCCTGCTGAGGAGGCGGTGGTGCAAAGGGGAAAGAACACGTAAAAGAATTCTTAGTGATCTCCACTCTCTTGCACATTGACACTTCCTTACAAAGCATGCCAATTACAGCTTTTGTGCTACTTAAAAAAAAAAATGGAAGCTTTTTTGAGCAAAATAATCACGCAGAGAAACAGAAAGATACTGCTCCTTTTTAAATGGATTCGCATGTACAGCAGACTAGTAATCTGAAAACTGTCTAACTTGTAGTAATTCTAAAGAACGGAATTCTTAATGGCAAATCTCTATAGATGCAAACACCGATTAATTAAAAAATGTAATACCATTTAACACACATGACTTTGAGAACAACAAATACAAGACAACATATTCATGTTTGAGCCACTTGGATCCCCCCCGCCCCCGTTCACCCTGCCAATCAATCTTGCAGACTTAAATGATGCCTTCAAATTCAGAAATTTGGTTTTGGGTCACCCTGGATACATTATTCTAGCTCTGAAAGTCCCAAATTGGAAATTTCAGCCCAACCCCCCATTAGTCATACTACACTGATTCTAAGTACCATTTTCAGTGACAGGAGTCAAATTCTTGTCAAATGCAGATGGTCAACCCCTTAGAGCTAAGTGACCTTCTAATCTACATATTTTATTCAAAGGATCAAATAGTTGATTGCTGCTGCCTTTTAATGTTTGAAACATAAATGGCATATATTATACAGAGATCTAAATTCCTTCATAGCACTTTCACTGCATACAGCCAGCTGATATTACTGAATTTAAATGCAGGATACAGCACTTATTTTAATATTCTCAAAGTATCAGACTTGAAATTGAACATGTCATCTCACTGTGATTTATCTGTGACTACATAAATCTAAAACCTTCTCTTTAAAGAAATAAAAGTCATATGCAAACTTTCTCATTAAGAGATCTGGCAGGAAAAAACCAACCAACCAACCTCACAACATCCCCCACTCCCCAAGATTTTATCCTCATTATTGCAACTAGGATGGTTTGTTATCCAAAACCAGGATACTTTCCAACAGAAGTTTACAATCTAAAAAGGCACCGTGAAGTTGTTGGAAAACAAACAAGATAAGATTTTTTTTTGTTTTAATTACTCCTCTTGTCTCTCCTTTATCTTAATTTTATTTAACAATATGCAAGGAACTGGCATAAAAATGATAATATTTCTTAGTAAACACTGAAAGATTGGTCGTACTATTTCTGAAAAAGTTCCACATCTAGTTAATTCAAGAACCTGTGACAGTGCTGTACTGCATTTATTTACAGTCAGCTACATAAATTCGGAAACCTTAAAGGCACCGTCTAACTTCACGCTCTTTATTCATTATTGACTGCACTTACTGGCATTTTACACCACTTCCATGGTCAGTATACATCCAGTACAATTTTGCATTTAAAAAAAAGGCTGGTAAGACTTAGAAAAGTTGCAGAACCATGAACACAGAAAATGGGACTCTGTCACATTAACATATTGATGACTGTTCATTACAGCCTGCTATGGGATTAACTCCATGTTATTTCTAACAGAGGAACAGGGGACGTAACGTTACAAACTGAGCAGTAAAGATAGCATAAAAATAGCAGCTACTTTAATAGCAACAAATTTCTTGCCAGAGAATACTAAAAACAGCGGTTTAATGAACCACTGAATTTTTACTCTGAGTTAACATTAAAATTGTGATCTATTTTGGCAAGACAGAAAGAAAAGTAGTGCTGTAAATGAGTCTGCACCTAGCAATAACACTTGTTCCTGTTGACTAACTAATCTGTTGCTGCAGAGTAGGTTAATCTAAGTTAAATCATCTGTGAAACGGGTGACTTTTGTTAAGCTGAATGTCTTCATATCAAATTTTCCCCATCTGTATTTCACTGTACATTTAAAGCATGTATAGGATAATACATGACTATATAAAGGTCCATTATTTCTTTTTTAAAGAGTAAAATGTAAAGATGCTACATTCACTGCAATAGCATCCAAGAAGCCAATCCTATATACCAAATTGTTAGCACTCTTTCTTAGGTTAGAACTTACAGGACAAAAAAGCTTCGTATTTTCATTTGTGTCTTGAGGACTTCACCAGATAATAATACCTCACAGAGCAGAGCTAATGCAGTAATACTGTCTATAGCTAGTTGTGATTGCACATGCACAATATTGTACAACTCTAAATAAATTAGCCCATGAAAAGCCCTAGTTGTGACAGCTGAGTAGAATTATATTCCTCTATATGTCTGTCTATCTTTGGATTAACTACTTCAAGGACTTAACATATCTTTATTGGGTGTATTGGTGCTGAATTTCTTTGCATGCAAATCTGCAAATGTTAGCAAATCAGAAAGGAAGAGATCAAACAGTGTAGTACTTCTTGCTACACAGATCTCTACAAGTCAGAAAAAAATTCAGCAATAACGATTACAGTATTCTGCGTAGTGGCCAACACAGAACCTGCAGAACATTAAGACTTACACCAGAGTTCACACACAAATTGCATCTCTTGCTGAAACTGCTTCTGCTGCCTGCTGGAAAGAAATGAGCACGTGAAGGGAACACAATTTCAAATGTATTTTCAGAGATCAGATCCGAAAATCTGCTGCCTGATAGAGCATGCCAAAAAGGCTGGACTGACCACTAACTAAAGAAGCATGTCCACCAATACTGAACGAGGGAAGCAGGCCGCAGTGCTACACACAGCATCGTGGGAAGTGAGAAATGGATTTAGATGGCAGAAATGGGGATGGCAGAACAAGGATGCGGGGCAATGGAGCAGCGTAAAGACAGGACGTTCCTGTTACGATGGTGACAAAAGTTAAAATGTAGTAATGGCACAGAGACTTAGACACTTAGGCTTATTAGTTATGAAATAAGGGGGATGAGCACTAAGTATGGCACAATATTTCAAGTAAAAATAAATTATTTGGTCCCTAAATAAATAAGACGGACATCACTACCGTGCCACAGAATGACAAAAACCAGGAACAGGACATGCTAAGAACAAGAGAAAGAAAAGGGTGTATTGTCTCTGCTATATTCCTTGAAACAATGAACCATTTCATTATTTAATTTCGTTTACATAGTACATACAGCTGCTACAGAAACAATAGTGTTAGGAGACTAATGCTATTGAAAATCCTGGAAGAAAAAAAAAAAAACAAAATCAGAAAAAAAAATACTGAAGACAGACACGTGTCAGTATCAAAGCAAGAAGTTTGAGAGTGCCAAGACCACCATCCCAACACCAGTTCTTACTGTGCTTCTCTTCTTCCATATCCTTAGTCACTTGTAGGAATGGGACCTTGAGGAAAGAGCAGCTGTAGGTTGCACCCACAATACAGAGAGTTCATAAAACAAGCATTGCAATTTACCTTCTAAATCTACTTTGGACGTGGACATCATCTTATAAGAACTATAAAACAGGTTTATTAAGTTCAAATGGGGAAGTTTAATATTCCATACTGTTCAGAGTACAGTGAATGGCTTCCCATGGCAAAATACTTTGTGCTCTAAAAATAACTCAATCTTTAATGACAGTGAAACTGATTTCTAAGAGAAATCCTGATTTTATTGTTTTACGATATTATAAAAAGAATCAAACTTCCTAAGACAGACAGTTTCTCAAATACTTTGTGGTCATAATAAATCAAAACGTTACTACTGCAATAAAATAATGGAAGTTGTGAGACCTGTTGCACACTAAATGCCTCCATCTCCTAAGGAAACCGTCACACTTCAAAATTCAGAACTGAGCATTGTGCAAGAGAACAACAAGGCTATCAAGTATTTTTTGGGTATAACACTTGAAAGGGGTGGGGGATGAAGAAATGCAGGAAAGTGGCAATTCCAGCAGTGATATTTTGTCTTAGCATAAAGAGGCTATAGTGCCACTAGCACTGAGGTCATGTTCCAGCTTTAGCATCTAGAGCTGCATGGAAACTGGTTGTTTTTCCATTACAAATGGTGAGACTCACTGGCTCAAAACAGTTGCAGCAGAGAAGCCTTGTATCTGCAAGACAGTGGAGGTGAGTGTTTTCCTATCTGAATACTGTCTAGGATGGCGCAACATGTCTGCACAATACAGAAGCACAAACATATACATTTATAAATCAACTTCCCGTTCCTAACAATGGCATTTTCAGTACCTGAAAGGAGCCTACAAGAAAGCTAGAGACGGACTATTCATAAAGGCTTGTGGTGATAGGACAAGGGGGATTGGGTATGATCTGGAGAAGGGAGGTTGTGGATGCCCCACGCCTGGACGTGTTCAAGGCCAGGTTGGACGGGGCCTTGGGTCACCTGATACAGTGGAATGTCCCTGCCCATGGCAGGGGGTGGAATTAGGTGATCTTCCAACCCTAAATATTCTATGATTCTATGAATTTTCCTGGTCTGGATTTCTGAACTACTGAATGCAGTCTATCATCTTTTGAGACAAGTGACTTGTACATTTTAAAACCAGAATGGTTCAGGTGAAAGGTACTTATTATTTAAATCTGAACTGTTTGTTACGCTGAATCCAGAACAGGCATCTACAAAGGACAACTTTAAGTTGAGGACACGAAATCTTCCCTATGTAACTGTCATTTAATTTGTGTCGCCGTAAATATTTCCACAACAATTAAGAATCATTTTAGTTGAACACTGGTTTTCCCACCTGAACCACCAGAAAGATTAGTTGTACCTTAAGTGTTTCCCATTTCAGGTTACATTATAACTACATAACCATTGTGGCACAAAGAAGTGGAACTGATTTTTTACTTTGGCAGTTTTTTTGGCTGGTTTTGTATAGGTGCTTGGTTTTTTCTTCAAAATCAGTGTTAGCGCAATACAACCTTCAGCACAAGCGGATCTAAACCTGTAGAATGACCGCACAACATATGCAATAAAACTGCTTCTATTTTCCTTTCTTCAAAAGCACAGCTCTGACACTATTTTAAAATATAACGATATGACATGAAATGATTAAGAATTACGAGATATGATTAAGAAAGGTTCAGTCCACCTAACTTTACAAGAAAGCACCAGAGCTAACCTAGCTGAGATGTAACCTGTAAATTCAGATGCAAGTTGTAAATTCAACTTTGAAACGTACTTCATAAGACTATCTTTAGTTTACAGGATACTAACTAAAATAAATTTTAAAACCTCAGATTGTGAGAAGAAACAAAAATCAATTAAATATATTCTATGAAGTTTTCATTTCACTAACTGTACTTTGGAAATACAGCATATTGCTTTTGTCAATTGTTTTTAAAGACTTCTTCCCAAATCAAATCTCTCACCTAGTCACTTTTTGTAGAGGCAGTATGATTTTTTTTTAAATCATGTCCTACTTCAAAGTTATCATAAGTTGTGATCAAAGAGCTCAATAATGAACACATGTAGGCAGAAGACAGACCTTAAAGATCCTTCTTGCCAGACTAATCTGATCACCTTCTATGACCAAGTGACTAAACTCTTGGACGAGGGAAAGGCTGTGGATGTATCTTCCTGGACCTCAGTAAAGCCTTTGATACAGTTTCTCACAGCATTCTGCTACGGAAACTGTCAGCCTCTGGCCTGGACAGGCGCACACTCTCCTGGGTGGAAAACTGGTTGGATGGCCGGGCCCAGAGAGTGGTGGGAAATGGTGTTAAATCCAGCTGGAGGCCAGTGACAAGTGGGGTTCCCCAGGGCTCAGTGCTGGGTCCAGCCCTGTTCAATGTCTTTATCAATGACCTGGATGAAGGCATCGAGTGCTCCCTTAGCAAGTTTGCAGATGACACCAAGCTGGGTGGAAGTGTGGATCTGCTGGAGGGTCGGGAGGCTCTGCAAAGGGATCTGGACAGGCTGGACTGCTGGGCTGAGACCAATGGCATGAGGTTTAACAAGGCCAAATGCCGGGTCCTGCACTTGGGGCACAACAACCCTAAGCAGAGGTACAAACTAGGAGAGACCTGGCTGGAAAGCTGCCAGGAGGAGAAGGACCTGGGGGTGCTGGTCGACAACCGACTGAACATGAGCCAGCAGTGTGCCCAGGTGGCCAAGAAGGCCAATGGCATCCTGGCTTGTATCAGGAACGGTGTGACCAGCAGGTCCAGGGAGGTTATTCTCCCCCTGTACTTGGCACTGGTGAGACCGCACCTCGAGTACTGTGTTCAGTTCTGGGCCCTTCACCACAAGAAGGATGTTGAGGCTCTGGAGCGAGTTCAGAGAAGAGCAACAAAGCTGGTGAAGGGGCTGGAGAACAAATCTTATGAGGAGCGGCTGAGAGAGCTGAGGGTGTTCAGTCTGGAGAAGAGGAGGCTGAGGGGAGACCTTATTACTCTCTACAACTACCTGAAGGGAGGTTGTGGAGAGGAGGGTGCTGGCCTCTTCTCCCAAGTGACAGGGGACAGGACGAGAGGGAATGGCCTCAAGCTCAGCCAGGGGAGATTTAGGCTTGAGATTAGGAAAAAGTTCTTCACGGAGAGGGTGGTTAGGCATTGGAACAGTCTGCCAAGGGAGGTGGTTGAGTCACCGTCCCTGGAGGTATTTAAGGTTAGGGTAGACGAGGTGCTTAGGAGAATGATTTAGGGATTGGTGGGAATGGTTGGACTCGATGATCCAGTGGGTCTCTTCCAACCTGGTCATTCTGTGATTCTGTGATTCAACACTGAAATGATGGAAGAGCATCTATTAGTGACTTTTGTGGAGTACAAATACACAAAATAACGATGACAGCACTCAAGATACTGGTATTATTTTTAAGGTGGAATGGATAAGGAGACAATATCTGCATTGAGAAAGCTTTCTGGTAAACACAGGAATGCAGATGACCCATCTTTCCAGCTCCAACTACAACTACCTCCATTCCTACCTCAACTACAACTTATCCATTCAGTGTGAAACTAAGATCACTGTGAAACTAATCCCTGTCAATTTCCACTGACAGCGGCAGCAGAAGAAAAATTCTTCAGGTGCACAAACTATGAACAAAGTCTTCAGGTTCCATGAACGTGACAGACAGGAGGTAAAAAAGAGAAAGCAAAAGGTAAGGGCACAGAATACACTTTAGTAGGAAAATCCAAAATGCCAGCCTAGGCAGGGATGCAGATAAATTGAAGAAAAGAAAAGAAACACAGTTAGAGAAAAAGCATATCCTCTGTTATTTTGGATCACTGAATAATGAATTGAAAGTTGTTTTTTCTGTTCTAAAGACACATGAAACCCTTATACAAGATACACAGAAATAAGAAAGGAAGAAACTTCTCAACAGAAAGTACTGTTGCATTTACTTCCTTCCTTTTCCCTCCTGTGTCTCCCCTACTTAAACTCATTCACAGTGTTGTTTGCATATAGTTAAGCCTACCAAAGTGACTTCAAGAAACACTCCAGACAAGTACAGCATATTGATGTAAACTGGAGCAACAACAGAAATTCTTCATCACTTGTATTACGCTTTACAGTCTACAATCATATCTGTTACACTTGCAGGTAAATTATACAAAATTTATATACTAGCATAGGATTTCAGTTGAGTATTCTCTTCATGTTTTAAAAAGTGCTTTCATCTCCTACAGAAACGCCCCAAAGTTCTCATACCACAGAGCAGGCATATGTAAAATTATGAAGACAGAATTAAGTCCTAAAATTGCTAGCAGAGACACGTACTCAAAGTCAGTCATCTTAAACAACTAACATTTTCTTGTGGAACTACATGCAAACTAGGTCAAAATTAGCATCTTCATTTGCAGTTAAATTCAAGTGTTTCAATATTGAAAAGCAAGTTTATTAGCTAACTATGTTTTCTTTGGAAAGTAATTATTTTCTTAAAAGCAAACAAGTCATGTCTGAAAGAAAGCATGTGTTCAATTGCTGGGAACAGAAACTACATGGGTTAATAAAGAAATCAGTTCCTTATTTTAAAACTCAGTGTATAAGCTCCAGGTATAAAAATTTGAATGCTTAAAAAGTTTATGAGTTTAATCGCTAGGTTTTTGTAAGGATACACAGCCTTCAAGAAGGTTGTGTGCGGATTCTAAAATGCCATAAATGCAAGATATAGTCCACTTTTATTTATCAGTTAATTAAGCAACTCTGTGTTAATCTGAACACCCACTGAGTGAGAAGATACCATGTATTAGTAGTAAGAGTAATGTTCAACAACAGTTTAGATACAAACTGACAGTAACACTCCTAAGCAAGACCTATATAAATTTAATAATATAGTTTCTATCAATTACCTCACAGATCAACCTTCATTCTACTGTATTAAATTTCAAGATCACAAGTGCAGGTTCCAATTCAGTCAGTCACCATTATCACGACAAAATAAAAGAAAAATAACTTAAGTAGTAGCAAGTTAAGCATTCACCTTCTTTTGGCTGAGTCATAACAGGTGTTTGTGTCTCCTTTGTGTAAGTAACAATTTCTCGAGGAGGAAAGTCAACTTGTGTAATTTTGGCCATTCCAAGTTTAACAGGTCCACGTCTAAATAATAAAGAAATCAGAAGAGACATTTAGATTTACTAATTACTTCACATTTTGCCTAGAATAATACCCAGTCACCATGTCACAGCACTGCTTAGTCAAGCTTAAGTCTAATAGAAACCTAACTCGAGTTGTGTGATTATGACTTAATTTATCATTATTATTTAAAATCAGCAGCTATTTAGAAATCTGTGACAAAGATGTGCGCATATATATATATATATATATAAAAATAGGAGAATTAAAAAAATTTGTTCTTTATGGTTGACATGCCACACATGACACATCCCTATTTTCAGAGGAAGGGATCTGCTCATGAGTCATGTTTGTACAGAAATGTTTCTAGGATTTTAAAGCTTAAAATTTGCCTTTGTTATTCTGATGGAAAAAGCATTTTCTAGTTATTTAATTTTGCTGCCTATTTTTGTCTAACTCTAAGATACCATTTTGAATGTAGAACTGCAAGTCTAATCCGGAACTCCCATCAACAAGTGATTTATCCAGAATACCACACTGAAAAACTCTGAGCTTCCTGACTGTAGCTTATGGAAAATCGCATAAACAGTCACAGCTAGTATCAAAGTACAATGCATAACACACTTCCAAAAAACCACACAACACTAATTCGGTCATTGTGCCTTCCTATAAATGATAATTTCAGTATGTGTTGTAGTAATACTGCATTGACTCAACAACAATTTACTTCTATCAAGTTCAGTTTCTTATTATGGCCCCCCCTCTAAGTAGAAGAAAAAGAATCGCCCCTTTTGAAAGGTTTTGGTGGGCAGAATCATAATTCTTATAGCACACTATGAGGTTTAGTAAGTGTTTCTAATGAATTACAGCTTTTATAAACATATTTATAAGAAAAGATAGGACTCACTATTTTTAAAGTTATTCTAAGGCTTTTATTTTAAAGAAATGACTTTTTAAAGTTTATGTTCAGCCAAATTAAAACATGAAAAATAAGTTTTGTTATTAGAAATAAGCATTTTAGGTATATAAAATAATACAAAAATTTCCCATTGCAAGCAAATCGCACTAAGTCTAGGGACAGAGAATTTCTGTTATTTACACAACAATCTTTTAACAACAACCTGAAGTCTTAAAGAAAAGATAAGCTCTTATTATCCATAAGTACATGCAAGAGGGGAATATAAGAAAGCTATGCAATACCCCAGATCGGAATCAGAGTGGAGCTGAAGAACTGACGGATCAGTATCCCAATGCAGCGTCCTGATACCCCAGGTTGAGCAATCATGCAGCATTAGCAAAAAAGGCCAGAGATTAGTGAAGCAAACACACACTATGAAATGCTAGAGTTACAGTAAGCCTATAGTTATTTCATTGTTCACAAGAAACAAAGCAATGCAACATCAGTTAAGGGAAATCTGGCAAACATTCAGTGCAATAATACATGCAGTAAATACAAAAGTTAAAAAGCAAACACAGAATTTGGAGCTCTGGGAAAAGAATTAAATTATTTTAAAGAATGAACGTTAAAGATCCATACAAAAATGTAGCCTTTATGAGAGGCAAATGAAATACCTCAAATGCTGACAAAGGCCATGAAAAACATCAAATTCCTTTAAAAATACGTTCAGATCTGTTCATGTCATATGAAGACAGATTTGTCAACATAACACAGTCTCGCCCACAGCAGTACATGTGGAAGAAACTATCATATTGGTAAAGGAAATGAGTCAACACAAGCTTTTTGGTAGAGGGGCAAAAATGCATTTCCACTGGGATTGAGAACTGCTAGAGTTTCCTAGATGTGACATTGCAGTAATTATGGGTTAAGCACTGCCTTGGGCTTAGAAGTGTCATCTGATTTAGAGCCAGCTCCATTTAAGATATTTAAATCTCTTAGAAATAGTGGGCTTTATATTAACAACATATTTCAAGTCCTACGTGATAATTAACAGAATATTTCCATTTCAAGTCACTTTTGTATCAGAAGAAATATGAAGGGTGAAATATATCTACCCTCTCCCTCCATTTTTAGCCTTCACACCTTCACAAGTTTTCCTTTACTATCAGGATTAGGCAGAACATAAAATAAGCTTATAAGAGATATTAACAGTTGAACACACATGGTTTTTCCGAATTTCTTAGATACTACTATATTTTTTTAAAATAATGTTTTAATGATAAACAAAACCGCATGTGATAAGTCAACAAATGGTAATCTTCCATTTCCAACCCATACATGGTAATGTTCTTATAAACAAGGCACAGGATACCTAAAGGTAAAGTTCATCTCAAAAATGTACAGGCGATGCCATAAAACTTCATAAATACAGATGCATCATGCACTACCTTGTTCTTGTAGAAAGTATGCATCAGAATAATAATTAGTTTATTAAAGAAATAGAAATTCACTGTCTTCATATTTAGCAAGTCATTCTACATAAGCATGGATGTAATAGCAGTTAATACCTCTAACACCTTTCCATATCTGTCATGCTTCAGAAAACACACCATTTAACCAAAAAGTTAACTACTTTGAGTATCCTTATTCTTTAGATCTCTATTTTTCTTGCCCAACCCTACCACACCCCCTGACCTTCTTTCAGTAGTTGCTTCAGTGGTACTGAGGACAGCCTGCCTTTTAAAACAGTTCAGGTCAACAAGCAGGACAGGCTATACAGTTAAATACTTCTCAAAGATACACGCTTCTACAACAATGGTAACATTCTGAGATAAAACTCACCTATTACATGCGCAACAAAATGATATAAAATACTGATCCTTTTGCTTTCCAGATTTTTGTTATGCCTTAAGTGAACTCACCTACAAGCTTCAGTGAACAGAAATGCCTTTTCTTCCACATATGCCCAAACTTCTCTGTATTCAGGCATATTCCTAACACTTCCTCTATCTCTAAAAAGTATATTCTGCATTTAAAGTAATTCTATGAAGCATCCACCAAACCTAAAGGTAAATCAACTGTATTAATGTCCAGTCTAGAATTTATGCTCTTAACTAAGAAGAAAGAACAGTATGAAACTGGGAATCGTAACTCCTTTCTGATGAAAATGAAGCAAGACAGATGGAAGTAACTGCAGGAACACAGTTTGAACACTGTTCTACTAATTACTAAGTAAGTAAAGTTGCTGAGAAGATTCAGCATCATAGAGGCAAAAACACTAAACTACTAAAAGGGAATATCTTTACAAAGTATAATTGCATCACAACCAGAGACCATGGCCACAGATCAAAAAAACCCAAACTGAAAAAATACATTATTAGTAAGTAGAAAAAATACATTATTAGGTGATATTAGTATCCAAGGGTTTTTTTTAAGACTTTCAAGCATAGTGGAACAACTTTGGCCTTCTAACACATCTCACATTGATATGAAAGTCACCTGTGAAAAGCCAGTGATATCACACAGTTCAACTTTTCCCATTAACTTTCAGGTTCAAGTATATGTGTCCATCATGAATGCTGTGCATTGTACTCATATATTAGCATATAGACACTTTTATGGGGGATGAGGGAGAACGTTAGCTGGTGGTTGGAGAATAAGCAAGGAGACTCTTAACAGTGACTCTATACAGCCTGCAACTTAGCTGTACATTCACACCTCCACACCTTCAAGGCCACTGTCTTTTTATGCCAAAACTAATCAGGTAAATACTGCTCTTATCTACAGATTATGCATGCGAAAGTAGAAATACCTTTTAGAAGTAACATTTTCCATTTTATCACCCATTTGCTGCCATTCCTAGTTTAGCAGAAATATTTACCTCTCTAAAGCAGCGTATCTCAAACTGTCATGCCAAAAAAAAAAAAAAAAAAAAAAAAAAGGTCAAATAGATGCAGCAAGTACTGGAACTATAAAAAAAAACAACTGCGGCTGTATTAACATGGCGCTATGTTTTGGCCAAATGAGAGAGATTGTGAGTGGTACAGTTGTGTTGCAGGGTTGGCTGCAGAGTGAAATAAGAAGTAGTACTGCTCAGAGGAAAGGAAAAAATTAAATTAGAAGCAAGGCAAAATTTGTATATAGTACCTCTTATTAGACCAACTAGTATAAAGGGAAAAAGGAAATTGCCTATAATACATACGCGATCTCCTACAGAGGCAGCTGAGTAAAGCCCAGAAATTGGACTTAAGAGTTTTTGATTTTCCTGAGACCTTCATGCTTACAAGAACATTACCACAAGAGACATTCAGACTCATTTTACTTTAAACCTGCAAGCATAAGCAACTCTGCATTAATGTTGGTGATTTCAAATTAGGAAGCCTAGGTGCATTTCAAATTTTACTGTAAAGCATTTCTGTAAAATAGTCACTGTTCACAAATTCAGTAACACTGTAACCTCATACTATTATATTATAATCAAGTAATTAACCTCGATCTCTTATAAAGCTTAACTGTTCATAATATGATAATTAAGCAAAAGAATATAACAAGGAAAGTGACATACCTAGATCCAACAGCGCCATCACCAGAGTCCTGGCTTCCAGCCTCACTTGGTGTACTCACAGATTTGGAAGATGGAGAGGTAGGAGGAGGGACTAAATAGTGAAACAGACAGGTATCCGCTGTTACTACTCGTAGAGGTTGCACAGCTTAGGATGATTTCAAATTAATTTAACATGAAGTATTAAAAAAAAAAAAAGTGATGGCAAACAAAAAAATACATGGATGAAAATGAACAGTAGAAAGAGAGGGGAAAAGACCATGTTAACAACTCATGCTGGACTTTCATGCAATTGTTTGGCATTTATGTGTCTGGAGATATGAAGAGACATGGAGAGGAAGACATTTAAGTGAAAATGAATTGAAAAAAATATTTTTAAACTGAACTGACAAATGATGGCATCGATTTTCAAAGGGTAATTTCCACTAAATCATGTTGCTTAAACATAGAAGCAAGACAGTCTGTAATATAGCTTTGATACCAGTTTTTCTTTAATTAGACACTGACTGTATTTAACTGGTAATTTTATTTCAAAATATATAATCATTGAAACATGCCTCCCCAAAAGTGGCTTTGTCATCCAGCATACTGTTATTTTTGCTCTAGTCTGAATCAAATTAACCCAAACTTTGTATACTACAACAAAGTTTCTATTTTGAGGGTTTAAGGGATTTTCAGGCTTTCTTTCTTTTTACTTAAACAGCCTAATCTTATTATGTTAAAATGCTTTCTTAATAATTAGCTCATTATCAGTACACAGATGAAGATTGTGATTATTGTTTAAAAAGCAACATGTTTTCTGGAACTGTTACATAACAGTGAATGATACCATGCAATCTGAATCAATCAAACACAAAGCTATTTTTGACATTTCCCTCAACTTTTAAGAGAGAAACTCATCATTTAATAAACAGATTTATGCTTAAGAATCAAAGTGTGTTGAAGGTACTCGCATACTTCATATTTCAACAATGAAATATGTATTTCAGCAATGTAAAACATTCATGGAACACATTCACTCCTTAACAGCCCTTAAAAAGAACCTTTAACCAACTGAACATAAGTGTACACCAACTGGTGTCCAGTCTGTCAGGGGCCAGGCAAGGGAAAATACTGACTTTAGACCTGCAACGTTTCTACAAAGTTTCCAGAAATCACAGGTATATTGTGAATTCTGAAGAACGCTTCCATCCCATATCAAATACAGACAGGACTCTGGTTAAAAATTCTACCCTTAATTTACAAAATCACGGCAAATACTTCACTTTATTAAAAATTCATTCCTCCTACAGGTGAGACTCTTGTATAGGTCTAGAGTTACACCTCATGAATTCATACAAATACACACTTAATACATACATCCACGTAAATATGGGTGTGTATGTTGCCACAATTTATACTAAAGGACACGCCCATAGGCGTTTCTATTCCTCCATTATTTTTGTGCGCGATCAGAAAATGATGTCATTTTCATGTCACCCTTGCTTAACCAAAGAGGTGACATCAGAAACGTATCTTGTCACCGCGTAGGAACCAGCTCCAGCAAGCACAGCCAGAAGGCTCCGGCAGTTCAGTTCTGATCATACAGTGCCCTCTTGCGGGGAAAACTTATCAAAAAAGTCCTCCCACTAATGAGATGAAAAAAGGAAGTGGAAGTCCACCTGCCCCAACAGAGGATGAAACTCTAATACCTTCTGGAAAGCTATTTTGGTTCCCTAACTTATGCCTTCTTACATAAGAAGTATGGTAGATACCAAAAGCATAATTACATTATTGAGGTCCCTTCTCCTATAAAAGATCTGCGCCTCTCTGGCAGGTAACAGGACAGTAATTACCTTAGGAATTCTTAATACAACTTTCTATGAAGGAATCTAATCTGAAACTATCCATCTACATCAACAAGGCAAGCTCAGGCTGTCTACACACCAAAGCGGCCAGCTGTGAGTTAGCTTCAATTCAGGTGTACGATTGTTGTATTATTGTACTTTGCCAGTATCCAGTCAGCAGAACTACTGCGAGGTAGCGAGTAGGACATTTTAGCTTGATTTAGGATCCAGGTATCTTGAAAGGAAATAGTATGAATCCTCTGTGAAACTGTGCATATTGGAGGATGCGGTTAAGTAGATGCTCAATGGAATTAAATGCAACACTTGCAAGGGTGTGCCCTGGTCTTGCATGCTAGCACTTGAAACAGCTTTCCACAAACAGCTACTCTAAGTCCCTACAATGACTGGCCTTGAGGACCGGTTATCCTGTGTTTTTTAGATTCCCTCTGACAGATTTAAAAAAACACCAACAACCACGATTTACATTTCTGCAAGAGTCTCATCAGCTGCCTTAGCAAAACCTCACGCAAGAAAGCGTTCAACTATTGGGCTGCCAAACAAGATCTCTAGTAGGTTAAGAACTGATGACTTAAAATGCTGTACACTAGTGCTAACATAGCCCAAATGCAGCATCTAAACTGTGAGAACAGGTTCAACTACTAAATGTGACTGTTGGAATGGGAGCAGCTATAATGGTTCTCCATTCTCTTTTGAACACATCAAGACTACGAAAAAGCAATTATGAACATGTAGTCACAGATCTACTATATCCACAACAAATTATCATAATCTTTTATTTGCAAATCCAGTCAAAACAGACCCTCATCACTGAGCCTAAGTTTTAAACCCCTTAGATTTCAGGGCCAAAGACAAGAAGTGGAGTTGAATTATCACCCTCTTTGCCTTCATTGTCCGGAGAGCTGTGGCTATGTACAGGCAAAAAGCAACAACCAATATGGTAACCCATCCAAGAGTGGTGCAGACAGGAATCATCATCCCTGTCAGTGAAATGTTATACTTGACCTTGCTATTACTCCAAAGTCAGTCAGATATTTGAGGCAAAAGAAACTAGGGTGTAAACGATGCAGAAAGGAAACAAGCCAATTCTGCATAAAACCACCAAAACTAAAATTCGTCATTATGGAAAAAAGAGAAAGAAAAAAAATACAGGAGAATAATATGCAGGGAAAACAGGAAAAATAAAAACAAATAAATGCTATTTACATATTTTAACTGAAAAACTCCAAATAATCTACTAAGCGTAAAGCGTATCTTTCACAAAATATTATTAATGTGTACTGAAGCACATCATTTGACATTTATAACAAAGATCATGCAGAATAAATAAAACAGCACAAAATCCAGACATGTAACCCACAAAAAAATAATGTCCAGAGTATATTATTTGCTAACAAAAAACAAAACCCCACTACTACCACTAACAAAACCCCCAAAATCACACACCTCAAAATAACCCAAACAAAATCCCCAAACATTTATCTCAAACTAATGTTAACATCCCTACCAACAGGAGACTCAGGTGTCAACCCCATGCTCTGAAGCAACGCTTCAGCTTCTCTTCTCTTCTTTTCAAGATCAGATTCTTCTTGTACAGGAAGAACATCTTTCTTCTGATCAGTCTAAAAATAATTCAATAATTAAATTATAGCATTTAACAGGTATTAAAAACGTATGCTTCTTTTTTAAGATCTCCTAGATTCTTTTATGCTACTGAAATCTACCACTGTATAGTTAGATATTGTACTGTAGTAATTTTGATGGTCCTTTTGGTAAATAAAGTAAGCAGACAAGAATCATCAATTTTTTTTAGCTTTGCTACTGTCTTCAAGACATATAACATGCAAAAGTGCCTTCTCATTTGTCAAAGTGATTGACACTTCATAATATCAAGAATATTCTTTTTACGCTAGTGCTAAGCACCGTAAAATGCAAAGACTAAAAAAAAAAAGAAGCATTATGTACCTGTGTATAAAAGTATTTTATAGACACATTCATATTATTCTAATTTTGAAATGACAATAACTGTATCAAAGAAAACACTATAGGGTTAGAATTACAGTAGAGAGTCATCCCTCTGGTCAAGAAAGTATTAGGACCTTTAGTTAATTACGGCACATATTAAAAAGTGTGCAGCGATTAAGAAACATGTTTAAGATGTAAAAGTGATGACTGCATTTGTGTATTTCACAACATTCTTTTAAAAAAACAAAACCATAACCAAGTTGCTAGTGAGAAGGCTTTCTTTTGGACCTCAGTTTTTACAAAATAATAGAAAGTCTTAAAAACCTTCAAGGTAACTTCAAGTCTACAGGGTATTTAAGATTTAGTAGTTTTCTTTGAGTTCTGTTACTGCCTGCTAGATTTCATGAAAAAAATGACACCCTCATAACTTAGAAATAATACAAGCTCTGCTGTGAAAGATGCTAAACATTTGCTGTCTTTCCAAGCTCTTTTAACTACTCATTGAATCACAGAAGTGTAATTCATTGTTCAAGGTGTTCACAACTCTGTCATTGGCAAGTGGATATAGTTGTAAATTTAAATTGATGATTCAAACACAAGTCTTTGATAGAAGCAGCAAAATCTAGACCAAACTATTCTATCCCTGTGCCAAAATTAAAGACTAATTCCTCCTCACATGGCTGCACGTGATGCTTCTAATTTACTGCACAATTATTTTTACAAAAGCAATTCCCTAATCTTAGAGCAAGTTCTCAACTGATAAGCTATTGAACCACACGTACAGAGGCAATACATTGTAAAAAGGTCACCAGAACATAATTTGAGATATTTTCCTCTCTTTGTCCAAATAATGTAGCTGGCAGCTGCCCAGTTGTCATGTGCTGATTTAGAACATCTACAAGACCATAACCAAAACCCTCAAAAGGAGTCTCGAAAAAGCACCCAAAACATATTCCAGCAAAAGTTTCACTTGTGAGATATAATCAGCATTCAGGAGAAACACAGTAATAAATAACTGACCGTTACATACTTTAGCAGAGAGAAGTCCAGAAGACTGTTAACAAACCACATCTGACACACAAATAGCATGTACATCCCAAAGGCTGATCCGATTTTAAAATTCAGGCTAAAGAGCAGAAGAATGCAGCACATTGTTTGCACAACAATAATACCAAGAGTCAGACAATTCATAAGGACATCCCCAGAACTGCACTTCAGAAATGAGCTCTCCAAGTAACACCATCACAACTCATTAATCAAAGATTTTGTGCAACACTTCACGGTGATTTGATTCATGATGTCCCACGCACATAAGTGGTTTTAGAAATTCACACTTTATGCAAGTGTAAAACTTTAAAAAAAAAAGATTTACTTACCATGCAAATAATTCTAGAGAAAACAGTAAGCGTTTGCTCTTATCAGAAAAGAAAAAAAGCTACATTTGCATTCAGCAACCCACCATTACATAGGCACTAGCTTTAAATTTTAGCCAAGTTACATATGCAAACAGTTAAATTTCAAAGAGAAAATTATTTCTTACTTCTTTTTTCTTTCTTTCTTCCTCCTTTCTTTTCTTCTCTTCTCTGATTTGAGCTAATCGTTGCTTCTTGCGTTCCAACTCCGCCTTCAGTTCACTTTTGTCAGACATGGCTGAAACACCGATCAACAGAAATTATATCACTATTTGTCTTTGGTTTGGGTTTTTGTCTTGTTTTGATGATAGCAGCTTTCCTTTAAATAAGCTACCATTAAAGGAACTCTGCAGTTAACGGAAACTAGAACTATGAAAAGCCTTAAAATAGAAGTTCAATAAAAAATAAAAAAAATCACATTTCTAGTTCCACATTTCATTCACTTAACATATTCTCAATACTACAAGGGTTGATTTAAAAGAAACAGACAGAACCACGCTACAGTGACAGCATCCCTTCCTAAGGTAGCTCTGACACTGTTAGAAGAAAAAATGTTTTGAAAAAAACATTAGGCACTAAAGATGAAATCATTTGATCTTGGTGTAGGACTCTGTACAGCTACAGAGCCAACAGCAAGGAGCACAAACACAACAGCTACCTTTTAGCTTTGTGCTTCAACAATTTAAAATTAGCATACTACAACTCAGCAGTATGTAAGCTATATATTGTTCTACACACAGCTGTAGGATTCACAGTACAAATTTATTAAAAAAAAAAAATCTATCAGGATTACCATGAATTGCAAGGCAAAGCAAATACAAGTGTAATGTCCAAAAAACCCTGTAAAACATGTGCATGATCATGTTTTTTTCCCCAAACTTTCTGCATGCTGCTAAGAAACGGGTTGATCTTTTACATAAGACAAAACGCTTTGCTACGTAACTAACCCTCTTCAGAACTTCGAAAAGATTTAGAACACAGGTGTGAAAAACTGTGTGAATGGTCTGAGCAGATAAAAGCTTAATTTTACTATTTTTAAGTGCATCCAAGCAGGCTGAGGAAGTCACAGCTGCTCTACAACG
This sequence comes from Clamator glandarius, assembly GCA_033459285.1. Taxonomy (NCBI): domain Eukaryota; kingdom Metazoa; phylum Chordata; class Aves; order Cuculiformes; family Cuculidae; genus Clamator; species Clamator glandarius. Next base: position 2,711,391 of record JAUNZM010000121.1, on the reverse strand, counting down.
GATGAGGGATCTACAAATGCTTTTGCCCTAGGTTTGAGAACAAGGACACCAGGTTAAGCATCAGTAATAGAATTGCTCACTAATTCAAAAAGAGAACACCTGCCTAGCACGCCTAAGCACCGAAAAGGCTGTGAAACGATGGAAGGCTCGCACATCTGCCCCCAGATCGGGGTAAACGTACACATTGCTCCTCGTCGCCTGCGAACACTGAAGCAAATAAACACCCCGTCAGCACTTTAAACCGGCGTCGCCGCCGCGAAGGCGGCCTCCCCGCGCCGAGCCCTCCGCAGGAGCCCGCGGAGCCGCCGCCCCGGGGACCCGCTGGGACCCCCGCGCCCGGCCGCTCCGAACCGCCCCCGCTCGCCAGGCGGGACCCAGAGAGCGCGCCCCGCGCCCCCGCGCCGGGCCCGGCCGCCGCCCCGGGCCCCGCTGCGGCCGACGGCGGGCGCCGAGGGACAAAGCGGGGCCGGCCGCGCGGAAGGACGAGGAGGGTCGGGACGGGCCGCGCCGACGCACCCCACTCCCCCTCCCCAGCGTTCGCACCGTCAGCGGGGAGCAGGATCGCGCGGGGAGCTACCCGAGGACGGGATCCTTCCGCAGGCGGGGCCGCCGGAAGAACAGGGGCGCCGGGCGTGGGAGCGGGGCGCGGCCGCGCGCGGGCTGCCGGGAGCTGTAGTTTGGGTTGGGGGGGGGGCGGCGGGGAGTGAGCGCCACCGCCTGGCCGAGGGGGGCGCTGCGGGGCGGCCGGGGAGAGAGGGGACTGGCCGGGGGAAAGCTGCCCTCGAGGCGGGTTTAATGAGGAATAACTTCATCGCCAAGAGGTTATCGGGCATGTGAGGATTAATTGATAAGTTTGTCGGTTTGTGTGTTTACTTACCTCGTCGTATAAATCTGCTCTTGGCTCTGGAGCGAGTCCAGAGAAGAGCAACGAAGCTGGTGAAGGGGCTGGAGAACAGGCCTTATGAGGAGCGGCTGAGAGAGCTGGGGGTGTTTAGCCTGGAGAAGAGGAGGCTGAGGGGAGACCTCATTGCTCTCTATAACTACCTGAAGGGAGGTTGTGGAGAGGAGGGAGCTGGCCTCTTCTCCCAAGTGACAGGGGACAGGACAAGAGGGAATGGCCTCAAGCTCCACCAGGGGAGGTTTAGGCTGGACATTAGGAAAAATTTTTCACAGAAAGGGTCATTGGAACAGGCTACCCAGGGAGGTGGTTGATTCACCTTCCCTGGAGGAGTTTAAGGGACGGGTGGACGAGGTGCTGAGGTGCATGGTTTAGTGTTTGATAGGAATGGTTGGACTTGATGATCCGGTGGGTCTCTTCCAACCTGGTTATTTTATGATTCTATGATTCATTCCCTCATGCATCCAGCACTGTAATAAATGGTGCTTGCTTTCTAAAACTCCAGTATGAGCCTTAGAGTTTATTTGCTGGCATTTTTGTTATCACAGGGATTTTACTGGTGGACAGGTATGGTTGGACTGGATGATCTCAAAAGTCTTTTCCAACCAAACAATTCTATGATTCTTCAGTTTGTCTTCCCCAGGGATCGAGGATCCACACTGGACACCACTGTGCCAGGAGCCAAGCCGTGACACATGTCGGGCTGATGGGGACAGTGACTGAACTGTGTGGTTTGAATCATAGGCTGCACAGGCAGGTGTCCACAGTCACTTCAATGGCTTGAAGATAAAGTATCAGGCTAGGGACAAAGTGACCCACAGTAAACCTGTTCTGTGTGGGCATCAGTGGGCAGCATTGAGTCCTCAGGCTGGCGGGGTATTATGTGTGACCAGCCCACTTCACTCTGCATTCTGTGTGGGGTAAAGCCATGCAAACCCAGCCCACGGCAGTGTGGTATCATGTGGGAATGAAATGACATGGTTCATTTTAGTACAAGTACCAACCCAAAGTAAAAGATTTTGCTGTTCCTTGTTGTCCTAAATTAATGAGTAAATTGCCACTTGTGTCCTGTGGAAACATACATTGAGTTTTCCTACCTCTTTTCCCTAACTGGTGAGCCACTGTCCAGTGGCCACTGACCAGTATCTCAGTGAAGGGCTTGATTTCTAAGGCTGATGATCTTCCAAAACTTTGCTTATCAAAGCAGAACTAATATGGACAATTTGTATAGTTCAAGAGAAGCATGTGTTCACAACACTGTGAAAAGAAGTTTTTAAACCAATAACTGACAGCTCCAGAGAGGGTTAAATATTCTGCTATTACAAATTGGAATTATTTATTTAAAATCATTGGATCAACTCTCTGGTGAGTTTATCTTCTGAATTCCTGCTGACAAGCACTGGGAAAAGACTACGTTTACAGTCAGGCTCTGTGAGGCTGCAGTCCTGTTGTGTATCATAAACGGAACAGTTTGGTTGGTACTGTGCTGGGGCAGCTCCTGGCAGAACTTCAATTGCTGCAGGAATCAGTGTTGATTATTTACTCCTATGTAGTATTCCATGTGAGTCAGGGTTCATACTATACCTTGAAAAAAAATTAGAAAAAATATCTGTTGTCTAGATGGCTTCTGATCATTGAATAACCCACATGCATTTCATAAGGGTATGGGTGTTACCGTTCAGAAAAACAATAAGTGAAACTGTCAAGGAAAATTGTATGATGTGCAAGAGAAGGGGTTGCATTTTTCTTCAGAGATGGAAATAAGATGATGATAGTAATGAACTTCCACAAACAGCTGTCATCTTTGAATTTATTTGCTGGAATTTTCTAATATCGCTTGGGATAATGTGTGTACCTGAGAATAGGAATGTGTGTTTTATTCTGTATCTTACATATACTTCTTTTTTGTCCATGAACTACTAATTTTGTATTTCAAGCTTTCCAGTAATATTTTTCAAGTTTACATTTCAAATTATGAGTGTAGGAGCCAGATATTTCACATTTGTAATGAATTTGGCCAGTTGATTTTTGCTAACTGATCTTCAGTTTTTTGCTAACTGAAGTGTATTTCTTGGCCCAGAACCTACACATATCTGCTGAAGGTCATGTTATTGGTTTTTATATTAATCTTTGATTTTAGAACACTGTAACTACAAGAGCTAATTTTTGCAGCACTGACATCCCCCTTTGTAAAGGATACCTGTACTTTTCAAATATCTCTATCCTGGTCAATTTAACCATGACAAAAACACTGGCAGAAAGCTAACTCTATACAAATACATTTGTGATTTTTTAGCAGTCATAGATGTCAGAAGTAATAGCAGTTTAAATTTAAATATTCTGATAAATTTAAATATTCTGAGGACAGCCTTTAGAAAGCATGCTGGTTCTAGATGGTTACAAGTGAATCTTTTCTTCCAGCCTTAGCCTCCTGGTGACAGTGTCTTTCGATATAGTGAACCTCAATTTTATAATGGTCTCTAAGAATGTCGGGAAGTTTTACTGTGAGGTGGACCCTTTTTGTATCGAGGGCCAGGAAAACAGGTTGGAGGGGTTTTTATGCACCCATCCTGTGTTGGGTCAAGGATGGAAAACTGGCTGGATGGCCGGGCCCAGAGAGTGGTGCTTAATGGTGTTAAATCCAGCTGGAGGCCAGTGACAAGTGGGGTTCCCCAGGGCTCAGTGCTGGGTCCAGCCCTGTTCAATGTCTTTATCAATGACCTGGATGAAGGGATCGAGTGCACCCTTAGCAAGTTTGCAGATGACACTAAGCTGGGTGGAAGTGTGGATCTGCTGGAGGGTCAGGAGGCTCTGGAAAGGGATCTGAACAGGCTGGACTGCTGGGCTGAGACCAACGGCATGAGGTTTAACAAGGCCAAATGCCGGGTCCTGCACTTGGGGCACAACAACCCTGTGCAGCTACAGACTAGGAGAAGTCTGGCTGGAAAGCTGCCAGGAGGAGAGGGACCTGGGGGTGTTGGTTGACAGCGACTGAACATGAGCCAGCAGTGTGCCCAGGTGGCCAAGAAGGCCAATGGCATCCTGGCTTGTATCAGAAACGGCATGACCAGCAGGTCCAGGGAGGTTATTCTCCCTCTGTATTCTGGACTGGTGAGACCGCACCTCAAATCCTGTGTTTAGTTCTGGGCCCCTCACCACAAGAAGGACTTTGAGGCTCTGGAGCGAGTCCAGAGAAGAGCAATGAAGCTGGTGAAGGGGCTGGAGAACAGGCCTTATGAGGAACAACTGAGAGAGGTGAGGGTGTTTAGCCTGGAGAAGAGGAGGCTGAGAGGAGACCTCATTAGTCTCTACAACTACCTGAGGGGAGGTTGTAGAAAGGAGGGTAACAGCCTCTTCTCCCAAGTGACAGGGGACAGGACGAGAGGGAATGGCCTCAAGCTCCACCAGGGGAGATTTAGGTTGGACATTAGGAAAAAATTTTTCACGGAAAGGGTCATTGGGCACTGGAACAGGCTGCCCAAGGAGGTGGTTGATTCACCTTCCCTGGAGGCGTTTAAGGCACGGGTGGACGAGGTGCTGAGGGGCATGGTTTAGTGTTTGATAGGAATGGTTGGACTCGATGATCCGGTGGGTCTCTTCCAACCTGGTTATTCTATGGTTCTATGAACATGGCTTGGTTAAGATACGAACGTCAGCTTGAATGGTGATTGTGTACCCACAGAAGCAGAATTAGGGTATTACTGAGAAGTTATTTTGAGACATATAAAGGAATGATAAAATTAAATCTGGTCTCTGCTTCAGATGAGCAAGAATCCAGACTAAATGCAAGATAACATTTGAGCCTCTACTTTTGTCTTTTGGAGAACATTAGACTTATGTGCTGCCTGAATCAGAAGAAGGGTAGACCATAAGGGCAAATGGGCCCTCACCTTGTTTTGTCAACTTTGCTTTGTTCTGCTAAGAATAGTGGTTTGCTCTGGAGCAAGAGCCCAAGATCTGTGCTGGAGAGTGTAGCTCCATCCTCAAGAAACTGCCACTGCTGTGCTGTCCTCTGGCAGTATGAGAGACTGGGAAATGGCAGATGACCCACCTTTTTCCATTAAGACTCCATTTTAGTTTGGTTTTTTTTTTTTCTTTCTCATATATCAGGAAAATTTAAAATCCATTTTACAGACTTACTGGAATTGAAATACTCAGGAAGATCTCATCCCATAATGTGAAAATATAACTTTTCTAGGATCAGTTAATAGTCTGTGATTTTCCCTGAGAAAATTTGCTGCATTGCTAATAATAGGTTTCTCTCTGTCCTTCTCCCCCCTTTCCTGTTCCTGCTAGATGGACATATTTAGTTTCTGTTTTGTCAAAATAAGGTGATGGTGAATGATTGGTCCTTTCTGAGATGAGAACACGTTTGCAATCTGGTAACCTTTGGCACAAAACATATGCACTAGTGAATGGTCCAGCACTTAAGAGTGATTCACTACTAAGCATTATAGAAAATAGGTTTACCAGCTGAAAAATTCCAAGGCAACTTTTCTTTCCTCAGTGTGGTTTATCTACTGTGCTCTCATTTTTTTCTATTACATGGTTAAGAAGAGAGGAGATAATAGTAGCTCCTTAAAGGATCCTGTAATGCACCAAAAGCTATGCTAGTTCTAATAGTTTTAAGAGGGAGCACGAAAGGTGCCAAAAGGATCTATTTTCAGGAATGTTGTTTGCCAGGCTATATTCTGCCCTCAGCTTGTGCACCTATCTCCCATTAACCTTTGTGGAAGTTTTGTATATTCATCAAAAGAGGAATAAGTTTGAGTATTTACAACTCTGATAACAGAGTTCCTTTTGGTTTTATTATGTTAGCATTATTAGACAAAAAGATAATAGGATAAATAAGGAGAAAGAAAGCGCTCACTTTTCTCAGGACCTGTTTTTAACTTTTTGTTAAGGATTCAATTATTTTCCTGTACATAATAAAAGGGGTATTTTTTGTAATCCTAACGTGTATTGTAGTCTAGAATTAATATTAACAAAGGCATACTAAAATACTAAGTTTTACTAAAATGAATGCAGCTTTCATCCAGTAACATCAAATTACCTCATTCTAGAAATGTTAAATAATTACCCATTCCAAATACTTAATAATTATTTACAAATTAAATAAGAGAGTTAGAAAGACTAAGTGACTATACCACAGGGATTAGAATTTAGGATTCCTAGGTCCTGGTCTTCTATTACATTTGATTCCAAATGTTAGAGTAATATTTATTCTTCTGTAGCTGTTAACTGTAGCAGTTAACTTTTCATGTTTTCATATTCTTTTTTAGAATTAGTTGAGTCATTGACTCACCACATCAGTCAGTTCTATTCAATAAAGAATGGTGCCATGGAATCATTTTACTGTGGACAGCAATGTGAGTAAAGGTACAGTTTCTTCCTTTTTGGGGTCTTTAATAAGAAACTTGGTAATGTGTTGGAAGAAGGTCTGAAAAATTATGTAGAATTAAACTTTAAAGTAAACACATAAAAAACAATTTTTAATATATTTTTTTTCTCATAATAGCTCCTACTTTTTAACTTAAATAAATCTTTACTTTTAACGTAAGTTACAAGGCAGTAGGTAGTTGGAAATGTATTCATCACTAGCAGAACCCAAGCTCCAAGGCTGTATTTAAAAAGCACCTGAGCAGAAAGGAGACAGTGTAGTAAATCTGTAGCAATTACTGCAGCCATCTGGATTATAGTAAGCACCCTGCTGGATCATACCATAAGTGACAGAGCAAAGGCAGTGAGAGGGGACAAGATAATTGGAATGTATGCCATGTCCCAAACAAGTCTAGAGAGACCTGGTCCACATTAGAAGTAGTCCTTCTCTGGCTGAATATTTACCAGAGTGTCACAGAACTCATCCTCCTTGTTTACAGAGCTAATGTGCCCAGAGCGGTGTTTAAGCCTCACATAATTTGGAATGTTTTTAAGAGAATCTCCTATGGACCTTGCAAGAAAACTTCTATTTTGAAAATTTAGTTGGCTGTCAATCTAGACTGTTGTCACCAAACTACATTTGAATTTGATTCAGATTTTTTTGTTGCATTTCAAAAATATTAAAATCACTGAGAACCTGCAAAATTTGCATGCATTCATATGAAAAAAAAACAATAAAAAGAAGTTTTAAATTCAAACCACATACAATGCTAGAAAACATGATTTGCATAGGGAAACCCATCTACTTGCTAAAGTTAGTTTAGTTGTGCATACTGCAAACAAACAGGACTTCCTTTGTTTTATTTATTTGGTCTGTTCACTATTTTTTTAAAAAAATCTGGATAAATTTGATCTTTCTGCTTTGCTTGAACAAAATTTGACCACATTAATATCCTGTTATTTAATGTCTTTAACAAGTGTTTTGGATTATGTTTTCTGGTGAAATAGGCTGATCTATGCAAGTAGTTTGTTTAAAAACACCCACATTTTGAACAAAAGTAATATGTTTAGGTTTGAATGGTACATAATTCAATGCCCTTGATTACATTACTGCATATGTTGTAAGACAGACAGAAAAAGAGAAAAAAACTGCAAGAGGCCTTCTGTAAGGCTCATAAATGGAATATGTATGTGTCAACTTGTATAGACTGAAGTACCTGTACATCTGTCCCATGACACATGATTTTAAGACTCAAGGAAACTATAAGACAATGAAATGCGCACACTACATAATGTTAGAAATTCAAACAGCTGCTGCTGACATTGTTTCAAAGGCTGAGAGAAATATACAATTTCCTGCAAATAAGGTATATTTTGCAGGTATGTACGTATATAAGTGGCTACTCTACCACTGGCAAATTTTTATGTAATAAATGCTTTTAACCACAGGCATCATCCCCATGGGTCTTGACGTATGTCAGCGTTCAGTTTTCTGTTGAGTAAAATCTGACATTTCTGTCAGAAAAAGTTTTATAAAATATGAGAGATACAAGAGCCTGTTTGTTTCAGAGAAAGCAGTTTGTGGTTTTGTTTTGTTAAATTTGCTACTGGAATCTCTTCTATCTGGCTGTTTTTAACAGGATATTAGACAGCTATTTTATGTTTAAGTACACTGATTCTGCTAAAGCAGGTTGGACTAGATATCTGGATGTCCTTTCCAAGTCTCTGTCCCTGTGGTATTGTGAGTACAGGAAGAAAAAAAACCCCAGCCCTGATGTAATTCTTTTCATGCAGCACTTTCTTGTGAAGCAGCAGTCTGGAATCTTATGCAGCTTTAGTAATTTACAATCAAAACCCACTTCTCTGCAAAAACAAACAATTTGAAACAATTCAATTCTTCAACTACATTATAATTGCAGAATAATGTTGTTATAAAGTTTAAATTTAATTTCATTATGATAAAAAATGAAATATATTTTTATAGCTGGAGACTTGGTTTCATTTACAGGAAACAGAATATGTTCAGATAGTCTCCTTGAAAAAAATCTAGAGGTATGATTTGGCAGTTTTTGTTCTGCATTATGTATACAGAGCAGAGTCTAATCTGTTTAATTTTTTATAACAATATGACAAAAATAAAACGTCATTTTGTTAGTATTGTGTATGCTAGTAATGCTGACAGGCTCCAAGACGTATTTACAGATAATGTATGTAGGAACAAAATGTACTTACAGATGTGTTTAAAGTCAGTGGAAGTGTGTGGTATTTAAATAAAACTATCATTAATCAGGAAAATTATTCTTCATTTCACTGTACTTATAAAGTATTCCATCTTTTCTTGCTATTCGTCACCTTAAAGATGGCTGCAGTTCAAGAGTGTGGAAGAAGTCCTTTAGGTGCTTGCTTAATTCATTGCTTATGCCCACAGACAGTTACAGTTATTGTGATATATTTATAACAGCCATTTAAGAGTTCAAGATGAAGTAAAAAATACAGATACGTTAGCTTTTATAATTCTATATTTATCATTTTTATGTTTACTGACAAATCGAGCATTATGCAGAGAAAGCAGCTCGTGGCTAGTATGCAGAACAATTCATCTTGTAAGAGTCCATCTTCACGGCTCTTGGAATTGTGGGGGCAAGTGACTTAAGTCATCTTTTTCACCTTGATATTGAAGGAGGAACAGTGGTGTTTTCCCTCTGTAACCGAGGAACCACTAGTTTTTGCCACTGGTTCCTAGGTTACAGATATATCTTTAATTACATTTAGCCTCAGTTTCTTAATGTGTCAAATTAATCATATTTATTTCAATAACAAAATTTCATACAGCTAAAGCTGTGTGAATTAATATTTGAATTGATATTTGAAAGGAAGCATTTTGAGTGGAGGACAGCATTTATAATTTTGAGTGTTATTAAAATCATCTCTGCATGGCATAGATCATAACTTCTTTACTAACAAAAAAATCGACAACTGAATCATGCATACATGATTTCTGAGCTTTCCCTCCTGACAGATTTCATAAGCTGACAGTTACTCTCATGACACAGGTATAATGTGACGAATATTATCTGCAGTTTCACAGTACTTACCTCATAATCATTCACAGATATTCAAGTTAGAGTTAAAAATTGCCCTTCCAACTTCTAATTCCATGATCAACTCAGAAGAGCATACTAGTTTTCTTAAATATCAAGTGATACTTTGAAGTACATATTTTAAAGTGACTGCAAATTTAAATTTGTTAAAAGTTAAAAGATGACCTCTATAGGGTAGAATTTCTATGGGTCATTGAACTCCTGAAATGTACTAAAGCAAATTTCATATTTATTTCCATTGAAAAGGCAAATTACTTTTCATAGAAAAGGATCAAAAGCATCAGAGTGGATATGGTATGTTAATAACAGGAGGTGGGACAGTGAAGGCAGAAGAACTGATGGGACATTTACGGTTCAAGGAATTCGGCGTTTTTCATTTATGCTGGAAAAAATGTAAATGATGTCACCCTTGCCTCCTAGTGCAAAGTTATCAGACAGACATCACTAAGTAATATCTCTGACATTAAAATGACTGGAGTGTTATTTCTTTCTATTTCTTTTCTTTTGGAAATCTTACAATATCTCATTGCAAATGAAACAAAAATCCACCTGTAATTGTGTAAGAAACAAAGATCTGTCTGTAGTCTCGATGCCTGACCATTACTGTTCTATCTCAAAGCTAATTGAAATCCAAGATGTTTGTATCAAAGCTGTAATGAGACACTGACAAATACCTTTCTGCCCCACTGGAAATGTAATCTTTCTATTGAACATTTTGTCCTGATAAATTCCATCTGCAGTAGGAATAGGCATTTTGCATTTGAATCGGGAAGGTCACTACTTTGGATCAGATGATACGGTGTATGTTCCACTTGCCTTCAGATGAAATTGATCCTTTACTGCATTGAACATAAGACTGAATTTTTTAAATGTAATTATCTTATTGTTTCATCTAAGTGAGTTTGGCATGCTAACACTACCACCACTTTTTGATCTTTCCATATATTAGTGTGACAGTTCTCTCAAAAGTCAGTTATTCTGTAGGTAGTAGTATAGTTTAAATATTCAGATGCATTTCTTTACAAAATGAAACCAAATAAGATCACAACATTTTATTTATTGATAATGTACTTGATAGAATTAAGTATTTGATAACATTTTCCTCACTTTAGCAGCAGTAAAGCAATACTTCTAAGTATAAGTACTCAAACATGTTTGAGTAAACTGATTTAATTCTAAATACCTAGGAACAATGCTATGTATTCAGCATTTTGGTTGTTTTACTCAAATAATTCCATTCACTACAATAGAGAGAGGCACTGTAAAAGTGAATAGTAGTTGCAGTGTGTTCGCTGATCTTCAGTGTTAAAACTTTCCTTCTTTCTTTGCAAATACAGCTTGTTATTTTTTTTATAATATTAGGCAGAATTATACTGAGTGTATGTACAAAATGAGCATTTTTTTTCCTCTTTTGTTTTGACTCAATGCTTTTAGCATTTTCACTTCACATCAAGTGTGAGATTATTTGTGCAAAAAATGGGAAGAGATCTCTAGCTATGAAAGGGATAATGTCAAAGGCATAACTAGCAACCAGTCCCTGCAGGTATGAACGTGTTCTTATTTAAATCGATGGAAATTTCACTGCTAACTGTAGTGAATGCAGGATCAAGTACTCAACTAATTCAGAAAATCAATTAGATGTGTTCTTAATAGGCTTTCATGCCTTTGAAAATCTGTTTATAAATTACTGATGGAAACCAATCAATTAGATATTGGAGTTCATTTTATTAAAATAAATTTCACAATACTTTGTAAAATGAAAAGAAGTGCTTTAATTTACTGGGTTTTTATTTATCCAAAAAGATGAGGCTCTATCTGGGACTGTCAAATCACCTTGTTTTATTTGCTGAAACATGTAGTAGTCAACAAAATGCTGATGTGACTCTGCGTATTTGAGGGGTTTTTTTTTCACTGTTAAGAATTGTGCTGGTACCAGAAAGCTAAGCAATGAGAAATTGTTATGTCAGGTATTGAACTGAAATACATTTTAGATAGTCTTTTTGAAATATATTTTAAATAGACGTTTTGTATGATACTGTAGGGGCTGAAAATTCTGAACCAGTGTCTGCTAAGAAAATGTTGGAAATGCTTTTAGAAGTTTCTTAACCAATACTAAATCTGTCAGTTCAGTAATAGTGGATAACCCAATATGTAATCGGTAAGGAAGACAAGCAATTTTTCGTGAAAAATACATGGCTTATTCTGATTTAGATTTATTTTAATCCTCTGTTGTTCACAGGAGATTCGGTGATGGCTGAAGAGTACATGACACAAGCTGTCAGGTGGTGCATCTTAAGGTTTGCATAAAGCTAATTTTTCCATTTCTCACGTCTTCACCTGCCTGCTGTCTTTCAGGCTTAATAATCTGTTGCCTTAAACTGCATTATTGTTAAATATTATATTGACTATGAGATCATATTGTGTTGTGTTGTATATTGTTACATTGTGCTATATATACCTAAAGAACAGCATGTTCTTTTGAAATCTTATCTAGTTGTATAGCTTTTATGTATTTAAAATTATGTTAACATCCAATTAATGTAATTAAGATACATTTTATTTGAGATATTACAATACAATATGGTTATATCAATTACAATTATATAATGTAGGTAATATATCAGTACCGGTATATAGTACGTTTATTAACTTTTAATTAATATCAGAGATACTGAGGTTATTATTAGCTTTATTGCATAAATTCAGATAGTGAGTCAGGTCAAATGATGCTCTAAATACCTTATAACAGAACCAGAGAGGAAACAACCTTAAGGTGGAATTTCAAACCAAACATTTTTTGCAAGTGGTATTTGTGGAGTTATAGTATATTGCCTATTTATAATTAAGAGGGGCAAAAAATAACAAATTTGAATGGAAATAAGGTACTATTGTAATTGACAAGTGTTTAATAAAAACAGATGTAGCTGTATATATTTGAAAACATGATCCTTGAAAGCTAGCAAATGCATTCTCTTCAAACTAAAAATGTGACTGTTAGTCTGAGAACAAGTCCTGCTTTGGCCTACAGGTAATTGTCTTGAAAAGTTATTTTAAGCTAATGAAAAGAAGGTCATACAATAAAAGTGCCATTTTGACCGTGTAAGTATAATAGAATCAGCTAATGCAGGAGTGCATTCTGGCAAGAATAAAAAAAACATTGCAAAGCCTGATATGGCCAGTATGGAATACAGAAATGTATCCAAGTGAGTAAACATCAAATGAAGGATTATCCCTACTTGTGAAGAATCCATTCCAGCAAGAAATTGAATCATGGGCTACTGCATTTGAAATTCGTACGACTCCCTAGAGAGCTAAAAGAGAATCTAAAGATTCTGCCATCAGTACGCAAAGATCTCTGCAGTGCACAAAAGCACATTCCTCACATTTTCCTTTTTAAGGGACTTCTTTCAATGTACTAATCAGACCTTGGGGTTTCTGGAATGGCTTGAAAGGTAAATAGCAAGGTCTAAAATGCTATCAAATGTGCAAGCTTGCAATAGTAACAGTAACAACAGGAAAACAGAAAGGATAAGCATTTAAGGAGAAATACTTTATTCCATGCTTAGCTTTAAGTAGGAAGGGATTGTGCAAAGCAATTAACAGAAAGATGAAGAGATCGTGAAATTGGGTGTCAGAAGATTGTGGAAGTGGGGAGGAAGAAATTCCTGAGGCTGCAGAATGAAGGTGCTGGGTATAAAGCACAACTGATATTGTACTGAAGGGCCTTGCCAAAATGATGATGGTAGAATATATTTAGACAGGAATATACTAAATATATTGCATATATCTCGAACAACTTCCAGAACACCACAGTAGAGCACTCTAGAGCAAAGAAATTATCCATGGATAATGATTTGAAGAAAGAAAAGTTTTAATATGTAATACATTTGTCAATATGGTATAGAAAATAGAACTGAACAAAATAATGACAGATTGCATACTCTTAACGAGATTATTAACTATGTGAGTCAGATATGTCAATAGAATATGTGAAATATCTGCCAGAAAAAAGCCTTTTGTACTTGAAGCCTTGAGTGTAGTAATTTAAAAAATATATACATATTAACAGTTGTCAAAGACAAAGTAAGCGAGGATAAAATAAGGAAATTATTTCTTTTGAAGTGACACTGATTTTTGGTGGCCAAGGGGTATTACTTTGGAGTTTAATTTTGTAGCTAAAATGAACACTAAGAACTCTAATGACTTCAGCAGTCAGTTATGGATATTTAACAGTTCTGAAGAAGTCCTAGCACATCTCAAGTAGACACACATAAATGGACTTGTGCAAAGTCAACTATCCCCTTGAAAACTGTGGCCAAAAGCACAACTTTGTTTTACTTGGACACCTGTTTTGTTTGGAAAAGGATGATGTTACGAGATTCTGTCTCTGGACTGGAGAGGTAATGTGATCTGTAGGATCAATACTATAAAAGACTTTGCAATTTTACTGGATTTTTTTAACTTTGTGTTTTGAATTCCTCCTACCACACATTCAGATGTCAGGCTCACTGTATGTCTTGTACTTACCAGATGATCAGGAAACCTGTGGGATATATATAATTTTAGAAAGACAGTTTTGAAATTCTGTCTTAAACACTGTCGCCTGATTAACTTTGCTAGTATAAAAAGTGTGATTTTATCCAAGTCATCCTTTTCTTATATTTTATTTGTAAGCCTTGTTTGCACTAAAAGGTATTTTAAACTAAAAAAACTTCTAATTATAACTTAAGTCAGTTTGAATTGAACAACCACAGATCCCTTTTACAGAATTCCCGAAGTCGCTTTAAGATTTTAACTTAGCATATGGTTCGCATAAACATTTCTTTCATTGGTTCTGCTGGCTGAAGGAGGTCTCACTGTGCATGCCCATTCTCGCTCATATTCCTCTCCTAATTAGGCTTGTGGTTTGTGTGATCATGTGAAGAACACGATCAGTCTTCTCTAATAATACAGTTCACCACATAAGCCTCCTGATACATTACCGTGATGGAGGAAGAAGTTATGAGTCAGAAACAAGAGGCAGGAGGTCACAGAAGTTTTTCTGTCCATGTCTATTGTTACCTTATCCTCTCCCTAGAGCCTTCTCTTCTCCAGGCTGAACAACCCCAACTCTCTCAGCCTGTCTTCTCATGGGAAGTGCTCCAGCCTCCCTCCCTCTTTGTAGCCTCCTCTGGACCCATTCCAAATCATAAGACATTCATATGTTCTGGCTGGCATTTTTACTTTTAGTACAAATAGAATACAAGAATGAGTGCTCTCAAATTGGCAGAGGCTAACCCGTGCTTAAATGTACTCTAAAACACCTGAAGGGCACTTGTGCAGAGTAGCACTTGTGTAGAAGGCTTTTAGCTTGTCTTATTGTGCAGTAATTTTCCAGTGTAGATACGTCTTGGAATAACCTTTAGTTAGATTTTATTATACAATTAAGGCATCAAAAATTAATTACTGCCTTCCATTTAGAAGAACAGTCAGGTCCATCAGTGCAAACAAAATGATGGCATGTAAAGCTGCCTTCATAGTTAAGAAAAAATGTGTTTAACGTTCAGTTTCTAAGTCAAGTTTGAGGTGGATAGTTGGGAAAAAAAGCTTATGATGTAAACAATAGACATGCTGGATTCATCCAGTATTCATAGAAAATCTCTTTGCCTTTATTTCAGAGGAAAAATGCAGCTGCACTTCAATGTATCAGAAAACTGTTTCAGAGGAAAATGCATGCTGAAATTCAGCCTGTATCGTTTATCGTATAACTTTGGCAGTAAGCAGAAAATAATCTTAAATAATTTTGTTGTCTTTGAACCAACAATCTTTAGATGCCCTTCTTGATACAACTGAGAAAAGAAAAGAAAAGAAAAGAAAAGAAAAGAAAAGAAAAGAAAAGAAAAGAAAAGAAAAGAAAAGAAAAGAAAAGAAAAGAAAAGAAAAGAAAAGAAAAGAAAAGAAAAGAAAAGAAAAGAAAAGAAAAGAAAAGAAAAGAAAAGAAAAGAAAAGAAAAGGAAAACATATTTTCAGGGATAATGTCCTTAATTTTTTTGTTAAGTAGCACTTTATAACAGCACTAGCAGTTATATTTCATGGTTGCAGTTTAACTTTGAATGCAAACATTCAAGCTTTTAATAGTCCACTGTCAATGCCAAAATTGTATAAAATTACTTATAATGTCAGCAAGAACTGTGAACAAGGGTGAGAGAGTGAACAGTGGCACTTCCAGTCCAGTTTCTTAAGGTTGTATGATTGTAAAGACAGTAGTGGGGCAGGACATTTGGAACTAGGACCCTTCTTTAGTAGTTTCACCTGAAAATCTAAGAAGTCAGTTGGCTACAACAGTGTTTGAACTCCTCTTTCCATAGAAGCTGGTGGAAGAACAACTGTAGCAAAGCGTGGTTTTTACAGTATATATACTGTAGTGTGTATATGTATGTAGATACAGACATACATTCACACATTCACATTCAGTAATCAAGGCACTTTCTTTCAAGAAAAACCTTCTATCTGTAGAATTATGCAATTTCTAGGCTATTTATGTAGTATCTATCAGTCAGGAGGATACACATTAAAGAAAAAACTTTGTGCTTCCAGGAAGAGGAATAGAGCTCCCTAGTTGTGAAAGCCAGCTACCTGTGCATTTTGACAGTTTGCATGGACAGTTGGAGGTAATTTATTAGGCTACTATTAGATATGTAATTTAATAGTCCAAAATAAAAGAAAATTTAACATTTGGCAAAAATAGTAGATCTAGCATGTTCTACATTTATAGATAACTTTTTTTAAGGTGTTAAAGTTATTCCATATATTTTGGATCATGACGTACAATAGGCTCGAATGCTGGCTTTGAGACATCTCAAATTACCTGCTGCCTGGGGCAAAATCTGCTGTTTGTGTATGCATGCGTGGTGTGTGGCCTATTACGAGAGTTTTACTAATGCCACAGCAGAAGCTGTTTAGAAAGATTCAGAGTTCAGAATGTATGTCTATCTCCTACAAAGCATCTAGCATCAGCTGGCTGTATGCTTGTGTGTTTGTTCATATATGTGCTTGCATTGCTGTGTGTTAGTTCTTTCATTCTAAAAGATGTCTAAACTCAAAGTGAGTAGGCAAAGTTCCTTCCTTTAGCTACTCTTCATGGGAATGCATAAGTTAAAAGCCTCAAGTATGCAACACTGTATACAGTGTAAAGCCTTCCAATTTTCCTTTTCAAATATCTCGTACTGCTGCGTCCCTAGATCAACAAAAAGTGGAAAATTTCTACTACCAAAAAACTTATATGAGCCAAGGGAAATATTTTGCTAAAGGGCTGTGGAGCCTTGCTATATATATATTTAAGAAAAAAAACCCAAAAAACTGGAAAAGAAAAAAGAAGTGTGATATTTCCCTACAGTCAAGGAATTATTGGAATATATGACTTCACTTACATTTGTGCTTTTTCTTTCTTCATATTTTGTATTGATAGTTTGCTTACTTGTGAAGTACAGTCATGTTTAAGGAGCTTATATCCAAACTCTGACATAAATCAGGTTCATTAGGTTAATGTTTAAAGTGTATAACTAAGGTCAGACTTTAATTTCTTGTGTATTATAGATACAAGACAGCCTCAAATGCAGAGGAGGTGAAGTAGTCCTGCACTTGCATCACAACAACTCCATGCAATGCTGCAGGCGTGGGGAAGCATGGCTGGAAAGCTGCCTGGTGGAAAGTAACCTGGAGTTGTTGGTTGACAGCCAGCTGAATATGAGCCAGCAGTGTGTTCAGGTGACCAAGAAGGCCAACAGTGTCTTGGCTTGTATCAGAAACAGTGTGGCCAGCAAGACCAGGGGAGTGTTCATCTCCTTGTACTCAGCACTGATGAGGCTGCACCTTGAATACTGTGTTCAGTTTTGGGCTCCTCATTTCAAGAAGGACATTGAGGTGCTGGAGTGTGTCCAGAGAAGTGCAATAAAGTTGGTGAAGGGGCTAGAGTCTTATGAGGAGTGGCTGTGGGAAGTGGGGCTGCTCAGTCTGGCGAAAAAGAGACTGAGAAGGGAGACCTTATTGCTGTCTACAACTACCCAAAAGATGGTTGTAGTGAGAGGGTTGCTGGTCTCTTCTCCAAACTAGCAAGCAACAGGACAAGAGGAAATGGCCTCAAGTTCTGCCAGGGCAGGTTTAGACTGGGTGTTCGGAAAAATTTCTTCATGGAAAGAGTAGTCAAGTATTGGAATGGGCTGCCCAGGAAAGTAGTTGAGTCAGCATCTCCAGAGGTGCTTAGAAGTTATGTAGACATAGTGCTTAGGGACATGGTTTCGTGGTGGACTTGGCAGTGCTGGGCTTGCGATTGGACCTGATGATCTTAAAGGTCTTTTTCCAACCTAAATGATTCTATGATTCTAGAAACCGTCTGACTTCCAGATAAAAAAGCTAAGTTCTATTGAATTGCATCTAGTTATAGTTTTCTAGATACCCTAGAATTTGGTAGGTTAGTCAGCATTAGAATTTGTCACCCTACAGCATGTTCTGGAAAACTTCTGTCTCTTTTACTGCCTTAACTTTATGTTATAGGATGAGTTTATTGTAGTATGTTAGTAGAGTTCTTGTAATTGGAGTTTCATTGAAACTCCAGTTGAGGAAGAATCTTAGTACTTGGAAACCTCAGTCTAAAAGATCGTACCTGCCTTGCTCTCTGTATGTTTCCTCTAATGTTCTACAGTATATTTACCATATGGTGTAAGACGTTCCTACAACTATTGACCATCAGTTTGCTTTGGAATTATAAAGTGATCATGGCATTCCAAACTAGTGTTTATCTCAGAGAGCAGCAGTCTCTGAAATGGAGAATGACTGTAGAACTTGCCTACTTGTTTGCTTTTCTTCACTTCATTTTCCTTCCATGTCATTCTGAATTATCCAGACACCACCTGCCTATGTACATATAGGGTTGCTTATTGCATGGGTGCTTCAGCTCTGAGTCTTTTTCATTGCAAACATTTTTGATAAAACCCCATATTGTGATTTAACCTGATCAACTAGGCAGCATGCAGGTGTTTGCTCACTTCCACCTCCCTGTAGGTGGGATGGGGACAAGCATGAAAAAAGTAAAATTTGTGGGTTGAGATAAAGGCAGTTTAATAGGACAGCAAAAGGCAGAGGTGATGATGATGATGATGATGATGATGATGATGATAATAAATGCAAAACAAGTGATGGCCAATACCATTGCTCACCACTCAATGACTGATGCCCAGCCTGTCCCCAAGCAGTAATCACCCTCCCTGGCCATTATACTAAGCCTCCTCATGTCACACACTGAGCATGACATTATATGGCATGGAAAATCCCTTTGGCTGGCTTGGGTCATCTATCCTCATTATGTCTCCTCCCAGCATTGCACACACCACCCTGCTAACAGAGCATGGGAAGGTGAAGAGTCCTTGAATTTGTATAAACACTGCTTAGCAACAACTGAAAACTTAAGTGCCTTATCAACATTATTCTCACAGTAACTCCAAAACACAGCATTATACCAGCTAACAGGAAGAAAATGAACCCTGTCCCAGCGGAAACCAGGACAATCCATTAAGTCACAATTAGCAGATAAGCTTGTTTTATGAGAATATCCATGCTTGTACCTTTGAGTCAAGGAGCATGAAAAATTAATAACATTTTCCAAGCATCTCTGAATGATTAATATTTGTTCAGTGGTGCAGAAATCTGAGTGTTCCAAATACAGAAGGAAGTACACCCAAATCGACTATGTCGGGAAATATATATGGAACCACAGACTGCAGTGTTTTATCTCTGCTGCCCATTTTGTGTGTCTACCAGAAGCTGGACCAGCTCCTCAGTCCAGGTCTGAATATTCATTCGAACCTGTCAGTGGGCAAAGCTAGATCTGCTGGGAGACCAGGCAGAGAAGGAGGAAAATGAGACAGTCTAGCAATCAAGAGCCACTTGATGAGTCGTCAAATGAACCTCTGTCAAAACAAAGTCTCTTGCCAGAGATAAGATGTGTTGGTCATACAAAGCAAAACTGAGTGTACTCAAACTAATATAGAATGATCTGGTTAACCAGTAGCATTTACATAATTAATTGAAATAGCATAATTAGACATCTCTAAATTTCCAGTTCTACAGACAACTAACACAGATGACGTTGGTAGTGAAAAAAAGGCATTATGTATTGTTATAAACTCATGTTTATCTTCCAGATTTTTTTAACCAGGTGTGAAACAACATGCAGTAATATTCTTGAAAATATCTTTGCCGTATGTACTTACTTATATTTTATTATTAAATATAGAAGCAATGTACTCTTCATTTTTCAAAAATAGCTCAATAAGTCTCAGTTAATAAAGCAGCAGCAGTCTGGAAAGCTGGGAAGCTGCCAGCAAGACTTCTGTTTTTTCTGCTTGAAATCCAGTTTATGTATATATTTAAGAGTGTTGTCAAATTTTACTGTGTTTTATAGGAGAGTGGTATTTTCCTAGCTAGCTTGCACTGATGTGGTGTTACATAGACTGTTTCCTTTTCATTGGCAGTTTTTCCTCTCCTTTCAAAAAGGCTCTCTTGGTTCTGTTGCTAAGTGCAATCATAGCTGCTTGGTTGTGTCTAAAAAATCTCATCGTACAGATTGTGCTAGGTATACATAAAATATGTGTTTTGGATTAATCTGATGAATTGTCTTACGTCTCCATGATGTCACATCCCTGGCTGGTACTACAAGCGTAGAAAAGAATTGAGGCAAGGGAATGCTGCCAGCTGTGGGTAGTTTTGTCTCAGTCCTGCACTGACCCATACAAATTAATGAAATGGCCGAAAGAACTAATGGAAAGAAAGTGACCTGCTACCCTGCTACAAAAGTCAGTTTTATTCAAAATATTTACAGATCTAAAAAAGACTGTATTTTTCAGATGAAATTGTGAAAATTTATGTGCATGCATATATCTCAAAGAAGTCCTAAAGCTGCCTTTGTCATATATAGGATAGCTTGATATTGAATTTTGCAGGAGTAAATGTGAAGTTCCTTTACTTCTGCACAGAGCTTGTTGGATTTTCTTGGAACATAATGAATCTGGTGACAGTTTGAGCTAGCAGGGACAGCCCCAACCTTGAGCTACAAAAGGTTTTAGCTTAGTAATAGTCCTGTATAAGAGTGTAAAGTGATCCTCATCTGTGTAGTCAATTTTGAGAGGTGGAGTCTTTAATTTTGGACAGAAGAATGAGCATTTTTGATAAACAGACTCCCCATTTAGCTTTATAGAAAAGATAATGAGTTATCTTGGTCATAATTATAAAAATCTATATAGAAGGAAAACAACCAATAGCAGAGGATCCTTTAGTTACCAGATAAAAGCATAATATCCAATGATTGCAAACTAAACATAGATAAATGAAAAATATTAATTATATACTTTAAAAAAAATTGACTCATTAGAATTTGGAACAATGTATCTAGGTAGCAGGAATATTCGACCATCTAAGTTCTTTAATTGCCATATCTTCTGTGTACTTGAGGCACAATTTCTGAGCTGATATGGGAATTATTAATAAAAGGCCTACAACCTGTAATTTGTAGGAGGTCAGAATAGTTCACCAGAGCTGGAATTCACATTCTTTGAACTTCTTGGTAAGACCTCTTGCCTTGAATTTCATTGTTAGAATTCTATCTCATTAGCTTAATACCTCATGAGTTTAAAGTAAGGATAAACTCTTCCCATGCAGCTAACTGAAGGAAAAGGGAATGATGGGAATTCTTACCCATTTTTCTATTATATTCATCCTGTTCAGGAAATCAAGAGTATTTACCTCAGTAATATGATTCTGTCTTCGAATTACTGGATTTAAACTATTTGACCAAATAGGAAATATTTAGTTCTGTTTTGTTTAGTTACTGAGTAAATATGTGATTTAAATTTATTTATTCGGTGTATAGGATTCAATTGGAAAAATTACTAAAATTTTGCTAAATGATCTGTTAATAATTATATTTGATAACCTACACTGTCAGTGCTAATCTTCCTCAGACAGCCTTCTGCCCTCAGTATTTATTGTCTGCTTACTGTGGTGTCTTGCTTTGCTTGTGAAGTTCCCTGTGTTGTGATGCAAACATATTTCAGTGTCTGAAAACATTGCTTTTTCTATAGGTAATGTAGGTTAACAAAAGACAACAGTCTGACAACTGGCTGTAAATGATTTCCTGTTGCACAAGTCTGCCTTACAAGCAAAACTCTTAACCCTCTTTTTAACATTCAGTGCATGTAATCCAAAATCAAAGAGTGCGCCAAGGAATATACAGACAATGAATTGCTAAAATAACTGTAATGGTGCACAGTTCTACAATCACTCTTTTATCTCTGCTGAAGGACCTTGTATAGAAGGCAAATCTCCACCTGGCAAATTCTAATGAGGGTTTCTCTTAATTACACGTGTTACAAGATACACTATGGTCATGTCTATATAAAAGCAGTATATTGCTTCCATTATAGTTGGACATTTGCATTAAACCACAAATAGTTTCTTTGCTTCTCTGTGTTCCTGGCTCTGGGCCAGTAGCTTTCCTGCCACTTATTAGGTGCAGCATAGGCTGAATAAAATAATTGACCAAGAATATAGCTTCAGATAATATTGTCTACATGCCCCACTCTGTCTTTCCCTTTTCTGTCTCTCCCTAGGGGAAAAGCAGTTACCTTCCTTATGCTAAATCCAGTTCCCATCCACAGCAATCATATAAATCTTGGCATCAGTCTCACAGCAGAATAAAAAGTCAAATCAGCAGGGAATTTCCACATTAGAGCAACAGGCAGCCCCAAGAGGAAAAAAAACCAACAAAAAATATCCTCTCAAACTCTTCCATTTATTTTCTCTCAAAAATAAAGAGTTCTACTCATTAGAAACACTCAGGTTTTCTTGTGATTTTTAAGATAATATGCTTTTCAAAGAATAATGACACATTGTTCAGTAAGCTTGCCAGGCTTTCAAAGCCTTTTATTTCAAAGCTTTTTTCTGAATAAACAAATCTATAAAGAGAATAAATTGAACTTTCTGCTTTTCCTTGTGTTTTGCATAGAGGCTACAGAAGCTGTCTTCTCTCAAAATGGGTCAGACTTCAAATTATAGATTTAAAGTAACCAAAAAATTGTTGGATGTAGCTGGTAGAATGGATTTTATGTATTTTATGTACAGACTAACTCTAAAGCCACAAAAAAATGTTTTTAATTGAAAATTCAATATGTTAGATCAAAACCCCAAGGAATCCTTTATTATTCATACATTCAAATGTATTCAAAAATATTACTAGTAATTTGATTAGAGGCATTGTAAATGTTTAGAGGCAAAGGAAGACTAAGTATAGTACAAATAACTATTATATAAATGTGTTGACATGATAAAACTTCAAGTGTGGTTTGTAATATAACCTGAGTTTGTACATATTGGACTCACATACAACATGTTTCTGTATCCAATTATTACATTCCACAAGAGCTTACTTCAGAGTGAATAAGTCTTTTAAGGCATTAGAGGGAACTGTCTTTTTCACACTAAACTGTCTTGCCCTCTGCAAAATGAGAGAATGATTACCAGGGTTGTAAAACAGAAAAAATATACTCAGAGATATAAATGTTTTGTTTACTAGAACAGAGATTTAGGGAATACAGAGTTAGAAATAAAATGTCCTTAGAAGAACTGGAGAATGGAGGTTGGAATAAGAAATGTTATTTAGTGAATGGAGCACATATAACTCAGTGGCTTGGAAAGCTTAATGTTAGTAAGTGCAAAATAATGCAATTTGAAGGGAAAATGTGAATTATAGAATCATATAATTGTTTAGCTTGGAAAAGACCTTTAAGATCATCAAGTCCAACCATTAACCTAACATTGCCAAGTTTACCACTAAACCATATCCCAGAGCACCTCATCTACCTTTCTTTTAAACAGCTCCAGGGATGTTGACTCAATTACTTCCCTGGGCAGCCTGTGCCAGTGCCCTATAACCCTTTCAGTGAAGTAATATTTCCTAATACCCAATCTTAACCTTTCTCACTGCAATGTGAGGCTGTTTCTTCTTGTCCTATTGCTTGTTACCTGAGAGATGAGACCGACACTGAACTTGCTACAACCTCCTTTTAGGTATTTGTAGAGAAGGATAAGGCTTCCCTCAGCCTCCCTTTCTCCAGCCTACCCAGCGCTCTCAGCCGCTCCCCATAAGATTTGTTCTCCAGCCCCTTCACCAACTTTGTTGCCCTTCTCCGGACACGCTCCAGCACCTCAATGTCTGTCTTGTAGTGAAAGCCGAACACATTATTCAAAGTGTGGCCTCACCAGTGCTGAGTACGGGGTCACAATCAGCTCCCTGGTCCTGCTGGCCATGCTGTTTCTGATACAGTGTAAAACCAAAAGCAGTATTCGGCTCAGAGAAGTTGCATTCAGACCTAAGCACTGCTATCCTATCCTCAAATGAATCATAGAATCACTAGGTTGGAAGAGACCCACCGGATTGTCGAGTCCAACCATTCCTACCGGTCTCTAAACCATGGCCCTAAGCACCTCATCCACCCTCACCCAGGCAGGCAGCCATTCCCATGTAGTACTGTTACTCCGTTTTGAAAGAAGGCATCTTTAAGGAAGAGTTGCTTCCAGAGCTTTTAGTGGACTTCAGAGATGGTAAAGTTCAATGTTATTTTGATATCTGACTGTATCTATACTCTGTTTGTCCCTGTTTATTCTATTAATTCAAATATTCTGGCACAGAATTACATACAGTGCTCATTTTGATTTCTTTCTTTGCAATCTTACCTCATCATCAGGGAGATTTGCATATTCTGTTTGAGCCTCCTTGGAATTTTTAGTTGTACTCAGGCACTAACAGAAATGGATATAGAAACACATGGTTGGAGCAGTTCACAGCAATGCCCAGCTCTCCTTCCAAGGTTAAGAGCTGATTACAATCCTGTGAACAGCTAGACATTTCTTTGCTAGCCTGCGTCCTTTTGGGGGACTTGAACCTACCGGGTGGAAATACAACACAGGGCCCTATTTACATGAGTTCTCCCTCTGTTACTAGTGCCGTGAAATCACTGCCACAGTCAGCTATAGGAGGCAAAGTATCTTCCAGCATAGCCTGACAACACAGGTAAGAAAGTCAGATCAAGAAGTAGCACTAAGGCACCATGTACAAAATAGCTTTCACTAGTACTAAAACTAGTATTTTCTGTGGAATATATCAGAAATCATGCTCACAAATTCAGTATCCACAAATGGAGTAATTCAGGCACAGAACCTATTAGCATATATCAGATGGGAGAACTTTATTTTCTGGTTATTTGAAATTGGCACTAATGTTCAATTTTGCAGGGTAAAATTTTATGTGAGCCTGCAAGACCAAAAGGCTAATATATTGAAAGTTCCCGATTTTATTCTAATTCTTGCTGCTGTCATCGCTTATATATATGTTTAGCTTATCCCTAAACATCCATGCTCTTAAGTTCTCTTTGTTGCATCTTACAACCAAGCTTGTACTCACACAGAAGTTACAAATAGAGTTTGAGCCTGAAGTAGTGCACAAGAAAGAATGATTTTCACCATCAAAGAGGAAGAAATACTGCATTTTAAGTGGATCCTTTAAAAGAATATAAATCTAAATACATAAATTCTGACATAACTGTGTGTTTTATGTCTGCTAACCGTGTAATTTTATTACAAGGCAGATGACTCGTAATATTGTATCTAAAGCAACGATAGAGGAGCATCTGCCAAAGGCCATTTTGGTAATGCTTGCCACCTAGTGGATTACTGCTTATATACACATAGGAGAAGGATGATCTACTACAAGAATGTTTGAAAATCTGCTTACTAATCATAGTATTTAATAATATCCTGTAGACACTGAATACCACTAGATGGAAATATTTTTGCTGGAATGAAATGCTAGTGAAAATGGAAATAAAAATTGTGAACATTTTCACAACTTTTATCCATTTTCTGATAGCTCTGTGGCTATTCCTGACTTGGCAATAGGCAAAAGATTGAATCTGACAACCAACAAGTAGTCAATATACATGGCCATGGACTCAACTGTACACTCAAGCCTAAGCTAATATACATTGGTTGGTAGTCTATGATCACCATATCTAGCAAACAAAAGTGAGCGCATTGATTCATAGAAGTTGTTTTTACTTCTTCTATTAGTTAACTGTGGCTTTATCATTTTTCTTACAACAAAATTTTTGGTACATGTACAGTAGATTTTCTCAACTTTACCTGCTCCCTTCTGTTAGCCTCATCATCTGGAATCCATTTTTTTGACCTGGATTTCAGTCTCTTTCTGTACAGTAATTTACCTGTCATTGCTGCCCACTAGAGATGGAATGTTGCTCGTATCATAACACCATGCAAAAATCTGTACATAGGTTACAAAGGTTCCATCAATTACTTATAAAAAACCATTCTTCCACACAAACACAGAACTCCTGCAAAAATTTTGAGTCCCCTCTTTCAAGTGTGAATACAATTGAGCTTTTATTGACTTCTGTAATAATCAACGTATTGAAAAAAATATGGACTGTTTTACCAGAAATTTCCCTCAAAACTCCAGCCTACAGGAAATGGTTAAGAGAAGTTTTCAGCAACAGGGAATTGACAGGTTGGAACACAGGAGGTTTTCAGCTACACTGGTGGTTGTAGCAGTACTTTTTACTCTTCTATGACGATGATGTTGGAAAGTTTGAGCCCACAGCTGTATGATATTTGGGAATAATCAGTTTACGCTTTACACTTAGAAGAGTTTGCAATTAATCTTACTAAGCTCAAGAACATAACTTTTGCTCAGTGTTCATTTTGGCTGTTAATTATCTGAAGTTATTTGTATTTTGCAGCGTCATTCATCAGAATTTATGATCTTCCCTTATTTGCTGTGACAATGTCATGACTGAGGATAGTTTTGGATTATTTTTTTCACTTACAATTGCTATGGGGAATTTCTATTTTGATCAGAAAGTGAAATACAGATTCTTTATACAGTGAATTACTTAACTTCCTGCTAACAGCAATTTCTGTTATGATCAGAAGGTGAAATACAGATTATTTCTCCATACAGTGAACTCCTTAACTTTCTGCTATATAATGATTATCCTTCTAAGACTACAGAGTACATAAATCTCATCAGAAAGATCAACAGGAATACACGGAATAAAGAAATATTTAAGAAATTTTGTACAACTATCTTCCTGTTTTCAAAAAGAAGTAATCCTAAGAATAATTTGATCTTTTGCCAGATTTGGAATGTTGTATTTTAGTACCATAATATAAATCTGTACTCAGTGGTATCATAAGCTTGAAAAATCATTTTTATTAAGATACAAAAAAGAATAAGGAAAATAGACATTGTAATAAGGAAAACAGACATTTGCTTTCATCTACAAATAAGTATTGTGAGTAATAAAACATTAAAATTAATTCTTTAAGTTCTTGTGAACAGTGAGAAACAGAGGAAGGAATTTTCTGAGATAGAAGCAAAAGGGTCTTCTGAAATAGAAAATATTTGGCAATATCTTTTAGTCTCTCAATAAAATATTGATGTAAACAAGTATTCAATAGTTACAGTATCATATGCAATCTTCTTGGTTACATGTGGTAAGAAGCATACGTGCAATTACTGTACATTCAATTCTATAATCTAATTTGCACACTCATTTCTCAGTTTAATTAATGCTGGAAAAAACCCACTGTTTTTCTTCTGTGCACAGCACTGTATCCCAACATGTAAATATATTTTCAATTTTTTTCCAGGCATCTTAAAAATGTTTAATGTTAGATTTTGCAACAGGTTCCTATGTTTTTATAGGAATCCAAATTTGGAATGTAAGCTCTATAATCATGTCGCTGTAAAAACAACAGCATTGAAGATTTCTAAACATGCAGAAAAGTCCTGATAAAAAGCTAGAGTTCTACCTTCCATTTATATCTTTGAAAATATACCCTTTTTCTTTTCTGTGTTGCTACTGTTGCAACAGGTAAGAAAAGCTGCATGAAAGGAAAGTTTATGGAAGCCCGCTTTGAGAAGCAGCTTCAGGAATATTTTTTCCGGAGAAAAATACTTTCCAAAGTCCTATGTATTTTTATTTAGCACTTGAACTAACCCCATACCATGTAAGGATACATAAAGACCTTTTTAATCAGTTCAGAATAGAAGCCAAAAGTCTACAGCACTTTGAGTTTGTTTTAAATTGCACACACCAAGGTTGAGCAAGGTTAAGAAGCTCACAGCCACTGCATCTCATAGGGGTCTTCCAAAGACTAGAGCAGCCAGAAGCCTACAGTTCGTACACATGAGCTATGACGGATTATGATAATTTCCCAAAATGTAATCTCCCAGCTCTCATCAAGTTTCTTGTATGACATCTAACCTCAACCCCAAAATAGTCTGTCAGACTACCCTCAAAAGGCTCCTTGTCCTTAATTTTCAATTAGTTTTATATCATCAGAATGAAGAAATGCCACCATTCTTTTTCAAGTCTTATTATTCTTTCAACAGTACACGGAATAAAATGGAAAGCAGAAAGCATGCTGGTTCCTACAGCTTCACTTCAGCAGAAAATACAACCACTGAGCTAAAAACTGTTGATTTCAATACATCCCAGTCAGTCATGTAACAAATCACAGATCTTTTGTTTTCCAGTATACTGTAAAGTTTCTTCCAGAACAATCCTTAGACAAGTGACTACCTTCCACACAAACACATGCTTTTATTAGATGACTTAGTACTATACAAGGATCGAATAAGCCTATTTCCACAGGCAGATGAGACATAGAAAGAGGCCAATACATACCAACTTAAAATGCTGTTGCCTTTGTCAATGCAGTATAGAAAGTTAGTGTAGTAAATTACTAGAACAGTTGAATTAATTTATTCACTTCACCTGTTATACTTCAAAGGTGTTAATAGAGCGTCTCTCACAAAGACTAAATGTGGATCCATCAGCTGTCAGATATGTACTGATTTCACCAAAAAAAAGCTGACTTATTGAGCAGAACATAATGAGATCAGAAGAAGAGAGCACAGTTTAGTGTTCTCCTTAAGCTAGTGTGAATCCCCCTTCCTACTTATGTTCAATATCTAAATTTGTAATAGGATGCATAATTGTGTTGTGTCAGTTGAGCACTAATGTCATGTAAAACAAGTTCTCTTTTCTCTCAGAAAGCTGCTATCGGTACCATTTGGATTTTATGGTGAAGAGGCACAGAACAATTTTAGGGAAGACAATTACATGGAACTTGAAAAATAGGGAAAAAGCAGTCTGATCCATTGCACACAGTGGGACTGGAGGAGTGCTCACACTGTAGATAACATTCCTTTTGCCATACCTGAATTGTACACTAAGTCATTTAAAAGCAGGTATTTTCTCATATGAAACAATACACCGATGCTAGGTTGGTCCCAGTCATTCACAAAGACATCTGAGCAAAAACATAGAACTCTGGGATGTAGTCCTTCAGTACCAAGTGGTACAACAGAAAAGTTTTTCAAATAATTTACTATGCTAGCTTTCTATGCTGCATTCACTTATTAATTAAACGCTATTACAAATCAAATAAGGGGAACTGAGGTGCTTCTTGTCAGAGATGATCCAAAATAACTCATGACCAGTATTGTTTGTGCTAATGCAACACTGAACTACAAAAAATTGCATATTTGCTAAAATTTAATTTCTTTAAACATTTAAAAAAGCTAAATTAGATACAAAATTGTGTAGTCGTAAAAAAATAGGAAAATATATACTGTCCGAAACTGTATTTTAACATCGGCAGTCATAAATTTGGACTTGTAGTCAACTCTGCAGCTTTTACAAGAGATTGTAATAGAAAGGCTTATAATTTTGGACATGTGCAATCAAAATAATCTACTATAATTACTCTTCTATATTAGTAAAACTATATTGTTTATATCTGTGAAAATAATGAATGAGCATAATACATCAATATTCTGAGTACTAGAAACATCTATAGAAGTAAAGTGCTAGTGGAGACTCAAACTGCATTAACACTTTAATTTTAAATTCAAAAGTCATAGTATAGCTTATATAGTTTGCTTATAAACTGAAGTATCTGTTATGCCCATGATGATAGTGACTTTGACACAAGCGTGGAGATACCAAAATTGTCTTTCTGTTAATGAGCAGAATTTTAAACAAATCAGCAAAGCTCAGCTGTTTCTCAGAGGAAGCACTTCTCACTTCAAGCTCCTTTCTTCTGAGAGACTGCTGGCAGTCTTCTCTGGTTTCTAACCTCTTAATTTCTAATCTAGTGCCATAAATCAATAGAAATGTGCAATCAATTTAAGATAGGAAAATGCTGCCTTCTGGGATAAAAGGAAGACTTGGTTTAAGTATATCCATAATTTTCCAAATAAGACAAATTTTGCATCTGGAAGTCTTAGAGTTTCCTTAGATTTCAGTAATGAACATACATAATCCGAGGCCAAATGTTGTCTGTATGCGATATATTAGGTAGAGTTGGTTAAAAAGTTAATGGATATGCTCTGATTAAAGAAAAAAGTTTTTAAAGGAAAGATAACATTTAAGGATGTGATCTCTAATCCAACAAGTCTTAGCAACTGGTGAGGGGGTTAATCAGCTTGGGAAATCAGAGCTTTAAAAAAAGCGACCATTACGAGAAAAAGTACGTGTGACCAATTAAATTCTGCTGTCTGGTGTACTTCATGACTCCAATTCATAACCTGCAAAATCACTCAGAGCAAAATATAGTCTCAGTCTTGTTAACTCTTCGTGACTATAAGAGAAGCATTAAATTAAGGAGTGATATGGAAAACGTTTCCCAATTATGTGATTTTCCCATTTTCCGAAGTCATTCACATTCGCATTTTTTAAATAAGAAACTGAGCATGAACCAATATAATATCTGGGACTTACTGGAATTTAAACTCTTATGCAGAAAACTTGAATACCATTGAACAAGCCATGGTGAAAATGAAAACCCAACCTATTTATATATCAATATAAATAGATTGGAAGGACCTGGGGGGGCAGTATAATGGTACCGTTATCCTGTCTGTTTGCTTTACATGGTTGATCGTTGGCCTGCTTCATCAAATTTGAGGTTTTGCTTTCTTGCTGCTTCACTGTTGATCCTCAGATCAGATTTATCTGCATTACTGCCGTCTGTCATTGTGGATTCTGCTTCTGTGCCTTCTGGAGTCTCTCCAATGGGCTGCAGAACTTTAGCATTCTTTTCTGGGGGACGCTTCCAGTGGGATCTGCTTGCCATCCACAGAATTAGCGCACCAAATATGACAAGCAAAAAACCAAGACAGTTGACAAAAGTTGCCTCTGGTGGCAATGCACTATATGAAGGATTTTCCCTTTGGAAGGGGAAAAAAAACAAAGGTCAGTTGTTTTAAAGGCAATCCTGTTCTAAAAAGAGCAGTATCCTGCTAGGTAGGAGGTCTTTTTAAAACAAAACAATGTTCCAGTACTAGATGGTTACTATTCTGTGCAAACAGAAGTACAGTTTGAAATGAATAACCTTAATAAAGTGAAAAAAAAATACTTACAATGAAAATAAAAGCTTTTCTGTGATTCCCATGAGAGCTGTTGCAATGACTGTTGTGAAGATGATGAGACCCGAATAAACGTGTATTGGCATGAGCGCTGCTCGGAGAGGAACTGGAGCAAAAGGGAGCAGAAAGACAGCAAAACCCAAGAAAAGCTAAACACAAAACAGATTCATAGTTAAAGCTACATGGGAAACAACCTGCACTTCTCAAGCATAACAGAAATCATCATTAAATTCCATCTTGAGACGTCTTCAGGCACAAATTTGAAAAGAATTGGCATTTTTATTTTTGAATCTTTCCCTTCACAACCAAAACAATGATTCCATATTATTACTTGGGAAGCAGACATGAAATATCTTATAAATAATCCCACCTAATGTCAGTGTGCAAATTTACTGGTAATCCTAAAACTACAACCTAACTAAGTATTGGAAATACAAGTTGTCAATGTCACTGATCTGGTAACATATTAAAGATATGAGTAGCTACATTTTTACACTTCCTTCAAGTCCTGTTCTCTGCTTCCATCACCGATTTATACACACTGAAACTCAGAAGGCAGTGTAACCTTCTGACTTGGTTAGAGTTTTGGTTGAATTAAAGCACATGTCTTTAGAAGGGCAATAGTCTGGATCTCAATATATCAATCAGTTGGCATTTACAGAGTGAAGATATGTGTGAGTGGTGTGAAGTTACTCAGGGGACAAGAGTCCTCCCACTGGCGCTAATTTTGTGACGGAAGATAACCCATAATCTGACATGGTTTCAATCACAGGCTTGCCCTGTCATATTGAGGTTGCATCCCTTCTTTATAGTTTGTTCTACCGGTACACACCCCTGCTGCTAAATTAGAAACAGTGCATTAATTTGTATTTCATCCTGCTTTAACTTCCAGTCTTAGTCCTTGTTTTGTCTTTCCATGGTGGATTAAAAAGCTTGGTATTTTCTCCCTGGGAAGCTTTTTAATACACCATAATCAAATTTCTTAATCTTCTTTAGATCTGCTAAACAGTTGGAGCTTTTTAAGTTTTTCACTGGAAGACAGGTTTTCCAGCTCTCAAGTTACTTTTCCAGATTTCCTTTCCTTTTCTTTGTAATTTTTTTATATTTTAAAAAAATCATTCCATAGTATTTCATATCAGTTTCACCAACACCATATATGGAGGTTAAGATAATGTCTTATTACAGAATTTATTTTTCCAATATGAAAATTCATTTTGAGCTTCATGTCATCTTTCAATACATCTTTCTAGATCCACTGCTTTCCTAAAGCCAGTCTCTTGTTTTACATTTCTTCCACATTCTTAAATCCACGTCCATGTGCTGTACTGTATTAACATAGATTTGGCTTAAATACATTTACACTACTGTTCCTGTAGGTATAGTACTATGTGAACATCCACTCTCCATTTATTTCTCAGTTCTGAGATGGACATATCATTTTAGGCAAATGCCAAGTGCCTTCTCTATGAACAGGGAGTACTTCATGGCTATTTTTTAGCAATAATGCTCTATCACTTAACACCATCCATCTCTGACTGGAGACTTAACTTCCCAGCTTGGAGAGAGTAAGACCACAGTTCCATTCATGAGGCAGGAAAGGCATTAAGTGCCATTGATCATGTTTATAATAGCAAAACTGAAATAAGTATTAAGATCTTATTCACAATTCTTTATCTTAACCATCAGTATAAATGCTAACATTCAGTAATGTGGCAGCACAAGTTTCCCTGAAATAACTACATTATCAAGACAAGGAAAACCTTAACATTATTCCCTCTTCTTCATAAGCTGTTGATCAACTGTAAAAAATATACTCAACAATGCTGCAATATGCTTTCTTTTTTTCTGAGTGTTCAAAACACAATTTCAAGGCTGTTTCCTGTAACTCCCAGCCTGAGCAGTGAAGGATAAAAGTCCTGAACCCAAATCCCTCAGCAGGGGATTTTCAGTGCTTGATCATGAGAAAATTCTTATTTTTCAGTTCCTAGTGTTTTTAGGAAAAAAAAATAAGAATCACAATTTGAGGGAACAAAATTAATTTCCATAGTGTAATAACACAATATGGGGAATTCAGTATTTATATGCAGAAATATCACATCTGTATGAGTACATTAAATGTCAGGGCATGCCTGCCTTTCTTCTATGCCAAATGCAAAACACACTAAGTTAGCTCATTTTAGACTCTGATAACGCTAGTTCTCTGCCAAAAGGAGCAGTTAAAAGCACGCACATGAATATTTATCAGAGTTTTGCTGATTCAGGAGAACTGTTCAGCCAGTAGTAACTTGATCCTTTAGATCTGCACTGCTCCCTGCTGCACTTGTTCTGCTGATAAACAAAAGCCTTGGGGCCAAGAAGTGGATACTTAAAATTATGGTAGCTGGAAAAAAAAGAGAAACAATAACTTCCAGACTTTAATAAAAGTTCTAACTATTTAAATATGCTGCCAACAAACCAAATCCCTCGCTTTAACTTCAACAGTTAGAAAACACCACTGTATAACTGAATAGTAAATGAACTGCCATTATCCTAGCAAATAAATAAAATATGCTTTAAAATACATTTTTTTTAAGTCAAGGATGCAGTATTTGCACATTTACATACTAACTTGCCAAATCATAGAATGTAAAATGGGTATCCCACTAGTTATAGTGTATTAGTGAGTGCCTGTTGTGCCTGAATTACTCAAGACATTCTTCACATTTACAATCTGTTTATGAATACAATTATATTCTGACCTGGAGAGAATAAAATATAACAGCAGTCAGCCCAATCCAGCTGTGCAGACTGTACATGTTAGGAATTTTCTTGCCATTGTGGTAATCAAACACGGCTACCATAGAAACAATTACAAGAATCATAGCTATGGTATTTAGTCCAGCATGTATGAACTTCATGAAGAGTTTGCTGCACTTCCAAGTCCATGGCAACCTGTACACAATAATAGCTGAAGAAAGAACAGAAACAAGATTTTATGTCTAATAGGATAATTTCTCTCCAATTTTAATAAATGTACATCATTCACATAGTTCCATTGTAAGTTACAGGAAAATCCAACCGTTTATTCTCTAAAAAAGTCTATTAAAAGCCTTTATCTCCTACGCACGGCACAGCATATTGGTAATGTACAACTGAGGCTTTAATATAGCTTTTAGAGAGATTTCTACCTAATTTAAAAAACACCAACTAAGTGTGTTTCAAAAAAAGGACAAATCAGTGTCATCTTTTTCTCATATCTTAAATTGATCTAATAGTGATTTTTACATCGGATTTTGATTGTTCTGCTACTAGTCAGATTAGAGGAACAAGACCCAATTCTTATATCCAGAATGCAACCCACTGAAAAACCGTGTAAGATTATTCTTTAATATTTATTCTCTTTGCCAACTTTGGGCATTCTCCAGTTGTGTAAATATTTTTATGTCGATCCATTGCATTGATATTAGCAGGACTACTTTAAATGGGAAAATTCTACTCAGCATAAAAGAATCATAATTCTGGGGCCACCACTACAAGAAGGATGTTGAGGCTCTGGAACATGTCCGGAGAAGAGTAACAAAGCTGGTGAAGGGGCTGGAGAACAAGTCTCACAAGGAGCGGCTGAGAGAGCTGGGGTTGTTCAGCCTGGAGAAGAGGAGGCCGAGGGGAGACTTAACTGCTCTCTACAACTACCTGAAAGGAGGTTGTGGAGAGGAGGGTGCTGACTTCTCCCAAGTGACAGGGGACAGGCCAAGAGGGAATGGCCTCAAGCTCCGCCAGGGGAGGTTCAGGCTGGACATTAGGAAAAAGGTTTTCACAGAAAGGGTCATTGGACACTGGCACAGGCTGCCCAGGGAGGTGCTTGAGTCACCATTCCTGAAGGTATTTAAAAGACAGGTAGACAGGTGTTCAGGGACATGGTTCAGTGGCAGATAGGAATGGTTGAACTCAATGATCTAAGATGTCTTTTCCAACCTATTGATTCTATGATTCTATAATCTGACTCAAGAGACAAAAGGATGTGGTAACTAAAACTCTTCCAACACTTCTAGATGCATGTAAGGGGAGGGGATTGCCTATATTTGCATTAATAACTCTAGCAGACAGTCTGAGCAAGAAGACTGAGCTCTGTTCATCTGATTAATGATATCCTTATTTAAATATTCTGCTTATGAAATGACATTAAAACCTTTGTGTCTAATTAGCTATTCTAAAACAAAGCAATAAGAATATATGCAAGTTTTTTAAAAAGTTCCTGTTCCAAACATTAAGAAATAGATGTGCACCCCAAAAAAGGTACTACCTGATAAACGCAACGATTAAGAATTTACTGGACTGATTCTCACGTGCCTTACTCATTATTTCTCCATAACCTGAGCTTTTTTATGCAAAAAGCATAAGTTATGAAAAATAAACAGGATATTCACTCTGTATGTTGTGATGAATAAATAATAAATTACAAATTAATTTCAAAGTCCTGTTTATACTTTTTTTTTTGAACTTGGGTGCATGCCAAGAAATGCAGTACTGCACTAAATAATTCACAAAGAAAACACTGTTCACAAGTGAAATTTGCAGACTACGATCAGATTTTAAACCGATGTTTGCTTTCACATACTGCGTGAAAATATAATGCTTGAATTAAGACTCCATTAGAATATTTAAATAAATACAGCACTTAGGTAGTTCTCAGCTTTCTACTTTTAAGAAGTAACAACAGTAAATCTTACAAAATCAGGAAGATGGAAGCCTTGTTTTTAGGCAGTTTGGCAGTAATCAATGTACATGCTACAGGTGTGATTCAGCACACCAAGCACCTCCAACAGTTCCCCAAAAGTTATTATGATAGTCTTATTCCTTGTTAATATTGACATAATTGCCTGCATCAGGGTATTATAAATTAATTTAGTACTTACATTTATGATTTCTAGTTTTGTAAAGCAGGTATGCCAAAAGGCCCTGAAAAAGCCTCACCGTTCCAGTAAATCCTTCTTGGTCCATCCATACAATATGGACTATAAGATTTTCAATAATTTATTCTAAGTGCAGCAGTGAACTGGACTCTATGTATCTTGAAATAAATTTGATGCACATAGATCATAGTCTCAGTTTTCAGTCTTTGATGCCAGGTCAATTCCAGGCTAAAATTTTTGTATAACATTTTTCTTCAGTGCAGAAGATGCTGTTGTCAAGTCGATGTAACTTCCAGAATCACTATCAAATTCTCTAATCACTCAACCACAGCCTCAGATCTCCATCTAAGCCATGAATTTCCTGGGCTGTTTTGTGTAAATGTATGATAGAAAAGCAACAAATACAGATGAATGGCTTGGACATGTGCTAACAATACCAAGTATCAGCCTGATCTATGCCACAACCCAGAACAGATGCATCATAGTACAATTTGGTTTAACCTTCTTTCTGGTTAGACTGTGTGTGAAATTACACATTGCAACTTGAGCAGATCTGTTATCACTATGAAAAGATACAATCCTATTTCCCCATCATCACTTTTGTTTCACTTCTGTGTGCTTTCCCCTGCCTTTGTCATAACTGGTACTTTTCTGACCAGCAGGAGGAAGCAAAATAATCTGGGGATTAAAGGGCAGAGGAAGATTCTCCTTGCAGCGGTGCAGGCTCTTAAAAACCAACTCAGATGTGATGTGTTATTTAATTTCTAAATTAAAATTGCCTGGGTTAAAAACACATAGATAATTACAGTATATTTAGTGGTGACATGTTAAAGCCGTCCCATGAAGAACTTTCTCTAGGTACAGCATCTCTACTGCTGTTAAGAGAATTGACAGCCTAGGTATTGCTAGACTCAGCTTCTTCACAGAATCCCTAGGTTGGAAAAGATCCCCAGGATCACTGAGTCCAATCATTCCTATCAGCCACTAAACCATGCCCCTCAGCACCTCATCCACCTGTCTTTTAAATAACTCCAGGGATGGCAACTCAACCACCTCCCTGGGCAGCCTGTTCCAGTGCTCAGTGACCCTTTCTGTAAAAAAATTTTTTCTGATGTCAAGCCTGAACCTCCCCTGGTGGAGCTTGAGGCTGCTCCCTCTTGTCCTGTCCCCTGTCACTTGGGAGAAGAGGCCAGCTCCCTCCTCTCTACAACGTCCTTTCAGGTAGTTGTAGAGAGCAATAACGTCTCCCCTCAGCCTCCTCTTCTCCAGGCTGAACAACCTCAGCTCCCTCAACCTCCTCTTCACTCAGCTCTCACCCCTGTTTGGAGCTCTGATTTTTACAGCACATCATGTCGGCAGAGTGATCTTACAGGATCTTGTACCTGGCATGGGACGCCTGTTCTATGCCAAATGTACAAAGCAAAATTCTAGAGTTGGTTCTCTCTTTAGTATTTCTGCCTGCTATGTGCTGCACATGCTGTAGGGAGGTGTCAGGGATGTGCTTTCCGCTTTAGAAGGCACACAGTGAGTTCTGTGAGAGCACTGGGAACACACTGCACTGCACCTCACAGCTGCCAGAAAGGAATGTTCCTCTTCCCTCCTCCCGTTTCCTCTCCTGCCCCTTCTTGGCTGAGCCTGCTACTTACCTTTGGCAAGTTCTGAATGCCCACTAGATTCTTTGGCACACACTTTAACACCAGAATGGACAAGTGCCCATTTATGATTTCAAAGAGCCTCTAACTAGCTTCTCAAGAGATCTGCCTCTTCATAAGTTGCCTGTGATGAGACTCTAGCACTCAGCAGTCATTTGGCCTTCCGATTCTTGAGAATTCTTCAGTCCACTAGATGTTAGAAACGCCAGGAATTAGCTATTTTTCCTTCAAACACACTGGGGGGTTATGTTTGAAGCAGAGGTAATAATGTTTGTCAGATAACTCAGAGCAAGCATTATCTTTAGATGTTATTTCAAGATGAAAGACTACGCTTATTTTAAAACAGATTTGTACTGCTTCTCCTTGCTCTTGCACATTGACCACCATCTCCCTTCTCCCACTTCTGAGACCCTTTGTACAGGCAATTCAGCTTTCTATGCTGTAAAAATTGTCCCTGTGGTGGGTGGGCAGGTGTTAGTTTCCTGCTGCCCGAGTTAATGCCGGTTTGGGTCTGACAAGGCCAGAGCTGCCACAAAACAGTAGGAAGATAATGTCTGGGGCAAGGAGAGAGCCTAAAGGGAGAAGTGGAGGCAAAAATCAGGAACATTTCAGCCATAATGAGCTGTTGGATTGTCTCACTCACCTAGACAATTTCATCCACACAGATGAAATTTAATTGACTCTGTAACACCACATGGTAATGTGGCAGACCAGGATTTGTCCTCTTTTCTCTGTAATAACTCTTAAGCAACACTCCTGTTGTATTCCTTTATTAATATACTGCTGATGTTAGGCAACATCCTCGTGTTTCAAGCCTGTTTGAAGTACAATTTATAGGATATTTATAAAGCATATATGATGAGGGATATTAATTGTGCTAGCATCTTCCAGAATTCATAGTGTCAACATACAACTTTATTGTATGGAGTTTATGTGTGACTCACACAGCAGAAGACTGATCTGAGGATGGGAGACAAAGACTAACCACCTTCCTTGTTCTCACTCACTCTATTCAATTTTCCACAACCCCAAAACCCACCATGCTGCTCCTCAGTCACATCTCTGTAGCAAAAAATATTCTTCTATTAAGTAAGGGAAATCCTCAAAAAGCATTTATTCCATATAATATCTTGATGAGTTCCTTAATTAGTCCTTTGGGAGAGAACCAAGCATTTGGCATTTGCAGGCCAAACACAAATCAGCAGCGAATACTCCTTCAGAGTATGCCCTGGTGTCTACAGCCTGTTTAATGTTTTGACATGTAAAATAAGACAGAATTCCTGATTTACTTATTTAAGCCACTCTATCATATTCATATTTACACCCATTCTATTCCTGAAGCTCTTCTTAAAACTCATTTTTTTCCTTGTATTTTTCTCCTGTCTTATTCTTTTCATAAACATTGCTGTACTAGTATGCACACAGACTTTTATTGTCTGTGTTTTTCCCACTTAAATTCTAGAAAATCATCTGGACAATTACTGTGCACCGATACTATTTTGTCAAGTATCATTTACCTAAAGGTGCTGATCCACAAATTGTGAGCATTAATATTAGCGTGCCTACAGCTTTTTTATTTTATTGACAAAATACATACAACATGTTTACCAGCGCCTGTCTGCTTCCCAATATGCACATTATTATAGTCAGCCCTTCTGCCTCCTACAGTCCCACCAATACAACACTTCTGTCCTTTGTACAGACTTTAATGAACTTAAGAAGCAGTTGACTTGGTTATTATATCAAATCTGCCACACAAATTTAACCAAGTTATTAATATTAGCTACTGCTTTCCACTTCTAACTTATTAAGACTTTTTTTCTTGTAGGAGGTTTCCTATTTGCCAGGGTCATCCAAATTACTTTGAATTCAATGACAGACTTCTGTCAGCCACATTTTTTACTCATGCAAGACTTGAGGCAACATCCTTACTCTGTGAACCAGGGACAAACTGAGTTTCAGAGGGGAAAAAAAAGAAAATGTGTAGGAAAAAACTCCCTTTTTTTGTTCAAAAAGTCTATGCTTATATAAAGTACTGTAATTTGGTCACAGTAAGTTATATATTAGTGAATTCAACAGGTGTTTCTCATTCCTTATTTATAGCCTGAAAATACACTTCCCATGACCTATTGAGCAATATTATGCAGAAAAACTTCAAAATACTGTTCATTGCTCAATAGTAAACTGTGTCTTGCTGCCACAAAGCTGAGAACACACCCAGCTCCCACTGAAAAAAACTAAAATTTTCAATCTATCTTCAGATCACAATGTTCCCTTCATAGCCAGAACTAGACGGCCACTCTTTCGTCCTGCATCTTCCAGCCTCTGAC
Source organism: Clamator glandarius (assembly GCA_033459285.1). NCBI lineage: Eukaryota > Metazoa > Chordata > Aves > Cuculiformes > Cuculidae > Clamator > Clamator glandarius. The sequence continues at coordinate 2,671,598 of JAUNZM010000121.1, read as the reverse complement.
TGGCTGGGCTCCTGACAAAGAGCAAGCAAGCGAGCACACACGTGATGCAAACAACATGTTCCACTGGCATGAATGTCTGGATGCGCTGGACAAGTTTTCTAGCTGGATGAATGCAATGTATCATTCAGCAATGAAGCAAGTGTAAATAAGGTCATTAAAAATGAAATTCTAAGTTTGTCTAGACAAAACCCTAGTCTGTCTTCTATTCCAAAGAAAAAATACTCCTGCTTACATTTATACTGTAAGTCATCAGAGGTTCTTCATTACTTAGGAACAGTAAAACCTTCCCAGATTCCTACCCCTAAAAGTCAGCGGCAAAACTATGGGAGGACTTCCACTGTTGTCTGCAGTATTTATTTGCCTATCTTGAAGATATTACTAATATTTCACTTAGTTCCTTTCATGTTGAAACTAGGGAGGATTTTGTCAATGACTTTATAAACATTTACTGTTATGTGTCAAATTTCCCCAGTAGTTTTACTGCCATTAGCATAAGTAGATACTCTCAGATGTCAGGATTTTTACAGTACACTCCAGCACCCTTATTTTTGCAATATTTAGCTCTAGTTTAAATACATTTACAGGCTAGGTAAGCCCCTGTGATGCTTTATCATTACTTGTTTTTTTAAACTTTACTGAGAGTGTGTATTTTTCTTTCCTAAATCCATACTGTTTATCACCTATCGTGTATCCAATTTGGTTGTTTTCTTGGAATTAGCCAATTATGCTAACAGCAAAAGCACAGTTCAAACTCCAGTGTTCCCATTGGCCTTGAGGAACAACCCTTGCACTTAAGACTTAACAGACAAATCGTGTGGGATGGGAAAGAAGACACTGTTGAAGTTGTAAGGGTCACGGGGAACATTTATAAGTCAGTGCAAGGCTGAACCCTCCGCAATCAAATGTTCATAGACTCCATTAAAAAAAAAAAAATCATAGAATGGTTTGAGTTGGAAATGACCTTACGGCTCACCCAGTTCCAGCCCCCCTGCCACGGGCAGGGGCACCTCCTGCTAGATCAGGCTGCTCAAAGCCCCATCCAGCCTGGCCCTGAACACCCCCAGGGATGGGGCAGCTTCCCTGGGCAGCCGGGGACAGTGCCTCAGCACCCTCATAACGAACACATTCCTCCTTACAGCTAGTCTAAATCTGCCCGTCTCCAGTTTATACCCGTTGCCCCTTGTCCTATCACTACAAGCCTTTGTGAACGGTCCCGCAATCGTAACCACCGCGTGTTATTTAGGCAAGAGAATTAAGAATGGGTTTAAAAGCGATATTTCCCAGAAGAATTTCGGCTAAGTCTGAGCTAACAGACAGCACTTTATCAAGTTTTGTGGCGCTACGTTTTCCCTGGCACAAACCTCCCTCGCGGGTCTCTCCCGAGCCGTCCCCGCTGCCCCCGGGCTCGGGCAGAGCCGCAGCCGCCGCAGCGCAGCGAGAGGCTCTCGGTGCGCCCCCGCCTCGCCCCGCGCCCCCCGCCGGCCCCGCACGCACCGATGCCCTGGATGAAGACGAACCCGGTGACGGCGAGCACGGGGTGCCAGTTGAACTCCCGCGTGCCCCCGTCCCAGCTCAGCCCCTCGCGGTACTGGAACACCCAGACGAGAGAGAAGACGACGGACACGAAGCCGACCAGCAGCGCCGACACCAGCAGCGCCAAGAAACGCCCGTAGTCCTCCATCTTCCGAGCCCCGCGAAGGAGGGGCCGGCCGGGCGGGGTCGGAGCGGGGCGGCGGGCGGGGCGGAGGACGGGACAGCGAGCGGCCCGCACCCCAGTGCCCGCAGCGCATAGCGATACCCGCAGCGCACAGCAATACCCGCAGCACATAGCGATACCCGCACCGCACAGCACTACCCGCACTGCATAGCGATACCCGCACCGCATAGCGATACCCGCACCGCAAAGCGATACCCGCACCGCACAGCACGACCCGCACCGCATAGCGATACCCGCACCGCGCAGCGATACCCGCACCGCATAGCGATACCCACACCGCATAGCGATACCCGCACCGCAAAGCGATACCCGCACCGCACAGCACGACCCGCACCGCATAGCGATACCCGCACCACGCAGCGATACCCGCACCGCATAGCGATACCCGCACCGCATAGCGATACGCACACCACATAGCGCTACCCGCACCGCATAGCGATACTCGCACCGCGCTGCGCTACCCGCAGCACATAGCGATACTCGCCACCGCATAGCGATACCCACACCGCATAGCGATACCCGCACCGCAAAGCGATACCCGCACCGCACAGCACGACCCGCACCGCATAGCGATACCCACACCACATAGCGATACCCGCACCGCATAGCGATACCCACACCACATAGCGATACCCACACCGCATAGCGCTACCCGCACCGCATAGCGATACGCACACCACATAGCGCTACCCGCACCGCATAGCGATACTCGCACCGCGCTGCGCTACCCGCAGCACATAGCGATACTCGCCACCGCATAGCGATACCCGCACCACATAGCGATACCCACACCGCACAGCGATACCCGCAGCGCATAGCGATACCCGCACCGCACAGCGATACCCGCAGGGCATAGTGATACCCGCACTGCATAGCGATACGCACACCACATAGCGCTACCCGCACCGCATAGCGATACTCGCACCGCGCTGCGCTACCCGCAGCACATAGCGATACTCGCCACCGCATAGCGATACCCGCACCACATAGCGATACCCACACCGCACAGCGATACCCGCAGCGCATAGCGATACCCGCACCGCACAGCGATACCCGCAGGGCATAGCGATACCCGCACCGCATAGCGATACCCGGCACCGCATAGCAATACCCGCACCGCGGAGTGCTACCCGCAGCGCACAGCGCTACCTGCACCGCATAGCGATACCCGCATCCCGCAGCGATACCTGCACCGCATAGCGATACCCGCACCGCATAGTGATACCCGCACCGCATAGTGCTACCCGCACCACGCAGTGATACCCGCACCGCATAGCGCTACCCGCACTGCATAGCGATACCCGCACCGCATAGCGATACCCGCACCACATAGTGATACCCGCATCGCATAGTGATACCCGCACCACATAGGGATACCCGCACCGCATAGTGATACCCGCATTGCATAGCGATACCCGCACCACATAGTGTTACCCGCAGCGCACAGCGATACCCGCATCGCATAGTGATACCCGCACCTCATAGTGATACCCCCACCGCATAGCGATACCGCACCGCACAGCGATACTCGCACCGCATAGTGATACCCGCACCACATAGTGATACCCACACCGCATAGTGATACCCGCACCACATAGTGATACCCACACCGCATAGCGATACCCGCAGTGCACAGCGATACCCACATCGCTCCCAGACCTGCACACACAATCACAGAATCACCAGGTTGGAAAAGACCCCCGGGATCATCGAGTCCAACCATTCCTATCAAACACTAAACCCCCCTCAGCACCTCATCCACTCATGCCTTAAACACCTCCAGGGATGGTGAATCAACCACCTCCCTGGGCAGCCTGTTCCAGTGCCCAATGACCCTTTCTGTGAAAAACTTTTTCCTAATGTCCAGCCTGAACCTCCCCTGGTGGAGCTTGTGGCCATTCCCTCTTGTCCTGTCTCCTGTCACTTGGGAGAAGAGGCCAGCTCCCTCCTCTCTACAACCTCCCCTCAGGTAGTTGTAGAGAGCAATGAGGTCTCCCCTCAGCCTCCTCTTCTCCAGGCTAAACACCCCCAGCTCTCTCAGCCGTTCCTCATAAGGCCTGTTCTCCAGCCCCTTCACCAGCTTCATTGCTCTTCTCTGGACTCGCTCCAGAGCCTCAACATCCCTTTTGTGGTGAGGGGCCCAGAACTGAACACAGGATTCGAGAAGCAGTCTCACCAGTGCCGAGTACAGGGGGAGAATAACCTCCCTGGACCTGCTGGTCACGCCGTTTCTGATCCAAGCCAAGATGCTATTAGCCTTCTTGGCCACCTGGGCACACTGCTGGCTCATGTTCAGTTGGCTGTCAACAAACACCCCCAGGTCCTTCTCCTCCAGGCAGCTTTCCAGCCAGGCTTCTCCTAGTCTGTAGCTGCATGGGGTTGTTGTGCCCCAAGTGCAGGACCCAGCATTTGGCCTTGTTAAACCTCATCCCACTTCTCTCAGTGCCCTGCTCTGCCCAGCCCTGCACCCCGACTTGGTCACCCGGTATGGGGGCCCTTTTGGTTTTTTTGCTTTCAGTGCTTTTCAGCCACTCAGTGAGCATTTCTCACCCTCGCTCAAGAAAAGCCGCATCTGCCCCAGCCTAGCCCCATGGGGCAGGGATGTGGGGAGGGGTTTTACAGCCCTGCCATAAAGATAAGGCAGCAGAGCTAAATGCACGAGCTGATAAAGCGGGACGCGGCGAAGGGGCAGGGCACATGGAATATGCAGAACGGGACTGACCCTGAAGATGCTAAAAACTGCACTTGAAGCATGCTTTCCATCATGAAAGTCTTCTTTCCTTCCCATTGGATTCACTGAGCACCATAAATGTAAACCAGATAATGATCAGTTTCATGTATGGACTCTGGCGTAAGCATGATGAAATATTTGGGCGCTGTCATGTTGAATAACATCTAATATATCAAACCGTAAGGCAATTCCAGCAGGTACAGAAGGGCCCGTTGTGGGGAAGTTAGAGAGGAAAACAGAAGAAAACAAAACAGAATTGCAAGAGAGACGTTGGGCAGCACTAGCCAAAAATACAGCTTGATAAATTAGACCAGTTTTGTCAAATCATGTATTCAGTTGCTTTTTCCTTTGCCGTAGAGCATTCAGCTGGCTCTGAAGCCTGTCAAATGCAGTAGGAGGATTTGCTTAAACCGATATGCAACACTACTTTTCTGGTATTTGATTAGCTTACTTTTGAAATACATACGGTGTCAAAATACATATGACTTAAAACCGATTGAGAGTAAGCAATACTACTCACTCTGGCCAGTCTTTGAGCTGTCGGATATCTCATGCTGAGAGGCTTAAAAATGAAGGAGGCTTAAAAAATGAAAGGAAACTGTTTTATGGAACTTAAAATAGTTTTAGTAGAGTATCTGCCAATTCAAACCCAGTACTTACTGAAGCGCTGGAAACATCTACATGGAAACATGAAAATGAAGCCAGATTGGAGTGGGATGCAAATATATTTCTTCATTATTCTCTCTAATCTCCTAAAAATAGGTGTTGGGCTCTGACATTTTAAAGTGAAACATGACTTGAGCTTCACTTTTATAATGATATTTAGCTTTAATTTGCATTTGTTTGGTGTTACCTGCTCTCAGGATTTAAGTGGTTGCTCATTCTAGTAACGACGGTAACCAGAACATCGATACTTTTCACATTGTCTAAGACAAGTGAAGACTTGAGTCCTGAAGCTTCTGATGTATGCACTCCTGCATGAACTCCCAAAGATGCCACATTGTCATTAGCTCAGGAGGCGTGCAGGGTCACCTCAAGATTATGTTCATAAAAATTTCACCAAGTTTTCTGTGGATTGTTTAAATGAACTGAATCTTCCTAACCTTTACTTGCAAACTGGCATATAATAAAATCTTAAATCTGCCTCCCTATGCACAAAAAATGTCACGTGGCTTGAACAGCATAGCATTTATACATGATTTAACTCTATATACTTTTACCCATTAAAAATATCTTTTTCTCTACTTCTCTGGAATCCTTTACTCCCTGTCTTTTAAACAATCAAATAATCTCAGTTATATTTTCAACACTGTAGTGTTTAGTTAGGAAGTATCGTAAAACCTTCAGATTTATGTTGAAATGTTACAGAACACAAAGCGTCAGTGTCTTAGTGCCTGTCAGTTCCATACAGGGAATCACAAAATTATTATGTGTAATTCCAAAAAAAAAAGGAATTCATAGGCCCCAAAATATGTCAATTCTTTTGAGTTATATGAAGTGGTCCTGTAAAGTGTCCTTTCTGTAAAGCCTACAAACTAACATAAAATAAACATATGCTACATTCTATGAACCCAGATCTCCAAATTGCAAAATAGTTTCAGTTTCTACTGTTTTTAACAAGCTTTAATTGCATCCAGTCACCACAACAGTCCCATACAGGAACTTTCTACCCAAGTGGATATTACTTATGCCTGAAACTATATATGTCAGAAGATCTCAATGAATTCCTATAGCTCAAACTGGTGTGCCCTATTAAAGCAGCCCATAACAACAGCAAACACAGAATTCTATTGTACTGAAAAATGAAGACCAGTTTTGCAGATATACATGAACAAATTGTTTTTAAAACAGAATTTAAGAAATGTGAAAGCTTGTAGAATGTGAAGCCAAACCTGGAAAAAGTGTAAAATAAATTGTTAGTCAAAACAAGATGTACTTTGTGTAACATCTGTAACGCAGAAGAGATTTCAGGCAGCAAAATTCATAACTCCTTTCTGTATTTCCTCTTGTTTCCCATTCTTCTACCTCTTCTTGCTCCACTTGATACATCTGTCAGATTGCTATAAAGCCAGAAGCAACCCTTAGCACAGATAAAATATCCAAGGGGATTGAATGTTTACATCGGGGTGGGAACTCGGCATCATACAGCTGACTGTTGAGGGCTGCATTATGTCTTCGATAATCTGTTTGGAACATAAGCTCCCATTGGCATAAAACCAAAAGTAGCCTGTATGGGGTTGTCAAGCCTCTTGGATCAGTGAACACCTGTTTTGTTAACCATTACTGTGGATAAGTGCCACAGCAGTTCATAGTGTCCTTTCTTCCCCAGAGTCTCAATCTCCCAGAGCTCTCTGATGTTTTTGCCATACGGCTCGGTTAGCAGGCTGCTCCCTTTTAGCAGTTCTGTTGGGACATCACCTAATATACACTTCTATCTTTCGGCTGCTGCATTGTCAGATGTAGGAGTGGGATGACTGTGACCTCAGACCTGGGGGAACCTATAAAGCAGACAGACAAAATAAGACCTGCAAACCAAGCAAAGAGTATTTTGAAGAGGCAGCAAGGGGCTCCTGCCTCAATCGCGCCTGCAGCATGTGGCTACCTGGCAACTTCTATCGTCGTTGCTATACCATTCATATATTTTGAAAGCAGCAGTCTAGACATGAATATCCATGAATATTTATCTAAGCGACACACCATGTCACCATAGATCATTACTTTGCACTTCTGATGTAAATTTTTTAATACAAGAAGTGTTTTGAGTTTCCAAGACCCGTAACACACTTGGCAGAACTGTGGTTAGAATGAGGTTTGAGTATCTTTTACCAGCTATGACTTTATCTCTGTTTTTCCATGCTGGACAAATCACTCAAGATACAAGCCTTAAGAACAGGACATTTTGGATAAGTTACAGTGTCCCTCAAAGCATTTGGATGTGTCTTTCAGAAGCTTAATGGCTGTTCATCGTGTAAACAAACAAGACTGCTGAGATGGTCCAGCCAGGCTTGGTTTGGCAGTTAATTTAACTGACACTAGTTGCAGCTTTAGAAATACCCACTCAGATGTTATCTTACCAGGAGTAATACTGACCAAGGAGTTTAAGTAATTAGTGTTTGAATGGCACAAACAAACCACAATGATTCTTTTACTAGTTTTGGCATTGAATTCCATGTCTAAGCAGCAGAATCATTTGAACTTTGCTGTAGAGGGCATCACTAGTTTATCTTTGTAAAAATTGTGACCTTTCCCAGCAATAATCCACCCTGGAGAGAGCTTTCACTGAGACAGAATAGGCACACAGTGCAGCTTTTATCCAAAATGCTGTACTGATTATAGGCCAATTGTTATTACCTGTGCAATGAAACTCTTTATTGTGCTTCAATCCATAGACATTTTGCTTCTGTGAGTTGTAATATATTTTTCTAATAATTTAAAGTATTTTACAAAAATTTTTGAAAATTGTAGAACTGTGGGGCGGTATTTGGAACTGCCAAAGGAAGATTACAAAATTTTACTGCTTGCATTTTTATTTGTCTTGTGCTTTTTAATTTTCTTCCTCCCTGCTCAGCAGCCTTGTCAGTGAATATGGACTCAGTGACAAAGATAGGATGTGCTTTTACGCTCAAAGCAAATCTTATCACAAGAAGCCAGTCCATCCTATCTTTTCAGTTCCTAGACGTTGACTGGGATATTACTCCTACGTTTATCAAATACAAATAAATATAGAGGTAGCACTTCTAGGATCCCATTTTTGCTTTTCTGTCCAGATAGCTGATCATTGCGATCTCATAGTGAAGTGAAAATAAAAAGTGATTTTGTTGAAGTAGAAATGCTGGAAGTATGCTGCTTTGCGTTTGCAAAATATATGTTTATGTAAGGTAGTTAGAAAATCCTTTCAGGCAGTAGAAAGAAGGAGCAATGGCAATATAAAGGGCTAAAATAGGCGAAGTGTGGTGTTAATAGTCATGATTTTCCTAGTTCTCTGCCCCAGAGCATGGAACTGTGCTGCAACTGAGCCGAGAGTTGCGTGTTAGAAGCAGGCAACACACGTACATACCCAAAGTTGAGACTAACTGCAGATCCAGAAGATAATCAGGAAGACTGCCAATGTATGAGTCTGAATGTGGAATGTTCAAAGAAACATGTTAACAGGATAATTTTCCCATCTGGCTTCTGGCAAGCAGCTGTTACGGGGACTGGCGGGTGAGTCTGCAGTCCTGTGGATCACGTGGAGTGCTTTGCTTCTCCTGAAGCATCTCAAGGAAGGCAGAGCTCTTGAGCCATTGTGCAGAGTAATTCCAGTGAATTTTAGCTTCTTCTTCCATGCTTCCTTTATCTGGTCCTGTGAAGAATGTGTGCTTACTCTTCCCTGAAAGTATAATGATCCCAAGAACACAATGTTCCTTCCCCAATCAGGCAGGAATAAGGCATTTGTACTCCCAGTTTACTGAAAGACTTGTTAAGCTTAAGCTATACCAACCAAGGCAGCTCTTAACAATTGCTTCTTTGTAACTCTTCACTCTGCTAGGATACTGACTTCCCTTTATTAAAAAAACCCAAACACTCTGTTTTTGCAATTAATTTTAATCTCTTATTATCCAAAGTAAGCAGTTTGCCTAGTTTATTTAATCTATAAACACTAGAATGCATTGAGAGAAAATTCTTTCTGAGTTCTTGATGGTTATTTTGGTCATATTTTGTAACTTCAGTAAAGCAGAAATGAATATGAAAGTCATAGTTGAGTAAATGCCAAGTCTAACAACCAGAGAGCTTCAAGTGGTGCTCTCTGAAAATCTAAGATTGTGAAACAGCTGCAAAACAAACATGTTCCCTTAAATGTCTCTAACATTAATTTAAATACTGGAATTGCATCTTTTAGTACTCGTAAGCTATTCAATCTGTATATCGGGAGAGACACACGGAATTCATGTGATATGCAGCGACTTCCTTCCGGTACGAACAGGGCTAGTTGACAATTACTATACTATTTATCCATTCTTCAAAAGTAACATGTTTGCAGGAAGTGTCTGAATTCTTTGTTTTAGCAAGAACTAATTACATTTCTCAGTAGATGGAGAAAAATAAAAGGTTCAGATATGCCATGCAATTATTATTAGTGAGGCATTGCTACATACATACCAGATCAATTCACACACCTTCCAGAAAAAAAGGCTAATTAAAGGCATTGTACTGGTGACTGTAGCAGTATTTGGCAGTTACGAAAGAACTCAGTTGCTGTTCTCTAAATTTCTTTGTGGTCCAACCTTAGAAAACCACATTTTGACTACTTCTTCCCCTTTTTCACTCATATCTTTTAGGGTTTGTACATTCTGGCAACAGTAGAAAGCCTGTATTAAACATCCTTAGGTGGAACCCAATTGAATTATGTGAAGCCCAACATGAATGCACGAGCCCATGACCTTTTCATAATCCTTACTAGACGAGCACTTTCCCTGTTCCAGGCAGAGTGCCCAGAGGCTTTGCCTGCAGCAGCAAACAGCGACTGCTCACAACTGTTCTGTAAGAAAACACTCAGCTTACATGCCACCCTATCTGGGTGTCCTTTCTAGCAGGTATTCTTAATAGCAATCTTCATCATAACTGCGGAGCAAATTAATTTGTTTCTTAGCTGTTCCATCATGTCCAGCTGTCACAGTTCCATTAGGAAAATAAAAGTTACTTGCTGGTGAGTTTTTGGCATCTACAGTTACTGTTAGGTAATATAAATGGTATTTGTCTCAATAAGAAGAGGAAATAAAAGACAAAATGAGAATAAAATGAACAAGAAACTGCTTTTAAAATAATGGGAAAAAAAAACCCAAACCAAAAACATTTTCCACAATGAAGACGCAGAAAGTTTGGATGAATTTACGAAAGTGGGAATTTGGCAAAAGTGGCTAAGATTCTGTCAATGCTGCGTTTGAAATACATATCTGAGAACTGTTACATACATTTACAGTTCACATGTACGTACATATATTCTTTTTTTTGGGCATCTAGTGCTAATGAAAATAATGGAACCATAAGCTTTTCTGATTTGATCTTTTAAATGATTCACCTTGAGCGTGCATTCGATCTAGAGGCTTTATCTGCAAGCTGTGGTGTGAGTGGTAAGCGCCCCCTGAAACACACAGGAGTAAGGGAACTCAAAATTTCACACCAATAGTTCCTTAGTCTGATTTTTCTAAAACAGAGAGCTATCAGGTAATGGGTTTCCTGATCATAAAGCAGTTAGGTACTGCTACGAAAAACAAAGAATCTTTTTGTCTTCTGTATTTTATTGAACTTAATTCCTGAATGCATAAGTAGGAAAGAAAGGAGAACGTGCAGGGAAAAAATCAGGAGGGCTAAGGCCCAACTAAAAATGCGATTGGCCAAGACTGTGAAAGACAACAAAAAGTCTTTCTACAAATACATCAACAGCAAAAGGAGGGCTAGGGAGAATCTCCAGTCCCTAGTAGATGCAGAGGGAACAAGAGTAACAGGGGACGAAGACAAGACTGAAGTGCTCAATGCCTACTTTGCCTCAGTCTTTAACAGTAAGGAAAATTGTCCCCTCTGTGCACAACCCCAAGGGTTGGATGAGAACTATGAGATTCCCAAGGTCCAAGAGGAGGTGGTTAGAGACTTGCTAGCCCAGCTAGATGCCCACAAGTCTATGGGGCCAGATGGAGTCCACCCAAGAGTTTTGAGGGAACTGGTGGATGTGCTGGCCAAACCCCTTTCCATCATCTTCCAACAGTCCTGGATGGCTGGGGAGGTTCCGCTGGACTGGAGGCTGGCTGATGTCGTGCCCATCTATAAGAAGGGGCGCAGGGAGGATCCGGGGAACTACAGGCCTGTCAGTCTGACCTCGGTACCGGGGAAAGTCATGGAGCGGGTGATCTTGAGTGTGATCAAGAAGCACTTGCAAGAGAACCAGGTGATCAGGCCCAGTCAACATGGGTTCATGAAAGGCAGGTCTTGCCAGAGTAATCTGATCACCTTCTATGACCAAGTGACTAAACTCTTGGACGAGGGAAAGGCTGTGGATGTATCTTCCTGGACTTTAGTAAAGCCTTTGACACAGTTTCTCACAGCATTCTGCTTCGGAAACTGTCGGCCTCTGGCCTGGACAGGCGCACACTCTCCTGGGTGAAAACCTGGCTGGATGGCCGGGCCCAGAGAGTGCTGGGAAATGGAGTTAAATCCAGCTGGAGGCCAGTGACAAGTGGGGCTCCCCAGGGCTCAGTCCTGGGTCCAGTCCTGTTTAATGTCTTTATCAACGACCTGGATAAAGGCATCGAGTGCTCCCTTAGCAAGTTTGCAGATGACACTAAGCTGGGTGGAAGTGTGGATCTGCTGGAGGGTCGGGAGGCTCTGCAAAGGGATCTGAACAGACTGGACTGCTGGGCTGAGACCAACAGCATGAGGTTTAACAAGGCCAAATGCCGGGTCCTGCACTTGGGACACAACAACCCTAAGCAGAGGTACAAACTAGGAGAAGCCTGGCTGGAAAGCTGCCTGGAGGAGAAGGACCTGGGGGTGTTGGTTGACAGAGACTGAACATGAGCCAGCAGTGTGCCCAGGTGGCCAAGAAGGCCAATGGCATCCTGGCTTGTATCAGAAACGGCGTGACCAGCAGGTCCAGGGAGGTTATTCTCCCTCTGTACTCAGCACTGGTGAGACCGCACCTCGAGTCCTGTGTTCAATTCTGGGCCCCTCACCACACGAAGGATGTTGTGGCTCTGGAGCGAGTCCAGAGAAGAGCAACAAAGCTGGTGAAGGGGCTGGAGAACAAATCTTATGAGGAGCGGCTGAGAGAGCTGGGGTTGTTCAGCCTGGAGAAGAGGAGGCTGAGGGGAGACCTTATTACTCTCTACAACTACCTGAGGGGAGGTTGTGGAGAGGAGGGAGCTGGGCTCTTCTGCCAAGTGACAGGAGACAGGACGAGAGGGAATGGCCTCAAGCTCTGCCAGGGGAGATTTAGGCTTGAGATTAGGAAAAAGTTCTTCACGGAGAGTGTGGTTAGGGATTGGAACAGTCTGCCAAGGGAGGTGCTTAAGGTTAGGGTAGACAAGGTGCTTAGGAGCATGATTTAGGGATTGGTGGGAATGGTTGGACTCGACGATCCAGTGGGTCTCTTCCAACCTTGTTATTCTGTGATTCTGTGAAATAAACTACATTTGAATAAGTTATTTCTGGGGTTTTTTCAGAGCAATTTTGTTTCTCTTTTCTTGTACTAATGTCGCACTTTCAGAGAAAATTATGCTGGGCACGTGTACAAGAAGAGTTTTTCCTCTGTAATGGAAACCACATGAGTACCCTCAGAATTTCTTCACTTTACAAATACTGTTACTCCTTAGTATACTGAATTATTCAGATTGTGTAAGAGATTTCCATGTACCTAATTTACATTATGAAAAAGAGAAAGGTAAATGGTCTAGAATCACCATAAATTGACATCAAACTGTAAGTCTACAGGTCAGATCTAATGCATTTATTCAAATTTCGTATCAATAACACAGTGCACAATAGTACAGCCCTGCCAGCAAGTTACCAAAAAATTCTAACATATAAAATCTCCTGTAAAAGTAAAGTACTACTTCTTTGTGGTGGATGGGGTTTGTTTCAAAATTTAACCTGAAATAAAAGCTGTCGATTCACACGGGCTGCCACCAAGCATGCAGGTTAATTGTTTGGTTAAGATATGAGGGGTTAAGACAGTTAACAATGTAAAAAACACCGGTTTGCAGTCAAAATTTTCCTCCTATTCAAACAGAAGTTTATTTTTAGAATTTTCTGGTGCTCTACATAGGTACAGAATGTGCACTGCTGTTCACAGCTTGAAAAGCACAACCCAATAAGCATTTAGTGATTCTGCTTCTCCAGTATGTCCCAGCCCATTTGTGAGTAGAGGTGTGAAGATACTCATAGAAGAGCACAGGGGTGGCAGTTAGGGATTCTCTATTCTTAAAATAGTTTTCAAGGTTATTAAACAGAAACATTTCTCTTGTTTCAGCATGAAAATATCTATGTGTGGCCTTCAGGACAGAACACCGACCATTACCCATAGTGCAGCATCACATGGTGTACCTACAGAGGTAGAATTTCTTACACAAAATCCATAAGCTTCATGGTCAAAGTCAGGGTTGTCTTTTGGTGACTATAAATTGCTGCATTTTTCAAAGATAAGTACTGATGTACAATTGTTGATTTAGCAGAATATCACTGCAAAAGTCTGTAATAACTTAAAATGAAGGGTAAGTGGAAAGTACAGCAAATTCTTGAAAAGTGCCTATACTATTTAGTAAACAACAAAGTTTAAATGTCTTGCTCTGGGAGGAACTGCCTTAAAAATTCAAACAGAAATGAGCATAAAATATCAACGCCTCTTTAATAGTTGGATCTTCTGCCTAAGAGTATAGACTCATATTCTGTTTTACCCTCATCTCTTACTTATATAGTTACTTATATAACAGCAGGTAAGAGACAGGTGTTCTTTCCTTGATACTAAGCAAAAATTTATTGAAGCTCTGGTGGAAGTGAAGTGTTGCTGCTGCCCTTTATTTCTACTGCTGTCTCATTAAATTTCATTTTCGTGTTGTTTCTTTCTACAATTGTATTTCACTTTATATATATAAATATATATGTGTATATATATATAAAAAGGCAGTAATACCATAATGTAGTAATGCTTCTTTTTAAACCAAAACACACACAACCAGAATACCTGAGTAATTTTATTTCTCACACAAAACCAACAGAAGGATTTTGTTTAAGTGGTTTAATGGTAACTGCCATTTTCACAATACATATAAAATTTATCCTATGCAGTTTTACATTCTTTGCTTAACTAACAGTCTGTATGAAATTTGCATAGGTAAAACTACGTAAGACAGATTGCAGTAGATGGTAGATGATCAGTAAGTCGACAAGTTTCTCCTTGATGTCCAGAATTTCAGTCCAATTGCTGAAAAGAATCATCACTAATGCTGAATGCAGCATTTATTGAACCAGTGAATGCAGGAAAAGCCATGATGGATTAGAGACATGTCCACAATGTTACAGAGAAAAAAAGAAACAAAACCCGATGTACTAGTACAAAAGTTTAAGATTAAATCCTGCCTGAAAAATAGTAGTTGACCAGTTCATAGGTATTAAGTCCTTAAATAACATCCAGATCGAAGTCTTCGCAATTGTTAAATAAATTATAGTCATAGTTGCTTAATTATACTCAAAAATTCTCCCTCCTTTTTTACAAAATGATTTTTCTGTTTTTTCATAGCTTGAACATTCATCATCTTTTGCAGTATCACAGACCATTTGGTAAACGTAACAACTGAATCTCCTGTTAGGCTTCTGTTCTACATGTAATACAAGGTCTCTGTCAAAGTAAACTTCATGACTGTAAGTCTGAAATGAAAGAAAAAAAATAAACTGATTGCAGTTTCTGTTTCTGCAACTTCCTAATACTCCTTCCAGTTATTTAACATTGGTGACCTCCATGATCAGACAGGGATTTTGTGTGGATACTCACAGGTTGTTCATCCAGAAAAGTACAGATTTTTTTTTTTATTCTTTGAGAGATTTCCCACATGCCTATTATAGGAATCTAAGTGCACTTCAAAGCATCTGATTTAAGATCCGAAGCTGCCTATACAGTCAATGACAAAAGAGGTGCCAAGAGTACTGAATTTTCAGACCATCTAAGTTCAATGTGCACCTTAACTCAGATTGTATGGCCAGCCCATTCCGTCTCTCCAAACACACGCAGTGAGGTCCATGCTTAATTCTATGTGTGAGTAGTTCAAGTTAAGCTAGTAAGACCACTTACAAGCTGTAAAGTTAAACTGATATAACTAGTAAGAGGGCGAGTATTCAAGCTGATAAATACTTCAGAAATACCTAAGAACGAACCCTCCTCTGACAAAAAAACCCCAAACAAATCAGCCAACAACAAAAAAAAATCTTAATTTCAAATCATGGAGATTTGCAGACAAGTGAACTACTGCCTGATGGAATACTTGAAAATTCAGAGCTATGATTATTATTTTGTACAAATCTCATCCACAGCACATGGCTCTTCATATATCTGTGTCAAATCTGAACAAAAATGGTAGGTAAAAGGGTATAGAGAAGCGTTAGCATAAACAAAGACAGCAAGTCTCCTCACCACATCCCAGGACTCCAGTAACGGAAGACTCTTAAGCAGAATTCCCCGTTCATTACAATGAAAGTCAAGGTGAGCTCTTCCATCAGCTCCTATTTGGGTAACTGCCACAGTGGATAACAAATCCAATTCATCTTCGTAGTCGACAATTTTGAATGTCTTAGGAAAAACAAAACCTCAAGTTTACAAATCAAACAAATTTGCATTCCCTAGTACCTAAACTGCATAGGTCTTTTTCTTTCAGGTGAAAGGAGAATTGGAAAAATTGTAGTTCTTAAGTCTTTTGGTCTGATAAAGAAAACTGCCAGCCTGATACCCAACAGGCATCTTTGCCAACACAAGCTATCCAATGTATTTCAGCAAAATTACTTAAGACAGGAGAGAAGAAAGTGATGTTCTGAACAATCCTAATGTGCAAGTACATCTACTTTATATATATAATACAGGAAATAGAAAAAAGTACTTTGAAAGTGGCAGAAGAAACATTTCTAAACTCCCTGCCCCCTCTTGAAGCAGACACGTTAGAGACAGAATAGCTTAAAATCATTACTGGTTTATCATTACTGGTTTATGAGGTATTATATATTAATGGTATATTTATATTACTGGCATATGAGGGTAATTCCATTCATACAAACTCCTCCATGTTCTGTTCAGAGCTCTTTCTTGCTCCATAGCATACGTGACAGTGAAGAACTGAGACCAACTGCCTTAATTGCCTCTATCTCACTTTTATGGACCTAGTAACTTTCTCCTTAAAATTGAGCCAGTCTTTTTCTTCCATAATAGAAAAATACTTATCACAAATAAGGTATAACAGCAGTGGGAAAAACGGTATGCAGACTTTAATTTTTATTACATTAAAAAAACCTAAACCTAAAGTGGATAGAACTGAACTGCAGACCTTAAGGGTTATATTGGACATTCCTGTATTTTTACCATAGTAAAATCTATTTCCTAAGAAAACCAAATAGAAATGACTGCCAGAAAATGATAAATGTAACTGTTATGCTTATTGCAATTACAGCTCCAGCTCTACCTAGAGAGCTAAAAAATATTCTTCATAACCTCTTGAAGACTCAGAGGCGCACATGGTGTTTTCACTCTCAAGAAGCAGTTACTTGAAGTATTTTTCTTCATTTCATAAGAAGATTTGTGAGAATGTTTAAAGGAGATGTTTGAATGGAGAGGGGAGTAATGGTTTGTCACATTAACATATAATTTCTGTGCCAAGGAAGTTGCATAGAGTTATCACAGTAGCATGGGGCATAAGATCAGTTCTTAAAAGAGTCTACCCAAAGCACAAATGTCAACCAAGGAGAAAAGACAACAGACAGGGGGAAAATGAAGATATTGGAAGCTAAGAAGACAGGCAGTCACAGAAAAGGAATAAAGAACTCAAAGATTAACACAACTAATGACTACAGCCACTGCATTGGAAACAAGAATAACCTCTAGCTAGCTAACCATCTTACAAGATCCATGATTTGCTCTCACCCACTACATCAGTTACCTCTTGTTCTGGGTCATCATCCAGCAAGTTAAAACGTTTTTTCACCACACGACCGGAAGCTGTTACAGTAACAGTGTCATTCACCTTGGGAGAAAAAGAAAAAAGTGACTCTGGAGCATTTTAGTTTCTTTCTATCTGTTTAACAGTATCTCCATTTCATGTACTTTGCTTTCTGACCTTGTTTTATCTCTCAGATCTTGTTTTACACACTAGTTATATATGATCCTAGTGCTGCTATCTCTTCTTCAGAAGGACTCATGAACTAGGTGGCTTTAGTTGAGATATTACTGATGTTTAACTTGTATTGAGAGGTTCTCAGTCTTGTAGAGGTGGCAAAGGTTCTCAACTACCATAATTTTTAGAACAAAAGTGGCTGGAGCAAAGATGCTGGAATGCAAATTAAGACAGCTGAGTCACCACTAATTTGTTTCTTAAATGCTTACTTCCAGAAGATGGGGAAAGTAGCATCTTAAACTACCACAGCTGCTTCCACTGGACTTCATTAGCACAAGAAACATTCAAAACTTGGATATCCGGTCAAAAGGAAAAGGCACAGCACAGACAGGATTAGAACTCATATTTCTTTGCTCTTACTGCAACAGAAGCTATCTAAAAAAACACTAAAATAAAAATGCATAACAAGTCACTAGATGACAAAGCTTAACCTTTCTCAATTCAAAATTAGTATCACTAATTTCCAGGGACATTACAGTACTCAAACTATAAAAACTTTCTTTGATAAAAGATATAACTTTGTATGCTGAAGCAAAATGACAGTTCCAGGCAATGCAAAAATGAGCTTCGCAAGCATGTCCTTTAACCTTTCTGACATTTAGATTGTCTTTGTGATTTTCTTTCACAAAAGTCTTCATGAAACAATCAAGGTGATTCAACAGCTCATTTCTACCAGTAGGTTCAGATCATCCCCTTGACACTTGGTTCCGTGTTTCTGCACTCTTCTCACTGGTGACTCAGTTCTGTTCTGTTTGAGCTCCACTTCAGCTCATCAAGCAAACGGAAAACTATTCCCCTTTTCTGCTGGGTTATTATTATATTATGTTTAGTGCACTGATTCAGCTCACCAAGGTTTAGGTGAATGCCAAAGCTGTCACAAGGGAGTGACAGGTGTGTACGGCCAGTAAAAGAAACTCACTTTTAGATGTAATGTATTGTCTTTGTTGTCTACAAAGTCTTACCCCCAAGTTATCAGAGGCCTGAAACATTTCTAGCATTTGTATGATCAACTTACCTGAGCACCAGAAACACACACAGTTATCACTTGGTGGCACCTTCTGTTGAAGGTAACCTGCCACCATCTTTCACAAATGTTTTTTTAACAGCGATACCTCGTTATACTGCACACCATAAAGAATGCTGAAACCTAGAGAAAAGACCGGAGGTTTCACAAACCTACCCTGAAAGTCTTCCTATTTTCAGTTTATTTTCAATGAAGACACCGCATGTCTTTCAATAAACTCTGAATTAAGCTCATAAAGTACACTGATTACTCACACACGCAAAACCCTTCTGTATTGCTCAAAATCATACATTTTGATCTCGGACACTGAACTCACACAGTTTTCTCTGTTTGCCACAATTGTAAAATCTTCTGCAATCTCCATTTGATCTGTATTATTTTTAACTTCCTTAAACTTCAAGACTCTACAAAAGAAACAGAAATTATGAAATAATAGTATTAAATAATCAGGTATATTAAAACATCAGAAATAACCAAAACAGAAATAAATTATTTTTGTAACTTATCAGTGAAATTTCAACACAGTGGTCCTTGAACATTTATGAGATCAAAATCTATTGTTTGCTGTAATGCTTACATTCATCACGTAGAAATCTGCAGGTGCTTCTACCAGAACTTCTGATTCTGACAAATTAATAGATTTTACATTTTTTAGGGCTTGATAAGTGTTTTGGTCTGCAAATTGTCAAACTACTGAATTTATGCAGTTATGCAACTTTTCCTCTAATGAAAATTACATTTGTGAAGAAAGGCTCATACTTTATCAGATTTGGTCCCGCGTGGATTATTCTGCCCGACATATCTGGATGGAAATATATCCAGTCAGGTTCTAGTGAACAGCATTTCATATCCTGTATGCCATTTTTTGCCTGAAGAGGGAAAGGAGAGCTTAGACTATTAGTATTTTGAAAGTCTCAGAGATCTAATTAAAGAGGAAATACCAAGCTCCTCTCCACATACCTCTGAAGGTTTTTAAGTATTACTCCTAATCATGACCAGAAAGGATGGCAGTGGAACAATAATAATAAAGACTCAGTTCCAACTCTCAGGATATTCCACTGAACAATTATGACTTTTTTTCCTATGCAGTAAGCAATGACCTTGTACCACACAGCTATACATGGTCCTGCCTCTCCTGAAACTACACAAAATGAAGATTTAGCCTACATTCTGCAAACTTTTAACAATTCCAGCGATTTGAAGGTAAAGATGTGAGATGTGTCAAGACATGAGAAAACAATTGGCACAAACTTTGACCCAAGCTTCTAATGTCAGCCTCTTTTGTGCAAGTATTTGTGCAGCAGGTAAGCCTGGGATAGCTTGCAGTCAACATCTTGGGACACTGGCAGTGACTTCTTGTAGTTTAATTTAGCTGACCCTGGTCATTCAAATTTTGAAATGTATGAACCCACATAGAAAAAAAGAGGTTATTAAAGATCTGTTTTGAAAATAAGAGATAGGAGGGGGATCACTGATTTGATTAGACTACTAAGAGAAATGAGGAAATTTACAGATGAGAAGTTTTTTAGTGAAGAACCCTGAACGAACAGGCCTAGAAGCTGCTTGTATTACAGAAGGATCTTCAGGTCAGAGCCAAATCGAAAATAAAAGATGGAGACCTCACACAAAAAAATACATGATGAATAGAACATAAACAAAAATAATTAGGAATGCTGGATTAAACTGAGCAATAACATCTTTTGAAGGAGAGAGATGGAAGTTACAAATCAGGGATATAGTAGGAGAATTAAGGAAACTTCTTCTGCAATTTCTTAAAATATTTATTTTTTCAAGTCATTTAGCAGTCAGAAGTGCACGAAGATGTTATTATGCAAGGAATCAGCTAATGAGATTCTGCTTGAGCCTTAACTTTAAACTGAGACTACGCTGTGTGTAGCACCAATCGTGCCACCGTTGTACTAGAATGGAGGAATAGCAGAAGCAGTACTGGTTCAGAAGAAAACATTTTACACATGACTCCACTGGACAGCAGATGTAACACTGTGGGGTGATTCCTGAGAGCACCACACTGGAAAACAAGGGTATGGTTACCTCAAGCACTACTCAGAAGAAGAGATTAAGACAAACATGATCCACATTCATTTCAGAGACGCTGCTACCTGAATATATTACCAAAGCATTGTCTTTCAGAGAACAAATGTGGAAGACTCCTTTATGTTTTTTCTTGTTAGGTGTGATGATATAATGCCAAGGGTAACCTCCAATTTGAAATGCATTCTCCAGAGTAGATGCTTCAAATAGCAAAGGTGGGGTATCTGCAAATATTTGGTAATGTTAACACCATTAGTAGCAGAACAATCATAATTCAGTTGATCGTTACAATTCTAAATTCCAATAAAGCTATTAATTTTTCAGAAGTTTTGAAGACTGGTAGAAATACATTGGCTGTAATCTTTTTCTAGCACCAGCTATGCTACATCTCCTAGCATGCAGGCACACATCCGCAGCTCCCTATGGAAGGTTACTGCCTTCTCAGATCTTCATGCTGAACTGCTCTTCTGATACATTTGACTGACTTCATTCCAAATGAGTTGGAGAAGCAAAGATGTATCGAACAATTAAAATGAATCCAGCTCATGTGAATGAGAGATTACATACACATGAACAGGCCAAAAGCACAGCAAAAAGATCGCAATTCTCTTGAGAAAAATAGTAAGAAATAGCTGGAAACAGGCTAACAGTAGCAATCACAAGTAACAGAATTAAATACAGCAAGATACCCAAATCTGAATATTTCTTCTCCTTCTGGGTAACACGACAAAACAGTGTAGATCACAATGAATGCAATCTGTCTCAGAGTTCATAAAAATTAATAAAAATCTAAATAAAAGCAATTTCTACAGCTGCTACAACTCCATGAATTCTAGATTGAAGATCAGCTCTTTCTAACAGTACAGAGAAGTGTTGCAAGAAATAGACAAAATGTGAAGAAAATCTGCAATTACAGGGGCATTTAGACAGACAGAATATAAAAACCCAAGCTGAATTACTGTGAGAACAAGGTTCTTGTAAGGATTTTCGTGTCCCGAAGGTCTCATCCAAATTTTGACTTGTTTTTGTCCTGCTTAGTGTAGATAATTATCCAGATCCTAGCCAAGGGCGTGAAGATGTCACATGACATCTGAAGGTGCATACACGGTGCTTTTCTCTTTTTCAGTCATTTATGTTTCCAACTAAGCCATTTAGGTTTAAAACAAATTAGTTCATTGCCCATAGAAATTAAGTATTTCCTAAGCTGGAAACTGTCTATCCTCTAGTTGTCTTTTGGACTAATCCCCAGGAAATGCGCAAGACAGAACGAAGTATAGGTTACAAACGCCAAGGCATCTGCTGAAAACATAGAGAATGCTGAAAATGAAGGCACAGGCAAAGGACCTACTGATAACTAAATCTGTCAGAAAATGAAAAATTAATCCAGAAAATCTGTTAAGTTTTTACGCTATGGACTTTTTGTTTTTAAATAAAGCATATATAGCAAGGCTTCTCAAAATTTCTGGTAGATGAACTAAATGATAGACTCATATGGGTTTCAATAACAAGCTACTAAGCTAATAATCTTAAGCAGTATGGGCTGCTAAGATGCCTTTCTTTTTATGTTCATTTGGCAAAGATTTGCAAGATCACAGCCACCTAAACCACTGTGATGGCGCGACTCTGCTGCCTCAGCTCCCTCTTTCCTGCTATGTGTCATTTGCTCTTGTTGTGCAACACCTCCTGTTCTCCTTGGTTTTCAATCTCCAGCTGAGCTTCTTTTCTCACTTCCTTAAAACTATCCAGCCTCATCTAAACATCAAGCCTAAAGTTGTTCCTGGCTGCACTAACAAGTATTTGTTCTAAATGTATAAAAAAAATAATTCTCAGCAAAGCGCCTTCCTCTTTGTTTTGTACGAAATTACTATATCCTCTAATAATAAACCAAACTACTCCGGCCCTTTCAGGAAGTGACACAATGAAGTTCTATAGGTACCTCTCCATTCCATCCACTGTGATCAAACTCATATTTCCTATCAGTCAATAGTGGTAAATGGTATAGCAGGTACATGTGAGCCTCTAAGTTTTGACCATAGAATCATAGAATAGCTTGGGTTGGAAGGGACCTTAAAGACCATCTAGCTCCAACCCTCCTGCCAAGGGCAGGGACATCTCCCACCAGCCCAGGCTGCCCAAGGGCCCATCCAACCTGGCTTTGAACACCTCCAGGGATGAGGCAGCCACAACTTCCATAACTTGCCTGGGCAACCAGGGCCTCACCACTCTCACTGTCAAGAAATCCCTCCTTATGTCTGGTCTAAATCTGCCCCTCTCCAGTTTATACCCATTACCCCTCGTCCTATCACTACAAGCCTTTGTAAACAGCCCCTTCCTAGCTTTCTTGTAGCCCCTTCAGGCACTGGAAGGTCGCTATAATGTTTCCTTGGAGCCTTCTCTTCTCCAGGCAGAACAACCCCAACTCTCTCAGCTTGTCCTTGCACGGGATGAGCTCCAGCCCTCCAATCATCCTTGCAGCCCTTCTCTGGTCCCGTTCCAACAGCTCCATACCCTTCTTATGCTGAGGATTCCCTACACATTTTGTCTTGGCTACCTAAAGTATCATAAAAACAGCACCCTAGTAACTGCCATCCCTGCAGGCAATTTCTGTAGGGAGACTAGGACAAAATAAGCAGGAAAATTACACATAGTTAAATTATAGTGAATACTTAATACTTAAGCTTTAGCTTGAACTCTGAAACAGTTAATACCTCGCTTGCTGAAGCGTTCTATTAAACTGCAGTCAGTCAGCATCTCACTCTGAAAAGAAAACAGCTCAAAAACCACAGGAATGCAACTATCTGCAAAGACCAGCCATGAAAAATGTCTGTCATGAGTTCAAAACTTCCTAACCACAAACTCTTGAATATGATTCAAGATCTAAAGTGCCTTCTCTAGTACTTTGGTGTTAAATATCAAAACTAAAAACTAGAGTGATCTATAAGACAAGAGAGCAAATCTAGTATAAGCTTCCTATTAAAGCTCCCACAGCATGTTTTAAACAGGCTTCTCACATTAAATTGTGGCTTTGCAGACTGAGTCAGAGAGGAAAATGAGGAGAAATTTTGCTTTGCAGAACCAATAGACATCAATTATAGCAGCCTATCACTTTGTTTCAATATAATATTGCATTGTAACCGAAAGCCTTCACTACCTAAAGTCTGTATTTTATTTTTGTGCATTTTCTCAGGTTTATGTAAAACTGGTTTGGTTTGCATGTTATTATCTGACACTGTTTGCAAACAGAAAGATCAAAAGCATTTTTTATGTGGACAGTCAGCTGGAAAAAGCATTTAAAATTTAAGACACAGAAGCACACATTATTTGATACTGGTGAAATCTATTTTGTTTGGTTTTTTTTCTTTTCAAATGCCTCAAGTGTAAACATGTGAGAATGTATTTTTGAAGTTAAAAAATGTTTCAAATAAAGTTTCGGGCTTTTGTCATTCTTGAAGATTATTAGCACCAAACTCGTAACCTCAAATGCACCAACAGAAATGATTGGTTTCAGACAAATTAAAGTCATTACATAAAGCAGAACATTTAGTTAATGACTCAAGGCATAAGAATTGGTTTTAATAATTTTTTCTCTCATCAGGAATTAACTTTATTGAAACCGGCACATTTCTGACAACTTAGAATTATCAAAATGAAACTCTGACAAGCTGTATTTGGTCTCCTTGAATTCCCTCTGCAAGTCCAATTAAACCTTCTCATGTCTTTTGCTTAAAGACTGTACACTGTTTCTGGGCATCCTAACAGCTCCAGCCCTTCCTCCTGCCCACAAGCAGCTGTAAGCAGAAATAAGGAAGGAGTTTCCATTTCATGCACTGCTTGTGAAATTTTTGAAACAGCTTAGTTGCTGTACTTGTTTTCTAGGTAAGTCCTATGTAATAAATTCTTGTAATTAGAAGTAGAGAAAAGCGCATTTTTACTATAACATAAACCCAGCAACATAGGTACAGCCAATATGAGTATCCTAATTTTGATGTGTTTTCTTGCTGTGAACCAAGTCATAATTAATCCACAAAAGCCACCAGCCAAGACAATACAGAGATGATAAATACCTGTTATTTTAATGTTACATGGAAGACCAAATGGATACTTTCCTACAACTCCCACTTGACCATTCCAGTTGAATTCATTTCCCAAATCAAATGGCTGTTCCATGAACTAAAATAACACAGAACAATTTAGCTTTATTGATGCATATTTACTTGCTGATTAGTTTACTGCTTCCTTACTTTATCTTGCTAGATACTGCTTGCAGTTATATTTTTGAATTAAGGTTAGATTTTTGATTAGAAGAATAAACTCAAAAGTCTCACTGCAGTTCTGTTTCAGGTCAAACAATCTCTCATGCTTATCAGTTTCTAGCCTTAACCCTCACCTGTAACTACAGACTAGGTGTGTAAAGAAGAGCACACCCTGGTCTAGCATTTACAGAGCTCCTTCTCTATACGTACTTAAGTGCCTGTCTGACACTGTATCTCTGATATTTTGCCACTTGTAGCTGGTATGAGTAGAATTTTCTGAGTGTAACCATTTGCACCTTCTGACTGTAAACAGATTTAGGCAAGAATTCTATCCCTTGACATATCCCCAATGTATCTATGTGGCCTTACATGAATATTTATGATTTGTTATTCTAAAACAGCATGGACTGTAAGAAAAAAAATTCATTTTTCATTACCTGTTCAGAGATGGCCTGAAAGTTATACAACCTGACCAGACCCATGCTATACATTACAATCAGGATTCCACTAGAAACAGCAACATCTGTCACACTACTACCAAATATCTAGAAAAAAAAGAAGAGAAAAATATGCCATTAGGGAACAAATAATTAACAGATAATACAAAATACTGACATTATGTCCTTAATTTTGCAGTTGCTTCAATTTTTTCTGCTAACCAGACTCTGTGTGTTTTAGTTCATGAACTCATCTGTTCTCCTGAGTTTCTTTAATACTTTGCACTGCAGTAACACCTGAGGTTAAGGTAGTCCTACTCTGCTAGCAAATTAATTCTCTAATCAATTCTCAGTATATCCTCATATCATGTTACCCATTCATTATCATACACAAATAGATATTACCCAGCATCCCACAGAAACTTTAGCAAAGCTAACAACTCAGTCTAAAAGTACTGATTTCAGATTTTCTGTTCTTTCTTCATCACCAGAGTAAAACACTAGTCTAATCATGGCCCTATGACTGTGTACAGCTGTACTAAAACTGCATTATCCAGCTGTCAAGAGTACAGAATCCTCTCTGAATCTAAATCAGACACATACACAAGAAGCTGACTTAGCCCTTTTAATAATTATGCAGTATTCATTTGTGCCACTGCTTAACACACCTGTAGTGAGAAAAAACCAACAAACTAATACTTAATATTTGGTGAATAACAACACATGAAATTTGTAGGGTTTTTTACTAGAAATGTTTGTAAATGTAGCTATAATTTCTTTAATCTGAATTACTGTGTAAAAAAGCAATTAAAACAGGGTTAAGAACAGGCTGAAAACCATTAAAAGAAAAAAAATCCAAAAGCTCCAAGATCTTAACATTATCAGTGATCCTGTGATCAGTTTGGTCCAAAAACGTGACTGATTTTTCTGAGATCACAGACTGACCTCAGAAAGACTGTTTGCTCTTAACTGATAAAGCAAGATACATATTTACATTTTGCCATTCGGTATCAATGATGTAAGTTTAAAATGCTTGTAACTGTATGCAGAATTCATAGACTATAACTAGGAGTGGGTCAGATGCACATATATCTTTCTTCAAAGAGATAAAAAGAATTCCACAAACGTTATAGGATTCCTTAATTCTTATGATTAGTATAAGTAAAGGCTAAAGTCCTTCTGCATGTCAAAGAGTAACCCTAGAGCAGAACGCATGTATATTTTCTCTTCTGGTCATTCGAGTTAAGAATCTTCGCCTCAGTGCTTCTATCAGACACAGGAACAACATCCCATCGCAGGAGGTCTGGAACTAGATGATCTTTAAGGTCCCTTCCAAACTATTTTATTTTATTCTATGATTACGGCTAATTAATGTTGCAGGGCACTATGTGTTTACAAGCTGCAAGTATGACTTCTGAAATTCTAGGACAATTGCCTAAATTATGCCTCTTATACAATTACAATACAGATCACAATTAATAAAGGAATTTACTTACCTTTTTGTTTATTTCTAGCATTCCAATGAACGAAAGAGGTAAAACTTGGAATACAGCAAGATAGAACAATACAGACTGCTGGATACCTGCCTGGGAAGGAACGATACTGGATATAGTTATTATACTTGAGGCATTTCTTAACAGTAGGACACCTTCATCTTCTACCATAACAACAAATGTCTCTCTTGTCGTAATTTTTTTTCATTGATTTTGAAAACATTCAAGAATCGCAGAGTTTTCCAACAAACTTACCTGCCTTGCTGCTGCAGGGAGCTTATTCTGAGCTGACTTTACAACCATTACTTCTTGAGGAGTATCCCAACTCAAATACCTATTTGGGACAAAAAATGCCTGTCTTATTAATCTAAAATTAATTTGACAATAAATACATTATTTCACATAAAATATAACATACTATAACTACGTAGATCCCCATGTCCAGGCGAGCTGTTCAGTATCTGATTCGGGAGAGGTGCCTGATATGTTTGCTGTCTGCAATAATGTAAAACTTCCAGAACGAGGAATGGCCGATTTTATACTTGGTTGTGAGAAGAACTACCTTAATTTTTCTCTGTCCCTTCACAAATCGCTACTTTTTATCCTTCAACCTAAAGGAAATAATTTCCTCCAAGAAATGATATAAAAATTTACAGTTTATCAGAAGCAGTAATTGCCCTGTTTTTAAAGATCAAAATGGCTACTCTACGGAGAAGAATGCTTGCAAGTTAAAAATAGCTTAAATCTATTTTTCTTATGATTTACGAAGTTTGTTTTACAGCTCTTGAAGGTCCTCTCCTGATATATTGCTATTGCAATATTAAAGGCTGTAAAATGGTCATAGAAATGCCAAAAGTAGCCTATTTTTTTGTGGATTTTGTGGAACTTGATGTCAAATTCGAGGTAATAATACTGACACTGCTGAAATTCTTCTATAGAAAACAGAACGCAGACATGCAGAAACTGCACTCTGGTTAATGTGCTAGACTAACTAACTTAAAGTCAGCCATAGGGTAGTACTAAAATAAACATGATTTCCTGTCTCCAGTACAGTACTAATGATTGTTAATTATATAAAGCCTAATCAATGTTTAATACCTGAACTTGCAACAGGAACCAGCAAGGTATATTTTTTCCAGTATTTCTCCACTATCGGCAGAGAGACGCAGAAGCCAGTTCTGCACTGTCAAGACTATCAGGGAAGATTTATAGTCTGATGGGTGTGGTAGCATTTCCCCCTGCAGAACAAAAAGTTATCAGAAGAAGAGTTTGTACCAGGAGGATGCATAACATTTTGACACAGTAACAAGAAAGCAGAAATTAGTATACATTCCTCAAAAAAATAAAGATGAAAAACTGCCAGCTAATGACATTAGGATCTCTAAGCTCCTGGCTATGCCAAATAGTCCTGGGTCTATCACATAAATAACCCGTTGTTACACTTTTTGCAAGGCAGTTATCTCCTCTAGAAAAGACAGATTTTAAAACTTCTTTGCCTTGTAAAAATGAAGCATAACTACTTAGTGATCTAATGAATACCAGTCTTGAAGACACAATTGCTTAAGTACTGGAAAGTGAGGCATTCAGTGGTAACTCAGCAGTAACCATTAAGAATAGTATTCACACTGCTTGATTCAAGGATGGGGGCTAATACTCCTAAGTCCTGTAAATGCTGGATGAGAAAAATACTCTTTAGGGAAGAGGGAAATCATATAATTTATTAGTTAGAAATAGAAGAACAGCATTTGGGCAGAGTTGCTTTAATGGGTCTTCAGTTTATCAGCTAATTAAAAAATAAAGAAAAAATTAAACAGAATTTATGTTGTAAGGAACTAAGAGTTAGTTTCATGAGCATAAAAGCATCATTTTTAAAATCTTCCACAAAAGCTCACAAAAAAACCATCTGAATGTGCGATTGAGAAATTCAGAGGAGTACATCTCTAAACATTCAGTCAAAAGAAGTAGGCACACAGTGCATCTTAAATTCCATAAAAACACTGAGAAAATAGTTTGTATGGACAGAATGCTCTCTTCTTGATTTACTAGAATATATTAATTTGGATTTTTGCACAGCAAAAATGCAATCTTACCAGCGGGCATTCCAATAATAAAGCATCTTCAATTTTTTCTGACTTGGAACGCTTTGTTTTTTGATAAAGTATTCTTGGCTCTTGTGCAATGCTGGAGGAAAATGATTGCTAATCATTAGTCTATAAATGACTTTCTGTCAACAAGTAATTTCACACAGTTTTATAAATCCTGCCTTCTCTTTGGGCAGGTCAGAAATTCAAACATCTTAATTTTACATTGTAAATATAACCTGAAATTGTTCTCAAAATGAGGCCTAAAAACCAATATGTAATACACAGAAGCTAAACTTCTCTATATTTTGTATTTTGGTGTTGAGATTCTTTCTATTTTGCTTTGTTGTTTTTTTCTAGTTTTTTTTTTTTGGTGTTGTTTCTTTTTGGGTTTTAAATACCAAACTTAACAGCAACATTCATACCTTAGTCATATACAGTAAAAAAGAAGCATATTCCAGAAACTAACCATAATCCTGGAACCTTCCCTTCAAGCTCTTTCAGTGTTGCCTTTTATAATATAAATGCGTGGCATCAGTGATAAGTATTTAAAATAAAAACCCTTACTACTGTGCTGCGCACAGTTCTCCTCTCAGAGTGACGATGAGATAAAGGGTGAACCTGAAAGATGTCAGACAGGTTAACCCAGAACTGGAAAGCACTCAGACAACACAGGATAAAAGGCTGCTAAATAGGTTTGGATCTCTGCTGTAAGTGATAGATTAATTCAATTGACTCTCAGTGGTTTACACTGACAACAGTAATTTGTCTTTTATGTATCAATGACACTGTCCCAAAGCTGTTCTGACCACAACCTACTCGGCAACACAATTCTCCAAGACCCAGCTACTTCCCCCACAAGAGCAGTAGGGAAGGACAGGGACTGGTCTTTGCAGGACTTGCCGTCCTCTGCCCTGCACTGTGCTGCCTCCTAAGCTGCCTCTGCAGCAGATGATGGAACAGGAGAGTACATCACACCAGAGAACTGATTCACGAAATATATGAACAAAGACCAGCAAGTACTCCGCACACGGTACTTGTACACGAACACTCGTCTGCTTCTTTAGTGCAAAATTCACAGACGTAGTTTCAAGCGTATTACACTTTGTGACATGTTTGGTAGCACCCTGCTAAGTACCAGATCACAAAGTTCTACTGTTCATTTGCTTTTTTAGCACAAAATTATAAAATGGTAATAATATCCCACTCCTATTAAAGAGCTCTGAAAGGTGAAGTTACACAGCACCAGTAAGACTAGAGGTCCCAGAACCAAAGCAGGTGTCACATTGAGACACAACAGCATCTGAGAGTAATATAATGAAGATCTATGCGCCTGGGTATTTTTGATTCATAAGTAAATTCTACCTAATTTACAGGGGTTATTTGGATGAGTGAAGTTGGTGACATGTCTAATACAGAATCTCCGTGTTAAAAATGTAAGAACTTTAAATTGTAAATTTGTTACCTGCTAATACAGCACTGGTAATTGTCTAAGTAAATTCTTCCTCTTTCATACGCGATAGGAGATGCTGAATGAGTCGTCCAAACATTCTTGAATTTAGTAGTTTCCTGAAACAGACAGTGGTTGTAACAGTGATGGCTTTAGTAACAAATCTTACTTTTGGAAAATATTTTCTTTGGCTTCTACAGCATAATAACCTACTTTAATTAAACCTTTGCTGTTCAATACATAATGGAAAATTTGAGTTTTTTTTAAACCAAACTCAAAAGACCTTTTTGGGGGAAATTTAGCTTTTTTTTTCTTTAAACCAAATTAAAAAATCTTTTTATTAGCTATTACAGACAGCATGGGTATTGAGTATTTTGTCATTAACTTGCCTGCATTAAAACTGGCAACTAAACTTTAACAGCAACTTCTAAAAACAAGAACATAACTCCCCAGACTATCAATATGCACATAACTGTTGTATATGCAATTAATCTAATTTACTGAGTATCCAATCCCATTTTGCTGCTGGTATCTGAGTGAAAGTTAGAAAAATGTGTTTAGAGTTACTCGCAAAAAGTGCCTGAAACGTTACTGGGGTAAAGCGCTCGCATAAAGTTTCTTGCTTGTAGCAGGAGCTCTGCAGATAACAATGGGGTCCAGTCTTACACAAATACGTTTTTCTTTTTTTTTAAGTAAGTCAGCCGTGCTCATTTTTATTTCAGTAGCCCTGACACAGCCATTGATTGCCCTGTGTAAGGAGACGCTTAATAGTAAATATATTTTCAACACAACACCATCGCCCAGTACTGCACGGCAGCAGCAACTGCTTTGATAAAAAAATATCGAGTTCACTTTAGTCTGTAACTGGTTTAACTCTTTTTTTTTCTTTAACATAACTGTCACAGACCCGTCAGGGGTTTGTTTAGCTGACGACACCTGCTGATCGCAGAACGACCCGAGCTGGAAGGGACCCACAAGGCCCCCGATCCTCGACCCCGTGGGCCCCCGCGCGGCCGGCCCCGCCTCACCTGGCACATTATCCTCCTCAGCAGCCCCAGGTTGTGCCTGTGGGCCACCCCGGCGTCTCGGGCATAAAACCCGAGGGCCCTGCGGGCGAGGAGCCGGCAGACGCTGCGCGCCCCGGGCGTCCGGGCAGCCCCGCTCCCGCCGGCCCGCGGGGACATCCCGGCCCGGGGCGGGAAGCGACGCCACCGAGGGTGCCGCTCGCCGCCTCCCGAGCGGCGCGGCGCGACCCGAGGCCTCTGGCGGCTGCGGCGGGGCGGAGCCCGGCACCACGTGTCTCCTTTCCCGCTCCACGCCCCCTCTCGATCGCCGGGTGGCAAAAGCCACGCCCCCCGCCACATAAGCCACGCCCCATACAAATACCACAGACATACACAAACCACGCCCGTTTCCACAAAGCCACGCCCCCTCCGCCCACAAACCACGCCTCTTTCACCAAAACGCCACGCCCCCTCCTGCGGTAGAAGCCCCGCCCCTTCCGCGCGCGCCGGGAGCCCGGCTCTCTCCCCCTCCCCTTCCCGTCGTGCCCCGCGGCGCGCGTTACCCGCCGTGCTCCTGAGCGAAGGCGGGAGAGCTTCGCCCCCGCGGGGGGAGGCGGGACTCGCCGGTCCCTCAGCGTGTCTGTCCCTCAGCGTGTCTGTCCCTCAGCGTCCGCGAGCGCGGGGCCCCGGCGCAGGTAACGGGTAGCTGCCGCCGCTCCGCAGCGTGGCGGGCCCGGCGGGCCCCCCGAGGCCTCCGCGGCTGGGAATGAACACGGTTCTTCCATCTCAGTTACAGCCGGTAGCGCCATCCTTGCCCTCTCGGCGTCTTCAGTAAAAGGAAAACGTGGTTTGTGTTGAGGCAAAACATTGTTTGGTTTTTTTTTTAATGATTCAATAACTAGAAAAGAGGGTTGAAAAACCGTTTTAAGTGATTGAAAGATAAATTTGGAGACTGACAAAGGCCACCTTGCACGTACACGGAGGCAGAAAGTCAACGCGGCTCTTTTTTCCTCCTCCCCGTGTGAGCAGCCAGCAGAGGGGGCGCAGGGTAACTCGGGAGCCTTGCTGCTGCGCTCCCCTTGCCCATTGATGGTTTCCTCTTGCTGTTAAACTCCTCAGTCGATCAGTTTAGTGAATCGGTTTCGTGTTTTACCCTGCTGTATCAATAGCGAGCAAAGACGTGAATTACCTCGTGGAAAATGGAGGGAGACGGTAATAAAGGATTGAACAGAATACTTACAGATCCCACATCCTATAAACGCACTGATACGCAGGAAAACGTCTGTAAAATTAAACAAACATACAAGTTTTTACAAGATTGTAGCCTAAAGCATCATTTGCCTCTTTAAATTATGCAATATTTAAGAAATTTGTACCAAGAGTGCCTGGTATTGTATTAATTTCTATTAGTCAAATTATTTATAATTTCACTGTTTCTGTGTGTGATTTTAGTAGGTTTACAGGGAGTAGCAGAAAAATTAACACAGGGAGTGTTATTATAAATAGATTCGGTACAAAAGTAGAAATTGCATTCCAAGAATGACTAGAATATCAAGATGTAGTTGGAATGGAAGTATTCTACATAAGTTAAAGTATCTTGAATTCACTCAAAGTAGTTTATTGAAGCATCACTTTGAAGGCAAAATACTCTTTGATAGTGAAGTCAGAACGTCATTATTATAGATTGAAGTGATGCAGTTTCAACAAAACACGTGTCCTGATCAAAATCTTTCAAAATTATAAAAATTAATAAAACTGTTTGGATATTTTACAGCATCAGCATAATTGCTACAGTCCTTTAAAACTGTGGTTTTCTTGAATCAGCCTTTTTTTAATGACCTGTCAGAATGTTTTATCTCCTGCCTTCACAAGTGAAAAAGGAACTAAGTGCTCAGGTTTAGTTTAGGACAAAATGGATTACAGTGGTCACCTGTACCAACTTTATCCACATAATTAATTCAAATGAAATGCTTTTTTTTGGGTTATCTACTATTCACATTTATTAAATATTAACTAAATAAGAGCCATCTCTATTTCTAAGGTAACTGTTTTTTCCTTGTTGATCATTCTTGTCTCTGTGGTCTTGCAGTTGCCATTATTTTATCTCTAGAAGCATTTTTTCAAACTGTCTTCATTAGCTTAAAAACATGTTAGTTAACGTAGTTGTATTCCCTCAGTACCAAGGAGAAAGCTTTCTTTGTTTCCACTGTCTTCTAAGATCAATAGATGTATATGCCAGTAAGAATTAATGTTGCAGTTCATAGTCTCAATTGAAGAACATTTTCCTTTTTTTTATGGGAATGGTATGACAGCTTCTTAAAAATAAAGGAATAGAAATACAACTGTAAAACCTGTAAGTTTATAAGGGTTTATATAGCAGAATAATTCCAACAGGAGTATAAAGATGGAGAGTAGCTGAGATAAAATTCTCAGTGAACACAAAATTAGGAAATTAAATAATATTTTTTAAATGGTGAAGGGCTTTTAGCACTTTGCTTGTCCCTAGTAGCTGATTGTCTGCTTTCTTATTTTTAGAAGGGATTACTTAGTGTCTACATACATTATTTTATCTCAGATAACGTACTTTCAAGTTCTGTTGCTCATCTCCTTGATGTATGCGATTCCACTAAATGTTTTGTTGCTTTTCTTCTGGATGCGTGGTGATTCAAGTAAATGTTTTCAGTAAATAAGCAGTTTTATCTCCTTCCTTCCACTGTTGTATAAACTGTTTCCTCTTTGCTTGACTCTGTTTAACAGGCAACCTGGCAGGTGGTGTAAAAACAGGCTCTTCTTACTCAGCATTTGTGTACACGTGGTTAAAGTTATATCTAGTTAGGTTTGTTTGTTTGGTTTGTATCTGCTGTTGCTTTATAATCAATGTTACCTGTATTGTCTGTACAGGAGTCTAAAAGAATCAAAATAATTTTTTTTTGCTTTTCGTTTCATCTTGGCAGCCAGTGCTCTGCTATAGTTTACTGAAGTTGCTGTGTGTTCACAGAGAGGTCTGCAATGTCTGTGGTGATGATGCACGAGAAAGAAAAACAGTTTAGACTTTTAGGTCTGCTGAGTTTGAAAAGTTGTGAAATATCCTGTTTTTCAAATAAGCACAATTTTTTGTTTGAAAGACTAATCATGAAGTTCCAAGAGGCCATGGCTAGTCACTTGGTAGTATAGAGTAATATTAAGCATTCATTTAGTGAATGAGTCTGCTTGACAATAGAGTCCCCTCCTCCTTCCCTTAACCTTGATTTGAAATATCAGGAAATATTAATATCTATACATTTTTTAAATAACCACTGGTAATTCCTAGTTATACCTTCTGTGTTACCACTGCCTTGAAGAATTATTTGCTTTGTGTCCATGATTGCCACTTGAATCTGTTTTGTGTAAGGTGTTTTGAGTTTTAGTAGTGTTTGATGGTGATAAAACAGATCAGCCACGCTTTACAGGAAAGCATCGGGCAATTAATTATCAAATTTTGTGTAGATAAGCTTCTAGGTGCTAAGCAGAAGTAATTGTATGAAGTTTGCATTTTCCAGTGTACTTTTCTGTCTAGAAACATAACATAAGGTGCTCTTCCTAATATAGACTATTTTTTATCTTTTCTAACAGAGGCTCTGCAAGTAGGCTCAGTGATTGGACATGGAAGAAGTTGTTAGCTTTGTAGTTGGAGATCAAAGGTCAAAATGTTTTCATCCAATAAATTCATTGAACTAGGTTCTTGGACAAAAGTGGCAGGTTACCTCTGTGGGTTTGGGGGTTGTATAATATATTGGAAATGTATTATTTCAGGTCTAGCTGGCAGTTGATATGTATACTTTTTACTGCAGGCCCACCTTTAAAAAGCTATAGTAAAGGTGCTGTGTTATTGTTTGGTGAGGATTCTTAAGTTTTCTCAGCTAAACTGAGGATCTGCGTTTGTAGCAATGACAAAATTCTAAAGGCTAAAAGGCAATGCTCCACAGGGAAAAAATTCTATATTGCTTTTCAGCATGGTTACTAAGTGTGTTGTTTCTTTAAAATTTTTTGTTAAAACCAGATACACTGCCACAAATTATAGGCATTTTTAATTTAATTCAGTATTATGAAGGTTCAATTGCTTTGATTAATAGTCAGACCTAAAGCCTTCCTGACCATGGCTCTGAACAAGGAAATAGCTCCTAATTCTTTTGGGCAACATTTCTTGCTGTCATGATTGTCTTATCTGACAATGAGAAAGGATATTTGCCTGTTTCATCAACAAAATCAATTAGAGAAACAGTTGAGCAATGACTTGCTTCTGAAAATGTAATTTAGACTTCCAAGTCATTTAGATGCTTTCTGAACTTTTAGTAGCCAGATTGCCTATTAATCTCATGATCTATGGATCACACTAACCCTCAGGGATACACATGCATGTCTCCGAGTTCTTTCACATTTAATGCTGGATGCAACAGTAAACTTAACTCCCCCACGTACTCCACTCTCTTTGCCTTTTCTTAATGTTTCAGAATTTATCAGCTAAAATTGTGCAATTATCACTCAAAGGATGATGTTCTCATAAAGAGACTTGCATCTCTGGATTTTACTGATGCAAGATCATCTTAGTCATCTGACTATAATTCCCATCTGTGCATCTTTTCATGTTCTTACTGAGATATTTAGAAAGCCAAGAAAAAATATGTGACTTGCCTAGCAGCTGAATCATTGTATTTTATGTTGAATATCAGTGCTGGCACAGGAAATGCAAGATACTAACTCAGGTCTTTTTGAATGCTTGAAGGAGGAAGAGATTTTGTAAACAGTTTGCAATATAATAATGGAATCTTTATCCAGGCATTTCTATAATTTAATAATAATGGTTTTAGATCAAATTGTGCTTTGGCATGTTGGAGGTTTTTCTACTTGTTTTTGGGAACATTGCCTTTCTATAAATTACACGTTCTGCAGAAATTGTCTCATAATTATTATTTCATAATATCCCATGCATTATGTTATGAAAAATGCATATATATGTTCAAAAACAAAGCATGAACAGTTTTAGTAGTTAAAGTATAAATTGGAATTGGTTTAGTTGCTGAGCCACATTTGAAAAAAAAGAGCCGTAATAAAGTCGTTAACAATTTAAGAGGTTTTACTTTTTTAATAAGGCTAGTTGTTACATGTTCACTCTATAACGATGTCCCATATCCTAGTAGCATTGCAGTCCTGGTAACCAAAATTTATCAGTATTTCTATTTGGCTTTGACAGCTCAAATGCAAAGCCCATTTTCTTTAATCATTGACAAATAAGAAGACATCTTCATAATTTTCCTCTTTTTTCTATAGGCTTAGACTAATGAACAGTGCCATTTTTAATGCATAACTCATTCAAAAGCACACCTTAAGTGAGGAATTGTTCATTTACTTGATTCCTTTGCCAGGCTTTGTATTGATATGTACAAATTAATCATTTTACTCACAGTACAAGACTTGTGATCAAACAGTACTATTTTCTTCAAGATAAGAATCTTCGTATTGTAACCAATTTGTACAAAATGTTTTCTAATAACGTCTTATGCCCGTTCTTTTGTAACTACCTTTTGTATTTCCAGTGCATTAAATTTGTATGTGTGGTTTATAGAGAAGAAGCTCTCAAAAAAGGAGGAGAGGGGGGCAGAAAAAAATAGGACTAAGAATAATTTTTAAAGTCATATATAGAGCACTGGAAGGAAAAAAGAACAAAGGTACATCAGAGTAAAAGTAGTAGTAGGGATATTTTGTTTTACTCATCTCTTAAAAGAAAGACTACATTAACAAGGATACAGAGGAAAAAAAAAACAAAGGCAAAATGCCGGTACTAGCCACATATAATTGTTATCTCTCATTATTAAAACTTTATGAAGAGATTCCAAGTAAAGGAAAATATAGCAATATAAGACAGAATTATGCATGTAATAGAAAAATCTCAAGCACTTTATAATTTGCACGAACAGGACTTTAACATTTAAAACCATTTCAAAGACGGCATTAAACAAGGATCAGGAGACTACATGGTAGAAATTTTGGAGAGAGTTCTGGTGCATTATGTTTACACTTGGAAAAAAAAATCTGTCATTTTCCATCTAAAAGTGTAAATCCACTGTTGCAGTTCTAGAACAAAATCTTTTGAAGATGGTTACCTAGTGAGTGGGGTGAACAATGTCTATCTCAACGACATTATGTACCCATTAGAACAAGTGGTTGGTTTCTTTACTGCTCACTTCTCTTCTTAAAGCTACAATGTCAAACTTGCTTTATTATTTTCCTATTTCTTCTCCTCCCTCCACCTGACAGTACTCTGCAATGATGCCAACTAGTTTCATTCCAGTAGCCTATTTTGGGAGCATTTGGGCTTTTGGCACACTGAAGTGATGTTGCTATTTTCTAAAATGCGTTTAAATTGATATTATAGTAAAAGATTGTTACTGAAGCTGATATTGGTGCTTGATTATTTGAACAGTTTCTCATGTAAGTGACATAAACAATTAAGTTACTGCAAAACTGTAATTTGAGTTAATTGTGTTTTCAGGTCTCTGAACAAAATGAATTTCATTACAAGGCTTTCCGCTTTGTGTCTGAGGAAGAGCAAGATGCAACAGAGGCACCAAAGTAGCAGACGACCAGCTGTTCCACTTGGATCACGGATTTTAACTGATCCTTCTAAAGTTTTTGAGCATAACATGTGGTGAGGTGTTTCTTCAAGGCTGAGTTTCATATATTTTTGTATATTATTTACTATGATGAATAATGGTATCTGTGTTTATATTAAACAATAGACTGCCAGAATAGATATGTAAGAGTAGGGCTAAAGAAAACTAAAGAACAGAGAATAATACAAAACACGGAGTAATACAGAAGTGGTAGAAGTATAGAAGAGCATCTAAATCTATCTAGAAAGTACAATAATGTCTACCTAAGGTATCTGGAAGACCGGGGTTTTTTATTTCTACAGTTCGTAACTTAAGAACAAGTAATATTTGATGAGAAGTGGGGAATTTAGAAGCTACATAGGAAATTATTTTCTGTGTAATTAAAAATATTTTTTTGAATTCTGCCACACAATTTCTGAGATCAAGGAGTTAGTAAAATTAGGGTAGGGATTGGATGTGGCTAATGATAACCAATGGGTAATATCATGTAGGAGTGGCAGGTGAAAAGTTTCAGGGATTAAGCTTACTTCGTAAAAGTAATCTGCAGTTCTTGCACCTTCCTCAAAGGTGTTCCCTGGTGGCAGCTGTCAGAACTATTGGACAGGCCTTTGTTTTGAAATGAGGTTTTCAACTTACTGAATTTTTAAAAAACTATTAATCTTTTTAGTAGTACATTTTAGTTAATTGACTTGTTTTACTTTTAATCTCAATTATTTAAAAAGTTTCGCTAAAAATTTTGATGAGTAAAAAAGTCTTATGAGAAGAATGTGACACTGAAGATTGTCCTTTGGTTAATGAAGTGGTATCTTCACTATTCTTTTTAGTCTCTAAATTTGGGCTTATCTCATTACATAAGATCTGTAACTAGATCTGCCACCTATTACAGTTTTCTAAACTGGATGTCCCCAAGACATTGACCCCAACACATACCACCTTAAGGCCAGATCTGGAGTTATCTGTACTTCTATAAGTTGCTTGGTTAAGGAAGCTGGAAGCTTGTTGGTTACAGTGTTAAGAGCTTAAAGTTTATCTCCACGTTTTGTAAATCTGTATGTGGTGTAGTTTGCAAGTGTCTTCCAGGCTCAGTAGTTCCTCATAGGTGGAAAAATCTTTGTGTGAACGTGGATTCAAATGTAGGCTATACAGTCAAGGTAGGGAAAGATTTTAAGAAAAAGACCACCCTTTTTCCATAACATTGTGCCTTGACAAAACTTTTTTTCATTTTTAAATTCCTTTCCAAATAACTAATCATGTGTAGCTTCTGTTTTCTTGCTAGTGTTCAGTGACAGTCTAATACAGAATTATCAGACTATGATGCAGGTGGTTGCAATGGATTGTGAAGATGGGATTGGAAGGAACAGGGTTGTTCAGAAAATGAATCTTCAGATGAATCCATGTAGCTCAAAAGAGAAAACAAGTGAAACTCAGTTGGAGCAGAGGTTGCAGTGGGAAAGGTCTTGATAAATCAAGAACCTGGCTATGAAGTGGGGAAGGTCCTTGGGTCTGACGCTTGCTGAATCAGCAAGGTTCTCACTAGAGAGACAAGGGGGATCAGGATGACTGGTAGTTGAGCTGAATAGTAGGTAATGCAGTGGGAGCATAGGAATTTCATCTTCCCTAGCATTGATGTATGAGGATTTATGTCCTTTTGGTTTCCAATTATCATCTTTGGTACTTCATAAAGTGGCATCCTTCTTTTTGCCTGTGTGAATTGGCAGGGAGCCAAGAGCTGCTACCATTGCTGCTAGGAATATTAAGCAAATTGAATTTAGGAACTAATGCTTTAGATATTTGCTGTGGTGCTTTTCTGTCATTTTGAGAGAGGAGCAATGAATAATGCTAAACATTGGAGCAAACAATGTCTGCTTCTATTCACGTTTGTAATTGGCATAGTTTTTGCATGTTAGTTTTCAGAGAAAAATAAACCCAATGTTAGCAAACAAGTTAATGCAAGAGGACTAAGTTGAATAACCTGCACTGAAAGTAGGATTGCTTGATCACATGTCAGACTTGCTCATGTTAACAGCTCCTGGTGTGGTTAAAATGGATAGCTTGCTTTGCTGCTGTCATTGTTCAGCTTAAAACACTTCTGCATTTAAACACTTCTGTGCTTAGAATTCTTCTGTATTCTGTGTTCCTGCCAGCTTGTATTGCTGAAAGAGCTGCCTCATTTCAAGCATCCAAGCTATGTAAATAGTTTGCACAAGAACTAGGCTATGTCCCCTCTTCTGCAGATTTTGATAGAGAGGCACTGCTGCAGTCCTGTTGTTTGGAGTCTTCCATGTAGAAATTTCCAGCAAGGAGATGAAAGATCTTTCTTCAGCTTTATGCAACTTCCATGGAGGGACAAGCGGAAAAAAAGTTGTTAATGGTGATGGTGGACCTAAGGCACCTATTGTGCTGTGTGTAGAGCCCTTAAAGGTTCTGACAGACACATGATGATGGATTAAAATGGATCAGCTAAAGCTTATACCACAGCGAGTCATCTGTCAGAAGGGCTGACTGTATATTATTGACATCTGAATAGTCCTTGGTTTCAGCTTGCTAGAATAGGTGGTCAAAATCAGTGATTGCAGCGAGGGAGGCAAGTCTTCCCAAGAGGATGGCTGCCTAGAAATGTTTTGGTCATTTGGTTTTATTCTACTACCACACGTCTGTCAGAGCCTTGATGCTGCACAGGAACATTTGGTTTACAAACAAATACAGGAAGGGGAGAGGCAACCTGCTGAGGACAATAATGAGAAATATTTCAGTAGAGATGCGGAAATCAAGTCTGAGTCAAGCAGACAAATACATACCAATTTGTCTCCCACAATTAGCAAAAGAGGAACAGTGAAGGTCTAACAATTAAATTACCTGTATGTCACCAAGCGTGGAACAGGAAGATACTCGTTAGCTTTTAGAGACAATCAACTCTCTTCAAGTTGGCACCTGTTCCTTTTCCCATAGTAACCAATGGAATTTTGGTCAAGGGCTTTCAGTTAATTGATTTCAGTAGGATTAGAATCTCATGGGTTACTTGAATTACATTACATAATTTAATCTGATTTCTGAAACTGTTCAGACTGGACGATTTGGAGGGACAGCTAATTTCCTTTTAAAAGCTGCAAATAGCACATTTTTGGGCATTCGCTATCATGGCCTGATCCAAACACAGAATCATCAAGGAAGATGGTTTAGTCATCAGAGATAGATCTTGGCTTGGTTCTGTGACCATTTAATGGATAAAAATAACATTTAGTGAACCCCTTTACACAAATATGGATAGCATAAACTCTGGAACCATTGTAGAACTACTTGTCTTTTCTTAGGAATGTCTGATTCTTTTATCTAAATGTTCCCCATTTCTGTTCCTCCAATAAGTAAGATCCTGTCCATCAATTCCACCTATTCCACTTGAATAGGCAGATTATGCTGCCTGTTTCAGGAACAGCTGATTCCTTTGCTAAATAGTCTTTGTTCCTCATTATAAACAATAGTAAGGTGAGAAGGTATTTGTTGATAGGTCTATTATTATATCTATTATAGCTAAACACAGTCCTAATTATTAGTCCTGGTGATTCTGTGATAATGGGGCACTCAGAAGCATTCCTGTAAGACATACATGTTAATCCTATTATTAAGACAAAAAATGCATACTACTGCAGCCTCTTTACAGTTGGAAGATTTTTCTTAATCACTTGAGTTTTACCTAACTAGTAAATTAATTATTTTTTTATCTATCACACACTGAAATTTATTTTTTAACTGTCAGTCTTCTTGTGGCCATTTACTTGCATTCAAAAAGAAAATATATTTGAGAAAGTGTTAGTTAATTTGTGACTGTTTTCTCTGGGCAAAAATATTATTAAAAATCCTATTTAAAGGCTATCTCTTCAACTGCCTTTTGCAGGGACCACATGCAGTGGTCACAAGAAGAGGAGGAGAATGCCAAAGAAAAAGCAGCAGAGAATTCGCTTGTGAAAGTCCAGTGGGAAGACCAAGGTAACAAATGCATAACAACTTGGAAAAAAAATCCCATTTTAATGCTATTTATTAAAGCTTTTAACAGTGTTTTAAGATCCGAGAACACTCTTCTTGTTTCTACGTTA
The DNA here is from genome assembly GCA_033459285.1 of Clamator glandarius. Taxonomy (NCBI): domain Eukaryota; kingdom Metazoa; phylum Chordata; class Aves; order Cuculiformes; family Cuculidae; genus Clamator; species Clamator glandarius. Next base: position 2,629,716 of record JAUNZM010000121.1, on the reverse strand, counting down.
TAAATTTGCTGTTTAGCGGGTTTTTTTCATAGAATCATAGAATAACCAGGTTGGAAGAGACCCACCGGATCATCGAGTCCACCCTCTCCTATCAAACACTAAACCGTGCCCCTTAACACCTCGCCCACCCGTGCTTTAAACACCTCCAGGGAAGGTGACTCAACCCCCTCCCTGGGCAGCCTGTTCCAGTGCCCAATGACCCTTTCCATGAAAAATTTTTTCATAATGTCCAGCCTAAATCTCCCCTGCCGGAGCTTGAGGCCATTCCCTCTCGTCCTGTCTCCTGTCACTTGGGGGCCCAGAATGGGACACAGTACTCGAGGTGCGGTCTCACCAGTGCCGAGTACGGAGGGAGAATAACCTCCCTGGACATGCTGGTCACGCCATTTCTGATCCAAGCCAAGATGCCATTGGCCTTCTTGGCCACCTGGGCACACTGCTGGCTCATGTTCAGTCGGCTGTCAACCAACACCCCCAGGTCCTTCTCCTCCAGGCAGCTTTCTAGACAGACTTCTCCTAGTCTGTAGCTGCATAGGGTTGTTGTGCCCCAAGTGAAGGACCCGGCATTTGGCCTTGTTAAACCTCATGCCATTGGACTCTGCCCAGTGGTCAAGCCTGTCCAGATCCCTTTGCAGAGCCTCCCGACCCTCCAGCAGATCCGCACTTCCACCCAGCTTGGTGTCATCTGCAAACTTGCTAAGGGTGCACTCGATGCCTTCATCCAGGTCATTGATAAAGACATTGAACAGGGCTGGACCCAGCACTGAGCCCTGGGGAACCCCACTTGTAACGGGCCTCCAGCTGGATTTAACACCATTTCCCAGCACTCTCTGGGCCCGGCCATCCAACCAGTTTTCCACCCAGGAGAGTGTGCGCCTGTCCAGGCCAGAGGCCGACAGTTTCTGAAGCAGAATGCTGTGAGAGACTGTATCATAAGCTTTACTAAAGTCCAGGAAGATACATCCACAGCCTTTCCCTCGTCCAAGAGTTTAGTCACTTGGTCATAGAAGGTGATCAGATTACTCTGGCAAGACCTGCCTTTCATGAACCCGTGTTGACTGGGCCTGATCACCTGGTTCTCTTGCAAGTGCTTCTTGATCACACTCAAGATCACCCACTCCATGACTTTCCCTGGTACTGAGGTCAGACTGACAGGCCTGTAGTTCCCTGGATTCTGCCTGTGACCCTTCTTGTAGATGGACACAACATCAGCCAGCCTCCAGTCCAGTGGAACTTCCCCAGTCTTCCAGGACTGTTGGAAGATGATGGAAAGGGGTTTGGCCAGCACATTCACTAGCTCCTTCAGTACCCTCGGGTGAATCCCCTCTGGCCCCATAGACTTGTGGGCTTCTAGTCGGGCTAGCAGGGCTCTGACCACCTCCACTTGGACCATGGGAGCCTCATTTTGTTCCTCTGGCTCCTGGGTTTGTACAGAAAGGGAACAACTTTCTTTACAATTAAAGACTGAGGCAAAGAAGGCATTAAGTACCTCAGCCTTTTCCTCATCCCCCGTCACAGTTGCTGCTTCTGCATCCAACAGGGACTGTATGGTCTCCCTAGTCCTCCTTTTATTATTTATATATTTATAGAAAGATTTTTTGTTATCTTTCACCAATTTTGCCAATTTGATTTCTAGTTGAGCCTTAGCTCTTCTAATTTTTTCTCTACACAATCTCACTTCCCTCTTGTAGTCCACCCAAGAGGCCTGTCCCCTCTTCCAGAGCCCATAAACGTTCCTCTTCTTGATATCACTCAAGATCTCCCTGTTCAACCAAGCTGTTTTTTTCCCCTGCCGGCTTTTTTTCCGGAACATGGGGATGGCTTTCTCCTGAGCCACTAGGATCTCCATTTTGAAGAGCTCTCAGCCCTCATGGGCTCCCTTGCCCTTAAGCACTGTCTCCCATGAGACTTTACCAACCAGTCTGCCCTCTGGAAATTTAGTGCTACTGTCCTGCTAACCACCCTCTTCACTTCACCTAGAACTGAAAACCCTATCATCTCATGATCACTTAGTCCTAGGGGTCCTCCTACTGCCACATCCCCCACAAGGCCTTCTCTGTTCACAAACAGCAGGTCCAGGAGGGCACCTTCCCTTGTCAGTTCATTCACCAGCTGTGCAAGGAAGTTGTCTTACACACATTCCAGGAACCTCCTAGACTGCTTCCTTTCTGCTCTATTGTACTTCCAGCAGATATCTGGAAGATTGAAGTCTCCCACAAGAACAAGAGGCACTGATCTAGAGATTAACCCCAGCTGTTTATAGAAGAGCTCACCAGCTGCTTCTCCTTGGCTGGGTGGCCTGTAACAGACTCCCAACACAAAATCTACCTTCTTATGGGCTCCTCTGATTCTAACCCACAGGCACTCAATCTCTTCATTGCCACAATCCATCTCAATAGCATCCAAGTCCTCCCTTACAAAGAGGGCTACCCTGCCTCCTCTCCTTCCCTTCCTATCCCTCCTGAAGAGTTTGTACCCCACCATATCTGTACCCCAGTTATATGAGTCATCCCACCATGTTTCCGTGATGGCAATGACATCATAGGCTCCTTGCCCTACAACAGCTTCCAGTCTTCCTTCTTATTTCCCATGCTGTGTACATTGGTGTAAATGCACTTCAACTGAGCTGCCGATCCTTCAGGCGTCTTAGAGGGAACAGAGTTCATTCCCAATTGCCTGGTAACTGGAGTAGCTATCACCAGAGCGCTCATATCTCCCTTACCACCCCCATGTGTGTTCACCCCCACTTTCTGTGTGGTGCTGTACTGGTGGTCATCTCCAGCACAACCTCTCTGAATCATCAGTGCCCCACGTCCAGGCTCGCTCCTGTCTAGCCTGGTCTCAATCCCCTCCCCCTTCACATCTACTTTAAAGCTCGATCTATGAGCTTAGCTAAGTTCTTAGCAAGGGCTTTAGCCCCCCTAGGCGACCCACGTGTCCCAACCTTAGCAGCAGAGTTTGGGGGTGCATAAGCCACCCCATGATTAAAGAAGCCAAAGCCCCTTTCCTCACACCAGGCTCGGAGCCAGGCATTAATCGAATTCTTCTTCCTGACTTCCTGCTCCTCTCTGTTTAGCCTTGGGATGGAGCAGAATACTATCTGAGCCCCAGAGCCCTCTATCATTTTCCTGATGGCCCTGAAGTCTTTCTTGATGGCTTTGGTCTTTCTGTTAACTAAATCATCACCACCAGTTTGGACTACTATCAGAGGATAGTAGTCTGTCTCGTGGACCAGGGAAGGAAGTTTTCTAGCTACCTCCTTCACTGATGCCCCCAGTTAGCAGCAGACCTCTCTGTGGAGCGGGTCCGGTCTGCAAATGGGTCCCTCCATTCCTTTTAGGAGAGAGTCCCCTACAACAATCACCTTCCTCTTCCTCTTAATGGAGGATGGTTTTATCTTTTTCTGAGGATGGTGCGGCCTAGGGAAAGATTCTAGGCTGTGGGAGCCATCATCCTCATTTTCAGGACAGGATTCCACCTGCAGCACATGGTACTTGTTCACCAGGGGGATCTGGGGTTTTGTTGTCTGGTTGAGGGGAGCAGGTTTCCTTCATCTGGCAGGAACTTGCTGCCATTCCCCATCTCTTGTTCCCCCAACCTTGCAGTTAGCAGGTGGGTGGTGTTTGGAAGTACCAGCTCCAGCAGGCTGCTGAGTGAGTGAGAGGGCACTGCTCCACTGGTCTATCTCCCTCTCACACTCCCTGATGGTCCTCAGCCTCTTCACCTCCTCCCTTAATTCCTCCACCATACAATGGAGTTCCCCCACTCGAGTGCAGCTTTCACAAGTGGAGCCAGTGACTGAGGCACGAGCTGGTGTGCGAGGGGGGCACTGTCTGCAGCTCGGGGTCTGGGTAGCTGCATGCACCCACTGGGGCTCCGTCTGGGTGGCAGCTTCCATCATGCTTGGTGCAGCCTTAATCTTCTGATGGGCAGCCCCCATGGTTCTCAGTCCCTTCTGGCCGTGCTCCAGCCCCTCCCTGCTCGAACTGCCACTCAAACTGCCCTGTTTTAACGTGCCCCGCTCCGCCCGTGCTCCCTAAGGGCCGTTTAAATCCCCCGCGGTAGCTCCCGGCACCGCCCCTCCCGTCAGGCCCCGCGCGGGAGCGGCCGTTGAGCCGGGAGCCCAGCGCCGACCCCCGAACGAGTTTTTTAGGCTTTTCCCAGCTCAGGAAAGCGCCACACCGGCACAGAACTCACTGTCCCGTCGCTGGATGCAGCTGTAAAAGCTGCATCCAGCTCCTCTGTTGCCTCAAAAGATTGTGTTTTTATAGCAATTCCATTACTTGAGCAATTTTGCATTTGCAGGCAACAAGTTCTATCTAAACAAAGTCCAACAGTGTGATGCAGTTGTAAGTTCTGGGTCCTTTTGCTGTTCTTCAGAATAAACTCTTACCTTGCAGGACTTGTTACTTCATCGAAGGGAATGCATTTGCACCCAGCTGAGATTCTGGGGATGAAAGTTCCCACATACAATATTCAAATGCTTTTTAGTGATTTGTGGACCGTTCAGAGAGCTAATGTTCGTACATTGCACCATATTTCAGTTAAATGCTGTGAAAGCTGCACTAATCCCAGCTGGGCCCAGCTTGCTGCCTTGCCCGGGCTGAGCTGAGAGTGCTTCAGGAAGCTGCGTGTTCTCTTTGTGTGGAAGGAGTTCCAATACATCATGCAGAGTCTGCTCTGTAAATGATTAGAAAATTTTTTGTCTGTCTTCAGAAGGGAAACTTAACGTATTCTGCATTTCTGAAGAATGTTAGGTCTAGATTCAAATTGGCAAACTAAACATTAGACTAAACTCTAGGATAGTTATGTATGCTAAAGTTGAGTGTCAGCTTGATGGTAACAGAGAAGACTGAATTCTTAATTTGTTCCTTTATTAGAAAGATGTTCTGGAAACCATAACTTGGGTGTCTTGGGCCTTAATTTACTTAGCATGTCTTGAAGCTATCAAATTAGGTAGTGTCATTATGATCCTGTGCTCAGCTTCATTGATGTAACTAGGGCACGTGTTGGAGTTTACTTAAATTAGCTGTGAATGTGTCTTGGATTGTATGCCATTCATCACTTTGAATGCTCTGGGATTGTTATTCTGCCCTTTGCTGTTACCTCTTGCATTCTCTATCAAAATACAGGAGTACAATGTTTGGTTTTCAAAAATAACATTTAATATTTCCATTTGGTTTGTATAAGAAGTTGAAAAAGAGTTCATAATTGGAAAGTAAGCTGTATAACGACGTGGCTCACAGAACCTTTAGTTCTTCATCTACAATCAATTAGAAGTTAGTTTGTGCTGGTGAGAAATGGAATAATCAGGCATTTGTCTCTTGCCAAGGAATACAAGAATCCAAGGACATTTCCTATGAATACTCCTCTGTTCAAAACTTGAATAGGTGAGCATTGCTGATAGTGTTCCTTCAGAAAGCTTCAGCTTTATTCTGCAAGTGAAAGTACATTTTGTCCTATTTGTGTAAACAATGAACTAGACTGAAGCTAACGAGCAGGTTATTTTAGGGCCTTGGAAGCTACAGAAAGGGGAAAAAGACAAGACAGATTTCAACAATACTATTATGTCACTGAAAGAGAATAGTTCTGGTGAGCCTGGTTCTGACCAGGGAAGTTAAACTGAATGAACTCATGATACCACCTTTAGGAATTTGATTTTTCTTATTAGCATGTCCGGTTTCTTCTCAGGCATACCTATTAATATTGAAAGATTCTGTTAAGGAGAAAAATCAGTTGGCTAAGTAAGGGATTTTTTTTTTCTCAGAAACTTATATGTTCAGTAGTTTTGCAATTTTTAGATGCCTTGGAAGATCTGATAGTCAGGCTACTTAAATATGCAAATGAAACAAAAAATTGATAATAATACTCTGCACCTGGTTATTACACGGTGGAGCAGGCAGTGAAAGTATGGAAAGTAAATTGTTCTTTCGCTTGAACTTATGTAATACCCTACCAATATGGTTTGAAAGGCTGACTTCAGCCATTGCTTTCCTTTGATTCTGAAATCCAAATAGCTTAATGGGAATTTTAGTGGTTCTCAGCAGACTTGTAGAAAAGTAGTGGCAGTAACAAGGGGTGATAATGATTTAAGAACCTTTTTAGGAGAAGATTTGTTTTTTATAGTGAAGCTGAGCACTCGATGAATGTGCAGCATACACTGCTGAAATCTGAAATATAGGACCTCAATCAGCTCTACACTTATATTATAAAACAAGTCTGTACAATTACTCTGCATGGCTGGGTGCTGCCCTTTAATAATAAAGTTGGATGTATTAAATGTTAAATTTAAAAAATTATGCGGATTTCTAGGACAAGGCATTCTGCCACCTCCTTGCCACTTCCCACTGCCTGTCTGTGTCTCTAATGATAATTCTCAGCCTTGTTTATCTTTGACAAACTGTAGCAGTTTAGGAAATAATATGTTAAGATTTAAGTGAGAGCAGTAGGAGAAATGCACCATGTATTTATTCAGTGCCTTTATATTACAAGAACTAATGGGTTGGTGTAAGAGAGTAGGGGCAAAATAAAAAAGGCAACACATTACATGATATACACTTAGCAAGAAGTGCCAAGGGTAACAAGAAACAGTTATGTAAATGCTTTGGGAATGAGAGGGAAAAAAAACAAGAAAAAGATTTGGTTTCGTACTTGGGTGGGATGAGGAAGGGAAACCCATCAACAAAAGGGACATTGAAAAAGCTGTAATTCTTATCTTTTTATCAGCCTTGCTTTGAAAGAGTTAGCTGCAGCTCAGTGACTAGGACAATTAGTGCTGGTTAGAAGGAGGAAAGATCTTGTTCTCTTACTGAGAAAGAACAGGCTACCAAGTACATCCATAGAGTACATGGATGACTGGGAAAGCAGAAAAGAGTGTATTTACTTTTTCAAAAAGGGAGATGGGAAAATAGAAGAGTCAGATAATTAGTTTTAATTCCTGGAAAAATGCTGGAAGAGATAATCCAGAGCTTGCAGACACTGGGTTTGGAAGAAAAAAGGAGATGAATACTGGCCAACAAATATTTTTCAAGAATAAATCATGTGAAATCAAGCTAATTTCCTTCTTGGAGAAGGTTAGAAGCCCTGGGGATAAGGGGAAAAACAGCAAATGTCCTGAAATTTATCCTTAGTCAGGCTTCTGACTTGCTTTACTTGACATTTTCGTAAGCAAATTAGGCAAGCGAGAGCTAAAGAAACTGCTTTTGGGTGAATGAAAGAGAGATCCTTTCAGAATGGAAGGCTCTGCTGGGCAGAGAAGCATTTTGTTCCATGTCCAGTTTTGCATGGTATTTTCATTAGTAACCTCAGGAAATGGGAGACTTGAAGGTGATATTGAGGGAAGAGATGTTTCAAGTGCGGTAAAGGACAGGATTAGAATTCAGAAAGATCTGGACAAATGTTGGGGAAAAGGGGATCTGAAAGTTCTAAAATTGCTAAAAATAAATTTTGCTAAAAATAAATGCACAATACTTTGCTTAGTCAAAAAAATACCAGGTTCTGGAACAATTGGCTAGGTAGTCATTTTGCAGAAGAAGATCTGAGTGTTGTGGTGAATCAGCAGCTGAATCAGCAGTGTCATGCTGTTGCAAAATGGCAAGCTGGGAGTTATAAACAGGGTTACAGCCTGTAAGCCTCATAAAATATTCCTTTTGCTCTGCATTGATAATGCCTTTACCAGAACACAGCAGCAAAAAGTAGTAAAACAAATGAAGAGAATCTAGAGAAGAAAAATGAAAATTCTCAGTCATCTAAATGCCATGACTTCTGTGGAAAGCAGAAGACAGTTTGGATAATCTAGAAGAGAGATTGTTTATGGGAGACACTGTAAAAGACCTCAGATAAGTAAATAGGTGTTGCTAAGAGAAGTGAGGAATTTTTGCTTTATTTGCTTGGTTAATGGGACAAGAATTACAGAACTTAAATTACAATAAGGGAATTCCAGATTAGGTAGTGGAAAAGGTTTCTAACTGTACAGATGGTGAAGGACAGTAATATATTACTGATGAAAGTTGTCAAACCTATGTGAAAGGTGGTATTTTAGGAACAAGCTGGACAAATTTCTGTGGAGAGGGTTATGAATTCCCTGACTGTGTGAAATCCCTTCCAGTACTATTCTTTGATATTCAGTTAGAATGTTTTATGAATTAGAAGTTTACACAAAGTTCTATTCTAAGACTCTCTAATGTAAGAAAACCAGTATGTTGCTTCTGACTGTATTGTTTTTTGTCTAAACAGCATTGTTAAGAGTGAATTACTGTCTATTGTCTACGCAGTAGCATTCATCACTCCAGTTAATAGAACTGGATTTCTAATTGGTGGGGGTTTTGAGAGGTGATGAGCTACCAACAAAGTTGCAATTTCATAAATTGTGAAATTAATTTCAATTTAGTATTTCTTAAATAGAAAAAACGTGGAGAATATTTAATTTAAAAGAAGCATTGCTTTCATAATTTGAGTCATGAAAGCTTGTCTAAGCAAATTACGATTGCGTGTTTGGGTGGTGCTGTTCTATTATGTCACTATATTTGAAAAAAAAGATGATGCAGAAAGCCTGTCTGCCCCATCCCAAGTGACATAAAATCTAATTAAGCCCTCATGGGAGTTATTTTGAGAACATATTAAGGTAAGACCCCAAACCCATGTATTTGTATTTAAATGTGTACGATGTGGGAAACTATGGGGTTTTTAAACTGTAAATTTGGGATCCAAATTCAATGTTGCTTTGTTATATCTTGTAGCTAAGCTCATATTCATGTGTTTTGTTTTAATTTCAGATAAATATGAGAGAGAAGCTAGTAGATATTGGAATGAATTTTACAAGACTCATAAAAGTAACTTTTTCAAGGATCGGAATTGGCTATTTCTGGAATTTCCAGAAATTCTTCCAGAACAAAAGAGAGAAGAGTTGAAATCAGAAGGAAGATCTTCAGAAAACACAAAAATGAATAGTACAAACAGTTTTTCACACAAAAAAGAGATTTGTGAGGAAGGAGAAAAATATTGCAGGAAGAATTATGAAGGTGGTTCTACTTCTGCTCAAGGAAATTCATGTAATAAAAACCAAGCAGAATCACTTACTGACAATCCACAAGGTGCAAACTGTGGAGAAAAGCTTGGCAGTCTAGAATCCTTCCCTGGTAGTGGTGCCACTTACAGAATACTAGAGGTAATGCACTGCAAATGTTCATGCAGAACTTAACTTAAATGCTCAAAAGTCTTATCAGGACAGTTAGTAACTATCAAGAAAGTAAACACTTAGAATTTGACATATTACATTCATTTATGGTAGAAAGTTTAAGAGAAACCTAGGATCTGGGCTCTGTTTTCCCTTTAAAGTTTCTCTCAAATCAAAGCTTTGGTCAGATTGGTGGGGTTTCCCCAGCCCCTAGTGGAAGTGGGGTTTCATGTTTCCTAAGGAAAGTTATGTCTTAACGTGCTCTGTTCTTAAATTACTCTGCTTAAAGTCCAAGTACTTGATGCATTCTCACCAAATGGTGAAATTGGACAAGAATGTCGAGTTTTCGTGTACAGTTTGAGAGATGGATTCTCTCTTAACATTAGAAAGACATTGAGGGGAAAGAGATCTTAGAAATATTTGGAAATTGTGGTACGAGCTGTTTATACCTTTTCTGTCCAATGTCTTCAAGTTCAGTGGATCCTATCCACCAACTAATTTAAGACAAAAATAAAAGAATATGAGGTTTTATTTGCTCGTTTATTTTACCTTTTTATTTTTCTCCTTATTTTAGGTTGGTTGTGGTGCTGGAAACAGTGTCTTTCCTATTTTGAAAATTCTGTGGTACGTAGTGCTGGATTTTAAAATGCAAGCATTTTATTCTCCCTTCCTTGACTTCTTAAAATATTGGTGATAGGCCAGTGCTGCAGGAAATGTTGAGTGGACTGTTTTACAACCCTGAAATTCTGATTGCTAGTAGACCACAGATAATGTTGATAGACTCCTCATACTGGTCAATCCTGCTCTTAGGGGGACCATATTTGCTGACAAAGTTTGTCTTTAGGTGCATTCAGGCTGATTTCTTGTAGTTAATCTCAGGCCAGTGAAATATTCTCTTGTCTTATATGTCACCATGAAGCTACCAAATACCTCTTCAAAAGGCCAAAATTAGAGACAGTAGATTTTGGTGTGTGATCTACTCATAAGAAATTGTATTATTTCTGAATTTGTCTGGTAGTCTTTGTCATATTGCTTCAGGTTTTAGTGTCAAGGAAGGCACAAGTCCTGTATTGCATTACTTAATTCCTTGAAACATCTTAATCTACTTAGCTTCTGATTTCAGAAAAAGCTGTTATGACAGCATGTCCTCCCTTCCATTTAGGCAGGAGGGTTTTATTGGAAAGTCTATGTATGTATCAAGGGTTGAGATAGATTTCTTTTTATTCGTGCCTCCAAGAGCTTGAATATGGCACAATTAGTTATTCTATAAATGAATTCTGATTGCTAGCATCAGTGCTATACAAAAAATACTCCATTTTGCAGATATGGAAACAGAAAGCGGAAGTCTAGTGACACACCAGGGTCATACATGAAACTTATTAGTGTTAGTAATGCATCTTCATCCTACAATAAATGCTTTGCTTTAGACAGCATGTAATGAAAGGGGAGCCGTGTTTCAAATGAAAAGTTCAGAAAGTAACACTACGTAGGGAAAAGATATCAGGTGTCTGTATTAAAAAAGACAAGATAAACTTCTTATTTTCCCCACAGGAGTCATTAGTCATAGGTTGATATTTCTGAAAATTAAGAATCCAGTCAATTAGGTATATTTTCCTGGAGTTCTTTATTCTTATGCAAATCCTTCAGTCAGTCATATTGGTTGGTACAGTGAACAACTCGTGCATTTGTCTTGTATATGTCCTGATGGAAACATCTCTTATCTCTTAGCACTCCTAACTTTATCGCACATTTGGGTTTACTCTGAATTTAATGTAAAACTCACCTTTTGTATGCATATAAAAAGAAGCCAGTGTCAAGCATGAGTGTAGCCTGGCTACAAAAAAAATTTCCACTTAGGCTTGTAATGTAACTTTTAAACTCCTTCCTATTACTACTTTTTAATACAATGCATCCTGAAATCACCATCCAGATCAAGGTGTGTCTTTGTTTTAAGTTGACTTTATACATAGCTACTATTCTGCTCTAAAAAAATTGAAATAACACCATAACAGTTCAGTCAGCGTAACCTTTTCCTAAGGACTGGCTGGGTCCAAAGCCTGGCTGCTTGTCCTTATCCATGATAAATGCGTAAACTAATCAACTCTCATTGTGAGCACAGAGCTGACAGAGGTTTTGTTCAGCAACAAGGATGGAATATGTTTTGGTCCACCAGCGTTCTCCTGTTGAGCCTTCAGCTATGTATACTGTGAGATCTTCTAGGCATTGCCAGAGATCATTAATTTCCTTTCTAAAGAAACTGCCTGTCCAAAATCTCAGATTTTTTTTTTTTTTTTTGAGAGATCATGAGTTGACCATGGGTCATCCCTCAGCAGGTTTTGAGAAGCTTGCTCAGTTTCTCTCAGAAGTGGTTTTTAGAGGTAAAAATAATTTATCCCTGGAGCTAGTAGATCTGATAAATGGTATGAGGAAATTTGCAGCTGGCTTAGTCTTGGATAGGAAAGGAAGGGAAAACAGCAATACAGGAAATTCTTATTCATCTGGGCTTGCAAAACAAAGGGGATAATGGAGGGAAAAACCCAATACTGCTTAATCTAATAAACAGCACAGCAAGAAGGCTTATGGGAACCCAAACCTCTACAGAGCTATGGATGACTTCTGCAACAGCCCACCCCTGCCCAAATCCTATTGCTAATTAAACTGCATATGTGGGCTAATGATAGAGACTTAATGCAATGCTTCAGTAAAAAAATGTGACCTTTTAAAGTGCATTTATGTAATACGGCACCAGCACATTGTCATCAATCCTAGCAGCCCTCTGTCACCTTCTTTCTTTTCGTTTTCACTTCCTCCCTGACAAGGCTATAATTCTCCTTTTTTATGCTAACTGCCTGTTGATATTCTTATGAATTTGTCTGCCCTATTGGTTCATTACAACCTATGTAGCTTTCTATGTGCCAGACATCAATAAGGCATGCTTGATCAAACCTGTGGAGAACCCCAAAAGGCCCTCTCTAGTTCCATGAAGACTAACGCTGACTTTAATCTTTTACAATAACAATTTTTTAACTGATGTTGGGTTTGTTTTCATAGCAATACACCTGGAACCTTTCTATACTGTTGTGATTTTGCTTCAGGAGCAGTGGAGCTGGTGAAGGTAATTCATATGCTTGCTTTAGAGTACCTTATAAGCCTGTAATTCAGGAGGCTGCCAGGAAGCCGCCTTCATGAAAAAGAACATGATGGCTTTGACAACTTTTAACTGAAGTTTTCCATATTCCAAAGAACAAAGTCTTACTCTATGCGAGAGGAATGAATACCATCAGTGAGCTTGCTTCTCAGCTTGAGTAAGATACCAGACAGAATAGGCTTTTATATTCAATGTTTTACAATGCTGAATAATTGAAGAAAAAAAGTTTCTTGAGTCAGGGTAAACGTATTAACTACTAACTGTTCTCACTGTGCCTCTCTTCATCTTTTTCCTGACAGTCACATTCATCCTACAATTCAGCCTGGTGTTCTGCCTTTGTTCATGATGTGTGTGATGATGCTTTACCCTATCCTTTTCCAGATGAGATCCTGGATGTCATTCTCCTTGTCTTTGTGCTCTCTACTATTCATCCTGACAGGTAAATGAAGACTAAAGGGCAAATCAAATGGGTTAAATCAGTTTTATCACTGACGATTGTCAAGAAGATGATCAATCTTTAATTTATTATTTAATAAGCTACAGTATATATAAAGCAAGGTATTTTAAATGCTGTTTCCCATTGTCAGGCTTTAAGAGAAAAGCCTGTCAGGCTAATTCATTAGTGAGACTTCTGTCTCCATCAAAACACAAGGGTTATATTGTAACTATATACATTCCTATTAAAATAAATTACAAATTAAAAACCAGACTCTAATCTTCTAGAAGGAAATTATTTTTAGTATCAAACCAAAACATTCATGATTTAACACCTTACAATGTGTTGGTAAAAACTTAGGTTGCTGATTTAGCCACACACAAATGCTTACGTTACGAAGGCCTTTTAAACCAAAAGGTATTCAGAATTTTGTAATCTGTTTGGATTAAGAAAAGTTGATCTAATTTTCAGGGATAGTTTTATGTTGAGTGCTGTTAGCCTTGTTAGTAATGTCTAATGAACCAAAATTTCCGACTGGAGACTGACTGTTTGTGAAAATGCCCTTTTTTAATGGGAAAATGCAAAAGCGAGCATGTAAGTTAAACTCCTTGACTCTTCCTTTAACCAGCTCATATGAAGGGAAATGTATGCTGTATATGTGATAATACATTTATTACTTTAGGAATGTCATTAAAATGGGCTTGGCAAGCAGAACAGTATTTGCTTGAGTCTGATAACTGTTTCCCTGCCTTAGTTATTAATGATTAGCTTTACAGAAAAATCTTTCACATATAGGATATTACCCCTTCCTGTTTGTTCAGAGATGAGCACATGAGTCATGCAAAGCCTGGGTCCAGATTTCAAAAACAATTCAAGCGGTAGATTTCAGATCTCTAACTGCAGTGATGCTGCCAGGAAGAAATTGGACAATAGAGGCACATTCGTTCAATCGCTTAGCTTGGAGAAGTAGTAATCAGAATTTCTGTCAGAATTTCTGTGGATCTTTTCCTTTTATTCACTTGAGAATGTGTTGGTCTTTTCACTCCCCATGTCAGCGTCTAAGGTCTGACATGGTTGCTTTTGGGTGTGTGTATATGTTTGTGCACATAAAGATCTCCATGTAATTATCTGTGTTGTAAGACCCACTTTCCAAAGATTTGTTAGTTATTACTGTCATCTCATAGAAATAAAATTACTACATAAAGGCAAATGTAATCCAAATTCATCTTGCTCAATATACATTTTTTTCTGGAAACTTTGAAAGTAGGAAATGAAAAAGAAAACCAAGAGAATCATGGTGCAGAAATTATGTACTTTAGAAACCTGGAAAATATACATGGGAGGCACATCTTGGTATCTGCCACCATTGTTACTTAGTGATTTCTCTCCAGGCTGTTGTGTTTGTTTTTTTGATAATTGCTACTCTTGTACCCCATTTTTAACACACTTCAATTCTGCTACAAGGCCTCTCTGAAAGTTTGTTGCAGAGGGATTTAACTTTATTCAAACTACATTATTAATATGCTCTAGTCCCATGGGATGAGATTTCTCAAGGCACTTTCACGTTTTCTGCATGTACATTTTTTTTCAGTATGCACAAAACTTACATTTGTATAGGCAAAATCTGTAATCTGCCTGTCTTGAACAGTCTCTGATTCTTAGGTAGTGCTGCCTTTTCTCTCTCTGGCAGCACACTTGGTTGCCTGTGTTGAGCACGAACAAAGAGGACAACCTTAAAGGGACTTGGCTTCCCCTGAGGGAATTCCATGCTTAAGAGCGTATGCTGCTTTTTGTTCTTGCTTATTTGTTTGTAGATATGATCTTATTTTCAGTTGAACTGCCTCCGAATTCTATCCCTTAAAAATTAAGGCAGAGTGCCTGCATTGCTATTGAGTGAGGACCAAAGACATTAGTGCTCCAGTTCTGACGTTCCTGGGGCAAGGGGCTAAGGCCACCTCAGAGACAGGGATAGTGTAAGGATGTTCTCTTGGTACACCCTAATGGTACACTGATTTTGTAAGATTAAGTAGTGCTTACTCTTCTTTAGCTCTTTTTGGGTACTGCACCCTGCCTTGCCTTTCTATTAATTTTGTATTCAGTCTGGCTCCATGTCTTCTACACAGTCTGTCTGCTTCGCAGTGGGAGGAGGAGTTGAATTAAGGAAGTGGATTTTTCTACCTTGCAGCCCGCCAAGTGCAGACTGCCTTTTTTGATCTTTCATAACTGTGGAAAACTAGAGTCCTATAGTTTATTCTGAAGGAGTGAGGCATACCCAATCCATTATTCATTAGTAACATATTTTGCAGAGTAATGCAAATGTGTTTATAAGAAGCTCCAAGGTAAGGTTAAAAAGAGGAATGAAGATGCTCTGGTCTAGTGAAAGGAAGAGTAGTGTGTATGGTACTTGCTCCTATCATACCTACAGCAGGCTGTTGCAGTCTTGATAAGGAAAAGCTGATGTTAAATACCACAAAGATTCACAAACTTGTCAACATTTTGGAGGATGCAGATTTTCCTTTTCTAGCTAGCAATATCTCCAGATGGGAGTTCTGTTAGATTCGTCTTCTGAGGTGCAGCTCAGATTCTTCTTTCCATCCTCAACCATGAGGCATGGAGATACTGATTTGGTGTGTGTGATTAGTACCTCCATAAAGAAATCAGGTAAGTACCGTCTGCCTTCCAGGTCTTTGATTTGCTTTGTACAGCAGGAAGGCTCAGTCTAGCTTGCCGATGCACAGAGCTAACTCTTCATTCTGCATGACCTCAGATTGCATCAGGGGAGGTTCAGATTAGCCATCAGGAAAAACTTCTTCACCAACAGGGTTATTGGGCACTGGAACAGGCTGCCCAGGGAGGTGATAGAGTCAGCACCCCTGGAGGTGTTTAAAAGATGGGTAGATGAGGTGCTTAGGAGTATGGTTTAGGAGTGGATAGGTATGGTTGGACTTGATGATCTCAAAGGTCTTTTTCAACCAAACAATTCTATGATTGTTTGTCACGTATCTAGTTGTCCCATGTGACCCATATACTCAATCTGTGTTTTATCCATCCTTGAGAGTTTCTTGAAGTGAAGGAGAGGGGCCTTTTTTCTCTTTCCGGAATGTTAGTTACGTTTCCTTTTAAGTTTCTAGTTTAGAGACTTTTTTGTAAAGTTCTTCCTGTTCACTAGTGCCTGGCCTTTTCATAGTAAATGTAGACACATCTTCTCAGTGAAGTTTCAGAAATCTATGTATATTCCAACCATTTAGAAAAAAACAGTCATGTTTACAAATTTTACCTGTATCCCATCTTTTTTTAAGGATGCAAGGGGTTGTAAATAGATTGGCTAAACTACTGAAACCTGGAGGAATGTTGTTATTTCGAGACTACGGAAGATATGATAGAACTCAACTTCGTTTTAAAAAAGGTAATACCTGGACCCATTTGTAGTTCACTGTTTATTTTTTTTTGAAAAAAAACCCCATGCTTTTCATTACTGTTCTAATTTCTTAGGTCATTGCTTGTCAGAAAATTTTTACGTACGAGGAGATGGAACCAGAGTCTATTTCTTTACCAAAGGTATGAAATAGTGTAGTTTTATAGAAAGAGTTGAGTATTTCTCAAGGCTATTTGGGTTGTAAAAGCTGATCTTAGAACAGAAATTTAAATACAGTTTTATTTGCTTTATAAAAAAAATCTCTGTTTTTATGAAGCCCAAAGCTAACTGTGGTACGAAAAATCATTCCCTTTATGTGTGCACTTGTTGCATCTGGGGTCCTGAAAGATTACTTGCAGACATCACTGGAATTCTTCTTCGTCTAAGCATCTTGTGTCTAGTGGTGTGCTCAGATTCTGTTATTTAAAGAAATAATTGATTTCTTTGATAAAATTGAGATAAACATGCTTGGAAGGACAGTTAGTAGCAGTGCTCTGATAGTTTATTGTGCTGTGTTGATGAATCTGTACTGTGAGTCTGCTCTTCATGCAGGAACTAAACTGGAATTTCTGCTTTTGCCCATTCGCTCGCTTGGTTCTGTTGGCTGTCTGCTTAGACTGGTATATTTTAGCCCAACTACTGGAAATCATGAAATAGAGCATCACAGTATTTCATTCATGTTTTCATTTTACCCTTTTTGACTTAGACTCTAAGCAATAGAGATGGATCGGGATTTTTCCCAACCTGAGTAATTTTAGAAGTGAGAATCTGGGGCACATATGGGAAATCACTTGAATTCAAAGAGCATTCTTAGTTTTTAAGTGCTTCTTTTGTTCTTACTCATGACAAAGAAGCTTAAAGTTTTCCAGTGGTGTCTGATAAGGACAAAATTATGTTGGCATTAATGTATGGATTGTCATTTGGCAGGTGAAATAGCTTTATCTTGATAATATGGAAACGGTGACTATGTGGCTTGCATCTGGTTTTCCTTAACTCAGGCATACTGAGCCCTCTCAAGAAGGGGGATCTACAAATGCCATGAATGATAACCAATGTGGTTTGGGCCTCAGCATAACATTTTTTTACTGTAATACTAACGGAGAGCTGTGAAAATTAATTTCTAACAGAACATTTACAAGCAGTTTCCTTGATTTGCCAAATTACAAACCAGATTCAGTTCTATCTTCGGTTGAACTGCAGGTTGTTAATTACTGCATTCTACAAATGTTTGGGTTTCTTTTCTTTTTTTTTTTAATTGCAATAATTCTTCATGTGGGAAAACAGATGAGGTATGGAACATGTTCAACTTGGCTGGATTAACTGAAGTACAGAATTTAGTTGATCGACGATTACAAGTAAACAGGAAGAAAAAAGTGAAAATGCAGCGAGTTTGGATACAAAGCAAGTTCCAGAAACCATTACCATGCTCTCTGAATAATCCTGAAAAACCACAGAAAGGCACCCTTATAGATAATGGTACCATGAACTCCAGAAACTGAAGCAAATTTGAGTATGTGTATTTCCTACAAATCTTGCGTTAGCCACTGAAAAGAAGAAATATATTGAATTTGAATCCTTTCCTGGATTTTTTTTTGTAAATATATGTGGATGAAAATGATCTGGAAAAAAAGGAGAAAGCATTTCTGACTTCTGCTTTATATGCAATAAAGGGGTATGCTTTAATTTATTTATAACTGTGACCAGCCACTATTTTACTTCCTTGAATATGAATAGTTAGTAAGTATAATCACGTATCTTGTTCCTGTTAAAATTCACAATATGTAAAAAGTTTTAGACTGAAGCATAATTGTTTCAGAGATATAGAGAAACAGAATATCTGTTCTCACTATCACTGCAGGCTGTGCCATGTTAATTTCTGAGTCTTGTTTGTTTTAACCACTGTGTATCTCGCAGCTGTATTTCCTCTTTGGGTGAAATTTCTTGATGCATAAATAATGAAGACAAAACCTCTCTGTGATTTGCATGTAAGTTGTTATTTCATACTAACTGCATGTGATGTGCACAGGTATCAGATCAGTAAATGACTGGCATCCCCCACTGTGATTGTCCTAATCCTCTGAGTCTCCCCTTTCCATCTACATGTTCATCAGAAACATGTCAAACTCGAATTTCTATAACAGCTTAGAGACACATACATCATATTTTAAGTGCCTTAGGTTGTAAGCTGAACATCATGTAGAAAGGAATTGCCAAAATGCCAAAACAGTTCTGAAATTAAATAGTTATTAATATTTGCCTGGATAAATACATGCATTATTTTTATTCTGTCAGATACATTGGAAGGGGAGGAGTAAAAAGAGTACAGAGTACATTTTATTATTATCGTTATGGGGTAATCAGACTAAAATGGCAGTCTGCAAGGCAGCTGAGATATTTTTGTTGTTTGCAGACAGAAGTTGGTTTCTTAGGGCCTGGGTCTTAGAAAAAAGACGCAAAAGGTTTTGTCCTGACCCTGTGGAAATACGATAAAATAACAGGACTGTGCTAGTATGTAAAGGGCTTTTAAGAGGAAAACCAAAATGCAAGCAGTGTTTTTGGATGCAGACCATGATAGCTGCTGACCTAGTACTTAAAGATGCCACTTCTGCTATTTAAGTCTAATTTTACAATCAGTTAGCTGCAAGCATTAGAAGGCACTTCAACAAGGATGTAGAATGCATGTTATCTATAACGTGTGTGGGTTTGGGTGCTGTTAATATAGTGACACTCTCAAAATCTCTTTTGTTTTAGTCTGAAGGGTAAGCATGTCACAGCTGACAACCCATTTTTTTGCAAGTTGTTAGCTGGTAAGTTAAGGAAACTGATTGTTTTCTAGAAAAAATAAATAGATTACCTAAGTTAAGATGCTAAGTATCTTCATCCCCTTTGACAAGATGAGAGACCTGGTTCATTTCCATAAACCCAGATCTGTTTCAGAAATGAGGTATGATAAAGGATCTTTGAGTGTGAGGTCTGATCCTGCATTTCTGGTGTATTCTAAACTCCCACTAGAGAAAGATACTGTTTTATTAATTAAGTGGCTTAGGAAGCTCTGGTTAGCAATGGCATTATTGTAACCTGCAATAAAACTCTTCTAGTATAAATCAAAGGTCAAAACATACTATGTTTCTTCAGGCCCTAAGTTTTAAGAAGCTGTAACATCTGCATGGAAATGTTTCATTAGGTTGCTACCCTATACTATTAATTGTGACTTCTGAGTATAGCTTTTAGTCTAGTACACAGCATTTTCAGTTGTAGAATTTTCCAGAGGGGTGATGGTGACGATAAGGTTTTGAGCACTGAGCAGTCTTATTCATGTGTGTGACGTAGATTTTCCGTGTTTGCTTTGGCTCATGCACTGATATGTTGATTCTGGCAAGATTTAATATGCTGACTTGTTATTTTAACAAAAATGTGACATCAGAAGAAACCAAACCCAGAATTCTTTTACAGCCTTGAGCAAAATTGGCTGTTTCTTTTCCACACCTTGCAGCATAAATATTGGCTGCCTCTTTAAGAATAATGGTGCCTGTTTTAGAAGTAATAAGATCAGCTACTATTTGTAAGTGCAGAATATCCACTGTAAAGTGTAACTAGTCTGAACAGCTGTAAGACTGGTAGAAGGGGAAGCGGACAAAGACCTTGTTCCTGATAAGAACTTTTGGATCTGGATAAGACTTTCTGTATTTTGGCTTTGTGACATTTCAGGTTTCAGAAAGCCAAATCAAGGGCATGTTTTTAAAATGCCTTCAAATTATCTGTATTAGTTGGGAAAATTAATATTACAATATTGGCAAAAGAAAGGCAAGTAGAAGTACTGAAAGAAGAGAGATGTAGACAGCTACATGGGAAATGCAGTTTAAAATGGCTTATACTCAATTAATTTCTGGGGGAAAGAACAATTAGAGTATTGTAAAGTGTGCCTAGTATTGAAAAAGGCTGTAAGTTTCACTTTTGAAATCTGAAATTACTTTAAGCAGATCTGAAATCTCTAATAATATAAATTAATAGAAATAAACATTATATAAATACCGAACAATTGCTAATTGCAACTGATTTTGTTGTTATGATTTTTGGGGTGTTTTTTTTCCGTTCAGCATGCCTTTGCCTTCCTATGCTGGTACAGCACTTGTGAATGTATAAAAATGGTGATGTAGAGAAAGACAATCTTGTTAGAATTGAGCTTTGCTTTCACTGGCTTTGGCTTGCTTTATCCAAAGTATGTACTTTTTGCCCATCTCCAGTGGTATTGAATAATATTTATGTACAGGAACACATGAGAGTACTTAGTGTTTTAGCTCTTGCTTTTAGTTTTCAAGCAAGTAAAAGACATATACAAAGTCAAGAAAGTGACCAACCTTTTTTCCTACACTAATTGTGAAGTATCTAGTCAAAACCAGTTAACTGATATTAAAAATGTTGATTTTTTTATTTCCCCCAGCAAAACCAAGTGTGTGTGCCCTATCTACAAATTCACTGAATCTGAAGAGGACAACCAAAATGCAAGGCATTGGGGAGACAGCAGGAACTCTAGTGAGCCTAGGGAAAAGTTTCTTGTATTGGAAACTGCTGTTTCGGGTTTGTCTTTTGCTTGCAACTCGGTTAATCTGCAGATTCTGCTCTTTAATAAACTGACTAAAAATTTGTAACAAACCATCCAGAAATTTGTATTAAACACCAGTGGAAATCACTGGAGACAAACTTTGCTACTTCATTTTGATTTGTGGTGTGATCACTGTTCCGCTGTGCTCTTTGATCTGTTGACATATCCCTGATTTCCCTTTTTTCCTGTGCATAGTAGACATTAAGCAGTTTCCACAGGAGTTACATACACAAACATTTGCAGTAAAGTTTGCTGGCTGCGTTATTTCTGGGATCAAAGCAAGAATTTTATTTCCTTCTGTACAGAACAGATTGCTTTTTGGTTTTGTGTGAACGCAATGATTGTTTAGATGCTAAATTAATATAGTGGTATTGCTTTGTTTTTTATTATTTTAAGCCAAATATACCTTCATGTATATTGTTTGTACTTGCAGTGATAATGGTAGATCATACATAAGCCATTTCTTCTTCGTAGAGCATCTTCATAATGGGTGGTTAAACATTGCTGTTAATAATACAGGTCACTTTGCCTTTCAGTAATTATCTGTAAACTTTGCTCTGTGTTTGAGACAGATTGGATACGAATGGTTTTTTACGTTGGTTATGTGCCAGTTGCCCTCCTCTTGAGAAGCAGCCAGAAATTGGACAAGCCTAAGTCTGCTAAAGGCATTACAGTTAGTGTAGTCTAACTACACAGGGTGCCGTGAGCATCTGAGCAGGTTCTTTGTCATGCCTGGACCAGGCTTTGAGCTGAGAAGAGAACTTCTCTGTCCAGTGACTATCCTCCACGCTTTGCTAGTACCAAGCAACTAAAAGAATAACTTGCCTCGTTTGAAAACCAGAGCAGGTAGGAGGGGAGGAAGATGCAGCTCAAAGGCAGACAAAAGAAGGAGCGAGTGTTTCCTCTCAGAACTGAGGTAAGAAAGAAGCGTGGGTGGACTGACAAAACAGGAAGAGGGAGATGCATAACTGAACAGGGAACTGAGGAAGAGAACACCACGGCCACCATATAGGAAGATGTATAACAGGAAGCAATGCAGCAGGGTGAGTACATTGGTCCTAGGAATGAGTGAAATGAAATAGAGGAGGCAAGAGGAAAACAGAGACTGGTGTGTCACAGAAATAGGGTGAAACCTGGGTAAACAAAGAAGCTGGGGTAGGGATTGGAGGTGGAAAGACCTAACTTTGAAGTCTTTTTCTCCCAAGTGGTACTGTATTTTCACATTGTAGTGTAATATTATAAGTTTTGTCTTTTATCCATATGTGCACAGTTCAATTTATTACAAAGATATAATGTTTCATTTGTTGTACCTCATACGTGCTATGCACATGTGTTTGCAACAGTGCAGGCAGGTTTACGATACACCTGCTTTTGCTTTTTCCTTAGGGAACAATGTCTTTAACTTCTTTCAAGTAGAATTCTGTAGTGACAGAAGCTGTACTCCTAACCTCCTGGGAAGCAAATACAAAAGAATAACAGAAGTGTCTGCGTCCTGATATTGTTCACTAAGGCAGGACAATTAAATTTACTCCATGTGTTCTGATGTCCCATTTAAATTAAGACCACATCTGCAGATTATCACCTTGCAGTGCCTTCCAATCTCAGTTTCTGTTATACTTTCATCTGCTCAGCAGACCTTAAATGAATTTGTATAAACTAGAAATACAATATAAAAGGAAAATAGCAGAATGTTATTTAGGATTTATCTGGGATTACAACAGTCTAGAGAAGGAATATATTCGTTATTTTAAAACACCTTTATGGTTGCAGGGGAGCATTCACCTAAGAGGCTAAAAACTTAGATTCTTTGGGGTATAATTTATATCATCACAAATACCAAATCTAATGTTAGCTTAATGTTAACCAAAGGTATCTTGTCAATTTTTACTTTGAAACAGAAGTTAGCAACAGGATGGTCCTATTTTCATGGATGTTCTATTGATCAAGTTGCTACAATCTTGAAGGAAACATGAAAGATTAAGTAAGCAAGTGAATTAATGACAGCCAAACCCCACTGATGACATATACAATTTAAATGCACAAAGAGCCATCTGAGTATTCCTGTGTATTAAGTTAATAAAAAAACAGATGTGTTGGTATATGCTGCTAGTTATAAAGCAAATCAAAATGTCCTAGAGACATGAAAAAACTTCATATAGAATCAAAGAATCATAAAAATTCCTGAGTTGGAAGGGACTCTCAAGGATCATTGCGTCTAGCTCCTGGCCGTGCATAGGACAACCTCAACATTCACACCATGTGTCTAAAGGCATTGTCCAATTACTTCTGGAATACTGTTGGGCTTGGTACTGTGACCGTTCCTCTGTGGAGCTCTTCCAGTGTTCCACCACCCTCGGGGTGAAGAACTTTTTCCTAGTATCCAACCAAACCTCCCTGGCATATCTTCGTGCCATTCCCTCAGGTCCTATCATTGGTCACCAGAGAGAAAAGCTCAGCGCCAGCTTGGCCTCCCCTTGTGAAGAAGCTATAGACAACAATGAGGTCTCCCATCAGTCTCCTCCAGGCTGGACAGACCAACTGACTTTAGCTGCTTCCCATACAGCTTCCTCTCTAAACCCTCTGTTTGAAGGCAGGTTAGGGAAACCAATCATGAACAATGTGGGGATGGCATATAACATTAGGTTTTAATATTTAGAAGGTAGTTTATCCCTGTACATGATACAAAATGCAGGGCAAATTAGTCAAGTTGGCAAGCAACAAACCTACATTGATAAATATGTACAGCATGCAGTATAAAAAGAGAAGGAATCACAATGTTCACAAGGCTAGAAGATTGATGAGTTACCAAAAAAGAGTTTGTGGGGTGTTTTTTTTTTTGTATTTGTAGAAAGGAAAATCTGCATATTTACTGTAAAAAATTTTTAAATGCCCGCAGTTAAAAAACAAAACAAAAAACCCCAAAATTCCACCACCCTCCCGAAAACCCAGCCCCCAAACCCAACCAACAACAATCCTACAGCCTTTCCCATTACCTTTTGTGAGATGCTAACGTGGCTCAATAGTAGAGCTTGAGAGTAAACAGGAATACCAAATGGGTCGAGTTGGCACAGTTTACTGAATAAAGAAAAGACAGGAACAGGGGCAAAGTAGAAAAAAAAGAGAACATACTAATTGGCATGACAACATGTAGTCCTGTAGCAATCATAGAGCAGTTAGTGTTTTATATAGTGTGACAAATTAAATACAGTGCCTGAGACCAAGAGAGACATCAGTCTTACCACCCTTCCTATCACTGTAAATTGGCATTTGGAAAAGCCAAAACCCAAAAGTAATTGGTTTACTAAAAGCACATACAATTGATTAATTGTGCTTGGGTCAGACTGGCTGTATTGGAGGGTTTCATTGCAGAGCCAACATTAATTTTCTCTTTCTTTAGTGTCAGGCAATCTTTAGCCTCCATTTCCCCCCAAATAACTAGTACTCTTTAAATGGAGGAGCCGCATTTTGAACTTGCATAAAAGGGTTGTTGTGCAGCGTAGGTTTTAGCAGATGGGCTTAGAGAATCTGAACCTACCACTAGTCTTTTATTCTGTGCTAGGAAAAGCTTTGCCATTTTTAATGTGTCTGTTTGCTGCATACCCTATTAAGCACAGTAGTCAGATGTCATTCTCCGGAGTTGGGCAGCTTAGTTTCCAATGACATTGATTACACTCAACAGTGAGAGGATGAGAAAGAGTGGTGGGTGGAGAAGTGAAAAGACAGTGTGAGGCATTTCAAGGAGGAGGTTTCACTCCAGCGCTTGCATGTGGGTGACAATCCCTCTGAGAAACAGTTTTTACTCTGAAGTGGAGCAGAGTTGAATCTCCTGTGTTCACTTCGGGTTTAATTTCCATCCCCGCAAACTACCAGTGCAGCTTGTAGTTAAATGGGCATTTACGTAAAATGAAGAGAAAATAACAGTGGCAAGAAGCTGCATCTTTGAATGAAGCTGTGATTTCATGGAGAGAGAGACTGGCGTGTTAATCCCTGTCATAAATGGATGTAATTCTCAATGACAATGCTAAGCCTGTTTATACAGGGTCTGAGCTAAATCCAAAGATGATACATAATGCTGTTCAAAATCAATCATTTAATCCTTTTAAAATTTTTGTCGTCTAACAACCAAAGATGTGTTTATTAATAAAAGATGGTGTGACAAAGCTGGGATTGTCACTGAGGATGACTTGCTTTGAGATAAAAATTATGACAAACACACTCATAATCTTATTTTAGATAACATTTTGTCTTGTTATTTAAGAGCAAATATTAGTCAGTTGAATAAATACGTGGTGATAGTTATCAAACTGTGAAATAAGGTCTGTTTTTTAAAATTGAAACAAACTGAGCTAGTTTGTACCAAGAGAGAAAAACAAAGTCACGCTGGTACTAAGTTCTATTTTACCGAAGTTTACAAGGAATCAATATAATCAACAAGAACCTTGGGTTTAGTTTCTTTTTATTTTGCATGTACTTATAACAAATGAAAGCAGATGAAAAAGGAAACTGCATAGCACACATTCTGCAAAATGTGTAAGTAGTATTATATTGCTTAAGGTATTTAGCAAATGACCAGACCACACTCTCTTCTCACCTCAATTGACTTGAGGCAAGGTATCAGGAATAGTAACTATTTATTTTACTTTGAAACAATTAATGTTAATAAAAGGCCTCAAACCTAAAAAAAAAAAATAAATCTTTGGCCCGGATTCCCGAGGTCATTTATGTCAATGTAAGTCCAGAAGACTCTTGAAGTCTATGGAGTCGCTTCAAGATGTTGATTAGTTGCTTGTTATTAGAATCCAGATTAGCTGGTGTGAACATAAAGTACAAAAATATTCAGTCAGTAAGAACATCTACATTAATAATTAAAAAACTGAATTAAAAATCAGTTGTGCAGGGGCAAAAGCTTTGTTCACTGCTCTGATTTTGCGTAAGGGTTGAAATCTCAACTGGGTTCAAGATGCTTACATATCTGTGTTTATATTTTAGTGTAGGATTTTCAGCATTTGTTTCTCCTCCAACATTCTCTGATGGGTAGTAAGTATGAAACTCGACAACCAACTAGAGCATGGTTGATTAAGATAACTGATTTACAATAAAATGGTTAGGACATGTTAATTTTCACTATGCTTCTCTCTCAAATACTTGAGAAAGTACCTGTGAGAAACTGTGGCTGTTCTTTACAGTCCTCTGAGAGAAGTCCAAAATAACAAAAATTGTGAAGATAAGATTGAAAAAAAACAGTAAGGGGAAAATGTCTTTTCAAAATGCGTTGTCAGGAAGCGAAAATGCATATTTATGCTTCTCTATCTTTTTAGATTTCATAGAAATTGTATTATTCCATTACCAAAAGACTTTGCATAGTGGTTTGTGTTTTGAAGGAAATACAAGTAAAGCAGTATAATTTAAACTTACATTTTGCTTTGGGCTTCCATTTTTTTTCCACAATTGTTTATTCTTTTCCTAAATCAGTCCATCAGATGAAAAAAGAAAACAAACATCATAACCCTCTTTGAAACCCAAAATTGTTGACGATAATGCAGGCAAATATTTACTGAGTGTTGTTTCCAGTGGATTTTCCTGCAGTCTGTGAGATCAAGAATGGGACAGTTTCATCTCTATGTTACCAGCACAATTTTTAGTAGAGATATACTATATCATATGAACAATCATAGTTCTTCATGTAATTGTCATCTTCTTGTTTCCAACTACACTACTTCTTGTTTTGTGTTATTAAGCTTTTGGATATTCCCAAGTGAAATGTAACTATTACTTACGTATTACTTAAATTATCTAAATATTACTATTTGTATTCATAAAGGCAATGAATACAAAGTTTAACGTAAATCTCCACGTGTAACTACATGAACAATGACAGCTTCAGGCCTCTTGGTTTTCATCCCCAGCTTGCAAGGTGAGATCAGCAATGAGCGTGCAAACTTTCCCCAAGGGAGCCTAGAGCGACTTTTTTTATCTCTCTGAGCGTGCTGCCGAGTATTTCAGTTTGCCCTGATTTTTTTCTTTTTAAAAAGCACAAAGAAATAGTTCTTGCCAGAGAGAAGCCTAAAGGGTTTAGATTATATACATACATATATGTGTGTGTCTATAAAAATAAAATGAGAGCATAGAGAACATCAGCAGGCTGGGAGGTAAAGAAATGGAAATTGGCCAGCATCCAATTAAAGAAAAGTCCAGGCGCAAGAAAACAGAAGTTCTTTAAAGAGATACTTAACATAAGGTAAAAGAAAAAGGTTGTATGCTTAGAAGTTCTTCCTAAAACCAATGGTAGTATCATTTTGGTCTGGAAAAGTGTATAAGCCATAACATTCACTGCTGACTTTCTAAGCACTTTATAAAATAGAGGCCTGCTGGGGATCCACATTCTTCTGTAGTCAGTATGGGTGCTGAGTCATCAGGAAAGTTAGCCATTTGGTTTTAGGTTTCTAAATATAGAGATGAACATTTAAAGCGCCGATCCAGATGCAGTGGATGCTCGTATGCAGCTTTGGAGACCTGAACGATTTCATTCTTAACCGTGCTCATACCAGAACCAAAGCTGTGCCTGCATAACATGTACTGAAAATTGTAGCTCCTATGAAAAACAGAAAATAATTAATCAAAATTAAACATTGACAAAAAGAAATACAGAATGTCAAATTTCAGTCTTTGCTAAGCATCAAAACTCTCTTAGGATAGCTTGTGCTCTTGCTCTGTGCAGAGGAGGTGGAGCAAGTAGACTGAGAGAGGGAACAGAAGAGCAGCCTAACTTAAGGAAGGGAGAATTTAAAGTATTCAGTTGGGTTTTAGCTAGTGTTCCGGGGGTAATAAGTGTGAGTTGGTGAGAGTTTGCCTGGAAATTGTCAGTTCTCTGAATAAACATTATCAAGAGAAGATTTGTACTAATTTTACCTTTGCAGCTGGTGTTCTATACCAACATTCAAGATGTAAGCTGGTGGGGCTTTTTTATTTCTGATTAACTTCTGCACACTTTAGTCTGTTTGTTTGGGAACTTTGCCCAAATAGGACCTTATTTGACATTCAAAATGCTGTGACAGGGAATCAGAATTACAAAAAGGCATTTTCACTTTGACTGTAGATAAATTTGTATAATCCAGTAGAATCATAGAGTAACCAGGTTTGAAGAGACCCACAGGATCATCGAGTCCAACCATTCCTATCAAACACTAACCTATGCCCCTCAGCACCTCATCCACCCGTGCCTTAAACACCTCCAGAGAAGGTGAATCAACCACCTCCCTGGGCAGCCTGTTCCAGTGTCCAATGACCCTTTCCGTGAAAATTTTTTTCCTAATGTCCAGCCTAAATCTCCCCTGGTGGAGCTTGAGGCCATTCCCTCTCGTCCTGTCCCCTGTCACTTGGGAGAAGAGCCCAGCTCCCTCCTCTCCACAACCTCCCTTCAGGTAGTTATAGAGAGCAATGAGGTCTCCTCTCAGCCTCCTCTTCTCCAGGCTAAACAACCCCAGCTCTCTCAGCCGCTCCTCATAAGGCCTGTTCTCCAGCCCCTTCACCAGCTTCGTTGCTCTTTCTGGACTCGCTCCAGAGCCTCAACATCCTTCTTGTGGTGAGGGGCCCAGAACTGAACACTGGATTTGAGGTGCAGTATAGTATAGTAGGAGCTCTTCCTTCAGAAACAATGCTTTACACTGATAATTCAGTGTTCTCTTTTGACAACATTCTGTGCCTTCCTATCTGAAGAGAGGGAGAGGCTTGCTGAGTACTTCTCTACCTGAAAACATGAATGAGGGAGGAGAAATTCTGTCTGGACAACAGGCTGATGGCATACATTGCCACCAGTGGAGACGTGTGTTTGTGTCAGGCAGGCACTCAGCCATTGTGCCTGCTGGGTGCTACCGAGGTGCCCTGGCTCACTCCTGGTCCCCTCTGCCCAGATCTGCTGCTGCAGACCTTGTGCAGCGTAAGTGCCATCTCCCCACTCGGCTCCCAAGGGCTTTCTTCCAGGAAAGTGAGTTCTTGAATGACCTGTGGGGCCTGATGGGTATTGTTTTGGCTGGCCAGGTTTTGCTGAGAGGTGGGCAAGTGCCCAGCTCTGCTTTAAGAGAAGAAAATGCTTCATTATTTATATAGATTACAGTCCAAGTAGGCCAGACTCTTGGTGATTTTTGAATTAAGGGAAGGACGTATATACAAGTGGACAGCAGCAGAGGAAAGACTGTTTTGAGGGGAAATATTTTTTCTTTAAACTTTGTATCAAAACTTTCATCCTGACTATCCAAAGTGTGGTTCAAGAGCTAATTTTTTGTAGGTGAAAGAACTGGGAACAGAACTTCTTAGCAGGGTGCAAAAACCCTGTAGCAGTGTTAAGCAACTAAGTGCTAGCCATTGCATCCAATGTGCAGGGCTTCTGCACAGTGGCGGTTCGTGTGCAGCTGATTGGCTAGTCAAAAACATAAAAATCATTATCTTACTATAAGATGGGAGCTTCAAAACAGGCCTGTGCCCTCATTTTCCGTGAGAACTTAAAACATGAAAAGTTTGAGGTTTTAAAAGTTAGTCAGCCATATGTGAGTTACAAAACCACAGCGAGTTAGCAACTTAAGTTAAAATTGGAAATGAGTGGTTTTTATTTGCTTCTAGCTCAAAACCAACTTTACAAGCTTCCTTCCAACTGGTATAAGACTGAGACAGATGACTTTACACAAACTAAGAAAAGGGGTGGGGGAATTTCTTTACAATCTTGCAGAAGAATGATGAGAAGAATCTGTTTCTGCTTATACTAGGGTGGAGAACTGCACTGCCACTTGGCCTAAAAGGTACCATTAGTGGTCTGCCCTGAGCCGTGAACTGCTTGTCTGCTGCTCTGTAAAACCTGCTGAACTCATTGAGTCAAGGTCTCTGGACTCCAGAAGATAAATGTCTAATATGTGGACTACAAATATATTTCTGCTGCCTGTCATAGATCAAGTAAGAAAGTACTGCCTTATTCCACTAAGAGGACGAAACTAGTAAATGTTATATTATCCAGCCGTTTTTATTGGGACTTACTAACATGTTTTTTGGAGAGGACTAATCCTGCTTTCAAATATGCGAGGTACGCTGAAGATATTAATTTGGAACTTTATTACAAGTCTTTATTATAATTCTTTTTACTTTGGGTGCTCTCTTTGCACAGAATCAAAACTAGAATTTGCCTGTTTTTCTTAATTAAGTTTCTTACTGTTACTTGTCTATTTTATACCTACAGCATTCAATGAGCTGATTATTTCATTTGTGCTATCAGTAATATCTAATGGATGAGACCTTGGTACAATTAAAAAACCATACAGGATGCAGCTGAGATGAGAGTGAGGTATGAAATCTGACTTAGTAATCGCCTACAATATAGCCACAATTCCAGCTTAAACTCTAACATTGTGAAACGTTTCATTTGAACATTTATGAAAAGAAACATGGAAAATGCAAAATGTTTCCTGTATCCACAAAACTGCTAACCCTTCTTTTCTCCAGTGGAATTGACTCTTCCATCTTTTATGGTGATATATACCCAGTTAGGTATCAGTAATTTCCAGTACCATCATTTGGGCCTTCTTTTTCTTGTGGAATTCAATGCCATTTTCATTCAGTCATTTTCTTCACCTGAAGGCCCTGCAGTTTAAGTCATCCCTGTTAAATCTGACAGTGATGTATATGAGTTGTGTTGAAATTAAATTTCCACGAAAAATGCAAGTTTTGAGTATAAAATAGACTAGCGGATTTCTCTAATGAAAGCGCCAATGCCCCAAAGGGCCCACTGTAGCTTCCTACTCAGTTGCTGCTGTTGTGCAGCATTTAATTTATGCACAAATATAGTCTCTCTTGTAGAGATCATCTCTAATATGACATTTTTACTAGACTAGGCTAGAATACAATGTTTTCTTTCCCATAATTCCTAAGATCCTAGCTCAACGTATATATAACAAATATTGTTCTGAGTAACAATTTGCCAATGACATTACTTGAGACAAGATCTCATCATAATGAAATTTCATAGGCAGATCTGCAGCTGTTGCACGTACCTGTCCAGGTGGATCGTTTGAAACTTTGCTCAGTTTGGTATCAAGTATTTTCTGGGACCATCTTGATATTTGTGGTTTTACTACTCCAGATAGGAAAACGTAGAATCTTTTCTCAAAATAAAAAAGGAAGAGAAAATCCTGCAGCTTGAGTAAGTCTGGGCATTACTGCTTATCAGACTCACTTTTTAAAATTAGTTTTCCAGTTCTTCTCAGAAGTGCTTTAGTAAAAGATTAATGTTGGTGTTCGGCAGTCACAGGACAGAAGCAGTCCAGAGTCTCTATCTGCTCCTTATAGAAAAGGCCTGTAATAGAAGCAGCAGGATGACTTAGTACAAAGAATTTTGAGAAAGGAAACTAAGCTGTTCTGTGTTCTCATTTATTAGACAGAGAGAGGGAACTGAAAAGTAACCTTTAAGGAACTCAAATCACACCTGAATAATTTGCATTTAGAAAGGATGTTCCTTTTGTGTTCAATTGGTTTATTGAATCCGTGTTAGATTCCTGTAAATGCTGCACAGCTTTTGCATCTCCAGTACTTTACCTAAATGAAAGACTAACCTTTGGAATCTGGCTTGACTATATTACATTCATGTTTAGTCTAATAGAGGTGATGAAAGTCATTGAACTGAGTGGCACAAATTCCCTTGGTCCTTTAGAAGCAGCTTTAACAACAATCTTGCTTGATGTGTAGAGTGACAGGAATTAACATCATTCCTATACATAGGAACATGCTTCTGCTTGAAACAGCTTTCACAGATTCATGTTTCAGTAATCTCCTACGAGGTCAGAGCGTGGTGCCAAAGGAGGAGAAGCTGAATATACTTTTCATTCCCGGGAGAAATTAAAAAGAAGGGAAGTGCTTTGAGTCGTTAGCAAGCCTTCCTTCATTTTGGATTCTACTGACCTTCCATAAAGAAACTTGAAACAAATCTCATGTTATCGAACAAAAATATTTTGAACATGAGTGTTTTAGAGAGCTGTGCGTTTGATGTGAATGTGATCTGAGCTAATTTTTTTTTTCCATTTAGTGCACAGTACATGCTGACAGTAAATTCTTCCTGCAAACAGTGGTCATGAGAAATTTTGCCCTGGGGATCAGGCAAAAAACTGTATCATAAGTGTAAGAGTAATCTCGCTGTGCATGTGAGACCTCTGTATAATACACCTCTATCAGTCCCTTTCCTTTCTGGCATTTTTGTGGAGATATCTCAGGTGTCTTGTGCAAAGATTTAATGGACAAGGTAGTGTTTAACAGGGTGTTTGTGACCTCTAATGAGTTGGGATTTGTTTGTGATTTTTAGGTAAAAGTAAAATCATATAGAAATCAGATATGAATCTAGTTTGTGAACTACATTTGGAAAGTGCGTTGTGGAAAAATACCCATAGTGACTAGCAGAGATCAGGGATTTAGTAGTCTCCTTAATATACACAGCATTAGACACATCAGATTGTAGGTAGTATTTCTGAGTTTGTTCATAGCAATAACTGCTTGCTTGTTTTAAGGCAGGATGATAGTTTTGTTCTGATCCTGAGATGCAGGAAAAAGCTTATGTCTTTGTGAACTCTGCTCTCATGTTCTTTATGGGAACTTTGCAGTAACAATACGATTGCTCTTCTGAGCCATAGTCTGGATCTCCTCAGTTATTCTGAGTGCGTGCTCTTCTCAGTTATTGGTGTCTTAGTCACCAGATGTATTTTTTATTCCTCTGCCCTGCAGCATTCCTTGCCAAAAGGTTTATCTTACCCTTTCCTATGTGAAGGTAGAAGGGCTAGAGTTTGGAATGGCAGCACTGAAAAGTCAAAGCTTCTACAAAAGAGAAACCGTACCTTTTTTTTTTTTTCCCCAAACCACCTAAATAGAACTTGCTTTCAAATTGTTGAATCCCATGCCAAGAAGCTATCCAGTGAACAGTTTGTCATTGCTAGCATAAGGACCAAATAACAGGAGCCCTCGATAAGATAACTGCCATCATAAAGGGCCAATAAAGCCCTCGGATTCTCGAACCACCTGGATATTTTGTGCCTGTCATAAAGAGCATGGAAGCGGCTTAACTGCATTTGGTTATGAAGCTGTGCGAGAAATTGTCCCATCCTGGTGTATGTTCATCTCATCTCACTCATTGTCAACCCATTGTTAGCTCACGGTTAGGTTAGAGTGAGGGTGATACGATAACATGCATAGCAGTAACTTTGGTACTTAAGAATTGCCACTAGCACAGAACAATGCTGCACATTCTCCGGGGTGGAGGATACTGCCCAGTTGTCTGCTGTGGCTTGCTCTGTCTGTTCAAAGAATAATAAATCAGCATTAGTACCCTCCGTTTTCTGTAGGTGCTCCAAGAATGAGATTTGGAGTATTTAAAGGATTTATTATACTAACACTCAGAAATAAAATATGGATCATTTAGAACAATGGATCTTTCCACAACAATAGCAAAGCTTGACTGTATGAGAACAGTTTTCTTTGGGAATGGTTCAGCTCTGTCTTAGGAGCTACAGAAAAAGAACATTTCTTTAATGATGTGTGCTTCAACATTTTTGTGTAAGTGTAAAACAAAATAAAAATTCCGAAGCAAAGCAAGCTGAATTGCTCCTTCCCAGCTCCACTCAGACAAAATATTAGAACTGCCTGAGAGATGGTTGGGAAACAATAAAAAAAAATAAAACAGAAACTAATGTGCAAAAATGTCTTGTTGCCATTTTGTTTGCCTCTAAATAATATTATAAATAAATGAGTACTTGCAACTGAATATGGATTATCCTTTACCTGGGTAAACTATTTTACATTACTACTTTGTAACTACTTTGGATTTTTTTTTACTTTTTATGCACTTGGCATATGAATTTATGAGCGTACTGTGGTACTATCATCAAGAAGATCAAAATAGTGACTAGAATAAGTGAAAAGGAGATAGAACTGGCATATAATCTATATAGAACAAAGAAGTTACATTTATGATCCAAAGTACAACTCCCATTGGGAACTTGGATAGCTATCATACAAATCATGATGGAATATATTCTCTAACGAGTGTCATTATTATGGGAAGCAGGTAGTTTCCATTTGAAATAAAAATCTAGGAACAATTATATCAGTTGCTGTCATGCAAACATGTCTGTTATCAGGCACTTATCTTTACTACCTGAAGTGGAATTGTCTGATAGGAAAATAGTATACAACTTTCTGTGGAAAAAGTAGGATTTGTATACAAAGTTGTCTGTGTGAGTCTCGTGACCAATTGTAGTACTTAAAGGTTAAGTTTGGTTGGCAATGAAACAAGTATTTTGGCTGTCCTCAGGTCTATGGACTTTATTAAG
Organism: Clamator glandarius; assembly: GCA_033459285.1. Lineage (NCBI taxonomy): Eukaryota > Metazoa > Chordata > Aves > Cuculiformes > Cuculidae > Clamator > Clamator glandarius. Next base: position 2,595,587 of record JAUNZM010000121.1, on the reverse strand, counting down.
TACATGAATAACAAATACTCTTGATATATTTAATAGCAAACTATATTCCGCTCGCTTCCATCCTTAAATCTTGACTGAATCCTGCCATCTGAGACAGGCATTGCTTTCACTATTGTTTCCATGACAGTTGAATGTGGATGGTGAATCTGTCTTTGGAAGGCAGAAAATGAGATGCATTGTCTTTTAGTGGTCAGGTCTAATAGGCAAGCTCTTTCACGTGTTGGCATTGAGTCTTTTATAAGATTTTGCAAAAGTGAATATAAGTTTTCCCTAGAGAGGCAGATGACGAATAAAGGATTAGTACATCTCTCCATATCATAACTTCTGATGTGAAATTCTAGCCCTATGTATAACAATGAGAGCTTTGCCACTGACTTCAGTAGGATCACAATTTTAACCCTAAGGCGTTGTGCTTTTCTAGGAGAGTTAATATAAAAAATACAGCCTCTGCCAGCATAACATCAATGCAATAGCATAGACAGAATGACGTCCACAGCCAATAGCAGCTGCTGCAAGCATCCAGTCGAGCAGTGTATTAATGTTAGTCACCAGCTTTCTGGGTTTGTATAAGATCATTTTCCTTGTACCTGAATGAGGTAGACTTAGGATGAGTTGGGGTTCTTTGCGGAACTTTGATTAACGTTTGGGTTTTGTAAGTTTTTTTTAAACTCATCAAATAACGTCAGATGTAAAGCTTCTTCATTTTTCATTAATAAAGCACACCATTTATAACTAAGTTTTTAGAGCCCTCAAGGCACTGTTGAATTTTCAGCTCTCTTTTTTGTTCCTCTCTAGTTTTGCATTAACTTTCTCTCCTCAGGTCTTACCTTTTGTAAAGCAGATATGCGTGCATTTCTGGGAGGCACCTCATGAAAGAAGGAAAAAGACTCTTGATTGGGATCCCAGTTTTCACAGACCCACTGCTCAGCTGGTAGTGTGCTGTGGACAAGAGCAACATTACAGGGGGTCTTTATCTGGTACATTGCCTACAAGTTGGATGGCTGGGCCCAGAGAGTGGTGCTTAATGGTGTTAAATCCAGCTGGAGGCCAGTGACAAGTGGGGTTCCCCAGGGCTCAGAGCTGGGTCCAGCCCTGTTCAATGTCTTTATCAATGACCTGGATGAAGGGATCGAGTGCACCCTTAGCAAGTTTGCAGATGACACTAAGCTGGGTGGAAGTGTGGATCTGCTGGAGGGTAGGGAGGCTCCAAAGGGATCTGGACAGGCTGGACCGCTGGGCAGAGTCCAATGGCATGAGGTTTAACACGGCCAAATGCCGGGTCCTGCACTGGGGGCACAACAACCCTGTGCAGCTACAGACTAGGAGAAGTCTGTCTAGAAAGCTGCCTGGAGGAGAAGGACCTGGGGGTGTTGGTTGACAGCGACTGAACATGAGCCAGCAGTGTGCCCAGGTGGCCAAGAAGGCCAATGGCATCTTGGCTTGTATCAGAAACGGTGTGGCCAGCAGGTCCAGGGAGGTTCTTCTCCCTCTGTACTTGGCACTGGTGAGACCGCACCTCGAATCCTGTGTTCAGTTCTGGGCCCCTCACCACAAGAAGGATGTTGAGGCTCTGGAGCGAGTCCAGAGAAGAGCAACAAAGCTGGTGAAGGGGCTGGAGAACAGGCCTTATGAGGAACAGCTGAGAGAGCTGGAGTTATTTAGCCTAGAGAAGAGGAGGCTGAGAGGAGACCTCATTGCTCTCTATAACTACCTGAGGCGGGAGGTTTTAGAGAGGAGGGAGCTGGCCTCTTCTCCCAAGTGACAGGGGACAGGATGAGAGGGAATGGCCTCAAGCTCCACCAGGGGAGATTTAGGCTGGACATTAGGAAAACATTTTTCACTGGGTGCTGGAATAGGCTGCCCAGGGAGGTGGTTGATTCACCTTCTCTGGAGGTGTTTAAGGCACGGGTGGATGAGGTGCTGAGGGGCATGGTTTAGTGTTTGATAGGAATGGTTGGACTTGATGATCCGGTGGGTCTCTTCCAACCTGATGATTCTATGATTCTAAATCACCAATTGAAGAAAGACTAACGTACAGTTTTTGATAGGATTGTTTAGATGTCAGCTAAGAAAATAACTCCTTGATGTGTTTGCATGAGAATTAATCCTGTAGATAAAATTATAATGCATAATAGTTTCCTGCAGCTCCCCAGACACTTGTTAGAGTAGTCCAAAATTTAATTCAGCCTCTCCCCATGAAATTGGATCTCTGCTTTGTACTTCTGATTGCTTCTCTCAGCTCAACTAATGACATGGAAGCACTTGTTCTTTCTCTGAATAGTGTCTGGGTGCCTCCTACCAAAGCAATGGAGATCACCTGAGCTTATATACTGAGCTTATATATATATGCAGCAATATCAGTCATAATGGGTGCTTCAGTGCACTGTGTAATATCTTCTTCCAAATTAAGGAGGCTCTAACACATCAGTCAGTTTTCCCCTGTCCGTATTTGATTGCGCACTTAAAATCAGCTGACTCTCAGACTGAGTGGTGCCTTGTAGCTTTAAGCTCAGCAGAGGCTGTTTTCTATGTTACTGAAATTCTTTTGTCCTTGTAAATGGTAAAACAAGACTCCTACTAAAGCTGGCCCTGGAATTTCTTTGTAATGATCCTCCCTTAGAAACCTGAGCTTTCTTGATTGCAAATAGGAAAACTCTTGAAGGATTGTGTGCACATGGTAGAGATAGGGGGAGAAAACAATTTTACTGAATAATTTCCAAAAATGAAGTGAAAAAAAATCATGTATGTCAAACCAGAAAGAAGCAAAACAGTGATGCGAGGTGACAGGGTCCTTTTGGAGTCTGAAAGTACTGGAAGTTTTACTGAGGACTAGGAAAAGTTCTGCATTGTGGCATCAGATGTCACCACTCTGAGATATTCAGCTTGGCACAGTGAGACCACTTCATTGCCTCATTTCATGCTGGTGTGTTTCAGGCTACATGCTGAGTATCTCCGGTATTTGGCTTTTTATACTACGTGCAATAGATTCAATTTTCCTATTTTTACAGGCAATATCTTTAGCAGTATACCCTGAAATGCCTTGCAAATTCAAGCTGTCCCTTAATCAGCATTGCAGAGGATACAGTTTTGATCTTTTTCTCTAATATATGAACTATGATACTAGATTCATCCTGGCATACATCTGACAGACCAGACTGAAAGCATTCAGTTACTGACACTTTGTGACCAGAATGGGGCCAACAAATTGGAGACAATCTGAAAAATGGAGATTGAAATATAACACAGAGGGGAAATAAAGGATATCTCAAAATAAGGTGTCATCATGGAGGACTTAAATTGCACATCTATCCAGACAGCCACAGGCCGTCCTCAAAATACGCGCTACAGTATCTCCGTTCTGATATTTACTTTTACAAATATGCAACAAATAAGGATTGTTTGTGAAAAGAACAGCTATGGATCAAGAAGTAACATAACAGAACAAACAACTCTGCAAATATAAATATGTATTATTAATGGACAGTAACTGCTGCTAACTAAAATTAGCAGGAATGATGAACCCAACCCTCTTATTATTTATTGGAGAATTAGGAAGCTAATGAGAGTGTCCGCAAAAAATCCCTCTTCTGCCTTCTAGAAAAGTCAGCAAAGCTAACATTGCTAGACTATAATGAAGAATAGTCCAGTGTACTGAGAGCTACTGGGCTGCAGGTCTACCACTAAAAGATATCAATGCTTGATACTGAACCAGTGAAAAATAAAAAATGAAAAATCCTGTGTTGACTGAAAGAACTGCAGAATTCTTTTCCATCCGTAGTTTTTGTGATTGTTAGTACTTCTATGAAACACTGCTGGAGTGCCATAGAGCAAATTGCAAGCAAGAGATAAATGTGTCTGGCTTGATCTTCAAGCCTCTTTGATTAGGTGCGGGTAAGAGTCAATGTCCTTTCTGCATACTGTTGCCATGTTTTAATATCTGTTACTTTCTGGGTTGATTTGCAGTTTGAGTCCTTAACTAATGACTTTTTTTTTCTTTTATTTAGCTCTTGATTACACCCCAGAAGATGCGATTCACTTGAACTACAAAATCCCTTTTTGTTGTGGTACTAATAAGCGTTGTGCCTACTGAAAGCTGCAGCAGAGGAGAAAGGGAGGAGGCCTAACAGGCTTGACCCCAGCTTTTGTCTGTGTTGCAGCAAGGGGAGAGGGAAAGATGTCTAGGAATTGTCTTATCATCATATACACATATACACATGCATAAACATTTTTATTTATCTAATCTCTTGGATGCTTTTTCAATACCTGTCTTAACCCTTTGTCCTTGAAGTAAGCAAAGAAAAACTATATGACAGGCATTTAATTTTTTGTGTTTCTCAAGAGCAGCTAGCATCCCTTGTGTTGAGAAGAAAACAGGACCATGTGGAAAGCTAGATTTCAATTAACACATCAAAGGGCAATTTGTAGCGTTTTGATTATAACTAAGGTTTAACTGAGTTGCAGGACTGTGGGAATTTTGTGTTTTCCTATATGCACATGTATTGCATTCGTGCCTCTTTTACTTCTCTGCTTTTCCTCTGCTTCTCCGAAGAGAGCAAATGAAAGCAGTATAATCTTGTTGAATGTATTCTATGGTTCTTGCTGATGAATTAGATGAACAGCTGCTGGGAACAGTCTGGGAATACAATTTGGTGAAAGAAAGAGATGAAATACAAACAAATTCCCTTATGATACCTTTCATTCTATACGCAGTATTATACCAGAGGGGTGGAAAGATGGGAAGGCCTAAAATTTCATTTCAATTTGAGCTGTTAAACCAGCAGAAGCAATTTTATATACATTGAACCCACAAAACCATGTATTTATAGGCACAAACTTTCACTTTGTAAGTAGAATCTGCACATTTGGTGTTTTTTGCATTGTAAGAACTTACTTTTAAAAGCACAGTCATTGTACTTCTCAATATTTCCCATAAAGTTAAATTAAGACTTAAAATCAAAATACCTTTTACTACATTATATACTTCATCTCTCTTCTGTGTGATTTAAACGAGGTTGGGAAGGAGGAGAAAGGCCTATATTTAGGCATGCAGATGCAGAACAATCAAAAATCCAATCCAGAAGATGAAAAGAGAGTCATTGGTGTATGTCAGTGTTCTCGTAATATCTTCCTGCTCACATTTCTGCCTTGTAAAAATCTGGCATACAGTTGTATGTTCAGACTGGAAGTTAAAGCTAATCTCCTTAGTTGCCTTACAAATGTCACACACCAACTGACACAATGGGCATTTTGATTTCTTGTCTTGCGACCTCCGTAAACTCCTTCTCAGATCCTCTTCACTCAGCAGTGTCTGGAAAACACACATAATATTAAACACACCTGTTGAGAGAAATGGGAAATGGGAGAGCCAAACATAACAAGTGTATTGATCATGGATAAAGTATCATTTAGTGTAGTTGTGATAATTCACACTATTTTGGAAAGGCTGATAAGATTTTTTTAATGGGGAACTCAGTAACACAGAACACATCATGGCCTTTGGCCACACATCCCATGTTTTGATCCAGCTGTCTGTGGTTTACCAGCTTGTTTCCTTTTATCCCACTGCAGGCTGGTAGTAAGAATTGGATTCTTTTCTGGATTGGTTGGTTGGAAAATCTTCTTAAGTTTTGTAAACTACAAACTTGGCCTGAAAAAAATAACCATTTTATAGTTCTAGGAGAATAATTTTAAATAAAGATTTAAAATGTTATTCTGGAACAACATTTTTTCATGCTTAGGTAATTGAAAGAGGCCTTCTTGGTAATTATGAAAAATGGAAAAAGAAATATATATATTTTTAAAATCAACTCTTAGAATTCATGTAAAATTTAATAGCAGTCATGAAGACTTCAACATGAATGATGTTTTTGTTTCTTTAAAAGGGATTGCATTAGCTGTCAGGATGAAAGTGTTATCAGATCAACTGTGTAACTATAGCCTGACACTTCGTGCCTCTGTGCATGTGCATAGCTTGATATTATCTAAGTACTGGTAACAGTGATACCTAAGGCTACCATGGATAAACACAGAAGGTTTCTGATGACAGCATCTCTAGCACAAGAGAAAAGCTCTCGTGTGGCTTATGATACCATCATAACCCTGAGGTGCTGACTGAGCTTCATTCACAGTTATTCTGCGAGTTGGTTTTCTGTATTTCATGTATCAATTCTATTTCTTGTTGAAAATCATAAATATTTTTTCTCTTTAAACTAAGATTAAAATTAAGACTTAAAATCAAAATACCTTTTACTACCCTCATTATTTTAAAAGAATTCAAAATCTCAGTTTGACATCTTAATGGTTATTAAATGGATGTTTTGGACAATAGCACTGTATTTTAAGAAATAATGTAATTAATCAAGTGTAATAGTTTTTAGTCAAATTTAACACAGCATTATGATTTTTGCCATATTGTTGATCATATCACTCAATACAACAGTCAACTCTATTATTATTAATAGAACACAATGAGTATTGCTTGAAGCTTTTGCAAAGATATATATATGCAAGCTGGCTAAAAAAATAGTAATAGTATTCGCAATTATAAAAATCTGTGGTTCATTTTCTGAATTATTTCTTATTTTACATGGGCATTTGTTTTATTTTACTAAGGCCTTGGCCGCCTGGAACAGTTGTCTTGCCTAGCCTACGGCAGCCAAGTTAAATGAAGCAGGTTCTCCAGTACTGAAATCATTACAGAAAAAAAAAAAAAAGGAGAGGGGCAGAAAAAGACCTTAAAAGGTCATTTAGTCCATCCCTGTTCTGAGGCTGGAAATGGGTAACTAGGTCATCCCTGACAGATGTTTCTGTCAGCTGCTGTTAAAAACCATAAATGAAGGGGATTCCACAACTTCCATAAACCTATTCCATCTAGTCTAGATTTAAAGTTGAAAGGATTCTTTTGTTATTGTTTGGGGGATTTTTGTTTGGGTTTTTTCATCTGGTCTGCTTTTTGTTGCTGCAAATTAAGCACTTACTTGTTATCATTCACATGGGGACAAAGAATTGTTGATTGTGCCTTTCTTTATGCTGCCTTTTAAAAAATGCATTTTCCCCCCGGTTGTCTTTTTCCGAGGAAGCCAAACCCCATTCCTGCGACCTTTCCTTGTAAGTCATGTTTTCAAAATAACTTATCATTCTTGTTGATTTCATTTCAACTCCATCCAAATTGTTGAAATTGTTCGTGGAGTGCATTGCCCAAAATTGCACAGAATGCTCCAGCTGAGGCCTCAGCAGCGCTGGAGATTGCAAAATAATTAGGTCCTGCATCTCACACACTGCACTCTTCCTAATACCTCCTGGAATGCGAAATGCCTTTCTGCAGCATTGTGATGTTGTTGACTCATATTTAGTTTGAAATTCTCTCGAACCTTCCAATCCTTTTCCGCAATCCTGTTGCCTTGTTAAAGCATCATCATATTCTGTTTGTGTACTGTTTTATTTTTGTCATGGGTAGTGCTTAGTTTCTCTCTATATAATACGAGCTTGTTATATTGATTCTCTTGTCTAGATATTTGGAATTCTGATCTGTTTTCCTATGTTTTCACTACCCCTTCCAGATTTTTTTTGCAAATTTTACAGGTTTACTCCCTGTTCTACTATCCAAGCTGTTCGGTGAAAAATTGAATAGAATAGGATGGATGAGAAATCCCTGAAGGATGTTACTGCACTGCCATCCTGCTTTGTGAGGAAACTGTTGATAAATACTGTTTGGGAGAAATATTTAACTACTTGTGTATCAACTGGTACTTGATTTTATCTACACCATTTTTTATGTTGCAGGCAGAATTAGAGAGGACCCAACTTAAAGCTTTGTTAAAGGTATGGCTTCCTTCTTATACAACAAGCCTTTCACCCTTTCTAAGAAGGAAATAGAGAGGTTTGACACAATAATGATCCTAAGCTTACATTTTAACGTTTTATTGCTTAATTATTTTCTGTCGTGTTGTTATCTTCATGCCTATACAGTAACTGCATAATAACCTGTGATGGTATCCCTCAGAGATGGATAAAGTATTTATGAAAGTTAGGTCAATTGAACTCTAATTACTATGACAGGCAGTATTTTCATCCTTCTTCGTCTTCTAGGACCTCGCTTGTACTCCACATATTCTAAAAGAAACCCCTCCAAACCACAAAAATAAACCCCAGGATCTTCATGCATAGATTATTTTATCTTTTTAAGTGCCCCAGGGTAATTTTAGCACAATTTTCTATGAAAACACAGTTTATATGATCACACTCTATGACCAGTCAGACCACACCATGCCTTTTGAACTTGTTGCTCGCTTTCCATGCAAACCAGACCCAGTAGTGGTGGTCTCAAAGGTACCACATTGCTACATTTTTTGTGAAAATGAGCAGGTAAATAGAGAGTCCTCCATGGCAACAAGGAATTCAATGTAAATGATAGCAAGCATTGGAAAATTCACAGAAAAATGTTATGAATATTCCAGCCATAAATTTCTGTCGGAGCTTTCGCTCTGGGCTAATCCAAACAAGAGACACAAGGCTACAGGGAGGCAGGCTTTATCCATTGCTTTCTGAACTATACTTTTAAGTCAGCAGGATCAGACATTGGCATGTCTTAATATCACTTAACCCATTCCCTCCCTTTTCTGGTCTGTGCTTCTTGGACATTTTTAAAAATTAATTGCTTTGCATATCTAATGATTTTTGTAGACACATTAGGCAAAAAAGAGCACTGAATATTTCAGTCTTCTCCATCTCACATTATTTGCAGTCTTTCTTGTTTGATATTGGATTTGAACTTTCCTTTGTTACTCTTACTCTGTGTGTGTGTGTGTGAGTGTGTGAACCTTTTATTGGCTTTTACATCCTTTCCTAGTAACTCATTTTGCCTCTTAGCCTTCCCAATTTGTTCCCTCTGTGTGTGTGCATGCTATTCTTTTAAACTCATTTTTAGTCATCTGTTCTTGTTTACATTCTTTTTATGTGATTCCTTCTTGTTTTTTAGTTAATCAAATAGCTCCTGATGAAGCCTTGCTGCTCTCTCGGTGCTCTCTTTGCATCAGGGTAGCCTGCTGTTGTTCCTTTAATACATTTCTTTCAGTGACTGTCAGCTCTCCTATGCCCTCATTTCCTTCTGAATTTCTTCCAAAAGATCTACTCACCCATTCATTCCCGAAGCCAACTAAAATCTGCTTTTGGAAGGCCATTATTTTTCTGCCACTCCATGCTTTCTTTGCTATCATTAATTTTACTGTTTTGTGGTCACTTCTCTATGTATACTTTCCACTTTTGTCTTAATAAGGAAATACTGACTGATAAGCTAAATACTATGCAAAACAACCTTTCTTCTCTTTTCTCCTCAGCCATCTGAAATCACAAGTAGCTCTCTGTACCCTTCCGGAATGTGCTGGGCAGCTTGTCTCCTGTGTAGTTATTTCCTTTGTGTGCGCATGTGCATGTGTGGAGGGGTGGCAGATGAGAAGGAAAGGTTGTCCCATCTCGGCTGGCTATGGGGCTGTTATCCTTTTCCTGGAGGAATACGACATGTCTGGGCAGAAGCAGGGATGGGACACTGGACTTAGGTGGGTGTCAGACCAGATAGAGCTAAGCAGCTCCCCTGTTCCCAGCGCAAGGGGCATTGTGGAGCGAGGCAGCAGACCAGCTTACCTGGAGCTGGAAGGGAACAGAGGCAAGGAGTCTGTAAATTATAATACTATTACTTTAATATCTAATATTTCACCACCTGTCAGGCTTACTGTTGATGTTATCTGGCCAAAATTTGAAGGCCGTATCAACAATTACCAAAAACCCAACAACTCTAAACTGGCTTGACTTTTGCCTGAAAAAAGCATCAAGACGTGCCCCATTGCTATTAGAAACCACATGCAGACATGGCTCTGCAAACACTGTCTGTCTCTAACGGCTGAAAATCAAAGCAACAAAATAAGCTCCAGGCAAGACAGATACTTCAGGAAAGAAGATATAAGGTATAAGGAGTGAGATGTAAGTATGAAAGATGTGTGGAAAAGCATGAGCTCAAAAAAAGATGGAGAGGAAGCCTGACAGATGAGAGGGGCCTGTTTACCTGAGAGCAGCATAATAAAAGGAATAGCCTGAGTGGGGGAAAAAATTGCAGAGAACAGCAGACACAGATTGCAAGGGACACGGGAAGAAAAGCAATAGAATAAAATGAAAACAGGCAGGTAGGGAGCAAGAAAGTGAACGTAGCATCCATCAAGATTTTTTTTTAATTTCTTCACTGGGGAGCATTTAAAACCAAATTATTTTTTGTTCAAATGACACTCACAAGAAGGGATTGTAAAACTGTCCTTGATTCTGACTGGAATGTAGCTAATAATCTTAGTAGCTAGAGCAGAGAGACTGGAGTCGAGAGGAACATTTCTATGGTAGAAAAAACCCCATAGTTTAAATTTTTTTGTGTTTGGTTTGAAGGGAAGCACTTTGCAGGCTTCTCCAAGATTTGGAGTACAAATAATCATAGCAGAAGTGGATCGCTGGATCTGACTGATGGTAGTGATATCAAAGGTATGATAAATGCAGTTTATGACAATTACATGGATGATAAAAATAGATCTGTGCTTACATGGTGTTTGTATCTATTTCTCGAAGGTAGACTTAATGCGATTTTTTTTTTTTCATTTTGGCTTCTCTGCATCTTGATATGCTGGTATATATAGGGAAGATATTTTTGCTAGTATATTATTTATGTATGTTTTTGTTACCTTGCAACTCAGGGTTGCTAGCAAATTCTATATTAAAAAAAATATAAAGCATATAGTGTGGTGTGTGGCTCAGGGAGACAGCACTAATTCAGTGATTTAACTGAATTAAAATTGATGTAAAATTGATTTAATCAAGATCTAAATAAGTTTTTCCTATAAAAATATTATTTCTCTAAATCAATTTTAGAAAACTGTAACTAAACTTGAAAATTAATGTTACTACAATTGCAGAATTCCTATTTGCTCATAGACAGAAAAGCTCTGTGAGAATCAGGTGCAGAAGCTGTTCCAATCTGAGATGATACTCTATCACAGCAATGCACTTGCTGTCACAGTCATTTGGCATTTTACCTTGTATCTGTGCCAAAACTGCATTTGGAATCTTCTGAGCTACAGGACACAGACTGGAAGATTCTAGTCATCATTCCAGCCCAGCCTGGCCAGGAGCACATTGGTCTGATACGGGGAGGGTCCACACAGATGCTCAGCTGTGTCAGGAGAAGGAAGGACAGGGAGTTTGAGCTACAAAATTCCAGCACCCACCAAGATAGAAAACAATGTTTTCTTCTCCCAAGTTATGTTTTCCCAGCATACTGCATTCCATTAACCTAGAAATGTCATAAATACATAATTTTGATGATGAAACTGTTTAGGTGTTGTCTACCTAAGCTGCTGTACCAGTATGCCTATTTAGCTACAAGAATATTTTTCTCCTGTGATAGGTACATCAGACTGGCTGCTGGTGTTGGCGTAGTTATAGGGAGTGTGTATGTCCTTCTATAAATGGGGCACCTAAGTACACATGGACATACGTGCTTATATATAAGTATAAAACTCATATATATTGGCAAATATGTGGTGTGTCATATTGTAATAACTTAGGCTTTAAGACAATTATTATCCAAAGTGCTAGGGTGACAGGGAACTAACAAAGAATTTGAAGCCTTCTTAACAAACAAAACCTTGGTTTAACTGGCATTGCAAATAATTGATGGGCTAAATCAAAGGACTTGAATATTGCTTACGGAAGAGAATTGCTTGTTTGAGAAAAGGACACAAACAAGGCTGGGTTGCTCTACTGTCTGTCGAAGAAGGTAACTTGCTCCAAGTCCAAGAAGATGGGAGAAGGCTACATATTTACTATTTCTGATTAAATATATGAAAAGGTAAAGAGAAGAGATGTAATACCCTTGTTAGGCATATTTTAGAACTCTTAATCAAAACAAGTAGGTGAATGAATTAGATACCAAAAGGATCCAAAGACAAACTGCTAATGATGTGTGATTCCTGACATTTTCCCGATCTCTAGCTGACAGAAACTCATTTAAGTTTGGAAGCATATAGTTTAATATTTTTCCAGGGATTTTTTCAGTTATTACAGTTCTGGAAACACTTGACTTTCATTCCTAAAGTACAACAAGCCTGCTAAATCAAGTACCTCTTCTACCTCTCTTCTGATTGTCACATGAACTTGAGGCCTTTCTTCTAATTGATGACATAATTAAAAACGGTTTTATATAGATCCAAGATGTAAACATATGTTACTCATATAATCAGTTACCCGACCTGATCAGTTGCTACTCCCAGTTATTGCATTATCTGCTTCCTGCATGAAACCTAAACCAGCGAATATCAAATTGATTTTGGTGGGAAAAAGAGAGATAAAACATCCCGTTATTAAAGGCACATATTATTTGATGTTAAAAGAGTTCATTTTGGTGTCCTCATGAAAAATATGTATTTGGTGCCTGTGAGCAGTGAAGGTGAAGGTGTCCAAATAGAGAAGTAACAATAATCTCTCTGTAACTAGTCCCACAGTCATAGCATATTCTTCCTCAAGAACATCTGGGATAAGCCCTGGATTTAACATATCTAATGTATGAAATGACGTCTCTTTGTTCTGTACAGGATGTATGTAAAAGTTTTGAAATTGACATTTGATCTGATTGCATGGCTATCTTCATGGATGGAATGCAGATATCTCCAGAATCTTGCTCCTGCTGTAATCTTCCTTATTTTCACTATGTAGCCTGACCATTCTTTTCTTTAAGCCCTTTCCTTTGCTATCTGTCAGTTAACTTCTCTTACTTTTCTAAAGATTTAGGGATAGATTATGAACTTCTTGCAGAAGTAATTAGCATAGAATCATAGAATGGTTTGGGTTGGAAGATCACCTAGATCCAACCCCCTGCCACAGACAAGGGCACCTTCCACTGGATCAGGTTGCTCAAAGCGTCATCCAACCTGGCCTTGAACACCTCTGGGGATAGGGCATCCATGACTTCTCTGGGCAACCTATTCCAGCGCCTCAGCACCCTCACTTTAAAAAAATTCTTCCTAATTTCTATGCTAAATCTCCCCTCTTTCAGTTTAAAACCATTACCTAGGATCCTATCACTGCACTCCCTGATAAAGAGCCCCTCCCCAGCTTTCCTGTAGCCCCCTATAAGTACTGGAAGACCACTATAAGGTCTCCCTGGAGTCTTCTCTTCTCTAGGCTAAACAAGCCCATCTCTCTCAGCCTGGCCTCATATGGGAGGTGCTCCAGCCCTGTAAGCAGTATTGTGGCCCTTCTCTGGACTTTTTCTAAGAGATTCATGTTCTTCCTGTGCTGAGGACTCCAGAATTGAACACAGGACTCCAGGTGAGGTCTCATGGGAGCAGAGTAGAGGGGCAGAATCACCTCCCTTGACCTGCTGGTCGTTCTGGTGCAGCCCAGGATACAGTTGGCTTTCTGGGCAGCAAGTGTACATTGCCAGCTCATGTTGAGCTTCTCATCTACCAGCACCCCAAGTCAGGGCTACTCTCTATCCATTCTCCACCCAGCCTTTATTTGTCCTTGGGATTGCCCCAGCGCAGGTGCAGGACCTTGCACTTGGCCTTGTTGAACTTCATGAGGTGTGCACAGGTCCACCTCTCAAGCCTATCAAGGTCCGTCTGGACAGCATCTCTTCCCTCCAGTGTGTTGACTGTGCCACGCAGCTTGGTGCCATCAGCATACTTGTTGGAGTTGCCCTCAATCCCACTGTCTTTGTCTGTGATAAAGATGTTAATACTGGTCCCAATACTGACCCCTGAGGAATGCCAATTGTCACCGGTTTCCACCTGGACACTGTTGACCACAACTCTTTGAGTATGACTATCCAGCCAATTCCTTATCCAGTGGTCCATCTGTCAAATCCATGTCTCTGATTTAGAGATGTCATGCAGGACAGTGTTGAATGCTTTGCACAAGTCCAGGTATTCCAGTGGCAAAGTTGAAAGCTCTCACAATTTTAATGTTTTTCAGGATTTTTTTGCTTGGCTTTTTTATCTTTGGAATAATGACATTTCATGATGCTTTTGTGTTCTTCAAGTGTCCTTGATTTGAGGCTTACTGCTGTGATAAACCTTGCTAACTTCCATTTGACACAGAAATAGCACATAGGCATTTCGCTCATCTTCATTCTGATCTGAGAACTGAGGTCCTTTTCCTTAGCAGGTAGCAAAAATAAATGAGCTTTCTTAGGCTTCTCCTAGCTTCTCCAAGCTTTCCCTTGTAGGTAGGTATGTGGAACCTTCTTCATTATCCAGTACAATTCCACTGAAAGGCAATCTCCCCATATCTACTCCCTCCAGTTATGCCTGACGACGGTATGCAGTGTTTACATAGGAAATCTTGATAGCACAGTGTTCTGCTCCTGAAAACTAGAAGGCAACGAAAAGGATCTAATATATATTATATTTTTAAGAAGAATGAGTAGTACTTATTCAGTACTGTTTGAGTTTGATCTAGTTTTTAACATTTTAGGTGGGTGACACTGAGCTGACCGCTCACCACTGAGAAAGAGACATTTATCCATTTGGCCACTGGACCACGAGGCTTTACTGCATAGCGAAGGCATTGGAGAAAAATCATTATGTACATTTGTGATACTATGTAATAAGGGAAGCCTTCTAGTATATGTTTGGAAATTTCTAAAAGGTATTAATGAAAATGTTCTTATCTCCTGCTGTGATACCATTAAACTGGTAACACTGAAGCAATGCAGCTTTACAAATAAAGAGATACCTTAAAATCAGTGTCAGCTCTAACAGGTTATGAAAGTAGATTTTCTATGAACTACAGAGCGGAAATATACCACCTCCATGTATTTCTATAGTTAAATAGACTGTCTCATCTGAAGATGATCTATATAAATCACATTTGGCTTTCAATCTGCACCCAGAGTTCACAAAACCAAGAGCTATAGCTCTAGTATACTGTGAAAAGTAGATCCCAGCCTGTACTTCGCAGCAGGTATCCATTTCTGCCAAGCAGCAGGTGCTGTGTTTAATGAGTGGGGAATCCTGCAGTACGTGCCCACTCACTCCTGGCCCATCAGTGAGGCGCTTTCTAACACACTATGAGATATTGCAAAGATCTTACTATTTTTCATATTATTTTATGAAAATGTAAAAGACATTTTGGTATTTTTATGATACTTAAACTGCATGTCTGATACAAGAAGTAATGAATGGGATCTTCCTCTTCATATCCTGTTCCCCTAGTCAATGTGACTGACTTTATTTAAATTAGCAATCCCAGCCATATCAGTGCACTGACTTGTAGGCAACACTTTGTGAGCAAAACGGCAGAAAGTACGCTTGTTTATGTATGGTTTTCTAAGAGTAGCAGGGGTTTGTATTAAGCAGATGCAAATGAGTACAAACAAAGAGACTGAATTTCTTTAAGTTATCGCTTCTTTATTGGCAGATTTTAAACCCAGCATGCTGCAGCAGGATAGACTCATCAGGAAATGAGGTGATGTTCGCTTATGCTTCAGGTCATGGGATTATGAGTATGTTTTGGTTTTAACCTTGCAAGAAGTTTCTGTGCTAGCTGCTAAATAAAAACATTGCAGTCAGAGTGCATTAGCACTGTTTTACTTAATGCTGAAGTATAACTTGCTTAGGTAAAGCCCAAGAAGTCTTCTCTAGGATCAAGTTCTTAAAAACAGGTAAGTCTTGGTTTAAGTATCAGACCGTTTCTCTCTGCCAAAAAAAAAATGTATAGCTGTTACTAAATATATGTCCTGAACAGACTTCTTTAGCAAGTAAACACGCTAATTTTTACTTCACGTTAATACTGAATTGCTAAGAAACTTCCAGCTACGCCGTGTCCTCGTGGGCGGTGAAGATCTTGGATAATTTGACAGATGTCACTTTAAAAAGGGAAGAGCTTGCTGTGCAGAGATCTGCAACCCAACATTAGTAATCTATTCCTGCCGTTCTCAAATAAGAGGGGGGGAAAGTAGGTTAGGAGGAGATGGCCAGGATGTCTCCACGCAGCAACCGCGACGTGAAGCGCTGCGCCTGCCTGACTGGATTTGTGTTCTGCGCCTATAAAGAAGTCATAGGTCTGCAAACCACGGTATTCTTTTAAGGAACCCAACTCATTGTCACACCCTTTGTTCCAGAACAGACTTTGCCACGTGTGGAGGAGTGCGGGGCCTGCCACAAGGCTCGCATGGGGCGCCGCGCCTTCCCCTGCAACCCCGCCACCGCGAATGTGGCCTGGCCGCCCAGTGTGTGTGTATGGGGCAGGGGGGAAGCAGGGGCTTGCGGCGGTTGAAGCGACGGGTAGACCTGGCCGCCCAGTGTGTGTGTGTGTGTGTGTGTGTGTATATGGAGGGGGGCGGGCTTGCGACGGTTGAAGCGACGGGTAGACCTGGCCGCCCAGTGTGTGTGTATATGGAGGGGGGGCTCGCGGCGGTTGAAACGACGGGTAGACCTGGCCGCCCTGTGTGTGTGTGTGTGTGTGTGTGTGTGTGTGTGTGTGTGTGTGTGTGTATGGGGGGCGGGGGGGCTCGCAGAGGTTGAAGCGACGGGGAGACCTGGCCGCCCAGTGTGTGCAATATGGGTAGAAGGGGCAGGTGCTCACGGCGCCACCCCCCCCCCCCCCCCCCAGCGCGGATACGGCTGGGCTGGGTCGCTCGGCTCGGCTCGCGATCGTGTTTGCGCATGACCCCTCCCCGCCCTCCCCTCCCCTCCCCTCCCCGGCGGCGGCGGCGGCGGCGGGGAGGAGGAGGAGGAAGGTTAGGCTCAGACACAGGCGGCTGCTCGGCGGCGACGCAGTGCAGAGGTGCGGGCGGGTGAGCCCCGCGTTCTCCTCCGCCCCCCCCCTCCCTCCCGCCCCCCCATCCATCCCCTCCCCGCGCCGGGGTCGGGCCGGCCCCCACCCCGGCCATGAGCTCGGCGCCGGGCGTCCCCCCGCCGCGCCGCCTCCCGGGCTCCAGGAAAGTAGCTTGATGAGTGTCCAAAGTAGCAGTGGAAGTTTGGAGGGGACGCCATCTTGGTCCCGGCTCTCCACGTCCCCGCCGAGCCTGCAGGGCTGCTCTGCCGCCCCCCGGCCGCCCCGCGAAGGTAACGAGGTTGGGGGGGGGGGGGGAGCGGGAGGTCGGGGGTGTGGGGGGTGGCGCCGGCCCGGGGCCTGGCCGGGAGGTTGGGGTGGGGGGGCACCCGCGAGTTTCGCCCGCCCTCCGTCGCGCCGCGGAGGAGAATGTTTTTCCTCCTCCCTCCCCTGCTCCTCCCCTCTCGTGGTACAGCGGGGCGTTGTGGGTGTTCGCGGGGAAGGCGGCGGGCGGGCGAGCGCCCGGGCGGGCATTGTCTGGGCAGCGGCTCCGCGGCCGCGGGGGCGCTCGGCGATCCCCCCCCCCCGCCCTGCGCCGGGGCCGCCCCGGGAGAACTTTAACCGCCGGATAGTAACGTGCCGAGCGGCTGCGGGATCTGACTCGACTCGCCCCGGTCGGAGGGACGCCGGGGAGCGTTCCTGCAGCGAAACGTCACCGCCCGAACAAGAAACTTGCTAACTTAAAATAGAAATAATAGCGAAAATGGGGAGCCTTTGTTGTTGGGCGCTTCCTGTGGCTGCTCGCCCGCTGCTTTTCCTTCTTTTTTTTTTTGTTTTTTTTTTGGTTGATAAGTGATGTCAGGACCTGCTAACGGGGAGTCGGCACCCTGAGAGCACAGGGCGCCCTCCGGGTCTCTCCATTTTCCACGCCGGCAGTTGTCAGACTTGTATCGCTCCGTGTCACTTTTGCACACGCTCCTGCAGGTAGATTGACATGAAATGCTCTAGAAAATACCTGAAGAGGGATTATGGTGTGTGTTAAAAGATGCTGAGTAAAGTGGCAGGCATTTTGTGCTCGTCTTCGCCGGAAAACTGAAGCTCTTGGAAAAACAACAACCAGTGGCCAAATATGTAGTGTAAGTTTATAGAGAGTAGGGTTCTGTAGTGCTGCAACACTTGTTATGAATATGCAGGCATAAAATATTGCCGTAGAGTGTAAACATGAGGGTTTTTTGGATGTATTTCAGATACCCAGCGTACAAGCCCGAAATGATTATTGCAGCCTGATTTTTATGTGTATTTATTTTAAGAAAAAATGGTGTTCCTTGAGTATCTCAATTTAGGCAAGGAAAAAACATTTTGTGAAATCAATTTTTAACACGTTGATGATGGTTTTTACTTTTTTTTTCTTTTTTACGGCTCATGCTGTTGTTCTTTTTTTCCAGGTACTGTGACTTACATCCTCTAATACAGATTCAAGGGTTATATAGTAGTCAAAACCCTGGCGTGCGCTTGGTACTGTAATGTACTGTATTTGCACGGTGTTCCTGGGTCATGATAACTGTGTGTCCTCACTAGGTAGTTCTGTTTGAAAATCAGCATAAGCTGCCGGCCGTGCTTGGGTTTGTATTTTGTGGTCATACTCAGAGGAGTTTATTGGCACACCTTGCTTTATGTAGGTACATTTTACGGTGAAGTATCTTGCCTGACAGCCGTAGGCCCTGAAATGTAAACACATCAGTGTGTCTGTGGGCAGTGGCTTGTGTACGTGGAAGAATAATGTCAGATCAAACTAATAAGTTTGCAGTATTTTCAGTGTAGTGTATTTGCAGGAGTTTGTGCTCCCATCAGTTCTGAACTTGTCATACTTTGGAGCAGTGCGTGAGGCTGCGGGCCCATACTGGGTTCTTGCTGCTAGTGCCTGTGCTGGGTCTGAGTGGGTAATATTTCCAGATACAGTGTGTTTGGTGCTTGGGCTGAGCCTGTGGCCTGGGCTGGCCTTCAGTTTAGAGGATTTAAATCCCTTTGGTTGGCTTCCGTGATGGCCGTGTCCATGCTGCCTTTGGATGCAGAGGCCTTTACCGAGCGCAACCACTGCGCTGTGGTTTGTCTGGCCTACCTATGGTTCACTATGGAAGTTTGGCATGAGCCCACATCTTTCAGATGGGCTTATAAAGGTTCTGATTCAATAAGAACAGAAACTCCCCAGGACCCAGATATAAGAAGTCCTAAAAATATTGTCTGAAGCTCTACTATTGAGAAAGCAAAAAGAGCTGCTCTGTCATATGTAACTGTTGAACACAGTTTCTTCAAAAAATTGCAATGCCTTGCCAGTATCAGAAAGGGACTAATTGTCAAACACAAGTGAAGTTAAAGAAAATAATTAATCTTCTTTGAAATGTACTACAACTTTGCAAGAATGTTTTTATTTGGATGTTATTTTCTATATCTTGACTTACAGGTGCATCATGGCCTAGCTGCATGGATTTGAATTTAAGTTTTCATGTTTTTAAATGAAATGACTGGGGTGGACATGAATGCAATTTTGTCCGTACACTTCTGTTGTACCAGAAGTGTCTCTTGTTTGCATGTCAGTATAGATCATGAATGTCTGTAGTTCCATCGGTTGTTCTTCGTGTCATTAACTTATATGTGGTCACTTCTTAAAGAGCCTTGCGGTAGATGCTATCAGGAGTTCCTGAGGACCGTTATGCAGTGTTTTATGCACACTATGTGATTGTGTGGCTAAACCTTGTACCACACTGCAGTCATTCAACTTCATGTTTGAAGCATCTTGACTTTTGACTACTTTGTGTATGTAAGTAAAAAGACGGAAGGACATAGCTGGGAAGTGCTATTTTTGTGAATGGGGATGCTCAGGCCATTGCAAACAAGGCGGAGGGACAGAAGAGATTTGGGGAGATGCATGTGAGTATCTTGGAATAGCTTCTCTTTTAAGATGGAGAGCAGGGCCTCTTGTCTGGTAGGTGAGCATGATGCTTTGCAATGCTTTTATTTTTCATGTATGCTGTTGTCTTTGAACCACTTTAGCGAAAACAAACCAGAATGCCTGGTACAGCTTTGAATTACCATGGCGGAATGTGAATTTCGATTTTCAAATTTGAGCCCAAATTAACATACAGTGACAAAATAGTAAATAAATTCATGACATGTATTTGAAATGCTTTGAAGAACTAATGTTGTAGGTGTAGCAAATTTTGTTGGTTACTTTTAAAAAAAGAAAAAATCATGAATTTATATTACTTGTCTTTATTGTTACCTAAATCATGAAAGTAGTTGTCCATCTGAGCATAAAGGTAGAGTTGATTTTCTCCTCACGTTTTCAGTCTAGAAAATGTTTGTAGGTGCTGGTTCACTTATGCTACAAACAGTATATTAGTCCATGGACATGAAAGTTACCTCATCTTATTAAAACTTACAGGGTTGTTTTTTTTCCTGTTGTTTTTAGTGTAAAAACTCAGCTGCTTTACTTGTTTAACCAGCAAGTTCTCAGTAAGTTTGTTGGTTTTTATCATTCTGCTGTAGGTTTAGATGTTTATGGGTTTTGCCCATTTACCTGGGAGCAGAGAAGAATAAGAACACTTTGCATTTAAAGATTATGGTGTATTTTTAACGAGGGTGAGCAAAGCAATCATAAAAGATTGTTTAGGCCGACTGCAGCATGAGCAGGTGTTGTGTGTGTTGTTCCACTGATAGGCACAGATTCTAACTTGTATTATTGGTGGTTCTGTTGCAGAGGTGTTTCTCATAGTGAGACAATGCATATGCCAAATTACTGTGAGGTTTTATAGTGTACCCAAATGAGAAATTGGAAAATATGACCTTTTTAATATGGGCCTTTGTTTGAATCTGGTTTTCTGAAAGGCAAGTGCTGCAGAGAATAGAGCAAATTAGTACTGGGGTGATTGTTTTATTTTGATTCTGTTTTAGCTTGACTAGAATGGAATTTCCCATTAACCTGTTCCTTTTTTAAATGGAGAGAGAATCGGTAACTTTAAGGGACAGGCTGTGTTTAGTATTATCTCTATTCAAATAAAAAGCTTATTATTATTTTTCTCATTCTTTTCTTCCCTATGTGTTTTTTCTTGTTTGCTTTTTCTTTTAACAAGTAATTCTTTTCTTCAGCAAGCTGAAGAAAACTTGCTTGTTAGTAATAACTCTGGTTTTTAATTAGTCTTGACATTGCTTTCGATTTTCTTAGAGCTTGATAATCCTAAATGTTTACAAAAAACTGTTGGGACTCCGGGGAAAGGCTACTTTGTATACGTGCATCGAAGTCAAAGTTAGGTCTGTAGAATTTGGCTGCCTGAAGAATGGAGATTATGGAACTATGACAGGTTTAAATGATCCTTTATGCTTTCTATGTTCCTGATAGAAGGTTGTGTTCTGCCATAGTATTTACTCCCAATCCAGATTACTCCCATACTAAATTCCTTGCCTCCACACTGAGTTTTTTTTTTATACAAGAAAAACGTTGAAGTTACTGAATTGTGTGTATCTAGCAGGGTAGTTCCTGAACTGTAGCTCCCCTAAACATAAAAGGACACAAGAGAAGGGGGAATAAAAGCTTTGTCTTTGTGAACTTCATGAACTTCATCAACTTCTTTCTGTTTGGCTTGGTGTGCTTCACCTGTAAAGGAGAAAAGGGCTTGCTGAATTGCTTTCAGTGGAGGTGAAGATGGACAGAGCGAGAGGAGTGGGTGGGGTTTCTGTTGAGAGTGATGGTGCTGCAGTTGTGGTTATTGGAGAGCAGTTAAACGGAAGCCACCAGAACATCACCCAGCTTTTCGGGTGGGCTTGCAAGTGGAAAACTTCTGGTGGTTGCTGAAGATATCAAGGGACAAGTACTACACTTTGTATTCAGTACGTAAGGATTGAATTCAGTAGTAGCTGAGAAGGGTTAGCGAGCGTCAGAAGGTGTTTTGGATCCTGCATTTCCCCCCTTCTTGACCCCGTCTTTATCAGGTTGTTCTGTTCAGGATAGAAACTAAGGGTCTGCTCCTTCCCAGGCACCTTCTCTCTGCAAGTTTTGCTCCTTTCTTTTGTTCCTGAGTAGGGCACCAGAATATGTCAGCAGAAAAATCCTTTCCTGGGAGGATGCAGTAGGTGGTGGGAACACGAATGCTTGTAAACTTTAATCGACCTCAGTCAAACTTAGTCCCAGAAGGGCTTCAGTGAGGTTGGACGTGCTGGAGATGGACAAGGGAAGGCTGGGGCTCTGCGAGCCTTTGGGGTGGGTCTGTACTGGAGGGATTGACTAAAATCAGAGTGATTATATTACTAATTTTAATCATGACTTAAATCAGCAAGCAGGAAATCCTGATTAAATAATTGTTTTTAATTTTATTTTACATTTGTACTTAATTATTTTTCCTAAAGAAAAGTTGATTCTAATTGGTCTAATTTGATCGTGCCTCTTGCTAGGCAGGAGGGTGTGCATCTATATGCATTTATTTAAGCAGTTAGGCAGCTTAGATTCTTAATGTTTAAGAAATATAATTCCCCATGCTTTAGACAGCTTTTAGCTAACTTTATTAGCTAAATAAAATGACTCCTAATTGTGCTAGATACAGAAGAAGAAATGTTATATCCAAATGTGCTTCGCATTTAAACCAGATTGAGCAGAATTGTCTGTAGTTGGTAAGATGAGTTATTTCTGGTCAACGCACCTTGCAAGAGTCAGAGCTAATGGATGAAATACATTTACTGTTTCTTCTTGCCCATCATTTGGAAAAGAAAGCCAGACATTTCTGCTTTCCAGGTAGTCACTTGCTCTCTAGCAGTTCGGAGTGAACCAACTGTGGAAGTGGTTGGACAAATGAAAATGGTAGAAGTGATTGCTGGTGAAAGCTGATTGAGTGCTCCATGGCTCCAGTTCAGGTGGCTTGATGGTCTTGATGGTGGCTGCCAGGTGAAGGTTTGGCTGCCGGCACAGCATTAAAATTTACATTGTTTGAATGTATTTGTCCCTTGAATGACTTCAATGCATCGTAAACTTTAAACCTATAGATTCTTATAGCTCCAAGTTTAGCTTAAATGTTTAATGCTGGAGCATATTTTTTAAATATGCAAGTAAGAAAAATTGTTCACCTTGTGCTCCAAAGGCCTTTTTAGCTTTAGCTGGAGAGGCACTGAGGCCTACAAGTATCCTCCAAGGATTTAGAGGGAAAGCTAGGGGTTGTTGGATGATTACACAACTATGACGGGAATCTGGTCGCTTTGGAATGGGAAACTAAATTTACTGGAGCTTTTATGTGAAACAATGTCATGGTGGAGGCAGGTATTCCATGGAGGAGGCAGATATTCCCTGGGACCACCTCTGCTTGCTGAGAGGGAAAGCAGGACCATTAAGCAGTGTATCTTCATCATTGCAACTGCACAGTTTTAGGTGGGTGGAAACTTAAAGGCTCTGATGGTTTCTTTATAAGGTCCTTAAGAACAAAGTGCTCTGCAGTTCAGATTTAGGAGATGAGGATGGTGGTTAGAAACTCTAGAGTGCCTTTTACAGGAAATGAAACCCAACAATAATTGCTTGGAGATGGGCACATACTGGATTCCCTTTCCTTGGACTTTGACTACAGCTACACCTGGAAAGGAAAAAAAAGAAAAACATCTTCGTAGGGAAATAATATAAAATTTTGATACCTTTAGAAAAATCCCTTGTGTGATGTCACATACATATAAACAATATATACACATGCAACCTTGCAGATATTTAACTAATGTTATGACTGAACCTTGAGCTCAAAGCATATAGATGCTTTAAGCGCTGTGTCCTGCAGCTGTGGCTTCTGGTGGATTGCAAATTTCTTTTTTTTGGTGAGTAATGGAACCTCTGAACTATATGCTTAGAGACAACAAATAGGAAAGTAACGTTAAATACACAAATAAATATTTAAGTAGCTCTTCACAACTCCTGTAAGTCTGAAAGAATATAGTTTAGCTACTGGTCTTTGCTTTGTGATTCTCTGCTGCGCCTTTGATCATGCAGCTTTAACAGCAGAGTTGTTTTCCATTTCTCTTCACCAGCACTGAACCCTTGGAGCTCTTGATTGTATGAAGACAAACTCAGATGATGCTACAAGCAGGATTTCTGATACTTACTGGTTTTACTCCTGTGACTCGGGCCAATCAGGCCTGTACACTGTGTAGCTGTGTTTGTTAAGTATTGTTTTTTCCTAGTTAATGCTATGTTCTCATAGGTTCCACAGTTTTGTCCTAAATTTTGCAGCTGTACTTCAGCTAATGCTGTTTAGATCATCAGGGAGGTTGCAGTGTTTGCTATTTCTCAGCTTATTCCTAGTAAAAGTGATAAGAGTAGTAGTGTCCTTTAACAAGTTGGTATTTTCATTATAAAGCAATTAAAAATAAAAGCCACACATTATTAATAATATTCTCTTTAACATCAGTAGAAACGTGTTTTAAATTAATATATACAGAATTATAATTTAAAATGTTTACTGGTTTAAGACAGGACAGATTTTTTTGTTTGGTTAACACTGGTGCCTTACAGCAGGCTTTATTTTTCTAAGTGTTACCATTATAACGACCAGCTGGATTTGCACATAAAAGATCATAATGAAACTAGTTCTCTTAACAAATATGTTGTATGTATGGTGAAAAGTAGAGTAACTTGGAAATAGCTTTGGGGTTTTGTCATTTACAAATACTGTGTTACCTTATGCAGGAAAACTTGGCATGCTGTTATGTCGTGATTCTATTGGCAATTTCCTTTAGTCTTGATGGGTAGTGATCTGTGTTTAACAGTTGTATTAAAAGATTTACCTGAAGTTTTGAAACTTTACAAAGTAGAAGTGCTTGGTGCTGTTTTTTCATCATATTCCTCTTGGTTGTCTTTTGCTTTCCTTTTAAATAACAGCTCTTATCTGAAAAGGAATAGCAGCAATATTTGATGACAACTAAGCCAGCGTTTGCTGCCCTTTGAACTAGAATTTATAGTGAGTAGAAAATGATGGCACTTTGTCTTAGTTCAGATCTGGTATTTAGAAGATAGTGTTATACTGTCTATTGAAGCAGTTTGTGTTTCAAGCTACCTCTTTGTTTGGCATTGTGCGTACTACAGGATGATGTCTGTACTTCAGGATAACTGTATGTTGGAATGAACACATTAAAATGCCACACACATTAATATGATTCATAGCTTAATTATAATGCCTTGTTTTCTGTTGTGATTGGTAGGCTTAAGATCATCCCCAAAGACCATAAAATCTTGGCTTGTGTTTTCTGATCATCCAGTTCCTTCTGGCTTCTTTAAGTAGTTTTATTCTAATTATTTTTTCAGGACAGGATCCGTTTTTCTGTGTGCTTTAGTATTGCCAAGCCATATCCAGGGAAGTGTCCTGCTTCCATTTCCCAGATCGTTTCCCCCTAGTGTGTGCACTTTGACAGCCAGGTGAGAACTTGCTCTGTGGCAGGAAGAGTGATGGTGGTCTTGGTAGTGTGATTATCTTCCCAAAGTTTTTGTTTGTTTGTTTTAGTTGTGATGATGGTGATTATAGATTATTAAGAGTACATTTATCAGTATTAGTCACTATAGGGTTTTTGGTTTTTTGTTTGTTTTTTCATTCTGTAAGTCGGTTCTTGTGCTGCCTGTTTGGGAGTGGTTGCTTAGCCTTTGGTATGTCTTTTAGAAACTTTCTGATTGTTAAGTGTTGCATTTTGGTTTCAGTAGTTTTATTCACAGTACTGAACTATGATAAAAGGCTGTCTAGGAAGTTTTCTACAAGCTTTCACTTTGAATGATATGGAGTAATTCTTGTTCTAGTACCTTTGTATTTGGTATTATCAAGAGCCATTATGAGGAGTGGGATTTTCATATTTTAAAGTTACTACGGAATACAAATAGAATTCCTGAAGATGCAGGTTTAGAATTTTCAAATGAGATAAAAAAGCACTTTTTGCTGTGCATGTTGTGGCCTAATATGCGATTGCTTTTTGTGAATTTCATTGCCTATTTAATTTACCTCTACTTATATAATCAAATTGCATATTACCTCTTTCTAATTAAATTGTATTATTAAATGATAGTGATACTAATAATGCCTAAGAGGGGTAACACAAGTATGCAAACTATGAAAGGCAAACACCGTTGTCTTTGCTTCCTTGGTAGGTGGTATTTTGTATTCTGCATCCATAGGTCTTTTCAGTCCCTTGCTTGTTACAGGCTGTCACGTCCAGGATGTCCAAGTGGTTAGTATTAAGGAAGGGGCAATTTCAGATATCACGCATGCACACACATTTATATGTACACAAAATGTGTGTGAAGTCGTAATGAGCTGTCTGTTTAGTCATTAGGAATACTAATGTTGTTGTTAGGACATCCCATCCCCCATAGCAGTCTCATAAACAAGCTAAGCTTACACAGAAACTTCAGCTCCCTTTACTAAAAGGGTTCTAAATTCCTTTTGTCTATTACTAAAAAGTTCTTAAAAATTTGCTTCATTTTTTTTAACTGTGTAATTTTCGTTAAATACGTTGATGAATATTGCAGTTGATACAAAATTTGGCTGCTAAATTAATTTTGCTAGTTTTCATAGAATCACAGAGTAGTTTGGGTAGGAAGGGACCTTAAAAATCATTCAGTTCCGACCCCTCTGGTTTTGCTATATCTTGAGTCTTAGCTTTATTTATTCTTGTTAACTTTCAATCAAAAGAACAGAAATGTATAGTTCACAAAAAACCCAGAGTCTGGTTGTGTATTACATTATGTATTAGTATTATATTTCTTTTATTTTTCTCCCCATTTTTTACACTTGTGACATATATCTTAATTTGGGAATGAAATATTGAAGCTATGGCAACAAAATAATTTCCAGTAAATGACCTTAATGGTGATTTTCCCCCACCCCCAATGTCGTGTGATTGAAAGTTGACCTGATTTGTTCTCTTGGCTAAATCGCAACGTGCTGTTCTCTCCAAGCTTTTCACTTGTTTTTGTCTTCTAGAGAAGTGCAAACAACAAGCACGGGTCTCTGCCAGCGTCTGACACCACCTTCCTGCTGTTTTCCTTAAATCTTTCTTTCTTCAGGTTTGTTCATACAAAAAAGAAAAAAAAAAAGAGAGAGAGAACCTACTATTTTTGCCTTCTTTTTGTTGTTCTTGTGGCTTTGAAACCCCATCTTTCTAAGGGAGATGACTGATAAGGCAGCAGTCCTAGTGACTGTCAGAAGTTGGAGGATTTGGCTGTGTGCCACCATCCCTATGGCTCTCTGGGTGGGATGTGTGCTCTGTCCTATATGAGGTCCCTTGGCCTGCCTCCTCCCCTTCCTGACTCGTGATGGGCCACGCGGGTGACCTCCAGTATTGTCTTGCTCCTCCATGCTTCTCTAAACTGTCCCTTTCTGCCTTCGGCTGTGGTCCCCCTGCTTAGCTTTCACTTGTGCATGCAGTTGATTTTGCTGGAGGGAGGGTAATCTGGTGAAGGGAGCGGGTTAATGAGGGAGGAGGAAGAACCTTCCCGGTGTTCAAGTGTCAACTACCTTCACTGAGCTGGAGGTGACGCAGTTTTGTAAGGATGCAGCCAGGAGTTTCTCCTCTTGTGTCCCATGGCCCATCACTACGTGGGAGCCCTCTGGCTGTAGAGCCAGCAGTGATGGTGGGTGCTTTTTGCAGTTAGGAGTTCACAGCCACGTGTGTGTATGTCTGGAAAGACTGACGTGGAATATTGGTTTACCTTGGGTGTCAAAATTCTGCTTGACGGCCACTTGAGAAAAGGTGAAATGCAGTTTTAAGATTGTGGATAAAAGTCCAGATGAGTTGAGTTTTGGGGGTTTTTTTGAAATAACAGATTCTGTTAGTGTTTTAATCTTTAATAATGGACATTTCTTATGTATTTTAGACTTTAAGGTAAGATAGGTCAATACAGTTGCTGTTTGTTACATCCATTGAGTCACTGAATCTGTTGGGTTTGCTGTATAAATGATCCAAAGGTACTTAGCAGAACAGTTCAGTTCTGGCAAAATAAGACATTTCCAGTGTGAGTTCTCTCATTTGATAAATAATCATAATGGCATACAATACTCACTGCATGCTACAGAACACTTCGTTTTATGTAAGCAGTAGATGAAAATAGTGAATTAGTGATTCAGGTAACTGCCAAGATAGGTAGTGTGACCAGCTGTTAGGGATGTAAATGGGCTTCATGACAGACCAAACTGATCTTCTAACAGTTGTACCAAAGCCTGTGTGGTGTACTCAGCAATTTGTGTTTGTGCGTGCCACCTCATATTTAGAAGCTTTTTCTGTGTTTAGACTTTCATCATACATATCTATTAACTATGGCAATGCGGTACCTGCATTGGTCACCTCTAGGACGCGTAGGATCCAGTGGCCATAGGTCCTGCTGGGCATTGGCAGAGCAAGGAGGGTGTCCTCCAACTTACTTTTTTTTTTTTTAATTTTTGTTCTCTGGGAATTGCTATTGGTGAAACTTTTTATTTCCTGATCAGTTTTTATTCAGTTGCTTTTACTAATTCTTACATTTCAATTGTCTTTTCATGGCAGAGATAGATAGCCCAATAAAGCAGCAGGCCTGGGGCTGCTGAAGGAAGAGTGTGGTGTGTGTAAGCAGGTACCCCTGCCTGTATGCAGGGTTTTAACCTCTCAGGGTTTTAACCTTGTCTGACCAAACAGGCACTGGTCTCATTTGGACTGTCTGCCTTTTCTAACTGATGGAAATAAGCCTGTCTCAGTTCTGGATACTCAGAGTCCATTATAGATTTGTTGACAGTTGTTTCAGTTTTAAAAAGAGCTCCTGTGTGGTTAGCACA
Organism: Clamator glandarius; assembly: GCA_033459285.1. Taxonomy (NCBI): domain Eukaryota; kingdom Metazoa; phylum Chordata; class Aves; order Cuculiformes; family Cuculidae; genus Clamator; species Clamator glandarius. The sequence goes on along the minus strand of JAUNZM010000121.1, from coordinate 2,566,971 downwards.
GGGGTAACTAAACACCGAAGTCAGAAGAAGCAGTCATGTTAAATATACGCTAGGTGAAACACATCCTGATTTGTCAACTGTTTTGGTCAGGTGTGCTACCACCTCCTGGTAGTACCGGCTGTTCTGTCTCTGTCAGACTGGCTGTACAAGCAGGCTCCAGGAAGCCTGTTTCAGCCATCCAAGGAGTTTAATGGTCCTCCTTTGCCTCTGATGTGAGCTATTTTAAGGAAGAGTCCTGCTTTACCTCCTGTCACTTAGGGAAAAGAACTCGGATCACACTTGTTCTTGCTTAAATTACAGCCTCAGTGGTTCACAGAATCCAGTGTAGAGTCCGTATCCTTTCATCAAAAAGAAATGTGGTTAGTTTTGCAAGGCAACAAGTGCTGTAAAGCTGACTGTTCAGGTGCTCCCACATAGTAGATTATGTTAATTGCACGTAAGTATTTTTACTGGAGTCTTGAAATACATTTTTATTATATACCTAAACATATTTTATTTTCCTTATTTGCAATATCAAGGACTTGTATCTCTGCCCATTCCTAATTTCTCATTGCCCTTACGGCTTTATGTTACAAAACTTTGTTCAGGTGATTGCAAACTTTGTTCTATGAAGTCTGTTCTTCACTCAGCCTGCAAGATGGACAGTGTTGAAAGGAATGAAAATTCCTTCTTTCTTCTAAAACTTAAATTAAACTGGTAGTATAGCAGAAAGGAAAGGTAGTTTAAAATAAGTTGATAAGTGCTGGATAGAAGTGGCTGTAATGCAGATTTCTTTAATGATAATGCTGAGGAACACTAAAACTGAGGTTTTGACTGATGGTTACATAGGATGTTTGTCTGTTAACTGGGCTGGTGCCAAGTTTTAAAAAATGTTCAGTACACAAAGTTGCAACTGAATTCAAGGTATGCTGTTGGTAGTTGTGCTGTAAGAAGGATGAGTATGAAGTTGTAAAATATTTTTCCCCTTAGCCTTAAACTTGATTTTTCACCGATTCGAGTGTGATTTCATACAAATGTAATTTTTCCCCTATCTGTAGGATGGGAGCAATGCTGCGAGGTCCTAGGAAAACGTAGGTATAGTCATTAACATGTCAGCTTTGTGTGTGTAATTTATCTATTGAGAGCTATATTCTGAGAGGCTCTTTACTGCGAGGGACTTGGAGGAAATGTGTTCTTCCCCTACTCAGTTAAGGTTGGATTGTCTTGTCAGTGCAGAGCCTGCTGGTTTAGTTGTAAATATAAAGGAAAGGAAAGAACAACCACCGAAACACCTGAGGAACAATCTCTCGTTGACTGGTTCTTTGAGCATGGCTGAACTGCTAGACGGGGTACCCACAAGAGGAAGACAGTGGTGGCATAGCCTGGCTCTCTGCATGAGCTGCCTCCTGGTGTGGTGTTTTCTCATGAAGCTTGTGATTCTGCTGTCTAAATCTCCTACTGTAAGGGGCAGTTTGATTCAGTTTTTAGTATTTCCAGTGCTGTGTGCACCATACAGGTATTTTGAAAGGAGGAAATTAACTGTGTTATTTGAGGTTAATACTTTTTTTCTTAAAATAATGTAGTTCAAAATAGTTGATTAGTCTTGTGGTTATAGTTAGAGGTGAATTGTCCCAGTAGAGATGTGTTAAGCTTTTTTGCATGTTTGATGTTAAACTATGGCCTCATAGAAGTATTTGGGGGTTGAAGTTACATTCGATCACAACATTATGAATGAAGTATATTAATACATTTGGAAAGACTTGGGATATTTTGTTTAATTTCTTATTTGTGTCATATAATCCAAGAAGAATATAGGTTAAAAGTTGTGTGCTGTGACCAGCAGTTTATTATGCCCTGTATGCTCCAGGGAGCTGAGTGCTCAGCCTCGAGGGTCAGTGGGCTGTCTGCACTGGTGAGATCTGGGAGATCATGAGGGCAGAATGGCAGTGGGAACTACAGAAGTAAGGAGATTAGGAAGTTCAGGGAATTAGCAACTGAATCACACTCCGATTGACACAAATACAGCTTTCAACTACCAAATGACTGGTATTATAACTCTGAAAAGTAAGGTACATTTATACTATGCAGCTGGCGGGGGGGGGGGGGGGGGGGGGGGGCATTGGGGCTGGACTGGCTTTCTACTGTATAGGTAACTTGCATAGACGTTTATTTCGGGAAAAGGTGCACAATTTGCGTTTGCTTCTTCATAGTTTGCTTTTTCTGAGGAATGAAAGTGAGAACCAAAAACCCTGTGGAACAGGGCATTGCTCACTCTTCCTGCTTGGTAGGTGACCTCTGCTTTCAGCTTCCTTTTCACTCCTTCCTTAGATAGCAGCAACTACTGTTTATTTTTGATACGTGTGAAAGGCCCGTGCCATCCCGTGCCATTTTAAATTCTTGCAGAACAGCCATTTTGTGGGCTTGAGCATTTAAAGCTCCCGATTTGTTTCCTTATAACCAAATGCAGCAAATGGAATTTGCTGGACTTTCTGATATTTCTCTAGGTAGATGTTTCTTCTTCAGGACTGCTCCAGGCTTTTAGAGCTTTTCAGGAGATAAATAGATGGAGAGATGGAAAGTAGTGAACTTTTGTTTAGTGTGAGATGCACTTTTTGAGAATATCACAGAACTGGTGTAATTTTGTGACCTATTAGCCTACATCACCAACAAGTGACCCATGAACTTCCAGTGTGCTTCTCAATGCCTCTTCCCCAGGAGGACAAGGAGCATCTGGTTTTGCAGCAAGTGAAGCTGAAATATGCTTCTTCCTTTCTGTTTGGATACCTTTTACAGAGCTGTCTGGAAGCAACAGTAATTGCTACAGATTCCTGTACATAGAGATGAAAAGGGATCTGGTAGAGATGGGCAGGCAGCACGTCACCTGCATGTGTGCAGCACAGGCTGTATTAGTTTTTATCTCTCTTGACGTAGTGTTGTGTTCGAGGCAGATGTTTGTTACCTAGGAAGACAGTCTTTTAGTGTTTCTGCCACAAATGTCTTGCATAACTTTGGGCAAGGCATTAGCTCTTTTCTATAAAATATAAATAGATTTTTCTTACTTTATAGAGGGGATTGTAAGCCTAAACTTCTTGCCTGTATTGTATATTTGTTTATTGATTGTAATAGTAGTACGGTGCAACATAGCAACACTAATGCTGCCTTAGGGACACTAAGAAGGACTTTTTTACTTTTGATTGACCGAGGATCTCCAGTAGACTAAAGCAACCCAAAAGAATGCCATCATATTTTCTTCTAATCTTCCTTCTAACTTGGTAGCATGCAGTCACAAAGCAATGCATTTAGTGTAGTTTTTCCTTAACCAGGACATTGTTCTTAACTGTGAAAAAACATTGCTGCTTTTGACCTACGACTGTGTGATGAATCTTGAGACTTGACTGTGTGAGAAAGCTGCGTGGAACCTAGACAGGATTGTTTAAGGCTTTATGGGAAACCTTAGAGAGGCTAGTGTGACATTTATGCAGGCACTGGCTATAGTGGTCGGGGATGACAAGAACCATCAGTATCAGTTGTCTATCAAGTTGCAGTCAAAACTGACAGTTGTCTTGGACAAAACTTTATTGAAAGCCCCTTAAATGAGTGCTTTGTATCTCTGATTATTCCGTCACTGTAGCAGATGTTCACATCAGATACTGTCATTAAAAAAGAGTTCTACTGAAACTTGTTTTTCAGTATCTATGCATTTGTTCTAAGTGGACTAAATGCTTAGAGCAGTACTTTAGACAGTGAGAGTCAACTAGGCAATAAACCTGCGCTTGGTTGTTACTACTTATAGCTATGAAGAGTGCAAAATGGTCAGTGAAGACTATGTCAACAAACCTACTTCTCTGAAACACACTGGCTCTGCTAGTTCATTATTAAGAGTGGAAGTTGGTGGTGTTGAAAAGCCACCAGAATCCTTCTGTTAAATCAGAACCTGCTCCTTGACCACTCCTGGCAGTTCAGAACAATCTAGAGAACAATTGCGAATGAGTAATCCATTTTTTTTAAAACCAGGAAAATGGGACCCTAGGGATTATATAGCGCCATGTTTTAAAGGAATGGATACCATTCCTTATAAAGAACATGTTCAGGTATCACCCATCTAGTTTGTATATGTTCAGAGTGTTCACTTCTTTATCAGGCTTGTTCTGTGTGTGTTGTTGTAGCTAACAATTTGGGAAATCTGTGTTTAGCAATTTTTTTATTATTTAAGCTCTTAGTTGTATGAATTCAGAATAAGTGTTTTTAAGCAGGACATTTTCAGAAGGGGTATTATTCACTGATGCTACTTTTCTGTGGAGTAATTTTTATAGTGGCTTTTCTGTTTGGTTGATGGATGAGTGCCTTCCTGATGGGGAAGGATCTTAGAGTTTGAAATTTTAATACTGGAAGTACACTCTGACCTTACCTAACTCAGTATTGTTTTTAAGAGCCTGGAGAAGGAGTTATGGGATGTGGAGAGGAATTTCGGATGTGAGGAATTCTTCTTCCGTGTGGACTGTTCTGCTGTTGTGCACAACAGGTGGTTCTGTTACTATACCCATGAACTGGTCTGTGGAATACAGTTTTCATCTAGTTAAGGCGTGTGGAGGAGAGGAGAAAATACAGTGATACATTGCCTCCTTACTGATGTTGAGGGGTGACAGCTGGAAGACAAACAGCTTTCAAGATGCTAGTAATATATTGCAAGTTCTTTTGGTTGTCCTTTTCGCCTTTATTCATGATGCTAAACTTTATTCAACAGACTCAGGAAGGACCTTGTGGTTCTATTGCTCATAGCAGTATTTACTATGCTAACGCTTTCTGTACAGTTTGGGAAATGGATAGGTAGACACCATGTTGAATGTTCTATGCTGTATCTTATCTTCTCTTTGTTAATTAGTCTATATATCCTGTCATTAATATGGGAAAAAAAACCATAAAAAAACCTGTAAAAGTAATGGCATAGTAATGTTTGTGGCAAAGTGGGAAGAACTTGATCTGTGAAGAATTCCTTCAGGAAAAGGTAGCATAAAGAAATGTCTAGCTAAAATTATAAGGATTCACATAGCAAACTAATAAACAGGATTGGACTGCGATACAACATGCTGTTGTTTCAGTGAATATTGCAAAACAGGTTCAGTAACTTTCAGCCCCATCAGCACCATTAACTGTTAGACATCAGTCTTGAAAGCTGCTATAGACACACACGTTATCATTTTTCACGTCTGGGCTGTAGTTTTTAAAGGTGCTTGGTCAGTTGGATTTTTTCTTTTCAAGTCTTTATATTGCCTACGTTAGTGCTCTTGTTAGGTACTGTGCTGCACCTCAAATAGATTGTGTTTACATCTGTGCAGTAGTTTTGTTCTCTGTGGTATAAAAGTAAAGCACTATCACTTAGATGCGATATGTAGGGAGAATGCTGTTACGGAGAAATAAAAGGACTTTGTTGCTTCAGGAGGCCCATGCGTTGCTCTTGCTTTCAGGCAATTCAGTCCTACTTCCAAGGGGTAGGATTTGTAGAGGGGCTCATCACAAACAAGGTATCACTGGCTTATCTTGGACATAGTTGCATGCCTAGTTCAGCGCTAGTTACAACAGAATAGACCCTGGGGATGCTATTGTCCTCGCTCTTGTATGAATCACTCTGTGAGCTCTGAATGAGCTGTTCAAAGTCACTGTCCTTGTGGCATATACCCACATGCATGAGTATGTGTTGTTGGTTTGTGACTGAATAAAGGGATTGATAGGCAACCTTTAAATTAATCTCTGCCTCTGCTGCCTACTGCCTTCTGATGAAATGCTTAGTGGCCGAGAGATCCTTAGAATGGGACACTTAGCTGAAAGGTTGGGAGAATTAAACTTTCTTAAACTGTTACCTGCAAATATCTCCTAGCTGATCTGGAGTTGGCCCAAGTTGTTTATTTGCAAGTCTTTTTTCAAGGCTTTAGCAGAGGTTCCCTCAGGAACTTATTTCTCTGTATTCACTTCTGCTTTCCAGGTTGTTGGCCAGACAATTGAAATCCTAAACCTGGCAGCACAGAGATTAAGCCTACACATCATTACAATTTTTTTAGCAAAGTTCATTTCTGTTATAGAAAGATTTGCAGAAAATTACTTACCCTTACTTAAACAGCAGCCATAGTTTTCTTTGTTTCAGATGAAATTTCTGGATTGTTGAACTATTGGGAAAAATGTGATAAACAACATTCAAGCAGCGTTTTATAAAATGGAGATGTTCATTTTTTAAAAAGTTCAAAAAAAGACTTCTAGAAAGAGATAGATTGCATCTTGGGGAGAAAAGGGACACAGGGAATACTTTCCTATTCTTTCAGCACCAGAAGAATTAATGTTGAATGGTAGAGTCCATGTAAACCAACAACCTATCCAAAATGCACTTCCTTGCCAACTCTTTAGTTGTGTTTGGAGTCTCCTTCTCTGGAGTTATTAAAAACCCATCTGGATGCATTCCTGTGTAACCTGTGCCAGGTGAACTTGCCTTAGCAGGGAATTGTACAAGATGATCTCTAGAGGTGCCTTCCAACGCCTACCATGGTGTGATTCTCTGATTCTGTTTGGTTTTCTTTCTCTGCGTCAGGAAAACCTTGTTTGCTATACATCTCATTTTAACAAGATTGCATCCAACAATCATACAACTGTAATGAGCAGACACAAATTTTATAATGCTTGTCAAAAACTGCTGTCATCTGATGTTTAGGGGGAAGACTTTTTTACTTATAATTTGTTAGATTTACTATAATTGTGGGTTTTTAGGCCAAAATTTGCCAGTTATATTTCTCTTCTACAGGTTTTATGTAGAATAAAGACTGATCTATCTGCCTGCTAATCATCCAGCTTTTTCCCCCCCTCATTCCTTTCAGCCCTAGCCTCCTGTAAGCAGTAGTCACCTCTCACTTGCCTGCCCTCTGCCCATTCATTTGGACAAAATCTTTCACAGTTTAAGAGGATCAGTTTGTAGAATGAAAACTCTCTTTAGAAAAAGCATTTTAAGTTCCCCTAGGCACCTTAGCAGTGGTTGGGGGAATGTGTTTGTTAGGAAACAGAAGTGCATGAATGGAGAAGGTAATTTCAGTGAGAAATACTGTTTTGATGCTTCTTTTTCTGTGTTGTGTGCTTTAGTATTACTGGATCAGGTGCTGAGGAATGTTGCATTTTCACTGTTCTATTTTAAAAACCTAATAATTAAATGGATACTGTTCTTTCCTGACTCTGGGCTTAGAAATCTCTCTCTCTCATTAAGAATCTCTTCTCGCTCTTTTCAGACAGCTGGTTTCACTTTAACATCAAGATGTATATCCCCCGTTTTCCATTGCATCCACTGCTGCTGTTTGACTTCAGCTGCAGTGCAAGTTTGCAATTTGAGTGTAATACACTGAACTTTTTCATGTTACCTGTTGTTTGGAGGACTGTAGTAGCTGCATAGTCCTCTGCAAAATAAGGTCATTCTCCTCACTGGAAAGCTCAGTGATTTTAAGCATTTGTAGATTTCCAGGTTAAACTTTGTCATGGGTAGCTATTGTCTGTAGCTATTTGTTGTTATTTTGTTGAGTATTTTGGAAGAGCTGAGACCATGGTAAACTGTATCCTCCGTTGGTTATGTAGCCACTGTTAGGAGGTAAGTATAGTTGGGGGATTATTCGGTGTGTTTTACTTTAAATCTCAGAGGTTGTAGCTTGCTGCCTGCCCTACTGGCTGCTGATTTAGGTTGAGCGGGACCTTCTTGACTTGTTGACTTCTGAGGCTGCAGAATGACTGTGACCTCAGGACTGTGATTCATGTTGGATGGTGATGCACTTCAAAGCCTTCTGCTAAGGGCAAGCTATTTTTTTTGCTGTTGTCTTAGAATGGAACTCTTTTCAAATCACTGCTGCTTGGCTTGATGCCATCATACCAGCATCTTAACTTGTTTTCTTAACACATTAGTAGTTTTCTAGACTGTTTTGTAATTGTTTTCTGTGGTTCTGTGAAACATGCTGTGGAAGAAAGAGAAGGTATTGGTTTAGCAACACAGGTCAGCTTTGTGGTGGTTTTGAGATTCATTTCTCCATCACAGTACAAATGGAGCTATTAACTTTTTAAATGGAACAGGTGTCTTTTTTTCCAATTTAAATATCGAGAAATTTGCTTTCTCTCCATACAATTTGTCTCACTGTATTTTCATTTGCCACGCTTTTTCACTTGATTCGACTTGTATTTTAGAGCTCTGTATGTTCATTTACTGACAAACTTGTTCTGGGTTGCTTTATTCCCTTATTGAAGCATATATAAAGTATAAGCTGTAATAACTAGCAAGTTTTAATAGGAAGAGACCTTCATCAACATGATGACGACTTGCTAGTGTGTACCTAACTGTGAAATAATTTGTTAGCTATTAGTTTGTTTTCTTGGAGGCAGAAATATTATCTTCATTACCTTATTTTCCTGGAGAATGACAAAGTCCTTTCTGGTTGGCTCTGCAGTAAGGGAAGTCCAGAGTTTCAGAGAGTAGCTTACTTAGGAGGAAATACAATGTGGCTGCAGAGACAAGATGCATCTTCGTGTTGGTGAAAAAACAAAAGAAATATAGTTGTATGGGCTGTTTTTTTAGGAGGCTGCTTCAGTACTTTAAAATCTGTATTTTTAGTAATTTTCTGTAGTCTGTTTTACATGTGGTATTTTACAGCTTTCCTTTTATCTGCTGGTACACATGTATTCTAGAATGACAAGAGCTGTCATACTCACTTGTTATGTAGTTAAATCATTAGAACATCAACATAATGGGATAAATGCATATTTAGGATATTACAGATTTGAAATAAACAGTTACTTAAGGACTTTAGGGGGTGCATTGCAATGCTGTTAAACAGTGGTTTCTATACTTAGAATGGTTACTGTGCTTAAAGTCTGGTGTTCATAGCTTCAAAGATTATTTAATACTTATAAAGGAATTTTGATTTAAAAGGGAATGATGACAACTTAACACTGCTTTCCAGGCTGTTTTTCTTGCCATTTGGAATGTGTGCCTTTTTTTGTGGGGTTTTTTTTCTGTTTTTTTTTAAAATCTTTTATTTTAATCTTTCTTTTTTTGTTTGTTTTTTTTCTCCTTTGTTTTGCCATCCCTTTACCTTTTTAGCTGAATGTCAGATTTGCTAATCTAAAGGATGCTACTGTCAGTGAATAGACTACATGGTGGAAATACTGTCAATGTTAATGTGTAGTGTTCCTAAAAATGTTGGACATAATTCTCATACCATGTATGTGTTACCAGAAAATCTAAATGCTTGCTAGGAGTGCATCAGGAAATTTAATTTACATTTGAGCTATTGATGACTCTTGCCTTCCCCTCAGTAGATAGGTCTGACAGTATTTTGTCTTGGCATTAACTCTAAAGAACCTAGAACAAACCACTATGCCGTTCACTTAAGTGAAAGGTGGTTTGTGCTGGGCTTGAATTTGGAGAAGGGACCCTCAATCTAATCTGGAGAGTTGTTTTATGAAGAATCTGACTTCTGCATAATGAACTTTATTTTCCTTCTAGAAAGCTGACATTGTGTGAATGTTGATCTTTCTTCATCTCAAAGTTGTAGTTGATTGACTGATAACAAGAGGCCATTCAGGGTAATAAAAGTTGAAGATAAAGATTGAATCTTGGAGCCTGATTCCATTTTTAGTGGTAAAGGAAAACGTGTCTGATCTCTCAAGCCTTTGTGTTTGGATCTGCAGCGCTGCTCTATAGTCAAGCAGTATTCAAGATAGAGCTCATAGTATACATGTATACCAAACGATGCAGTATTAGGAAGTGAGGGATTGTGGTTGCAACTCTCTGCTAGACTTTTTCTCCTGAAAAGTCATTTCTGCTGAGGTGCAAGCAAATATTTGGCTATAAATAACTGGATGTTTTGCAAATATTTGTATATTTGGAGGCATGGGACCTTGGGGTACAAGTGTAGATTCACGTTACTGTCTTCTGGTCACCAGTTCTGAAAAATTAAACATGGAGAATCCTCAGGTTCCTTACATCTCTGTTTTGCTGTGGTAAAATATGGTATAATTGGTTGTACCAAATTCCATGAAAAAGCTTATAAAACATTCCTCAGAATTTATAACTTGACTTTTGACACAGCCCATTGCTTAAAAAATTCTTAGGCGTGTGGAGCTCTTCTCAAGAGTTTTTGCAAAAAGCATTGTTTTCCAGGACAAGAAAATCGTGTATTTTGTATTAGTTTTTAGAAGACAGGCTGTGTATGGTTCCTGAAAGATAAATTAATATGGAAGATGCCACCACTCCCACAGAATACAAGAGCTAGGCAGTGTTGGTAACTTGTAAAAAAAAAATTACTAGAAGAGGCATTCCAAAATCTGTAGTGGTTACAGGAAATAAGTAAGTTTTGAGGGCTCTTCTGTTTTGGGTCATCTCCCAGGTGTTCTCTGTGGAAGATAAAGGTTTGAATTGCAGTAGGTGGTAGCAATGCCAGTCTTCCATTTAGTGCTATTGTAAGCAAGGACTTGTGTAAAGTGACTGTCCTTTCAGTTAGTGAGTCGGCTTTCAGGGGCAGGAATGGAATCAGTTCAAGTAAGAAATCTGTGTATATTTTCAAAACTGTAAGTTGTGTCAGTCTTCTGGGCAGCAAGGTCTCCTGTGAGGAGGAGAACTTATAAAGTCTGATGTTTCAAAAAACTATTTTTTTGCCTTTCATGAAGTGCCTTAAAGCTCACAGTACCTTTAAAAGTAGGTAACTTGTGGTGAGAGCTGAAGGATTATACTGAATTGTGTGTTCTTGAAAAAAATTGTGTGTCTGGGAGTGAATGGTGTATTTTAAATTACAGCCTGAATGAGGAAGGCAGTTTAATAGAGCTTCGTAAGATTTGCTTTGTGTTGAAAGAAGGTTTCAATCCAGCTCTTCTGTCTTGTTCTTCAGGTCACAAAGATGGCAGATTATGTGTTGCTTTTTGGTTCTGTATATATAACAGCAATAACCAAAATTTAGTCAAGACACCAAATATACCAATAAAAAACACTTCAGCAGAAGTAATTATGAGAATACTGTGTGTTCACTAGTGTGTGTAGGCTCTAAAATCTGTACAGGAAAAAATGAAGTATTGTATTTCACGTATGCTGTGGACTCCCCCTCCACCTGCTGAATTACCATTCTGACTGGTAAGATAACCCAGGGTGTTGATCCATCTAGTGCATTAGTCTCTAGGTGCAGTACATGACACCCACAGTAGCAATTTTACCCTGCAACACTTTGAATGAGCTGTAGCTATCCACAGTGTTTATTTATTGCTTTTCTATATTTCATAAAATAAACAATGTAGGGTATGGTAGTATCTGTTTCTGTAATACGTGCATGGCTTGTAATCACTAGAATTATGTCAGTAATTTTAAGTAAGCTCTGAACTTTTGTGGACAGTGACTACCAAGTAGGCTAGTAAATAAAAATATTGCTAGTCCTGCTCATTAAATGGGTTTTTTTGGTAAAGTCAAGTCGGTTATTTCAGAGTAACATGCGCTTCTACTGTTACGAAGCAAAGCAATAATCTTTTAAATTTACCCAACGAATCCAGTTTGATTTGTTTGTTATGATTTTCAGATGAATACTTTTCCATTAAGACACAGATCACATACATATGAGGAAAGATATGCTGCACACATCTGCCTTTTTAAAAAAAAAGAATAAAAATAAGAAGCCTTATTGCACAAGTGTACAGTTTGTTTTTGAAACTCCTTGAAGCAGTGCATAAGCTCATTTTAGGAAGCAAGAGTTTTAAAAGGATTCCTGAGTGCACTGCGCAAACACATAGTAAAACAGTCTTTACCCCAGAGAGCTTACAATCTAAAATATGTAGAAATTAGAGAAGTTTTTACTAGACAAATTCAGGAGCAGCATTACAACTGCTGGTAGTAAGACAACTGCAGTTTCAAACTGTGCAATTCCCCTGTGTTGCTGGAAAAGACCTCCAGTTCCATATGCAGCTGCATCTGGGTAAACTCCCCTACCTCCAGAAACAAAACGTGGTGTCCTCAACCTGCCATGTGCAGTTTGATTTTTAGAAGAAGGCTTTGCCAACAACACATTTCCCAAATGTCTCCTTCCTGATGATTTTTCTTTTGGTGTGGTTTTCTTCCATCAGAGGAGGTATGGCTACTGGGCTCTGTGGTAAAGGTGCACTGGCATCATGCTTGCCATCAGCCGCCTTCCCATGGGAACAGGGGCAACCCGAATTAGCCACATAGCAAAGCTAGTGCTTTCCCTGCCAGGAGGGGCCAAAACATGCGCTACAGAAAGGTCTGTCTAGTTCTTGAATGCTCAAGATTTGTGAGATACCATAGTTGTATAAGAAAATGGCTCACGTCATATTAGTGGTGACGAAAGCTACACCGATGCCTTGATTGTCAAGGATACTTAGCTTATGGGCAGAAGTTCATAGGAACGCTTAAACATTGCAAACTGTAGTTTTCATTAAGAGGGAATTCCCAAAGTTTTTTTTCATAGAACTGTTTGAATGCACATAGTTATTACTTGCAGTCCATTCTGAACTGCTGTGTGGTCCTGTGGGACTGAAAAGTATGAACTTGTTCAGTTGTGTCATAGTTGAAAAAAATAGAGTTGTATCACTTTATATGGTACTTGAGGGATATGCTGTTAAAATATTTAATGCCAAAGTCTTTATGTACTATCTTAAATAAGCGACTGAAATGTTTCCACTTGAAGATAAAGTGAACGTTCAAATAGTTGAAAAGATAAAAACAAAGAATGCAGTTTGTGTAAATATGGAAAACGATTTGTCTGGATCATCTTTCAGACTCATTAAACAGCCTTAAAAGTTATTTAAATATAAATTAGAAATCAGCACATCGTGTTGCAGCCTACTCATGTAGGCTGAGCTCATCAGAAACTCCTTTTATTCCTCCATTTCATTCCACCTTACTTTCTCTGCCAGTACCAGCAGCGCTGCTTTCCCCTGTTCAGCGGGGCTCTGTCAGGGCACCACCTGTGCAAGGGTCTCTGTTAGTCTTGGCTCTTTTCCTGCTGATGATCCTGCTCCTTGCTTCTCTGCCCTTCAAACCTCCATATAACCCTGCATTCCCTTACACATGTTGGACTGTGGTCTATCTTCTGATTTTCCCGTTTTTCTGATGATTCTTACTTGTTTGTCTTGGACATTGATATGTTGATAGCTTAAACAAATAATACGAAAAATAATGGGAATGCAGAACTGGGAGGTTTTATGCTGGAAAGTATTTTGCTCCTGTCAGCTAGTCTTTAACCTATAAATAATTGCCTGTTTGGCATATCGCAGGCTGCAGACTCCACGTCTCTTACGTGCCTCTAACAGGTTCTAGTTTTTACCAAAATTAACATGGCTATTCTAATACACAGAACTTTATCCAAAATTTCTGGAATTCATTGAGTGCATTCATTATTAGGTAACGGGTGGTGATGCATTGTCAAGTTGAGAGTATAAATCCTTTTTGGAAGGATACATCCAGTGGGTATGTTTGGCTTCTTTGTAAAATATTCTACTGCAAATATTGGGGAATATAATGAATTTATTTATCTTTTTTTAGGAGCAATGGATGAGCTTCATAGCCTGGACCCAAGAAGACAAGAGTTGTTAGAGGCAAGATTTACAGGAGTAGTAAGTGGCAGCACTGGGAGTACTGGAAGTTGCAGTGTTGGAGCTAAAGTAAGTTCTAAGAGCAGCCATCCAGATCTATCGTATTTGAAATATTATACTAATTTCTCTCATGCTGTCTTGCTTGTATATTGCCCATATGATTTACTTACAAAAGTACTGGGTTGGAAGATCTTTGGAAAATCTTCGCTGGTCTCTAATTTTATTTGAGATAGGCTTGTTTATCCTGAACCTGTCTATGGCTTGGACTTCAAATTGTTTTTAAAAATACTGCAGGATGGGCTTATACAGGCTCTTTTGTGGTCTTGCTCTAGTACATATGTCATCAGAGATGGAAGCTTTTTTTCAGTATTTAAGTGGAGTTGTCCCTTCTGCAGATGGTTAGCTACTTAGAGTTCAGCTTGAAATAGACACAGGGAGTCTGGTGTGACCTCTACTTTTAAGATTAGACTTGTTTGAAGATAAACATACCTAGGCTATCTGTTTGCAGTGTCCTCATGTTTTCTTTACACAAGCTCAGTATTTTTCACTTCCTATTCCACATTTTAATGATCTGTCTAGATTATGGAACAGAATACCTGATAGCAGATGTTAATGAAATTTCTGGAGGTGTGTGCTGTAATGATGACTGCTAACAAATGACAAATAATTGTAATCAATATATGGCGATCTTGTATCGTATCTTCTAATTTTTTTTTAGAGTGACACGAAGGTAACTCTCACAAAGCTGTAAAATAGGTGACACGTCACTTCTGTTACCAACATTTTAACCAAGAAGAGAGTTAAATGGTCAGGGAAAGGAATCAGGTTGGATTAACACAGTGTGGTTGATGTACTCTTGTTTTTTTTATTTATTTGCCTTCTAATTATTATTGTAAATATGTATACTTGCCATATATTATGATTAAAATTAGATAGAGACAAACTGAGTAATTCTGGCCAATCTTTCTTTGTTTTTTTTTTTCCTTGGTTTCTCTAGTACTACTTACTCTCCTAATTTATTAGCTCACATATTTGCTTTGGTAGTTGCTTATAGTTCAGATTACTATTTGTACTTTTTCATGACTGGATCTGTACCTTTAACTTAATGTGACTTTTAGTGTGTTTATAAACCCTTCTATTAGTTTTTGGTACAGCTGTGTTGGTTCCTTGCCTTATTGCCAGCCTTTCCTTCTCAGAATCGTTCTACTGTTATGTGTGTAATACACTGTCTTTAAATGCAATTATCAAATTTCTTGGTGTTCTTTATATTTTAATCCCCTGCGAGTTACTATGAGTTCCATAAATCTATGCAGGTTGTTTTTTATTGTCTGTTGTTAGTTGATATCACTTTTAGCTGAATTACATTTCACTTCCAGCTTCTCAGTTTGTTCATCCAAGTTAGCTAGTAAAAAAACCAACCAACCAACCAACCAAAAGAAATTTAAAAGACCTCATTTCCTTTTTTGCCCTACTGTGTAAAACAGATCTTGTCCGTAGTACATTCCAAAGTCTGTTTGAAAAGATAATTTTCTGTCATCCAGTTGTTTTCAAATAGATAGGTGGATAAAGTGCCTTTATCAATACCACCAAATGCTTTGGTAAATGCAGAAGATGCTAATAGTGTCTTCTGGTTGATGTGGATCCTCATGTAAGACACTGTCCTTCTTACCTTTGACCAAAAATATTCCACAAATGACTTTCAGTATACAGTGCAATATCTCTTCTTTTTTGTGCTTATTTTTGTTTGGTTTTGGGAGACAGGAAAGTAGACGGAACACCAATATCTTGTGATTTCACTCAGTATCAGCAAAATGGCAATTATATAATTTTTGTTTGCATGTAATTATGTATATATTATATAATTATATAACTTTTGTTTGTATTTCTTTTATTTCTGACCAGTGTATCCAAGCACCTAACATGAAGTGCAGTAACTGATCTGGGTTGTATTTGGAATATGCTATTTTTTTTCTTTTTAATACAGTCTTTAGTGTTGGTTGGGGATGTTGAAGCAGCCTTATCTGATTTTTGTTGAGAAAACTGATAACGCTTTTTTGATCTAATGTGCAGAGGTAACTGGGAAAATGTAATGTATAAAAGTGATGCCTGAGTGTATGTTTTCACTTTGAAGGCAAAAATGAGAAAACTTCCTCTTCACATACATTCCCAAATCCACACATACCAAGTTCTCATTTGGCCAACCTGGTTATTTTTTTGAAACATTCGAAGTCATTATTCTTCTAGTAATTAAATTGAGATGAACTCTTATTAATTTGCACTACTGTTCTGAGAGCCTACCCTTGTCTACTGTTCTGCTGAAGAGGTTTGGAATTGTTGAGGGGGTTGGGAAAAGCCCATCATCTTCGACCTTTTTCGTTAAGTAAGGGTGGAAATACTGGAATAGGTTACTGAGGTTGTTGTCTTAGCTGACTCTGATGACTGGATACTGAGACATCGCAAGGAATAGGTACATGTAGGCGTTTCCATACTGGAGACTTCCTAGGGTAGGAACACATGGGAATTTTGTGGTTTTACTTAATATTTCTCCAGAAATTTTAATTCAGAGATGATCTAATTATTCAGAAGATGCCACAGATTGGTATTGTCCTGCAAACTGATACAGTGCTGGAATTTAATGCTTTGAAGCAAGCTGAGTGTTTGCCTTGGAACTAGTTGTTATTTCGCTTCAAAGTATTTGTTCTGCCTTCCTGTGCGGAAGAGAATAATCCAGCAGTATTTTTTTTTTTAATAAAAAGAAGCATGTTTTGTTATGTGAACGTGGAAAAGACTGTTTCAATAAAATGTTCTTGTTGCCATTCTGTGCTCAAAAGATCTAATACATCAACCTTAAAAAATTTCTGAGTATATATTGTAACTTGGGAGTATTTCACAGGTTTTCTCTTTTCCTCCAGAGTCTACATTTGATACTTTAGGGGAAATGGTTTGTTTTAAGAATGTAGAATAATATTCTCAATAGGTTGTAATTTTCTGTCATTGAATGGATTAAAAAAAAAAAAATCTCTGCAGTAACCTAATGTCTGTCTTGAAAATTAAACCCCTTTTTCTTTGAAAAAATAAAGGGTTTTAGTTGTCTCCCACACTTTAAGCAATAGTGACTTTATAAGCCTATTCTGTGGAATCACTTGGTAGGGTTTTTCATTGAATGTTTCGCTGTTCCCAGATAAGGCTGAAACATTTTTTTTTTATGTTATAGGGTTTTACTTGGCTTAAAAGCAATCAAAATACAGAATTCACTGCATCTTGTCAAAACATCCACCTGTCAAACTTCTCCTCTCCCTTGCAAGTCACAAGTGCTCTATAGTTAATCAACTTCTTGCAAGCATGAAAAATTATTGCTATTACTTATGAGTGATAATAGTCTTTTAGCTATTTTATAAATCTGTATATAATATTTAATATTTTATTTCTCTTGGTAGGCCTCAACAAATAACGAAAGTTCAAATCACAGTTTTGGAAGCTTGGGATCTTTAAGTGATAAAGAATCAGAGGTAAGTATACAGGGCAAATTCATTATTAACTTCAAATTGTACTGCTGACAAATCATTTTATATTCTACTTTGATACCTTTTTTATATAGAAGCTTTTAAAGTAAAATACGAAATACACATCTAGATAAGAAAAAGCCTATATTACTGAAAGATACGATCTCTTGGAGGAGGAAACAGAACTTCATAAAAGTTTCTTTGTACTTTTGATCATGAAACTAGCTGCTTCTGCTTCTTCATTATCTATGTAATTGTGCTGTGAGGATACTTACAGCTTTTGAAGCTGAAAATGCTTAAAATGTGCTGTCTTTTGTTTAATAAGTAATAAGATTTTCATCAGCGTAGATAAACTTTGACTAGTCTTTGGCTGCATCTTTGGAAATACCGTATAAACTAGTTTGCTGTGTTTTCTTTAAAAATATGGACTTACTTCATGGTCAGACAGTACCGATTACCTGCATTTGTAAAGGCTGCAGTAGACACTGTGTATTTTCTTACCTAGTACCAGTTCATAATAAAAAAAAAAAGTTTTGTATTCTTACTAGGTTTTAATGTGCAGACTTCCCTGGAGTAGATGATGTTCCTCTTGGTGATCAGCATCGTTATAGTGACACTAATGCAGCTCTTACAATTTAGCTGTTTTGGGGTCAGTGAGTCCCTCTGACAATTTTGTTTGTGTACAACACAGATATTGATAAGATTATACCCATTGTAAGCAAGAATGTATTTCTAGCTCAGGCTAGACCTGTGTTTCAGTATGTGTCATGCCAGAGGAGGGGTGTTTGGAATTTGCTTTTGAAGTTATTTTTGCATGTTAAAGTTCTATCTTGAGGCCTCGTTATTCATTCAGTCACTACGAGGCATGATGTGATATTTGCTTTTTGCTGAGCTGACCAGCAAGTGAATTTAGTCGATTCCAAAGACTGATGACGTATAAATAATATGTTCTGTATGTGTGATTTCATGACTTACCTTTGCAATGTTTTTTCCTGATATCTTTCCCAGCTGCATTTTCCATTCAATTGTAAATAGACTATTTTCTTAACTAGAAGAGTGTCTGCCTGTCGTTTTTCTTCATGTTTTTTCCTAGAAATGCTTTGGGCAGTGATGCAGTTCTGATGTAGTGCTGCAATGGAAATATGCTGCAGTAGCCTGAAGGCTATGATGCATTATTGCAATTCCTTGACAGAAAAATGTGTCTATGAGTAGTCGAGTTATCTCAGAACACTGACTATACATGTAATAACTTCTTGGTGTAGAAAAACGTTATGTTACAGTTGTATACATGAGATACAGAGACAAGGTTTTTCAAGGCTTTTACAACTGAAAGTTCAACCTATATCTTAAGTCTCTGCACAGTGTTTTAACCTCAAACCATACGTCTAGGTAGGGATAACTTATTTAAAAAAAAAATGTATCTTCTAAAACTAGGATTCTATAAAAAAATAGACTTCTTTTTAGAAAAGTCTCTGCATGGACTTCCAGTCCTCCAGTGCACAGTGCTCCAGGTTTCTTCTCTTTTCTGAAAGATGAGTCCTGATGACATTGAAAAATGAAATATAACTTTTTGACCCATTTTCAGAAGTCGTCAGTTGTATTCACTTAAATGAGATTATAATTGTAATAGCAAATATTTTAATAAGTTTTTAGAGTTTTGTTCTTAAAATAAAATCTGGTTACTCATGTGCTGTAATTCTATAAAAAGTACGCTTTAGTCCTTAATATTGCAAACAGGTTGTAGGATTTTTAATGTGGGTTTTTTAATGATGTGACAATGAAGATTTTGTAATAATGGGGAATTTGTCTTGTAGATGGTAGTAGAGAAATACAAAGACTTGCTCATACAGGAAGGAGTGCCATCGTTTGATGTTGAGAGAGTACTGTTGTATTACAGGAGGTTTTGGGTGGAAAATAAGCAGAAATGCGAATCTCAATCATTGAAATTGCTTTCTAGCAAGACTGTCAGTTTCTGATCAGATTGTGATGATAAATTCATGTCATCATTCTGTGCTTTCATCACTAAGTGGCACATTGAAAATAAGCAAGCCTTTCACGTGTAGTTTTCAGATCAAGGCAGGCTTCCCACACATCCCCCTTTTTGGTTATCAGCTGTGATTTTTTTTTGTTTTTGTGTTTTGTACTTGGGATTGCGGAAAACAGAACTATTGGAACTTTAGTCTTTTTATTTTTTCCATCTGATGGATATATGAAGAGGGGCAGCTTATCTCAATAGTAGTTTTAATTGAGATATTCCACAGAGATAAAAGTGGATCTGCAAGATAACTTGAAGCCAGGCTGTATTCTGGATTCATTTCAGCATCGTGAGCCATAAACGTTAGTTGGATGTTTGATCTTAATATCCAGACCAGTATTTGGTTTCTTTTTAAATGTGTACATTATTTTATTTTATTAAATGCTTTGTTGCTGTGGCACGTAGGTCTTAATTTGAGTGCATATTAGCTACTTGTAGTTAAGATAAATTCTGAACTGGCTACCTCATGTTGTGAACGAGTGCTTTTGGTAGTCTTCCAATATTTTGGCCTTCCCCGCCATTCCTCATTAAAGTAGATTACTCCTCCTTGTTCTAGTTACAAATACATTCTTTTATTTATAACTAGTATTTTCTGTTCTTTGTAGATAATGACTTATTTAAAGGAGCACAGCTTAGTCTGTGCCTTGATTTGTCCAGTTTGGTTAGTTATTTAAATGTTCTGCCCTGCTTGCTTTTAGCTGTTCAGTTGATGTGGTTCCAAATAATACAGAACCCTCATTATTAATGTAATTTCAGAAATAACTAAGGGTTTGGCCTAAGTGGAATTTATAATGTGTTGTGGAGGAGAACAGGAGTGCTGTGTGTGTTTGCTGTAGTCATAAAGCTTGGTGGGGGTTAGATTTAGAAGAAAATGCTTGTGGAAAACTATCGACCTGTTCATTATGCACATGACAAATACTAACAACTGGAAAAAAAAGGTAACTGTTGAGCATACTGGTGAGGTAAGTATTCAGAGGCAAATTCCCCCCCCCTTTTATTACTTGTGATTTTAAATTTTTTTTCCTCTGCAATACTACCTCCCAGAGTAACGCTGTTACCAGTTTTATGAGAATGGTAGAAAATATTTAACTATACATATGAAAATACTTACCTGGGTATCTTTATAAAGGAGATTAACTAGTTGAGAATTGTACTTGGGAATGTTTATTTTATAAAAGAGGATGTCAAAAGCTAAGATTTGAAACTATAAATGTGAAGAGAAATCTCAGGGTAAGAAGCACATTAAAATTGAGGGGTAAACTAGGATCAAGACTGTGCTGTATGAGGCTTTGCTAATCTTCCCGGTAACTTGAGCATAGCTTTACCATCTAACTTTGGATAACTTCAAAACTATTTTATCTTGCTTATGAAATAGCATATGGCTATATGTAAATCCTTCTGGAGCAACTAGAGCAGCTTCATTCTTGTTTAAAAAGAGGATACTCCTCAGCCCCATTAGTCTTCAGTTTCTTGTAATTTGTATGATTCCATTCATTAGAAAGGATTTTAGAGAACATTTTCAAGTGATTGATGTGCGCTGTGCATGACCATGTGAATTTTGTACTTGGAGAAGGTAAACATGACCTTGTTGGGTAACCTCATTAGTGTGCTAATACTTTTTAGTTTGGAAGGTTAAATTAAACACTGAAAGAAATCAGAAGAGGTTTATGAATTATTTGAGTTTTGGTTTTTAAAGTATGAACTTTAAATATCTAGTTTTTAAATACAAGGCAACAGTCACTGTAGTTAGAAACTAATTTTAATTTTAATGATTTAGTCATTAATTAGCTTTCAAACAATGTGTGTGCTGGGGTTTGCTTGGTAAGGTACGTAAAACTGACCATGTTTGAATGGTAACTGCGAAAATGGAAAATAGGAATAACATTAAAATGCTTGGTTAAATAGTTTCAATTTAGTTTTGTGGAAAGATACTTAGTGTTACCTATTTACCTGGTAGTAATTGCAAATTATTGAAGTAATATTTCTGAGCTATGCTTCCTGCTTTTACAATATTACAGTCTTGAGAACTTTTCCAGGAGTCTGTGTTGTACAGTTTGCTAATGTGTGATAGCACTGTAAGAGATTCAGATTGTATTTGGAAGACTTTATTCAGTATAAAATATATGTAATTCGAACTTCATTTGTAGTCTGGTAATACAATGCAGTAATATAATGCAATTGTAAAACTTTCAAAGCTGTTGTTATGAAGATATCCACAGAGCTAACACTTCTAAAAAATACATCGTATAGATAAGGAAGGCCTTTCTTGTTCTGACTGTTCTTTTCTAGACTGATAATTTTCTACAGATCATAGGTAACTGAAAGTGTTTCTTCGCCAAAGTAGGTTATTCATATTAAATTTTTATTTGACGATATCCACATGAAGATTTCAGAACTGAAACATGCTTTAAATGCTTTCAGTGATGGGTTGAAATTTGAATTTTGATATGAAATGCTGTGTTGAGAGAGTACTGTGAAATGATAAAATAAAATAAAAAAAAATCATAAAAAAGGAAGCATCTTATCACTGATCTCAAATTTAGTCCGATATATTGGGGATCATTGATTTCCTGATTGTAAAACAGAGTTCATGTAATGTCTTCTATGCTTCCTCCAACTGTATGAGGCTCCTTGGAGCCTGAATACACACACAGCTGCAGTATCTTTTCCTTGAAACAAAGCAGCTTGTAGAATTTAACTCACACTGGGGAGACATAACTGGTTTGAATCCTCAGATCAAGGAAGAGCAAATACAATTTAGAGATGCTTCTGATCACAGCCGTTTCTTGTTATCCATGTAGTATGTGCTGATTGTAGTTTCTAGGCAACTAAATATATTATTTCTGAAATAAATTATTAACATGGATTTGTGTTTTTCACTTACCATTGATGTTTTTATTTGACTCCCTTGAGCTACATATGTATACTTACAAATACATGATGTGTATACATATCTAATATTTAAATATATATATTATCTGATGTATCTGCAAATGTGTAACATCATTGGCTTTCTGTTGAAGCACTAGAACTTTGTGTAGAAAACTCCAACAATGAGCTTCTTTTGCTAAGTATTAAGCTTTAAAACACCCACAACTATAATATGAAGGTCTTGGTAAAATGTAGGCATCAGTGAAAAACCAAATTGGGTGTTCATAAATGCCAGCATGGATATAAATCTGTAATTGCTTAACAGTTAATATGCAGAATTGCCTTTTGGGATATTACTTAAGAATTAATTCTCAATTTATTAAATATCTTTTCTAGCTTGTATTTATCTGATTGACTAAGGTCCATATTTTCTACTTTAACTATGATCCCAAGTTACATCCCTGCAAATTCATGTTTTATGAATGAAGATTTAAATTTATTCCACAATAATATAGCAATAATATCAACAAATAGAGCTACTGTCAGATTGTGTTCTTTTTGTTGTTCGTAGACTCCAGAGAAGAAACAGTCAGAACCTTCCAGAGGAAGAAAAAGAAAAGCAGACACTCAGAGTGAAAGCAGCCAAGGTAAACTGAAATGTAAATTAATTAGATTGTTATTGCATGTATTTAATCAAATTATAATGTAAAAAGTTTTGACTGTTTGCCATTAAAAAAAAAAAAAAAAAAGGTTTTTTTCCTGGCATAATACAGGTGTTGGGTTTTGAATGATAAATTGTGTATAAACACCCCTCCCCTATTTGTTACTGGAAGGGATGGACAAGTAAAGCCTGAACTGGGCTGGTAATTGCCTATAAGAATTGTGTGTTACTGCCTATGTGACTTGCAGCTATGATACAACTGTGTATACTTTTTAAAAATGGTAGCGGCTTTTATCATCCAGAATACCTTTGTGGTTTGTATTTCTGTTTAGTAGGCAGGAGTGAAACCAGTTACAAATATATTATTAGATTGCTTGTTTTTCAGGTATATTTAAAAATTGAATGTTATTCTTCCTTTTCTTAGATTGTTATACAGTGTAGTTGCCTAGAGGGATGGAGAAATCTGGAAGAGACCCATTTCCAATTTAATGTTTACAAACCATATTTTTTGTTGTTCCTTTCTTTAATATTAATGTTTGGAAGGTGAATTGTAGAAATTTAACCTCAAGACAGAAATTGTCAAAAGAGGAGAGGAAATAGTTTTGATAACATCTGTATGAGTTGGGTTTTTTTGTTTCTAACTGATCTAGAAAATGTCGCTTTCGATACATGTCAATGGGCTCCATACCTGGAAGTCTTCAGGGTACAGTGTGTTATTAGTAGAAGAATTATGTAGCTTGACTAAAACTAATTTCTTTTTAAATGTTGCTTCATAGAGACCTGCTTTGTTCAAAGAACTTGAAAGAAATTTCCTAGTTCCATTGTTTTATTAGTCTATCCTTTCTGTTACCAATGAGAGTTGAAATTAGATATGACAGAAATCTTAGGAACTTTTTGGCATAGACAGTATGGTTATAATGTCTTATAATTACTATTTTACTGTCAGCAGCAGTGAAACTGAATAGTCTGCACTACAGTGTTCTCAAGGAACTGGCCTAGGAAACTGCAGCATATTGGAGTGATGCAGTACAGTTGAAACACAGCAAATACTGCTATTACACTGAAAAAAGAAACAACAGATCCATGTCTTGCATGTTACATACCTAGGATTTTGACTTTGTAATGTGCAAAGTAATCCATAAGTGTTGAAGAAATATTGTTTAGAACATTAAGGTAATTGGAAAGTGGGATAAAATCAGCCTAAGTCTATTCATAATTGGCTGTGCCCAAATTATTTGATATATTTCTTCAGTGCAGAGTTCTGTAACATGATGTAGAATAGATTTTCTGTGCTGAAAAGGAATGCAGTCCGTCTCATTTATCTGGATTAAAGCAAATTTTAATTTGATAGCGTTATATGAGAATTAAGCACGAAGACAGAAATGACTAGCAGAATTACAGGGTAGGGAAAGAACTGTCTATATGCGGTAGCAGTGATACGTACTCTTAACACGTGAGCTGTTCTAGGCCTTTGAATTATTTTATCTAAATATTTCTGTTAAGTCTTGACACAAAAAGGGCTTCTCAATGTTTATGTTGCTTTGTGGTGTTTCTTGATGACACAAAGTTATGCAACAGTACCAATATAGAGGCATATTGGACTAGAAAAAAATTCTTCAGGGCTGGAGCAATAAAAGAGCTTGAAAATGTTTGCCAAAAAATCCAAAATTACATTTTTGGACTTATTTTTAATGATCTTCTGGCTTATCACAAAATAATTCTTTCTATAAAGAAAAAAGCTTTGAACAATGGTCCGTTTTCAGGTTGCTTCCTAACAGGTAGTCAGACCTGTACAAGAGACAAATATGGTCAAGATTTATCAGTCACCTTAGGGCAGACTAGAGGAAAGCATTTATGCCATTGGGTAAGGCATTGGTACAGTCACTGGAATGCCTTGTATGGGTCAGGTCTTCCTTCATGTTGAACATTGACGCTCCTGATGTCTCAATAATGATTAAGGTAAAAGAAATTCTAGTATCTCATTGTGCTCTGCTTGCCTCTGTAGTTAACCCTGTGAGTTAGCTGATTCATAATCAGATTGGGAGGAATGGGAATACTTGTTATCCTCTTTGCCCACACGGTTGTTGTCATCTAGGGAAATCTTGGGCTGAATATTTGTGCACGTAAACTCACTTTGAGCATATAATGTTAATAAACTCGGTTAATTTAGTGTTTTGGAAGGGGGTGGACTTTGAGATAGTGCTTGAAAATAGGAGGGACTTAGAATGAAAGGTGTCTGTAGGATGAGAGATGAGTTTCCTGTTATCTACAAGAGGTCTAGGTTTACTGCTACACCTGCACTAATCTGTTTTAGGAATTAAGTGTGACTTAATTTCTGATTTCTCAACGAACAGGATATACAAATCTCTTTGGTTGTGGCCAGTCCCTTAAATACCTTCATAGGGAAATCACATAGTAGCACATCAAAGAAAGCCAGTTAAGAAGTGGTAAGACTTAGCTGTGATTACTGTATAGGTAAAAACACAAGACACATCTATAAGTAATTTATTTAACCAACTCTAATGTATTAATGTATTTGTTTCAGGAAAGAATATTGGGGCACGTGGTCACAAGATTAGTGACTATTTTGAGGTAGGGTTTTTGTGTGTTTGTAAACTTGCTTTAGCTTTAAAATGTACTTTTAGCTTTTTTGGATGTTACAAAATTTTTGCTTGTAATGGAGAGGCCTCCTGAGAGGATTTTTTTTCCTTTATTTAAATTTGAATATTAAACCTTGAAGTAGAGATGCACTGGTCTCTGGTCTCTTGATGCAGCCTGAGCTAAAATACAAAAGCCGCTTTCTTTCACTGTTTTCTTTAAATGGCCGTAGGCTACGCTATTAATAGTAATACAGTCTAATTTCCAGATTCTGTGTTACAGATGAGCTGTATCATTCAGTAGGTGTATAGTGTATTTTGATAAGAAGATTGACTAATTGAAGGGCCATATCTTCTTTACAGTACCAAGGTGGAAACGGCTCTAGTCCAGTGCGAGGCGTACCTCCTGCAATTCGATCTCCTCAGAATTCACATTCCGCTCCTTCTTCTGTAAGTTTATGAACTTCATAACTGCTGGAGATACTTTCATACTCTAAAATTAGCATAATTGAAAAGAAATTTTATACAGGGGAAGAGTTTTCAAAGGGAGGAATCCTGGGAAGAAGTTAATTATTTCAGCAGTAAAAAAAAAAAAAATTAAAAAATCAAGTTAAATATTAAAACTAAAATTTTCTCTTAACTCTGGGACTTTTTTTTACATAATTTTTAAATACAGAATAATTATGTAAAATATTGAATAAATGTTCTAATGACATCTATTATAAGCCTACTATAAAAAAGGGAGATTTTTTTCTAACTTATGAGGAAACTGAGCCCCTAAGTCAGGACTTCAGAAGCTCAGTTTTTGATAAATCATAAGTTTTTAAATAATTGACACTGAATTTGCCTGTATCCTTCTAAAATTCTCTTCATTGGTTATGTAATTGATTTTTTTCTCACATGCATGATTTCAGTGTTTGGCATACCCACATGTGATTCTGAATGGGTAAATGGATTTTGCCACTTAGAGAAAGGATGTCTTTTTTTTTGTCTGGTGGGACACCTTAGTTTTTATTCCATATACTTCAAATTCAGGAATCCTCCTCTTCTTGATGATAGTATGGAGTGTAATAGAGATTGTGGAATTTGGTTTGAAAATAGTCTCATTCACACGAACTACTAGTGGGTTTTGGGAAATTTCATTAATGGAATTTGTGTTCTGATCTACACTAGCTTCCCCTTTCTGGTTCTCCCATGGGAAATAGCTACTTAAAAAATAATTCTCATTCCTTTTGAGTTGTGAAAGCTTAGAATCAGAAAAATAAGGTTGTGTAAGACTATGATGACCTTATGTCAGTATTGTATTGACTTAATCATAGACTTGCTAGGCTGGAAAAAGACATTTCATAGAATCACCAGGTTGGAGAAGTCCCAACAGATCATCAAGTCCAACCATTCCTATCAAACACTAAACCATGCCCCTCAGCGCCTCATCCACCCGTGCCTTAAACACCTACAGGGAAGGTGACTCAACCACCTCCCTGGGCAGCCTGTTCCAGTGCCCGGTGAACCTTTCTGTGAAAAATGTTTTCCTAATGTTCAGCCTAAACCTCCCCTGGCAGAGCTTGAGGCCATTCCCTCTTGTCCTGTCCCCTGTCACTTGGGAGAAGAGGCCAGCTCCCTGTACCTGTCCACTATTAAATCATAGCCCAAAGTACTTAATCTACCTGTCTTTTAAACACCTCCAGGAATGGTGACTCAACCACTTCCCTGGGCAGCCTGTTCCAGTGCCTGATAACCCTCCTAGTGAAGAAATTCTTCCTAATGTCTATTCTCTCCTGGTGCAAGTTGAGGCCATTCCCTTTCATCCAATCACTTGCTACTTGGGAGAAGAGACTAGCACTGAACTCTCTACAACCTCCTTTCAGGTAGTTGTAGACAGTGATAAGGTCTTCCCTCGGGCTCCTTTTCTCCAGGCTACACGACCCCAGCCCTTCTCTGAATGACGCGCTCCAGGACCTCAACAACTTCCTTGTAGTGAGGTACCCAAAAGTGAACACAGCATTCAAATTGTGGCCTCACCAATGCCAGGTGCAGGGGTGCAATTCCTTCCCCGAAACTGCTGTCCATGCTGTTTCTGATACAAGCCAAGATACCATTGGCCTTCTTGGCCACCTGGGCACACTGCTGGCTCATGTTCAATTGGCTGTCAATCAACACTGCCAGGTCCTTCGCCTCCAGGCAACTATCCAGCCACACTTTGCCAAGCCTGTAGCATTTGGGTTGTTGTGTCCCAAGTGCAGGTCTTGACACTTGGCCTTGTTGAGCCTCATCCTGTTGGCCTCAGCCCATCCATCCAGCCTGTTCAGGTCCCTCTGTAAAGCCTCCCCACCCTCCAGCAGATCGACACTTCCACCCAGCTTAGTGTCATCCATGAACTTAGTAAGGCTACATTCAATTCCTTCATCCAGGCCATTGATAAAGATATTGAACAGGACTGGATCCAGCACTGAGCCCTGAGGAACACTTCTTGTGGCCAGCCTCCAATTGGATTTAACTCCATTTGCCACGATTCTTTGGGCCTGGCTGGCCATCCAGGACAGTGGAAGGCAGAATACTGTGAGAAATAGTGTCAAAGGCTTTGGTAAAGTCCAGGCACACTATATACACAGCCTTTCCCTCATCCATTAAGTGGGTAACCTTGTCATAGAAGGAGATCAGGTTGATTTGGCAGGACTTGCCTTTCATAAAACCATTATTTATTTCATAAATAACCTTACAGTCTGTTTTCCAAAAGGGATTATCTTTGTTTTCTCAGAGAATATATTGCATCCTTTCTAAACTGCAAGTGATATGTAACAGCATAGTGATAATTTGCAATGCAGTGCTCCAAGTAGTATCTTCTGTAATAAAGAAACCTTATTTCTCTATTCTGTGTGATTTTTCTGCCAAGAGTTGTAAACAAGGCTATGTTCATAATTGAATATTACAGTTGCATCTAAAAATCCTTGGTTTTCATCCATTACAGGTTCGACAGAATAGTCCCTCTCCTACTTCATTAGCTTTTGGGGACCACCCGATCACGCAACCAAAGCAGTTATCTTTTAAAATTACTCAGGTAAGTATTTTTGAGTACAGCTATTCTGTATCACTTTACATTTATTTCTTTGTGTTTGAACTTCTTCTAAATTCTTAAAGGCCTTCCAAATCTTTCCGTTTTACAAACTGCCACAGCATTTTTCTGCTAAGTTTAGGGGCTCATAATTTAAATGTCTGTGATTGGTTTTGTATTTTGCACTTGCTCTGCTTCCAGTGTTGTACATCATGAGCAGTTATGTGACCATGTCGTTGGTCAGCATTTGCTCAAGATTTTAGCTGCTGTGTGATCCTAGAAGGAGGCTGCTCTCTCAGGCAGTATTTGAAGTGACAGCTGCTGTTGTCATAATGCATTTAAAATATGACATTGAAGAAGTAAAATGAGATGTTAATCAAAATGATCAAGATGTAGTTCTGTCATGACTTTCAAAAGCCAAAAGCAGCTATTTTATCCTCTCTGCCATTTCTGATGTGATCTGTTCCCTTTCACAAGTTAGTCAGAACAAGGCTACTTGTTGACCCAATATAGATTATTTAAAGTAATTAACTGACATGTACCTTCTTGACCTGTTTTATATGCTTTTTAGTGAATAATAACTTTGCAGTTAGTGAGGAAATGTTTTAGCACTGTTACTGGTTTGTCTCAACTGTTCAGTCATCCTCATGAAGAGGGAAAGTGGTTTTGAATAAGAATCTCCAATGTCTCTTAAAACACATGAAAATAAGATATGCTGATCTTGTTGAACGTTTTAAAGTAGTTTATTTCTCTGTGTAGCAAAAATGAGAAAACTAATGCTATAATTGTTAAAGCAGAGGATAAATATTTAAAAATATTCTTTCTAGACTGATCTCACAATGCTGAAATTGGCTGCACTAGAAAGTAATAAAAATCAAGACTTGGAAAAGAAAGAAGGTCGTATCGATGACTTACTCAGGGTAAGTGTTAACAGACGGGATAAAAATATTTATTCAGAACAATGGACAGTGAATCTGAGGTGTTTGAAAAATTCTTGATTTTAAAAGTTACCTTACTGTTACCTACATTAAAAGATGAAACGAGTTTTTAATTTTTGTGAATTTTTTTCTAAAAATCTGAGGAGTCTATAAAATGAAACACACAAAGTTTTTTTTCTGCCTCTCTGTTGCTACCTGTTAGTGATTAAGTATGTTTATAGACATACTTAGAGAGCTGATGCTGTTTTGCAGGCAGTTGATTAATTCCTGAAGTTTATAATGTAATTTCATGTAACAGGTGTTTTTTATTGTTCTCATTGTGAATAGTAGTTATCAGTGGGACAACTGGTGGCGGTTTCAGAATGGTAGTGATAGTGACAGGAATTATTATGAGCAATAAGTAACAACTTTTAATACGGAACTTGTGCTCTACTGTGCTCTTGAGAGTTATTTTCAGAAAGAAAATCTTAAAGCTTTGCACTTTTGAAAGAAGCGTTGGAGAGGTGATATATTGAAGTATGAAATAAGAAACAAAAAAAACCCGTGTTCATGAGTTTCAGTCTGTTTACTGCTGTTTGTATGTGGAAAGTATATCATAGGCTGCAAAATTGTACACATAGGCTGGTTTAGCACGTCGAACAATATGGGATAGACAAATCTAACCTTTTTTCTTTCCTCCAATCATTAGTTTTAAACAATATTGCAGGGGTTTTTTTAAGGTAATAAGTTAAATAAAACTTAGTAAATAAGTTAATTGAGGTGTAAGGAAACTTGTTAAACTTCCTACTCGGATAAATGGAACTTTTATCATAGTGAATTCCCTGTTTTCTTTTAAATTAAAAACATTAGGATTTCACATGACTTCAGCAATCAGATATAAAGATCTGGAGCTAAATTTAACTTTTGGTTTAATGCTGGAGGACTGGAAAAGTAATTGGTAAAAAGCTCTTATACATTATTTATATGCTGAATGCTGTGTAATGCAGAAGGCAGCTCAGTGTAAAGGAAAGAAAAGAGGAAACGAGGCATCCTGCAGATTGGGATCTGTGAAATGAGGTTTTCTGCACATTTTCTTTACTTTTAGTCATGTAAAGGTAGATACCTTGATTTTCTGTGACAGCTCATTAAAATTATAGTGTTTTGATATATCTTTTCTTATTTTGTATGTATTTGTTAGGCTAACTGTGATCTTAGAAGACAAATAGATGAACAACAAAAGCTACTTGAAAAATATAAAGAAAGGTTAAACAAATGTATTTCAATGAGCAAGAAGCTTCTCATTGAAAAGGTAAGTTTACTGCTTTTAAAATCTTTGATAAAAATGTGAGGGTGCTATAGAACTCCATTATGATTCCTTCTTTTCACTTGTAACTTTTCATGTTAGTCTCTGAGACTGAAACTGTGTGTGTGTTATCTCTGTCTAGCAGTGTTTTTGTAAGTCTGAGTAGGCAAAATAAAATGTTGAGCCTTTTTTAAGGGCAGTTTTCCTCTTTTGAGTAATTAAGATCCAGCAAAGCATAAAAGACAAGAATTTAGTATGTGGCAAATTTTCTGGACAAACTTCAAAAATAAGATTATAGTGGATGAAAAAAGTTCTGAACATAATCTGTTGTGGAGGGGAGAAGGATAAAATCTCTTTGTGAGACACTTACATGGCTGAGATAAAAGACAAGAATACTCTCCCTCATCTTTTAAGTAGCCTGATTTTTAAAAGAAATCTAACAAAAAGCAAATAGAATATCAGCTTATTACAAATTAGGATACAAAAAAGTTAAAGGTAAACAGCCAGTTCTTTTGCTTAATGCTAGCTGCTGCTGTCAGATGCAAGGGTGCAAACTGGTCTTTAGGGAATTAGGGAGAGTTTCCTCACTAGCATGCCATAAATAAATTATTGTAGTACTTTTTAAGCTCCAGCATGAGGGAAAGGCAGGGAGAAGATGCATCAGTTCTGTTAAGCGTGATGCTAGGTGGGCAGCTTCAGACTGCCTGTTTTCTGCAAAAGGCCACGCAGGCCACCTCTTCAGTCTGGAAGTCTGTTTGCAGAAATGTCTTTAATTCTGTCCACATCTCACTTTTTTCTGTGTGTGTAATTTTGGGCCAGAGGCATTTCTTAAGAAGCAAATGCTTGTAAGAGTTAAACAAGTTTCTCTCTGTCAGCAGTGTTCACAGTGCTCTTTCTTCTTGTGCCGAAGCAGTCTAGGCAAACTTAGTCATTTACCACATCCCAAGGATGCTTGTGGTAATAGTGACTGGTTCCAAGGTCATCTGTGTTGCTGCAAGGGAATAGCTGATCGCAGTTAAGTCTACCTGTGGTGCATTCCCACTTAGAGATTCCTGAGCTCAGTCAGTTTGGTACAGGTTGTAACATAAATGCTCTGCCAATGGAGTTTCCAGGCTAAGTATAGTATGTGCGCTATTTCTGATATCTACGTGGGCTCATCTAGTATAATAGACTAGTACAGAGATAATCTTAATTACATGTCTGTATGATGCTGATACGCTATCAATTTTGCTGTATTTACAAAAAAAATATTTTGTTACTTATGAAGAACAGCAAACTTTATAGGAAAACAAGATTTGGTGCAGAAATCTTCATTAATACCAATTCTGACAACTCACAGAATCGCTAGATTGGAAAAGACCTCCAGGATCATTGAGTCCAACCATTCCTGTCAACCACTAAACCATGCCACTCGGCACCTCATCCACCTGTATTTTAAATACCTCCAGGGATGGTGACTCAGCCACCTCCCTGGGCAGCCTGCTCCAGTGCCCAGTGACCCTTTCTGTGAAAAATTTTATTCTGATGTCCAGCCTGAACCTCCCCTGGTGGAGCTTGAGGCCATTCCCTCTTGTCCTGTCACCTGGGAGAAGAGGCCAGCTCCCACCTCTCCACAGCCTTCTTTCAGGTAGTTGTAGAGAGCAATAAGGTCTCCCCTCAGCAGCCTCTTCTCAAGGCTAAAGAACCCCAGTTCCCTGCATCTGCAGATGTTTGAGTTCTGCAGAAATTAGAATAGGTATGGAGTAAAATAATACCAGGTATTTTCATCTACTCTCTTTTTATCTCTCCTTGTTGGAGGAAAAAAACTTTGAGTGCTTTTACTGACTTTGAACACTTTAGTATTACTAAATATGGGGATTTTTTTTGTTTTATTAGAGCACACAGGAAAAGCTGGCAAGCAGAGAGAAGAGCATGCAAGACAGATTGCGCCTGGGGCATTTTACAACAGTTCGTCATGGTGCTTCATTTACTGAACAGTGGACGGATGGCTTTGCATTTCAAAATCTTGTGAAGTTAGTCAATGCTATGTTCTTAAAATTCTCACTAATTGTTAGTTCCCTCTAGTGGATTTCCTTATTACTAAGATTCTAGGATTGGAGTGGCTTTCATACATTGTATTTTGCTTTGCCTTTTGAAGCCTGAGAACATAGTACAGCACTTCCTAATCAACTGAGAGAACAGTAAGGGTGGATGTCTTTTGAAAGACAGTTTGGTTTCACTAGGTTTTAGCTATCCGTAGAAAAGCATGAATGTACTAAACAGCATGTGCATTAGTCAGCTTAGCTTCAAAACTAGATCAGTGATTTTTCAAGCAGCTAACCACGTATCATCGGGGCAGATGAGGTCTGTGAAGTTCTTATTGGTCGCGTAGGTGCTGCCTCTGCATCCATCACTGTAGCAGCTTTTTCAGGCATCCAGCTCCTCGGTGCCATGAGGAGGAGGAGTGATGAATCTGGCATGCTCAGGTAGGTTCTAGTGCAAGTGGATGGAGGAAAGCAGCCACCTGGAAAAGAGCTGCTGCAACAGGTGTTTCAGCAGAGGTGGGGCCAAGGTAAAGGGCTGTGGGAGACGACCAGAGATGGTGGTAAAATAATTACGCGGTGCCTCAAAAGGTGTTCTTTGGTAACAACTCTGATTCAGTCTTTGGGGAGAGAGAGAGAGGTAAAAATAATTCACCAAGATTTTTGGTTTTGAAGGGCAATATGTAGCCTGAGCAATATGTGATTGTCTAGGGCGCTGTTTTTTTAAGGCAATCTTAAAAACAACCTGTATATAAATTTTGCCTAAAAGATGCAACTGTTTGCCATATAACTAACCTGATTATTTATTTGGGAATGGCCAGTACTCTCTGTTGACTGTGATGATTTCCTGTGATGGAATAAAGGAAGGTATCCACCAGCTTGGATACATATTTTTTTTCCTTTTTCTAGTACAGAAATAATGTGTAACACTTTTAAAAACAAAACAACCCCCAAACCAAAACACCCCACCACATATTTCAAAAGTAATTTGTTCCAAAACTTCAGCAAATTTTTTTCACCTCATGAAGAGCGTTGTTCTTTTTCTTGGGAAACATTTTCACATGTACAGTAAGTTTTCTAAAGAATTCATAATGCTTTATCAGTTAAAAGATAGTTTTTGAAAAAATGCAAAATTATGAAACTTTAATAAAGCTTTTTTTGGGGTTTACAGGCAGCAAGAATGGGTGAATCAACAAAGGGAAGACATTGAAAGGCAAAGAAAGCTCCTGGCCAAGCGAAAGCCTCCAGCTACAAATAATTCTCAGGCACCATCTGCCAATTCTGAACCCAAGCAGAGGAAAAATAAAGCTGTGAATGGGGCAGAAAATGATCCCTTTGTTAGACCAAATTTACCACAGCTGTAAGTTTAACATTTCAATCAGTCTTTTACATAAATTCTCAGATATTGTCTGTGTGAGTTCTATTCAAATAACAGCTTAAAAAACACTCAGTATATTCAGCAGCTATATTCTCACTGAGGACTTGCTGATGTTAGGAGAATTTGCACCACTGCCTACGAAGATGTCATACAATTGCTGAATTTATTTTTGGTAAAGTCACTAGAGAAGAACCCATTCAGTGTTTATGCAATGTTCCTTCTGTTTTTCCGATCTAGAGGAGTCCTTATTCTGGTTTCCTACTCTTGTAATTTCACTTGCACCCATCTTCTGTTTATCCACATTGGTTTAGGGGCCTCTCCTTTAGTTAGAGATCATTTCTTTTTTTGTACAACAGTCTTTAGCTGACAAGAAAAACATTTTTCAGCCTTATTTAAAGATGTGTCTAAAACAAATGGAAAAAATCATATTTTTTCCCCTTCTGAATCTAGGTCCAGAGAGCAACTGCCAGAATTCACTGATCCAGTTTCACGTATTTACTGTGTTGAAATTTTTTTGTCATTTAAACATGCCATCGAAGTGTTCTCCATTTTTCAAGTGACATTTTTACCTGCAGACAGAAATGGTATAATTTAAGGCATGGCAAGATGTGTCCTCAACATTTATTTTGAGTTTTTTAAGAACTTGCTGCTTGGAGATACTAGTTACTGGCTTTGATGCTAAGGGGCTGCAGCTGATAGTGTATATGTTCCTAGTCAGTTTAAAGAAAAAGTAAACAACTAGGGTTAAAAAGACTTACAAATTAATCTGTTACTTTGCAGAAGTAGGCTACAGGTGTTGAACGTGGTAGCCTGTTACCTCTTACATGTAGAGGTAGTAATTTATGCTTCTGGGCGTTGAAGGGTAAATAAGTTACTCTGCTTATATCTGCAAAATAAGTCTCTTTGGGCCATCACTTTAAAGACAGCTGCATGTGTTTTGCATAATGAATCATTCTTAATGTTCACATTGTGAAATTGTTTGGCTGGGACAAAAATATAATAAAAATACAGTAGTAAGGCTGGTGATGTGAGCAAATCTCGATTAGTGTTCTTCCTGCATTTTGGTAGAGAGTGAGGAGTCATCACTCAGATTGTTTAGTAATACTTAGAGCCTGTGTTTCTTCTTAATTAATACTTCTGAATAGTAGCATAAACATTACAGTCGCATTAAAAATAGCTTTTTGCTCAAATATAATACTACTTGTTATTAAAAATAACATTTAAGTAATGGAAAAGTTCTGAGAAAATTACAGAACACCCAACTTCCCAGCTTTTGACTATGTCTTCATTCGTGTTAAATTTCCATAATCTTATTGCTGCTTTAAGAGGTGATGAAGTGTACATTTGGGAAAAAAATACAGAAGACCTGTTCTAATTGTTAAGTAGGACAAGATGAATTCTTGAGAACTGACCTCTGAATGTTTTCTGGTGTTACCAGTTTTTAATAATTTCCAAATGACTAAAAACTTTACAAATTTTAATGTAATTTGACTTAACCAGTTACATGTTAAATGGCACATGAAAATGCTTGCTGGTTAAGGAATTGCCAAGAGAACAATCAGAATTGCCCTTTTGTATTTAATGCTACCATAAATGTAAGCTGTTACTGAATCAAAACTATTTTACCTTCAAGTATCCTAATTTGATCATTGTATAACATACATACGAGATTGCTTGCCTGTATGATGAGCTTAAAAATTTTGCTTCTGCCCTTTCCAATGTCTGTAATGTGGCCTGAGATCACAGAATCGTTAAGGCACATCTTGCTTTTAAGCCTCTATTTGAAAGGGTTTTCTAAATGTTTGTCTTTAGGATTCATTATAGTTTTGTATAGTAGGAGTATATGTTGACTCCCCTCTGCTTCTCAGTACAGAATTAGATGTGTTTTATCTTGGTAAAACAATTATTAATTGTGCGTTTCCATTTTAGAGTAAATTTGTCATCTGCTGTATGTGATTCCCTCCTATTACATTGCGCTTATCACTGTTCCTGTGTTACTTCAAAAGTAATGATCTTAATTAGTGTAGCTAAATGGAAGAGGTTCTGCTTGAGAGACATGGGGAAACGCAGAGCTGCTTGAGATTAATGAACTAAACTGCTAGTAAATCAGTACAACATATATGCTAGTGATTAAGCAGATCTTTCTTAAATAAACAACTTGCTAGCAGTTGTTAGCAACAAGTGTCTCTACCACTGTGTTATTTGCTTTAGAAAATGTCTTCAGCTGCAGAGATTGACAAGACTAAATGATCTAGAATGATAATACTGCTTTGTAACAAGTACTATCGAAGCCCTGTCTGAAAACAGGCGTTGCCTGAGGAATATTTAATAAGGGAGTTGTTTTAGTGTAGATGAATATAATTGAACTATAAATAAAATTTAAAACCAAACGTTTTGCAGTGAAATTATTAGTATATGAGTGGCCATCTGCCAGTGTCCTGTAAGCGAATGGTGGGTTTGGTATTTAAATAACATGTGGCCCAAACCAAAACTAAAAAGTTGTTTCAATTTTGAGATCTGTCTTTTCTACTGAGCAAAGTACTTTTGTTAGTCTTACATGAAAGGAATAAATTGAAATTTATTCAAAGAAAAACCATTTATTTGAAGTGAAGGCTGCGTTTTTAGCCCCGGAAAAAAATCTGTTCAAAAACTGTATACCAAATTATTTGGAGACTTGAGAGATTATAATGCTAGTTTCCACTTCTTGGAAGCAGCTCTTATTTCACTGGACAATAATTTCTAGGAGCAACCGTTTATCTATTTTAGGTGGTGGTGTCCTTCCTGTACAGCTTCAGCTGTCAGTTGTATTCACTTCCCAGTCGTCTCTTCCTCTGCTTCCCAGTTTCTCCATGGGAGTCTATATGCATCGTTGTCCCAGCATGCAGTTTGGAATAGGAGAGCAGAGAGAGCTGGCAGAGTTTGTAACTGTAGCTGAACAAATGCATCGTTTAGAGGGAGCTTTCTGTTCTGTATGGAACAAATAAAAATATTTTCAGAAAGTTTTTTAGGCTAAAGTGCCAACAATGTGTCTGGGTGTTACAGGACAAGTAAAGACAGCCTCTTTCCTGAGGCAGTCTCTTTCTAAGGCAAACATGGAAACAATAAGTGAAAAGACCTCATAGAAGGCTTTGACTTGGTCAGCATGTGCCCGTCCTTGTAGAAATTCGAGGAACTAGAGTGGGAATGAGGTTGGAACAAAAAAAAAAGTGCCTCAAAAATTGTGGCCAAAAACTTACATTGGATATGTGTGCGGCTGCTTAGGGGCATGGCACATTCTGCTCTGCCTGTGTATCCAAGGTGATTTTTCAGCTGGGAAAAGGTAGGAGGAGAGATGGTTGTAAGTGTACTAGGCTTGATCATCATGAAAGCCAAGGAGCATGTGGCCATTTTGGTTTGTTGTCTTGTCTGTACCCCCTAGTAAGACTGTTTTGATCATTGAAGATCGTTTTGTCTGATCTTGTGAAGAAGTGCGAAGAAGATTGGTTATGTCTGCCCTGTGCATACTGTGTCAAAGCCTTAGAAATTTGTCGTATAAAAACATTGTTAGACTACTGGAAGGCCTGTTTTTGCTAATTAAAAAAAAAAAAAAAGTTTAAATTGGAGATAATCAAGCCTTCCCGGACAAGTAAGCTGTGCATTTCCTTCCAGTGAGGGGTGGCACAAGTGAGGGTACACACCATAGCTCTACACATAACAGGAAAACTACACTACATGCAAAGAGTATGTCCAGTGCTTTTTTGGGGTATTTCAGGAGTTTGTTGCATTTGTAGGATAGTTTGGGAAAATTCAGGACTTATTGCTCAATAATTCTGAGCAGAAAAGATCATGATCAGGAACAGACTGTCACCAGATTAATTCATCCAACCTACCCCCAGCTGCCCTGCTTCCCCAGTGCTCCTCAGATTAACCTTAAGCCTAACTGTTCAACTTAA
Organism: Clamator glandarius; assembly: GCA_033459285.1. NCBI lineage: Eukaryota > Metazoa > Chordata > Aves > Cuculiformes > Cuculidae > Clamator > Clamator glandarius. The sequence goes on along the minus strand of JAUNZM010000121.1, from coordinate 2,529,120 downwards.
GTTAATTTAGTGGATGATAGCAGCCTCTCTCTGGCTGATGGCTCTCCCTTGTGCTCCTCAGCCTGTGCTCTGAATCTGCATGTCTCAGGTGGTGGAGGTTCAACCCCTGCTGCAGGAAATGGTGTCTTGTAGGTGACCTCTGTTTTCAGAGGGTGCCTCCAGCATGTCGCTGCCCTGCAAAAGGCAACGGGGAGGATGTAGGTGGGAAGCAATAAGTTGATGGGAAGCATTCTCTAAGCTGGATGTTTTCAGCTTGTGCAGTGAGGTGGTAGCCTATAGCCAGAAAACAGGCAGCATGCTCACCATCATTGTTTTACTGCTATCTGTCATGTGTTATCTTACTATGACTATAAAATAAAGTATATTTTAGCTACAAAGTAATAAAATCCTGCTTCTAAAAAAAAAAAAAAAAAAAGTGAATGTTTCTGAATCTGAGGGAGTAAAGTTTTGTTTTATGGAAGTAAAGGAACAAAATCCAAAGTGACTGCCTGCGTACAGTTCAGTGTTTTATGTGCTTTCCTCCAAAATGTGGTGGTCAGTAACAACAGTTTCAAATTGCTGTGAATCACGCTGTGCCTCTAATAGAGTTAGATTTGTTAGGAAATAGAAAAAATCGAAAACAGTCACTTATTGGGATGTAGCATGGAAACATGGAAGGAGTGAGTTTGAATCTTAATGTTTTCAATATGGCCTCTAACTTGTGCTCTGTGCTCAAGAGGGCTATATAAGAACCTTGTGGAAGTCAATGCCTGCGTGAGCCATCTAGGCAGTTTGTCTTGACTCTGCATAGATAGCTGAGATTATATAAAAAGGACCAGATTTCCTATGTTATGTTAGTTTTTCAAGGGATCTGTGGTTCAGGGGATCAATGTTCAATGAAAATTTTGTGTTTTCAGTGTGTTTTACTTGTGGTTCAGCTTTACTAAGCCACCTAAATACTTTTCTTCCTGAGAAAGACAAACTTTACTATCTGGTTTTCTGGAAATGCACAAACCTGTAATCTATTCTGCAGACAAGAATCTGGAAAGAATAATATTCAGTCTTGTACACATTGGCACTGATCCTTTGCCTTTTTTAATTGAGAACTTAATCCATGTTAGAATAGTTCGCTGTTTGAGTGAAAGTATTGAAAAAATGTCAGGGATGCCACTGTGAGTTTTCTAGCATGGTCTTGATGTTCTCTGATAGATTTAGGAGATGCATTACAGCAGGAATTAGCAGTTGTTTTCTTAGGTTTCTTGCTGTTGTTTGAATGGTAGAGAGAATGCATTGCCAGCTTTCCTAGCTATTGAGGCACCTCATTTCACGTTTGATGCAATGCTTCTTTTTATAAGATGTAGTGTAAATTGTCTAAACGCAGAGGAGATTGTTCCAGGAAAAGAATATAGAAGCTCAGTCCCAAAAATCTTGTACTAAGGGACCTTTTGCCTTTATTGGAGAAGCAAATTTCCTTGCTCTGTTGCCAGTGGAGTGTTTGGGGGTGTCTGTTGACTTGAATACAAAGCTGGTTTTAATTTCAGTAGGAAAAGGTGCAGGGTGAATTTGTATGATGTTTCTTAAAAGACAGGATTGCTTCCTCAAATTCTGGCAGGGCATGGTTGTGTGTGCTTTTATCACCTGATCTGAGTATTTTCTATGCACTATAGACAAAAAAAAGTCAATGCAATAACTACAGTCTTGTGATGCTGTTTCCAGGTTCTTGGAAATTTAGAGTAAGAATCCAGCAATTTCACCAATATTTGTGGAGAATATCTGGTCAATTCAGTCTTCTGTCTTGGTGAAGTCAGAAAAAGGGCAGTGAAATTCAGTATTTATACCATCAGGATGTAGGAAAGGGGCACTATGAAGGTTTGAAACCACAACATCTGAGACCAAATAAATACAGGTTTTAGAATTCAGAAAACTATGGTGAACTTCATCCATATTTAAAAGAGGGGAAGAAGTCTTACAGTTTATTTGATTTATGCAGAGTTTATCAAAGTTGGTGTCCCACACCTCTGGGGAAAGTACTACTGATTCTCAAGACACTCTAGTTCTTTAGATTTGCAGTATGAGCAGCATGTTTAGCCTTCTAAACGCCTTGTGTAATGTATCTTTCTTGGACAGTTAATAATTGAACTGGCTAAAATATGGACTTCGTGAAAATGTATTATGCTATTAGGTTTAGCTTTTCATCATGCAAGAAAGAGTAGAACTAGACAAAAAAATAAAATGTTTAATTTTAATTTGTCTGTAGGTTTTTGTGTGAATCTTTTCAAGGAGGCCATACCTCTTTCTCCTTTCTCGTCCCATGTTTCACTCCTCCCGTCTGTGACAAGTGGTGTCCCTCAGGGATCCTTACTGGGACTGGTGCTGTTTAATATCTTCATCAATGATATTGACAGCGAGATCGAGAGCACCCTCAACAAGTTTGCATATGACACCAAGCTGAGTGGTGTAGTTGTCACACCAGAAGGGTGGGATGTCATCCAGAGGGACCTGGACAAGCTGGAGAAGTGGGCCTGTGTGAACCTCATGAGGTTCAACAGGGCCAAGTGCAAGGTCCTGCAGCTGGGTCAGGGCAATCCCTGTTTTCAGTCCATGATGGGAGATGACGTGATTGAGAGCTGCCCTGCAGAGAAGGACTTGGGGGTGCTGGTCGATAAGAAGCTCGATGTGAGCCAGCAATGTGTGCTCACAGCCCAGAAGGCCAGCAGTATCCTGGGCTGCATCAAAAGAAGCTTGGCCGGCAGGGCGAGGACAGGCTGAGAGAGTTGGGGTTGTTCAGCCTGGAGAAGAGAATGCTCTGAGGAGATCTTGTAGTGACCTTCCAGTACCTGAAAGGAGCCTACAAGAAAGCTGGAGAGGGGCTATTCATAAAGTCTTGTGGTGATAGGACGAGGGGCAATGGGTATAAACTGGAGAGGGGCAGATTTAGACTAGACATTAGGAAGAATTTCTTCACCATGAGAGTGAGGAGAGACAGGAAGAGGTTGCCAAGGGAAGTTGTGGATGCCTCATCCCTGGCAGTGTTCAAGGCCAGGTTGGATCAGACCTTGGGTAACCTGATCTAGTGGGATGTCCCTGCCCACGGCAGGGGGGTTGGAACTAGATGATCTTTATGGTCTCTTCCAACCCTAACTATTCTATGATTCTATGTTTCCCTTCATCATACACATCTCCTCTGGAATTTGATGTTTCTTTTGTTTCTTTTCTTTGGTGGTTTTTCTCTTTGTTTTTGTTCATTTGTCAGATAGATACTGCATGCAAGTCAGTTTATGGGTTCCTTAGTTATTTATATGTATGAAACAGCCCCCTGTGTGATAACTGACTTCATGTCTTAGCAAGTCTACAGACAGTGGGGGACAACTGAATTAATTGTAGCCAGGAATCTTTTCTCAAAGGAAGATGAAAAGGAAACAGGTGAAAGAGCTGCCTGCCAGTTGAAAACTGAATTTGTGGTCTTATGCAAAGTGTAGAGTTAATGAACTTGGGTTGTATGGGTTTGCAAAGCATTCTTTAAATCACAGCTCAAAAATCCAGCGTTATCAGTCTTGCCTACTTGGTTTCTGGATCTCCATCCTTTGGTTCATTAAGTGTAAGGGTTGAGAACCAAGCAGAAGAGTGGCATCAGCTAAAATATTGGAATGGTGTTCTGATTCAGGATGCGCCCAGATAATCTGTCAGGCTCTCTGAGGGAGCAGAAATGGTCCAGTGGGTGAGGCAGTTAACATTCCAGAGTACCAGACCAGAGGCATTCTGTAAGTATGTTTTGACCCTGAAATTACAAACCAAGATATTCACGTGGTTCAAAAATGTAGTCCTAGTATTGTGGTATTAAATAATAAATTAAGATACTTACTTACTGTAGTATTTAAGAAAGAATGCTATTGTTTGGTTTACTATCATATAAAAGCTATATTTATCTGTTTGTATTGGGTTTTTTTCAGTTTGACTCTAGCAGAGTATCACGAGCAGGAAGAAATTTTCAAGCTTCGATTAGGACATCTCAAAAAGGTGTGTATATGGTCTGTTATTTTAAGGGTTTTTTGACCATGTCCAAAACCATAAAAACTGTTGCTGTCAAAATAAGGAGAGGACTGTTTGCAAGCTGTCTGATTAGAAAGCATTATACTGAAAGTACTATACAATTTTATGTCTAATAGTGACTTTCCTTCTTTCTTTTTGTGCAACTTACCATGAACACTGGGATACAGCAGAGTAGTAGAGAGTCCATACAGTGTAATACTGTGCTGATTCCTTGAATCTTTGTAACACTGTAACAGTGATGATGCCACCAATACTGCTGTTGTTTCACAGCTGAAGAAATGGAGTCAGCCAAGTTTGATACATGGCTTTTTACCTTAGGTTTTAACTTTTAAAAATGTCCAGTTTACAAAGCACCATGTTTCTGAACTAGTATCATGTTTTCATCATCTACAATATCCACTTCAGTTATTATCAGTTAGCATACTACCTATCACAAGAGAGAATATAATTTTCTTACTTCTGTGGAAAAATCTTTTCTCTTATCTTTACAAAGAAGATTTTTTTTTACAGAGAAGATTATTTTTACAGTCAGTATTTTACTCTAGTTTTTTACTTTTGAAAAAAAACATTACTTTTTCTTTTAAAGCCTGTCTTTCTACTCAGTCTATATAATAAGGTAATTATGATGTTAACAAATTGTTGCTTATTCAAGCAAAGCTTTAGAGGAATAACCTGTGAGGAGGAATGACAGTCCAAGCAGGCAGAAATACCTCAACAAGTGTGAAAGGAAAGTACCTTTACCTGCTGAGCAGTAGTTCTTGACATGTGCAGTCAAAACAGGTCTTGGTGTTTTTCCTCTTGAAATGTTGCAAGAGGCTGTTTCAGGCCTGTTCTCTTCAAATGTACAAGTCACCTGTTATAAATCCTGTTATAATAAACTGAACCGGGCCCTTTGAGAAGATGCTGCAAAGAATATGACAAGAAAGTACTTGAATCTGTGGTAGGGAATCTGCACATAAACATGCTGGCACTGGTGAAGTAGACTGCCCACGTAGTTCTTGTCATGCTTTAGCCCCAGCCAGCAACTAAGCAGCACACAGCTGCTTGTTCACTCCCTGCTAGTGGGATAAAGGAAAGAATTGGAAGAGTAAAATTGAGACAACTCATGGGTTGAGATAAAAACATTTTAATAGGTAAAGTAAAAGAAGGAATTCATTCACTACTTCCCACCAGCAGGCAGTTGTTCAGCCATCTTCAGGAAAGCAGAGCTCTGTCATGCATTAATGGTTACTTGGAAAGACAAATGCTATCGTTTCAGTTCCCCACTCCCCTAGCCCTCCCCCCTCAGTCCTCCATCATTCTTCCCTTAGCTTAATATGCTGAACGTGATGTCATATTGTGTGGAACATCCCTTTGGTCAGTTGGGGTCAGATGTCTTGGCTTCACCCCCTCCCAGCCTGCTCACTGGTGGGTTGGGGAGAGGAGCAGGAAAGACCTTGACACTGTGTGAGCACTACTTAGGGGTAACTAAAGCATCCCTGTGTTATCAGCACTGTTTTCAGCACAAATCCAAAACAAACCCCCACACTAACTACTGTGAAAAAAATTAACTCTATCTCAGCCACAGCCAGCACAGTTCTTCTTTGTTAATGCTTTAGAAATAGCTCCAAGCTCACGTGATTGTAGAGATCTTTTCCAACCTTAATGATTCTATGAAATACTGTAGGGTTTTTTCCATACTTTATCTTTTTTGAAGACTAATGGAAATTTCAAATGACTTATGAAGAAAGCTGCTACCAAGTTGTTTAGTGCCTGAATTTTGTTTTCACCTCGAGTATCACTGCTGGTGCACAATTTATAAGAAGGAACTTCCTTGGCTAAATGACAGAGGGGAAACAAATGTTATTTCTTAGCAAATCATGTTTGAATACATCTGAAAATAGACTTGCATTTTCATTCTTGCATGCGACATGGATCTTTCTGTTCACTAAGAAAAACAGTTCTGTTGTTCTTTTTACGTGGCTGTATTTCTTCCCTAGTGCTTCTTTGGAGATTACATTATTTTCTTCTTTCCTTCTGCATGTACTGTGTTGCTGCCTGTTCCTTTTTCACTCTCCAGATGCTTTCCTGGTGCTGTTATGTTTCTTGCCTTGTACATGCTGCTGCCACTAGTTTTCTTTTCCTTCTGCTCCCCAGGAAATTCTTTGCCAGCTAGCAGCTTTGGTGCTGGAGAGAGGCTCTTGTTTTCTCACTTTCTTTTATATAGCAGTGACCTGAGGCAGCTAAGCTGGTTCATTCTTGCTTAAAGGTATTCACAGCCTGAGTGTCCTAAATAACAGCTGGAAACAATGCAACCAGCCAGTTCTCTTTGGACTAACATTGGCCTATGAACTACATTTTGAGAACCACTGAATTGCATAATATATGAACAAAAAAGCCCCGAAGAGGCATAACTGATGGATTTTTTTTTTTTTTGTCAGCCTTTGGGAAGAACATAGACAATTGTGTGTGTGTAAGTGTGTGGCCTTTTGCAGGGAGGAAAAGAGCTAGAATATTTTATAAAGGACAATTTGGTTATGAAGAACTGCATGTCGTTTCAGGGTATTTACCAGAGAACTGCAAAGATTGATCTAAATACATAATATATAATACATAAAAATAAAGCGTTAAACCTTGTATAAATGGCTGGGGGGGAACCCTTGACATTATATGTCAGGAAAAACAAATGGTCCACCCAGATCTGCTGGCAGATTAGTATTACTTACTCCAGCTCATTAATTGATTTTAATTTTCTGAATGTAGGTTCATCAAGTGTCCAGTTTTGTTGTGACAGATTTTTTCCTTAGCTTATGGGAAGAATTCAGGATATCGACTGAAATCATCTAGTCTGGCCTCAACTTGTTGGAAATGTGGTCATGTAATGCATGTTTTAGGTTATATAAATACAGTTGTTGTTTCAGGATGTGGTTTTATGATGTACAGTGTTTGGAAATACCAGCTTTACAGCATTTTATCTTCTTTCTGCTGACTTCTGCCTCCATCCCGCTGTACCATGACTTGTTGCCTTGTTGCTTTTACCAGCACCACCAGGTTGTGCAGCCACAGTATAAATTGGATTGGAGAACTGATCTAGCTTCTTTCAAACACCAACTATATATATTTTTGAGATTAGTTTTCCAGTTTGGCCCATGTGGCTGTACAAGAGACTGTGCCAAAATAACAAGAGATGATGTGGGGCACTGCTTCCACTGGCACTGCTACCGTAATAAAAAAGTACGTCTCAGATGCCAGGCTTTCTTTTTCTTTTTCAGCTAGAATAATTCTGTAATTATGAGCTTTCTGGTATGGACTAATTTTGTCTCCCTTTTATTCAAACTTCCATGTTATAGAGATGCTGTCTTTGAAATCAACATAACCTTTTCTAGAGTGTCTTTAAATGAGTATATATTTTTCATTTTGAGTATAGATACATAAGTTTCCACAAATTAGGCATCATGAATTCTTTACTTTTTTAGAGAATCTGAATAAACAACTGTTGCAGTGTTCTCTAATATATAGCATAGAGATGAGATGATTTAAGTATAGAAACCAGTTAGTGAATGTGGTCATACCTGACATGCTTCCTTTGAAATTGCACTCAAAATCTGAGGCAATACACATTCTACGTTTGTGATTTTAGTAAGAGACAAATGGAAAATTCTTTTAAAATTAGCTTGGATTTGGTGTCTTGTATCAGCTCCTTTAGAATGCTCCTGCTGTAATGACGTATTCTTTTATTCATTTCTTGAGTTTCACTTCAACCTCAAAGTATTTTAAATATATTTTCTTAATTTGTCGGTTTGTACAAAATCTATAACTGCACATATCTTGGGATTTTCTGCTTTGTACATCACTTTCAGACCGCTTCCCAGATAATTTCTCTCCTTGGCTGAAGCACAAAACCCAGCTGCCTCTCATTTCAAATAGCATCCCTACAGTGCAGAACAAAACTGTGAACATCCCATTACCTGTGGGTTCATGGACAGAAAGGCTCCTTGACACGGGCTTTTGCCTTATCTTTCTGAATTTTTCTGGCGTTAAGAGAAAAGCAGTGCTTTCTTCTAGTTCAGCAGGTTTTTGTAATATAATGTTCCTCCATCACCACTAGTATTGATGCAGGGGTAAAAATATTCTTTTCAAACGGGGAGTAAATGAGCTTTTATATTTCACGCTTTTCATTTGCAGGAAGAGGCTGAAATACAAGCAGAACTTGAACGTTTGGAAAGAGTTAGGAATCTTCACATAAGAGAACTGAAAAGAATAAATAATGAAGACAATTCACAGTAAGAGACTCACTGTCTGAATTTTGCATGTCTCTTAAAATAATGACATTTTACCTACGTGAGAGAAACTTGTTCACGCATTTTTCTTTGTTTCTCTTTGTTTACGTGTATGTTTTAAACACCAACTTATTTAAACTTTTTTTAAAAAACAGGAATACTTATAATTTGATACATTTATTAATGGTTTTATTGAACATGCAAGAAATAACATAACAATTTATAGTGCAGGAGAGCTAAGACCTGCTAGAGCATATTACTAGCCTGAAAATACTTCTAAGGGAACCTAATGCAATTCACTTAGCTGACAGTAATGCAAGAAAATGGCAGGGAGGTTTGGTGCAACAGCAGCAATGTTTAAAATCAGGTTTGGGGCTTTTCTGCACTTTGATTTCAGGTGCCTATACTTAGTAGGAAAAAGACAAATGCAAAATCTTCTGTATTATGTTAGATGTTACTCTGTACTTCAGCTTGCGTGGCAATATATCATAGTGTTAAATTGTTATTTAATATTAGCTATTACTATGTAGGTTTGAAAGTAATAATTACATAACTAAAAAAATAGTCTGTCTTCCAATTTCAGCAGCACTTAAGGCTGGCACTGTTGCTTGAAAGGAGATGGATCTGCATGTCCCCGACTACTTCATTATGCCCTTGCCCTGTTTCCTATCACATGCTTGTAATGGCATTTCTTTGCTGAACAGACACTGGAAATTGATCCATATTAAAACCAGCTCCTGTGATTTATTTTCTGGATTAATTTTAATCCTGGATGAATTTCCTGGTCTAGTTCTTTGCCTCAGTTGCAAAAATGTTTACGCTGTCGTGAGGAGAGGGCAGCATAAAGGTGGAATGAGCAGCCAGGGGGAAGGAGGTGATAAGAAAGGTCTTCTTTCTTTCTGAACTAGTAAATGTTCATGAAACGCTAGCCTTAAGATTTCAGGATTTTATTTTTTTTTTTTTTTTACTTTTTAGACACAGTAATTATTTTAGACACTTCTAAAGATTAAAGCAACAAGATGTGAAATTATACTTAACTCTTTTAATGGTCTCCATACTCTGCAGGAATACAGAAAATTTCTGTTACCATGTGGCTATAGTGCTAATTGATTGCTAAATTGGTGGTGTGTTTTGGATATGAGAAATAATGGGTGTTGATACTTACAATTCAATGACAGAATACTTCTTTTTTTAAAAATAAGTGCCTTACCGCAAATAAACAAGCAGTTCTTTGCAGGTTAAACAACTTCTTTTAATCCTCAGTATTTTGATTAGATTTTTTTCTTAAGAAAAGAGATCCTTCAACAAAAAAACCAATAAATGCCACAGAAAAACAGCAGGGCTTGTGTAAATATTGGATATGTGGGGCAGAGAATGTCCAAATTACAATCCCAGTTGCAAACAGTTACAGGATATGGACAAGCATACTTAATATTGGCACATTTTACAGTACAGAACAAAAAGCTTTAAAGTATTTGTTCATGCTTTTGTGGGAGTTTAGACTTGAGTGTTTAGCAGGTGGCCAAGCTGCAACTTAAAATATAGGCGAAAGAACCAATGGAGAAGTCATCTAGGTCTGTAGTCCCATCTATCTTTCCTAACACGTCTTGGCAACATGGCCGTTGGATAAGGGAGAAGGTTCTGAAGTGAAGCAGCTGTTGGGTCTTAACTCATATCTTGTTCAACTTTCAGTTGTGGTGCAAAGCTGAACCCTCTTTTGTATTCTAGCAATGTTCCCCTCTGCCCATGTATGCCCTCCCTGAGCATCCCAAATATAAAGCAAACTGCAAAATTTAGCATTGAAATATGTGTTTTCATAGTGAGGAAAACAAAAAAAATATGTTTAAAAAGGGTACAGTACTAGAATCATAGAATAGTTAGGGTTGGAAGAGATAATGCATCTTCCCTCAAATACTACACTCTCATTGCATTAGAAGTGTGATGAGTATTCACCCCTCTGCCCCCTGACTGGATCGAAGGATATGTTTTCTCTTCTGCACATTTCAGGAGAGGGTACGGTCCTTTTCTTTGTCCTGCAGCATCATTTTGTGTTTGGAAGAACTGCTTTGTTCTTGCTTTTAATTGGAGTACAAAGAGTCAGTCCTTTGATGCATTTTTTTCCCCATATTGCTGTTTGGTGCTTGTTAACTTCTTACTGTTATATAAAATCCCTTTTGTTAAAGAGAGACATGTATATACAAATGGTCCAGTCATGTTTCATGTGAAATTGGAAGAATATCCTTCTTATTTTTTCTGGAAAGCTGAAGTTTGAGACTTCTCTAAAATTCGGCACAAGGAAAGAACTCTTGTATCATGTGCTTAGATTTAAGCATACTTTTCTTATTCTCATGAAAAATAGAGAAAAATAATGAAATGTTTGCCAAAAATGACTGGTTTGATGATGGTGTTGTGATAATATCTGTACACTAACCAGTCAAAAGGTACTGAAATTGGCCTTGTATAGTTGTGCCATGAGGTATAATATTGTTCAGCTTGTTAGATACTGCTAGTAAAAAGCAAGCTCCATTTGAGAAGTAATACTAACGGGTTTACATTTTAAACTCTGTTTGTATACCTTAAATAGATATTTTTTTTCTTTCGAGATTTAAAGATCACCCTACGTTGAATGAACGGTATTTGTTGCTCCATTTACTTGGCCGAGGTGGCTTCAGTGAAGTATACAAGGTAGAGTGTGTTTGGTCTACTAAATCTGGTGTTTGAGGCACCTAGAGATGTACCTATAATTTTCAGGGAGTAGGAGGGGGGATTTAGGAGGATTGTAAGATGGTGCACTCTTCAAACACTGGTTGAACAAACTTTGGATTAACCCATTGAGGGAGGTAGCTTTACAATAGACTTGTCAATAGACTTGCAAATTACATGCCTGTTTTTTTCCTCTCTCTATCGGGTGTTATTTTTATCGTCTTTCATTATAACTTTCCCATATTTGTGGCTTTCTTTTTTTTTTAGGCTTTTGATCTTTATGAACAAAGATACGCTGCTGTGAAGATTCACCAGCTTAACAAAAGCTGGAGGGATGAAAAGAAAGAAAACTACCACAAGTAAATACTAATGACTTATGCTTCATATGTTAAATTGAATAGCATTTTATTGATTGTAGAAGGTTAATGTATCCATCTTCTTCTAGACATGCCTGCAGAGAGTATAGGATACACAAAGAACTGGATCACCCCCGAATAGTTAAACTGTATGACTACTTCTCCCTGGATACAGATACGTAAGTACATAAAACAATACATTTTCTATACCTTGGCAAGGAGTTTAGTGCTGTGGATTAGCTAAACAGTAATCAAGAGTATTTGAACAAAAATAATATGTTCTTGCTTCTCAAAGGGTTTAGGGTTTCCTTAAGGGCACTTAAAAAAAACCAGAAACAGTAGTTGCAGAATTTTGTGTCAGCTAAATATTAGTGATGAAAACAGTGTTTTGCAGCATGTGACTAGCAAACCCTGTGGGATGTCCTGAGGGTGAAAGGGGCATGCAGTGCTGCAAGGGTTTGGGGCAGAGCAGGGGCTGCTGCAGGGCAGCTCTGAAAGGCTGTTGTAGCTTACACAAGTTTCCAAGACTAAATGACATCAGGAGTGTTATTAGCCTAAGTGTAGCCACTGGCTGCACCTCTTTGCGTGAAATTGTGACACATCTTAAGGGATAGTGAATATATTTTTCTATTGAGAAATGTGCCTACATAAATACAGATTTTTTTAACTTAGCCTCTCATCAATATGGATGCATTTTCTCTTTTGGTAAATATGAATGTTGTGATTGATTTCAGGTTTCATAAGCTAATAGTTATGTTGTGTTCTGTTAACATATAGTTTAGTGTTCAGGCATCTGTTCTTAAACTTGTCAGCATCAAAGCAGGTTGTCATCTCTCCATTTCTGATTGTGCAATTTGAGACATTATTTATTTTTGTCTCCCTGAATTCTATTCTAGGTTTTGCACGGTGTTAGAATACTGTGAAGGCAATGACTTGGATTTCTATCTCAAGCAACATAAATTGATGTCAGAGAAGGAAGCTAGGTCCATTGTAATGCAAATAGTAAATGCACTACGGTATCTCAATGAGATCAAGCCCCCTATTATACACTATGATCTTAAACCAGGTAAACAAGGCATATTGCAATTGAAAAGGTCATCTTTTTTTTTTAATCTTTCATTTTGTTTGTAATTCATGCCTGAAAACACTGAAATCATCTTCTGTATGTCAAGCTTATTGTAAACAACTAAAAAACTTATATACATTTGATTCTAGATTTATTATCAAAATAATATCTTTTCTTTGGAAAAATCTTTGTCATAACTTCTCTACTTTGTATTATTTTCATTTGAACTTGTAGAAAAAAGGTCAGTATAGCACACTGGTACACACATTGGTGTTTAGCAATATAAGCAGATGAGATCATTTGTTGGGTCGAACCTGTCTGGTTATTGTGGAATGCTGGTATGTAAATAGCTTTTCAGTTATGTATTTCTTAGCCTGTAAAGATTTGAAATGTTATCAGTCAATGCTCAGCATTCTAGCATGAGTACTTTGAAACAGGACTTTACAGAAGTTTTCTTTACAATGAATAACGAGCATTGTCATAAACGATATATTCTGGCATGATTCCTTTGCCTCTTTTTTACCACCTGGAATGAATAGTGCTCATATTCTTCATGTGCTTTAATCTGCTACACTTCCAAGCATGGGGTTTCTAATATAACTCTTAGTATTTTGCTTGCTGCGGTGTAATAAATTGTTCATATAATAGATTGCTGCAAAAATAATTGCAATTTTTACCCATCAAATTTAAAGCAGTGTATCTCAGCTTAGAGTGAAATTTATTAATTGAAATAAGAAGCATTAGAAGAAGCCTTTTTGCCAACAAGAAACAAGTCTTTATTCCAGTAGCATAGAATTCTGGAGTTCTGGAACTTAGTAATTCTTAAAAGATGTTTTGAGCTGCTGTTAGGTTGTGGAAAACCTTCTCTCGCAGTTTTTGAGATGCTTGAAAATGTAGTAATCTGGGAGGGGAGGTCTGATGAGTAAACTGGGTGAGGTAGAGTTTTGTAGCCCAGTGCATGCAGCTTCTGCAGAGTCATTTGTGAGATATGCACTGCAGTGTTGTCAGAGAGAAGAATTGGTCCTTTTTGATTGACTGGTGTTGGATGTAAACAGTTCTTGGTGTGTTTTGTCGATTTCCTGGCAATACTTCTCTCCTGTGATAGTTTTGCCGGGATTCAGGAAGTTGTAGAGGATGATTCTACTTGCTGACCACCAAACAGTGACCATAACCTTCTTCTGAGACAGTTTCAATTTGGGGAACTGTTTTGGTGGTTCACTTCATTCCAGGCACTGTGCAGAATGCTGTTGTTTGTCTTATAGAATCCATTTGCCATTACGTGTCACTGTGTGAACAAGAAATGGATTGCTGTTGTTGCACGATAGAGGTGCAGAGCAGACTTTGTAATTGACTTTTTTTTAAATCATGCAGCACCCATTTGTTGAGCTTCTTTTAATTTTTCTATTTGGTGCAAATGTTGAACAACTTTAACCTCTGGAGTTGTTTTGCCTGGGTCCACTTCAGTACTGGCCCTTGGTTAGCAATCACAGAAGGGTGTCCACAACCTTCCTCATCTTCAAGGCTCTTATTTCCATTACAGACTTTTTGGAACCAATGTCAAGCTGCACATCCAGTGACGATCCGCTGGCCAAATGCTTGATTGATATTGCTAGCAGTTTCTACTGCTTTACATTGCCTTTTGTACTCATACAAGAAAGTAACTTGAATTTGCTTTTTTTCCCTATCTTTAATTTGACAGAGTAATATAAAAAAGAATAAACAGTGAAAACAAAACTGTTACCATAAATAAGTAGAGTGAATTTCATGTCAACATAGTTAAGCGAATGTTTAATCGAAAATAAGTATCACAGTTTACAGTGACAAAAATGGCAATTATTTTTGCACAAATCTAATAGATTTCCCTCATATACTGGAATTGTCCACAATGAATTCTTGGTCTTATTAGCTGTTTTTCTCAGAGGAACTTCATCAAATAGCTTTGATATCAAGAAATTGCTTACAATTTTAAGACATGGCATAAGATTTGTAGTATTGCAGCGATTTCTTGGCACAATTTTTTGGCATATGCAAGCCCTGGAACCTGCACTATAGGATTTGTTCTGGGCAGAAAATTATGAAATTTGATTGTAACTGGTACACTGCTGTGTTTTGGTGATTCCTTGCTACATTTTGGTATTTCCTTGATGTCCATCCAGCTCCCAGCTGACAGCACCATTTCACATCATGGTGACAACATAGAGAGTTCATGAAACTGCACTGAAATGTGCCATGAAGTCAAGTTACTCTAGACTTGAGGGGATAAAGATGATGGGAAGTTGTTACTTACCCCTCACGAAGTTAGATGTTCCTGAAAATTGAACCTGGTTTTGAAAATAAAGCGCTTTGTTAGCTTTTTTTGAAGGTTGTTCTTTTTTTTTTTCTTTTTTTTCTGGATAGGTAATATCCTTCTTGTAGATGGAACAGCATGTGGAGAAATAAAAATTACTGATTTTGGCCTGTCCAAAATAATGGATGATGATAGCTACGGTGTGGATGGAATGGATTTAACTTCACAGGGAGCAGGAACTTACTGGTAATGCCTGGTTTGATTTTGCTGTTTAGACTCTGGGTCATTGTTTAGATTTCATAAATGCTCTAGTAAAGCTTATTTGGTGGGAGAGCTAGGATTAAAACTTTTAACATGGATGACAAACGAAGACTTTTGTGCAGTACTGTGAATGTTGATATTCCTAAATGTTAGAATGGTATCATAGCAAGTAAGATAAGAGAATGTGTGCGTGTGTTGTTTATTTGTGTATATATATACATATATGTAAAAATGTGGAGGTGATCTCTAGGATTTAGAAACACTGTTTCCCTGAAGAAGCAGGTGTTTAATCTTTGGCTGCAGGTGGCTGAAGACATTTGACAGAGCTATGATGATTAAGTGTGGGTACTTAGTCGTTGGAAATCTTAGAGTAGGGATTACCAGCAGGTAATGTCCTTAGGACAAAGGAGTATTTACTCTTCCATCCTAAAGGTTAATGACAGCCTAGCAGCTGTGGTTTGTTTTCTGTGTGCACTAGCATGCTTGTTGAAAAAAATGGAATTTTAAAGCTGCCTACAGAACAGGAATGACAGTAAGCATTTCATTGTTTACATAAAAGCTGTTCCTAGAACTTACTCTGAAAAGATGCAGCTTCATGGCACAGTAGCTCATTGAGCCCGAGTATGTGGTAACTGTGTCAGGGTGGATGGAATAGAAAGCTTATATTGGCCAGGTTGTTATTTGTGAATTCATCTGCTCTTTCTCTTGTCATTCTGCTTGTAGCAAGATCAGTCAGGAGCTGGAATCTAACTCTAAACAGAGAAGCCAGTGTAATTTCTATTTGCTCTGCAAATTTTCTCACATTCGGAAGTTGCACGTCATAAAGTTTCTGCCTTTTCCTTCAGAATTTTTAGAAAAGAGAATATGTGTACTGTTGCACAAGTGCCAAGTGCACACATGCTGTGAAAATATGAATATTCAAGTTTAAGTGTTTTAGAAGTGTTAGACTTCTGCTACTTTTTAATGCTTTACCTATTTAAACACCCACTTAGATATTGTACAGATGTATGTGCCACAGTTCTGGCCTCTGGGTTTAATCTGAAGTGCCACAGGCGCTCGTGGTGCTGTAAACCAAGAGAAGAAAAAAGGTCTGTGACCGTTTTAGGTTCATGATGAATCTCCGTGGTTTTAGTTAACACTTTCTCTGAGCCCATATCTTATTTAAGGAGGGAAATATTTTGAGTGAGTGTAAGGTGAGGGATGGGTGTTCAGAGCAGATTGCTCAAACTGTCAGCAGCATAATGCCGGAAGGGATTTCCTCAGTCACTGGGCCTGGTTACCTGCCTTCCCAGGCAGTTAGCTCACATAATCTCTTTTGTAAACTTAGAGACGTTTGTATTAAATTTAGTTAGTGTTTTGTCCCCAGTAATCTCATTTGAAGTGTGTTCTGTAACCTCAGTTCTCTGATCATTAGAAACCTAATCTTCTAATTTACAGGCTGTGTTTATTTGTGGCCAGTTTATACTTGTTTGTTCCTGTGCCAACACTGTCCTCCCTGAAGTAGGTTACTTCCCTTCCTGTTTCTTGCTACTTGATGTTGTTAGAGCCATCAGGTTTTTTTACCCTGAATTATAGTTTCTATTCATCAGATCCATCTCAGTAGCTTTCTCTGCACTTACATCACTTTAAGCTCATTTTTCTTGAATGTTGTAGTAAGAGTTGTACTGGAGTATTCCAGGAGTGATTTTGCCATACTGTGTGAAATTAATGTTTGTATTGCAGTCCTATCTAATTTTTCTGCTTATGCCCACTTTCCACAAATACTTCTTGAAAATTTTTTTAAAGCCTTATACACTGTTGATGAAAGAATGTCTGGTCTGTAGTTGCTTTAATAGTTTTTATGCCTTTTTCAGCTTAATCAATCACACTTAACTGCCCACATATTGATATGCTGGGGAGGTTTGGTTTTGTTTTTGAAGGATGTTCCATTTCACAAGTTCTTTAGTAATTCAGGAATGGCACAGGAACTTCCTCAACTTTCAGCTCTTAAGGTGTGGTTTCCTGCAGACCATAGGAACATAAATACTGATATTCTTTATCTATCATGTACCCGTCTGGTTAACGTTACCATTCTTAATAAAGACTTAGGTAAAGGGTCTTTAAGCTATACATAGATGATCTTTGATTCCTAACCAGGACTTACTGTAAAATGCTCTGCATGGCTTTCATCTTCTCTTGCTCTGCTAGATGGAAAAGGTCCATATGGACTTTAGTAAAGCCTTTGATACAGTTTCTCATAGCGTTCTGCTTTGGAAACTGTCGGCCTCTGGCCTGGACAGGCGCACACTCTCCTGGGTGAAAAACTGATTGAACGAGCGGGCCCAGAGCGTGGTGGGAAGTGGAGTTAAATCCAGCTGGAGGCCAGTTACAAGTGGGGTTCCCCAGGGCTCAGTGCTGGGTCCAGCCCTGTTTAATGTCTTTATCAACGACCTGGATGAAGACATCGAGTGCTCCCTTAGCAGGTTTGCAGATGACACCAAGCTGGGTGGAAGTGTGGATCTGCTGGAGGGTCGGGAGGCTCTGCAAAGGGATCTGAACAGGCTGGACTGCTGGGCAGAGTCCAATGGCAT
The DNA here is from genome assembly GCA_033459285.1 of Clamator glandarius. Classification (NCBI taxonomy): domain Eukaryota; kingdom Metazoa; phylum Chordata; class Aves; order Cuculiformes; family Cuculidae; genus Clamator; species Clamator glandarius. Next base: position 2,511,589 of record JAUNZM010000121.1, on the reverse strand, counting down.
GAGGTTTAACAAGGCCAAATGCCGGGTCCTGCACTTGGGGCACGACAACCCCATGCAGAGGTACAAACTAGGAGAAACCTGTCTGGAAAGCTGCCAGGAGGAGAAGGACCTGGGGGTGTTGGTTGACAACCGACTGAACATGAGCCAGCAGTGTGCCCAGGTGGCCAAGAAGGCCAATGGCATCTTGGCTTGTATCAGAAACGGCGTGACCTGCAGGTCCAGGGAGGTTATTCTCCCTCTGTACTCGGCACTAGTGAGACCGCACCTCAAATCCTGTGTTCAGTTCTGGGCCCCTCACCACAAGAAGGATGTTGTGGCTCTGGAGCGAGTCCAGAGAAGAGCAACAAAGCTGGTGAAGGGGCTGGAGAACAGCTGAGAGAGCTGGGGTTGTTCAGCCTGGAGAAGAGGAGGCTGAGGGGAGACCTTATTACTCTCTATAACTACTGAAGGGACATTGTGGAGAGGAGGGTGCTGGCCTCTTCTGCCAAGTGACAGGGGACAGGACGAGAGGGAATGGCCTCAAGCTCCACCAGGGGAGATTCAGGCTTGAGATAAGGAAAAAATTCTTCACAGAAAGAGTTGTTAGGCAATGGAACGGTCTGCCCAGGGAGGTGGTTGACTCACCTTCCCTGGAGGTTTTTAAGGTGAGGGTGGGTGAGGTGTTTAGGGGCATGGTTTAGAGATTGGTGGGAATGGTTGGACCCGACAATCTGGTGGGTCTCTTCCAACCTGGTTATTCTATGATTCTATGATATTTCACTGATTTTAAAATGTGGTGATTTTCAGTGTTTATGCTGTATGAAATAGACCCTCTATTGGACTGACTATATAAAAAACTGTAATGTCGGTTTTGATGGGTGTGAAATGTGTTAGAATGTATATCATAAAGCAGCTGTACAGTTGTCTAAAAGTCAGAGATTTGTGTGTGAAATGTTAGTATAATTTGGTATTTGAACAGGTTCTAGTGATGCTGTGCATCTACTTGCAGGCGTTGAGATGCATGTTTTGTTTTCCAGGTATCTGCCTCCAGAGTGTTTTGTAGTTGGCAAAGAGCCACCAAAGATTTCTAATAAAGTTGACGTATGGTCAGTTGGAGTCATCTTTTTCCAATGCCTTTATGGTAGAAAGGTGAGGAGAGTATTGTTTGAAAATCTTCACATTTCAGTGTAAATACCTGTTTGAAGTAGACTGTGAATTTCAGTCATAAAACATGAATCTATGTGGAAGATTACTTATGTTATTTTTTGGTGATGTGCATTGATACAAGAAATGTAGAAAACCTTGACTGAAACTTTTCTTTATGGAATGATTAGCAGTTTGCATTAATACTGCAACAACTTACTATAGTGTACTTATTTATGAAATCGAAGTGGTTGAATAACTGAAGAAAATCTTGGGCTTATTTTTCAGCCATTTGGCCACAATCAATCACAGCAAGATATCTTACAAGAAAATACAATATTAAAAGCCACAGAAGTTCAGTTCCCTGTCAAACCTGTTGTAAGCAATGAAGCCAAGGTAAGTTTTTCTACGAGCTCTTGAGTAATGTTTAAAACATTCATAATAAAGGATTCAGCTGTAAAATTGCTGTTAACTTAAGAATGCTATGGGACTGAGTGTGTACGAAAACATAATGGAGAACTAATAGTCTGATGTTTTTATTTAAGCAACTTATTCTGGGCCTTGTTAAAGTCATGTACTTCAAAGCAAGACTATGTATAGATTCCAGAAATTTGCAAGCAATTTTAAAGTAGGCTGCCTTAAAAATTGTCTGCTTGTTTTTTCCCAGAGAAACTTATGTGTGTTAGTCTGACTAGAAGTTCTTGTGAACTGCTTTTGCTAACAGTAGCAAGCACTTTCTGGAAATAGTTAATGTTACTCTCTGTGGCCTTATTGGCTTGAAGAACTATTTGACTACCAAATACCTGGAGGATATGCCTGTTAAGTCATCGTGTGTGTGTATTAACTCAAAGCTGAGTTTAGAAACAAATTCATAAGATTAAGAATTTAAAAGGTATGTTGATGCTGATTTGGGGAATAAGCCTGCCAAAATAATTGATCTGACACAAAGATGTGAATGGCAACATTTCCTCTGTTTAAAAAACTTATTTTGAAATGTCTGCAATATCAAACTCGTCTCCACAGATTAGCTATTCAGAAACAGATTAGGGTGGTTTCCCAAATGACTGCTGCTATGAGCATCCGTAACACAAATTCAATTCTGTGAACATGAAAGAAAACATTATATGTGTTACTTGTTTGTAAAACTGTCTGGATTTTTGAAAGATCTGTTCATGGCCAGATGCAGTAGAGGTGTGCTCGTTTTAAAAAATGCCAAGATATTAGAATGCCTACTGAAGTTTCAGCAACTAATTAAACATACTTAGATTTGGGACACAAGCTGCGAAAAAAATAAGGAATGTTAGGATTTAGCTTCTAAAGATTAAAAGGAAAGGAAACGTGTCTCTAGAGACTGTAACTTCTTAAGAAAATAAGTCTTTTGGGTAGATCAACCTGCTGTTAACAATTTGTGATGTATTTCCATTGTTTATACTTTCTAAAAATAGCGTTTGTGAGCAAGTTGCGAGTAAGTTTATGAAAATTTGATTGAAGATTTGAAGCTTTTCTTGGGTTTTTTTGTTTGGTTGAGTTTTTAATTTTCATTTTACATCGCTTAGATGCAGTTGACAAATGCACATCATGTAAACTGGTAACATTACACTTTAATAGTTTATATCCATGTCTTTTAACTTTGTTTCTTTGTCATTAGCAGTTTTTATATAGACGATGTCAGGAAAAAGTAGACAGTTCAGCATGGAGAACTGGGAACTTACTTTACATTCTCCGTGTATTCCATGTCCTGTTTGTTTGTTTGAAAGAATATCATAAACTTTCAGTGTTCTCCTCTCTTATTAACATTGTCACGTAGATGTAAGAGAGAGAGAGAGTTATTCTCTGGTGGAAAAGCTATAAAACGATTTCAGACTAACTTGTTTTTGATGACTGTGTAGGATCCAAATTGTCTTTCAGATTTATAGGCCTGGCAGTTGGAAAAGAACAGCTTGTAAACTGAAATTATGATTTGGAAAACATGGAGATGAAATAAATATGGAACCTGAAATGACAATGTTAATTAGCTTTCAGACCGTAACTGTCCTTTGATCCTCCTCACTTTTTCCTATTTTGTGCAATGTTTTCCTTTGCATCGCAGTAATGTGTCTGCAGTGGCATAGAAGCGTGAAGTATTCCATAAACATTGTAGACACAAACTGTTACTTTGAGATCTTACCAACAGTTCTAAACAACTCACTTGGTATAAAGGATTTCTTGTGAACAATTTGATTAAAATCCAAGAACGTGTGAATATATATTAACAGATGTGTATGATTTTTATTTTTTTACCTTGTTCATGCTGGATATGTAAGTGATAGAAGTGAATTCTAGCAGGATTCTTTGGAACTTGCATCAGATTTTTTTTCCTTTAATCTCCAGTTTTTAATTGGAGCCAAGAACAAACAGCTGAACAGATTTATCAAAGACAAGATATGCAATTCTTTTAAATTAAGTTCTAAATTGAGTAATGATGTGCTAATCAGTTCTGTAGCAATAATAAGGATTTTCTGTCATTAAATGTTGAAGCCCAAGCTCTCAGGAGACCAAATGTTCTGTGTGTGTTAGACACAAGACTTGACAGAAACTTTCAGCACAAAATGACTGGCTAAAGTTGTATGGACCTAAACATGGGTTAACATAGGGTCTCAAGAACAGTCCTGAAGATAGATACAGAACTTTTCAGTTGATTAGATGTTTTGATTTTTTTTTTTTTTCTGGGAAAAGAGTTGCAGCTGTGTAGTGGTTTCTTAGTCTGTTAGTTGTTTAATGCCTGTTGGTCATAGCAACCACCATTGTCAGATTTCATGTTTTGCTCTCTTCCAGCATGGCACGAGTGGCAATGCTGGCTTTCAGAGGTCAACTAAAGTACTGAAATTCTCTCCCCGCATCTTCCTTCCATCTATTCTTCATCTGCTGCACAGCTGAATGGTTTTAGAAGCTCTGTAGAGTTCCTTTCTATTTTTTCAGTCCACTGATTTTTACTTTTACAGCCTTTTGATTTTTACTAAGCTGTGCAGGTATAATACCTGCAGAATTCTAGTTGTGTGAGCTAATGTTTTATTTGTAAATATAGTTCCTAAACATGGAAATGCATACTTGAAGTGTGGTTATTTGAAGCCAGTTAATTTACTGGGTTGTTGTTTCCTTCTGCATGTTACATTTTTTTCATTGGACTCAGTGATAAAATGTTGCATTGTCATTTGAATTGAATTACGTAAGAACAAGAATTTGTTTAGAAACTCATTTATCCAGGAGGACATGCATATTTGCTAGTAACCAGACATAGTTATTTGGAATGGTATTGTAAATTTTTATGTTTCTTTTCTAGGCCTTTATCAGACGCTGTTTAGCATACCGAAAAGAGGATAGGTTTGATGTCCACCAGCTGGCTAATGATCCTTACCTTCTTCCTCATATGAGGAGGTCAAATTCTTCAGGAAACTTGCATATGACTGGGCTAGCAGCATCCCCTACACCACCTACTTCAAGCATTATTTCATACTGAAATTTCTCCAACTGAGGAATGGCATGATACCTGTGTGTAGTTTCCAGATGCAGAGCTTGAAAGCATTTGAGTGTTTTTACACAGGACAAGTTTGATAACTGTGTTTTCAAACTGAAGTCCTCCTACATAGTGTCATTTGTATGATTGGAATGGATCATGGACTGTGAATAAATGTACCCTTCTGAGAAATACCTTTAAACATTGAAGGATGACACTGCCTGTTACACACTTAACAGGTATACTGTGTTTAAGACTGAAGAAAAGGTTTTTAGTTTTTTCTGGGGAACATTGTAAATAATCTTTTTAATACTTAAAATACGTTTGGTTGATACTGGAAAGTTCTAACATGAAGGGTAGTTTTTCATTATTTAAATAAAAAAAAGGTAGTGAGTAAATTTGAAAACACAGGAAAAATCCGTGCCTGCTTATAAACTGAATAAACTGCCATCTTTCCAAGACGTTGATCTTTTTGATACCAAAGTAAGGAGTGCGAGATGGTCAAAGATAAGTTCTGTATCAGATTACTCAAATAAAATTGTAGTATTTTATTTGGCAACTCAGGCTTGTACCTCCAAAAATGTGGTGGTGTTTCACTGAATTTAGATTGGAAGGGTGATATGGAATTCCTGGTACTTATTTCAAAAATAGGTTGCTAATTTTGAAATCTGCTCAATTTTCTAAAAATACTATATTTGCTGTGGTATTGAAACTTGTGAAACTTTCCAGGCTCCTGATATAAGCAAGCAACAGTATGAAACCAAATGCAAACAGGTCATGTATAATGTTCTATGCAGGAATAATGATAAATTCCCTTCTAGCTCTATTGTAAATTGTTGTACAGATGTCACATTTTCAGTTAAATTTCAGCGACTTATTCCTGTACAAATGTTTAAAGTATGGCTTTTTCTAATTGGATATTGTATTTTTTTTAAGTCTCCCTCAAGGCGCTTTTAATTGCTGCTAAATGACGTTGCTTTTACTTTTGCGCATCAAATGACCTCCTTAAGGTGCAAGTCAACTGTACGTTATAGAGAGATTATGAGTAGGTAATTCATTAACAGTCAAGGCGTGTAAAACCAATCTGTGTTGGCAGTATACAGTACAGTTCTTTAAGTCAGTTTATTGCGTTCTCAACCTGCAGAGAGCATTGATACTAGATGTAGAAGTTACTCATGGTTATTCTCCATTTTGGGAAGTTCCTGTCAACAAGGAAATGTTTCTTGTGGCTTGTACAGATATTTTAAAATGTGAAACATTTTCTCACTGCCTTGTATGGTAGAAACATATTTTTCAGAACAACGTATCTCTCTCCCGTTCACTATTCTTTTTACTTCCTATCCCGTTCTTGATGCTGAATACCTATATGTAATTTTGTCCATGTTGCAGGAAAAGGAGGCTGTATTACCACAGGTTTTCATTTAGTATTGTACAGTTAAACTGTTGCTCTTGTTTCTGATGTTGCAAGCCATTTTGTTTTCATTGTATATAAAGAAACATTAACTGTCTCTTTAAGATGCTGCTGAAATTGTAGAGAATGTAGCCAAAACAGTAATAAACAATGACAATTGAAATGTCAAGGTTTTCATTGTGTTTTCTTGCATTTCAAGGGCAAATCGGCTAAGCATATCACTGAGCTACACTAGAGCAATTTAAAGCAAACTATTTTAATTTCAAAAAAAAGGTCAATAACAGAATAATTAGTTTAAGTAACATTGGAGGTGAAAAGGGAGGATTCTATGAAACTTAAACATCATGAAGCTATGAAGTAATCAAAGCATCATATCACTGAATAAGCCTCACAGAAGCAACTTTAAGTACTGCTTCCTTATCGGAAGGTGGGTCTCTGTAATCGTGGAATAAAATTATTAGCTTCTAGAGTAAAATTAGACTCAAATAGTGCTTATTTCTGCTTTATATTACATCAGAGTATTGAGTCTGCATCCTTTTCACCCACTACAGTGTGGGTGCAGGCTTCAAGGAGAATATTCGTTCTTATTCTGGATGTGTCAATATCAAAAATTAAATCAAAGAATGTTTTACCTAAAGAAAAGATAGAGGATTTTGTTAATGTATTTTTATTTATCTGGAATTTATTATGGTTAACCCTAGTTAGAGGAAGTTTGGCAGTGTAATAGAGGACTACTTAAGTGACTAGAAATTTTACAACTACCTAAAAAAAAAGTGGGTTTTTTTGCATTGAACTAATTGCATACAGACTTGTCTTTCCTCTTGTTAGCATCTGGGGATAGGCTGTTGTGGCTGATTAAATGGTGCTTCCTCCAGGTTTACAAATACACATTTCTGAAACCTTAAACTCACTTTAAACAAAGATCCATATAGAAATACACGGAAGAAAAAGGGAGTTATGATCTCATCTTTTTAATCAAAGTCGTGAGGTTTTTACCTCTTGATGCACACCATCGTATTTGTGTTGGCATCTTACAGTACTGTTAATTTTGTTTTGTATCCACTTGCGGTGTCGCTCTGTGGTCACAAGATGATACCTGAGTTAGTGTTTGGTGCCTGGTGTTCGGCAATTGGTGCTTGGGATGGAAGTGCCCGTGAGCCTGAGCAGCAGTGGAGGAGTGCTGATCCTGTCCTAGGTAAGTCATTCATCTGTTGTTCAGTCTGTTCCATGCACATTTTACTAATTTCATCACGTCCATCACTAGATTTCCTAAGCGATTTAACAGCAAGTGAGCAAAAGGAATGAAGTTAAACTTCATCAGGCAATCTTTAATGAACCTTGAAAATAAAAGGCTTCTGAATTCATAAATGATTTTAAATTTCTGCATTTACTGGAAGATGCCAAAATACTGCATTGCCATGTATTAAAAAAACCTTATGTATGAAACAGGTGAAAGTAAGAGAAGTTCTGCACTTTCTACTGTGATTGTAGTGTTACAGGTCACTGCAGCCGGAGTTTAAGATGGTTGGCTTGTTTCTGGAAAACAGCCATGTTTTGGCACAATTTTATTTTGTTTGTTTGCACTGAAGTTATTCAGGTCTCAGGGTGGAACACTCTTCACCCTTCACTTGAGCTTTGCAGGTTGATAGATACCATTTTCATAGAGGCTAGTTAATATTTCAGTTTCCTAAAAAGTGCCTTTAACGCTCGCAAGGGGAGTGGAAGGGAATCGTGTCTCTGGCTGGCTGCCCGAGTGCTATTGGCCACACACTGTGGCTATGAGCAAACCGCTGTATAATTAGAGGCTTTCAAAAGCGCACAAAGCAGCGAGTCATCTCGGTATGCGAGTCACGGGTGCGTGAAGTGCCGAGCTGCTGCCGTGGGGCACACTTCGTACCCTGTGCGGGCGCCAGAGCTGGCCTGTGCCCGCCTAACCTGTGAAGGTGTGTTTTAAAATAAGCAAGCCCTGGAAAGGAGGCAGCCCCGGTGCTTCTGCTCCAGCTTTGATAATCTTCCCCAACATGAGAAAACCACAGAGCAACTGGCCTGGCCGGGCTTTGCTGGCCTGCAGCTCTCCCAGTCAGGCAGGACGTGGCATATCCAGTTTGGGGATTGGATGCTGGTCCCTGACGGTGTCACTGCTCCAGTTTTGCTCCAGATTTCAGCTCTGCTGGGGCTGGAGCTGCCCCTGTTGTGGCACAGAGGGGCTGTGGCAGCAGAGAGGCCCTGGCTGGGCTGCTGGCAACCACCCCCTCATTACCTGCCACTGTTTTCTACAGAGAGCTGGAAGGGTGAGGGACGCTGCTGGGTGGAGGAGACCGCCAGGAGAGGTGTGATGTGTCTCTGGGACTTCTATTTCTCTTCAAACAGCCCCTGAGACTTGCTGGTCTGAAGTGGGGGAGTGCACAGAGAAGGGGGAAGCTGGGCAGAAGCAGCCTCAAAGTTTGGTGGCAGAGTGGCGAGAGTCTCCTGACCTGAATGTGCAAAACGCTGCAGTCTCAACTGCTGTTGTTTCGTTGTTAAAAAATGGGGGGGTTTACATATCACCTTCTGTTAGAGAGAGGCCCCTGGTTTTGCAGGGGAGAGGTGCCTGGAGGCACAGCCTGACGGTGTTTTGCTGTTGTGGTCTCGCCGTGTGCCTGGCAGCCCGCTGTGTCTGCCTACAGCTGTGTCACCAGGGCCATGGCACTGTCACTTCCACAGTCCCAGGGCCATCCTGCTGTGGGCTTTGGGGTGTAAATACCTCTCCTGAGACCTGGAGCTTGCCTGGCTCCAGGGAGCCATGGACTGTGGAGTTGAGGACTCTGTCATATTTGTACGAAAGGCAAGACTGCAAACGTTTTCAGAGATGTAACAATCCAGTAATTTCATGTCTCTGGGACCCCGGATTACTTACAGGAGTCTAGTAAAATAAACAGAGCTGGTGACCTGCCATGTGAAGCTAGCGTGGTTCCAGGTGCCCTTTCCACAAACCAGACAAACGCTGTGGTCTCATGTCTTCTGCTGCTGCACTGGTGTAGCCAGGGCACCAGAGAGTCAAGTCACAGAGATGTATGTTGAAGGTAGCGTGCAGCCCACCTCGTGGCTTTCCTTCCCTGCCCAGCTTTGCCGAGATGTGTGATACTGATAACCAGCCTTATACCTGCTTCCCTTCCTCAGAGCCCTTTTTCCCCCCTGTGGAAGGAAAGGCAAATATCTGATTTTTGACTATTGACAACCGTGCTACATCTAGACCCACCATCTCTAATCTGGAATCAAGTAAGAGACAGTATGGGGTCCACCAGACTGCAGCTTTTGTAAGGTCTCAGATATATTAGGAGATCCAAGTGCCTCTTCCAGCTCTCAGGCATTGGTCTTGCAGTTTCTAGGACAGCTGGGCTGGTGTGGTGTCCAGGAGTGCTCTGGGATGTCACCAGGCAGCCGGTCCATAATCTGTGGAGGATGGTTTGTACTTGGATGGACAGCAAAGATCCCTGTAAGAATTAGTGTAACGGTGAGGTGACATCTGCAGGGCCTTGAGAAATAACATTTGAATACATGGGGGTGTATTTTGCAGCACGAGTTCTTTCCCACTGTCCCACTAATGCTTCCAGAAAAGAATTCAAAGTAGTGTGAATGAAAGACAAAGGCAGGCGAAAAGATTTCTACTATCTTACCCTGTTGGGACATACTGATGACTTCGATGGGCCTGGAGGGAAAGCTGGAAAAGTGAACACACTGCTCATTAGTACTGGTGAGAGCTTTGCAGGACAGAGCACCAAGAATCATAGAATCATAGAATAACCAGTTTGGAAGAGACCCACCAGATCATCGAGTCCAACCATAATCATGCTGCTTTGTGCATGTGTGAGCAGATCCAGCACATCTTCGCTTGCCTTCACTGGTAGAATAGCAGTTTCCCCTAAAACTGATAGGACTAGCAAGGACTTAGAGGATTCAAAGAAGTAAAACATGTTCCCCCATGCTCCCAGATTCCTACCTTCTACCTCATCTGCCCTTGGGCTAAGCATGACAGAGGAGCAGGTCCTGCCAAATGCTTGCGTACACGGAATTGGCTTCGGGAGAAAGCATTTTCTTTTAACTTAGGAAGAAGATGTAGCTTCTTTCATTCTCCTAGGTTTGTCTCTCTGAACAGCCATATGAAGAGTTATTGCACAGCTTTGTACATTTGCATAGTGGAAAACTTTCTTCATGACAAAAATAATCACCCAAACTAGTGCACAAATGGTTCTTTTCAGGCTTGCAGCTGTGGCTCAGAGGCAGCTGGCAGCTGTCACCACTGACTGATGCACTGGAATACCTTCCCTGCATACCCTACTATTGCAAAGCCAGGTAAGTAACATCATACTTGGGAAGCTACACGTGAGCACTTGCATTTGGAGTGTCATATTTCACTGGTTAAGTGTATATTTATATGGCACCACACAATCCTTATGTTGCTTGCAGGGTTACATAAGGATGAATCGGATGCTGAGTCTTCCTAGAGCTGTTGGATGTCGGGACAGTTCTGTTACTGAGCCCAAACACATTCCAGTCCAATGAATCAGCGTATCATAAAAGTTACTGTCCTATCACCCAATTAACAAAACCCCTACAGATAAAAGGGAATTACTTCTCTCTCATCCTTTATATCCTGTGTTTAGAATGAAGCTCATCCTCTTGCACTTATATTCAATACCTTAATATACTGGAAAAATTAAAATTTACATATATAGGTAACATGTTAAACTAAACATAGTCCTAATGGTGAAAACTGTGAATACTGGTTTTTTTCTCCTTATAAAGACCACTGGGAGGAATTCAGCTGAATTACTTTGAGATGGCTTTTCTATTTTTGGCCATGCTTTGATGTGCTCTGTTAACTAACATCAGGCAACAACGTGAAGGCTTCTATTTTTTCTTTTTTTTTTTTTTTATTTCTGTGAGTCAGGTCATGTTTTTCTGTTTCTGGGTTTTGCAAAGGATTTTGCTAGTTTTGCACTAAGGAGCAACACAGACAGGGCACAGAAATCATAGAGGAAAAAAACAATATGAGCCACTCCTATTTGAAACTAGAGAAAAACAAGCAGGAGTCAGCTAGACAAGGCTCCAGACGGATGTTGTGACTTCAGCTGTGCTCCCTTAGGTAACTTGCTGTATGTCCAGAACACTTTCAGACTCAGCCAACATGCCCTGGGTGGATATAAGATGAACTGGTATAATAGCTGGTAGCCAAGACTTATATTGTTTCATGTTCAGATATACAGAAAGCTAACCAAGGGCACAAGGGGAAAAGTAGTGGTGCCTGAACCATCACAACTTTAAAAGCAGCACTTTGTTGCTCATAAATTCAGGGAGGTGCGTCAAAACTCTGCTTGCCACTGGCAGCGTGCATCAGACATACCTGCCGGCCGCCCAGGGCAGAAGGAAGCACACGGTTTCCCAGCATCCACTAGATGGCAAAGCAAGGTGCTGTGTTCAGACTGCTAAAGATTTACCTTCACCTGTCTGCACTTCACACAGAGCTGGGCCGTGGCAATGTCGGAGCAGTGGATGCTGTTACTGAGCTATCGGAGCTGCTCATCCCTCTGGGGTATTAGACTAGGGCTTCCCTGTCTCCTGCAGGCAAAGGATTTAAACACTAGTAACACTAATTTTCCTAGAAATTGGCATGGGATATCGGTACTTGTTAGCATTCAGCTGTACTTGGCTAGCTATCAATTCACAAATACTGAAACTGTTTCTCTTATGGCTTATGTAAGGCAGAGAGGAATAGCTTGTAACAAAAGGTGGAGGAAAACACATGGTTTATACAATCCATCTGACTCAGAGGATGAATCTTGAAATAAGAATCAAAGCTTCTGAAGTGAAGCTTGACTTCTGTTTGGAGTTCAAGGCAGTATTGGTTGTAAACTTGGGAAAAGGATCTGTAAAAGAACTTGACTCTAAAAATTCTGAATTTTATCTCCTCGATTTTTGTGTTAAGCCTTAGCCTGTTCTTGAGAAACTTTGGACCTTTAGGAGCTCAAATACTATAGTGATGAATCTATAAAAAGCATTCATCGACACCTTATAGTTTGAAGCAAGATTCACAGAATATATATATAATTGAAAATAGTTGGAAAGATTGTAATTCAGGCAGTCTCTCTGCTCTGGATTTTAGTCTTGTTACTGCTATTCTTGTAATTTAAAAAGACACAATCAAAACTCAGAAGCCTTTTAAAGTATCATTTTATCCTTTTCAAGTCATGGATTTTTGTGATGGTCACTGTACGATTTCCAACATGTTACTCATAGGACATTGTGCTGACAAAGGTGAATTAACGATAGGAGGTCATTTTAAACTAATTTCTAATATGGTAAAAGAAATAGTGAGAGCTATTGCAACATTTGACCTGCAAGAGAAGTTTTCGCTTAAAAATTATAATGTAGTTGTTACTATTCCAAATAGCATGGCTGAAGTGCTTTAGGGCAATTGAATATCCTTTTCCCATTAAAGATTTTGTATTTTTGACCCACAATATTTAATGTGAAAGCTCTCTGAGTGATAAACATAAGCTGATTCTATTAGGGTGTGGTTGTACGTTAGAAGTTTCTGTCTTAATAATTAAAAATGCTGGTTTCCACTCATTTGTGTGTCTGAAGGGAAAAAATTCTATTTTATGGCTGCTGGACTAAAGTCACATAAAGTGTGAGAGCTATGATGATGCTCTTGGTGCACAGTTTAGTACCACGCTGCTTTACAGTCCAAGCTGGAGGTGTGGTTTTTGCCATTGACATTAGCTAACTCAGGGCTCACCCCGAGCCCTTCACACCCACAATCTCCTTTGGACTCCAGACCAGGGTCTCATCAGCTGGCGAGCCTGGGTGCTCTTGTTGGCTGCGTTACTTCTCAGGCAGGACCGAGCGCTGACCCAAGGCCCCTGGCAGCCACGGAGCTGCGGCAGCTAACGCTGGGAAGCCGGTGTGAGCACCAGTGGGCGCAGGGAGCAGGGGGAGAGACGCTTCTGGAGATGGCAGCGTTCTAGCTTAGTGCAGGACAGCTCTTCGCTTTTAGCTCAGGCTGCCCCATTGCCTGGTCGTGCAGCCTCTAGAGCCCCTGGAGGAAGAAGGGTTTCCCCAGAGCCAGGCTTTCCCTCACAGCTGGGCTTCGGTGCGCTGGCTTTCCCTCAGGAGGAACACCTCTCTAATGGGGGCAATCGCCTGGCTATCCTACCAGTATTCTCAAATTATCATTGTGTGGACGTCTTGGCAGAGATTTTCTCCTTCCCTCTACAGCTGCACAAATAACTTCCTTCTCCAGGCATGATCCAACAGTGCGCTGAATCCCGCTGAAACGACAGGGGGGAATTGAGACACAATGCAATAAAGCAACTGGAATTCGTTTGTCATAAACCCCAAGGGCATGTTCTCATTAAAGCAACGAGTTGTATCCAGCAGTTATGTTCTTTCATGTTTGCATTACAGCCCCCTAAACTGCTAGAGATTAGAGTTTGCTGTCAGTGTTGTTTGTGGGTCTCTGCTCGGTTTGACAAGGAGGAAACTTTTCAGCCAGGGCTTGGAACAAAGAGTATTCCTTGTGGGTGGCATCCTAGCTTCATTCACTGACCAAAATAAGTCATGTTAAGAGGAGGACAAGAGGGTGAGGAGAGATTGTCTCTCACGTGACTGACATCAAACAGCAGAGATGATCTGTAGCATCAGGAAAAGGCAGCAGTGAGAGGTGTAGGAAACATCTTCCTCTGAGCCAACACCACTTCCCACGGGCCCTGGCATAGCTAGTTAGTTTAGTATTTCTATTGCACCATTACACAAATACTTGACCAAGTCAATGGTTTTTTATCGTATGAGAGAGATTTAGGACACAGTTCATGGTGGGCTGGGCTATTTGCTGAGGGATTAAAAAGGCTGAAAATTTCCAAGAAGCGACAAAGATCACAGCAGCCACCATGGTGATCTGAGTGCTACTAGCTTTTAAGCACTCAGCACCATTTCTGCATAATTATCTCTAGAGAGCAGGAATTACAAAAACTCCCCATCTTTTTCAAGTGTTCCATGACTAAACTAATGTAGGAAAAACCTGGTGTTCCAATTATCCCATATCCCATGGGCTTGAAAGTGATTATTCCTGTAGGTCCTGCATGAATTGAAGCATCCAAAGCTAATCTCTAATACTGCATCTATGTTCACTCTCGTTTGGACACCCAAAGCTGAGCTGACACAGAGCATCAGATGCCTCTGCACATTGTGACTAAACAATTACATCTGTTCTCGGCAGATACGTACTAACCCAGGATGCAAATGTAAAATATTTTTTGTAACTTACAGCTCTGAGGGCAGTAAAATTCTCACACAATCAATAGCCTTTATATGTGGCTAGACTAATTAATAGTATTTCTGAGTCAAACAAAACCATTGATAAAGGATTAGCAGAGACTGGTGCCAGGCTAGGCAGCATGTTTGCACCCACTGTGCTTTTAAAAATGCTGATGGTGTTTTGGAAATCTTTGTCTTCTTAGATAGGGCTTCTTAACACTGTGAATTTCTAACCAGGCTGGAAAGAGGAAAAGGGTGTTTGCTTCTCTCCTACCCACCCAACTGCACCATTCCCTCCATTGCCATTGGCTGGTGCAGAAATGCTTGTTTAAACTCCACCTTCCTCAAACTCAAGAGATTCCCTCATTTGTATTCTGGACAGGTGCGCTGTGCATGACCCAAGAGTAGGTTTCCTCACAGTGTGCAGGGAACTGGCTCTGGCCAGTTCTGCAGGGAAAGAGTTGGTCTCCTCTCTTTGTCAGCTGAACCCCTTGGTGGAAGAGTGAGGGTCAGGGGGGGCTTTCTAGAATCCTGCAGAAATCTGCTTATAACTGGACTAAGTCCAGTAGCTAGAAATAGTATTTTTTACCAAGTTTATAATGGTAATATATATATATATATATATGATAAATATAATGATAAACTGGCAAATACGTTAATTCCAAAGATGGTCAAATGCTCGATTGAGACTAGGGAGATACGACGCAACCTCAGGGAAATGTCATTGTCTTTTCATACTTTGCATTTAAAGAGATAGATATGTGCATAATATATATTAAATTATACACGCATACATATTTAAAATATAATGCCTCTTCCTTAATAAGAGTGTAAGACCCTGTATCAGGGACTCTCTACGCGTGTTCACACATCTGCAGCACAGGAAGCTAAGAAGTCATCTGAAGCCTCTGGACTCCCACAACAATGTAAATATCAAACATAAGCCATTGCTTAACCAACATTTTTCACATCTCAGGGGCATCAGCATCTTCTTTATTTATGATGCAAGCAGACAGGTCCTTGAAACTATTGATCTTATAGAAGAGAGAAAACATATTAGGTATGAAAATGATTACAATATTGGAAGCAAACACTTGCCCTTGTGAATTATTATGAACTATATTTAGAATTTAAATCCAAGCATAATTAAACAGTGCTAATAAGACAGAGGGACTTATCTTCATTTGGCGTATAATTGATGTCACAGATATCCTCATTCATTTTTAACTAGTTTTAAAGCTTTCTTGTTCCAGTAAGATTTGATGGTAAAAGTTACCCTGCAGAGAGAAAGTATCTGGCCTGGAGCTTAAATTCAGCTGGAAGCCTTTTAAGGGATGCAGCTTTCTTGATAGTGTCAATAACTGACAGCAAGGACACCTATGGATGTGCAGCCAACAGGCAAGCATGGCACTCTTTTTGCAGTGTAGTTTGAAGAAACACCATTTCACACAGTGTTACAAAGACCATAACGGGGAAGGAAATCTCACCCCTTACCTGCAGTGAGGCAAGCGAAACATGCTAAGAGTTTTAATAGTTGTGGGTATATAATCTACCGCTATCAACTGAGGTTTGAATTTGTTCTTAAAATATGCACCAACTCATCCAGGAATGTGAAGCTTGCACAGAAACTCTTGGTGACGTTTTATGGTGGGAGGGTGGAAGAAGGAAATGATCTTGCCTAGTTTTAGCAGCTCTGAGCCCATAGTTGGAACAGCAGCGTCTGTTACAGCTTCGTGCCATTTGCTGATTTTATTGCTGAGTGAAGGGCAGCAGCAGGAGACTGGACAGTTATTGTTTTTTTTAACCTAGTCAAAGCTAATAGAGAAGTGGGCGCAATAGGCAAAGTCTCATTCACCAAGGATCCATTTTGCTTTTCTGTTGTCTCTTTGGTTGGACTCAGACTCCTTTTTATTACATTTTTCTGTCTTATATGGATACAAATTTTTGGAAGGCTTAGTCTACATCTGTTGCTCCAAACTGAATCAGAATCAGCTCTTTCCTAAGAGGTGGCACAATATGACTGACTGTACATTTCGGTGCTGTCACACGTGCCAGGGCGCTTCTGCTTACCTGCTGGTGAGGGTGCTCAGAAGCATCACTCGCTTAAGACCTCCTTGTGCCTCACATCCTAGTGGGAGTGCTTGCAGCCAGCTGGAATCTATTCTCAGTGAATGCCTGTGGACTAAAGGTTCTCCAAACCTTCCTCCCTCCAAAGTGACCACTGCTAACTAAATGCCCCTCCACCCACCGAGCCAAACCAGTTCAAAGAGGAGCCCTACGGGGTCTGTGAGCAGACTCTGCTGGATATGAGATGAATCCCACAAACCAGCAAATGTTTTTCATCTTGTTCCAGTGACTCAGCACAGGCTTATTCTTTGGGCTGCTGAACCCAAGACTTTGTTTTATCCTTTTCTGAAGGGGATTTGAACACTTCCTTGCTAAGACTGTTATGCAGCTGAATCTGAGGCATAGGAATTATTACAAGTATTTGGTCTAAAGCTCCTTTTGCTCAGTTTTACCAAACCACTGTGACCATACGACCTGCAGTAAATACTTCTCCCTTTTTTTGGGGCTGCCTCTTTTGACCACTTAGGGCTCTGCTGCTGTTCCAGGAGGTGAGACTTACAGCCACCCTTCCCCTTCATTGCTGCCTAGCTAAGCTATACAGTCAGCCCGCTGGCTAATCATTCACGGTCAACAATACTGGTTTCAACTTACCAGGGGAATAGATAATTCTAGAAGTTGTTCTACACCCCAAAACCATCTTAATCTGCTTATGTATTTTGCAGAACGGCATGTCTGCTCATGCTCCTTTTTTCACACTAACAGTCCAAGTGTTCAAGCTCTTCACGCTGCCTTGTTTTGAACAGATGAGAAATACCCCTGTTAATCAGAAGGACTGAGACCTGCAACAAGTACAGCTGTTTCACTTGTGCTAAGTCCAGAGCCACAGCCACTTTTCCCTTGAGCCCAGCAGAAAGGATGCCCTTTTTCAAAATCAAGATTTCTCTCCGAGTTGTGAAACACAGCTCCTTGCTGGCTATGGCCATGAAAAATTCCATGGCTGTCAAAGCATTGGCAACTGAAGTCTTATCAAATTTGAAACATCTGTTGCTGCCTTCTGCGTCCTTAAAATAATTTTCAATTATATTCATTTTCAACCACCTTAGCTTAACTGCTGGGGAGTCCCACTGTCAGGGTGAAACAGATGTTTTACATCCTGAAAAAGGTGGGAGAAATAATAATCACCAACTCTGCCTCACTGGCTGCCATGTGGTCTGGAAAGGCACCATATGCCCAGCTCTCAGAGTGCTGCAAACAGGAGGTTGGGGGCATTATTTATTATTTGCCTAATCAATTTAAATACTGTCTTTCCTTCAGAAAGCACATTGCTAGCCTTTATAAAGAGATAAGTATAGGACTAATTAAAGACCCTCCTCTAATGAAGCACATCTGCTGTTTAAACAGCCAATATCCCCCTTGCATGGCACATGGGGCTTGAAGCAAAGATCTGGCACTTGAAACTGCGCTGTGCTCGTCAGTGGTTCTCAGCATCATAATCAGCCATAGAGATTGTTCAAATTCATTCCTTTGTGTGATAACAACAGCTTTCTATTACTCTTACTCCTTTTGAAGATTTCTCCTTGAAGAGAGCATGGTGCCTCTCATCCAGTGGGCGACAGGTATGAGTACAAGCAAGCTGCCTGTTGCTAACCTGCCTCTTAAAAATCACCACCGTGCCTTCACAGTGATGGGATGTGGTGCCTCAGGTGCTCTCTCCCGCTGACTGACTCATGATCTTCTCTCAGACCAGCCTACGTCTTCCGCTGAAGCTGCAGAGCTCGGCGGTGGAGCACAGGCTGTGGTGGAGACCAAGGTATTCTGAGCCCACCAGGTAGTGGATGTGGGTGCTGACTTCCACTCCTTTCTTGGAAGGTCCAAGAAGAGGTAGCTCAAAAAGCACAGGCACTCCCTGTGGTGAAACGGCAAGTGAGGACTCCTAGGCAAGAGGTGACAGTAGGAGCCCTCTGCTCTGTGGAGCAGCCAAGCAGAGTGCCAAATGCAGCGATTAGTAAGGAGAAAGCCATCTGGCTTCTGTCCTTTCACAGCTCTCTTTCAGCATGTCTTTGAACGCAACACAAGAAATCGTCCTGTGTTTTTAGCAACACTTTCTAGACTTTCCGAATGAAACTACAAGGCCCCACCTAGAAATGACAAGGGGAATGAAGCAAAGAGAGAAAAAAGGGGAAGAAGATGATATAGTGGACAAGAATCTGAGATGCTTTCAGGCATTATTCTGAAATATTACCTCTGCAGCATGGGCTACGGCAGCAGGCACTTCTCTACATTACCACTAGAGAAGCTTCTGGTAATGTATTTATTGCAAGATGGTGTTGAGCTGTCGGAGGCAGACGTTTGGAGGCTGACAGGTAAGCATTGTGAGGATAGGATTCAAGGCTGAAGTGCGTACTTCTGCGAGATGGTTAGAGGCTCTGAGACAGGCTATCCTAATATGGACCTCCAGCAATGTGAATCTGCCAGGTAAGGACACGTGAGTGTGCCATGCATCTGTAGGAATGATGCATGGCAGTTTCCAAGGAGCATTTGAAAAATATTTGGTTCAGTTCCTCAAAGTTCTTGATATTTCACCCTAAATTCCTCAAAGTCTCCCTGCTCCTTTATGATGTGTACTTTTAGGCTAAAAATAATCAGAAGCACCATGCAATCCAGAAGAATGTTATTTTTGCTACTTTTTCGTAGTTAGGAACAAAAACAGTCAAGAAGTGGGTTACGAACAGTAAGTTCCTTTTCATTATTAAACAGTTAGTGCCTAGAGAGCAAGCATGGGGATGTTTGCATTTTGTTGCCATCTCTCTAAATAGGTGTAACCAGTAAGATGAATAAGAAATCTGTTTCAAATAAAAATGTAACCTTGAAACAAAAGGTAATTTAAATTCAGCCATTCCAGTGCCCAGCATGTTACTTGGCAATACACAGACTTCCAGTAGGTTTCTATTTTCTTAGCAGTTGCAGTTGGTCTCTAACAGGATTTTACCCAAGTGCTGTCTATGAGTACAAAACCATCTCCTATTGTCAGACTTCCAAGCCTTAGTAAAGCAGTGTCACTGCCTGGGACCACGCTTGCTCTGCTCCCTGTTTCATGTGAACACAAACTCATCGGAAGGCACAAACAGTATTGTGAGATAGCTTGTCATATTTTTTTCATATAGTTTTAGCTTTTAGCAACCTGACTGATGTCCAGTGAGTTTTAATACTGAGCTGCTGTTCATAAAAATTTTGACTTTTGTCTCCAAGTGATATGTTTCTTATTTAAGTTATGCTCTTTCACTGAGATAGCTTCAGTTCCCAGGTTCTTTCTTTAAATTGTTTAAACACAATCTGATGATACATGCCAATCCAGCTCCAAGCTGCACAACAAGTGGTTAGAAATGCAGGATGAGAGGTTTGAAATCTTCAGCTTGTTTTTAAAGATGGCTGTTTTGAAGACTCAAAAGACAGAATTTCAAGGAAAATCAGTTTGAAGGATAAAGGCGAGATGGTAGCAAGATGGTCACTACTAATTCTTAGCTACTAAACCATTTGTATGCTCATGCTCGCTCTCTCTGTCCAGTGCAAAGAAATGGAAGTTATTTTTCTTAAACCAGGTGACAATGTAGTGGTGCTGGTTGAAGATCTACTTTTTGTGACTATTGTTCATTTACGAGCAAGAACACTGAAATGAGCTATTTGTTCATGAAAGCACCCAGCAGAGAACGTGTGCCGATAAATTACAAGGGCTGGGAAGAGATGTCTTCAGGGAGCAGGATCTGGGCAGTACTATAATGTCCTTTCTGCACAACACAAAGTCCAGAAAAATCGACCTTCAGTGACCTCCATTACACCCAGCACCCCTTGTCAAATAGAAAGCTCATAGCTCTGCATTGCTTTTGCTAATATTATAATCTTCCATTGCAGGATTTTCTTCTGTAAGTAGCAATCCTATGTTGACCACAGGCTTTGCAGCTTGAGCTCATCACTCATGTTTCCTTTTTCCAGCTTCTGCTGGAGTTTCATAGCTCACCTAAGCTGCAAGGGCCACAAACAAAGTATGTGAACATGCCATCACTTGCTGGCAGAGCAAACAGCTCTGGTAGAGGAGGATTGTTATTAAAATTGATTGTTTGTTGGCAGAAGAGGCTTTCACTGTTGCCATGGGTTGCCCAAGGTGAGCCTGACCTCTGTGGTCTCTGAAGCACTCTCTTGTGGGTGAGCTGAGCGATAATTCTGGAATGCAGCTTTTAAGGTGGATTAACTGTGCACCTAACATAAGAAAAGAAACAGTTCAGAGAGTAAAAATACTATGTTGTACAACTAAGGGTGAAATGTATCTTTTGATCCCATAGGATAAAAGTTTCAAGGCTGAGAACTGTGATTATTTGATAGGGGCTGTAATCACCTTGTCGGGACAGAATAATAATGTTTGCAGCTCTCTCTTAGGGCAAAACTCTGCCTTTTCAAGGTGCAAGGAAGGTCAGCAGAGAGGCAGGCATGTGGCTACAGACAGAGATGAGACTGCACTTTCCCACTGTGAGCAAGTAAGGTAACAAAATCATTGAACCCACCTAAATCTTCTCAACCAGACCAAGTCTCCACATGCCAGGTCTGCGGCTTTCGAACTCTCAGTCTTGATGCACTTTTTCATGCCACGTATGTCATAGCACAAACCCAGCACTTTGGTACTAACTTGCAACTGAAATAATGTGCAAAGGCTGTTCCTAAGAAACACCAGTCATTCACCCAAGTGAAACTCTGATTTGCTAGCTTCACCCTGGCAACATAATGTATTCACAAGGCATAAGGATAAACATGAATTGAGGCTTCTGGAAAAGGATGTATTTGTTCCTTGCTCAGCTTACAAGCTCTCTACACACCATCTGCTAATCTCTTAGGTATTCTGTAAAATGGCACATTACTGTGCTTTACTTCTTTCACCAGGTCTGCAGGGCAGAGCTCCTGGAGGCTCACCTGAGCTAAATGAAGTTTTCTGTTTGATTAAGGCGCTGAGTTGTTTGGGTTTGGGGTTGGTTGGTTGGGTTGTTTTTTTTTCTTGAGATTTGTCCTCACACCTTAAGTATTTCACTTTAAAACTGTGCTGCGGCACGTGTTGGCCCCATTACACCATGGCTAAAAAAGGAAAGTTTCTACCGTGTGTGTTATAGCAAATCAGTTTGAAGATTTTTTTATTATTTTTTTTTTTTCCCTTTCTGAGCTAAATTTACTGCTAGAAAGTGTAGCATGGTGCAAGTCAGTGTGTGCTTGGCTGTGTGAATGAGTGTTAAGATGTTGGCACCACCATGAAGAACATACAGAGCGGGACTACAAAGTATGAATTAGTTACAGCCTACAAATGAAGACACCCTTTTGCAGCCAGATTCTTGCCTACCATTACAGGATTCAGTTCTGAAATGAGACAGTTCTAGGTGTTGAAGTCCAAGCGATGAACCAAAAGAATCTGAGCTCGGTGCCAGTGGAGCCTCCACTGTAAGGAGCGACTGTGAACACATGTATTTGACTAGTGCAGGCAAAGCCTGTCTGCGATTGAGGAAGACAGGGTGCCACGGTCAAACATCACTGATTCTTATCCTCCCTCCTTCAACTGAATTCCACAATCAGCACTTACATCACTGAGAGGTTGGTCTGCTTCAGCATTATGGTATCTCAGATGAGTCCCTGCCTGTAAGGATCTGCTTTCTTCCAAACAAACTTTCACCCTGCTCCACGGTTACCTTGGCTTAAGTCAGCAAACTGCCAGCAAAACTCCAAAATTTAGAAACTGCTTAAGCTCAGCCCATTTCTGCCTCCGAATCAGTTGGTTTTAGTTATCTGCGATTCCTCAACGTGCTCTCATTCAGCATCCAGCTGGCATCCATTTGCTTGCAGTTGCTGCTGAGGGTGGGACCAACCACCCCCATCGCTGCCTAAGCCTGTGCATCCAGCAAAAAGAAACTATTGCACGCCATCTCCTGGCCCTGCACAGCTGCTTCCTGGGAACAAATGGCACTCCATTTGTGACAGGGAGTTTTAACTTTGGACAGGATTGATGTAAAAGATGGCTGGCAGGAGCAGCCCCTCTCTGACCCCACCAAAGCTTCCACACGTTCACTGTTAACGCTTCGTCCACGTTCCTGCTTTGACCGGCAAGAGCCTCAAGCCACAAAATGCTGCTCTTCCGAGTGTGTTCGTGGGGTCTCAAGCAGAGCCCTAGCGACAGCCTGGCACTCACACATGTACCACTGAGCAGCACTGCTCCCAGAGCAGCCCTTGGTGGAGCAGGAAAACACCTTCTCCATTTTACACTATGTCACACATGTTAATCATTTTTAATCATATGCAAGGCACATCTCCCTTCTTGTCTGCTGTCAACACTTGTTTAGGAACTCCATTGCCAATGTTTTAAACAAAGCTAATATGCCCACTTGTAACTGTTCGTTAACAGCTGAATACAGGAACTCATGGAAAAAATGGTTTTACTGGCTGTCACTCCTCTGGTATATCTGAAGACCTTATTCCTCCTTAATCTCTTTTTTGGGGGGAAGGGGAAACAAATACCTTGCCAGAAGCAATTAAAATTCTGTTTCATTAAATCCAGTTAAGAGAATTCTTAAACAGGGACAGAGTGTACTGGTACGACTTCAAGGTCTTCGCTTCTGTTTTAGATGGCAGGTTTCTGACTTCTCTGTTTATGACGGGGAGATTGCAGCCTAAATGCTGCACCACTGAATTATCTTCAAATTTGAAGTCATGTTATCTTTAGCAGAATTGCCCATGATTACACCCAAACATTGCCTTGCTTCCGCTGCTCTCATACCTACCAAAAGGCTGGATCCACAAGTTGGCAACAAGGGACCATAAGAAGTGCGTGACTCCAAACTAGGCATTTTATTTTGTCTGCTACCAGAGATAACTGCCCACCACCTACAAAAGTTTGCAGCTTCAGAATTACAGAATCACAAGGTTGGAAAAGGCTTCCAGGTTCACTGAGTCCAACCGTTCCTATCAACCACCAAACCATGCCCCTCAGCACCTCATCTACCACGTCTTTTAAACACCTCCAGGGAAGGTGACTCAACCACCTCCCTGGGCAGCTTCCAGTGCCCAATGACCCTTCCCATGACAATTTTTTTCCTGATGTCCAGTCTGAACCTCCCCTGGCGGAGCTTGAGGCTACTCCCTCTTGTCCTGTCCCCTGTCACTTGGGAGAAGAGGCCAGCTCCCTGCTCTCCACAACCTCCTTTCAGGTAGTTGTAGAGAGCAATGTGGTCTCACTTCAGCCTCCTCTTCTCCATGCTAAACAACCTCAGTTCCCTCAGTGGCTCCTCATAAGACTTGTTCTCCGGCCCCTTCACCAGCTTTGTTGCTCTTCTCTGAACTCGCTCCAGAGCCTCAACATCCTTCTTGTGGTGAGGGGCCCAGTGTGCTGTGAGAAACTGTGTCAAAGGCTTTACTGAGGTCCAGGAAGATACATCCACAGCCTTTCCCTCTTCCAGCAGCCAAGTCACTTTGCCACAGAAGGTGATCAGGTTAGTTTGGCAAGACCTGCCTTTTGTGAACCCGTGTTGACTGGGCCTGATCACCCGGTTCTCTTGCCTGTGTTTCATGATCGCACTCAAGATCACCTGTTCCATGACTTTCCCTGGCACTGAGGTCAGACTGACAGGCCTGTAGTTCCCTGGATCCTCCCTGTGACCCTTCTTGTAGATGGGCACGACATCAGCCAGCTTGCTGAATAGAAGGGCAGGAACATGCCAGCTAACTTCAGCTGTTACTCAAAAGGGCACTGTGCCATACTGTAATTAAAAAACCCACTATTTGAGGATTCTAGTTCAATGCATCTGATTACCATCAGCAATAGCTCTGCATTTGGTATGTGACAAAACCAATTTCTACTGTTCTTGGGTTAGATAAGGACAATAAGGATGACTGCTCCAGCTGTGGCAGCATGTAAGGAAGTTACAGGAGAGACTGTTAGACCTGTGAGGCTTTATCAAGCTCACTACCAACAGCCTTTCTCTGTATACAAAGAGAGAACATGCTGCTTCTCAGGTCAAGATTTAATTCTGAGGTATGTGACAACAGATTTACAAAGATAAATAAAAAATATGTTCTGAGAAACAGTGACCCCTCCTTAACAAGGCAGAGGGATTTCACACTCCAAGCAGCTGAGAAAAGAAACCACTCAAAGTGTGAAAGAAGTATTGGGGCTTTTGCCACAGCAGGTGATAAGGAAATGTGCAGTTGGGGGTCAGAGGAAAGACAAATACTGAAGTGATAAAGACAGGTGTTGGATAAGGTTTCCACTTGAATGAATTCATTGAGCTGTAATGATCAGCAACTAGTATCCCAAACACTCAGCAGGCACACTACATAGCCACGTGGATTGTGTTGCTGTTGAAAAGGACTTCAGCTTCAGTCTGCCGCTTGTATGACTTCAGTTTGCATATGCTTGTAGCAAACATGTAAATGAAATCCCAGGAGTACAGCACTAGAGTAGTACAGAAGAGTTTTCCACATCAACAGCAGGAGCAAAGGCTACCACCTGGAGTACAGCACACACACCAGTTTGTAGATGTGTTTAATCTACAATTTTTATCCAAACACCAATTTTAAAAAGGGAAGCATGAATCACATGTAGGCAGATTTTATGACTCATTGCTGCCATGGATCTAACTGCTAGTGCTGATCCTGTCCCTCATTAAGAATTGCCTCTTGGATCCATTGCTCTAGAGGGGAGCCCTTTCACAGATCTGTGCTAGAAAGAGCTGAGCTAAAACCAACTAAACGACGATTTAAGCATTAAACAAATAAATATATTTTGTCACACAAAGGATAAAATCCCAGGTATTTATTGCTGTATGTATGCTTAATCCATTAATTTGTCTT
This sequence comes from Clamator glandarius, assembly GCA_033459285.1. Classification (NCBI taxonomy): domain Eukaryota; kingdom Metazoa; phylum Chordata; class Aves; order Cuculiformes; family Cuculidae; genus Clamator; species Clamator glandarius. The sequence goes on along the minus strand of JAUNZM010000121.1, from coordinate 2,486,327 downwards.
ACAGTAGTCATGAAGTGCCAAATTGTGTGCTACATTTAACATTTCCTTTATTCCCTTCCAAATGCCATTTTACAGTGGGCATATGAAACAATGCAGCAGCAGTCACAAAACATGGCTTGAGCATCTCTCAAGAGCTTAAAGATTTGTGTACAAGCTGAATAACGAGATGTCAGTTAACAGGTCACTCAGCAACTTTAATAGAAATACCTTTAGGTGGAGGTTCTGCAGTACTAAAATTTACAACTTGGACTAAATGTTCTCATCCCCACTGTAGTAACGTGACACTTGCAAAGAACAAGAACTATGGTACATAAATGTCACACGCAAGAACTGCTTCATTTCTATCAGAAGCAAAATTTGCTAATTATAAGCAAGGACAGGCCTAGCAGGCTAAGGCTGTCAGCCTATATTAAAAACATATATCTCCGAGTTTGGCAGTGGAATTCTATTTACCACCTTGACTTTTTTTTGGTTACATACAAGCACTCTTCCTGTCCTCCGACCACACACGCTTTATAAACCCCTTTTTATTTTTATTATACCTCCATATTATTTACAGGACTCCTAAAGATTAAGTACAAACTAGTATGAAATAAATGATAGCTTGCTCTTCAAATATGTATTCCATGGCTAAAGAAATACCAAGCCAATCCAATTTAGTGATCTGGAGTTATGTTTCAGAAGCTTGTGTATCTGTGACTCCAGATGTTTTCTCATTAACTGTAGAGGATTCATTTGATCCATCAACAACAGCTGCCTTAGAAGTTGGGGCAGTGCTATCCAAGGTGAGCGCAGAGGTCTGTTCTACATTTACAGTAGTGCCAGCATTGATGGAAAAGCTTCCAGCTTGAGTAATGGAGGGAAGCAAATCTGTAGGCACTGTAGATGCCTCTGTGACCAAAGGAAGCAGAGGAACACATTTGGGTGGCATTGATAGCGGCGGTACTCCCATTAGGTTCAGAGGTGGCAAGGAGGGAAGGGGTGACAAACCTAGGTAAAAAAATAAAGGAAAAAAAAAAAAGGCAGTGAGCTGCTGCAAACCACAGATCTGGAGAGATTCTGTTTGCTTAACATTTTTACCTTCTCTAATCTCCTATTTACTCTTGGAAATGAAGCAGCTTTTTGAACTTAGTATGAGCATGATATACTTGGACCACTGACTCAGCAGGCTGGTTTCAAGGTTGATACTTTTCAGATTTCAGAATTAAAGAATCAGCATCAACTCAAATTTGCTTCTACCTTCCCCAGAGGGAATGCATTGATAATATGATTAGATTTTTCTAGCATTCACTTAAACTGCCAGAAACAAGTTAATAAAGGTAAGCTTGCAATTTCTTTTTGCTTGCTCCACTTGCACTTTCAGCAGTTTTGTTTTATTCAAAACCATGAATCTAGTATTAGTTCGTACTCCTGGCATTCAATCAGGGTGCTTCAATCTTGTCATCCAGTAGACAAGGAAACATCTCATATCTTCTTCTACTCATAAACTATATGCTTTCATTCTTGGCACAATCTCTTTTGAGATCATAAATCACATAATATAAGATGAAATAACAAGTACAGACACAGGTTTAGAATTAGTTTAGATAAAGACATTCCTTGTCTACCTCATCTGGGCAGTACTGTTAACTCCCACCTCACGCAAACATTCTATTTATCTTCTTCAGCACTCCAGAGTGTCAAGGAGAGACTTGCTATTATAGTGTTTCAGTTTGCAGAAGCACATACCAGGCTGTATGATTTCTGGAACAACATGTGGTGCAGGTAAATTAAGTTTGGACAGATCAGTCAGGTTGGGAAGCCCTGCTGGTAATGGCATCAGTCCTAAGAGAAGAGTGGAAAAGTTACAGTTGAAAACTTAAAATTGTTTTTTTCCTAACTGTTTCTGAGATCTTATTGATATTTTAATTTAAATTTATTTGATATTGCTTTACATCCTGATTATCACTTTTACATAAAAGAATGCAAATTCACCCAAGCTTCAGCTTTGAAATTGCACAATGAAAACGGATACCAATTGCTGGAAGCCTGGACTAGCAAATACATAATCCCACCCCTTCAGATTTTTCTAAGGAAAGTAGAATGCTATTGCAAGGAATTAGCAGGTTTGCATTCGAAGTTCATCTCTCATTAAAGGCAATTATTTCAAGGTGAAAAGAAAATTTATATTTGCAGGTTTCAGTGAAGGGATGGACAAGGGGCTAGGGAAGAAGAGAACATCAACAGAAGTTGAACTTAGTTTGTTGTCTTATGTAAGCAGCATGTATACATGCACTTGGTTCTACAACGCAATTTTTCTATGTTAGAAAACAATACCTCCAAACATTATTTAAAACTTTTGGAAACAACTTTATCTACACATCTCATAGCATACAAAACCAAACACAACTCCTTCAGTGTTTTGGAATGCAAAAATTGAGTCCTCTACCAGTGCACCACTTACATGGCAAAATCCTCTAAGATCCTCATCTTATTGACTGTGAATAACTCTGGAATACTAGTGTTTGAAATGTTTTTTATTATCAAGAAATAATGCACACCACTTTGTAGACAGACTTTTACTTTTGTTGTATCTATTTAAGTTACTAAATAATACAGAAACAGTAACTGCAACATATAGTTCTCTATTGTTAGCCCTCTATACCAGGAAGAGTGATCAAGCTGAGTATTAAAAAGGAGTTTCCTAAAATGGAGATGAAAGTAATGCAGAAAAAGGCAAGACGTGCCTTCTCAGATCTTTCCCCTTGTCATGATGTCCAGGTGCAAAGGAGAAAACCAGGAACTGCGAAGTTATTTGCAGATGTATTTTGCAACATACAATTTATGAAGTATGGAAAGGAACACTACATCAAGAAACGCTGCAAACAGCAAAGCTAATCCCTTCCTGAAAAATCCTGAATGCTGCATCTCTTGTGCAGAGGACCCTAAAAGGTAAATGACTGTAAACCTTGTTGCCAACTCGGTCTTCTGTGCTAGAAACATGCTGTGCAGTACTCTCAAAAAAAAAAATCTAAAATTGTAGAGGATGTAGAGAGAACTTTAACACGAAACATGTAAGTTATGCCTTCCTGCCCCCAAAGAAAGCAGTGGAAAAGACACATTTCTTCCCTTGCTCCCTTAAGATTTTTGTTTCAGAAATGTTCTAAAACATTATACCTACCCACCTGGTAAGGTAGTTGCTGGGTTAACAGGTGGCACAGAGGTAAGGGACTGACTGACTTGTGGTGGTAATAATGGAACCGTTGGAACACCTGGTGGAGTATACAGGAAAACATTAATTCTATTCATATTTCAGTTCCCTACCTCAAGGAGTAAAAGTAAGTAACTGCTTACAGGAGAATTATTATCTGCTTTAACCAAAAAGCGTTGAAGAAAAATAGTATTCTGAATAAGACGTATCATATTTCTGATAGAAGTTGTTTGCGATTATGTTGCAAGCAAGCAGAGCAAAATTACAGTAGCCAAGCCTTTGTTGTTGAGAAAAGTCTGGGGTAGAGAAAATTTTATTCTCTCTTCTGCCTTCTATTAAATTGACAGAAGTATCTGTGAATGTTAAAACAGTCAGAAACCCCACACATTATTTACTTTCACACTAACCTGTACTGAGAACATTACTGACAGTAGTTGCAGGTGAACTAATTGAAAGTCCTGAAAGACTCTGTTCAAGGCCTGCTGATCCAGTGGGTAATGTGGCTGAGGGATTAACTGAGGACAACTGAACCTTATTGAAAGAAAGTTACATCATTAGGGTTTGTTTCCACAAGAATCAATAAAAACAGAAAAGCAATATAAAATCAGTCCACTTTTACCAAGCCAAAGAAGTGACTACAACTCACCTCTGTGAAGCCATCTTTGAGGGGACTGAGAGACGCACTAGGCAACTGTACAGGGAGAGAAATTTTCTTTCCCTCTTCAAACGGGCGTGTAGGTATCCTGTGCAAATATCCATAACCAATGCCACATCCTAGGCTTTTAAAATATGAACATTTAAAAGTCAGTGAAGTGACTTTATAACTACGAACTCCATAACAAGCAATGCATGAATGACTCAAGGTGCCAACAAGTTTCAAGGTAAGCTCAGTACAGTTTTTCCCTCCCCCTGCCAAGTGTTGCCTTATTTTCTATGGAGAAATAATACAAGACAGCTGAAACAAAATTCTGTAGCTTTTAACAACAAGCATTTAGCACACAATAAATGTAATTTTTATTTAAACTACCCAGTTTTATCAGGTATATGGCTTGGAATTCCAACTCAGTTTTTTGCAGTTCTGGTACTGCGCAACACTAAGAATATACAACAACCCAGTGACTACTGCAGTCTAAAGCAGAAAGCAACCATTGCATTTTGTGCATTTTTGCGTTAGCTAATTTACTGTGTATATCTCCCAATTTCAAGTAAATATAACATTTATTATAGCAGAAATGGCTTACATAGAACATTCTTTGTAGAAAACTGAAGCAAGCAGCTTTTGTGGTAGTCCTACAATAAAGTTGTCCTATCCCCAGTAACACATTGTCTCCTTACCTGCCTTCTCCACCCCAGGCAGAATTTGGAGTAATCACCACTTCCCGACAATTATCTGTGTCTGTGTTGTACACATAAAGTTTTAATGGCTTTGCTTCGTGTGTTTCAATAAGAGAAAAGAGATCTTCAGACTGGAAAAGGATAAAAATAAGGGCTTTCTTTATTCTAATATCAAACGATAAAATAAAAAAGTAATCTTCCTAGTTCTAACTTTCTGTAACAGAACTTGGTAACTGCTACATGTTGCAGTTGTTGCAGTGCTGTTCTTTTATCACAAGGCCAACTTTAATACATGCTTCACTGGCACAACTCAGAAGACACTTGGCACAACCCAGATTTCAAATCTATTTTAGATATTAATATTAGAGCACAATTTTTTTTAAGTTTATAAAAATTCCAAATCTTGTTTTCATATACTTACCTCATTCATGACTGTATCTGCTCCAATGATGTAGTCACTATGAGGTCTAAGTCCAGCTAATGCAGCAGGAGAATTTGGTTCCACTTCCTGGTTTTAAGATGGAAAGTTAAAAAACACTGTGTAACTGTCAGGGTGCAGCAGAACAGCTGGGTGTGCACTTTACACAAGTTTTGGGTCAGACAGACAAATTGGTCCAGTCTTCAACACAATAAGTAGACTCATCACTGAACTAGTGGAATAGTGGCCAAACAACAGTCTCCTTTGGTACAGTTACGAGGAGCCCCGAGTATTGTGCAGAAGTACTGATTTAAATATGAGATCTGACAATATACTTCGACATACAGTTCTAGTTCAAAAGTCTCTCCAAATCCAAAAATCAATGAAGAGAAAACAGACCAATTTGATCTCATGGACTGTGCACTCCTTTGTAAGTTACTTTTCAGTAAAACCCCCAAAAATTTAACAGTAAGCTACAGTAGGACAAACACTAGTCCGTACATACCAAAACATGCCATACGTTTTCATTGGCCCCATCAAAGCTGCAGAAGCGAATGCTCACGCCCAGTAGGCCCTGTCCACCCCACATGTTGCTGGGGGTCACTGATGTTTCTCTCAGTTCCAGTGTTTTGCTGCTGTACACGAGCATTTTTACAGGTTTTTCAACATTTGCTTTCAACAGGTCTTTGAGAGTGTCGTTGTCTTTATTCTGCAAATGTTCAAACAAGAGCTTGGTTTAGTGTTTAACTCGGCAAACATTCAGTTCTACAGCACCACTTTTGTATTTCAAAGGTCCTACCCACATTGCACATTACCAGAATACATATCTAGAGCTATTTTAGAAGGAGCTTCCAGTCCCTTCACAACTCTAGAATACAACTTCAGCAAAACCCCAAGATTTCACTGTAACAGGCCATGCTTTCCAAACACGAGAGCACTTCAATTAAACCTGTGATATGATGTGACCTGCAGCTTCTCAGAGGCTTTCTTGGATCCAGCCTTATCCGTGAAAGAGCTTAACCACAGTTGTTCTTTTCCACTGCCCTGGTGGTTTGTTGTCCCACTGCAGCTCTGCTTGAAAGCCCAGCTAACAGCTTTGAGAGCAACTCTTTCAAACAACCTGTTTTGCTGCAATGAGTTTTCAAGTTCTCACACAAGCAATTTTTACAGAACTAGGGTGGCACTATCACAAGCTGGTAGTGGTGGATCACCAGGCAGCACTATCTGCGGCTGGCACAAATGTCTGCAGGGAGCAGACATCTGCAGTCTGCCAGTCTGTCTTCATGTTTACTCTCCAGCTAGATTTTTGATAGAATTATAACCACAGGGTGAAGGAAATCCATTACTTATTCAGTTAGGCTTTCTCATTTTAAAATAAAGAGAAATATTATAAATATTTTATATACATTCCAATAAAACAAATGCAATGGTTTGCCTATAAAAATAAGATTCTCAACCCATTGTTTATATTCAGAGTTATAAAACAGCAACACACTTACCAATCTTGAACCATTAATGGACACGATAAAATCAAAGAATGGCTCCAATCCAGCTCTATGTCCCGGAGAGTTTTTTTGTACCTAACAAAGTTAAAACAAGAATTTAACAAATGTCCCAGTGCTGATTCATACATTAGTATTATAGTTCAACTTCTGCAAATGGCACTTCTAGAAGCTACTGATGTTTGTATGTATAATTTTTAAGTGTTCAAATATGACCTTCCATACCAAAAATCTCTCCCTTAAATAAAATAGGAGAGAGAAAAAACATTCAAAAATACAGTGATTTATAAATCATTGAGGCATGACAGAATAGTGACTACTCCCTGGGACATACATTACTGAACAGCCACAGCAAATAAACTGGAGATGTTTATTTCAATAAAGGAGATCATGGTCAAAGGACAAGGTTAGTGAATTCTGAAAAAGCTGGTTATAAAGCAGAATCTTTCCACAGAGCTTCTCCTCTTATGCCTACTAGAGGAAAAGAACAGTCACATCTATGTAAGGATGGGTGATCTCATGATTAAAGATCACCTGTTGACATTCTTGAGACAGAGGGCATCTGTACAGCCAGTGATTCACTAACATACCAACAAGCTGCATGAAGAGAGACACGTGAAATTTTGGAGCCATAGGAGCTCAAATAATTCAACCACTCCACAAGGGCAAAGCCTAAGTACTGGATACTCATTGCTCCCAGAAGCTTGAAGTATGCTCTTCATTCCAAATGGAGTGATTGAGAGATGTTTTGCCAGTATTGTTTTTTCACCATTACATGAACTGTCAACAGACAAAAGCAACTCCAATATAGCTCTCAGTTTTCGTCTACAGCCTTTGTAGCAAAGAATATCTCTCTCTATTTGTAAGCTGACTCATTTTACCAGTTGGCTTTTTCTTTTATGTGCTACATTCATCTTTCAAAAAGATCTAAAGATGCTAACTTTACAGTGTGGTTTCTTACACTACAAGTTATTCCATCTGACAGAACTGGTACATATCTGATAGTTTGTTCAATACCAGTCTGATTCTGCAGGAATTGAGTTTTCTTAATATGACTCATCTAGAACAAAATCTCTTACAGAAAAAAAATTAAGCTTGATTACTACTAACACTGTCTTAAGAGACTATTTATCTCTGCCTGACGCATTCACAAAACTCATTTGAGTCGCGGGTAGCTTTCTGTAACAGATGCCAGAAGCTTAGAACATTAACATAACCTAAACATTCATTAAAGAAAAGATAATCTGGAATCAGTAGTTTCAGAGTCACATCACACACACTGATTACTGTCCAAGATTTGTAAAGCAACAAAAAGCAAGAAACCAACATTATTCCAAAGTAATTAAAAACACCAAGGCAGCAATACCATCCCCAAACCCCACATTTGTATTTTCCAACTAGAACTTGAAGCATTTCTACAGAAGTGTCTCTCCAAGATGCCTGCATGCTCCTTGATAATAATTTCCTACAACTATCAGGTAAAGATATTCACCCTTCCTGCCAAGTATTAGCTGTATGGATCACTAAAGTAACCTGCAGTCCCACTAACTAGATCCAAACTACTGGCTCCATGTCACTTGCCCAATCTGTCAGTTCAAGATGTCTCTTGCCAAAAATAACTAGAGATCAGGTAACAAACCGTGAACCAGGTAACAGGGTAAAAGTACAAGCTGAGCTTTGTGTAGCAGACCCTCTGGCACCAGCTGCATAGAAAATCCCAGGCACACTGTGGATGTTGCTTTGGCATTAGTCGCTTGTCCCTCGAGCTCATTTTTAAGTTCAGATATTAAAACTTTCAAGAACATAGAGCTACTTCACAAGAGCCTCCACAAACAGAAGTTTTAGCTTATGAGAAAAGCCACATACAGGCTAAAATATACTGTATGAACTATTCTTCTCAAGTGCAGAAAGCATTTACTTACTAAACTGGGTACTCAAGGCCTTCCTGCCAAAGAAGGTTTAAATGAACAGTTCCATGAAAGTAGAATTAAAGAACTCTGGTCTCCTATGGACATGCTCCATAACTGCATTCTTAGGCTTGAACTGTCTCTTGTAATAAGTTATTCAAAACATTCTCTCCTCTGATGTGGTTCTTCTAGTAGCTAATGCAGTATGAGTTTGTGCTGTTTGTTGCTCTTCCCTCAGTTTAGGGAGGTGACATGAAAATAGTTTAATAGCCTCTCTCTCATTCCACCGCCTATTGCATGTGCCATATAAATACTTACATTTTCTGGTTTTGATAAGCCTAACATACAGGGTTTATACCAAAAAGAAATCAGCAGATGGTTTCAGAAGTTATTGGGAAAACAAGGATTTTAAAGACAGAACATGTCATTCTACAACTCATAACTAAAAATCAGTAAACCCAGTAAACTGATACATTTATTCATGTAACACATCAGACTGTTAGGATCAGATACACATCATGGTCTTGAAATCATGAAAAGCCAGACTTCATTCTGCCAGTAGGACAGCTGCAAAGCAGTCCTGACACGGCTCACCCTTTATTCAAAGATTTTCCTCCATTTCCAAATGAATGTCTTAAACGAAACAACAGAACACCTGATACCATATCCCTAATCCACAACCTCTGATTAATTATACCTGAACACTGTGAACCAACAGTAACTGACTGTTAGTATTCAATAAAGTAATTTTTTTAAATCTCAAGGAGAATCTACAATGAATGAAAATTACACAAGGTCAGCATCCCTCCATGCCAAGCTCACTGACACCTGGGATGTTCAGATTTTGTATTCTAAGTAAATTAATTATAGTCTGCCTCAAACTGATGAAGGTACTACCGAAGCTTCCAAGTTCCAAACAATTAGTTTGCAGAAAGTATCTTGGGATGTTGAACATCTTTCTCTGGATCCATTACAGAATCCTGAACATCTCTGCATGGTTTGTTTCAAAGCAGGAATGTAAAAACTACCAGGAAGCTGTACCTAAAAAAGATCAAGCTCTTATGGTAGCATCAGTCATACTTGCACCTCAGAAGCATCACCCCTTCTGTCACCACATTTCTTCATGCTGCCACACACAGGTTCAGCTACAAAAGGTTTCCTATTTCTCTAACTTGTTTGAGCCCAACATCACTGATAGAAAAGCATTTTTATGCCTGGAAGTCCCTGGAATGCAAAACAGAAGTGTCAAGTTCATCTCATATGAAAAGCCTCCTCAAAGAAGAGCAACAATCACACAGACCCCATAGTGTTTATGTCACATCACCTTATTTCCAGCCAGCTACTCGCACAATTCATCACCATCACGCAGTGCCAAATGCACAACACAGCTCAAAGCTCTGTGGCCATGCTTCTCTTCCAGGAACTACAACAACAAAGGATAACCAAGGACCTTAGGAAATACACGGTCACAAAAACCTTCTTGCTAATGGCAGAAATAAAGATTCTACACACATGTACACAAACTCTGGCGGATCTGTGGATTTGTGCAGCTCTGCTGTATGCCCAAGTAGGTGTGCCGTAGCTTGCCTTTGTAATCGAATAACCACTGTGAAATAATCAAGTAACACCATTTACAACAGATGCCAGTGCAGGCAAGATACCATCCATGGCAGCTTGGGAAGCCCAATTCTCTCAATACCAGCTGCTATTTCATGCATATGCAATTTGCCAACAACTGCACGTAAATGCCATGACTTTCTAACAGTAGAGAAAAACAGCAGAACAGAGTACCTGGAGAAGCTTTGGAATTGTCGCCACTGGAGCTTTTTTAAGAGCAAGGGAAGAGAACCTCTATCAAGAATGCTTAATGTCAGAAAGCAGAGAAGGGCTCTATGACCATTTCAGTCTTGTACAAAGTTGCAGAACTTGAGTTTCTCACTGAGATGGCAGCACTCAGACAGCAGACCTGCTGAGCACACAAGATTACACACTAATCTATTTCACTTTTAATTCACCGTCAAAAACTGAACAAGAAAAAAGGTTTCAAGGTCAAGACACTTATATTAATCTGCATTACTAAAAAAGACTTCTTTTTCTGGTAAATACAGTTTCTCTTGTTGCTGACAACCTTTCCCAACACCACCACTCTATGCCTACACAGAGTAGATGATTACATATTACACACTATAATAAGGCTGCCCAGCAACACAATTGTCACAAACTTAAGTCCTGAGCAAGCAATGCTATACTATGGAATTAGACATGGAAACCCTGATTTTCATAGGCATATTAAGACTCTCACTGTTAACAGTCAGATAATTTATACTAGTGCCCAGTTAAACTTTCAGAAGCTTAGCTTCAAAGACTAATTACACAACTTTGAAGGAGCAGAAGCTCTGATGCTCTTTCCCTCCCTTCCATAAGAAATGCTTCCTAAGTGATATTTACTTTATTGCCAACAGATGCTGAAGTAAGATTTTTGTAGTTCTACTCGTTCTGTAACTGGTAATAAAATTCCATTTGGTGTCACATATAAGCAATCCCTTTGTTAGGTCTGATAGAATCTATTTTATTTCTGTCAGCTACTATAATGCATTACATGGTATAACTGTATTGAATTTCCTTATGAAACACAGTTTTCAAGAGAAAAAGCTTTATAAGCTTTTTGTAAGAAAACAGATTCCCTATACATAGCAACAAATTTTACTTTAGCACAGAAAATTTAGCCTGAGCTCTTAATATGTGAGCCTCTCTTAAAAAATAAGTTAACATTTTTGTATCTCCACTACGACAAACCGAAGCACTCAAAAGTTAGAAATCTAAACTTTAGGCACTACTATTCATAATCATTTAGGGAGAACAGCATGTAACATCACCTATTACTTGAAGAAATTTTATAAATCACTAGCACAGGCCAGGCAAACTACAGCAGTTCTGCAGTGCTGAACAAGAGTTATTTCAAATTCTGTTTCATTGTTTTGAAAAGCAGAAACAAAGACACATTGGGCAATACATGGACAGTTGCTCTAATCAGACATGTAACATATGTTAAAAGAAATGTATGAAGGAGAAAAACTACTGATGTGGAAAATCCCTAGAGGTAAACAGCACTACTGCATGCTACCAGCACGGGAGGTGCTAGTTCAAAGAAAAAATTATGAGCACATCACATAAATCAGTACATGGAAGTCTAACAACAAAACCACACATGATGAATAAAAATTTATTCTGAAGAATTGTTTAAAACAAATGACCAATTATTAGGTCCATCTATGAAGAGACCAGGCTAAAAAAAACCAGTTCATAACTTTCTCTCCCTCTTAAGCAATAAAAAAGGGCTACACTTCAAAGTCTAGAAACTCCAACAGTGCAAGGCACAGCAATTTTTTCTGTCAAGTACACACTCAATGAAATCGCTTTCCTTCCACACTTCAGTCCTGGAGTGTTCCTATTTCCTGTTACAAGAGCAGTGCTCACAATGAAAATGGAATCACACTGAATATTAGCAGGAGTTGCCAAAAAGGTTTAAGTAACCTGCAGAAATCACATCAGAAATTATTGATGCCTTTATTATTGTGACCAGAAGAGATTTGACACCTGTTTTGTAGGGAGGCAGCACGTACAGTCTGAAAGTCTCAACGTGAGAAACCTCTGACTTGCAACAGTCTCAGTCTGCTCATCCCTCTGGCAATTTCTTGGCTTCTATGCCATTCGGAACCACCTCGCTCATTTGTTTCATGGCCTTTTAATACATTCATTTACCTGCCCATCCCAGATAAACTCTTCCAATAATTGAAAAGTTTTTCCTGACATTTCTCTTATTTTTCCAGCAACTACTGAAATCTTAAAGGATGACCACTGCATGCTATTTGCAGCAGTCTAGTGCTATCAAAGAAATCTGACCTTATCTTAGATCTATAACATAGAAAGACTACTGCCACTTGTTTTTCACCATTCTCATTTATCTGATTAAAACACTGAGCTTGGAAAGGAAGTCTACTTGAAAACAAGTTAGAAGAAAACAGCAACATTTCTTGGTCAGTCTATGCAGGCAGACAGACAAGAGCATTTCTGCTGAGCTCCTCAGTGTGAGCTGATACGCATAACGCCTTCAGGAAAACTTACTACAGAATACTGACTGCAAAATTAGACTTGGAAAAACTACAAAGGAAAATTATAGTCACTTGCATTTCAATGTAAACATTCCAAATTATAACTGTGAAACTTCAGAATTTTACTCTACTCTGAATCTACACTCCCAACTACATACAAGCACTCGCCTAATTCCTGTTAGATAGATGTCATAATGCAATTTGATGCTCGTCCTCAGAAAAACATTTGCTCATTGTTGTAGTACCTGAAGATATCAGCAAGAAGGCATCACAGCGAAAAAATGGAGACATCAGTCTGTTTAAGACAGCAGGCAGGTGCTTTCCTGCATTTAATGTAAACACTGCTATCTTCTCAGAAACCAACTACTTTAAGTTGCACCTGACAACTACATTTCCAAACGCTGACAAACACTGCCACTGAAGTCGTAGCAAAAACATTACAACCAAAAGGTGTCTAAACGAAAAGGAGCCAGATTCATGCAAGATTACAAGAAAAAAAGAGTAACTATACTTCATAGAAGAGATGCATCTCAATTCATTATGTGCTTTAATCAAACAGTATGAACTGCGCAATCTGACATAACTGACAACCTTTGAAGTAACTTCAGAATACTGACTGATTTTACAACTCTCAAAAGTAAAAGGCATGTGATACTTATGCTAAAAAAAAAGAGATCGTTACATATTAGTTAACATTGGATTACTATATATCAGTAGTCAGGGAGGAACAAAGATCACCATAACTTTAGCCTATACACAAATTTTAACAGATGAATGTTTGGATTTGATCAGAACATCAGTGTTTGCTTCTTAAATGCATTATGCATCAGTTTTTAACACATGAAAAACAATTTTTGGTCTTTTTTTCACTATGGTGATCTAAACAGTTGTAGATATGTAGTTGTGTACACAGCATGTGTAAGCACACTGCTAGCAAGCTCGTGTAACACTTCCTTGCTTGGTCTAATTCACGTAAGTAGCAGTCATACACTCTTCCACATGTCTAAAACACAGAGCAAGTTCTAGATACAGAGCTGGTCCAAGAAGTTCTGATACCAATAAAAACTAGCCTAGAACCTTTCCTACCACAAGGGCAGTGATGCTCTGGCTGCTGTGGCAAAAATGCTGTGACGCAGGCAAGGCTGTGAGCCATGGCAGCATCTGATTCAAGAATCATACGTTCACTAGGTTGGAAAAAAACTTTTAGAGCACCAAGTCCAACCATTCCTATCTGCCACTAAACCATGTCCCTAAGCACCTGCCTACCTGTCTTTTAAATGCTTTCAGGAATGGTGACTCAACCACTTCCCTGGACAGCCTGTGCCAGTATCTGACAACCCTTTCTGTGAAAATTCTTTTCCTGATCTCCCATCTAAACCACCCCTGGTGGAGCTTGAGGCCATTCCCCCTTGTCCTATCACCCGTGACTTGTGAGAAGACACCAGCTCCCTCCTCTCCACAACCTCCCTTCAGGTAGTTATAGAGAGCAACGAGGTCTCCTCTCAGCCTCCTCTTCTCTAGGCTAAACAACCCCAGCTCTCTCAGCTGTCCCTCATAAGGCCTCTTCACCAGCTTCGTTGCTCTTCTCTGGACTCGCTCCAGAGCCTCAACATCCTTCTTGTGGTGAGGGGCCCAGAACTGAACACAGGATTCAAGGAGCGGTCTCACCAATGCCGAGTACAGAGGGAGAATAACCTCCCTGGACCTGCTGGCCACACCGTTTCTGATACAAGCCAGGATGCCACTGGCCTTCTTGGCCACCTGGGCACACTGCTGGCTCATGTTCAGGCGCTGTTCTTGTCCCCTAGATCCTTCTCCTCCGGGCAGCTTTCCAGCCGCTCTTCCCCTAGTCTGTAGCTGTACGGGGTTGTTGTGCCCCGAGTGCAGGACCCGGCATTTGGCCTTGTTGAACCTCCTGCACGGCTCCCAAGCCACCGGCCCGCGGCCGGGGCGCCTCGGCGCTGCCTGGCGAGCGGCCCTCAGGCGAGCCGCCCCGGGAAGGAGCCGCCCCCGCGCTTACCCTTAGGACGTGGTATCCCTCGGTGCCCCCGCCGGGGATCTCGACGCTCTGCGAGCCGCCCATGGTGCGGCGGCGCCGGGCCCCTCGCAGCGGGGACGTGGCACTGGCTGCCCCGCCCCTCCCGCCCGGCTCCGCGGGGGCGCGCGCGGGGCACGCCGGGAACCGCGACACCGTCCGGAGCTGCCGCTGCGCCTCCTGCCGGGCGGAGGTCGCGCCGCGCCCCCTCCCCACCATCCCCTTCCCCGGCGCGGCGGCGCCCCCTGGCGGCCGAGAGCGGCGCTGCCGGCGCGGGACGGCGAACGGGCGTCAACCGGCGCGAACGGAATCGATAATCGGTGGAATCGATAATCGATAGAATCGATAATCGATAGAATCGAGTGCGCGCGACGTACAGAGGGCGGGCCGGGGCGAGCGGGGCTGCTGGCGGCTCCCTTCGTCCTACAGCGCTCGGCCGAGCGCCACGAGGGGCGGGAGGGGTCACCTGCGGCTTCCAGACACGCGAGATGCGGCGCAGCCGGGTGCGAGGCCCTGCGCCGGGGTGGGAACAGCCCCCGGTTTCGGTACAGGGTGGGGATGACGCGGCTGAGAGCGGCCCTGCGGGGGACTTGGGGTGCTGATTGATGGGAAGCCCGGCGGGAGCCCGCAGTGTGCGCTCACAGCCAAGGAGGACAACCGTGTCGAAGGCAGCGTGGGCAGCAGGGGAGAGAGGGGATGCTGCCCCTCTGGCCCTCTCTTGTGAGACCTCACCTGGAGTACCGTGTCCAGTTCTGGAACCCTCAGAAGGATGTGGAGCTGTTGGAACAGGCCCAGAGGAGGCTACAAGGATGATTTCGAGGGCTGGAGCACCTCCCATCTGAGAACAGGCTGAGAGAGTTGGGGTTGTTCAGCCTGAAGAAGGCTCCAAGGAGGTCTTATAGCGATCTTCCAGTACCTGTAGGGGCTACAGGAAAGCTGGAGAGGGACTGTTTACAAAGGCTTGTAGTGTATAGGACAAGGGACAATGGCAATAAACCGGAGAGGGGCAGATTTAGAGTAGACATAAGGAGGAATTTCTTCACAGTGAGAGTGGTGAGGCCCTGGCACAGGTTCCCCAGGGAAGCTGTGGCTGCCCCATCCCTGGAGGTGTTCAGGGCCAGGTTAGTTGGGCTTTGGGCAGCCTGGTCTGCTGGGAGGTGTCCCTGCTCATGGCGGGGGGGTGGAACTGGATGGGTTTTGAGGTCCCTTCCAACTCAAACTATTCTATGATTCTATGATCTTAGGTGAGAAATGCTGCCCAAGAGCAGTGACGTGCAACCCCTTGCAGGCACTGACAAGGGGGCGGGTAGAGTTTCATTCCAGAATCATGGTGTGAGGTGACGCAGCAGACGGAGATCTGCTCTCCAGCTCCTTCGTGCATGGTGGAATGCACTAGTTGGCGGAGAGCACCACATCTCCAGCATTAGAATCCATCTCTGATCTGGCCTGATGCCACAGCATAGCTTGAGGAGGTGGACGGTGGTTTGTCAAGGAGTGTTTTGAGTCTAAGATTTAGACAATCTTTTCTCCTTGAGAAAATCCCTTGTGTGTGGAAGGCCTCACGCGAAGCTTTGGCACAGCCTTTTTTGTGCAAACCAGCACCTCGAGGTCCTGGTACTATAGATCTGGAGAGAGGTGACCTCCACAAGGAGAGCTGCCCTGGCTGGTCATTTTCAGTAATGCAGAAACAGCACTTGTCAGTGGACTGGAACGCAATGTTGAAGATCCTCAATCAAGCATGGGAAGGAAATCCATACCTTACTTCCTTTGAGCTTATGTTCTTCTGTATTATCCTAGTGTTTTACTGATTAGTATTAAAAACCTCTCTGCCCTGTGTTTGGGATTTACTCCAGTGCCACCTGCAGAGGTGACTGATTGCCTTCCCATCCTTGGCCACCATACTGTAACAAGGGGTTTCTTCTGGAGCAGACATCCAGTGTTTCTCCAGGCACTCTAGTCGGGAAGGTGTTCAGGCATGCTTACATCCCTGCACAGTGTCTCTGCTCATCACTACAAGAAAAAAAATCAACTTTATTATACCTAGAGGCAGGAATACAAAGTAAGAGGACTAAGTGAATAATATGTAAATAAACTATATCTTAGAAGAATCTCTTTGCTTTTAATACAGTACAAGACGTTTGCTGCAGTCAGCTGATAAAATAGAAGTCACACAAATAAAGCTAAGCACTATGCTAGCTTAAGCAAGTCTTATGCTTCCATGCACCTGCCATTTAGATCTGGGAGGAAAACATCAACCATATTCATTTCTTTCTTGCTATTAGATGTTTGACAGCAGCCGTGGTTCACCACCCTTCATCCAAAGTTTCCTAAAGGATCCATACCTGGTGGCAAACTACAACCACATTCACTCTTTCGCTTCCTTCTGGGAATGTGGCTCCTGTATGACACCTCTCCTCTGCTGCTAGGTAGGCACTATCAATTTTGTGGATTGCTTGCAGGTTTTCTGTGGCCATCAGTCAGATGATAGCCAGATACTGTCCTCCTGGCTGACTAGCTCTGTGACGTCTGCCCATTCTTTGTTGAGAACAAATCTATGGGTGAAAAACTTAATTTGGTGAAAGATTCTCTAGGGTATGTTCACTTTCATTACCTTGCCTTTGGACTGGAACTATTACTCCTGTGTTAAGAAAAAATCCCAACAATTCAAGCAACACTGCAATAGGTTGTTTCTCTCCCCAGCCAATGCCCCATAAATTCCAGGGCATTTTAGACCCTACAGTAGAAATTAGTGACAATTCTGTTTCCCCAGAGATTAGGAAGAGGTGAGTGGCTCTGGAACTGATAAACATTTCATTAGTGGCAGGCATTTCCTACCCAGAGTTTATGTTTGGTAATATGTAAAAATTTTTCACGTGCTTCACTGAAGACACTAAATCCTTGCTTTAGTGTGTTGCATACCTTATCTTATGAGTTATCTCTCAGCAGAGACTACTATAACATGAGTACTACATCACAGTAGAGCACATCGTTAAAAATCTCTTAGAGGCCCTTTTCCATGTCATTAAAGATCACAACAAAACAATCTGAACTTAGATTTCTTTGTGAAAAGAAGTTGACTGTTACCCAAACTCAATACTTCTGTCCACTAGCACAAGAATAAAAGACAGTAACAGTGTTTTGCCATTGAAAAGTTGTCATTTTTATGAATTTATGCTTGAAAATCACTGATGTGAATTCTAGTCTTCCACATACTTCCATCTGGTCCCTAAATACGTAAACAGCCTTAAGGCTGGATTGGCCAAATTGCTCAGTGCTGATTTTATTGGACTAACTTCCAATTATCCTGTTCCCAGTAAGTGGCAAAGCCAAACCCACCACATACAAAACAGAAGGTGAAGAAAGCCTGTGCCATTGCCTGTAACACTTCTGTGGCTGAATTCAAGTCCTGCGACTATCAAGAGGCGTGTGACGGGCTGAGGAGGAGGTAGAAGCACCCTGGCATTGGCAGCAGCTATTGCATACAGCTATTTGTAAAAGGGAATATGAAATATTCTGACTGCAGTTATAAGAATGAGCTGTTGTCAAAGAAGGAACGCTCTTCATGCTTCCTGCAGGTCCTAGTGGGAAAACAGGGCACAGAGATTTTGCAACTCCATGAGTCTGCTCAGACGTTATACCCTTTGAGAGACAGTCAGTACTGTTGCATTAGTTGTCAGTTTGTCTTATTCCCACAGAACCTAAGAAATTCTATTCCGCTCTTCCTCAGGAAGTCTGGAGAAGTTTCATGCCTACATGTAGTAAACCCAGAAACAGGCAAACACATTTTGTTCTTTTTAATCACTCAACCTTTTCAGAGAAATAGGAACTGTGCCCCTCTCTGGAGACAGAAACAACATGCATTACTGCTGGATGTGAGATGCTTTTTCTTAGGAACATTTGCCTTACCACAGCATCCCAACTTTCCATCAAATTGCTATTACTCCTTTTGGGCTGGTTCCACCTCTCTGAAAAAGGATGTTCTCTGCACTTGTCCATTGATTCCCATTAAGGGCTCAACTAAAACACTAGATTTATTTGAGAAAACATCTTTTAACTCAGTCCAATGTTCTGTGGTGAAAGGCTAGTCTGTAAAAAAAAAAAATAAACATTTAAAACCCTCTTAGGTGAGAAAGGCACAAAACTTATCTGGGAAATAGAGAACAAGATTGCCTGAAAGTATCATTTAAGACCTAATGACAACAAACTCCATTTGCAGAAATTAACTAACAGATAGAACCTACCTGTCCTTTTCTGTGTGTAACTCAGCAGCTGCATTTCAAACGTAATTAAGGTTAATGAGCTGTGCTTTGTGGTAGAATCATGAAAACTTAATTGGCAGAATTAGTTGTGAGATAGCAAGTGCATCTTCCGGGCTAACAACATTTCATCATTTGGTAAGAATAATAATTAATTTAATAACTAAATCAGCGTCCTTCTATTACATTAATAAAATAATGAAGTAGAAGGCACACATGTGCAAATGATGAATTATTAGTTTGCAGACTGCATGCAATTGTCTGAGTAAGATGGATGGGGAAGTGGCCTTCTTGAAACCATCAGCTATGGCTCTTGGCTAAAATCCAGTTTGTAAAAGATGAAACTGCCACGCTGCCCTTTGCACAGCACATGTTGCAGGCAGTTTTGGAGGGGCCACCATGCCGCTGCAGAGCAGGAAACACAGTGGCTTAAGAAAAGCAGAGGTTTTGTTTTTTTCTTTCCTTATACCCTTCTGTGTGGTTGGTGCTGGGCAAACAGGAATAAAGATAGACAGAGAAAACCAGGCATATGTAGCAGGAAGGAAGCTACTGGAATACTGTGCACAAACCAGCCAGTTTGACCCAAATCATTTGGAGGCTTAGACAGGCAGAAAATGATGATTTATTGCACAAATGGTCTTAAGCTCAAATATAGACAAATACATCAGAACTAAAGCTTCTGAGGCATTGTTAATAATCAGTAAATAGAATAATTTTAATTAATGGGTGCCTTTAAAATTAAACTAAGTTAATACTGCCAGAGTTATGGGAAGACCCACATCTTTAGTGGATAAAGTAATAAAAGGGATTGTTCCAGTAAACAAACACAGAAGGAGTTAGTTTTAGGCAGCAACAGAGCAGCAGTGTCCAGTGACTGAGAACAGGATGGGTCTAAAGATAGCTCTTGGTCGTTACTTTTTTATCCCCTAATCAATGCATGGACCTTATTAACTCCTGCTCTTAAAGTATTTCCCAGGATGAGGAATTGAATGGTACAATATCTACTCATTAAGTCCGGTCTCAGCAGAGGAGGACTAGGGTTGGAAGGAGCTGTAAAGAGTGTGATGTATGTTCAAGATCAACTCATCTGTTAGCAGTGCCCAAGGAAATTTTATCTCCTTTGCAAGCAAACAGGGAACAAACTATGGCTACTTGGAAGACATCCACCTGGCTGTGCACCGTCAATACTTAGAACTTCACGTCAGCAGGAGTCATAAAGCATGGAATCTTCAAGTCTACCAAAAAAAAAAAAAAAAAGAAAAGTAGCTCCAGCTTGTACAAATGGCTGGTAAAAACCTGATGACATGTAGAAGCTTTACCCCCATCTGTTAGGCTGCTGAGTACTCACGTAACACTCTCCACAGTCTCAGTTTAGGAGCAGCAGGTGTTTTGGAACTGAGGTTATCTAATAAAAAAAAATAAGGTATCAATGGTCAGCATGTGTTCAAACGTGAGAGGTGTGAGACTGAACCTGTTCTTGACCTGCTGCTAGGAACAGCTGTGAAAAGACCAGAGCTTGCCTGAAATGTAAAGAGAAGTTAGCAGTGAAGCACATTGGATGGACGCCAAGCATTAGGGAGCCTCAGACCAAATAACCCCCTGAAACTAGACAGGCTGTGATTAAATACTACGGTCTGATGCTCTAGAAGTTAATTAAATACAGGAGTAATGTGGGGCTTCTGTAAAGCTGGTTTTACGGTCATTAGTTGCTATGCAGTTGAAAAGGGAATGAATGCATGGGAGGAAGGCACTAACTGGACAGGTTGCTCTCAGGCACAGTCTTTCCAGTGAGAATGCTGCAAGGCTGGTTCTTCTGTTGCGCTCTGCAAGGCACAAAAGGCCACTTCAAACTCAGAAAGCCTAGCCTTGACTGCTGGACCTTTTTTACCACTGTAAAAATCCATCAATTTTCATTGCATTATTGCTGGTTTACACTAATGCACAAGGGAGGGAAACCAATTTCTGTGAGATAATTAGGAGTGACTTGTATCCAGGAGAGAAAGAGCTGGAGCTAATAAGCCTTCAGCTGAAAACTCTGACTTGATAATATTGCAACATGAAGCAGCTTCCTTATGTCACTGGGAGGGAAGGGCCACAATGTCAGCAGGATCAGATCTAGCCCACTGCATCCCTGTGAGGAGAACACTTAGGTGGCAGATAGCTGGCAGAATTGCTCTCTGCTTTTCCCTCAGAGCTCCTAGCATGGGCATGTGTTAGAAATGTAGTCAGTGTTGTCATGCTCTGGTTATTATCAGAACAGTTCCTCTGACTGCTGTAATTTGCACTGAGGAGTGCAGATGCCATCAACAGATCAGGGGGAGAGGAATTGTGGAAGTAATCTACAGACCTCTTCCCCAAGTGAGTTAAGACCAGAATTGAAGGTTTTGTTTCAGGAACTGGAAACTCAGCAAAACTGAATTGTGGAGGTGCTATTAAGAGAACATGGGAAATTAACTAAAGCTTCCATCACTTTAACTCGTGGAAGTGATTGACTTGGCTGCAGTTCAGGTTAACTGTCTGTGTTCCCAAATCTGCTGAAGGCCCAGTGGTTCTGCTTGAATTAGACACTGGTAAGTAGCTTTCAGACAAATCTGAAAAGGGCACAGGTTTGACAATTAAAGGTATTACAGTAATACATTTCTGACAGAATGGCTTTTTTTCACAATCTTTACTTGCTTCCTATGGCCACAGTGGTTTCACGTGAGACTATGACTGTAGATGAAACTCCAAAATAGACATCATCTGCTCCTACAAAGCTTTGAAAACGTGGGCCTGAATATTGGAATAGGCTTAGTGAAATTAATGTCCTCACTCCTCTGCCTCCAGAAGTTATTACTCTAAACCTGCAAACCTGACACTGGCTTGTCCAATTTTGTTTAGCCATCAGACCTTAATTTCTGCCCTGAAGGATAGTGTTCAGCATTTTTATAGTGTATGCCTAAGAGCAGGCATAATAGCGGAGAATAACCTTTAAATACATGTATTCAGAATAAAAGGTGCATTGGTGAATGGTTAAGAGAGGGCTCAGAGTAAATGGAAAATGTTAGAAAGTTTCAAAGATTTGCTTGATTATTAACTAGGAAATAACACAATGTACATGAAATCATATAAAATAGGTTTGCTTCACTGTTAATAAAAAAAAGAAGCCTCTTTAAATTATATAGGGCTGAAAATGGGGTTCATAATAGAAACACTGATAGAATCTTAATTATAAAAGCAACTGCACAGACTAAGGTTCTGGCCACCCAATTGCAGAATTATAATGCAAGTATTTAAGAGGCTTAATAGGCCTGCTACCATTCAGCTGTAGACAGCAGCTGGCTTTGTGAGAACTGTAGCTGGGGATGCTGCAGATGAAGGGTTCATAATGGAAGGTAAATTAAGTAATTTCCAACCACTTCATTACATGATAGTTACATGAGTTGTCAGTCATTTCTGACCCAAGTGGCTGGCCTAAAATCTGGAGGTTTAGAAATTGCTTATGGCAAAAGAGAGACCTGGGTGATAGTCAAGGATATGCTGCTGCAATCCTTTTTGTATATCAAAGATGTGTTAAATCCTGTTTTCTTAAACATAAATCAAACAAGAGTAATATTTTTGCTCACAGAATCCCTTCTGTACTGTCTTGGATGTCCAGTACTTTGTACAGTGGTATGTACTATTTCAGCTATAGTTCTACAAGGGGCTCTAAATTCTTTTTGTCTTAAATTAAGAAGTCAGCTACACTGCTTTACCTGGAGATTTTCTAGAACTCTTTATCTAGAGTTCAGACTGAAACCAAAACCTCAAATTTTACGCTTTAAGACAGAACAGTAGTAAGACAGAAACACAAATACCTTGACTGTATTATCAAACTGCCAGGTTCTGCTGTGGGATTTTCAGAATACCAGTTGATGAAGACTGTCCTGGAACAATGCAGTACTGGGGAGAGGCTTATGCTAAAAAGGCCTGTATTTAAAAATGGACCTTGTATTAAATTCTTTAGTGTCCCATCCTGAATAATGCTCCATTTATTGTTACCTGCCACAAAGATTGAAAACATGGCCCTTCTTGGCAGAAGGTCCAGACCTTTTCTGTAGGCTTTACAGAGTTATTGCAAACATGCTGAACATAAAGAAAAGAAATTGCGCTTGGCTTGACAGACTTGACCAGGCAGAAATGCCAAATATAATTCTTGAGCATCCAGGATAAAAAAAATCCCTATGATGGTTTCATCTCCAATATTTCATTTCATAGCTTTGGCCTTCATAGATTTGGCTGTCAGCGTACAGGAGCAGTTCTATAAAAGCTGCAAGAAACAGGAACTGCCTGTGTACCAATACACAAATAACTGAGAGCTGCCCCTCCCACAGACCCTGGCATTCTCTTCTGTAGCTCTAAATACAGAACAGTAACCTTCTGAAACTGGCCAGTCTATAGACACCGTTTTATGGTACAGAGGTGCTATTACTGGGCTTCTGCCACTTTGTCTTGCCTGTGACAGGTGAACAGGATGAGAGAAGAAGACATTTAAAGGTCGTAGAAGGCCTCTCTCCACAGAAAGAAGGGTTAAAACAAATGCAGTCATGGGATGTTTGAGATTAACAGGATGAATACTACACTCGGACTCTCATATAGGGATGATCTGATCCCATAGGCTACATGTGTTCACAATACTCCTCTTGCCGCCTCACAGAGCTCCAGCTCTCTGACAGCTCTCCTGCATGCATTCATTAGTCACAGAAGGGCACATTCTTCCATCTTCTGGACAGCTACAAACGAAACACTATTAGCCTCTTTCCAGCCATGCTTGAAACAATACGTAGCTAGCGCAGAGAAAGCAATCTGCTTTAGCCTCAGGAAAGGATCCTTTTAGTCTTTGTTATGTTTTGAGTTGTTTTCATCCCTGATGTGTTCTATGAAAGCTTCCACAACTGGGTATTTCTTAAGCTATTTTTAATCCCCCTTTCAGAAAAATAATAATCAACATTCAACTCTCTCCTCTTTATCTTTTCTTGCCTTGAGAAGTCTTTTGTGATTTATTTTCTTCTGCCCCGGTAGCTGATAACTTCTTTTCCTTCAGGCCTCAAGGAGAAGGATTCTTTTATCTTCCACAATAAGGAAATATATTTTTGAGCAAAAGTAGGATCTACGATTTTGCTGTTATTTATCACATCACTGAGACAACAGGATGCCTCTGCTGGGACCTTGTGAAATAGTTTATTTATTTTGAGATTAGATTTGGAAATTTGAATGCAATCAAACAAGCTAGTAATATAATATAATATATATCCTGGAAGTGGCAATCCTCTACTCTGGCAATCCTTAAATAACTACCTTAAAAATCCTAGACAGAATACTACTTAGTAGACTTACACCATAGGTAGAATTTGTTAAAGCTGGAGGACCTTTCTCTTAATGAGTTGTCATTGGAGAGCAAAAAAATTGGTTAAAAAGAGAGGGAAAGCTTGGGATATAACCAGATCCTATGAGCCTGGCTGTAAAGAAGTGCCATCTCAATGACCTACCCTATCTTTCTCCCAAAAAAATTTGCTTTGTGTCCTCTCACTAATGACACCAACTAGAGCCTGGAGCCAAGATTAATCCTTCCTTTTCTGGCTATTGGGGTGCTCTTGGCATGATTTCCAAAGAGAAAATGCTACAGGACTTCTTGGGTGAATTAACAGAAGCAATGAGTTTTAGAAAGAGAAAACGTGTCAGAAGTTACTCCGGCAGCTATTTAAATATGTTAAACTAAAGCGTAGTTCATAACAAAATAAACAATCCCTGGACAGGTATCTATTTCACATGGTTTTCCATCTCACTACAGGCAGATGGAGTTTCCACTACTTTCTGCCGCATCCCAAAGGCAGCAGCAGAGGACATTACCCACACGTTAATATAAAGAATCAAATGAGCGATTTGTCATCTGAAATCACTGCACTGAAAGCCAAATGACACAGAACAATAATGCTTTTCCATGCTGTTGACGAGAATGATTCAATGGTCTTTGCTAATGTCGCTTGCTTGAATGTTTTCCTCAGAAAGCACCAAGTTTGGAAGAGAGGAGCTGGTGGGCCTAGGTGAGTTCCACTGGGATGTGCTGGAATATGTTTTATTTATTTTGAGATGAGATTTGCACATGTCAATGCAATCAGCCAGACTAGTGACTCAGTATAACGTACCCGTTTCTGGAGCCGTCCCTTTATTCCTGCTGTCACTGGCTGTTCTATTACTGTTCTGGGCAGATCACCATTAGGACTGAGGGACTTGCATTCTACAGGAACCAGAGTATCTCTTTGAATAAAGGGACTAGTTTTCATGTTACAACACGCTATGCAGAGTTTGATGTTATTCATAACAATGATTGAATCTTACTGATTAGAGGGCTTCTTTCCTTCTTGAGGTAGCATTTGGCCACATGTTAGAGAGAACTGATGAACAAAGAATTAACTACAGCTTTCAAAGGTATTTCTGGAAGATGTTTTATCAGTTTTTAGGAAGATAGACACCACCTATCAAGTGTATTTCTTTGTGTCTTGTCTTGATACGGTGTCAGACTCAGTGACCCATGGGATTTTCTACATGGCTTTTAAATCCCATCACAAACTAAGATGTTGTCCTACCCAGGCAATGCTGGAAGAGGGATCTGGGCTAGGAAGCTGCTCAGAAAGATTTGGTAAAGCAACATCAGTGGCAGGAAGAGTTAAATCACTGAAGAAAATTGAGTACAGATGATCATTTTGGATTTTTCCTAGATAAGTCAGCATTAAAGGGAAAAATGTGGTCACCATAGAGAGTCTAACAAACAGAAGCACAGAGGAAATTGCTGTGGCCAGGAAACAAGCAGGGGAAAGGCCGTTTGCCCACTGGTTTCTATGGAAGCCACAGAACTGCTTAGAAAAGGAACAGAGAGTGCTGCAAGAGTTAGAAACTGCAGGCTAAGGCCCAGATCCAGCAGGAGCTGAAGGAGGCATGGATTCCTTGTCTCAGTGTAAGCCTGACCGCACCCAGATCCCTGTGTACATTGTTTTCCTCCCTGGCCTTTCCTCCAACTGCATTCTCTCCAACCACTGCTTCTCTTCGATGACTACTGAAAGCCCAGTAGGAAACACAAAATCTACTGACTGGGAAATATATGCAAACTTCAGCATTGAATTTTTTCATATTAAAATATTAAAGGCAGTGGGACTATTTCGATTACAAATCTCCACTTTACATAAGCAAATTTTGTCTGTTAAGATATACAATGTAAGATCTGTCGGGGGTTTCTAGTTCATTTCAGTTTTACCTTGTTTTTACCAGGAAGAGTGCAAGGAGGAAAACGGGCTACTCCCTTTTGCTCAGGTCATGCAGAGGCTTAGCTGGGGAAATGAGAACTGGAGAGTGAAAATCTCAAAACCCAATCAATGCAAAATGCAGCCAGAATGCAAAGTCACACAGAGATAGTGGAGAAGGGTCTTAATTTGTTACAGTTGTTTCATTGTTTGTTTTTTTTTTATACACAACTCATTGACTTACTCTATCATAATGAGAAATAGAGCTGTTGGAGAGCTTTAAAAATAGTTATTATAATATGGGTAAGAGTTAAGGAAATTCCACTCAGTTCAAAAAAATATAGGTTAGTTTCCAGTTCCCTTAAAAAGTTATGATTTGCAAAGTGTTCATTTCAAAGTGTTAGCAAAGCTATTGAAACAGGTCAAACCCTGACAACTTGAAAAACATCAACACAATTTTAAAAGACTGCCTTACTTAATATCAGTCATTCATGAAATAGTCCAAGCACATCAGCCACAGAGGACCCATCTCCCTACCTCTTTTCTGGTCTCAGGGAAATCCCTGTCTCAATGTAATAGTTTTCCAATGGTTAACAACCATCATATTAAGATGACTGCAGGGAATAGTTTTATTTCTCCATTATAAATGCACAATATACTTCTTTTCAACCAGTGAGATAATTGAACTGTATTTAAGAAATCATTAATAGACATAAATCTTTAAATTTCCTTTTTTTCTGATGTCTGGGAAGGGGATAGAAATATTTCATGTTGGCTCCTCTCCCTCCCCACTTTTTTTAAAAGACTACAATATAAGACTTCATTAATGAGGTCTCCCTCCCAGCCTCCAGTAGAACAAGCTACTCCCACTTCCAGGTATGTGCTAGTGCTTCTCCATCGCATACAAAAGGAAAATAGGAGACACCTGAGATCAGGTTCAGCCACATTCCTCATCTTTGGAGATACTTAGGAGCAATCTGGACATGGTCCTGAGCAACCTAGTCTGGGTAGCCCTATTTGGGCACGAGGACTGAACAAGATGATCATTTAATTCACAGAGAAAGCACAGTGTCCACCATTCTCACACCATTACGTGCACCACAGTAGCAAAGTTTAGCAAGTTCAAGTTGTTGGATGTTCAGCCATGAAATTTGAAATTGAAACGGTAGCTGGAAATCTAGGTGCAGGCTGACATAAAGGTTGCAGAGCACCTCCTGTGGTCACCCTGGCCTCGTTCTCCCCCAAACCAGTCTTATTTCTTCTACTGTAGCCACATCCCTTGTAGAAGCAGAATACTACACCTGGTTCTCATCTGTTAAATTTTGCCCTATTTTTCAGATGTGTAACTTCACTAAATTCCAATAGAATTACACCAGGGTGAAGTCAGTATTTTGTGTTTGTTTGTATTTTACCTTACATTACAAACTACCTCCTTTTTTATGCTGTTAGGTCTTAATCTGCTAGAGAGCCATCAACAAATTACAAGCTAACTGCAAAAATTAAGAATGTAAATTTGTTGATGGTTTCTTATTTCGTTGTTTTTGCAGTTTCCTTTTTTAACTAATGATCTCCAGAACTGCAGTCAACTGCAAAACAATTGCAACCATTACTGAACCAGCTAAAAGCAATTCAACAGCTCCATCTTCTAAAATGTTACTGAGTCCAGAGACCTACAGATAATACAGACTCATAATACTAGCTGCAATTACTATGTGGCTTATAGAGCATAGATAACTATGAATTGCATCATAAATATCTTCAATTTATATGGTAGTTAAAAAGTTATTTGTAGCGTGTAGAGTATAACAAAAGGAAGCGAAGCCAAATGACTGTTAAAATATTTCTAATATTTTATATAGGCTTTTTAAAAATCTGTTTAAAATGTATTATTTTATATTGTTTTCTTTGCTTCTTATAGAACAACTGATCAAAATATTAGGTCTTATGCAGAGACACATCTGTAAATGCATAGATGATGGTCCGTGAGAAGATTCTGTTATACAAAAGCTTTCAAACAGTAATTGATATATTAAAAAAAAAAAATGCATAGGACAGGGTGAGTGTGACTTCATTTTGCCAGACAAGAACCTACCAGATCTCACCTGCCATTCACAACTAGGCACAAAAGCCTGATTTTATAGTCTAATAGGGAAACAGGCCTCTGTTTTTCTAAATCCTTGGTATTTGTTGTTGTAGCTGCTGAAAAGCTGCCCACATTGTTGGATCTGCATTTCAGAGTGCACATCAGACTCAAAGCAAGTAGAGACTGGATAATCTGTGAGCTCACATTACTTGCTTCTATGAATCATTGTAGCAGTTTACTGCGCAGTATATTTTCCTTTTTTTTTGCTTTGCCTTTTTCCCATTTCAAATGATTTTAGTAATAAAACTTGCATTATTTAGCCTAGGAAACCAACACGTAGTTAGCTAGACATCTAAATTATTATCTAATTAACCTGATTTAAGATAGCTAAACATAGAAAACAAAGCAGGTAGAAGAAAGCTCTCTAAACAATTCCTTGTTGCACCCTTTACTGAGTGATGTAGATGGTAAAAAGCGCTTCTCGCGCCTGTGGGTATAATGCAAAAATATTACTGCTAGAAAAATCCTGTGCATTTAAAGTTATGTAAATAGCATATAGGAACAGGTAGATATTCACATTCATTTCAACATCAAAGGTATTCCTACAAAGCAACGTATTACAAGCTGGTATCTATTAAAAATTATATGCAATGAATGTCACTTAGTGTAGATTCTGTTATCAAATTATTTATTGACTTCTTCTAGCACTAAAGTCAGACTGACAGACCTGTAGTTTCCTAGATCCTCCCTTCGGCCTTTCTTGTAAATGGATGTAACATCCACCAGCCTCCAGTCAAGTGGAACTTCCCCAGTCAGCCAGGACTGCTGGTAGATGGTGAAAAGGGGTTCGATGAGCAACTCCACCAGCTCCCTTAATATCCTCAGCTGGATCCCACCTGGCCCAATCCACTTGTTCATGTCTAATTGGTCAATCAGGTCTCCAGCATTTCCTTTTGAATCATTGGGGCTTTGTTCTGCTCTCCTTCCCTGTCTTCTGCCTCAGGGGAGTGGGTATCCTGAGAATATCTGTCCTCACTATTAAAGACTGAGGCAAAGAAGGCATTAAGCCTTATCCTCATCCTTTGTCACTGTTGTTCCCCCTGCATCCAGTAAAGGATGGAGTTTCTCCTTGGCCCTCGTTTTGTTGTTAATATATTTATAGAAATTTTTATTATTATCTTTCACGAAATTGGCCAATTTAACTTCTAGATGGGCTTTAGCCCTTCTGATTTTCTCTCTGCACTTCTCTCACTTTATCCTTATAGTCCTCCTGAGATGCCTGCCTGTTCTTCTATAGCTCATATGCTTTCCTCTTTTTTCTGAGGTCCACCCAAAGCTCTCTGCTCAGCCACATCAGTTTTCTTCCCCGATGGCTCATTTTTCGGCAATGTAGGGATAGCCTACTCTTGCACTGCCGGCATTTTCTTCTTGAAGAGTATTCAGCCCTCTTTGGCTCCTGCCTCCCAAGCAAGCTTATCAACTAGCCTTCTAAACAGTCTAAAGTCTGCCCTCCAGAAGTCCAAGGTGGGCATTCTGACCCACCTCCTTACTTCTCCTAGAACTGAGGATTCTATCATCTCGTGATGGCTGTGCTCCAGGTGTCCTCCAGCTCTCACATCTCCCACAAGTTCTTCTCTGTTCACAAACAACAGGTCCAGCAGGGCACCTTCCCTAGTCAGTTCACTCACCAATTGTGTTAGGAAGTTGTCTTCCATGCACTTAAGGAACCTCCTAGACTGCTTCCTTTCTGCTGTGTCATACTTCCAGCAGACATCTGCTCAGTTGAAGTCTCCCACAAGGACAAGGTCTCATGATTGTGAGACTTCTCCCTGTTGCTTGTAGAATATCTCACCAGCTTCTTCTTCCTGGCTAGGTGGTCTATAGCAGACTCCCACCATGGTATCTGCCTTATTGAGCGTTTCAATGAATTTTACCCATAGACATTCAACCCTATCAACACCATCACTGAGTTCAAGGCAATTAAAACACTCTCTAACACAGAGGCCTGCCCCACTGCCTCTCCTTCCTTGCCTATCGCACCTGCAGATTTCTTAGCCAACCACGGCAGCACTCCAGTTATGTGAATTATCCCACCACGTTTCCATGATGGCAATTTTATCACAGTTTTCCTGCTGTACAATGACTTCTAGTTCCTGCTGTTTGCTGCCTATGCTGCATGCATTGGCACAGAAGCACTCCAGATGGGCTATTGATCCCACCATGTTCCTGAGGGGAATCGTCTTAATTCCTAAGTGACTACTCACTGTAATTTATGACCCATTGATAACTTTTGCATCTTTGCTGCCACTTAGAGTGCTATCCTCTCCCCACCCTCTTCCTTTGAGGCAGCAGACCAGAGGGCCACATTAGCATACCATCCCTCAGACACTGGAGTGCCATTCCTAGGCTTTTTTTTCTATCAAGCCTGGTTTTGTCCCCCTCCCCCTTCATATCCAGTTTAATGCTGTCTTGATGAGCCTTGTTAGCTTCTTGGTAAGCATTCGTTTGCCCCTTGGGGGACAAGCGTACCGCATGAATGAGTAGTTCACTACATAACCCCCAAACTTGGGATACAGTTCAAGGTAAGGACCTTTTGATGCTCTTGTAATTGATAGTTTGTGCTAAAAGATGAAAGGGAAGAGTCATTCCTGTTGCAAAATTAAAGTCATGTACATTTTTCTGAGTATCCAACCAAGTCTCTATGGTGTAATCCAGTGGTTTCAGTTCCTTCTTCTGACTGCTCTGCCACTTTAATGGAAATAGCTGAGGGCTAAGCTACAGAATAAATAGAAAAGTTTCCAAATTCCCCTGGGAGCCTACATTTCACCTCTGAACCGCTTCCAGTACACCAGTAACAGCACAATTGTAGCAGCATCATATATATAAAATCAACATGAGTTCTGAAGTCATCAGTGCTACATCAGTGTGTTCAAAAGGAAGAAATTTTGCTGGGTTTTTTGCAGCTGCAACACTAGCTCTAATGTTGCAATCAGCCTGTGTGTACTCACTAAAGAAAGCAGAGGGAGCTGTCTGATGGGAGTTAGAATTCTCCCCGCTAGGGAGCCAAGTCACGAATTAGCAGCCTGTGACTTCTCATCATACCTTGCAAAAAGACAGGCCTCATATGCTTCAGAAGACAAGAAAATATGCATTGCATTATACTGTAAAATAGAGATGGCAATTAATTTATAGCTACAGAATAATTATATTTGACTAGGACTGAATAAAACCAATAAAACCTACTGACTGAAATGGGGTATTTACAGCAGGGAAATTAAACCTGGTTCTTTTGCAGTGGGGAAAGAACCCCTCTTCCTGAAAAATATGTAGAATAATTGAAGAGTCATGATGATGCAAACCAGTATAAATAAATATAATAGCCCTGAAGCAGAACATAATCAGGTACAAGTAGTACACATTTTAAAAGGTGACTGAGGTAAGTGAATGCACCACATTACTGCAGCAGCATACCTACCAACAAATTAGAACAATGGGTTATTATAAGTCATAGTTATAATGAAACAGTAAAAGTCATGTTTGGCGCACATATGAAATCCTGCTGTAATCAAAACTATGGTTCTTTAGTTCAACACCCAGCACGTGGAGATCTCACCCCATTGCCCGGTGAAGCTGTACTCCTTGGACTAACCAAGAGCTGTACAAGTGCAGTTAGTCATTGCCAGTGCTGCCTTACAGTCAGTAAGGTCCTTTTCTTCAAAGGACACTCATAGCCAGACTATGCAACAGGGAACCATAAAAAAATCAGAGTAATGGACATGAAGCATTCATCACATACAACCCAGTGTGGCCCCTATGGCACAAATGTCAGTCTTACCCTACAGGCAGCCTGCCCAAAAGTAAAGGAAGAAGCTTAATTGAGATTAATGGTCTTAACTTGCTGGGTCTCAGGATAAGTCCTAATTGATAAGGCAAATGTTGAACAGCAAACAATTTGTAATATGTGCAATCTTTAGAAGACATAAAAAGCACTGACTAACGCAACACTGAGACAGAAACATCTTATGCCTTTCTCATTTTGCTTTTTAGAGACACTTTTACCTGTCCAGTTCTAGGTTAACATTCAAGTTTTAATTTTTTGAAGGTCACTATGCTTGCTTTATACACCAGCCTTATCCAGACTCTTGCTGACGTCACACCAAGCAGGTCTGGCTTCAAAATAGCTTACATTGTGGTCACGGATGGCAGGCTTCTGTAAATCTAAGTTAAAGGAACTGCACTTACACTTGTTGATTTTGTTTGTAGTGATATTTTCCTAGGCTCTCTTGAAATGTTAAACTTAGTTTTTCTCCATTTCCTATTGCCTACAATGATCTTACCCGTTTTCTCTCACATTGTTGTGGCACAACACGTTTCCACATAAAACAAGTCCAAAAATTTTCAGACAGTAATTCCTGCCTCAAACCAACTGTTCTCAGTCTGGTGTCCTCTTAATAGGTATGTAATTTAAGCATTTCACATGACAGAGATTTAATCATATACATAACACAACACAGAACCATACTTTCACAGGCAAGGGAAAATAATTTACTATTTTTTCCATGCTATAATTGTTTAAAGTTACACTTTATCTTTGCAAACATGCTGAGAAGTCTTACACAGCGTGGTCAACATCATGCAAGACTTCATTCTTTCTGATACACACTGAGGACGTACATGCATATGTCCTTGTGTTTTATGTCAAGGAATTTAAATACACTCACAAATACACAAATAAAGTATGCTTGTCCAGTCTGAAATATCTATATTCAGACGCTAAAAAGATTACCTAATAAACAGCAGAAATAACGGAAAGCATGTAATATTCTATCTTCAGATTTTTCTGATGTCATCATTACTAAACAATGCTCCATTTTTACTCAGGAGATAGATCTATTAAAACAGAGAACTGGATTTTTATTTCTTTCTTCACAAGGTGTACTTAAAAAAAATCTGCTTGAATCTTATTGTTTATTCTAACCTTAATTTTATATTTGCTTTGTCCAGAACTCTGATTCTTCCAAATGCTCTAGTGAAACCCAAACCTTCCATGTTGTGTTGCCAGCCTTCCTTTTAACCATTGCTTTCAGTCGATGCTTGCATGTTCTTATTTCCTCTTCACCAGCTTAGTTGCAGTTCTTGAGTGAGTAGTACTCCACATTCACGTACCGTGACCCTAAGCATAACTTTCACAATGTGTATATCATAGAACACTGAAGAAGAAATTCAGACAGATGTAATTCTGCTGACTGCAGGAAGCTGTACCTAAGTACAAACCATCTCATTGTGATCCTAACATTTTACTGAACATTCCTTATGTAAGATGAACATTCCTCAATACTCACACGTGATACAGTCATCCTCCATAACTTTTAGTGCTTTACATTATGGTGTTTGCATGCTACGCCAATGGACTTAATAAGATTCTTTGCAACATAGAGCTTTCTCCTGTCTAGTTTGCTGTACAACATTCTTTGTTGTGAAGAAAAGGAAAACTGTTCTTAAGAAAACTCGTCCTACCCTAGAGCAATCAAAATAATTGTTTTTGTAGTGTGTACAAGGTTAAGCAAGCATTCAGGTCTTCCTGGGAGTAAGACTGGCATTACAAGAAATAAGTTCTACATATATATCCACAAATTAAATAGCGGAGCTTTTGCCACAAGGGCTTGATCTTATTTTTTTTAACCCATTCCAAAGTTCCCATTTACTTTTGTGATTCCTCTGTGTAAGATGGATGAGAACTTCAGAAACCTCACAAAACACCACACAAAGATTTTTAGAGTCTCTATTTTGATCAGTACTAGCATCTTGACAACGCTACTCAAACTGATCAAGCTTCAGAGCTTGTGGTTCTCTCTCAGTCTGTGTTGGTACGAGCTCACATTCAATTCACAATTAACACTAAACAGTAGCCTTAACATTTGCCTGGGTTTAGTGTGAGGGTTAATGTTGTATAGCTTTTGTCTCATATTCTTAAGGAAACAAGAGTCACAAAAATTATATGAGACAAATAAGACAGTTTTAAGATCAACTTTTATTGAAAAATTAAAACTGCATTTCATATCTTCTTTATAACTTCAATGTTTCTTAAACCACAAAACAGAGATTCTGTTTAAAAAATCTCTTCATATTGTTCACCATTCTAAAAACAGATTATGAACTAAGTCAATGATTATTTTAAAATCCTAGGTTATCCCAAGGCCCCGGTTCCATCTGCCTGCTGTGAATGGTATAATCTAACTACATTCTCTTAAAAGTACCTTTAATAATACAATCAGATTTTTTCTCATTAAAAATCAACAGCATTTTTACCCAATGGTCAGTCCTTTTGAAATAAATTACATCAGTTAAAAAGCGCTACAGCTACACGTTCAGCTAAGATCTTGCTAGTGTTTATTTGATCTGAATTCACCCACACAAAACTACAATGATTGTCTGTGTGATTTTAGAGCAAAGTTGCTACTTTAGAATGTATTTCAAATCTCAGAAAAACAAAGTTACTCACCTGGAATTGCAATGCTTTGAATTAGTCAACACTTCAGTATATCCATAGTTCCTGATCTCTCACAGTCAATGGTGTATGAATTAAAAAGCAGGAAAACTCCACATAAGCTTTTGTCTGAGAAGATGTAACATATTACTCAGAGGAAAATTACCTACTGAGAAGAAAACACAGATAAGTTTTCTCACTGAAAACCATAACTGCACTGTTAAAATCGCCTGAGTTGGAAATTATTATGAGCACAGTGTCTGTGGAAGCAGGTGCATGCTGCAGAGTCTGATATAAGAATCCAAGGCTTTGCAAAAATCTAATTATGGGTATTGTCTATCAAGACATAACACTGCAGAAAAGCAAGATAAAAACCGCAGAGGGTAGGAAGATAAACTCTCTGTCTAGAGAGAACACCTGTGTTAACTGTCTCACTCCTGAAACAAGCAGGAGGAGCCCTGTAGTTCCTACCTAGCTGCAAACTATCAGCGGCAACAGGCAGAAACTCTGATGCTTCTGACCTCAAACCACAAGATACTCTGTTAGATGTAGAAGCAGAAACTTAAGCAAGCAAAACATTGTATATGTGCTGAAGAGAGCTAGATCTACTCCTGTCTACATCACAGGACTCTCCAAGGCTTGCTGTATGAACGACAGTTAGCCGTATTATGGT
This sequence comes from Clamator glandarius, assembly GCA_033459285.1. Lineage (NCBI taxonomy): Eukaryota > Metazoa > Chordata > Aves > Cuculiformes > Cuculidae > Clamator > Clamator glandarius. Next base: position 2,451,073 of record JAUNZM010000121.1, on the reverse strand, counting down.
TTTTCCTAAAATGTCATGCTCAGTTACATGAAGATGATTCTCTTTGCTAAGTTTATGTGCTTCTAGGAGATATAACACTTCAAATACAAAAAAAATATTATTAGAATATTGAGATAATTATCTGGATATGAGGTCCTTTAGGTTAAAAGAGTGACGTTAGAGGAAGCAGGGAGCAGAGGAAGCCAGAAATTCCTGCCTAAGAACTGGCTGAAGAAATCACAAGGACCATGGTTGCTTGTGTGGAAGACGTAAAATCCACTGGTGAAGCCATGTCTGTAATTTTACATAATTGCATTGATTATATTAGCTCGTATTTTTTCTCATAAACAGGAACTGAGGGGAATTTTTCAGTCTTCTGTAGCTGCCCTTTGAATAAAGTAAAACTGTCACAGAAACTAGATTGCAGGCAGAAGCCTGTAAATCAAAATGTGACTTGTACTTCGTCTCCAAAACAAGCTTCTTTCTGTACTCTAAAAACAGCTCTCAAGGTGAGGCCCTCTAGTCTTGATGAAGAGCTGATGTCTATAAAGAATGACATTTAATATTATGGAAGTTGGTACTGAAGTCAATGTTTGTACTAACTCCTCCTGTATTGCAGGCCTCGGTTCATACAGCATGGATGTTTACATCAAGAAATATTAAGTAGTGTAGGCATGGTAAGAAATCAGGGTTATAATTAAGGAAGACTGAAGTTTAAGATCAAGAAGTCAAGAAAGCCACTACACTCTTTTGAGGAAATTAATCTAATGAAAAAAATTCTGTGCTGGTGAGATTACTAGGGGGTTTAATGGCATGAAAGTAACGATGTAGATAATCTAGTGGAAGTTGTAAAGCTAAAATATAGTAATGAATTTGTAATTATTTTTAGATTTGACTCAAATAATTTTGAGGAAGAGTTTTACAGAAAATTATGGAAGAGGGATAAGCAATAGTCCTATGAAAAAACAGAAAGGGAATGCTATCATGACAGCTCCTTCCTCCTCCCTGCTGTGACCCAAAGCAGACACGAGACAGCATCCTCAGATGACAACTAGTGGGACCTGCAGGATGGAAATCTCTCCTGGCTGTAGCTGTCCTTCCATGGACTGAAGGGGGCTAGTGAGGCTGTGAAAACTGCCTAGCATGGCTGGGTTTCACTGAACATTTCTAAAATAATTTTATTTTATTACTGACCTGGGGGAAGAAAATAAAAGCACGAACGCAAAGCAATTAATTACTGACTTGCACAGAAGATAGGCATAGAATCACATATGAAAAGATTTGAAATTAGTAAATTCCGTTTATCACTGTGACAGTAACTTAGTAGACAGAGGATTATTGAATCTTCACTTTGTTCCACTACCCTACTACCATTATGGAGTTTTCCACTCGCTATTATTGATTATCTAACGATTAAAACTGAACAAGCTGCAGATGACTCTGGTGTCTATACTTTGAAGTCTAGCCAGCTGAAATTGTTGTGACAAGCCAGCTGTATTTAAAGATTCTGAGATGATTTTTGGTTTTATTTATCTTATAAGCTCCAAACACTTAGCAAATTCCATTTCACTAAAAGAATGATGCCGGTTAAAACTCCCACAGAAATGCTATAGACCTTCAGGAATCTTCCCACAGAATTTACTTTAAATAGTCATAGAGATTAGTCCTGAAATACAACTCAAAAACAGGGGCCTTGGTTAGTAACCAACATTCACTATAAAAGCATTCAAAACACTGAACAGACAGTCTGACATTACGATAAATAAAACAGAAAATTCTTATATTTAAAGGGATCTCATCATTTGACATTCTATACACACTGTTAGAATTCCTTATATTCAGTAAAATTATCTATAAGTTATTATTTTAAGGGCACTAGGATTTAAATGCAAGTGTCAACTAATATTTTTGTATTTTTTCTTTGGCTCACAAAGACACTAAAATACCATAAACATTATTTAGAACTTCAATAATATATAAATAGGATACATTACAAATGGAAGAAAATACAAGACAATTCTTCAGCATGGTAAATCTCTGCATATAAATAAGCAAATATTTCATATACCTACAATTCAACAGTTATTTTGCTGTAAAACTATTACATTTAAATCCTTTTACACAAAGTCATTTAACAATAATATACACAATCTACACAAATTAACCCCTAAAAATACAGCAATAATATACCTGTTACAATGACTCTGCTACTGTTATCCCCTGATGTGACACTAAAGAGGAAATACAACTATTTTACTTGAAGGTGCTGTTAGAGGTTGCCGTTTTGTATGTGAGAGAAGCACCAACAATAAAATTTAATACCATTATACATTTTCTTTAGCTCCTAAGAATCTACATTTTAGAAATGTTTCTATATGCCTATTTTTACTTGGCAGAAAAATCTGTAGCACATTATCCACATCATTAGTTGTTGAAGGAAAAGTTAATTCTCTTAAAGTGGAAAACATGCTGTGGCTTAGATCTAGGTTCATAACCACATTATATATATATATGTATGTATATATATATCATTATATATATTTATTTATACTGTACATATATACTGTGTAGAGTTCTTAACTTGCTATTTTAGTACTTACTAATTTCCTGCTGACTAGAATGAACAAGACCAACATAAGAGTCAATAGTACTTCAACTTCAAGATAATACGTTTTCCCTCAGTAATATGAACTACCAACACATAGTTCAGTAACCTATAGTTGTTTTTCTTAAGGATGTCTTAGGAGACTGGAACTCACAGAAAGAGAATTTCCTTAAAACACATTCTGCAGAACTGGTTTAAAAATACAGCCAGTGCTTGAAAACTGAATTAGAGAAATAAATAATCCAACCACTATACTACAGCTCCTGCCCTAATCTCTCTATTTCCTCAATGAGGAAGTCAATGTCAGATTTAGTTGCTGCTGGGTTTGAGATGACCATTCGGAAGAAGTTGACTTTATCACCCTGAGGCTGATATCCAACCATGGTAGTACCTGACTCCATCATCAGTGCTTTGATTTTCGGTGCCACCTTTATCATTAAGAAGAAAAGAGAGAGAGAAGAGTAATTAAAAAAATTGTATTTTCTACGTATGTCACATTTCTTAATTTGGAAAAAATAAATGGACAGTTCAGAAGGGCACTTGATTTTATAAAAAAGATGTGTAAGAGAAAAACCTTGAAAAACTAAATTTGTGTATTGGCTATTTAAAGTAAAATTGACATTTATCCGTCCTTTTTATTAGGAGACTAATAGCATCCTAGAGTACTCACCATGTAATAATTTTATACATTAAGCGTACATGCCATTTCTCTGTGCTGAAGATTTTTGTAATGAAGAAATATTTTCTGTATATTCATGAAAACCTACTCCAGCACCACATTTTTGAGACTAATAAACGTTTAGATTATTATATGCTCTCAAAGTTATTTTTGAGGGGTGGACAATAGAAATTTTTCAATGAGATCTATGTCATAAAGAGTATTTTCTGTTAGCATAAGCCATGGAAACTTTCCAGTAGCTCTGCGGCACTGTGCCTTCAGTGCAATCTCACTTCCTCAGTTTAATTTACAAGGAATAATGTTCTGACAATCTTGATATTTGGTATTGACCAAGCCCAGTTCTGCCATCCAGACCTTTCTGCTGCTTTACTCTCTGTTTGCCAAGGTCAGATGTCCAGCTCTTTTACAGTTTTGTAGGATGCTTTATAACGTCCTCTGACATTTAACAGTGTCAAGTCAAACATTTTGTCCTTCCCAGTCTTATCTATCTTCCTCATCTCTCTTTTGTTGGCAGTTTCTTTGTCTAACTGCGTTGATCAAGGAATTTCTGTTCTCTTCTGTTCTCCTTCCCCAATGCGATACAGACATAAAATGTTCTACAAAATCCTAGGTTTGCCCATTCTCCTTCCTTCTCAATTAAAAAAAATCGTAATTAAATTTGACAACTATAAAATAATTCTTTGGTCTCCTGAATGTATTTCCTCTTCTGATTGTCTAAAATGCAACTAAAAAATTAACGTATATCTCTTCCCTCAAGTCCGAAGTAACACGATACTTTCCCTAGTGGTGCCTCTACAATGCCTTCAATTCCCTGTATTATTTCTTCAAATAAATTCATCCCAAAGTCTTCCAAAGGGTATTAATTTTCACTGAACTGCATTAATGCATGACTAACAAAGCATACTTAAAATAAAAATAAAAACCTGAAGACTTACAGATTTCCATATCCTTTACCTGTCCCAGCATTTTCAAATAATAACCCTTCCATTTCTCTCGATGTTACGCTGTCCTTTTCAAACAAGACTGGGACACCTTTGTGTCTTGCTACTTTTTAAAGATTCATAACACATTTGGGGCCATAGAAGGTATGCAAACCAAAGAACAACTAAGTTCTGCATCTGGTTCTAAAGGGGAAATGTGACTTCAGCCTCAGTATAAATAGGAGAAAAAGCTCAACAAATATCAAGGTCATAAGAAGCAAATGGAGAACTGACGTCTCAGAATATGCAATGTGTCAACACACAGACATATTACCTTTGATAAACAGAATACTTTTGGTTGAAAGAGTAGACTATATTTTTACATTTAACATAAGCCACATACCCTGTGTAACTTTTCTCTTCGCTCATCACAGTCTGGCATGCCCCTGAGACTTGGTGGAATAAACCAAAAACATACATTTGTATGCTCTGGCTGCAAAAAGAACCAAACGCATGCATCAATAAACAAAACAATACAGATCAATCACACACCAAAGACTAGACAGTAGCATATTTTAGCAAAGGTATGGAAGACAAAACATAGTATTAAATTTCCTAGTTCTCCATGTTAAAATAAATGGATTACAATGCTGCTGGTTGCTTCTGCTGTCTTAGATTCCTTTTACATTATTCCATTTACAATGTTTTAGGGTGCTAGTGAAGTGCAAGTACTTTTCACCTTCATGCAGTTTTAGGAGGAACTGTTTTCCAGGATCACACAGCAAGGGCAATCCAATTTTCCCTTTCTTAGTAAATGCAGAGACAAAGTATATTTGTTACACTATCAACCAAGAGCTTTCGCAGTGACACTAACAATACAACAAACATAAAAAATAACATTTCCTCAGCTATATATGTGATAACATGGGATCTAAGCATGAGTAGATTGCATTAAAGTAGTCTTCATGCCCTAAACTGAGAAGTCCTGTGCAGAAGAGAAGGAGAGGAGATAAATCTGACACTTATTGTAAAAGAACACATGCATTTGGCCAAAAAAATAATTGCCTTGATGCCAATAATCACATAGCTCCCAGAAAATAAGAGTATTCTTGCGTAGCTGGCTTGAAAAATTGTGAGAAGTGTGTAGACTGTTTTGGAAATTCCATACAGTTTTGGCTCCTACATGTGGGTTAAATGAAAGAAAACTTACCTCTCCTTCAAAAACCATCTCAAATTCTTCTCTATTTTTTATTTTAGTGTAGAGATATTCTGCCAGCTCCAGGCATTTGTTGATCTGATTTTCAAATCCTACTGTACCCTGTTTTAAGAAGAAAATAAGTATTAATTAAATGTCATTTTTCCTTTTTGATTACAATCATCTTTTCAGATAGGCTTCACTCTTAAATGTTTTCAATCAGACAACATTTAGCAGTATTATTTCTTGTAACTTAAAATTAAAGTGAATCAACACTACAGACGTGGCTAAATGTGGGTTAACCATAATAACTATTTGGTTTTGGTCTCATTTTATGAGAATTTATTGGGATAATAACAAGGTCTTTTGATAGATTATTTTTAGGGTTTTTTTTCAACTTCAAAAAAATATTATGAATATTAATTCTTGACTTCCCAACTCTTACTGAAAGACTAGGAACACAAAATGGAAATTCAGTTGAAAAGGTAAGAGTTCAGAAGTAATTTATTTCTTCTTGACACTTTGCTAGAATCTTGCATTTAAAAATTCAGCAAACAAAAGCTTGATATGTGTTTCCTAAAAGTCAGCTGTCCACCCACTTATCTTCTGTCATATCTGATTTGTTTTGAAAGATCTTAATCTCAGAAAAAGGAGATGTGTGTTGATAATAAATAAAATCAGAAAAAAAGGTTGTGGGTTTTTTTTTAAAGACCGCTTTTGTACACGAATGAAGAAGACAGAAAAGTACTGTCAAACTATTGCATGTTTGAGGTAGGTTCTTTGTACTGAATAAACTGACTGAAGGTAAAGTCACAAGAATACTTCTGGATCTAGGCTGCATATTTCCACTATGAGGACAAGAGTATGATCATTCATGGTGGCTAATACTGAAGGAAAAATTTACATGGCTGCTAATATTTTGTTTTCTTAATATTTTTTGTAATATAATCATTCAATATCTAGAAACAGATTCTGTCCAATATCTCAGAGAACTCAGGTCCAAGAAATCTTAGTCTGTCTCAAGACCTAAGAGAAATCCAAAGTAACTTATTTCTGCAGAAATTTAAATTCCAGATATATAGATCAACCTATCGATGTAATCTATACTATATTTAAAAAATCACACCCACACATAACTAATTTCTGAATTTTAAAAATGATCCATGTCCATTGTTTCCACTGTATGGTTTTTCTTTATTGTGAAGTGTTCTTTAATGGATCAGCTTAGCACGTGAATGTACCAGCATGCCAGTTTGATTGATATTTGGAGAAACATTCAGTCCATTCTTTAATCATGTCTGTAGTCAGCACTTGGTAATTAGAACCATAAACAACATACTTCAAAGTTGCTAGTCATAGTCTGATTCTAATGTGTCATATGCACTTTCAACATACTGAATTATGATACCAAAATCACTTATTTTGGAATGATAACCGAGTCTGAACCGAACTGTACTTAGCCTGGTAATCAAATCCATCCTATTGCTAAAGTAATTGTTACAAGTATTTTGTGTTGAGTGTTGTTTTTTTCTTTTTCTAAAGAACTTTTTAAAATAAGCAATGACAACTTTACAATCTGTGTAAAAGTAATTGTATATCTAATGTTACTTTCTTCCCTTGGTCTTCAATATTGAGGAAAACCATATGAAAACATCTTTAATCATCACAGACCATTTACTATTGCTGTCTAATGCTCACCTAAAGTGAAAACTGTTTGATAAGTGTACATTTCACCATTGGATTTCAGTTTTATAAAATATATATATATATTAGCCTGAGGACAGGTCACCTGACTGAATTCCCATTTGGTCAGCAGAACAACAATAATGAGATGACTGCTGATAAAGAAATAAAACCAATATGTAATGTGTGTTTTCTTGACTAAATGGACCCCCATCTTGTGAACACATGAGCTTGTATGTAAGCCCATGCTTAAATTCAACCATCCAGGCAAACCACAATAGCACCAGGGAATCAACTGTTAGATCACCAGTTGGGCAAAGCTTCTTAAGAAAAAGGCTTGTGTTTCTGAAGTTCCTTATAAAATCTATACATTGAAACATGATGCTCAAAGGACACAAAGTCAACTTTGCTGCTACTACAAGTAATCTGCCATGAAATACATACGGAAGTGTATAGAATCACAACAAAAGACCATTTCTGCGTTCTACCCTCACTGGTTTTACTGCAGGACTCATCTAGTGACTCTACATTTCTTCTGATTTCCAGCTGTATTTACTGGTGGCTAACATTTTACTAAAATTCAGATGGATCATTTCTGACTTAATATTCAGATACCTCTGTGTTTAGAGATGGCAATTACACAAACATTTATGTAAAAAAAAAGTGTTCTATTACACGAGACCTATAAATTAAATAAGTACATCTTTGATTTCTGAGGAAGTTTTATAATTTACCTTTGCCTTCCACATCAACCAGAATTTGAAAATGTCCACATGCCGACCACACTGGATTGCTTTGTCTCCAGTGTCGTAGGATACATCATACTGTTTGTCTTGCTGGAACAGGTAGCCTGCACACATTTGATTGCAGCCTTGAAGTATACCCTGTGATGAAAAACATATACTTCAATGACTTATACAGCATACGTTGCATCTGAAACTGTACGCGTCAGTAACATATTTCAAATATACACAGAAGAATTTTCTTTAATTCATCAAATTATAAAATAATGACCTTGTTTTGTAAACCTAAGCCACAAAAATAATTTCGTACCCTAAGATGGTTCTCTTAGAAGCCCCTGTGTACTCTTATGGTTTTACACACCCACACCTGAAAAAACATTCTCGGATTAAATCAGGTTCTTAGGTTTTTATGCTAAGTTCGTGCACTTCACTTTGTAATGTTATGTTTTTAATACCTACATTTTTGATGTATTACACACTAGAATAAAGCTCTGGTCTTTCAATGCAGCACATGGTTACAGCAAATGAAGAGACAAAAAAGTAATTGAAGGTTTCAACTTTATCTATTATCCAGCTTTATAACACTTAACATTAGTCACAAATATAAGTACAGATTACCTAAACCTAATTTTTTGCTTACAAATGTGTGGTCCACAAACCTATAGAAACCTACAAATTACTGATAAACATTTCTAAAAGAAACACAGAGGAGCAAATTCCTGTCTGTTACACAGAATTCTTATGTGTGTGACATTTCCAAAATGGTTTCATCTTTCTTAGAGTTTATTACTGGTTCTTTGAAGAAGCTCAAAGACACTGGTTTGTATCATAAGTACAAAAACACCTATCAAAGTTACCATATAGAGAATTAAAAATTGCCACAATCCTGCAATTGTTAGCAATTTTTCCTTCCAAAATAAGTTTTGAAATGGATTTTGCACTACCCTCTTAAAAAGTAGGGTGTGATATTTACACTTTTTTAAACTGCTTAGTTATTAAATACAAGGCAGACCTTCTCCCGGACAAGAATGGCAGAACATTGTAACAACACTCCCATCATCTTGTGTGGATTCCAAGTGACTGAGTTGGCTCTGCAAAAAAATTACACATTCAGATATGTCTGGAAGACAGAAACTTAACCTGAAGCAGTCACCTTTGTTTTCTACTTTCAACTGGAAATGTGGCATTTTGACTATGATGATTTCATTAGGGAGACTATTACTGTTTCAGGTGTCTTATTTCCCAGTAATTTTTCATGTGTCAATACTGCAGTGTCAGACTTCTGATTAGTTTATATTATTACTAATGCCAGCTAATTAGTATCAGACTACGTTGATTGGCTGATATAGTAACTTCATCCCCAAAGACTCCACTTCTAGAAATAGCACTAATAAAACTAACAAAATCAGCTTGACATGTTATATCAATACAAGGTACTGACTTCGGGAAGGGGGTGTCAAAGAATTAAGGAAATAATATGAATTCTGGGAGAATACAGTTCTTTAATGAACAGCCACTGGAAAAGCAGAAAGCAAAGGAAAAGACACTCCTCATGCTTATCTGCTTTTCCAGTTAAAGCCACAAGAGACCTTTTCTGTACTAGCTTGTCAAGCCCACGGATGATTAAAAGGCCATAAAGCGTTACACCACAATCCTACGATTCTGTATGTAAAGCTTAAAATTTTTCATGTGAAGAACAGGTGAATGTACAAGATCACCTAATTTACTGGCCAAACAGATGAAATATTCTGTATTTTTAACATATTATCCCAGACAGTTTAATGATGATGCTGTAATAAATGTGGCAATGTTTCACATCCATTGACCTTTTCACTCTTAGTAATTAATTACCAAATATCCTCTTGCTTTACTGTGTGTTCCAGAGGAGGAAAGTGTATAATCATATTTCACAGACCATGCAGGTGTTCTGAGAACGCGACTCAAAGAAAATTTAAAGATATTTCCTCTTCTTCCACACCCTACTCTCAGAGGACACAGATACAACCACAGTTCCTCTGTTTTGTGCAACACAATGACTCCTTCACCCTAGTCTGAGGACCACTAATTCCATAATGATTCCAGGTACAATTCCAATGTATGTCTGTGCTAGGTTAGACCATAGCAGCCTTCAGACAAAAGAACAGAACAGCCTGTACTGTACCTGTGGAACTCACCAGCCCTCTAAAAAACCCTGCTTATGCAGTGCGAAGCAGCAGGTAAATAGCTCAGGCTTGGGAGGCAATTATCTTTTAAAAAACAGCACCAAGAGTTCAGATGGAGTAGTAAAGAAACAGGAATTTATGTCACAGCTAAATTCCTTTTGAGAGCACTAAGTTTAGCACATAACGATGACAATTTTAAGTGCTTTCAGAAGGAGCACTAGGTTTATTTTAACACGGAGGTGTCACAGCCAGCCAGCGCCAGTGCTCACACACACGCACACACGCGTCGTCAGGCAGTCCAAGTGTGACCCGAGTGTCAGCAACAGACCCCAGCTGGGGCCCGTGACACGCAATTGCACAGGATGCGTGGGCTCACTCCAGTGTTTGAAAAAACATCCAGCTGACTAGAAAAGAAATAGTGTCACGCTTCATGTCCTGCTGCTTTCTCTATTTGCTTAAGTTTACAGCCTTAATTAGCACCTCTTGGTTGACCTCAGGTCAAAAGAGGCGAGCCAGGCTGCTGTCACCAAACCTGTGTAGTTTAAGGAAATTATTTTACAATGCTGACCTCCTATTAGACATATTATCATCGTGTGACTGATTTGCAGATTGGTCTGGGCAGAGGTTGGTACGATTCTGCTACCTCAGATTCTGCCACATCACACACTGTGGTAGGAGGGTACCCGTGGTTTTCCCACCAGTCCATCTGTACATTCCTCTTTATCTTGTACTTATTCTTCACATACTGTGTGAGATGCCCACCCCTAGGAAACTTTATTTTCCCTAAGAAAAATCACTGCCCACTGTTCTCATTTTACACACGTACACAGCACCCGCTTTCAGCGCAGTTGGCTCAAGGAAGCAGTTTGGTGCTAATTTGAGAGCACATGGGTGGAGCTTGTTTCAAATCTTTTTTGCTTCCCTGGAGGCTGATATCTGCAGTGATGGGAAAGATCACGTGTTTCTGGTTCTTCATTGTTTTTCTGATTTTTATTCAGACAGGCAGGCTTTTACAACAGAGCGTTTTCAGAGGAAATTTAGAAAAAAACACACCCATGGGGTTATAAAACCAGCATCTTCTACAGACTTGTCTTTGTTGGATATGGGAACGTCTGTGCCGAAGACTACACATGGGGCCCCTGAGTCTGAATTGGAAGGGCTGGGGGCACGATCATGCTTTCATTTGGCTATCACTTCCAACATAAATGCTTCACCTTTTTAAATTTGATTCAGTTACTTGTTCAATAAAGGCTGTCTTTTGGTTTCAGTGGGTATCTTGGTAACCCAGGTTATGTGCTTGAGGGTACGCATATACTCTTTTCTGCTGACTGCACTGTAGCCTCTACGAGGGCTTCCTGCTTGTTTCATATGATCCCTCCATGGCATAAACTCATAAGCTCCTTTACCCTGAGACATGCTGAGTATCTGTGACTCTTTCTGGCGTCCCTGTAAGTTCCCTCTATCTGGCTCTGTAGAACTGTACCAGCTTTTTGCTATAATAGCCCTTTCCAGTCTAACAGATACTCAAATTTGCCCTAAAAATTGCTGTTAATTCAATATCTACCATGTGTTGCTCTCTTTGTTGTATATAGAGACACACACATACTCACACACAAAAGTATGTAAGTAATACAAAGCGAGCATGTATATATAAATTTCCATTTATGTGAATACTCATTTTCAGGCAGAACATATGCTCTTTATTTTCTGGAAATATCTGTGAACATCTTTCAGGAGAGAATTTCTACAAATTCCCACCATGTCATGGCTTCCCATCACAGACATTCATGCTCGAACACCTTCTCTGGATTCCTCATTTCACACTGCTATTCTCAAATCCTATGTTTCAGAGATTGCCTAGCTCACACAGTTTATTTTTTCCTCAAATCCTCCTTTACCCATTCCCAGACTTACGATCCCTTCAAAGCTATGCATAGAACAATCTCCCTTCCTTTTTGCCAAGCAATATCCTTGTCCTCCTTCAAATCTGCTGAAAACTTACCTTTCACTCAGCTGTATCCCACTGTGTTCTTCTGTAGTATTGTTTCAGTCTTCCTAGGGTGAACCTTTCCTACCTAGCTTGCTTTTGTTTAATTTAGTGTTTAAGCTCCTTAATGCAGCAAATTGGTCTTTTCATGAGTTTGAGAAGCATCATGTACCTTATGAAAGCACTTGAATAGTAATATTACAAATAAGAACTGCATAGTACCTTTCTATTCCATTCAATTTGTGACGATGCTTTCGGGACATTAGGAGTCCACCGCCCCAGGCAGCCTGAAAGAGACAGAAAAAAGGGGAAGACTTGTTGTTTTGGAAAAGCCTAATATATTTTAATTTATCTGGGATCTAGTAATAAATATTTTAATTCAAGACAAAACACATGTAAACAAGAATCCTCTTTTGCCTGAGTAATAGCACTTCCTTTAGTTACTTACATCTACATGGAGCCAGAGGTTGTATTTTTCGCATATATCTGCAATCTCCTGTATTGGATCAAAGGCTCCATATACTGTTGTGCCCGCAGTTGCATTTACAAAAAGAGGAACATATCCCTACAACAAAAATACAAATATTAAATACAATATCTAACCTCTTTCAGAAAAAAATAATATGAAAATCATTTAAAAAATGTTGCTATGCCATTTTCCAGCCTAGTTTTTTTTCCTTCCATATGAAATGTACATATAAGCAACAGCAGAGACTAACAAACTGCATACATGGTAGGAACAAACTCTGGTTTTATTGTACTGTAACTTCACAAAATTTACTAGTCAGACCGTAAAGAATATTATTCTGTCTAATCTCTTTCAGTGAGGAGATTCAAATGTTCTAGTAGAAGACTAACAATAGTAAGTTAAAGTGGAGACTTCTACAGCAGCCTAAAGGAAAACTAATTAAGCCTGTTTTGTAAGTTGTGATTTGAAGGCTTAAAGTTGTTCCTTTATTCTTTATCTACTAATAAGGAGAACAAAGCAGAACAAAGTAATCCAAAACAAAAGCAATAAACGTGGGACTGTAGGATCAAAATGAGACAATTTTGAATTAGATGAAACAAATGTGAATTGAAGTTTCATAAAGTGCTGAAATGTAATGAAGTTAAAAAAATATAATAATCTTGAGTGTTCTTAGGCAGTTTTATACAAAATTCATGGGTTTTCATTGCATTGCTATATCGATGAATGCCTGAAAAAAAAATAAACTTATTGGGTATATATACTATCCCTGCAGCCTTGAAGTCTATGGGAATTTTTAAGATTAAACTTCGACAGAATTTTGATGGGTTTGGCTCAGCTTTATAGTTCAGATAAAAGTAGTTTTAGTCTCACATTTTTGTACTGTGTTCCATATATTCCAGAATTATTTTTAAAATTCATAAAATACAGATATGGTTCAAGAGTTAAAAATATTTGGTTTTAAACAGTAAATGGAAAATTTAGTAAGATATATAAATAATCCCCTAAACAATATGCAAATGTATAATTATGCAGCTGAAAATATTATTATACTATTTATAACATTATAATGTTTTCTGTTAATGTTAACCCTCAGCCTTCAAGGGAAGAGGTAGTTTACTAAGCACTAATTCTTATAAACACAAACCTTTTGTTTTGCTTCCAAAATTTTTGCCTCCAAATCAGCTGGTATTATTTTGCCTCTGTAATTATTGTAGAAACAGAAAGACAAAGAAAATTAAAGAGTGTATACGGAAATACTAGCTACAATTGAAACTATTCAATAGTTTTTCCCTCAACAGGCCATTAGCAACTTGACACACTGTACTGCACCAGCCCTTAAGCACAATACAACAAATTAACAGATGAACACATTTAATATATCAAAAACTTAGCATCCATCCTACCTTTCATTGCATTTTATCAAAATCACATTGTCTGTTCCAAATCCAAGTGCAGCTCCAGCTTTCTTTATTGAGTAGTGACTCTACAGAAAAACATACGTACATTTAATGGAGTGGTTGTTCAGTGATGAAACACCTTCACAATATACATCAATAAATTAAGAATTAGCAGCATATTAAGCTCACATGTTCCGAGGTAAAGAGAACCAGTTTAGGGACTGCAGCCATGCCTTTGGTTTTGACTTCAGGGAAATACTTGTAGCGTGCAGCCATTATACTATACATGTTGGAGATAGCTCCTCCTGTGAATGAATAAATGAATGAATAATAAAATAAGGATAATGAGAAAAAAATGCATATTAGGCCAAAGACATACAAGTTTCATTTGCATTATGCACAGAAAGTGGCAGTGAACTATGAAAAGAAAATCTCTGGAATGCATGGTCATCTGTCTAAACAGCATAGGGACAGACTATCTAGAAATCACACCAATAGGCAGAATTTCCTATCCATCACCTCTTTCAATTGCTAACCCATCATAACACATGCCTGAAAAAGTTCAGCTTTAAAGCTTTCATTGTGCTGCTTTTGCATTAGAACTTTTTTCAGCAAGAAAACCAGGAATTTATCAAACTGTCTGAAGCTGAAGAAATGCTGTGTGCTGGATGGATTTTTCCCACCTCATTGTAGATGTAGTAGTAGATGCCTAAAAGGCAGATGAAATACTTATTTTAGGCTTCCTTATAGTCAATTAGGGGAAAGAGACACTTTGCAGGCTATGATTCAGCTGATCTATTTTGATGCTTACTCTTCAAGACTGTGAATTGAGGGAAAGCACCTATTTCTCTTGGTTTACTGCCAAAAAGAGCCCAAGGCAGTTAGCTCAGTTCTATGATGTAGAACTCAGGATTTAGTTATTCAGATCTCATCTACAACGTCTAGGATAACTAGTATTTCTCCATCAACCAAAACATTGAGAAAGATCTGTATCTATGGTTTCTTTTAGCAGATGGGACTGGAGACCAGGCAAGTGTGCATTCCTGGATTTTATGCAGGCTCTTTCAAAAGGAGGTGGAGTTATCCTTCATCCTCTGAAACAGCATAGTTCCTCCTCCACCCCAAACCCAGAAAACTGGAGTTCTGCTGGATGCCCATGTTGTCCACACACAAGCTTAGGAATTCCATGTGGTTTACCAGCCTTTTCTGCCACTGCAGACTGCCTCTGTATGACCTTCATGGGAATACATCTTGTCTTGGTCCTTAGAATCATACTTGTGAATCCAGTCAGATTGTGTCCCAAAGGGCGACAAGGAGTCACAGTATTTTCTGACTGTGAACCCAAATCCCCAGTGATAATGAAAGAAGTCAGTATATGACTCCCAAGAACTATTGGTCAATGGGAGTTGTGGTTGCTCAGAACCTCCATAAATGAAGTGTAAAAAAAGTGTGCCTAGCAATGTACCAGACCTTGCTGCCAAGTCTCAAATTGTTGGTCTGCCATGACCCGTAGACATACTCAAAGAGAGCTTTTTTCCCCAAATTTTTTGGTGGGATGCTTGAACAAAATGTGTTCTTCAGGTGGAAAATTTCTACTTCTAAATACTTGATGCATTATTTTGTGTGGCAGATATTGTGTGCATTCAGACACAGCTTATGTTTGGTTTAGCTTTTGAAGTTTTAGTCAAACCACCAAAACGGATAGGAAAAACTTACCAGGTGAAAATATTCCATCACCATCTTTATTTGACCATCCAATAATCTCTCTCATCTTTCGAAGTGTTATCTGTTCCATGAGGACAAAAACAGGGGCAATTTCATAGGTAAACCTGCATGGATAATGCAAACAAAACCAAACAAAAAAAAATTAAATAGACATTCTTAAAAATCACAATAAATTGCCAGTCTATGATCATTTGTGAAAACGCTTAAGATTCCTAGAAGTTTTCCTATAACTTGAAGTTCTGATATTGTAACCTTTACCCAAGCAAAAATCCTCAGGAAGACATAACTGGAAATTCAGGTCAATAAAAAAATGCAGTAGTTGCTGTATAATCAACATAGACCTAATAGTCATCACCATAGTGCTGCTGACTGCTGCATGAAATTGTATGATAAAACCTTTGTTACCTTAAGTACTAATTTCACACTTGTGGAAAAACATAGTGCCAAATCCTTATGAAAACAGGGAACTTCATTGAGCTAAACGCAACCGTAATTAGAAGTATTGAGCTAGGCCTTCGAAGTCTAAATACAATTAATTATGTGGATTTATTCTGTTGATGATCCCCAAGGACAACTTATTTCTACAATACCACGCGATCAATAACTGTCAAGAGTAATTATAAATGATGATTTTCTAATTACCAATTACAGCAAACAAGTCAGCAGTCAACTATTTTATCCTCTTAATGAGAGCAAAAAACACTGCATAGTCTGAAATGCCCTGATGTCATAGGCAGATATGTAGATGGAAAGTAGCAGCCATACAACCATTTCTGGTGATCAAGGTACATGGATAAATTGCTACTGCTGTAAACAAACTGCTTGCTGTGTATGCCAAAAGAAAAAAAAAAGTCAAAAAGAGGGGAAAAAAGAAAGAAGAAGGAAACCAAACTCAACATGGGGTTTCCAAGGGAATCTACAAGAACATGACACCCTGACTGATGTCTTCCACTTGAATAATTTTGCCAAAAGGTGTGTGTTGTCTCTCTAACACCAAAATGACATTGTGAGAATAGGTGCAACAAACTTTAGAGAGACATGTGGCACAAAGAGACACCTGTGAAACGTGTCTGAAAAGCTTGTCCTTTATTTACAACTACACTGATTTGTTAAGATTTTTTTTTACAACCCTTATGTGTTCTCAGTCCAAGTAAGAAACATCACCACTGCTTTTAAAGTATCTCTTTAAGACTAAATAGCATTTGTAATATGTTTAATTGTTGTAATTAATGTTTTCAGAAGACAAAATACTGCTTATTTTGCTTTTATTATCATTAGAACTGTCAGAGACAGACTTGATCTGAAGTTTGGGTGCTGCCAATGTCTATGGAGTTGGTGTCTGCTAACAGTGTGTGTGTGTGAGCTCATGCATGTGAGTGCGTGTCTTGTTTTTAAGCTCTGCAAGTCTAGGATATATTCCAATCTTCATTTAGGCAGAATGACCAACTAAATTCAACAGGAACTCAGCAGCTACAACATTCACAGGTATTTCTATGAGTTAACTAGAATAGATATGAGTCTTAGCTCTTTACTAACATAATAAATGAGAAGTTGCTTTGGTAGTGGCCAGTCCTGGCTGAATTCTGCTCCCACCTTGAAGCCAAGTTATTTTATCAGGCCAAATAATTCTAACTACTCATTCTCCTGTTTGCCAGTATGTAAAAACCATTCTGAGAATAAACATTAAGCATTCCAAGGTTTTTTCTGTTACATTTTCATAAGCATAAACTCATAATACTGCAAATACCAATAATTATTTTGTTTCAGGTAACACTCGGTGTAAAGAGAATTTCCAGATAGGATTGATTTCAGATGGCTGCTGTATGGTAAATGAATGCCCTGTACTACAGATCCCTAGAGCTGGCTGAGTAACAGCAACTTCTGAAATTTCTACCCTGAAAGTCTCATGATCAGTGATTAAGCCAGGAATAGCACATTGATACATTACTTACAAGTCAACGTGGAAAGCTTATCATGTTTAATTTAATTTATCGCCTTCACAGTGACATTTCAGTAATATATCCTAATGACAATTTAAAATTTTAAGAAAGTACATATGTTTTGATTACACAAAACTCATTTGTGAAAGAAAACACATTTGGTTAATTGTTCATAAATATTTTACATATTGTTTACAGGTAGAAAAGAAAAAATGGCAAATGGAAAACCATTCCTTGTTACTGTTGCTTGTGTGTTACGTGTTTGCGTAGCTAAAATAGGTTAGAATAGTTTCTAGGTAAAGGTCAGAACCTGCTCTTCTGCTGAAAACAAACAGTATGCTCCCCAGAGCTCCCATGGATGATTTGACATTTTGTAATAATCTCTGTCAGTTCTTTGAATCGTATTTTGCAAACATCTTGCTTTAACCTTACTTGCAACTGCTGTGTTATTTCAAAGCACATCATGTTAACCCTGGTTTGCTGAAATAAGAGAACATTTTGCAAATAGATACCCAATTTTCATGCTTATAGAGAAGTATTTTTGAGATATGTTATTGTTTAAAGTATAAATGGATCAGAAACTGGCTGTACAGAATGAGATAATAAGGTAACTTTTAAAAACAAAGGCAGAAGCAACCACATTTTATAAAAGTCAGTCTTTCAAAACTAAATAAGTGCTATGTTCATAATAATGATGGTAATATTTCATAACACTGTTGCAATCTGACACAGAGATGAATTCTATTATGTCCTATAATATTTGTTTAATTTCACTGATTACAAAAGGATAACTAAGCTAGGATAACTAAGTTAGTCAAAGGAAAAGAGGTAAAAAGCAAAACTCTGAAGTATATTTTTGTCACAGAAGAATAATATTTAAGTAAAGTTTTCTTTTAGAAATGTAATCACAGTTCACTTTTAATTGTGGTGTGAAAAGAAAAAAGCATCCTTTAAGGCACTTTGCAGTACTCGTGTTACAACTGATATATAGGTTGCTGGGTTTTCTTCTCAATCAGTTTAAATCTGGATGTCTTATACCAGTTTTTAGCAAACACAGAGCTAATTGAGAAGACAATTATTACAAAGAGCAAGCTGGTTTTGGCTGGAGCATATTATGTATCTTTCTTTATTACTAAGATCAAAAAAACAGGCACAATTCATAATCTACATAGAGCTGCTCATAATCAGCTGCACCTAATGAACCATTTACTCGTGGATAGGCCACTGAAAACACGGTTAATTTTCCAATCTGCAGATACATTTCCTGTGTTCTGCCAATTAGCAACACACTAGCCAAAATAGAGGTAGTTTTAGAGTCAAAACACTAAATACAGGACTAAGACAGAAGGCAGTCTATTACATGCTGAGCATTTGGACTCCCATCACATTTTTAAGCGTATGCATATCAATATATGAATAAAATAAACACGGGGTGGGGTTGTTTGTTGTTTTTTTTTCCCCATGATTACACTCTTCATTCAGAAATTCAACATGACCCCTTACATTTATATCTAGCTTTCATTAACTTTGAGGACAAGAAAAATTAGGACAAGTTTCCTCATTGGCATGTTATAGATGTAAAATTTTACCTTTTTAATACTTCCATTTATTTATTTACACGCTACTTTAATAAACCTTAGACCAAGTAATTCCTTCAATATCATCAAACTACTTTTCAACATTACATTTTTAAGCCACCCAGAAGCCTTCTCTTTACCAGCACATGAACAGGAGAAGATGTTGCCCCAACCATGGTACCTCTGAAGTCAAAAGGAGAAAATACAATGAAGTTTTACATATTTGTATTCTGGTGTTAACAGCTGCAGAATTACTCAGTCTGGAGAAAAAAGTTTAAAAAAATAGGGAAAGGAAAAAGAAGACTAGCCTAAGAGAAGAAAAAATAATTTTATGTTATTATATTAGAATCAGCATGTTTCACTCACCACGTGCTCTGGGATACTTGCATTTACATTGATTAGAAATGTAAAACTGCACAACTGTACTCACTGTATTACTGCCATACTAAGAAAAATATGGGGCGCTTTTATTGAAGACGCAGCAATTGCCACTTTAAGAAGAAAACGATCCCCTGCGAGCACCTGCCGCAGAGGCGGAGGGCAGGCGGCTGCTTACATGTTTGTATTAGCGGTTGATGTCAGCCACTCCCCAGCCAAGCCGATGATGTCCAGTCCTGTGGAGAGCTGGTTGAAAAAGCGAGGATGTCCTGGGAAGAGAATTGAGAGCAACTCAGAGCATCTCCACCAACATCTCTCAGGTTTCAATTTTAACACCACCCCCACACACCCCCCCTTTTTTTTTTTTTGCACCGTGACACACTCGACTCACGTTTTCAAAGCAAGTCGTGTTTAGGGGGGGATGGTTAAGCAACGCTCGTGGTTGTCTTATTGCAATCTGGAAAACACTCCTTGGAGAGAGCTCCTGGATGCAGCCATTAGCGTTTAAATTTAAAAAAAGAGAGACCCTCAGAGCCTGTAAAACACCCCCGGAGCCTCTCCATAGGCTCCCCCCGGCCCAACCTCTGCGGTGCTGGGCGCTCGGCGGGGGGTGTGCGGAGCTGGCAGTGACAACCCGCAGGTGCCGAGTCTCTTTGCATCTGAACGAGGAACGCGCGGGGGGCTCCGCCGCTCGCAGCGAGAGGAGCGCGCCGGTCGCTGCGCGGGCAGCATCCCCCTGCGGGGAGACCCCAGGGCCACGGGCTTTCCCCGCACACGGTGCAATAAACTAGGATTCTCCTCATAAACAAAGTCTGTGCTACCAAACCCAAGTCAACCGTGTTCCTGTTTTCCAGCCAAAGCTGCTGTAACGCCTTTTGCAAGCCCTAAGCCCGGCTGTCGAGGGTCCGCTTTTCCAGAGTGAAGAAATGGAAATTCCTAACAAACGACGACGCGCTGGGGGAGGGCGGGATGGTGTCACGATTTAGCTCTTCTCTCCGCCGTCTTGGGAAAGGACACGCGGACCAGACCCTGGGGACAGCCCAGCCCGAGGGGACCCTGTCACGTCGCATCTGGCTCCGCGCCGGCAACATCGGCATCTTTTGACGTGAAGAAATAAATGCGATTCTGCTCCGAGCGGTGTCGGCGCGGACCTCGGGGAGCCTGCCGGGGCTGCCAGGTCTCGTCAAGTCCTGAAGAGGAGGCAGCCCCGGCGAAGGGGGGGGGACACGGAGGAAAAGAGCCAAGCGGCTCAGGGCTGGAGCTCAGAAACACCACGACGGCTTAGCCACTTGCTTTGCAACGTGTCGCTTCTCTCTTTTGCCGTGACGCAGCTCGGGAAGGTGTTTTAAGAGGCGTTTCCCTGCCCTCCCAAAGCTGTAGGCGAGCCTGCGGGCTCCCGAGGCTGGTTCAGCCCCGCTGCCTCCAGAGGCAGCTCCGTCGGGAGAGAGAAGCGAGCCCCTGGGGACCAGCAAGTCAGGGGCGTCCTGGGTCGTCAGGCGGCTCGAGCAGCTCCTTCTTAGAGCTGCCCCTGGTACCGCTTTGAGGAGAGCTCGAGTCTGGTGGGATATCTGCATCTCGGCTCCCGAGAGGGATCCTGCCGGTCCCACAAAAGCCTCAGGGGCTTTAGGAGTGAGAGAAAGAGCTTGTTTGAGATCCCGAGCACACACACCGCAGGGACTCAGGCTTCGCTGTTCAACAGCCCCCGGGGTTGGGAGCGAAATACGCTCCCCTTCGATGAAGCGCACCAAAAAAAAAAAAAAAAAAAAAAAAATCAGAGCATGCCCTTTACTCTTGTGAACAAATCAAACCACCGTGTCACCGGGAGAAGACGGGAAGGCAGCCGTCACGTTTCTCGTCAAGATTTTGTTCCTCGAGGGCACCGCGCTGGGTTTTCGCAGCTGCGAAACGACAGAGGAGAAAGCAGCGCCAGGTCCCTCGGGAGCCACCGCTCGCCGCTGCCTCGCCGAGCCCTGAGCCGCTGCAGAAAGACCGGGGAGGGGAGACAGGGACCCCGCTCCGTTATAGTTCCTGACCTGCTTGGCTACCTACAGCAGTCGGGACTTGTTGCCAGCCGAGGTTTCTGATGGTACGGAGGTAAAACGACTCGGGACAGACAGCCCGGGAGAGCAATTTGCTCCAGAGCCCGGCTGCATCTCCCCCAGTAACACAGGTGATTGTAAACCGGTATTTCTATCTGATTCAGAAGGGCGGGCGGGGCTCGTGGGTAATGAGCTGAAATTCACAGGGTTCCTTTATTGGCGATTCCTAGGATTTCAGTCTCTTTTTCATTAAACGTCTGGTGAACATAAAGAAGAAAAACTGCAAATTCAGTGCCATTTATGCCCTCATTTACCTAATGATATTGCTCCCCGGAGATACAGACAGCTCGCATTTCATCAAGTGAAAGAGATTACGTCTTAAAAACTTGTTTCTGGGCACCGCGAACAGCACCGAGACCTGCCCGCCGGGGTCAGAAGGACCATCAGTAACTTCAGCTGCTGAGCGGAGACATTTCCAGCGCCCGCAAACAGCCCTGGAGCCGAGCCTCAAGGGGACGAGGGCGTGGAGAGGGTGTGGGTTTAATCTCCGTGGGCTCCATCCCCCTCCCCTCGCCGCGGGTCAGAGAAAAGCCCCAGGAGGTCGCTCTCCAGAGCGGTGTGCGGGAACCTACCTGTCCTCACTCCGTATTTCAGCGTGTCCCGGCAGTCCACCAGGATCTGCTCCAGGGACTCGGGGTTGTCCGAGAGCTCTAGGTTGAAGCCCTCCATGCCCTCCAGGAGCTGGTGCGGGTGGTGGAAGTCCAGCACTTTGGTGGATCTGTCAAACGTCTTCTTCACGTAGTTGAGGAGGATGTCCACGACCTCCAGCAGAAACTGCACGGTCTGTTCCTCGCCGTTCTTGGAGGGCAGCAGATCTGCGGGGCGAACCAGCTGTCAGTTCCTCGGGAGCGGGACGCGGAGACCAACCAGCCTCGGCAGCTTTCCCAGGATCTGGAAGCCACAGCTTCCCTGCCACCCCGCTCCCTCCCCGGCGACAGAAGCCCCTCTCTGCCTCGGGACTCCCCTCTCCCCTCGCCCCGTCTCCCACGGGAACAACGGGGGCGCCTCCCGGGGCCGAGAGCTCCCCGACCCCTCCGAGGGACCCCGTACCCTTCCCACACCTCCTCGTCGGTGGCCCCGTGCCAGCAACCACATACGATTTGGTTGCTACTTTGCTGAGGTGGAAATTAAATCTAAAATCCCTCTCCTGCCGAGGCTGGCTCCGGAGTGACTCCAGAGGAACCGCTGGAGCCCAGCTGCTCAGGATCAACCCAAAGAGCGCAAAATTGCCTTTAGGGGAACTTGGACGCATCGCCAGTGCGTCTCTCAGCAAACGCACATACAGAGCAAGGTTTCTTTCAAGAACAGCTGAGCGAAAGCAGAGTGTGAACGCGGCTGCGCTCGCAGGGGAGGCGAGGGCAGGCAGGTAAGGAACGTGCCCGAACCGGAGCGAGCAGAAGCTGTGAAGATCGTTTACCTCTGGCATACAGATTGGAGAAATCTGTCTCGGTGCGCCGGAACCTGGATTCCTTCTCGCTGTTCTCGCACGCCAGAAGGGTCTTGGAGGACTGTCTTTCCTTCAGGGAGCTGACGATCCGGCCTTTGTCCTCCAGGCTGTTGGTCCTTTGCAGGAATCCTACATCGTTATTGCAAGGTGCACAGGTCAGAGTTTTCTCGCTTCTCAACATGTTTAGAAATAGGTAAAGCGGCTCTCTAGACAACAGTTCAAAGCGATGTTGGCTCTGGATCTGACTAATGAGGCCAGGGATAAGAGTATTTATGGGGATTATTTGCCTCCAGGAGAGAGAGCTCAAAATGCCATCAACTGCAAAAACCCAGCCATGCAAAAAACAAATTCTCGTCATTTAGTGCAGTGGTAAATTCTTATTAAGTCGATCAGACAGATTCCACTTCAGTAATCAGCCACTGGAAGAGAGTGCAGGATGAGTCAATGCTATTTCAGCCTGCAGGCGAAGTTTATGGACCTAGCAGACAGGGGCAATGATGTATGATTAAAATCAGGGCCACTTTCAGCTCTCCTCGTGGTGCTCTCACGCACGAAAGGCATGAGAACAAGCAGACATCCTGGCGCAGCCGTCCTGAGCGCACCAGACCTTCTAAGGACACCGGCGGCACCCATCAACCCACCCTCCTGCCATCGGTACCTGCCAGCACGTGTCCGGGAGACGAGGATTTTTCCACCTGAAAAGATGCTCCGATCCTAAAGCTAATGACCCCGGACCGTCGAGGAGCTCCTGCTCCCACCAGAGACGCGGCCCTGGCGCCCGGGACCTGATCCCAGCTGCCCTTGTTACCCGAGAACGGCGACAGGGGATCCCTCGCCCCGAGAACCACGCCCGTGGGGGCCACTCGGGGCGCGTGGCGAGTGTCAAGACCCGTCAACTTGAACCAGGCAGGGAGAACGGTTAATTTTCGGGATTTGATCCACTAAATCCGCGCCCGCTAAAACACGCGTAGCGTTGGGCTTCTTGTTACTGACGAGGGCGAGGGATTCTGACCTTCCAGGCTGCAGCGAACGTGCCCGTATGAAAAATACCCCCGTAACGATTCAAACCGCAGCCTGTCGCCGCTGGGGCTGCCCGCCAGCTGGGAGGAATTTGCAGGGAGGGAACCCAGCGCCGTGACTTCACTCACCCCAGTCCCCCGACGCCCTCCGCTTTCTAGCCGTGCGGCGCCGCGGGCCTGCGGGCTCCGGGGCCGCATCTCCGTGCGGAGAGAAGGGAACGGCGGCAGGAACGGCTCCCGGGCCGGTACCGGAGCCTCAAACGCTGCTGCCGGCTCGACCGTCCGTAAGCTACCGAAAACGTAGCCCCGGGCAGGCAGCCCCTTCTGCATCAGTTGGGCTTCCAAAAGAGCCTCCGAGAGGGTTGTTGGCAGAAAGGTTTGTCTGGCCCATCCTTTCAGTGAATACGTTTTGCCTTTTAATACTGATCTACCCATTACTTTCTGTGATGCTTTTAGCAATGAGTTATACAAGGGGAACCCCCAACTATTTAAAGGAATTTCTCTTCTTGCATAAGTTGAGAGCAGCAGTCCAGGATAGACGAAGTTTTAAAATTGTTTTTGTCTTTTTCTTAAAGTTTTGTTAGTGCTGCCTTTACCGGCGCTGGCAGCGATCCCTGCTGCTCCCGCCTGCTCGGGGGTGGAGCGGCTGATACCGAACCAGGTCCCGTCTAGACTGAATTCCGGAGTAATCCTCTTTCAGCAGGTCCCGTGGCTTCATTTTGCTTTGTTTTTGCCACGACTTTCTTCCAGGCTCCGGGTGGCGACGCTCAGCGGGACGCGTTACCTCGAGAAGAGGCGCCCCGCGAGAACCACCGCGCTCTGCTGGGCGTGCGGCCGTGGCCCTCGGGGGCTCCGCTGGGAAACGAGGGGGCAGAGCTCCAGTCTTCGGCAAGGGCTGCGGGCGCCTCCGGGTCTGTTCGGCTGGTCCCGGTCTCCGAGGGGCCGGGGGGCGGCGGTGCGGCTCGCCGGGGCTCGGCCCTTGCCCGCACGGCCCCGCGGCGGCTCCTGGCCCTTCGACGGCTCCTGGAGGCGGCGAGGAACGGCCCCGCTGAGCGGCTCGAGGGCAGATAAGAGAAGCCTGAAGGGAGGAGCTCGCTGCCTCCCGCCGTCGGCTCGTTCGGCTGCGGACACCGTGCGGAATTCCGGGGGCCGGGAGAATGCGGGGGAGCCCCGCGGGGCAGAGGCGGCCCCTGCCGCGGGGCTGCCGGGCGCTCTCGTTCCCCCCGGAGGGTGGGAGGCGCTCCCCGCCGCCGCCCCGCGTCCCGGGGAGCCCCGAGGTCTCCTTCCACGCCCCGAGGGAAGCGCGGGGCTGTACCGAACCTTCCCTCTGCGCCGCGAGCAGAGGGTGAGGCCGTTGTAGAGGAGACCCGGCAAGTTGCGGCGTATCAAACAGCGTCCGCGCTGCTCCCCCCGCAGCCCCTGCCCTCGGGGGCTCCGCTGACAGGTACCGTCACCCACGCCCTTTTTAAAGAGACCGAGCTGTTAAAAGCCGAGGGAGACCAGGCCGGAGAGGGAGTCCCTCGGTCCCCAGCGTGACCACAACTCCGGAGCGATTTCACAGCAGGTGTGGGACCCCCGCGGGATCCTCAGCTGGCGGGGACCGAGCGGCTGCAGGCGCACCTGAGCAATTCTGCTACATCGAGTATTCCCGCTGATGTCAAGCGAGCGTTAGCAGGATCGGTCCCAGCAGCGGTAACGATTGCCAAGGTGGTGGTGGAAGGTGCAGCGTGAAACTCCAGACACAGGGAGAAATCTACCCTCCATCTGCCCCCAGGTTGCCCGACAGGAGGTGACAGCGCAGGGCTCTTCATGAGACGATTTTCAACCAAAAAGGGAAGGAGCTAATCCTTAAATCGGTCAGTAGTTTCAGAAGAAATGACATGCATCTTGGGTAGGAAATTACTGAAAATGTCAAACACATGATATACAACATGCGTGGAAGAACCGGCTCGTTGTTCAAGACCTGCCTTTTCTTGGAGCTCAACCCTTATTTAAAGTTTGCATTCAAAGCGAATCGATTTCTGTGTGATACACGCAGGAAGAACAGTTCCGAGACACCTGGTTTACTAAAGCTTTGTGACTGCACAATATTTAGCGTCCAGAATGATGCCTCGTGAAAGGCAAGGGCGAGGGGATATCGTCTGTAATAGTCAAACCTCAGCTTGTTTAGCATGTTTAATTAGGATTCTTGGCAACCTTAGTGTCTCACTCTATATCTTTACCAAAGGCAACCTGCCCTCTGGCTCTGGGAAGGTGTTACGTTCAGGTGGGAGGGCTCGTACGAGCAAGAACAGTGGTCGGGATTGACTCAGAGCATTCCAAACCACCGTCAACATTCAGGATACATTTTTAATGTAAACCAGAAAAGACCCAGACGAGGGAGACCGAGCACTAAACTCGAGCCAAAACACAACAGCCCTGCTTGCTTTGAATTCCCTTCACAAAGCCCCTACTGCGCTCTCTTTCGCCTTTCTCACATCCAAAATGGTGGGATATGTCATTTTCAGTGTATTTCTTCTCATTGAGAGAGGCTGCCATGTCCCTCTGTAACCCCGGTAGTCTAGCAACACGGAGCAAGCCTAACGGTGCGTTACTTTATCAGTTCTGCTTGCAGGGCTAAATTAAAATGATGATGAAAAAGCCCATCTCTCCAGCCACCGAAGGGACTGGTAGGGGAACGGTCCATTAAACCCAGATCAGGAGCTATTTATAGAACTAAGCGACTACTCGTTAATGTCGCCTGCGGGTACCAATGAAACCTCTGATCGACACAGGGCTAAACATTCGCACCCTGATCCTTTTCCAGGCCAGACTTCCACGTAACAAAACGTTTAGGGAACGAGCTTCGATTTGCGCAAGTAGGGCAAGAGGCTTAAATATATCTTCGCTTCGAAAAAAGGCCCGTTTCTCCCACGAAATCATTTCCCATCCTCCCAAAGAGAGGTAGCTGGCGGCAATAGGAAATAATTTCTATTCATAAGGGGCGCTGGCTAAGCTGAACGATTGACCTCATCAGAAAATGAAGATTTGACTCTTCATCTCCGAAAGCGAAGGCGCTACTGAGAAATCCGGAGAAGGGAGGACGGCTCGTTATCTGCAAATGAATCTCTTGCTATAAGGCTGCGATCTGATTGTGCGTTTGTTTCCCTTCCTGCATTTCACGTGCCTGCGCTCTGACTGGCTGCCGGCGCTATCTCAGCGGCGCAGCGAGCTGACGAATCGCTCTTTAATAAGGCTCTCGTTAATCTCTTTCCCCCAGGAGATCTGTATTTTCTAGTCAGATAAGGTTGAAAAATTTCAGACGGCGAGAGGCGGCCAAGCCGCCCCCTCGGGGCTGGTTCCCCGAAGCCAGGGGCCACCTGCACCCCGATTTGTCGCAGGGGGTGGGGGGGTGTGGGGGGTGTGTGCGGGAGGACTCACCGCAAATCTTCAGCCCGATCTTCCTGGTGCACCCGTGAGCCACCCCGCACCACGAGTCGTAAGCTGGAAGAGAAGAAGGCAGATTCAGAAGAGAAGGCTGCCCGCACCCTCCCCCCCCCCCCCCCCCCCACCTCCCGGGGCCCCCAACGTCTTAATAATTGACCTGGCGGGGCCCCAAGGGAAGAGGCAGCTTAAAATAAAGAGGCGTGAAATGGGGTCACGTAGGAGCTCGGGAATTAAATGGGTGAAAAGTAGGATTTGACCCGACTGGCTGCGGCCGCTCAGGAGCCCCCGACCGTGTCCCCTGGAGGGGACACGGCCGGGGGCTCCTGAGCGGCCGCCCCGACGTGGGAGGAGGGGGGGGGGGGGGACGGTCTCCTGCCCAGCTCCCGTGACCCCGGGGCTGAGGTGGAGGGGGCACAGCCGAGCCTCTCCGGCCCCTCGCCAGTCTCCGAGGGGACAAGGCAGCGGGGGAGCTGTCACTTGGGAGAAGAGGCCAGCTCCCTCCTCTCCACAACCTCCTTTCAGGTAGTTGTAGAGAGCAATGATGTGACACTTCAGCCGAACCCGTCGCCCTCGCCTGGAACAAGACCCGGGGCTGCCGTTCGCCCCCTCCCCCGTTCCTTCCAGTTGCAGAATAATGACAATAATGACCTCGATGCTCGTGCCTCGTCGCCCTTTCAGGGTAAAAGCTATTCCTCGCCTCGCTGTGCCTGACAACCTTGCATTTCTTATTGTTGCCCGCTCTTTGTCTCTAATGCTTTATAGCATCGAGTCTCTTTCTTATTTATTTTCGGTAGGCGACGGTCTGAATTGCCTGGCAGGGCCATAAACTGATTCTCTATCCACCTGCAGCAGCCTCTGCTTCCCACTCACACCTCAATAACTCAAGGCGAATTCAGAGCAATTAGGAATACGAGGCTTTGAAAAGCTACAATTAAGATCCAAATTTCGCTTGATTACAGGCTTCAGCGCAGGCTGAAAGGAAGCTGCAGAATTAGCATTTATAAAATGTCAAGGGGAGGGGGGGAACCCGCTTTATGCCGCTGGCGTAACTTCGCCCTTTAACCGATTCGTTTTCCACACCCCTCCCAACATCCCGATTTTTTGGCCATCCAGGCGTTCAGTTTATTGTCTAAATCCCTCCAGCGTGGCGCTGAGATAAATGCAGCGTTGGCCGCTGAAGTGGGTTTTTCCTCCCAGCATCTCAGCGGCCACGAACCAACCTCTCCCTCTCCCACCACGACGATGGTTTCTTTGTGTGGAGCACTTTCCGCACCTTGATTAACGGCGCGGAACGCGCCTTCTCGAATTTATCATGGAATCACCAGGTTGGAAGAGACCCTCAGGATCATCGAGTCCAACCATTCCTATCAATCACTAAACCATGTCCCTTAGCACCCTATCCACCTGTCCCTTAAACACCTCCAGGGAAGGTGAATCAACCACCTCCCTGGGCAGCCTGTTCCAGCGCCCAATGACCCTTCCTGTCGAATTTTTCTTCCTAATGTTCAGCCTAAACCTCCCCTGGTTTCGTTTCCAAATTGCCTTTTCCAGGTCTAGGTGGCGAAAGCCTCCAAAATACTTGAAACGAGGAAAATATTAAAACCTACTTGTGGGTCGGAAATTAGTTGGGGCGGGGTCCGGAGCGTCGTTGGAGGACGAGGGAGCGGAGGAAGCCATCGCTTCAGAGCAGCCCCGGAGCCCGGAGCCGATATTCCTCCGTGCGGTGGGCAGGAGGGAATTTGCTGGAAGGGAGAAAAGGCGGTTTTAGCCACGACGGGTTTAGCGGAGCGTGAAGTCCGCGGCGGTGACAGCGCCGAGCAGGGCGGTCAGAGCGCTTCAGCAGACCGGGACCGGGACGTGCTCCAGCAGCGCCCCGAGCTCTCCCGTGCCGGCGCGATGGCAGGAGGCGGCGTGTCTGTCTGGAAGGTGCTGGACCAGCCCCGTCTCCTCGCCGGGCGTTCAGCTCCTTCCTGGCGGACGCGGAGCTCCGGTAACCGGTGATGGAGAATTGCCGGGTCGCTGCCCCGCTCGGCTCTTTGTCCCCACGCCTACCTGCGATTTATTTCATTCCCCTTGTAAAAGAAACGAAGGTCGCGGGAACGAGCGAACGCTTTCTTTGTTAGCCGTTTTTTTCAAGTCGGTGGCTAACCG
The DNA here is from genome assembly GCA_033459285.1 of Clamator glandarius. Classification (NCBI taxonomy): domain Eukaryota; kingdom Metazoa; phylum Chordata; class Aves; order Cuculiformes; family Cuculidae; genus Clamator; species Clamator glandarius. The sequence goes on along the minus strand of JAUNZM010000121.1, from coordinate 2,421,492 downwards.
ATCCATTTCCATTGCCGGGTGGATTTACACCCGCGTGTAAACGCAACGGATCAATGAATTCAATACAAAACAGGATTTTCTCTAATTTTTTTTTCTTTTTTCTAAAGAGGAAAAAGATAACAAGCACAAAACGGAAAAGATCCTCAAGACAATGCCTGGAAGTGAAGTAACAGGTTAACACAATGTTTAAGGCGCTGGGTGGCTCAAAATACCTGTTATCCCTTTCTAGGTACGACAGCGACCAAACCAGACTTTAGCGAAAAGCAGAACCCACCCCCCACAAAGCTTCAGGTCTCGAAAGAGGTTCCCAAAGGGTCGAAAAACCGGGATGCTGCTTAGAGGAGACTCACCGAGGGGGCGAGCGGGCGGCTCTTACCTCCGGAGTCCAGGCGGGGCGGCTCCAGCCGGGGAGCGACCTGCCGCTTATAAACTCCTCCAGGAACGACGTCGGAATACCAATCGCGCCGCGGAATTTAATGCGAGATGACCTTTTTTTTTTTTTTTTTTTTTCCTCGAGAAGTGCTCGGATTTGCTTTTTTACCAGCGTGAATCGCCCGTTGATCCGCTTCGACGCAGGCGTGAGTCACAGCGCTGCCGCCTCCCTCTCCGCTCCGCTCCTCGGGGCCCGGGGAGGGGGGCTCGGGGCCGCCCCCCCGGCCGCGCTACCGGGCGGCGGAGCCCGAATCCCGCTCCGCTCGCCGTGCGGGACGCGAGCGAGCCCGGCGGGGTCCGCGCTAAGTGGAGCGCGGCGAATCCGCCCCCCCTGGCCGCGCCGGGGGTCGCTGCGCCCTCCGCCCCCGCTCTCCGCCAGAGGGTGGCAGAGCCACGGCCACCGCCGCGCTTTTTGTCTCCCCGGCCACACGGGAACACCTGCACCTCTGGGACTTGCCCTCAGTGTTGCCGTTAGGCTACCATTTCTTTTTTTTCCTCTTTTGCTAAAAACAGAAACGTTAAACCAACATCATTTATTTATTTATTTATTTGTGCCCCCGGCAAGCCCAGAGCCGTGTTTCTCCATCCCACACCCCAAACACGCTTCACCAACACCTGGCCTCGGTGTTTACGTTTAAGCACGTCGCGGCAGCTACGCAGATGCCTCAACCAAACCCTTCTCACAAAGATGGCACGTAAAGGGCTGGAAGGAAATCTGCAACGAGACGGGAGGAGGGGAAAACAGCCCGATGGAGCCAGCGAATTTCATTCCGGGCGGGGGCTGCCAGGCAGCGCAATGAGCAGCAGGGACGTGTCCTTTTTGAAGGACTCGAGGGAAGAGCAAAAAATCACAGGCCCTTTTTGGACAGGAGACCAACCGATTGATAGCATTAACTAGCCAAGACGATGGTTTTGTGTGCCCGTGTGTTGTCTAGGGACAGGACACAGAGCAAAAACACCAACAGCACAAAAGCCAGCTTGTAATATATTTAAATGTAAATATATTGAGTATTTAAGTACAAACGAATTAAAAGCCCTGGCTGACACGACCTTTTGCCACTTAGTTCTAACTATCGTTTTGAAGGTGGTTTCAACCAAACGGGCAAAATGTTTGCTCAGTGCAGAGCGTGAGAAATAATAATATAACTAGAGCTAATGATCTTTGTAGACGTAAACAGACATTCACAGGAAATCGTAGCAGGATAGCAGTGCAAATGGCCAACGAAAAATCACGCAAAGACCTCCTAAGCATCAGGGACTGCAGGGAGCGACCCGCTGGGTCTGTGTCCGGGCAGACACACGGCGTGTGTGCCCCTTCCTTCCCTTCTGGCCTTCCAGAAGTGCGTGTGCCTGAAGTGAATAGGCACGTTTTAACATTAAAATCTAGATCCTCGTAGAGGCCGAGGCCCGCCGAGGGGAAGGAGCCAGACAACGAAGAGCAGCCGGCTGCCCGCCCCGCGCTCGACTCGCTCCCTTCCCTCGATGCCCCGGCCGGAGGCACCGCTCCGTCCAGCACCGCGGACAGCGCCCGCCCCGCTCAGCACCGCGGACAGCGCCTCCCATGGCTGCGGGGCGGACGGGGGAAGGTCGCAGCCGACCCCCTCGGAGCCGGCGCCGCCCCCGCCGCTCGCCCCGCGGCCCCTCTAGGTGGCGCTGTGTCTCAAGCCCAGACCCTCGGCGCAGCCGGCGTGCGGGCAGCACCCGCTGGAGCGGCTGCGGCTGCTCCCGGCCCGGCGAGGGTCTCTCCGCCGCCGGCCCCTCCTCGCCCTGCCCGAGCACCGACCTGACCTAAACCCGGACCGCTCCGTTAGGTACTCGCCCCGCCAGCCGAGAACTTTGAAACGCCCTCGCCAGATGTGCGAGCCCAGGCGGGGCCGCTCAGAGGTAGCAGCTTCAGTGAGAGTTCAAAGCCTTCCCCTCCAGCTGTGCCGCCTGCGCTTTCTGCTCAGCCCCCCTTGGTTCTTTTCTCTTTCTGTGTGCCCGTCCCTTTCCCGTGGCTATTGCTCGGGTGCATCACGAGCACAGGTTGCAGAGAGCCCCAGAACACTTGCTCTTTGCTTTGAACTCAGACCTTTACGGAGGATGTGAAACAGGGATGAACGCTGACCCACGGTACCGGCAAAGCAGCGGGTTACACATGTACGATTCCCTTAGCTGAAGCTTGTAACCGGTGCCTTGGTTTGAACCTGCTTAAAAAAGCTGGGGTGTCTTTTAAGTTCATTTTCATCCACTAACTGGACATGCTAAGATATAAATCTTGAGTACCCTGGGTGGGCCCAGGAATGAAAGTTATGTCACAAACATCTTCAGCAACAAAGACCAGCCCATGATTATACAGTGTTTATAACTGTGAACAGGTAAAAGATGACTGGCGAGCAGAGGAAAATTTTGTATCGCAGTCTGTGGGTTTGAAAAGTCTTTGTGCCGGGAGCTGCATGCGATATTGTAAGAGAGAGGAGCACCCTCTGCCCACAGGGTAAGGAGTGCGTGATGTAACTACACGGCAACGGAAAAGCAAATAGGGGAAAGGCACCATACCAGAATGTTCCTTGTTTCTTCATATTCTGAACTATTCAGATTGTGAATATTTTAGCTGGTTGGGAACAGGCACGCCCTTTCCTTTAAAATGCATACAACAGTATATACACCGAGCATCTGTCATGTTCCTGAAACTGTGGGTTTGTATTTTTATCTTTGCAGACTATGATTATTTCTTTTTCAATCACAGTTATACTAATTTGTAATCCAGTACATTATCACAAAATATATGCATCAGGTATCCGTTTCTTTTTCCACCATCTTTGGTGCACAATTAAGTCATAGGTACCTGTGCCTTTAACATAATGGAATAATTTAAATGGCAAATTTCCTTAAATTTTGACAAAGGAAAATTGGAAACCTGTCCAAAACTAAGTATTTCAGATATAAAAAACTGTATATCTGTAACAAAAAAACTGCAGACCAGAACACATCAAGAAAAAAATAACAATTGCTCTAATTATTTGGCCCTGTCCAGAATATTCTACAAATGGAAACTGGGTGAAGACTACAGATTCATACTCCTATTCTACAGAAAACTTCTGCTGTTTTATGGCAATTAATAAAAATCTCTTGATGGTGAGCGATATGTTTGCTTTGGGTTTTATGATCAGTCACTCCCCGATCTATCCAGCTGTCCCATATTTAAGGATCAGGTCCATCACTTGAATTTCAAAGATGGCTCAAGATAAACTGCCAGCTAGCATATTTGGCACTGCTGTGATAAAGGGCATTGAGAAAAAGTCTAATCTGAAGCACACTGTTTCACATACTCGATAGCTTCTTGTTTCAGGATGTCCCCTTCCTGATCCATGCTGGCATGTGCTGCTGTCCATTTTGATCTGCTTCATCTGAAACACATCCCAAAGAACAATCCACCACCTGAAACAACAACAGCAGCAAATCCCAGTTTTCAATGCCCCCTAGCAAAGATGGGAGTAAGCAAAGGATCCTCTTGCTTCCAAACCATAGTAAAATACAATCCAACAGAAAACCTTATTTATCTAGATGGATCAAACAAAATTATGTTGGGGATGTGATTGCAGCATGGAAAAATGATAACAAAAGTGATTGTATACCTGGTAAGTCTACTTTCTACCACTTTTATAGCATTGCAACTGTTTACCTTGTGTTTGAACTAAAATTTTTCTTGCCTCCCCAATAACCCTGTAGAGCCAAGACAGCTAAACACCTGGATTTTCCCCTTGTGATGTGTTGTTATAATTGTTACATGTCTCACTGAATTTTATCTTTTTATCTCATAGGAGGGCATCAGTTTACAATGAGAACATTCAGTAATTTCAGTAATGCTGCTGCAGGAGATAATGCAGGATGGATTTGGAGAGCTGGACTCTGGGATTTTTCAACATATGATTTATTTAAATTAAGCATATTTCATAAAGAATCCTCAGGAAACAAGAAACATGGGCTTTTACACTGCATTTGAAAACACTCCCAAATCATCTCAGGCATGGACTTTCATAAATCTCAAAAGTTTTCAGGACTATTATGGTTGTGAGCTTAAACAGGCTTTATTTTTACTTCTTCTTTTTCTTTTCCTTCTTTTCTCTGGGGTGTATAAGTCAGGTTTTGCCTTAATGAATTTGTCAGTTCTCTCTGAATAGTCATCAGTACTAGTGAAACAGTAGGCCTTATGCAGCACCGTACTTGAACCTTTTCACCCTCCTGTTACCTTTTTAGTTACAATATTACAGAAATCAAAATAAAAAACTTGTCCAAAAAGCAAGATTTAATACATGTGATTGAAATGAGAGTGGTTTAAGCAGAAACCCAACATCTACATTTTATAACAAAATGCAAACTTAGCACAGAAACACAATCAGGATTACTTCAACAGCTACAAAAAAGTACAATTGGCACAGTGTTCTCTCAGCAATCAGGTACCAAGTTTGCCCACCAGGGAATATAGATAGGCAGGTAAGAAAAAACTTATTTCTCTCTGCTTGACTCATTAGTTCATATTCCCTTATCTTAGTGGACTTAATTACCACTGCTATGATAAACAGGTTGCTTTTTGAGGAGGAGTGCAAAGCAATCAGCTGTTACACAGATCTCTCTTTCATTGTCAGTATAGAAGATTATGAGAGTATTGTGCAATTTTAAGAAAAAAAATCCTTCTCCCAGATCAAGAGATTGATGAAGAGGTGATTCAAACTGAAAATATTGGATCCCAGGCAGAAAACCAGATGAAAGTTGTCATGTTACAGATAGATATTCAGATCAATTTATGTAATAAATTCCTGTCCTCTACTTTGGTCCTTCAGAACTTCTCTGTAAGCCTGCATTTACCTAATGCTCTTGACTCCTCTTGCTGGCATTTTGATAGCTACATCAGAAGAAGATGGCCACAGGAAAAAGCAGAGCTGCTGTCATCTGAGACAGTTTTAGCAACTCGGCACTAGTACAGGAGACACAAGTTAGCCGTGCATCTTTAACAGTTCATGCTCAGCCATAATGAAAGTTTTCTAAAGTTTATGCACATTGGATAAAGAGCAGTAGCTGCTCTGAAGAGTCAAGCCTAACTCCTTCCTTCATAATCCTAAAGCATACTTGATGTTTGCAAGGGTTAAAAGCAGATGTCTGGGGAGGGATTCAAGAGAGTATAATGGATAGTGCTCTGGTTTCTGATAGCTGTATTCTCTGCAGGATGGGTGACAAACTACTTGCACTCCTCTCTATCTACGATGACAGAACACCAACCTGGGGCATCACCCCTCAGCATTCTTCTACTAGTTGTCTTTTATCTTCAGAGATTAATAGTATCTCTAAACATAAGTCTATACTAAACTACACTGATGGTAATGTGATGGCAAAAATTCTGAAAGATTTGACAGACATTCAGGCTTATGTTATACAGAAAAGCTTAAAGTTTGAGATGTAATCCCACTGACCTCTTCCTTCACGGAAGCTGCAAAAACACCAACACGTAGCTTTTGTAGTATGTGAAAGAGTCCAGAATTTCCCCCTTGGTATCTGAAATATTACACCCCGAATCAGGTTTTAGTATTGGTGCAAATTATCCCTCAATGCCTTCAGATATTGTGTCCATTGCTTGCTAGAGACAGGCTCTATAAAGTGTTGCAACAGATTTCATTCTGTAGTAACCAAGACTGGCATTACTGCATTCTGGTTACTGTTTTTTAACATGTTAAGAAAATGACTATTTATTGGCAAGTGAACACATTCTTCCTCAAGACACATACGGCACAGAATCTAGGTGAGTAAGAAATAACTGTTGAGAGTTTTAAGAAATTCTTGTTCAAGTAAAGGCATTACAGATCTATCTGCTACTTTAAAATATTTCTTGGTCAAGAGCCAGTTTTAAAATGCAAATTTGAAAAAAACCCCAAAAAACCTACGAAAGATGCAAGGGCCATCCAGAAACTATTTGACCATTTTCAACCACACAAAATATCAAGAAAATGCTTACCAATGAGATCTAACCTTCCATCCCCTATTTCGTAAGGAGTGATAATTAATTTTATATTCTACAGTTATGCATATAACTTGTGTCATTAGACATAAGAAGTGGGACCTAAGATATTTCATTAAATACTTAATTTCCTTAAGAATGTAGGTAAAGACAAACAGTTTTTTTAAAAGGAGTCTATTTCTGAGGCAGTTCTGAAAAGCATCATGAAAAGCCTTCAACACTTTGAGCTGAAGAGATAAAAATCCTTTTACTATGCTTTGTATATTCAGTTTTAGTTACTCAAACTAGCCTCTATCGTTACTAGAGTCACTAGGTTGATCCTCCCCACAGGTTCCTAATTTTGATTAGCCAGACTGAATTAGTTTTTGTAAAATTCCAGAGGCCTTCAGAGATCCTCTATATTAATCCATTTGTATTTGCTCATCCTTTCTCTCCAGCTCTTCAGAAACAGTATGTGAGTGTCTCCTAGTCTCACTTATGGACACTGTACAAAGTTAAAAAAAAAAAGCACTTAAGCACTCCCTACTCCCAGAGTGCCACTTTCTGGATACTTGAAATTTACTTCATTTTTTTCATGAGCATGGGCCTGTGAAAGCAGATGACATGCCCATTGTGAAAGCAATTAAAATAAACAAACATACCCCCACAAGTATCCTTCTCTTTCACATAGCAGTAATTCTTTTACAAGAAACATGAAGAACAAGAATGCAATGGCAATGACAGGGACTCCAGGAATAACCTTAGATGCCACTGAGATACAGAGACACTGTACTTTGTACCAAGATGAAGTACTGGAGAGCTGCAAAGGCACCTCTGCAACAGGAAGATCTCTTCAAGTAAAATAAATTATCTAAAAATCTGTGGTTTCATGTAATTTATGCTGCTGGGGTTAAACGAAGAAAATGGACACTGCAAAACTAGGCTGTGTTAAGAGTCATGAGTATTTGACAAGAATTTCATATTTTTTGTCTTATTTACCCAAACAGACCTGCATTAGGAATTACTAGAACAAAAATAATGTAAACAATAGCAGCTGAAAGCAATCAGAAACCAATGGAATATGCATATATTCTGATATAGGCACAACTATCTAAGCCTGAGAATATTAATCAATTATCTTCCCAAGATTTCTAGACTTAGATAGTCTCATCATTACTTGAGTATTTATCTTTCACATGGAAAAGAATACATAAAGTACAATAACATTTTGACACATCATTGGTAAAGAGAGATTTTTTTCTTACGCTGAGGTAAAAGCAAAATATACACTTAAGATTTTAGCATGAAATTTCTACTATACATTCTTAAATATTAATAACAGGCCTTAGAATTTCTGCAGTGAAAAGCAATATTAAACTTTAATATACTCATGTGTTTACTGTATCTTTTCTTCTGACTATCCCAGTACAGCATACTAGTTGTGTTTGGTTTTCATTAGTTGACTTTACTGAATGTGATTACACTTAGTCCAATTCTCCATCCTCACACAACTTCAGGTTTTGTATAGTAAAATTTTTACTATTTTAAACAAATAAACTGTAAATACAGTAAGAGTTGGGTGCAAGCCTTACTTGCAATAGCACAGCTTAATCAAAGTATTTTTTCACCATTTTAAAGCAAGAAAGTTGCACTGCCAAGTTAGATGCACATGTTTTTACAGGCATGCCTATCGATTCATATAGAAGGTTTTAAAAATTTAACTTATTATCTATTTCTTTCAGCGTTGTAACACAGTTCACTTAGTCTTCACCATGTGGACACCAACTGATTTGAGGTAATACATATGGCAGACATCCCACATAGATGTTTGCATTAAAAATGGCAGAAGATATTAGCACAAAATGTAAACCATCTTGAGTTTATACGTCCGATCTATTCTTGAGACACTCTGCTAAAAGGAAATTTGACTCAAGAGCATATTTGAATAATTTTAAAGTATTAATGCCAGTCCGGAAAAATTGGCACATTTATAAAGTAGAAAGAATGACTCTCAGTCTGAGATTTTTCCATGTTTATTTTCAAAAGCATGAATATGAATTTACGTAGGTCTTGAGCAAATTGTTCTCTCTTATAAAAATCTCCAAATTAAAAAACAAGCAACAGGAACTAAATGATGTAGACACTTAAATGTATATTATTAAAGCAGGAACCACAACCTCAAAGAGGTTGGCTATTTTCATTCCTTTCAACTTAAGTGAGAAGGGAGGTGCTCCACTTCTCTCTGGAAAGCAGCTGGCTTACTTATCTTTTTTTCCATTTCTAGAAGTGAACTTCTGTTCTTTCTACAGTCCAGCTGTGGCCAGAGAAACAGCTGAGTATCTGCAGTAAATCTACTCAAGAGTTTCAATCCTATAATCTCTTTATGCAGGCAAACTCACCAGGAGTGTGAATTCAGACTTCCCCAAATGAGTATCAGTATTTCACACCACAGTGACAGCTACCATTGCTACTGTAGTTCATGCCATCTCACTCTAGAGCTTTTATAAGTGTTAGCGATAAATGAACACTAAATTGGTGCAAGTGCAAACTTATCAGTTATGTAGATTTTCTGATCAATTTTACAACTGGCATTTATTCAACAGTACTTTGAGGTTTATCTCCAAATCTGAACAAGAGACTTTCACTGAAGCTATACATTTTTACGAAGACCTCAGGTAAGGCTTTTCCATCAAAATATTTTTAACAGCTATTTATGTCAAAGCTATAAAAACCACAACAATTTTCATCAAGCAGTGGTTTTAAAGCAGCATTTCCATCTCTTGAAACTACATCATCACTTTGCAGAATAGGGCATTTCATATAGTCATGCTGGAAGTTCAAGAGTTGTGAAGGAATGTAGCAAGTCTAATATTCCTAAAATACTATGTTTTGCTCAAGTGACAATCTATATCATGGTTTCCATATGACTTGTTGTTCCAGTAGGAAAACTCTTTATGAATTGCTTCTGAATATGTCAAGTTTGCATGTGTCATCAAGTTACAGAACAAGGCAATTTTTGCAGGTATAAGTTTGAAAACACTATAAGGTCTACAAAAATTCTAAGACCTGATATTAATGTGTTAATAAAGACTCCCAAACTTTTGTAAGAAAAATGAATCAACGGTATACTTCAACATGCCTGTTGGATAATCAAAATCATCAACTGAAATATTGTAGCATTGCCTAATTAATTTTCCTCGGAACTTCCTTAATTTTCTCCATTATTGCTATATGAACAGGTAGCGCTTTTTGTGTTGCTATTGCTGCTATCATCACTTGTTTATTCATCAACTTCACTCTCCCCACTGGCAAGTTTCCATACTACTTCTGCCATAAAAATATACAAGTTCGTTCATTGCACTGCATTTTTATATTAAAAATAAGTTAAAAAAAAACCAAAATAGGGTAATTAGTTTAACATATTTTCAAGTAAATAATTGAATACTGATTAATCCTCTCCTGCAAGTGAGGAAACCCCTCTAATGATTGTGTGGCAGACTGTGGAGTTAAAACTATGAAGCCAGCTTGCATCCTGAAATGTGCTGTGATCACTTTGCACTTGGAATTGGCTCAAAATAGCTCTAAAACCAGCACAGCTGGTCACCAGAAAATCGGTCTTTTATGGGAGAATGCTCAGATGAATTAAGCCACTGTTAAAACTTCTTTGTTCTTCCCGTGTCCTGTAGCTACATAGCAGCAAGAGAATGGAGGATCCACCCCCCCCAGTCCTCCCATCACCCGCCTCAGGTGTCTTTCTACCCTAATTAATACAGGACTAGAAACTCTTGATCCCAAATAAGTGGAGTAAGCTAAAGTTAATAAGTGAGAGAAGAAAATGTACATCTAAACCAGGTTTGCAAGCATCCAAAAATGGATTAAACTAACTTCTTTCATTCTTTCCTTCTCATGTTACAGAATTCGAAGGGACTTCTTGAAGTTAACATCCTTCAGCCTAATTCACATTCAATAACAGACATGGCTTATATTTTTGTACAATTCAACTGCCTTGATCACAGGTAACATCTCGGAGCATCATTAGTTGTCTTTTTGTGAATCTCTCTGGAGTAGTTTAAAAACTGATTTGCTTTACTAATTTTTACATAATCTCTGCTGAAAGATTCCTACCTAAGAACTAAGAGAGTTTCTTGACTGCCACACAAAGTTATCAATGTAATCAGAATTTTAGACTCTCCAGCGTCAGAAACTACAAACTTTATTTTGGAGCAACTATTCTATAGTGCGTCTGCTATCAGATGTCAGTTCCACACCAGTCTAGCCAGAGGGCATCCACCATGTATTTATTGAACTCTGTAACATACTGTTAAAAGCCAAATGTTTTCTTTTTGTTACTACATAAAAAGGCTATTCTCTACAGAGCCATATTCAGAAGATAACAACTAAAATCACAGTTCCCATAGCCCAAGGTACGTTTACAGGCAAATGCTTTACAGAGATAAGCACTCCTCCTCTGGGTGAAACTTTCTTCATAAAGCCGGATAAAAACAGGTGCCAAGACAGCATGTTCAGACCTGAGGGGAAAAAATTCTTTTGCACAACTGAGCTGCAGAACTAGAAGTTGCTTCTAACACCTACCACAAATCAACCCATCTAAAGGTCTCAGTTGAACAGTCACACCACAAACCACAGGCAACGTCAAGTAAACATGAATTACACCTGTATTTTCTTATATCATCTGGGAAAGACTACTGATGAATTCTTATAATGAATTCTTGGGTTTTTTTTACATAAATGCCCCAAATATACATTGAAAGAAATTTTCCAGTAATGGAGTAAAAAAAAAAAAAAGAAAAAACCCAAGCATATAAACATGAGAAATATTAAAAATTGTATCATTATTCACCAAAGGGATCTCTAATGATGTTTTACAGCCACAGTGAAATAAAATACTGATTTGTGATAACCTTATAGTGAATATTAATTCTCTACAGAAAAATGGGTTCATTGAAAAATGAACAGATATGAAAATGAAGGACAAAATAGTTCTAGACATAATATTACACATTAGTAACTCACTCTTGAAGCTGAAAACTCTTCATTTATAAAGTAACAGAAAAGAACGCTCATTCAGCATGTTACCTTTCTCCTTTCTACAAAGGATAAGATACTTTATCTCATACTCTAACAAGCCTTCCATTATCCAATCTTTTTGAGGAGTAGAATGAGTAATGATTTTTTCTTTGCAATTAATTTCAAGGCAATTCAAATCAAAACTGGGTTCACTGAGAAAAAAAATGTTTTATATCTCCAAATTTTAAATATATTTATTCTAAAGTGATGTCCAGCAGCAGACAAAACCATGCAGCTCAGACCTTGTTTTCTCTGGCTGCCCAGGATACTGTTTTTCACCTCTCCGTTAGTGTTCGCTCTAGGCAGTGGTAGATCACACTGACTGCAGGTGCCTCAAGCTGTGCCACCAGCCTCTTTGGGACACCTACTGTGTATCAGAAAGACAAGCCAGGATAGAAAATATATAGTTCCTAGCACATTTGCTAACCTGCAGTTTAAGATTGTGATTAGTAATAGGCAAGGGTTGATGTTGGAACAGGCTACAGAGGTTGGTGTGGTGAGATTTCTTGCTGAGCATTTCCTCCCAGTGGCCACCAGACACCTCCTGCTGCCAGACTTCCCACTGACCAACCATTAAAAGAACTGGATTCTATCTAGATTTTTCAGAGGATTTAGCACTGATTAAAAAACCTTCCCGGTAATATCACACAGCACTTACTATTCAAAAGTACATAAAAAGTCAAAATCAGTCCTGTATTTCAACAGATATTTTAGAGATTTGTTTTGCAGGGGAGACACTATTGCTTACTACTTGTGGTCCAAACCCTAAACTGCCTAAAAATCAGTGATTTTCCACACAGAGAAAACAAAATAGATTATCCTCCAAAATTATGGTAGTCCAATAAAAATACAGTATCTTTCAGCTATTGCTGAACAAAGCTAGTGAGTTTCCAGTCTGTACCATGGCAGAAAAAGGCTGTGAGCTGAACGTGAGTAGCGAGAGGAGGTTCTTTTGCATATTTATTTTTCCCTTATCTATAATCTGTAACACAGAAAGCTCCCACACAATAAGTACTCAGCTAGGATCAAAAGCATCATTCTCTTCTTTGATACATATTAAATGATGGCAACAACAGAAATCATATTTATGGACTCTGCATCTCTCAGTAGTTCCACTGGCTTCCCTGAACTGTTCTGTTTACAACTCAGACATTTGGCTCCTTTTTAAAATGTTTGTGGGTTTTTTTTGGTTTTTTTTTGAGGATGACACTGAAAACATATTTAAGCAATTGGAAGTGCTCCAGACAATGGGAGTATGAAGTAGTTGTGTGAAGTGTCAGGGCCTGATCGACATGCCTAAAACAATATAGGTGACAGATGGATGATTGAAATTGCATTGCTACGTGTATCATTTAACCTACAACTTTTCACATTGCCATTATCAGTGGAATTGTGCTGTGTCATTCTTCACAGAATCACAGAACAACCAGGTTGGAAGAGACCCACTGGTTCGTCGAGTCCAACCATTCCCACCAATCCCTAAATCGTGCTCCTAAGCACCTCATCCACCCTAACCTTAAACAACTCCAGGGACGGCGAGTCAACCACCTCCCTTGGCAGACCGTTCCAATGCCTAACCACCCTCTCCGTGAAGAATATTTTCCTAATCTCAAGCCTAAATCTCCCCTGGCTGAGCTTGAGGCCATTCCCTCTCGTCCTGTCACTTGGGAGAAGAGGCCAGCACCCTCCTCTCCACAACCTCCCTTCAGGTAGTTGTAGAGAGTAATAAGGTCTCCCCTCAGCCTCCTCTTCTCCAGGCTAAACAACCCCAGCTCTCCCAGTAGCTCCTCATAAGATTTGTTCTCCAGCCCCTTCACCAGCTTTGTTGCTCTTCTCTGGACTCGCTCCAGAGCCTCAACATCCCTCTTGTGGTGAGGGGCCCAGAACTGAACACAGGATTCGAGGTGTGGTCTCACCAGTGCCGAGTACAGAGGGAGAATAACCTCCCTGGACCTGCTGGTCACGCCGTTCCTGATACAAGCCAGGATGCCATTGGCCTTTTTGGCCACCTGGGCACACTGCTGGCTCATGTTCAGTCGGCTGTCAACCAACACCCCCAGGTCCTTCTCCTCCTGGCAGCTTTCCAGCCAGGCTTCTCCTAGTTTGTACCTCTGCTTAGGGTTGTTGTGCCCCAAGTGCAGGACCCGGCATTTGGCCTTGTTAAACCTCATGTCGTTGGTCTCAGCCCAGCAGTCCAGCCTGTTCAGGTCCCTTTGCAGAGCCTCCCGACCCTCCAGCAGGTCGACACTTCCACCCAGCTTGGTGTCATCTGCAAACTTGCTAAGGGAGCACTCGATGCCTTCATCCAGGTCATTGATAAAGACATTGAACAGGGCTGGATCCAGGACTGAGCCCTGGGGAACCTCACTTGTAACTGGCCTCCAGCTGGATTTAACTCCATTTACCATCACCCTCTGGGCCCTGTCATTCAACCAGTTTTTCACCCGGGAGAGTGTGCGCCTGTCCAGGCCAGAGGCTGACAGTTTCTGAAGCAGAATGCTATGAGAAACTGTATCAAAAGCTTTACTAAAGTCCAGGAAGATACATCCACAGCCTTTCCCCAGTCCAAGAGTTTAGTTACTTGGTCAGAAAAGGTGATCAGATTTCTCTGGCAAGACCTGCCTTTCATGAACCCGTGTTGACTGGGCCTGATCACCCGGTTCTCTTGCAAGTGTTTCTTGATAGCACTCAAGATCACCTGTTCCATGACTTTCCCCGTACCGAGGTCAGACTGACAGGCCTGTAGTTCCCCAGATCCTCCCTGCGCCCCTTCTTATAGATGGGCACGACATCAGCCAGCCTCCAGTCCAGCGGAACCTCCCAAGTCGTCCAGGACTGTTGGAAGATGATGGAAAGGGGTTTGGCCAGCACATCTGCCAGTTCCCTCAAAACTCTTGGGTGGACTCCATCCGGCCCCATAGACTTGTGGGCGTCTAGCTGGGCAAGCAAGTCTCTAACCACCTCCTCTTGGACCTTGGGAATCTCATACTTCTCTTCCAGCCTTTGGGGTTGTGCACAGAGGGGACAATTTTCCTTACTGTTAAAGACTGAGGCAAAGTAGGCATTGAGCACTTCAGCCTTGTCTTCGTCCCCTGTTACTCTTGTTCCCTCTGCATCTACTAGGGACTGGAGATTCTCCCTACCCCTCCTTTTGCTGTTGATGTATTCGTAGAAAGACTTTTTGTTGTCTTTCACAGTCTTGGCCAATCGCATTTCTAGTTGGGCCTTAGCCCTCCTGACTTTTTCCCTGCACGTTCTCACTCCTCCCTATAGTCCACCCAGGATGCCTGCCCCTTCCTCCAGAGGTCGTAGACCCTCCTCTTCCTATTGATGTCTCTTAGGACCTCCCTACTCAACTATGCTGGTTTCTTACCCCGCCGGCTACTTTTCCGGAACTTGGGGACGGCTTTCTCCTGAGCTGCTAGGAGTTCCTTCTTGAAGAGCGCCCAGCCCTCATGGACACCTTTGCCTTCAAGGAGCACCTCCCACGGGACTTTTCCTACCAGCCTTCTGAACAGTCCAAAGTCTGCTCTCTGAAAGTTGAGAGCAACTGTTCTGCTAACCTCCTTCTTCATTTTACCCTGCACTGAGAACTCTATCATCTCATGATCGCTTTGCCCCAAGCGTCCTCCAACCTTCACATCCCCCACCAGTCCTTCTCTGTTCACAAACAGCAGGTCCAGGAGGGCACTGTCACTTGTCGGTTCGCTCACCAGCTGTGTGAGGAAGTTGTCTTCCACACACTCCAGGAACCTCCGGGACTGCTTCCTTTCTGCTGTATTATACTCCCAGCCTATATCTGGGAAATTGAAGTCTCCCACAAGGACTAGAGGTAGCGATTTTGAGACTACTCTCAGTTGTTTGTAGAAGAGCTCATCAGCTGCTTCTTCTTGGCTGGGTGGTCTATAGCAGACTCCCATCACAATCCCTTCCTGCCCATGGACTCCTCTGATTTTCACCCACAGGCACTCAGTCCCATCCTGACCGTAGTCCAGTTCGAGGGTATCAAAGCCCTCTCTAACATAGAGGGCTACCCTGCCTCCTCTTCTGCCCTTCCTGAAGAGTTTATACCCCACCATGGGTACCCTCCAGTTGTACGAGTCATCCCACCACGTCTCCGCAATGGCAACGACATCATAGTCTCCCTGCCCTACCACAGCTTCCAGCTCCTCCTTCTTATTTCCCATGCTGCGTGCATTGGTGTAAATGCAATTCAGCTGGGCAGGCGTAGCTTCAGCCTTCGCAATAGGGCTTCTCCCCAACTGAGCGGTCCTTGACTTAACTAAGGCCACAGTGCCAGTTTGCTGCCTACCATCCCCAGCTGCACTCACCCCCTCTTGCTTAGTGGTGATATACCGGCAGGCATCGCCAGCACCCCACCCTTTTGCCGATGAAGTCTCACCTCCAGTCTCACTCCCATCCTGCCTGGCCTCCATCCCCTCCCCCCTCACATCTAATTTAAAGCTCGATTTATGAGCTTAACTAGGTTTTTGGTGAGGGCTTTTGTCCCCCTAGGAGACAGGCGTGTCCCATCCCTGGTAAGAAAGCCTGGGGGTGCGTGGGCCTCCCCACGATTAAAGAACCCAAAGCCCCTCTTCTCACACCAGTCCCTAAGCCATTCATTAACCAGTTTCTTATTCCTCATTTCCTGCTCCTGATTCCTTAGTATTGGGATGGAGTTGAATATTACCTGTGCCCTAGAGCCCTCGATCATTCTCCCAAGTGCCTTGAAGTCCCTTTTGATGGCTTTAGGCCTTCTACGTTCTATTTCTTCATTACCAATTTGAAAAACTAAGAGCAGGTAGTAGTCCGTATCTTTGACCGGGAAGGGAGCTTTCTAGTAACGTCCCTCACTGATGCTCCTGGCAAGCAGCAGACCTCCCTATGGAGCGGGTCTGGCCTACAGATGGTGCAGAGTGTGTGAGAAAGAGAGGCAAGAAACGGCTGGGGCCAGAGACTCTGTGTTTTTGGGGTGATGCAATGTGTTTATTCAACGTTATAAAAGCTGGACCCTTTGCAGAGATGGTTGGAAACCTCACCTACAAGTGGGTGCACTACACAGGACTTTCCAATTGTCACACTCTCCAAATCTTTGCTGCAAAACAACAAAAAAAAAAGGTTTCCCCAATGACTGTGGATCTGGATGACGATATTGGGACAATTGATGATGTATCTTTCTTAATTACTTTACGTATTCTCTTGTCATAATGATTAGACACACTGCCTTGAAATTTGTTACTGTTAACTTGTTGATCATTACTAATAATTTGTTGTCTTGTTGTTATAAGCCCAGTAAAACTTGATTTCACAGAGTATTCAAGAATTTGGGGTTCTATGCTGATCACACGTTGTGCTTAGCAATCCTGTGGTAAAATATTACGTTAAAGCATGGGGAAAACCTATTTCTGCTTATTGAACCTTCAGATCCCCTCAATTATTTGTCATCGGAGGTCTTATAAACAGATCAGTGTTATCACTATCTTCCACAAACACCATATCACCAACAGCATGATCAAATCATCAAGCATTTATGTTGTTAGTGGAAACAGTACTCCAAGAAATAAACCCAGAGACAGAAGATACAAATGATCATGATACAGCTACAAAATTCAGAGAGTATTTCTCTAGCATGCCACAAGGTTTCCCTTCATCTTTCAAATTCAAACCAATAATTTTTAAATCCTGTTCTAATAGTATAGGGACCTGACAGAAACAAGTGTCTTTAAACAGAGTTTAATAACCATCTTCAGAGTTTCTGCATGATGGTGGCCACTTCAGAAACATGTACTACTTTCAAATGACACACACAAGCATTTGAAATGCCATTCATGGCCATATGAGTTATAGTCTGAGTAGTTATCAGTCTCTTTCTGTGCCACGTGCAGCCTCAAGCACAGCTGGGAGCTGCTACCTTTGCCTACATGTGGGAGAAAGCAGCAGGATTAGAGGTTTGCCTTCTCCTAGACACGTTCCTGGCACTGCTTTGTTACATGTTTAATATCTTTAATGTGGTACCTGTAGAAACTTAAGCCTCGGCACCTTTGAGCAGTGCAAGGTAGCAGGGCTGATAAATCTAAAGGTAGTGGTTATTATGTGTCACGTTAGTAAACCGCACATTTGTTTCACATTTCACTACAGGCAAATTCTGTTTTTTTAATTCCAGAACATTCTCATCTAGGGCAAGTGTTCTTTTTGAGACAGTCGATCTGGAAAGCCATAAAAATGTAATAAGCAATAGTAGGTCTATAATCCTAAGGGGCACGCAAGTTTCTTGACTGAGTAAACAATTTTAAACTTCAGCAGAAGTACAGAGGTAACGTAATAACTACCTAACAGTGGCTTGTGTTAACCTAGTATACACATTACAGTCAAATAATTTCCCTGTATCTGAATGGAATGATAAAGAATAACTTACTTTTCTTCTGCCTGTCTAGAGCTAATGTTCCTAGCATGTACATACACAAAATGATGCGACTCTCTTTCTTTGCAGAAAGAAAAGGCTTCCATTGGAGACGTGGCAGAAAATCACGCTTCTGATCAGCATTACACCAGAATAAGTCTAGATGTTTGCCCCTGGAGCCCTCAGTATTACCCTGAGTTTACATTAGCACAACTAAGTTGCCGGTCTGGCAACTCAAGATGAGTTTACAAGTACAACCTACAAATGCAAAATATTTTTTTTTTTTAGAGTCACAGATCAAGAAGGTGAAAATATCAAGTTTCCAGATTATCTGAAGCAAGACAACAGATATTTACGTTGATTAGATATTTATATTAGATATCAGGAAAACAACCCATGCAACTTCATTATGAGGGTAGTCAAACACCGTAATAGACTCCTTAGAGAGGCTGAAAAATTTCCAGCCTTGGAGATACTTGCTTCTTCACTAGATGAAGCCTGAGCAACATAATTTTGCCCTGCGCTAAGTAGGGCATCAGACCAGATGACCTCCAAAAGTCTCTTGCAACATGTATTATTCCACAATTTGCACACCTCTTTTCAAGAATTCAGAAATCTAAGTCAGCATTTGTTATGCATAAAAGTTCAGAGCAGAAATTCTAGAAATTTCCATACTGAAATAACCTTTATGGTGCTTCTCCCTGGGAGGTGCAGAATTGTGTCCTGGAACATCATTCTGATGCATAGAAATAACAGAGTATTGTGAATTCAAGATCAGAAGTATTAAAAAAAACATATAAACTGGTTTATTTTAGCATGCTCATAGCTTTATCCTACCTTTATAAAAACTTCAGTGCTTAAGGCTTTTAAAATTGTGAAAGTAATATAGGATAGAAGCCTGCACATTAATGCCCTTGATAAAGTTTCTGTTGATGTCAGAGTAAAGAGTCAGCCCAGGAGAAATATTTTCACAAAATTTTTTTCAATTGTGTTTTTTAATTGTAATGAATTTTGTCCAATTTGTTCTAACTTGTAATGTATTTCTATATTCTATACAAACCAATAAATGCTAGATTTATTTATCTATATGTTTATCTGTAGTAATAACAGAAGTATTTTAAAACCCAAATTACAAGAACATTGAGATGTTGATTTCCTATTATGTAGCTTACACAATACTAAGAATATTTTTTTAATTTGATCTAGATAACAATGCTGCCAAGTGAACCACAGGTTAAAGGGTTCATTCATATATTTCCAGTCTCACAAAATTAATTGGGTAACAAACGATTATGTTATTGAGCTCTAATTGCTTAAAAAAGCGTGTAATTGATCAGCTGCAAAACCAAAGACATCTTGCCATGGTACTGCTTGAATTGATTCAATAGCCACTCTGAAAAGCAAATACAAACCAGCTGTTTCACATTTTTGGTTCACCGGATGCAAATCTTATTCCTCAACTCTAAGATTTCTGTAACTTCAAGCTAGATGATAATCTTTTCAAATGTTCCACTTCAAATATGTTTACTGAATTTCTAAGCCCCATGCTTACTTAGATTTTCCTGTTTAAGTAACATGTATTTTACAGCAAGTATAATTTTAAAAGTTAGCAATTGTTAAATAATTCAACTTTTGGTCCCGAAATATTTAATTTTTCATTTTGTCTGACTGTTTGCTCCCAAAATAGAAACACTAAGTTTAAAAAGCATTAATTTTGTATTCATTATGTGGTAGTACTAAATTCCTGACACAGTGAAAATTTTCAGCAATTTCAACATGAATCCACACAAAGATATAAACTGAATCTTTGGCATCACTTAATCTGCTGCATGAATATTCACAGCAGTAGAATTAAAAATATCCTTCAACAGAACATCTATATAAGAAATGAAACTAATCTATTGCCATAAAGAAGTGTATATTTAAGTTCTGGAGTAAGCTGATGCTTACTTTCATGGTCCTTTTTAAAAAATTGTACTTAACAGAAAATTAAAGACAAAAATATAAAAACATTTTTCAAACCCATGTATTTTATCATTTTTCTTGTAATAGGGTTTCAGAATTTGTCCAAATAGAGATGTGGCATTAAAACACTTTTATTAAAAAAAAACTTGCGGCTGCATGTATTTACTTAACCTTCAGTTACTGAAGAAATTAATTCATATTGACTTAACATCAAACTCAAAAAAAGTAAATACACAACAAACAAAAAAAACAGCCAGAATTTTCCCAGTGTTTTCTAGAAACTCTTGAGGTTGGCTTCTTCCCTGGATTCTCCATCTCAGCAAAGCATTCACACACATGCTCATGCTTTACCTGATTATATAAACAATCACAATTTGTTCTTATGCCCTATTGAGATCACTGAAACTTAAATGAGTGCTTAAATGAATTTCTCTGTGGATTCCTTAGTAAGCAAACCACATGAATGCTGTCATTACACTCTATGGCATTTATGAGATGCTAGAAATTGTAATCATAATTTCTAATGGACTTGATTTCTCCCGGCCTTGATTTCTCACTGTTAGCAAACCTTCATCAATACAGGCTGATTATATAGTACCAGAGTGCCATGAAACCAGAGAAATACAGAAGAAATAAAGATTTAAAAAATGTGTCTCAGGTATAGCCTTTGTCATCAGAGAAACAAAAAATTAAGTTTCTGTGTTCCTTCCACATATCTTACTCGAGAAACATCTGAAGATCTTATTTGCTTCATCTTATTAAAATCACATTTGAGCCTACAGCAGTAATTTCACACCTTGCACAAGACAGGTATCTTGGCCCATCACTTGGATAACATCAGTTTAAAACATACCTGGGAGAGAACAGACAGTAAACAGCCCCTCCTGGTCCACTGAGCTCTGGCTGCTATTCAAGGAGAGCAAGTGGGAACAAGAGGACTCTAGAATCAGAGTAAAGCTGTAGGCCATGCGGTTCCTCTTCTTCTGTCTAGCAGATACCTAACCAAATAACTAGGAAGGGCTGTTTGACTGTAGAAAGGGCTGTTTGACATTCTATGACTGTAAAATGATGAACTTGTTCAGCATGAGGAGCAACGGTAGGATTTAGAGTTGTACAGCAAAGAGACACCCAGAAATCACCATTAATTCAAAATGAAAAAGATTTATTGCACTGTCACAATTACCTGACCTAAAAAAAGCCTCCAGCAGCTACAAAAATCTAGCTTTTTCCTCAGCTATAACAACAGCATCACTTACATAATTACCTAAAATCAAAATACAGAATTTGAATGTAAAAGTTTGAATGGCAATTTATGAAAAAACCTTTAAATTGGACAATCACAAAAATTAAGCCAAGTGCAGTAAGTACCTATTTAACCTACTCTGCCCTTCAGAATGTGCAGTTTTTATTATAACTCTAATTTGGTCCACTGGGTGGATTGCTCCTCTTTTATCCCCTAGGCTTGATCAAATCAGTGCAACAGAAGAACTGCTGATGCATGAAATGATAGGTCAATGTAACCTTGTCACGGAGTGATACCTCTGCAAATTGCAGCAAACAAATAAAACAAATCATTTTGTATGCTCTAGGTATTAGGCATAAATGACTCAAACCTAAAGCAGGAACATTTTTACTT